>JAYKKT010000072.1:20749000-22022000 GCA_036023115.1 Brasenia schreberi
TTCAATGAGGATTTTCTCGGCTTGCTTTCATCCATTGTTTTCAAAATTTGTGCACAAGTTTGAAAAACACCACGATTTTGTAAAGTTTTTGGAGTTCACTTTTTTGAAAGGAAGTTCCTTAAGACCCGAGTCTCACCGGGCGTGCATTTTCTATAGACATGAAAATTTTCACTCCGAAGTTTATAAAAAACTTGAAATGAAACTTTTTCGTATCTATGCTTGCGCGAGCATGCTAGCTAGCTCAAAAACTAACAAATGTTTTGAAAGCTTTAGACTTCTTGGGCGATTATAGGCAAGCGGGATCTTTTCAGTCAAACCTTCTTAAACCGATGCTCAAGGGTCGGTATTGAGCACTTAGAAACTTCAATTTTGCAGCAAATGTAACTCCATGCCACGTGAACTAGTGTTTTTGAAAGGGTTTTGAGTTGTGCACTTTGATTCAATACTTGAAATGCACAAGCTTCTGAAAAACAGAGAATCCTCTTTGCAGAGCTTGTTTGTAAAATAGATTTGAATGTGCTGAAGGTCTCTAAAAATCCTCAAGTTTTTACCAGACCAATCTGTTAGTATGTAGAGCCTGTAGACTTTTACATATCTAAATTTGGAGAAGTATTGTATCAGAATTAAATATTTTAAGTAGACTAACTCACTAATTCAGAACAGTTCTATCCCAGAAATACAAAGACTCAAAGATGAGCCTGTATCTCCCTAATCAAAACTCCAATTTTAATGACTTTTATGTTTTTGGAAAGATAAAGATGTTAGCTTTCCAATGCATCAAAAATAAAATGAATTTGATTCTTGTGGAAAGAGATATGAGATTTTTACCCAACCTTTATTTTAGGAAATTCGACTATGTGGCAAAAGTTCAAAAAATGAGTCGATCTTCATATGAAATTATCACGGGGTTGCACGGTCCTAAAATTCTTATAGATTTTATTTCTAATACCTTATGTGAAGATAATGATCCTAAAATTTCAGCACATTTGGATCACGGAGTAAGGAATTAAAAATACAGCAATCAAAGATGCAGATGCAGAAAATGAGTTTCAGTTTTGTAGAGAATACGTGCGAATGCAAAACTCACACCAAAGCAAATTGCAACAGCACTAACTCCGAATTTAAATTGCTAAAATGCAAAGGAATTGAAACTATTTTATAGCTTATGCATAGAAGGGATTAGAAGTATAGAGGGTCTATAGTATATATGAAGGAAGAATCATATCAACAAACATTTAGTGTGCGTGTGTGTGTATGGTGTTTCATCAATCAAATAAAATTTGCAGCAACTCTAGATTATTACAACTTGGGGAGAGATGAAACTCCATTAATAAAACCCCATTTAATGAATCAAATGAAGAGAATCAAAATTGAGATTGAGCAAAAGGAGTCTTACACGGTTTTTGGAATGTGACAAACCGAACTTCAAGAATGAAGTCGGCCAAGGCTTGATCGTCTTCCTCCTAGCTCCCACAATTTCTCACCTAGCTTCTCTCTTCTTCTTCACCCTCTAATGGATGTCCCTTCTTGCTGGAACTCCTTGCTAACCTAGCACACAACCCTTTAGGCAGCCTCACTTCTCTCCTTTTCCAAGATTATTCCAAGTTGGAAATCACAGCCCCCCCTTGGCCCCTTTTTATAGCCCAAGGGGGGGCGGTTCTAGCCCCTTCTATGGGGTGGGTTGGACCAGCTTTTTGTTGGGTCTTGATCCAATTTGGTCCAGCCATATGTGGTCCCCTTGGTGGTGAGTTGGACCAGCCCCATGTGGGCTGTGTAGACACAGAAAATTCTCAGTTCTGGTTCTTAGGCCCGAAGTGAACCTTTTCGTGTGTCTAAGTCATTTTTATAATAAGGGCATGCCCGCTAGCTTACTTAAGCTAGTGAAGTAAGTTTTGAAATCTGACTCTATTGGGGCGACTATGAGCAAGTGAGCTCTTTTCGTCACAGACCTTCTTGCATCGATGCTCAAGGGTCAGTCTGTATGCTTGGCAAAGTCTTTTAAAACAAACCTCTTTGAAAACTACCCGAAGTGTTTTGGCTTTGTTTGTATGATTGCAAGTTTTATTTCACGTGGGATTTGCACGTGCCTATGTCTTTCTTTTTATACTTTTTAGGGCCAACTAGGTGTGTGCGCAAGTGACTTAAGTTGGGCGATTTTTGCATGGAAGTGTGGGGCTTGCTTTGATGCAATATGCGTCCTAACTCGTGGTATGGCGAATATGCAATGCAAACTCACACAACTCCAAAGGGAAAACCCGAATTGAAAGACAATGCTTAAGGGAAATGACTTAATGTAAATTGCAAAAGGGAAATTGCAAAAGGGAAATAGGGCTATATCTTAAGAGCCGAAAGGCTCAATTGTGCAAGTGTGTGTCGTGTATATATGGAAAGACTACTCACATAGCTGAACCTTAAAACCCAAATCTTAAAGACATAGCGGAAGGGAAATACTTATAATATATATGGGCCCGAAGGTCGCCAACGTGTGCGTGGGTGTTGTGTATATATATGTAAAGACAACTCACACGACTTGCAATGTAAAACCCAAATAGAATTGCAATATGGCCCTTACTAGGGTCTTGGGAGTAAGAGCGAAAGCTCAATGTGTGTGAGTATGGAATTGAAAGACCACGCACACAACTTGAATTAAAACACCCAATTACTAGGGTCTTGGGAGTAAGAGCGAAAGCTCAATGTGTGTGAGTGTGGAATTGAAAAACAACACCCACGACTTAAGTTAAAACCCACGCAGCTGAATATATATAAGTATAACTATATCTTAGGGGTTGTTTAGGCCCGTGTGTGTGCCAAAATGGTGTGCAGCTAAGAGCGGAATGGCTCAAGTGCATGTGTGTGTTGGTGTGCCAAACCACATTATTACAACCGGGGGAGACAACGCTCCATTATTATAACCCCGTATCAAATTTAATTAAATGTAAGCAAGTTCATATAAAGGACCGAGTTAGGCACTTACATGTAGCTGGTCCGTGTTCAACTTGCTTAGCTTTGGCCTAGTGAGTCACCTTGGACAGCCGAAGGGGAGCTCCTTGGGTGTATGTTGGCGGCAGGTAGGGGTGCTAGTTGGGTGGAGTTCTTGATGCTGGCCGGGTGATGGAGTGGCTAGGTGCGGCAGGTTAGGGGTGTTGGTCAGGTGGTGGAGTGGCCGGTGGATGTACTAGACTTAGGGGGTGCTTGGCTGGGGAGTGGGTGACTAAGGGAGCAGGTTCAGCTAGGAGCTAAGGTGGGTGGATGGAATACGGTGTGGGTCGGTTGGGTGTAAGGGAGAAGGGAAGGATGGGCTGGCGGGCAGATGGGAGTATGCAGCTGGGAGAGAAGGAGGTGAAAGGCTAGATGGGGCTGAGGTGGGGTACTAACTGTGGATGGAGGTGGCGCTAATGGATGAAGGTGGTGGCCGGATGATGGTGGAAGGAAGGTGGCAGCCGAAGGTGGAGCTCCTTGCCGAAGATGGAAGGCGGTGCTGGTGCAGTCGGGTGATGAAGTGGCGGTGGAAGGGCAGGTGGTGGAAGTGGTGCAGCTTGGAGGGAGTGAGGGGGGAATGAGTGTGGAAGAGAGAGAGTGAAACCCGCAAGAAAGGTGGGTTTTATAGGCTGGAAAAGGGGCTGGGTCGGTTAGGGTGGTATGGGCTAGATATTTGTAATAAGGTGGGCATGGGGAGTGGTTTGGGGTAGGTAGGTTAGGGGGGGCTAGTTAGTGGTTTAGGGTAGGTCGGTTAGGTGGGTTGGGACTTAGTGGTTAGGGGTTTAATTAGGTGCACTAAGGTGGGTTTAGGCTTAGTTGGTTAGGGTCTAGGTGGTCTAGCTAGGTGAGGTGAGCTAGGTGAGGTCGGCTAGGTGGGGTTGGGGCGGTTTTGGGTGAGGATGGCTAGGTTTGGGTCAGGTTTAGGGGGGAGTGGCTAGGTGAGGTGGCTAGCTTAGGGCTAGGTTTTAGGAACCTCCCCTTGGCACCAGTCCATTGACCCAGTTGCAGCCATGTCCAAGTTGGTGCAGCCCCAGGTTAGGTGTAGGTGCATACAAGCTTAAACCCACACTCTAGGCTACACCCACAAGGTTAACCCACCCTTGACCAAAAGTCAAGCCTACCAACTTTCTCACTCATACTTTATCAACCCTTTTTCTCTCTCTACCCAAGCTTTTCATGTGAAATATTTGTGGGCCGCACCTCCATTTATAAGAAGGTGATGTGGGCCATGGATGTAGATATTGGATTTGTATCTTTGGATCCAAATCCAAATACATGTTGGGTTTGGATCTGGATATATATGGTCTAGATCTAGCCCAAATCTGATTTTCTGATTCCTTCATGGCGTTTCGAAACGGACGGTTTGTGCGGGGCCTGACTTCATCAGTACTTCGTCTTGCATTGGGTCTTCACCAACATTATCGTCCGCTCTTCTTCTCTCCTTCCGGAGTTCATTTTGAGCAAATTTCTCATATCTGGGGCTTGGATGTCCGAGAATCTGGGGATGATTTTGATAAGAGAGTTGATGTGCCGCACTTGAAGTATGCTCCGGGTCTGGGCTCTCTTTTGCCTCTTCGGTCCTACTTTCATCAGGCCAAGCTGCTTTTGGGGTTTCAAAACACCTTTTTAAAGTTTTAAAACTATATGTATACATTTTTAAAACATATATACAGGTTCAAAGTATGTACAGGGTTGTCTGGAAGGCTCCTGGGTTTCCAGACTCAAAATAGCCCTTTGGGGCTACTTTTGCAAAACCAGGCATATTTGAGAAAATCGTGGGAATTTGGGGTGTTTACAGATGCCCCTCTTTGGTATTATCCAAATTTATTTGGATAATGGCAAAGACGACAACACCCCTTTCGATGTCTCCCTAGATCTATCCACGAAAATATGGGATTGTCTCATTTTTTTAGCAAAATCTCTCTTTAAAACCTGGTAGGAGGAGATATCACGCCAAAGGGAACTTCTATGGTTTTTGGTCCTAAACGGGATCATGTTATGCAAGTGTTCATACGTGGATATGCACATGCATGTCATGGATGAGATGCCAAGAATGGCGACCTCCCAGAGACTGGATGGCATGGTCGAACTTTTGAGACTTACGAAGACCTGCTGCTCCAAGTGAGCGGGCCCTATGTTGCTCGATGTCCGATTTTTCGAAATCTATTTACAAAAGGGAAAACCGCTTTTAGCCTCAATCCTAAGGATCGTGAACTCTTTGCGTTTTCCTTTGCTTGAGTCTTGACACTTGCTAATCTAGCGGAGGTTTTATAAGAAAACAAGTTATATTTCAAAATTCCTACGCCTTACTCAAAATGTCGAATCCTCAAACAAAATGAAATTCAAGTAAGTAAATCCTATTTTTACTTTAGGATTTCTCGAAATGAACCATGTTTTACTTGGGATAAGCCAGGGGGATGGGAAAGAGATACCACGGTCCCTTCTGAAGCGTCCCGTGGTTTTAGGCATAGAAGGCGGAAAATTGCTCTCTTTTTTTTGAGCTTTTTGGCCTTTTCTTCCTTTTTTTCATAGAGGGTCTCCCTTTGGGAGTATTTTTTCTTTAATCCCTCTTTTCCATAAAAGAATTGAATTTTCTTTTTGATTCATGTTTCTTTCTTTGGAAATGAGATCTTTGGTGGGGATTTCCATTTGTTTTGGCCACATTTTCCTTTTGGAAGGAGAAGAGAAGAGGGGAGGACTTATCCCAAGGTCATACTCGATCCATTCCAGATCAACCTATTTAGAAATAGCGCGTACTACTTGCAAGTATCTTGCTATATTGAACTAGGCCTTTCTTTGTAAGAAGGAGGATTTTGAAATGTAACCACGTATTTGGAAAACTCCACTCTTTCACAAGTACGAATTCTCTTGCTCAGGGTCACACAATTCGCCTTTGAACCTTACTTTCGAAGTTTCAAAGCAGCTATCCCTAAGGATTTTCAAAAATGGGAATTTAACCCAAATCCTACACATAATACTTCTTTAAGTATTGAATATTGATAGGATATGCTAAATTCCTACCTTCTACATCGATCAACCAATATGAATTGTTCGTGGTGGTTGCACGCACAACATAGGGTCCATCCCACTTGGGGTGCCACTTTCCAGGTGGATGTGGGCCACGATAGTGGATGATTTTCAAAACCAAATCTCCCACTTCAAAGTGGCGAGGTCTCATGTGTTTGTGTAGATGTGATTTTATTTCAAATCGTTTGGGATTCGAAATCAAACCCTCGAACTACGTCGGGTTGCGCGAGCATGCCAGTTAGTTTACCAAAACTAATAAATTATGTTTTTCTGACTTCTTAGAACGATTGTGAACAAGTGAGATCTTTTCGACTTAGGCCTTCTTGAACCGACGCTTAAGGGTCAGCCTAGACGCTTGAGATTTATTTGAATCCGTTAATTCGAAAAAGGAAAAATCAGATTTTCCAAAGTTTCAGATTTGTGCCTAAGTTCTTGATTTCTGAAAAATTTCAGATTCTTAGATTTGCAGAACCTGTTCAGTTTCAGAGGCCTGTTCTCTGAATTTTTCAAAATATTTTTGATTCTCCAAAAATTCTAAAACTTTTACAGAACAGAGACACGTATGTGTAGAATCAGAATATATTTTTATTTTATAATTTAGTTCTTTATTTTCTGAGAATTAAATACAGAATCAAAAACTGTTATAAAATTCAGAACAGCCCTGTTTCTGTGGATTAGAAGCTCAGAAAAACAGCAATATCTCAGTGCTTAGTCATCCAATTTCGATGAAATTTGTTATCTTAGAAAGATACGGATGTTAGGTTTTCAAAGAATCAAATTTCATCCAATTTTATTTAGTGGTTACAGAGATATGGGCAAAAGAACAAAGGTCTGTTACTGAACGTTCTGTTTCTATAAAACGCAATCTGGATTTTGTATAAACTTCACGGATCTAATTGGCTAGGTAACCATTCATAAAAATTCCTCAACATTTTATCTAAGAACGTCTAATATGTCTAGATTATTCATGCAAAATTTAGAAGCAATTGGCTTATCCGTAAAAATTCTGTGATCGGACATGTGTGCACAGACAGTTTCAGAAACCAGTTTTACAGAAAATTTCAGAAGGTTCCTAACGTGATTCTAGAACAAAGTTCAACCTGTATCAGTCCTAATAAATCATGAAAATAATCTAAACATGGATTTTAATTTCGTTTATGAAGGAATCATGCATGTTTGTATCGATATAAATGAAGAACATGGGCTCAAAGCCTTGATTCATGTACAAATTTCCAGAATCTGTGCTTTTTCAGGTTCTCATGAATTAAAACCAATTTGTGCAAGAATTCCAACCTGTGTGAGTGAGAGGGGACGTAGGAGCACTTCGCCGGATGATCGTCGGATGTCGGAACCAGGCCGGACTTCCTTCTTCTCCTTCTTTTCATCCTTTCTCTCTCTCTCTCTCTCTATTTCTCTGAATTTTCGGACTGACTGTTCCTGTTTTCTTGGTTTTCCCGGATTGAGGCTTTGTGGTGACTGGAGGATCAATTTTCGGACTGATGCTTTGCTCTGGCTGGTTCATACCTTTGCAGCATCCTTGAGGCTCCTTTTATAGGCCAAAAGATGCCTCTTAGGTGTAGCATTGGGCAAGGCAAGTTTCCTTGCTGAATTTAACGAAAAGGCATGTTATTGCTGTAAAAATCAAAACTTGGAAAGTTGCTGCTGGTTCTGTGAATTTGGAAAGTCAAGGATCTTGCTGTTGATATCTCTTGCTGAAATTGGAATGGCAAGTAGAGCTGGTTGCTATTATGGAGCTGGAATCGACAAGTTGGTGTCTTCTGAAAGAGGTAGGTGGAGTTGCCTTGCTTCCAATTTTGCTGGAGCGTCTCCTTTGTTGCTGTTATCGTTGAATTTGGCTATACTTGGAAGATTGGAATTCACGCTGAACTTGGTATGGTACGTATACTTTTCTCTTCTCTCTTGTTATCGAGTTAGGCCAGAACTCAGAAAATCGCGCTGCCAGGGAGCCACAGGGCGTTCCTTGCAAAATTCGGTGGAAAGGTGAGTTCAAGCATGGTGCATCGTGTTGTTGTATTGCCCCAAAGGAAGAAACAACCTCCATTTGGCAGGAGGAACCCAAGCATGCACAGTTTGTTCTGAAGGATGAACCTATTCAGTTTCTCAGTTGAAAATTCATAGTATAGGTTTGTATTGTGGAACCATGCGTTCGAACATCAAATTTCCCATGAAAAAGCAAGCCTCCAAGTATGTTTTCTAGACCAATGAAGGTCCATAAAGCACGACACACCAAGCATCTTTAAATTCCACATGAGCTCCTTCCAATTGTTTCTTCTTTCCCTTGTCAAAAAGATGAAGTGCCTGATCTTCATCTCTAGCCTCAAAGAGAAAATCGATGGAGTTCATATGAGCATATTTCCGCTTAGATACAATCTGTTGCATTTAGTGACTGAACGATGGAAGATGGTTTCCAGTCTGGTACCATCTTTATTATCAGGAAATCAATGAACTTGGTGACAAATGTAACATCTTGGTCAGAGAGGTCTGGTTGCTCCATCATCTTACTGCTGGTGAATGTCACAATATAGGGACTGCAACCTTCCTTTCTCGATCTCATTGAATTGAATATATCCACTGTTTTAGCACGCTTCCCAATTTTAAATGGGTGTTTATATTATATGTAACTGTATTCAGCCGAATATGTGTACCCTTCATGAGTTCAAAGTATGAAATTGCCTTTGGGTACTGAGCACCATTCTTTAGAGCAGACGACATGATGTTATAAGTTACTAGATCGGGTCCAATTCCTTTGTCTGTCGAACAATATCATCCATTGCATCATCCATAACATTGGTAATTGGTAAAAGATCCTGAAGAAGGAGCTATCTGGCCTTGCAGCATTTCAGAGGTGGCTCCATCCAAGAGTCACTCGTTCAGTCTGCTTGCACTTTGAGAACATAACTGCACATTTGCTGTGAAAGTAGTTATGCAAATCCATATTACATGCTTTACTACAAAAGCCTTCAAGTAAGCCCATGTTACGTTTTTGAAAACCAACCATCATGCTCACTAGATTTCCCTCATGAGTGTTAAAAACTTTAACATTGTTCTTAACATAAAAGTAACATAACAGTAACATATGACAATGCAAAACTGATGCATATCAATACACTAATTACCTCGACACCCAAGCATAACATGGACATGTTACGAAAGGTGTTCGATACCAAACCTTGCTTTTCGAAAGATATCGTTCTTGCTTCCATCTTTCCTTTTCTTTGATAACATCAACTTTTCCCTCGGGCAACTGATTTCTTTCCGAATATGAACTTTTCTTTTTGGGAAGCTCACTTTCCCTTTTTGATGCCCGCTCTCCTTTTTGGGAACCCACCTGCCTTTTCAAGTGTCAAATTGTCTTATAAATGCTTGTTTCTTTTCAAACGGCAAATTTAAAACAAACTTATCAACAAAAAACTTTTAAAGAAACGAAATACTGCTTTTTCCATGTTGGGGGCAAAATTGTCATTTTCATCCAATCTTGTCAAAATTCGAAATTTTCAGAAAGGAAAGTATTCTTTCATCATTTAAAGCTTCCATAAAATTTTGGTACCGAAAGAACTCGTTTAGTGCATTTTTCCTTCAAAAACCCAAAATTACCAAAAATAGCTACTTTCCTAAAAAAGTAAAAATTTTAAAAGAAAATTTTGGGTGTCTACAGATGCCCCTCTTTGGCA
The DNA here is from genome assembly GCA_036023115.1 of Brasenia schreberi. Classification (NCBI taxonomy): domain Eukaryota; kingdom Viridiplantae; phylum Streptophyta; class Magnoliopsida; order Nymphaeales; family Cabombaceae; genus Brasenia; species Brasenia schreberi. Next base: position 20,758,699 of record JAYKKT010000072.1, read on the forward strand.
TCATCCAATTTTATTTGGATGATGGCAAAGAAGACAACATCCATTTGCTTTTCTTCCCAAATTTGCCTTGAGAGTATGGAATCATTCTTTATTCCATAACATCTATTTCCTTGGATTCTTAGCAAAAAGGGATTTGGTAAGAGCTCCTATTCCTGGGGCAATCATGCATGAACGACCACTTTATGAATGCATTCATGTATGTGAATGAATAAAACGGATGTTTAGAGACCCATACCTTTGATTTGAGAACTTGAGAAGAAGCCTATGATGGCTAGCTGCCCCAAGCAATGGTCCCTGTTTCTTTTGATGTTTAGGATTTTCAAAATTTCTTTTTCGAAAAGAGAACTCTTTTTGGTTTCTATAAAAAGGACTTACAATTTCTCATATTTCCCTTCACTTGGGTTTTAATACTCATAAATAAGTAGAGGTTTTATGGAAGATTTTGAATAACATTTCAAAGCTCCCTTTCTTACCTAACGAATTCTAATTCTCAAACAACATGAATTCAAATGAAATAGGTCCTATTCCTACTCTAGGACTTTCAAGGTGAACTTTTCTCCATCAGGATGAGCTATGGGGATTTGGGAAAGAATTACCCGCGGTCCCTTCTGAAGTGTCCCGGGGTTTAAAGCAAAGAGACGGAAAATTGCTCTCTTGAGCTTTGGTTTTTCCTTTTTTTTTTCTTTCTTTTTTTTTTCTTTTTCAAGAGAAGACCTCTTTTGAAGAATTTTTTGTATTCCCTCTGTCTATTCGGGGAAGACTTCTTCTTGGAGGAGTTTTTGCATTCCCTTTTCCTTTTCTTTCAAAGAGAAGACTCCTTTTTAAGAAGTTTTGTATTCTCTCAGTCTATTCGAGGAAGACTTCTTTTTCGAGGAGTTTTTGTATTCTCTTTTTCTTTTTCTTTTGAATATTGCCAATTTTCCTTTTTGGAGAGAAGTGAAATGGGGAATAACTCATCCCTTTAGATAATCAATTCAGCCAAGATTATCCTATTTCCTAATAGCACCTACCATTTAAAAGCACCTCGCTATTTTGAATTAGGCCTCATTTGGTAAGTAAAAGATTTTTGACATGTTACAAAATAATTTTTGGAAACTCCACTTTTCATAAAGTATCAATTCCCTAATTTGGAGTCACATAATCCATCTTTGGTCCTTCTTTCCAGAAATTCAAAAGATTTCTATTTTCAAAATCTTTTCAAATGGAATTTAAAGTAGACCCCACACATAGTATTGGGCATTTATAGAATCTACTAATTTTCCTTCCTTAACATCAACTTACCAATATTGATGATGCCCCTTTTCAACATAGGGACCATCCTTGTGGGCCGCCATCTTCAAATGGAGTGCGGGCTTCTTGTGGATGCATTATGTTATGCAAGATGTATTCCTATAATACAATGGTAATGCGTGCTTTATGATATGATGAATACACTCAATTTCTATGAAATGTATTTAAGGAATAACATCTCCATGCCCCTAGTTTGGAGTGAATAGTATGAGAACTCACATATCATGGCCGATCTCTACATGACATGGCTGTTTTTCAATGTGATGCATGAAAGATATGCACAACCTTAGTCTTGGCGATGAATGATATGATCCTTGGATATATTCTGGGTAGGTTAACTCTCTAACGCATTTATAGGAAACTCTTACTTACACACTTTGAAGCTTTTCCAAATCAATGATTTTATGGAATATAGAAAGCTTGGAGGCTTGACCATCCTCATGGATGAGGGGACTTTCCTCCTTACTTTAATCACTCTCAAGTTTTTGTTTTCTAAGGAAGTATCATGGATAAGAGAAGAAAGCATTTCTAAATCCAATTTTTGAAAAATAATATTTTTGGAGTTTTTTTAAATTTTTTTTTTTTTGGATTTTCTAGAACAACTAGTAGAAGGGAAAACAAACATTTTTTTTTTGAAATTTTCATAATTTTCTATTTTTTTTTGGATTTTTCAAAGCAAATAGCAAAAGGGGAAACGAATAAAACTTTGGAAATCAAACATTTTTTTGGGTTTTTGGGTTTTTCTAGATTTTTTTGGTTTTTGGAAATATATACTTTTTTTGTATTTTTCTCAAAAGAGGGATCTTCCATCAAACCTACAAAGAAAACGCTATGAATTAGACTCCAAATAAGATGTCTAAACCATAGGTCTCGGTTTTAGCGGGTTCTAAGGCACCCTTAACCCTATTGGTTTTGGGTGGTGGCTCGGGTGGTATGGATAGGCTATATCCTAAACCATGGCGTCCTATATTTGGCATAGGTATAATAGGCTCTAGTTTTCCTTGGCCTTGAACCCCCAATCCTTGGTAAGGAGTATATCCCATATTTAGCAACATCTTCCAAGGTTTTTTGAATTTTGAAAATTTTTGATATAGAGGATGATTTTGGAAAGATGAATCATCTATGGCAGGTTTACTTATCCTAATGGTTCTTTTGGGAAGATGGAGGGATTTGGAAGGTTTTGACTTGCCTAAAATACGGACTACTCTCATTTTGGAAGGTTTGGCTATTTCAGAGAGGTTTATTTTGGCAGTTTCCCGATTGGTCTTTACTTCCTGATTTGGCTCTCCTGATATACAAGGAAAGGTTTATATTCCATTTAATTGGGGATGGTCTTCTCCAAAAACAACCACTACCCGATTTTTCCATGGGATTTTGAGACATCTGTGGAAGGTGGATGGGACGGCTCTAAGAGAGTGTATCCATGGTCTTCCCAATAATAGGTTGTAATGGGGATTTATATCCAAGACATGAAACAATCCCTCGTGAGGTATTTGTCCGACTTTCATGGGTAATTTTATGGAGCCTAAGGGGTTGGATGGGTTCCCATCATATCCTGTAATGGTTATGGGACTCGGTTCAAGCATAGAGGTAGAGATTTCTATTTGGAAAGCCACATGGAGGGGGAGGATATTAAGGCCTCCTCCTCCATCGACTAGGCATTTACTAATAGGGTAGCCGTTTAACACAACTTCTATATGGAGTGCTTGGTTATGGATCACATCATACTTTCCCAAATCATTCTCTGTGAATACAATGGAAGTTTTTGCAAAGACGGGAGAAACCAAGGTAGATAGGGATTCAGGGGATATGGTAGTGTCGACTCTAGTCTTCTCTAAACTCTCCTCTAGGACTCATCTATGCTTGGGAGAAATTTTTATCAATTCCAAGATAGACATGTTTATGGGGAGTTTAGAAAGATGCATTTCTAGGTCATAGGGGTTTATTACCACACCCTTTTTATCGACACCCTGGGATGAGTTTGGTATGCATGCTTGTGGGGGGCCTGGTAGAACGACCACTCCCTTGCTTGTTTGTTTTGCTAAGTGTGGGGGTTGATAGATCCTCCCCGATCTAGTCACTTCCTCTACACTATCCCTAGGGCTCGTTCCTACTTTGGCTCTAACTTGGTGTCTCGGGACACCTCAAATCACTACCAAGGCTTTAGCCGGGGGCGGGTTTCTAAGCGCTCCCCGGATCACTATTGCTTGGGCATTTTTTATTTCGAAAAAGTGTGGTGTGTGAGGTGTGGGATGCACGATATGCACTGCATGATTGGAGTGTGACAGGGAGCATACCTCTGTTTCCTTCCCACTTGTACTGGTGTGGTTAGGGAAGGGTTCTTTAAAAATGGCTTGGGGTGACTCCGGCTCTTCAGACACGTGCAGCTTACCTTGCTCGATCAAATCCTCTATCCTATTCTTCAGGGCGTAGCAGTGTTGGGTATCATGGCCCTTGAGCCTATGATATTTACAAAACTTGTTTAAAAACTTTCCTTGGGGTGGTGCCCCTTCGGGAATCTCTGGGAGTGTTGTGAGACCTTGTGCCAATAGGATGTCTAGGACCTCTGTGAGTGGTTGTCCTAGGTTAGTGTACTCCCTTCTTTCAAATCTCTTTTTATTTTTTTGGTTTTTTTCGAAATCTTTTCGCCCTGAAGGTTTTGAGGGTCCTGCTGAACCTTGCTCTACTCGAACATTAGCCACTTTTGGTACTTTTATTCCTCCCTCTGGTGCATGTGGCCCATATGCCCTAGGCTTTTCAAACTTTTTTGGAAAACTTTTTCCTTTCCATAAATCTTCATAAGTTCCCTTTTTCAAATTAGTCTCGAAGAGGGAAGCTTTCTTGATCAATTTTTCGAAAGTAGAAATCTCATGTAAGGAAAGGAGGATTTTCAAATCAGTTTTGAAATTGTCTAGGATGAGCATCACTGCACACCCTTCGGAGATAGGTTCTTTGACTTGCCCCAGGATTGATCTCCATCTAACGATGAACGCGTGGGCGTCTTCGTTAGGGCCTTGTTTGGTATCCCTCAATGTATTTAAGGTGGGAGTAACTTCAACATTGTGAGAAAATCTTTGCATAAAACAGTTGGCTAATTCTTCAAAATCGGTAAACTGGCTTAAGTCATAAGAGGCCAACCATTTTGCAGCATTTCCTTTTAGAGAATGAGGGAACCAATAGACCCACTTAGAGGAGTCTTTTTTCTTTTTATAGGCACTTCGGGAGAAAAGTTGGAGATGAGACCTAGGGTCTCCATTTCCATCATAACGGTGGAAGCTGGGTATCTCATCATCACTATTGGTTTGGTAATCGAAAGGTAGGAAATCTGATAAGGCATAGGACTTTTTCTTATGTTTTTGGTTTTTCAAAAGTTGATGTAGAGCCTTTCGATCTTTCATGGTGAAGGATTCGGGCTCAAGTTCTTCTCCAATTTTGGAAACGACCCTAGGCTTCCTAGAGTGGTTTGATTTCCTATTCGTTTTGGTTTTCCTATCATGGGAAGAGCAGGATTCGACTACTTCAGCTTCTTGGCTTAAAGCGTCGATTTCTTCTCTTAGTACCTTTATTCCCTCCCTTAGGGCAGCGAACCTGTCTCCTTTTGCAAAGCTTTTTGAAATTTTGTTCGAGCAGCGGCTGGTAGAGCGGGAGACCCGGCTGGATACCTCGCAAGATCCTTCTGAGCTCGACATGATCAACCTGTGAATGGAATCTTATCACAAATCTGAAAATTTAGTTAGTATCATGGATTTAAACAAGTTTCTAAGACTCAAGTCCCACCGGGCGTGCCAATTCTGTAGACGTGATTTTATTTCAAATCGTTTGGGATTCGAAATCAAACCCTCGAACTACGTCGGGTTGCGCGAGCGTGCCAGTTAGTTTACCAAAACTAACAAATTATGTTTTTCTGACTTCTTAGAACGATTGTGGACAAGTGAGATCTTTTCGACTTAGGCCTTCTTGAACCGACGCTCAAGGGTCAGCCTAGACGCTTGAGATTTGTTTGAATCCGTTAATTCGAAAAAGGAAAAATCAGATTTTCCAAAGTTTCAGATTTGTGCCTAAGTTCTTGATTTCTGAAAAATTTCAGATTCTTAGATTTGCAGAAACTGTTCAGTTTCAGAGGCCTGTTCTCTGAATTTTTAAAAATATTTCTAATTCTCCAAAAATTCTAAAACTTTTATAGAATAGAGACATGTATGTGTAGAATCAGAATATATTTTTATTTTATAATTTAGTTCTTTATTTTCCGAGAATTAAATACAGAATTAGAAACTATTATAAAATTCAGAACAACCCTATTTCTGTGGATCAGAAGCTCAGAAAAACAGCAATATCTCAGTGCTTAGTCATCCAATTTCGATGAAATTTATTGTGTTAGAAAGATACGGATGTTAGGTTTTCAAAGAATCAAATTACATCCAATTTCATTCAGTGGTTGCAGAGATATGGTCAAAAGAACAGAGGTCTATTACTGAACATTCTGTTTCTGTAAAACACAATCTGGATTTTGTATAAACTTCACGGATCTAATTGGCTAGGTAACCATTCATAAAAATTCCTCAAAATTTTATATAAGAACGTCTGATATGTTAGATTATTCATGCAAAATTTAGAAGCAATTGGCTTATCCGTTTGTCTATAAAAATTCCGTGATCGGACATGTGTGCACAGACAGTTTCAGAAACCAGTTTTACAGAAAATTTCAGAAGGTTCCTAACGTGATTCTAGAACAAAGTTCAACCTGTATCAATCCTAATAAGTCATGAAAATCATCTAAACATGGATTTTAATTTCGTTTATGAAGGAATCATGCATGTTTGTATCGATATAAATGAAGAACATGGGCTCAAAGCCTTGATTCATGTACAAATTTCCAGAATCTGTGCTTTTTTAGGTTCTCATAAATTAAAACCAATTTGTGCAAGAATTCCAACCTGTGTGAGTGAGAGGGGACGTAGGAGCACTTCGCCGGACGATCGTCGAATGTCGGAACCAGGCCGGACTTCCTTCTTCTCCTTCTTTTCTTCCTTTCTCTCTCTCTCTCTCTATTTCTTTGAATTTTCGGACTGACTATTCCTGTTTTCTTGGTTTTCCCGGATTGAGGCTTTGTGGTGACTGGAGGATCAATTTTCGGACTGATGCTTTGCTTTGGCTGGGTCATACCTTTGCAGCATCCTTGAGGCTCCTTTTATAGGCCAAAAGATGCCTCTTAGGTATAGCATTGGGCAAGGCAAGTTTCCTTGCTGAATTTAACGAAAAGGCATGTTATTGCTGTAAAAATCGAAACTTGGAAAGTTGCTGCTGGTTCTGTGAATTTGGAAAGTCAAGGATCTTGCTGTTGATATCTCTTGCTCAAATTGGAATGGCAAGTATGGAGTGGCAAGTTTCGATGGAAAGGTGAGTTCAAGCATGGTGCATCGTGTTGTTGTATTGCCCCAAAGGAAGAAACAACCTCCATTTGGCAGGAGGAACCCAAGCATGCACAGTTTGTTCTAAAGGATGAACCTATTCAGTTTCTCAGTTGAAAATTCATAGTATAGGTTTGTATTGTGGAACCATGCGTTCGAACATCAAATTTCCCATGAAAAAGCAAGCCTCCAAGTATGTTTTCTAGACCAATGAAGGTCCATAAAGCACGACACATCAAGCGTCTTTAAATTCCACATGAGCTCCTTCCAATTGTTTCTTCTTTCCCTTGTCAAAAAGATGAAGTGCCTGATCTTCATCTCTATCCTCAAAGAGAAAATCGATGGAGTTCATATGAGCATATTTCCGCTTAGATACAATCTGTTGCATTTAGTGACTAAACGATGGAAGATGGTTTCCAGTCTGGTACCATCTTTATTATCAGGAAATCAATGAACTTGGTGACAAATGTAACATCTTGGTCAGAGAGGTCTGGTTGCTCCATCATCTTACTGCTGGTGAATGTCACAATATAGGGACTGCAACCTTCCTTTCTCGATCTCATTGAATTGAATATATCCACTGTTTTAGCACGCTTCCCAATTTTAAATGGGTGTTTATATTATATGTAACTGTATTCAGCCGAATATGTGTACCCTTCATGAGTTCAAAGTATGAAATTGCCTTTGGGTACTGAGCACCATTCTTTAGAGCAGACGACATGATGTTATAAGTTACTAGATCAGGTCCAACTCCTTTGTTTGTCGAACAATATCATCCATTGCATCATCCATAACATTGGTAATTGGTAAAAGATCCTGAAGAAGGAGCTATCTGGCCTTGCAGCATTTCAGAGGTGGCTCCATCCAAGAGTCACTCGTTCAGTCTGCTTGCACTTTGAGAACATAACTGCACATTTGCTGTGAAAGTAGTTATGCAAATCCATATTACATGCTTTACTACAAAAGCCTTCAAGTAAGCCCATGTTACGTTTTTGAAAACCAACCATCATGCTCACTAGATTTCCCTCATGAGTGTTAAAAACTTTAACATTGTGCTTAACATAAAAGTAACATAACAGTAACATATGACAATGTAAAACTGATGCATATCAAGACACTAATTACCTCGACACCCAAGCATAACATGGACATGTTACGAAAGGTGTTCGATACCAAACCTTGCTTTTCGGAAGATATCGTTCTTGCTTCCATCTTTCTTTTTCTTTGATAACATCAACTTTTCCCTCGGGCAACTGATTTCTTTCCGAATATGAACTTTTCTTTTTGGGAAGCTCACTTTCCCTTTTTGATGCCCGCTCTCCTTTTTGGGAACCCACCTGCCTTTTCAAGTGTCAAATTGTCTTATGAATGCCTGTTTCTTTTCAAACGGCAAATTTAAAACAAATTTATCAACAAAAAACTTTTAAAGAAACGAAATCCTGCTTTTTCCATGTCGGGGGCAAAATTGTCATTTTCATCCAATCTTGTCAAAATTCAAAATTTTCAGAAAGGAAAGTATTCTTTCATCATTTTAAAGCTTCCATAAAATTTTGGTACCGAAACAACTCGTTTAGTGCCTTTTTCCTTCAAAAACCCAAAATTACCAAAAATAACTACTTTCCTAAAAAAGTAAAAATTTTAAAAGAAAATTTTGGGTGTCTACAGTTTGTCATAATGTCGGGTTATCCTTTACCAATATGCATGAGCATGATCCATAGCAAGGAGTCGCCTTTTATCTAACAAATCTAGTTCGGCCATCCTAGCATGCTGAAGCGTCTCTAGGGGGAGGTCGAGTGCAATGGATGTATGGAATGAATGGAGTTTTGTATGAATGGGGAGAATGGCGTTTGTGCCATAGACCAACTCAAATGGCGTGGCATTCGTGGGAGTTCGGATGGAAGTCCTATAAGCCCCTAAGGCTTCATCCAACTTCTCGTGCCACGTCCTACCCTTCTCTAAAGTCTTCTCAATTATGCTAACGAGAGTCTTATTCATGGCTTCGGCTTGGCCATTGCCTTGAGGGTAGTAGGGCGAGGAGAAGTGGTGAGTTATGCCATAAGTGTTGCACAACTTGACCATCCGCTCGTTTTTGAATGGGGTGCCATTATCGGACACAAGGTCTCTTGGAACTCCAAATCGAGCCAAGATATTTCTCCTAATGAAAGCCACCACATGTTGCCCCTGTACGTTGGTCAGGGAGGTGGCTTCGACCCACTTGGAGAAATACTCAGTGGCTGCTAAAATGAACCTATGCCCATTCGATGCCTTTGGAAATTTTGGGCCTACAATATCAAACGCCCACATGGTAAATGGCCAGGGGCTGACCACGAAATGCAATGAAGATGATGTGATATGAATAACGTGACCATGCACTTGACATGGATGACACTTTCTAACATGATCGTGGCAATCCTTTTTCAGGGTGGACCAAAAATAGCCCGCTCTAAGTATTTTTATTGCCATCATGTTGGCATTAACATGACCTCCACATTCTCCATCGTGGAATTCATGCATAACAGTCCTAGCCTCCTCTAGATCGACACATCTTAGTAAGATGCCGGAAAAACTCTTTTTATACAAAACCCCACCCAAAATCGTGTATCGGGTAGAAATTTTCTAGACGAATGCCATATCTTTGGATGTGGCATCCTCAGTGAATCCCCCATTTTCTAGAAAACATTTGATGTCATAGAACCAAGGTTTTTCAACAGAATCTGGATTATTTTGGCAAATATCCAAATCGTGTGTGGATGGAGTGGGCACATGCCATATCTCTAAGGATCGGGTTCCCAAAATGGGATCGACCTTTAGGGATGAACCCAAGGAGGAGAGGGCATCGGCAATGCCATTATCCTTTCTTCCTGCGTGTGTGAGTCTACACGATTGGAATGACTCAACCAATCGAGTGGCCAACTCGTGATATGGAAGAAGTTTTTCATTTCGCACTTGCCAAATTTTCAAAACTTGGTTTATAACAAGGAGTGAATCTCCAAAGACCTCGATGCATGATGCCCCTAGAGTTTTCGAAATCCTTAAGCCTTGTAAGAGTGCTTCATACTCAGCTATGTTGTTGGAACATTCGAAATCTAGGCGAATTGCTATGGGGATTTCACCTTTTTCAGGGGATATGAAGAAGACCCCAGCACCAACCCCTCGTTGGTTTCGTGCCCCATCGAAGTGCATCTTCCACACTTGGTTTTTGAAAGAGTTGGCCAAAATGTGGTTTTGAAATTGGTTTTGCAATATGCCTTCATCAGGCATTTCACTAAGTGTGGGATATGCGTCCTCTAGGGAGAACTCAACCGCATAGTCAGCTAGGGCTCGCCCCTTAATGGAGATCTGATGATGGTATTTCTGGTCATACTCCATTAGAAGGAGTTGCCATTTGCCCAATCTACTAGTGAGAATGGGTTTTTCGAATAAATGCTTGATTGCATCAAGCTTGAACACTATCCAGATCTCATGATTTAGAAAATACTGTCGAAATTTCTAGCAGGCCCAAACTAGGGCCAAGCACGTCTTCTCCATGGCTTGGTAATTCCTTTCGTAAGACAAAATATAATAGATGGCATACTCCTTATGGGTGTTATCTTCGTATTGAGCTAACAAAGCCCCCAAGGCATTCGCATGCACGGAAATGTAAAGCAAAAGAGGTTTTCCTTGCTTTTGAGGATTTAAAACAGGGGGGTTAACTAAGTATGCCTTTAGTCTTTCAAATGACTTCTGGCAGTCATCATCCCATGAAAATTTCGTACCCTTTCTCAACAATTTGTTTAAGGGTTCGCATCTAGTTGTCAGGTTTGAGATAAACCTGCGAATGGATTGTAATCGACCTTGAAGGCTACGAATCTGTGTGAGATTGGAGGGTGGAGCCATGTCTATGATGGCTCGACACTTAGATGGGTCAACTTCTATAACCCTTTGGCTCACCATAAAGCCTAAGAGCTTTTCGGACTCTACTCCGAACACACATTTCTGAGAGTTTAGCATTACTTTGTAAAGTCTAAGCCTTTCGAAAATCTTTTGTAAGCATTTGATATGAGTGCATCGAGTTTTGGATTTTGCCAAGAGATCATCCACATATACCTCTACGAGCTCATGAATCTGAACATAGAAGATCGTGGTCATGGCTCTCTGGTATGTGACGCTGGCATTTTTCAAACCCAAGGGAATGACTGTATAGCAGTATGTGCCCCATGGGGTTGTGAAAGCGGTCTTACCCTGATCTCGTGAGCCTATTTTGATTTGATAATACCCTAAATAGCCATCCATAAACGAAAACATTTTGTGATTTGTAGTACTATCGGCTATCAAATCTATGTTTGGTAAAGGATAATTATCCTTTGGAGTAGCTTTGTTTAGGTTTCTAAAATCGATGCATATTCGAATCTTCTCATTGGTTTTTCTATCAACAATGATATTGGATAACCAATCAGAATACGCAATGGGTTTTATAAATCCAGCTTTTAACAGATCTTCTAAACCCTCTTTGACTTGAGCGTGTACATTCGGATGTATTTTCCTAAGCTTTTGTTTTATGGGTTTCACATCCGTATCTAAGGAAAGACGATGTTCGACAATACTGGGGTTTATGCCCAGCATGTCTTCGTACGTCCATGCAAACACATCTAAGTAGGTTTGTAGAAATGCAATGAATGCTGATCTTTCATGCTCATGCAAACATGCACCTACCTTAATGAGTTTGGGCTTTGAATCACTCCCTAGGTTTACCTCTATGAAATCTCCTCCTATTGAATTTGAAGGCTTTTCAAAATCGAGAATTTTGTGAAATTCTGGGAGCTCAGAAGTGGGATCTTCCTCAAGGGGATCCACTTCGCGGCTTCGATTATTCTCGTGGTTTATAGATCCTAGGGAATTTGATGCATGGATTTTCAAAAGACCTGGTTTTACACTTGGAATTTCTATTGATTTTAAAATTTTTGGTCTGGTTATATAGACAACGTTTCTTTCGAAATCCTTTCCTTTTTCCAAATCCTTACTAGGAGCAGCTATGTACAAAATCTTTTTGGAATTTTGTAAATTTTCAAATTTTTTGTTCTTTTGTAAAACAAGTACTTTGGGAACTATACAAACTACTCTTTTTTCGAGTTTTTGATTTTCCAATGTTTTTGGCTTTTGTAATTTTTCCATTCTTTGGATTTCAAATTTTTCAAATGTTTTTGTATTTTTTATAAAGGGATCTTCCATCATACCTACAAAGGGAAAACACTATAGGTTAGACTCTAAATAAGAGGTCTAAATCGTAGGTTTCTTCTAGGGTAGGCTCCAGGGCACCCTTGACCCAGGTGGTCACAGGGGGTGGTTCTGGTGGTATTCTAGGAGTATAGCAGATCCCATATCGGCTTGGATTGGCCCTAGGCAGTATGGGTTCTAGGAGACCTTGATTTTGTGCCCCTAGACTCTTATAAGGCAAATAGCCCATGTTTAACAGCATGTTTCATGATTTTTTGGTTTTAGAAAAAGTTTGGTATAAATCGTGGTCCTGGAACTTGCTGTCGTTTATGTTATGCACATAGGGCTTTTTGTCCAGGGGTTTTGGAAATAAGGGGTTCTTGAGTTTTCCTGGAATGGTCAAAACTTTGAGGGGGCCAGCCTTGGGTGGCCCCTTCACATATACGACCTTCCTAGGGTTGTATAATGTGAGCCTTGGTGGCTCGAGCATGGTCTGCCCCAGTTTTACCTCGTGGGTCTCGGAACTCGACAAGCAAGGGGAATTTATGACCCCCTAAAGCTGAGGATAACTCTCACCTAGGATTACTATGACTTTGTCCCTGAAAGGGATTTTGACACACCTATGGAAGGTGGATGGCACAGCGCACAAGCTGTGTATCCAAGGCCTTCCCAACAACAGGTTATAATGGGGGTGGATGTCCAGGACATGGAACACCCCCGTGTGTGCTATCCCTCCCGTTTCCATGGGGAGTTTGATAGATCCTAGTGGTCTAGATGTATTCCCATCGTATCCAGTGATGACAATGGGACTTGGATTCACGGATGTCAAGTTGACTCCGATTTGGTTCGCCACATGAAGTGGAAGGATGTTGAGCCCTCCTCCCCCATCGACAAGGCACCTATCTAGAGAGTGGTTATTCATAACCACCTCGATATGTAGGGCCTGGTTATGGGACTTGTAGGGTCTTTCTACATCGTCTTTCGAGAATACGATGGGCGTTTTTGCTCCTATGGAGGCCACTTGTTTGGACAAAGATTCTAGGTTAATGTTCGAACTAACCTTTGCTCTTTCTAGAATTTTCTCTAACACTAGTCTATGCCTAGGCGAAGTTTGTATTAGCTCTAGGATGGACATGTTGATAGGAATCTTTGAAAGATGGTTTTCGAAGTCATATACCTTTAAAACGACATTTCCTTTGTCCGTTTTTGGCGGAACTCTAGGAATACATGCTTTTGAGGGGCCAGGCACACTGACCACCTTTTTAGCACTTTGCAGATGTGGGGGTTGGTAGATCCTCCCAGATCTTGTCACCTCCCCTACGATCAACCTAGGTTTCGCACTTAACATGGCTCTAATCGAGAGATTTGGAGCACCTTGAATTGTCAAAACTGGTTTAACCGGGGATGAAACTCTTGGTGGTCCCCGGATGACTACTTGGGCGGGTTTTTTGTAAAGTATGAGAGTAGATGCACAAGTAGACAAACCAGACTCACATGCATGTGCTAGACTCTTCGAAATCATGAGAGCACATACCTCTTTTCCCTTCCCACTGGTACTTGCATGCTTGGGGAAGGGTTCTTTGAAGATAGCTTGGGTAGGCTCAGGTTCTTTAGCGACCTGGAGCTGGCCTTCTGCTATCAAGTTCTCAATTTTATATAGGAGGGAGAAACACCGCTTTGTATCATGGCCTTTGAGCCAATGATACTTGCAGAATTTGTTTAAAAATCCCCCCTTCGAAGTGACTCCCTCGGGAATCTCAGGGAGTTTGATCATGCCCTGGGCGAGTAGAAGGTCTAGGACCTCCAATACAGGTTGCCCAGCAGAGTGTACTCCCGTCTTTCGAAGGGTTTTTGAAAACTCCTCTCCTTTTTATTTTCTAATTTTTTGAAATTTTTTGAAGCACTTGTCGGGCTTGTATCCACCCAGACATTGGCGATTTTGTGGGGTTTTGCCCCTTTGTTTGCGGTGGGCAGCCCATAAGTGTTGGGCTTCTCCAAGCGAGTTTTCGAAATTGCATTTCCTTTCCATAAGTGATTGTAGATGAAGAAAATTCCTGCTTCTGGTTCTTAGGCCTGAAGCGAACCTTTTCGTGTGCCTAAGTCCTATTAAACAAACAGGGCGTGCTAGCTAGCTTACTTAAGCTAGCGAAGATATATTTGAAACCTGACTCCTAACGTGGCGACTGTGAGCAAGTAAGCTCTTGTCGTCGCAGACCTTTTTGCACCGATGCGCATGGGTCAGTCTGTACACTTTTAAAAATCGTGTTTTTGAGTGTAAGGACCTACGAAAGCGGTTTGAGGTGTTTGATTCGGGTCTTTTTGGTATGATTTTCAGATTTTAGATCACGTGGATTTGCACGTGCCTAAGTCTTTCTTTTTTATCCCTCTTTGGGGCTACCTAGGTGTGTGTTATGAACACTCCACTAAGATGTGGCGAGTTTGAGCGGGAGTATGGGGTTTGCTTTGATGCAATATGCGTCCTAACTCGTGGTATGGCGTATATGCAATGCAAACTCATGCAACTCCAAAGAGAAAACCCGAATTTAAAAGATAATGCCAAAGGGAAATGACTTGTAATGGAAATTGCCGAAGGGAAATGACTTGTAATGTAAAATGCCGAAGGGAAATTGCAAAAGGGAAATATGGCTATATCTTAAGAGCGAAAAGGCTCAATTGTGCAAGTGTGTGCCGTGTATATATTGAAAGAGTACGCACACTGCTGAACCTTAAAACCCAAATTGAAAAGACATAGCCAAAAGGGAAATACGTATATACTATATATGAGCCCTTACTTGGGTCTTGCAAATAAGAGCGAAGGCTCAATGTGGGTGTGTGTGAAAATGTAAAGACAACACACACGACTTCAAATGAAACCCAAGTATAAATTGCAATATGGTCTTAACTAAGGTCTTGGGAATAAGAGCGAAAGCTCAATATGTGTGAGTGCTAGAATTGAAGTACTACGCACACAACATGAAATTAAACCCAAATATAAATTGCAATATGGCCTTAACTAAGGTCTTGGGAATAAGAGCGAAAGCTCAATGTGTGTGAGTGCTAGAATTGAAGTACTACGCACACGACATGAAATTAAACCCAAGGATAGTATAACACGGCCCTTACTTGGGTCTTGCAAATAAGAGCGGAAGCTCAATGTGTGTGAGTGCGAGAATTTAAAGACAACACACCCAACTCAAGCAAAACCCTACGCAACTTAAAGTATATACATAAACTTATATATAAAGGGCTGATTAGGCCCGTGTGTGTTCAAAATCATGCACAACTAAGAGCGAGGTAGGCTCAAGTGCACGTGTGTGTGGGTGTGCCAAGCCATGTTATTACAAGCGGGGGGAGACAATGCTCTATTATTACAATCCCGTATCAAATTTAATTAAGCTTAAGCAAGTCTATAAACAATGACCGAGTTAGGCACTTACTTATAGCTGGTCCAGTGGTGACTTACTTGAGCGTGGGCTTGGCTTCGTCTAGGGCTGCAAGAGGGAGGCTGCTGTGGTGCTTTGGGCTAAGGTGATTAAGGAGGTTACTAAGGGATAGGCTGGTGCTAGGGAAGGTGGCGCTAAGGGAAGCCTAAAGGGAATTCTAAGGAAGAGGGTGTGGCTGGCCGAATGGGTTGGGGGAAGTCGGCTGTGATTGGCCGGTTAGGGATGGTTTAGTGGTGGCCAGCTGCTAGGGTAGTTAGGGGGAGTTGGGAATGGCGAGGGAACTAACTAGGGTGCTGTGGAAGGTGGGGTTAATGGGTGACTAAGAGTGGAGGGGCAGGTCTTAGGGAGCAAGATAGGGTGGCCGGGTGTCACTAGGCAAAGGTAGAGAGTCGGGTGGTAAAGGGGTTAGTCTGGCCGAATGGGTAAGGGTGGCGGGTGGCAAAGGAGGATGCTAAGTGGTGGTGATATGGGTGGTTGAGAGTGGAGGGGGAGTGAAGAGGAGGTGGAGTTAGGTGTAAGGTACTAACCGAATGGATGAAGAAGGTCGGTGGGTGGAAGGAGGGCAGCCGGGTGATGAAGATGGCAGCGTGGGGTGGAGCAGGCCGGGATGGAAGTGGTGGCGCGAGGTGGAGCTTGGCCGGGAGTAGTGGTGGTGCAGGTGGAAGAAGAGCAAGGTGGAAGGGGGCTCGGCTGGCCCAAGGGCTGGAAGGGATCGGATTGGCCAAGATGGGAGAGGAGAAGCTCAAAAAACCTGCCCATTAGGGGGGGTTTATATAGATTTTTGAAGGGCGGTTGGGGCTGGTTTTTGGAGGGTGGTAAGGCGGTTTAGGTGGTGGTGGTGTGGTGATAAGGTGGGCTGGTTTTGAGGAGGGGCCAGATATTTTGCTTTAAGGGGTTTTAGGGATATGGTGTGCTAGGTTTAGGTGGGGTGGTTTAGGGGTTTAGGGCTTAGCTAGGTGGGTTGGTTTTGGGGTGAGGTTTAGTGAGGTGGGTTAGGTGATTAGGCTAGGATTAGGTTAGGATTAAGGGAATTAGGCTAGGTTTAGGGAAGGATTAGGGAAGTGGGTTAGGTGATTAGGTTGGGATTAGGCCGGGATTAGGGAAGTGGGTTAGGTGATTAGGCTAGGATTAGGACAGGATTAGGGTAAAAGGCAAGGATTAGGGGTTTTGGCTTAGGATTGGGTTAGGGAGCTCCCTTTGCATAACCCATAGACCTTATTGCATCATGTTGGTGCAGCCCTAGGTTAGGTTTTGGCTAATACAAGCTTAAACCCATACTAATTAGGCTAACCCACATGCTTAACCCTAAACTTGACACACAAGTCAAGCTTAATTACAATTACCCTCAAATCTTATCCTCCCCATTCTCTCTCATGCCCATAATCCCACGTGAATTTCAAGTGAGCCCCACCTCCATTTATGAGAAGGTGATGTGGGCCATGGATGTGGATATTAGATTGGATCTCTGGATCCAAATCCAAATCCAAATCCGCACATATGTTTGGATTAGGATCTGTGTGGAAAATGGAAAGACAACACACACGACTTAATTAAAAACCCCCTTGACTTAAAATATATAAATATAACTATATATTAAGGGCTTGTTAGGCCCGTGTGTGTGCAAGAAGTGTACGACTAAGAGCGGAAAGGCTCAAGTGCGTGTGTGTGTGGGTATGTCAAACCACGTTATTACAATCGGGGGGAGACGAAGCTCCTTTACTACAACCCCATATCAAAATTTAATAAAACACCAAATGTAAGGACTTACAACTCACCTAGCCCGCTATGTGGGGTGTGTCTAGGACGCGTACGCCTTGCGTGTGGAGCCCGGATCACATGGAAGTGGAACCGGCTAGCTTGGAGGTGTTTCAGAACCTTTGAGGACTTGGGAGAGGTGTTTGAATAGGCTTTGTATGGGCCTGGTTTTTGGCTTGGTATGGGCCTGGTTTGGGATGACTCGAGTTGGGTTCTAGGGGAGCTTGGGGCAACTCGGGCTGTCTTGGTGCAGCCCGGGGTTTTGCCTTGCAGGGGGTGCCTTAGGATGACTCGAGCCAAGGTGGTTTGAGTTATGTTTTAGGGGAAACCCTAACTAGGTTAGGTTCAGTCAGTCAAGGCCAAGGCAGGCAGGCCAGGGCTGAGCTAGGGCTCGGCCTGGTTGGGTGCTGGTTGAATTTTGGTTGAGGTAGGTCTAGGGGGAAGCCAGGTTAAGTCGGCTAGGTGTGTTGTCTTGGGGGCGGGCTGGCTGAAGGGGAGTCACGGCCAGATGTGAGTGGCCCAAGGAAACGGCCTGCTTCATGGCAGGCTGGGGGCTCTTGTAGTGGGGATGATACACGGCCTACACCAGCAGGCCGTGGGGTCTCTAGGGAGAGGTGGCCTGCCGAGTGGCAGGCCCTGCCCTGGGTAAAGGAGGGGAAGCTCGGCCTGCACTAGCAGGCCGTGGGCTTGTAGGGAGAGGGTCTGCCGAGTGGCAGGCCTTTGTGGGTTTTTGGTAAGAAGGGGCCTGCCGAGTGGCAGGCCCTGGCTGGGTTTGGATGAGGCACGGCCTGCACGAGCAGGTCGTGGGTTTACTAAAGGGAATGGCCTGCTGTAAACACCCTGAAATCCCACGAATTTCTTAAACGAATCTGGTTTTATACAAGCAGCCCCAAAGGGCCATTTTTGAGTTTGGAAACCCAGGAGCCTTCCAAACAAACCCTGTGTATATGTTTTAAACTTTATCTTTCAAAAACATATGATATAGCTTTTGAAAACCCTTTTAAAACATGTTTTGAAACCCCGAAGTGGCTTGGCCCGATCAAGACAGGACCAGGAGAGCCAAGAAGAGCCCGGAACCGGAGCACCTGTCGAGCCCGGCACAGCAACTCTTGTATCTGATTCACACCCCAGGATCTCGAACGTCCAAGACCCTGTTCTTATCAAAATAGCATTTGAAGTCATCTCCGGAAGGCAGAAACGGAGGCGGACGACTATGTTGGCGAAGACCCAACGCAGACGGAGTACTGATGCTGTCAGGCCCCGCATGAATCGTCCGTTTCGAACCCAGCTCGAAGGAGTCAGAGTTCAGTTTGGATTGGATCTGGACCATATATATCCAGATTCCAATCCAAACCCATATGTGGACTTGGATTCAGATTTGGATCCAGAGATCCAATCCAATATCCATATCCATGGCCCACATCACCTTCTCATAAATGGAGGTGGGGCCCACTTGAAATTCACGTGGGATATTGGGCATGAGAGAGAGTGGGGGTGAAAAATATCAAGAGTGTTGTATTAAGCTTGACTTGTGTGTCAAGTTTGGGTTTAATCTTGTAGGTTAGCCTAATTGAGTGGGTTTAAGCTTGTAATTAGCTAAAACCTAACCTAGGGCTGCACCAACATGGGGTGATCAAGGTCTATGGGCCATGCTAAGGGAGCTCCTTCATCTAAACCTAACCCAAAATGCCTAAACCTAGCCTAAACCCCTAATCCACCCCTAATCTGAACCTAACCACCTAACCCACTTCCCTAATCCCGGCCTAATCCCAACCTAATCACCTAACCCACTCCCCTAATCCTTCCCTAAACCTAGATTAATTCCCCTAATCCTAGCCTAAACCTAGCCTAATCACCTAACCTAGCTCACTAAACCTCACCCTAAAACCCAACCACCTAACCTAGCCCTAAACCCCTAAACCACCCTTAGCCCACGATTTATCAAAACACCTAGTTTTAAAATATCTGGCCCAACCCCATCCAGCCCACCTTATCTACATACTACCCTACCTAAACCACCTAACCACTACCCACAACCCAGCCCTAACCGACCTACCCATCCCCTATTTAAACCCCCCTCATCGTGGGCGGGTTTTCCAAGTGGGAACCACCCCTTCCATCCAGCCGGGCCCTCTCCTTCTCCCATCTTCCATCCAGCCGTGACCACTCCCCAGCAGCCGCCACCTGCTCCACCAGCCGCCACCTGCTCCGCCACCTTCCCTCTTCCGTCCACCATCACTGCCCCCCCAGCCGGACACCACCACCTCACTCAGCCGAACTCCCATCAACACTCGGCTTCCCTCTTCATCCACTCGCCACTTCTCCCCATCCGGTAAGCCTTCTTTAACCCTACTTAAACCCTTCTCTACCACCTCTCCACTCCCAGCCACCCACCACACCATCACCTTACTCACCCAACAGCCCCTCACCGCCACCACTCCCACTCGGCCAAACCTTAGCCGCCTCAACCGTTTGCAGCCCAAAGCCAAGGCCACGCTCAAGCAAGACCTCTACGGACCAGCTACTCGTAAGTGTCTAAACTCGGTCTTTAGTCATACACTTGCTTGAAATTCAATTTGATACGGGGTTGTAATAACGGAGCCTAGTCTCCCCCCGCTTGTAATAACGTGGCTTGGCACAACCACACACGTGCACTCTCTTAGTCGTGCACAATTTTGAACACACACGGGCCTAATCAGCCCCTAATATATAAGTGTACATATATATTTCATTTCCGAAGGGTTTTGTTTAAGTTGGGTGCGTTGTCTTTCAATTCAAGCACTCTCACACACATTGAGCTTTCGCTCTTATTTGAAAGACCCAAGTAAGGGCCGACCTATACTATTTGGGTTTCATTTCTTGTCGTGTGAGTTGTCTTTCAATTCAAGCACTCTCACACACATTGAGCTTTCGCTCTTATTTGAAAGACCCAAGTAAGGGCCGACCTATACTATTTGGGTTTCCTTTCTTGTCGTGTGAGTAAGTCTTTCAATTCAAGCACTTTCACACACATTGAGCCTTCGCTCTTACTCCCAAGACCTTAGTAAAGGCCTTATTGCAGTTATATTTGGGTTTCATTTATGTCGTGTGTGTAGTACTTCAATTCAAGCACTCTCACACACATTGAGCCTTCGCTCTTACTCCCAAGACCTTAGTCAAGGCCATACTGCAATTTATATTTGGGTTTAATTTCATGTCGTGTGTGTAAGTCTTTCAATTCAAACACGCACCCACATTGAGCCTTCGCTCTTATTTGCAAGACCCGAGTAAGGGCTCATATACATAAGATATATACATATCTCCCTTCGGTTATTTCCCTTCGGTTATTTCCCTTCTGTTATTTCCCTTCAGCATTGTCTTTACATTTCGGGTTTTCCCTTTGGAGTAGCGTGAGTTTGCATTGCATCTACGCCATACCACGAGGTAGGACGCATATTGCATCGAAGCAACCCCCGCTCGAATTCGCCCATGTAGTGGAGTGTTCATAACACACAAACTAGGCGACCCAAAAAGGGATAAAAGAAAAGACTTAGGCACGTGCAAATCCACGTGATCTAAAACATGCAATCGCATCTTAAAGACCCGAAATAGACACCTCGAACCGTTTCGTAGACTTTCTCCCCAAAACTCAATTTTTGCAAAAGCGTACAGACTGACCCTTGCGCATCGGTGCAAGAAGGTCTGCGACGACAAGAGCTCACTTGCTCACAGTCGCCACGTTTAGAAGTCAGTGTTAAATATATCTTCGCTAGCTTAAGTAAGCTAGCTGGCACGCCCTGTTTGTATACATAGGCCTTAGACGCACGATAAGATCCACTCCAAGCCACGAAAGAGGCGAAGAGGCGGGGATTTTCGCGCGTCTACAGAGATTGGCACGCCCGGTGGGACGTGAGCCTTTTCAAAAATCGAGTTTACTTGTAGAAGTCTTGCGAAAATTTTATAAAGGTGTCGTTTTAACTTGTTTCTTTGCTTTTTACTTAGGAAATTTTGAAAAAGCTTGAAAAGAAATGTCAAAATCCAATCCAAGTGAAGTGTCGAGCCAAGGCTCATGCGCATCAAGTTCTCACTCTAGGAGGATTTTCAAAAACAAAATAAAACTAGATGAAATCGAGGACTTGAGAAGGGAATTTGAGGCCAAAATCGATGCTCTCAGCCAAGAGGCTGAAGTAGGCGATTCGTGTTCGTCAAACGGTGAACAAAGGCCTAAAAAGAAAATTGAAAAACCTCGCAAGCAAAAAGAGGCCTCCGTAATGGAAGGCAACCAATACCACGAGTCCTTCACACAAAAGGACCGTAAAGCCCTACAGCAACTGCTGAAAGGGCAAAATAAAGAGAAAAGAAGCTACGCCCTGTCTGATTTCCTTCCTATGGATTACGAAACAGACAGTGACGATGAAATACCGAACTTCCATCGGTATGATGGCATGGGAGACCCTAGGTCTCACTTGCAGCTTTTCTCACGTCGAGCCCATAAGAAGAAAAAGGACTCGATGAAATGGGTGTATTGGTTCCCTCTATCCCTTAAAGGCACTGCTGCCAAATGGCTGGCTTCCTACGACTTAAGCCAGTTCGCTACTTTTGAAGAGTTAGCGAACTGCTTCATGCAAAGATTTGCACACAACGTGGAAGTCACGCCAACCCTGAATACCTTAAGGGATACAAAGCAAGGCATGAACGAAGACGTGCATGCCTTCATTATAAGATGGAGGTCTCTTTTAGGCCAAGTACGAGAGCCTATATCCGAAGGATGCGCAGTGATGCTCATCCTGGATAATTTCAAAAGCGAGTTAAAAACCCTTCTCTCGCTCCATGAGATTTCAACTTTCCATAAGTTGATCAAAAAGGCCTCCCTTTTCGAAACCAACTTGCGAAAAGGGACATACGACCACTTATGGAAAGGAAGTGCCGTTCCCAAAACACGTGTGGAAAAGCCCATCGCATATGGGCTGCCCACGACGGACAAAGGGGCAAAGCCCCATAAAATCGCCAATGTCCGGGTGGATCCAGGCATGGCGGGCACTTCTAAAAATTTTGAAAAAATAGAAAATAAGAGAGAACGCAACTTTTCAAAACCAATTGAAAAACGGGAGTACACTCCGCTGGGGCAACCTGTGTCGGAGGTCCTAGACCTCCTACTTGCCCAGGGCATGATCGAACTCCCTGAAATCCCCGAAGGAGTCACGTCCAAAGGGGGGTATTTAAACCGATTTTGCAAGTATCATCGGCTCAAAGGCCATGATACCAAACGGTGCTTCTCTCTTCTAAATAAAATTGAGAACTTGATAGCGGAGGGCCGGCTCCAGGTCACTGCGGAACCTGAGCCACCTCAAGCTATCTTCAAGGAACCCTTTCCCAAACACGCCAGTGGCAGTGGGAAAGGAAAGGAGGTATGTACCCTCACCATTTCCAAGGAACTAGCGTGAAAACCCGAACCTGGTCGACCTGCTTGTGCGCCCATCCTTGTATTATACAAGAGGCCCGCCCAAGTCGTCATTCGGGGACCATCAAAAGTGGAAACCCCGGCAAAGCCAGTTTTTAAAATCCAAGGTTCTCCTCAGCTCATCCTTAGAGCCAAGTTTAGCGCGAACCCTAGGCTGGTCGTGGGGGAAGTCACTAGATCCGGGAGGATCTACCAACCCCCGCACCTTCAAGGTGCTCAAAAGGTGGTCAGTGTGCCTGGCCCCTCAAAAGCATGTATCCCTAGTGGTCTGCAAAAAGCAGATAAGGACAAAATCATCCTAAATCCTTATGATTTCGAAAACCACCTTTCAAAGATTCCTATTCACATGTCTATTCTAGAGCTTATCAAAACCTCGCCTAGGCATAGACTTGTCTTAGAGAAAATTCTAGAAAGGGCCAAGGTTGATTCGAACATAAGTTCGGAATCCTTGTCTGCCCAAGTGGCTTTGTTAGGAGCAAAATCGCCCATCACCTTTTTGGAAGATGATGTAGATAGACCCTACGAAACCCATAACCAGGCCCTGCATATCGAGGTGGTTCTAAACAACCACTCTCTGGACAGGTGCCTAGTCGATGGTGGAGGAGGGCTCAACATCCTTCCACTTCACGTGGCGTACAAAATCGGAGTCACCTTGACTTCAGTGAACCCAAGCCCCATCGTTATCACTGGATACGATGGGAATGCGTCTAGGCCTTTAGGATCCATCGAACTCCCAATGGAAACGGGAGGGATCGAACACACGGGGGTGTTCCATGTCTTGGACATCCACCCCCATTATAACCTGTTGCTGGGAAGACCCTGGATACACAGTTTGTGCGCTGTGCCATCCACCTTCCACAAGTGTGTCAAGATCCCTTTTAGGGACCAAGTCGTAGTGATCCTAGGTGAGAGTCACCCACAGCTTCAGGGGATCATAAACTCCCCTTGTTTATCGAGCTCCCAGGCCCATGAGGCTAACCTGGGGCAAATTATGGTTGAGCCACCTCGGCTCGTGTTGAACAACCCTAGGAAGGTTGTATGTGTGAAGGGGCCACCCAAAGCAGGCCCCCTCCCGACTCTAATCCTCCTAGGAAAACCCAAACGTTCCCTATTTCCAAAACCCCTGGACAAAAGGCCCTACGAGCCTAATATGGACGATAGCATGTTCCAGGACCACGACTTGTATCCCGTCTTTTCAAAAAACAAAAGGTCGTGGAACATGTTATTAAACATGGGCTACACGCCCTACAAGAGTCTAGGGGCACAAAACCAGGGTCTCCTAGAGCCCATCCTGCCTAGGGCCAACCCAAGCCGATATGGGATCGGCTATACTCCCCGAATACCGCCGGAGCCACCCCCTGTGACCACCTGGGTCAAGGGTGCCCCGGAGCCTGTCTTAGAAGAGACCTATGGTTTAGACCTCCTATTCCGAGTCTAACCCATAGTGTTTTCCCTTTGTAGGTATGACGGAAGATCCCTTTTTCTAAAAAAATACCAAAAACATTTGAAAACTTAAAATCAAAAAAATCGAAAAACAAGAAAAACCAAAACAATGGAAAAGCAAAAACTCGAAAAAAGTGTGCTTTGTATAGTTCCCAAAGTTCTTGTTTTACAAAAACCCAAAAAAATCGAAAATTTGGAAAATACCAAAAAGATTTTGTACATAGCCGCTCCTGGTAGGACTTTGGCGAAAGAAAAGGATTTCGAAAGAAACGTCGTCTGCATAGCCAGACCAAGAATTTCGAAATCACTTGAAAATCCAAGTACAAAACCAGGTTATTTTGAAAACCACGCATCAAGTTCCCTCGGGTCTAAAGTCCACGAGAATGATCGAAGCCCAGAAGTGGATCCCCTTGAGGAAAATCCCACTTCTGAGCTCCCAGAATTTCATAGAATTCTCGATTTTGAAAGACCTTCCCAATCAGTAGGAGGAGATTTCGTAGAGGTGAACCTAGGGGATAATTCCAATCCCAAAACCATCAAAATAG
This sequence comes from Brasenia schreberi, assembly GCA_036023115.1. Taxonomy (NCBI): domain Eukaryota; kingdom Viridiplantae; phylum Streptophyta; class Magnoliopsida; order Nymphaeales; family Cabombaceae; genus Brasenia; species Brasenia schreberi. Next base: position 20,783,216 of record JAYKKT010000072.1, read on the forward strand.
GCGCATGCTTGCATGAAACTGAAAAGTTAGCATTCATTGCATTTCTACGAACCTATTTAGATGTGTTTGCATGGACGTATGAAGACATGCCGGGCATAGATCCCAGCATAGTCGAGCATCGTCTTCCCTTAGATATAGGTGTAAAACCAATAAAGCAGAAGCTTAGGAAAATACACCCGAATGTACACACGCAAGTCAAAGAGGGTTTAGAAGATCTGCTAAAAGCCAGATTTATAAAACCCATTGCGTATTCTGATTGGTTATCAAATATCGTTGTAGTTCGAAAAACCAATGGGAAAATTCGAATATGCATCGATTTCAGAAACTTGAATAAAGCCACTCCAAAGGATAATTATCCTTTACCAAACATAGATTTGATAGTCGATAGTACTGCAAATCATAAAATGTTTTCATTTATGGATGGCTATTCAGGCTATAATCAAATCAAACTAAGTCCACGAGATCAGGGTAAGACCGCCTTCACAACCCCATGGGGCACGTACTGCTATACAGTCATGCCCTTTGGTTTGAAAAATGCCGGCGCAACATACCAACGAGCCATGAACACGATCTTCCATGATCAAATTCACGAGCTTGTAGAAGTGTATGTAGATGATCTCTTGGCCAAATCCAAAACCCGATGTACCCATATCGAATGTTTACAAAAGATTTTCGAAAGGCTTAGGCTTTACAAAGTAAAGCTAAACCCTCAGAAATGTGTGTTCGGGGTAGAATCAGGAAAGCTTCTAGGCTTTATGGTGAGCCAAAGGGGAATCAGAAGTCGACCCCTCTAAGTGTCGAGCCATCATAGACATGGCTCCACCCTCCAATCTCACCCAAGTCCGTAGCCTTCAAGGTCGATTACAATCTGTGCGCCGATTCATATCGAATCTGGCAACTAGATGCGAACCCTTCAACAAACTGTTGAGGAAGGGCACGAAATTCTTATGGGATGACGAATGCCAAAAGTCCTACGAGAGACTAAAGGCATACTTGGTTAATCCCCCCGTTTTGAATCCTCCAAAACAAGGAAAACCGCTTTTATTATACATCTCCGTGCATGTAAACGCTTTAGGAGCCCTGTTGGCTCAATACGAGGATGACACCCATAAGGAATATGCCATCTACTATATTTCGAAAACTCTCTTGGCTTATGAACGAAATTATCAAGCCATGGAGAAGACGTGCTTGGCCCTAGTCTGGGCCTGCCAGAAATTCAGACACTACTTCCTAGATCATGAGATCTGGATAGTGTCCAAGCTTGATCCAATCAAGCACTTGTTCGAAAAACCCATTCTCACGGGTAGATTGGGCAAATGGCAACTCCTTCTAATGGAGTATGATCTGAAATACCATCACCAGATCTCCGTTAAGGGGCAAGCCCTAGCAGATTACGTGGCTGACTTCCCCTTGGAGGACGCATATCCCACTCTTGTCGAAATGCCTGATGAAGGCATATTGCAAAACCATTTTCAAAACCACATTTTGGCAAATTCTTTCGAAAACCAAGTGTGGAAGATGCACTTCGACGGGGCACGAAACCAACGAGGGGCTGGTGCCGGGATCATCCTAATCTCCCCTGAAAGGGCGAGATTCCCATAGCAGTCCGCTTAGATTTCGAATGTTCCAACAACGTAGCTGAGTATGAAGCACTCATACAAGGCTTAAGGATTTCGAAAACTCTAGGGGCATCATGCATCGAGGTCTTTGGAGATTCGCTCCTTGTCATAAACCAGGTTTTAAAAATTTGGCAAGTACATAATGAGAAACTACTTCCATATCACGAGTTGGCCACTCGATTGGTCCACTCCTTCCAGTCGTGTAAGCTCACACACGTGGGAAGAGAGGACAATGGCATCGCCGATGCCCTCTCTTCCTTGGGTTCAGCCCTGAAGGTCGATCCCATTTCAGGGACCAGATCTTTGGAAATATGGCATGCGCCCCATCCATCCACACACGACTTGGATATTTGCCAAAACAACCCAGAGTCTATTGAAAAACCCTGGTTCTATGACATAAAACAATTTTTAGAAAACGGGGGATTCACCGAGGATGCCACATCCAAAGATAGGGCATTCATTCGTAAGATTTCGACCCGATACACCATTCTGGGTGGGGTCTTATACAAAAAGAGTTTTACCGGCATTCTGCTTAGATGTATCGACCTAGAGGAGGCTAGGATAGTGATGCACGAGTTCCACGATGGAGAATGTGGAGGCCATGTTAATGCCAACATGATGGCAATGAAAATACTTAGTGGGGGTTATTTTTGGTCCACCCTGAAAAAGGATTGTCACGATCATGTTAGAAAGTGTCATCCATGTCAAGTGCATGGGCACGCCATTCATATCCCTTCATCTGCATTGCATTCTGTGGTCAGCCCCTGGCCATTTACCATATGGGCGTTTGACATTGTAGGCCCCATATTTCCAAAGGCCTCGAATGGGCATCGCTTTATTTTAGCAGCCACGGAGTATTTCTCCAAGTGGGTGGAAGCCATTTCCCTAACGAATGTAATGGGGCAACATGTGGTGGCTTTCATCCGGAGGAATATCTTGGCTCGATTTGGGGTTCCACGAGACCTTGTGTCTGATAATGGTACCCCATTCAAGAACGAGCGGATGGTTAAGTTGTGCAACACGTATGGCATAACTCACCACTTCTCCTCGCCCTACTACCCTCAAGGCAACGGCCAAGCCGAAGCCACAAACAAGACTCTCATTGGTATCATTGAGAAGACCTTAGAGAAGGGTAGGAGGTGGCATGAGAAGCTGGATGAAGCCTTATGGGCTTATAGGACTTCCATCCGGACTCCCACAAATGCCACACCATTCGAATTGGTCTATGGCACAAACGCCATTCTGCCCATTCATACCCAACTGCATTCATTCCATACATCCATTGCACTCGACCTCCCCCTAGAGACGCTTCAGCATGCTAGGATGGCCGAACTAGATTTGCTAGATGAAAGGCGACTCCTTGCCATGGATCATGCTCGTGCATACCGGCAAAGGATAGCCCGACATTATAGCAAACACATGAGACCTCGCCACTTTGAAGTGGGGGATCTGGTCTTGAAAACCATCCACCATCGTGGCCCACACCCCCTAGGCAAGTGGCGCCCCAACTGGGATGGACCCTATGTTGTGCGAGCAACCACTACGAACAATTCGTATTGGTTGATCGATGTAGAAGGTAAGAATTTAGCAGATCCTATCAATATTCAATACTTAAAGAAGTATCATGTGTAGGATCTAGATTAAATTCCAGTTTTCGAAAATTTTATAGGGAGAGCTGCCCTGAGACGTATGAATAAGGTGCAAAGGCGAACTCGTGTGACCCTAAGTGAGAGAATTCACACTTGTGAAAGAGTGGAGTTTTCAAAATCGTGGTTGCATTTCAAAATCCTTCTTCTTACAAAGAAAGGCCTAGTTCAACATAGCAAGATAGTTGCAAGTAGTACGTGCTATTTCTAAATAGGCTGATCTGGAATGGATCGAGTGTAGGCTTGGGATAAGTCCTCCCCTCTTCTCTTCTCCTTCCAAAAGGAAAACAAAGGCCCAAACCAAAAGGGAATTTCCCATTTAAAGTCTCTTTCCAAAAGAAAGAAACCAGACTTAAAAAAAGAAAAATCGATTCTCTTATGAAAAAGAGGGATTAAAGAAAAAATACTCCCAAAGGGAGACCCTCTATGGAAAAAAGGAAAAAGAGGCCAAAAAGCTCAAAAAGAGCAGTTTTCCGCCTTCTATGCCTCAAACCACGGGACGCTTCAGAAGGGACCGTGGTATCTCTTTCCCATCCCTGGCTTATCCCAAGCTAAAGCATGGTTCATTTCGAGGAATCCTAAAGTAAAAATAGGATTTACTTACTTGAATTTCATCTTGTTTGAGAATTCGACGTTTCGAGTAAGACGTAGGAATTTGAAATGAAGCTTGTTTTCTTATAAAACCTCCGCTAGATAAGCGAGTGTTAAGACTCAAACAAGGGCAAGCACGAAGGGCTCGAGATCCTTAGGATCGAGGCTCAAGACAGTTGTCCCTTTTGTAAATAGCTTTTGTAAATAAGTTTTAAAATCCGAACATCGAACAGCATAGGGTTTTTGCTCACTTGGAGCAGTAGGCCTTGTAAGTCTCTAGAGTTCGACCACACCTGGTCTCTGGGAGGTCGCCACTTTTGGCACCACACCCATGTCATCTGCATTCCACGCATGGTACTTGCATGAACATGATCCCATTTAGGACCAGATTCCATAAGTGAACCCTTTGGCATGATATCTCCTCCTACCAGAGTTTGTAAAATTGAGATTTTTGCTAAAATGGGACGATCCCATATTCTTCGTCGCTAGATCTAGGGAGACATTAAAAGGGGTGTTTGTCATCTTTGCCCTTATCCAAATCTATTTGGACAAGGCCAAAGAGGGGCATCTGTAAACACCCCGAAATCCCACGAATTTCTTAAACGAATCTGGTTTTATACAAGCAGCCCCAAAGGGCCATTTTTGAGTTTGGAAACCCAGGAGCCTTCCAAACAAACCCTGTGTATATGTTTTAAACTTTATCTTTCAAAAACATATGATATAGCTTTTGAAAACCCTTTTAAAACATGTTTTGAAACCCCGAAGTGGCTTGGCCCGATCAAGACAGGACCAGGAGAGCCAAGAAGAGCCCGGAACCGGAGCACCTGTCGAGCCCGGCGCAGCAACTCTTGTATCTGATTCACACCCCAGGATCTCGAACGTCCAAGACCCTGTTCTTATCAAAATAGCATTTGAAGTCATCTCCGGAAGGCAGAAACGGAGGTGGACGACTATGTTGGCGAAGACCCAACGCAGACGGAGTACTGATGCTGTCAGGCCCCGCACGAATCGTCCATTTCGAACCCAGCTCGAAGGAGTCAGAGTTCAGTTTGGATTGGATCTGGACCATATATATCCAGATTCCAATCCAAACCCATATGTGGACTTGGATTCGGATTTGGATCCAGAGATCCAATCCAATATCCATATCCATGGCCCACATCACCTTCTCATAAATGGAGGTGGGGCCCACTTGAAATTCACGTGGGATATTGGGCATGAGAGAGAGTGGGGGTGAAAAATATCAAGAGTGTTGTATTAAGCTTGACTTGTGTGTCAAGTTTGGGTTTAATCTTGTGGATTAGCCTAATTGAGTGGGTTTAAGCTTGTAATTAGCTAAAACCTAACCTAGGGCTGCACCAACATGGGGTGATCAAGGTCTATGGGCCATGCTAAGGGAGCTCCTTCATCTAAACCTAACCCAAAATGCCTAAACCTAGCCTAAACCCCTAATCCACCCCTAATCTGAACCTAACCACCTAACCCACTTCCCTAATCCCGGCCTAATCCCAACCTAATCACCTAACCCACTCCCCTAATCCTTCCCTAAACCTAGATTAATTCCCCTAATCCTAGCCTAAACCTAGCCTAATCACCTAACCTAGCTCACTAAACCTCACCCTAAAACCCAACCACCTAACCTAGCCCTAAACCCCTAAACCACCCTTAGCCCACGATTTATCAAAACACCTAGTTTTAAAATATCTGGCCCAACCCCATCCAGCCCACCTTATCTACATACTACCCTACCTAAACCACCTAACCACTACCCACAACCCAGCCCTAACCGACCTACCCATCCCCTATTTAAACCCCCCTCATCGTGGGCGGGTTTTCCAAGTGGGAACCACCCCTTCCATCCAGCCGGGCCCTCTCCTTCTCCCATCTTCCATCCAGCCGTGACCACTCCCCAGCAGTCGCCACCTGCTCCACCAGCCGCCACCTGCTCCGCCACCTTCCCTCTTCCGTCCACCATCACTGCCCCCCCAGCCGGACACCACCACCTCACTCAGCCGAACTCCCATCAACACTCGGCTTCCCTCTTCATCCACTCACCACTTCTCCCCATCCGGTAAGCCTTCTTTAACCCTACTTAAACCCTTCTCTACCACCTCTCCACTCCCAGCCACCCACCACACCATCACCTTACTCACCCAACAGCCCCTCACCGCCACCACTCCCACTCGGCCAAACCTTAGCCGCCTCAACCGTTTGCAGCCCAAAGCCAAGGCCACGCTCAAGCAAGACCTCTACGGACCAGCTACTCGTAAGTGTCTAAACTCGGTCTTTAGTCATACACTTGCTTGAAATTCAATTTGATACGGGGTTGTAATAACGGAGCCTAGTCTCCCCCCGCTTGTAATAACGTGGCTTGGCACAACCACACACGTGCACTCTCTTAGTCGTGCACAATTTTGAACACACACGGGCCTAATCAGCCCCTAATATATAAGTGTACATATATATTTCATTTCCGAAGGGTTTTGTTTAAGTTGGGTGCGTTGTCTTTCAATTCAAGCACTCTCACACACATTGAGCTTTCGCTCTTATTTGAAAGACCCAAGTAAGGGCCGACCTATACTATTTGGGTTTCATTTCTTGTCGTGTGAGTTGTCTTTCAATTCAAGCACTCTCACACACATTGAGCTTTCGCTCTTATTTGAAAGACCCAAGTAAGGGCCGACCTATACTATTTGGGTTTCCTTTCTTGTCGTGTGAGTAAGTCTTTCAATTCAAGCACTTTCACACACATTGAGCCTTCGCTCTTACTCCCAAGACCTTAGTAAAGGCCTTATTGCAGTTATATTTGGGTTTCATTTATGTCGTGTGTGTAGTACTTCAATTCAAGCACTCTCACACACATTGAGCCTTCGCTCTTACTCCCAAGACCTTAGTCAAGGCCATACTGCAATTTATATTTGGGTTTAATTTCATGTCGTGTGTGTAAGTCTTTCAATTCAAACACGCACCCACATTGAGCCTTCGCTCTTATTTGCAAGACCCGAGTAAGGGCTCATATACATAAGATATATACATATCTCCCTTCGGTTATTTCCCTTCGGTTATTTCCCTTCGGTTATTTCCCTTCTGTTATTTCCCTTCAGCATTGTCTTTACATTTCGGGTTTTCCCTTTGGAGTAGCGTGAGTTTGCATTGCATCTACGCCATACCACGAGGTAGGACGCATATTGCATCGAAGCAACCCCCGCTCGAATTCGCCCATGTAGTGGAGTGTTCATAACACACAAACTAGGCGACCCAAAAAGGGATAAAAGAAAAGACTTAGGCACGTGCAAATCCACGTGATCTAAAACATGCAATCGCATCTTAAAGACCCGAAATAGACACCTCGAACCGTTTCGTAGACTTTCTCCCCAAAACTCGATTTTTGCAAAAGCGTACAGACTGACCCTTGCGCATCGGTGCAAGAAGGTCTGCGACGACAAGAGCTCACTTGCTCACAGTCGCCACGTTTAGAAGTCAGTGTTAAATATATCTTCGCTAGCTTAAGTAAGCTAGCTGGCACGCCCTGTTTGTATACATAGGCCTTAGACGCACGATAAGATCCACTCCAAGCCACGAAAGAGGCGAAGAGGCGGGGATTTTCGCGCGTCTACACCTGCCAAGGAGCAGGCCATTAGGTTTGGTTTGGGGCAATGGATGGTGGCGAAGTGGGGTTCGGTTAAAGGTAGGTTAGGGGCGGCGGTTTTTAGGTGGTGGTAGGCTAGTCAGGGCAGGTGAGGTGTAGGTGGAGTTGGGTGGTTAAGGGCAGGTGGTGGTAGGCTTAGGTAGTGCAGGTCAAGGCGGGGTTTGGCTGAGGCGGTGATAGGTAGGTTCGGCTAGGTTGCGGCCGGTGGTGGGGGCGGCGACTAAGGGATGTTGGTTGGTGGCGAGGTGGGGTTCGGCCAGCTAGGGCAGGTTGGTTGGGAAAGGGGTTTTGTGAAGTTCGGCCAGCACTTGGCTGGACTTACTTGGGGCGGTTTAGGGTCAGTTAGGTGTAGGTGGGTTCATATGGGTTAGGTTTAGAAGGGTAGAGAGAAGGGCTAGGTTTAGTTGAGGCTTACCTTAGGTGCAACCCACTAGGTCCAGCCACCTCCAATCGGTCCAGCCCACTTCCACGCCCGCGGTCCACCTCTTGGTGCAGCTAGGCTCGAGTTGGTGCAGCCCCTTTGATCTAGCCTTGGCCAACATGGCTCAAGCCCACTTCACACATGAGCCCACATGGCTAGGTTTATCACTCCCTCTCTCTCCTCCCAAATATTTGCATGAACCCTTTACATGGACCCCCTCACCTCTATTTATAGAGATTTGAGGTGGGTCTTGGATTTGGGTTTGGGTTTGGGGTTTGGATCCAGACCCAAATCCAAACACTATTTGGATTTGGATATTGGATCTCGGATATTTTGAGATCCGTATCTAATCCAAACCCAACATTTTATGGATACGGATCTGGATATTTTGGTCCAGATCTGATCCAATCCAAACACTATTTGGATCCAATCCAAATCCAAACACTATTTGGATCGACCCAAACACTATTTGGATTGGCCCAAATCCAAACACTATTCATTACATGGATTTGGATCTGGATATTTATGGTCCAGATCCAAATCAAAATTTCTTCGGACAGTCCTTCTTGGCTTTTCGAGGCGAATAATCTGTGCGGGCACTAGCTTCATTAGCGCTCCGTCTGGTGCTGGGTTTTCCCCAACTTTGTCGTCCGGACTCCGTCTCGCCGTTCTGGACTCCGTTGAGCTTTTCATCAAACGGGCTCTGCTTTCTTTTGTTTTTTTATCAGGGAGTGGCTTCTGAAGATCTGGGCTTGAATCCTCTTCGGGCCTAGGGTCTTCCTTTGCCTTCTGTACCTGTTTTCACATTTTAAAACAAGTTGTCGTTTTGGCTCAAATGAGCTTTTTGGTGTTTTTGAGAGTTTTTGAAATATAGAAGATTTGGGGTGTTTACATATATTTTTGGAGCTGCTTTGCGATTTTTTTTTGCCCAAATTACATTTTTACCCTTCTATCGGGCTTTTCTCTGAACGGGCTCTCTTTTCTTTCGTTTTTGAACAGGGGGTGGCTTTTGAGACTTCGGGCTCGATTTGCTCTTCTTGTCGAGGCTCTCCTTTTGCCTTTTGTACCTATTTTCACATTTTAAAATAGGTTGTTGTTTTGGCTCAAACAAGCTTTTTGTATTTTTGAGAGTTTTTGATTTTTGGATAATTCGAGGTGTTTACAACAGTCACGCCCTTTGGTTTGAAAAACGCCGGTGACACATACCAAAGAGCCATGACCACGATCTTTCACGATCAAACTCATGAGCTCTTAGAAGTGTATGTGGATGATCTCTTGGTAAAATCAAAGACCCGAGATATGCATATCGAATCTTTGCAAAAAGTTTTTGAAAGATCGAGGCTTTATAAATTGAAACTAAACCCTCAAAAGTGCGTCTTCAGAGTAGAATCCGGCAAGCTTTTAGGTTTTATGGTGAGCCAAAGGGGCATTGAGGTCGACCCCTCTAAGTGTCGAGCCATTATAGATATACCTCCTGTAGACGCGCGAAAAAATCCCCACGCCTCTTCGCCTTTTCTAGGCTTGGAGTGGACCTCTCGTGCATCTAAGGCCTATTTATGTAAACAGGGCGTGCCAGCTAGCTTACCTAAGCTAGCGAAGATATATTTTAAACTGACTTCTAATCGTGGCGACTGTGAGCAAGTGAGCTCTTGTCGTCGCAGACCTTCTTGCACCGATGCGCAAGGGTCAGTCTGTACACTTTGCAAAAATCGAGTTTTTGGGATAGAAAGCCTACGAAGCGGTTCGAGGTGTCTAATTCGGGATTTTTTAGATGCGATTGCAGATTTTAGATCACGTGGATTTGCACGTGCCTAAGTCTTTCCTTTTATCCCTTTATGGGCCACCTAGTTTGTGTGTTATGAACACTCCACTACATGGGCGGATTCGAGCGAGGCTTGCTTTGATGCAATATGCGTCCTACCTCGTGGTATGGCATAGATGCAATGCAAACTCACGCTACTCCAAAGGGAAAACCCGAATGTAAAGACAATGCTGAAGGGAAATAACCGAAGGGAAATGACTTGTAATGTAAACGCCGAAGGGAGATATGTATATAGAGTATGTATATGGGCCCTTACTCGGGTCTTGCAAATAAGAGCGAAGGCTCAATGTGGGTGCGTGCTTGAATTGAAAGACTTACACACACGACATGAAATGAAACCCAAATATAACTTGCAGTATGGCCTTGACTAAGGTCTTGGGAATAAGAGTGAAAGCTCAATGTGTGTGAGTGCTTGAATTGAAGTACTATGCACACAACATGAAATTAAACCCAAATAGTATAACACGGCCCTTACTTGGGTCTTTCAAATAAGAGTGAAGGCTCAATGTGTGTGAGTGCTTGAATTGAAAGACTTACACACACGACATGAAATGAAAACCCAAATAGTATAGCACGGCCCTTACTTGGTGGTGGTGGTGCTCGGCTGGGAGGTAGTGGCAGATGTGGTGGCTGGACGTGGAGCAGGTGGAGCAGGAGGGGATTTGGCTGAGCTGGAAAGTGGAGGACCCGGGATTGGAGGTTGGAGCCTCTAGATGGGAAAACCCGCCCCCAAGGGGGGGGGTTTATATAGGGCTGGGCTAGGTCGGTTAGGGCTGGTTTTGGGGTAGTGGTTAGGTGGTTTAGGTAGGGTGGTGTGGTGATAAGGTGGGCTGGAAAGGGTAGGGCCAGATATTTTAAATACAAGTGGTTTGAGTAGGTTGTGGGCTAGGGGTGGTTTAGAGGTTTAGGGTTTAGCTAGGTGGGTTGGTTCTAGGGTGAGGTTTAGTGAGGTAGGTTAGGTGATTAGGCTAGGATTAGGCTAGGTTTAGGGAAATTAACCTAGGTTTAGGGAAGGATTAGGGAAGTGGGTTAGGTGATTAGGTTGGGATTAGGCCGGGATTAGGGAAGTGGGTTAGGTGATTAGGCTCAGATTAGGGCCGGATTAGGGTGGAAGGCTAGGATTAGGTGTTTTTGGTTAGGTTTAGGTGAAGGAGCTCCCTTTGCATGGCCCATAGACCTTAACCACATCATGTTGGTGCAGCCCTAGGTTAGGTTTTGGCTAATTACAAGCTTAACCCCACTTAATTAGGCTAACCCACATGATTAACCCCAAACTTGACACACAAGTCAAGCTTAATTACAACACACACTTGATCTTATCCACCCCCACTCTCTCTCATGCCCATAATCCCACGTGAAATTCAAGTGGGCCCCACCTCCATTTATGAGAAGGTGATGTGGGCCATGGATATGGATATTGGATTGGATTTTTGAATCCAAATCCAAATCCAAGTCCATATGGGTTTGGATTGGGATCTAGATATATATGGTACAGATTCGATCCAAACTGAACTCTGACTCCTTTGAGCTGTGTTTGAGATGAACGGTTTGTGTGGGGCCTGACAGCATTAGTGCTCCGTCTGCGTTGGGTCTTCGCCAACATGATCGTCCGCCTCTGTTTTCGTCTTCCGGAGATGACTTCAAACAATGTTTCGATGATAACAGGGTCTTGGACATTCGAGATCCTGGGGGTGTGGATTTGATACGAGAGTTGCTGTGCCGGGCTCGACATGTGCTCCGGTTTTGGGCTCTCCTTAGCTCTCCTGGTCCTGTCTGGATTAGGCCGAAGCTGCTTCGGGGTTTCAAAACATGTTTAAAAAGGTTTTTAAAAGCCATATCATATATTTTTGAAATATAAAAGTTTAAAACATATATACAGGGTTGTCTGGAAGGCTCCTGGGTTTCCAGACTCAAAATGGCCCTTTGGGGCTGCTTTCACAAAACCAGATGGATTTGAGAAATTCGTGGGATTTCGGGGTGTTTACACCTCCACCCTCCAATTTAACGCAAATTCGAAGCCTCCAAGGTCGCCTCCAATCAATTAGAAGGTTTATTTCAAACCTCACTACAAGATGCGAACCTTTCAACAAACTTTTGAGAAAAGGGGTGAAATTTGTGTGGGACGATAATTGCCAAAAAGCTTTCGAAAGATTAAAGGCGTATTTGGTTAATCCTCCTATTTTAAACCCTCCAAAGCAAGGAAAACCTCTTTTACTTTATATTTCTGTGCATGCGAATGCTTTGGGTGCATTATAAGCTCAATATGAGGATGATACCCATAAAGAGTATGCCATCTACTATATTTTGAAAACTCTATTAGCTTATGAATGAAATTATCAAGCCATGGAGAAGACATGCTTGGCCTTGGTATGGGCCTGTCAGAAATTTCGACACTATTTCCTAGATAATGAGATCTGGATAGTGTCTAGGCTTGATCCAATCAAGCATCTGTTTGAAAAACCTATCCTAATGAGTAAGCTGGGTAAATGGCAACTCCTCTTGATGGAGTATGACCTGAAATTCCACCATTAAACCTCCATCAAGGGGCAAGCCCTAGCCGACTATGTGGCCGACTTCCCCTTGGAAGATTCATATCCCACACTTGACAAAATGCCCAATAAAGGCATCTTTCAAAATCAATTTCGAAATCATATCTTATTGAACTGCTCAAGTGAAAACCAAGTGTGGAAGCTGCACTTCGATGTGGCACAAAACCAAAGAGGGGCTGGGGCAGGAATCATCCTCATATCCCCTGAAAAGGGAGAAATACCCATCGCCATTCACCTAGATTTCGAATGTTCCAACAACACAGCCGAGTATGAAGCACTCATACAAGGCTTAAAAATTTCGAAAACTCTAGGGGCATCATGCATTGAAGTCTTTGGAGACTCTTTACTTGTTATAAACCAAGTGTTAAAGATTTGGCAAGTCAAAAACGAAAAACTTCTTCCATACCACGAACTGGCCACCAAATTGGTTGAGTCGTTCAAATCGTGTACACTCACACACGTACGAAGAGAGGATAATGGCATAGCCGATGCCCTCTCATCCTTGGGCTCAGCCTTAAGGGTCGATCCCACCTTGGGAACCAGACCCTTAGAAATATGGCACTCGCCCACTCCATCCACACACGATTTGGAGATTTGCCAAAACAACACAACTTCTACTAAAAAACCCTGGTTTCAAAATATTAAAGAGTTCTTAGAAAATGAAGGATTTTCAAAATATGCTTCATCCAAAGACAAAGCTTTTATACAATGAATTTCAACCCGATATCTGATTTTGGGGGGGGGTTCTTTACAAAAAGAGTTTTACTGGCATCTTACTAAGGTGTGTCGACTTGGAGGAGGCTAGGATAGTAATGCATGAATTCCACAATGGAGAATGTGGAGGGCATGTAAATGCCAATATGATGGCAATGAAAATACATAGAGCAGGTTATTTTTGGTCCACTTTAAAGCAGGATTGCCATGACCATGTTAGGAAGTGTCACCCATGTCAAGTGCATGGACACGCTATCCATACCCTGTCATCCACATTGCATTCCGTGGTCAGCCCCTGGCCATTCACCATGTGGGCGTTTGACATCATAGGACCAATATTTTCTCATGCATCAAATGGGCATAGGTTTATCTTAGCAGCTGTAAACACCCCGAAATCCCACGAACTTCTCAAATAAACCTGGTTTTATAAAAGCAGCCCCAAAGGGCTATTTTGAGTTTGGAAACCCAAGAGCCTTCCAGACAAACCCTGTACATATGTTTAAACTATATATATTTTAAAATATGTATAATATAGTTTTAAAACCTTGTAAAATATGTTTTGAAACCCCACAAAGCGGCTTGGCTTGATGAAAGCAGGACCAGAAGAGCAAAAGAGAGCCCAAAACCGGAGCACATGTCGAGCCCGGTACAACAACTCTCGTGTTAGATCCATCCCCGGATCTCAAACATCCAAGCCCCTGTTATCAACAAAACTCTTTGAAATCATCTCCGGAAGGTGAAAACAGAAGCGGACGACCATGTTGGCGAAGACCCAACGCAAGACGGAGTACTGATGCTGTCAGGCCCCGCACAAACCGTTCGTTTCGAACATACCTTGAAAGAGTCAGAATTTAGTTTGGATTGGATTTGGACCATATATATCCAGATCCCAATCCAAACGTATATGTGGATTTAGATTTGGATTTGGATCCAAAGATCCAATCCAATATCCACATCCATGGCCCACATCACCTTCTCATAAATGGAGGTGGGGCCCACTTGAAATTCACGTAGGATTTTGGGCATGAGAGAGAATGGGGAGGATTAAGTATGAGGGGAATGTATTAAGCTTGACTTGTGTGTCAAGTTTTGGGTTAATCATGTGGGTTAGCCTAATTAGTGTGGGTTTAAGCTTGTATGAACCTACACCTAACCTAGGGCTGCACCAACATGATGCAATGAAGTCCATGGGCTATGCAAAGGGATGCTCCTAACCCAATCCTAAGCCAAAACCCCCTAATCCTAACCATTTGCCCTAATCCCAGCCTAATCCTAGCCTAATCACCTAACCTACTTCCCTAATCCTTCCCTAATCACAACCTAATCACCTAACCCACCTCCCTAATCCTTCCCTAATCACAACCTAATCACCTAACCCACCTCCCTAATCCTTCCCTAAACCTAGCCTAATTCCCTTAATCCTAACCTAATCCTAGCCTAAACACCTAACCCACCTCACTAAACCTCACTCTAAAACCAACCCACCTAGCTAAGCCCTAAACCACTAAACCACCCCACCTAAAACCCTAGCACACCATATCCCTAAAACCACCTAAACTAAATATCTGCCCCCCCCTAAATATCTAGCCCACCTTATCCCTAAACCACCACCACCTAACCACTAAACCACCCTCCCAAAACCAGCCCAACCAACCCTATCAAAATCCTATAAACCCCCCCTAGTGGGCGGGTTTTTCAGATTTGGAAGCTCCACCTTGGGCCAGTCGAGCCCTTCCTCTCCTCTCTCACCCCTTGCACATCGGTGCAAGAAGGTCTGCGACGAAAAGAGCTTGCTTGCTCACAGTCGCCACGTTAGGAGTCAGATTTAAAAATATCTCTTCGCTAGCTTAAGTAAGCTAGCTGGCACACCCTTTTGCTTAAATAGGACTTAGACACACGAAAAGGTTCGCTTCAGGCCTAAGAACCAGAAGCGGTAAGTTTTTGCGTCTACAGGATTTGGAATGCTCAGTGGGACGTGAGTCTTTTAAAATCAAGTTATCTGAGGAAACCTTGCGAAAATATTGTCCAAAAGGTGTTATCTTTAACTCTTTCTTTTACTTCATACGTAGGAAATTTTGAAAAGCTTGAAAGCATGTCAAAATCCAACCCAAGTGAAGTGTCGAGCCAAGGCTCATGCGCATCAAGTTCTGACTCTAGGAGGATTTTGCAAAATAAAATCAAACTAGATGAGATAGAAGACTTGAGAAGGGAATTCGAGGACAAAATCGATGCTCTCAGCCAAGAGGCTGAAGTAGGCGATTCATGTTCATCGAATGGTGAACAAAGGGCCAAGAAAAAAACTGAAAAACCTCGCAAGCATAAAGAGGCCTCCGTAATGGAAGGCAACCAATACCACGAGTCCTTCACACAAAAAGACCGTAAAGCCCTACAACAGCTGCTGAAAGGGCAAAATAAAGAGAAAAGGAGTTACGCCCTGTCTGATTTCCTACCCATGGATTATGAAACAGACAGTGACGATGAAATACCGAACTTCCATCGGTATGATGGCATGGGAGACCCTAGTTCTCACTTGCAACTTTTCTCGCGTCGAGCCCATAAGAAGAAAAAGGACTCGATGAAATGGGTGTATTGGTTCCCTCTATCCCTTAAAGGCACAACTGCCAAATGGCTGGATTCCTATGATCTAAGCCAGTCCGCTACTTTTGAAGAGCTAGCGAACTGCTTTATGCAAAGATTTGCACATAACGTAGAAGTCACGCCGACTTTAAACACTTTAAGGGATACAAAGCAAGGCATGAACGAAGACCTGCATGCCTTCATTATACGATGGAGGTCCCTTTTAGGGTAAGTGCGAGAGCCAATATCCAAAGGATGCGCAGTCATGCTAATCCTGGATAACTTTAAAAGCGAGCTAAAAACCCTTCTCTCGCTTCATGAAATCTCAACTTTCCATAAGTTGATAAAAAAAGCATCCCTTTTGAAAACAAACTTGAAAAAGGGGATATACGATCACTTATGGAAAGGAAGTGCCATTTCCAAAACCCGCTTGGAAAAGCCCATCACTTATGGGCTACCCATGATGGACAAAGGGGCAAAGCCCCATAAAATCGCCAATGCCCGGGTAGATCTAGGTCTGGCGGGCACTTCGAAAAATTTTGAAAAACCAGAAAACAAAAGGGAGAGAAATTTCCAAAAACCGATTGAAAAACGGGAGTACACACCGCTAGGGCAACCTGTGTCGGAGGTCCTAGACCTCCTACTTGCCCAGGGCATGATTGAACTTCCCGAAATCCCCGAGGAAGTCACTTCCAAAGGGGAATATTTAAATCTTTTTTGCAAGTATCATCGGCTCAAAGGCCATGATACAAAGCGTTGTTTCTCCCTTTTAAACAAAATCGAGAACTTGATAGCGGAGGGCCGGCTCTAGGTCACTGCGGAACCTGAGCCAACTCAAGCTATCTTTAAAGTACCCTTTCCCAAGCATGCCAATAGCAGTGGGAAAGGAAAGGAGGTATGTACCCTCACCTTTTCGAAAGATTTAGCGCATTCGTCTGAGTCTGGTCGATCCACTTGTGCGTCTACCCTTGTGCTTTACAAGAAGCCAGCCCAAGTGATCATCTGGGGACCACCAAGAGCTGAATCCCCGGCTAAACCAATTTTAAAAATCCAAGGTGCTCCTAAACTCACGATTAGAGCCAGTTTAAGTGCGAGCCCTAGGTTGGTCATGGGGGAAGTGACTAGATCCGGGAGGATCTATCAACCCCCGTACCTACAAAGTGCTAAAAAGGTGGTCAGTGTGCCTGGCCCCTCAAAAGCATGTATTCCTAGAGTTCTGCCGAAAGCAGACAATGGGAAAATCGTCTTAAACCTTTATGATTTCAAAAACCATCTTTCAAAGATTCCTATCCACATGTTCATCCTAGAGCTTATACAAACTTCGCCTAGGCATAGACTCGTGCTAGAGAAAATTCTAGAAAGAGATAAGGTTAGTTCGAACATAAGTCCTGAATCCCTGTCTGACCAAGTGGCGTCAATAGGAGCAAAATCGCCCATCACTTTCTCGGAAGATGATGTAGATAGACCCTATGAGTCCCACAACCAGGCCCTACACATCGAGGTGGTTCTAAATAACCACTCTCTGGACAGGTGCCTAGTCGATGGGGGAGGAGGGCTCAACATCCTTCCACTTCATGTGGCGTATCAAATCGGAGTCACCTTGACTTCTGTGAATCCAAGTCCCATCGTTGTCACTGGATACGATGGGAATGCATCTAGACCTTTAGGATCGATCAAACTCCCTATGGAAACGGGAGGGATCACATACATGGGGGTGTTCCATGTTTTGGACATCCACCCCCATTATAACTTGTTGTTGGGAAGGCCCTGGATACACAACTTGTGCGCTGTGCCATCCACCTTCCATAGGTGTGTCAAGATCTCTTTCAGGGACCAAGTCGTAGTGATCCTAGGTGAGAGTCACCCTCAGCTTCAGGGGATCATAAACTCCCCTTGTTTGTCGAGTTCCTAGGCCCATGAGGCTAACTTGGGGCAGACCATGGTCGAGCCACCAAGGCTCGTGTTAAACAACCCTAGGAAGGTCGTATACGTCAGGGGACTGCCCAAAGCAGGCCCCCTCTCAATCCTGACCCTTCTAGGAAAATCCAAACATCCCTTATTTCCAAAACCCCTGGACAAAAAGCCATACGAGCACTATATGGACGACAACAAGTTTTAGGACCACGATTTATACCCTAACTTTTTAAAAAACAAAAAAACATGGAACATGCTGTTGAACATGGGCTACATGCCCTATAAAAGTCTAGGGGCACAAAACCAGGGTCTCCTAGAGCCCATCCTTCCTAGGGCCAACCCAAGCCGATACAAGATCGGCTACACTCCCAAAATACCGCTAGAGCCACCACCTGTGACCACCTGGGTCAAGGGTGCCCTGGAGCCTACCCTAGAAGAGACCTACAATTTAGACCTCTTATTCTGAGTCTAACCCGTAGTGTTTTCCCTTTGAAGGTATGATGGAAGATCCCTTTCATAAAAATACAAAAACATTTGAAAAACTTAAAATCGAAAAAATTGAAAAATTGCAAAAACCAAAAACATTAGAAAATCAAAAACTCGAAAATAGGGTAGTTTGTATAGTTCCTAAAGTTCTTGTTTTGCAAAAACCCCAAAAAATCGAAAATCTACAAAATATCAAAAAGATTTTGTACATAGCTGCTCCTGGTAAGTCTTTGGAAAAAGAAAGGGATTTCGAAAGAAACATCGTCTGCATAGCCAGACCAAAAATTTCGAAATCAATTGAAAATCCAAGTATAAAACCAGGTCTTTTGAAAACTCACGCATCAAATTCCCTCGGGTCTATAACCCACAAGAATGATCGAAGCCCAGAAGCGGATCCCCTTGAGGAAGATCCCACCTCTGAGCTCCCAGAATTTCATAAAATTCTCGATTTTGAAAGACCTTCCAATTCAGTAAGAGGAGATTTCATAGAGGTGAACCTAAGGAGTGATTCCAATCCCAAACTCATCAAGATAGGCGCATGTTTGCATGAGCATGAAAGATCAGCATTCATTGCATTTCTACGAACCTATTTAGATGTGTTTGCATGGACGTATGAAGACATGCCGGGCATAGACCCCAGCATTGTCGAACATCGTCTTGCCTTAGATGCGAATGTAACACCCATAAAGCAGAAGCTTAGGAAAATACATCCGAATGTACACACGCAAGTCAAAGAGGGTTTAGAAGATCTGCTAAAAGCCGGATTTATAAAACCCATTGCGTATTCGGATTGGTTATCAAACATCGTTGTAGTTCGAAAAACCAATGGGAAAATTCGAATATGCATCGATTTCAGAAACCTGAACAAAGCCACTCTAAAGGATAACTATCATTTACCAAACATAGATTTGATAGTCGATAGTACTGCAAATCACGAAATGTTTTCGTTTATGGATGGCTATTCAGGCTATAATAAAATTAAATTAAGTCCACGAGATTAGGTTAAGACCACATTCACAACCCCGTGGGGCACGTACTGCTATACAGTCATGCCCTTTGGATTGAAAAATGCCAGCGCGACATACTAGAGAGCCATGACCACGATCTTCCATGATCAAATTTATGAGCTCATAGAAGTGTATGTAGATGATCTCTTGGCAAAATTCAAAACCCGATGCACTCATATCGAATGTTTGCAACAGATTTTTGAAAGGCTTAGGCTTTACAAAGTAAAGCTAAACCCTCAAAAATGTGTGTTCGGGGTAGAATCCGGGAAGCTTCTAGGCTTTATGGTGAGCCAAAGGGGTATAGAAGTCGACCCCTCTAAGTGTCGAGCCATCATAGACATGGCTCCACCCTCCAATATCACCCAAATCCGTAGCCTCCAGGGTTGATTACAGTCCGTTCGTCGATTTATATCAAATCTGGTGACTAGATGCGAACCCTTCAACAAACTGTTGAGGAAGGGCACAAAATTTTTATGGGATAACGATTGCCAAAAGTCCTTCGAAAGACTAAAGGCATACCTGGTTAATCCCCCTGTTCCTCTGAAGCAAGGAAAACCGCTTTTACTTTACATTTCCTTGCATGCGAATGCTTTGGGAGCCCTATTGGCTCAATACGAGGATGACACCCATAAGGAGTATGCCATCTACTATATTTCGAAAACTCTCTTGGCTTATGAACGAAATTATCAAGCCATGGAGAAGACGTGCTTGGCCCTAGTCTGGGCCTGCCAGAAATTTAGACACTATTTCCTAGATCATGAGATCTGGATAGTGTCCAAGCTTGATCCAATCAAGCACTTGTTCGAAAAACCCATTCTCACTGGTAGATTGGGCAAATGGCAACTCCTTCTAATGGAGTATGACCTGAAATACCTTCACCAGATCTCCATTAAAGGGCAAGCCCTAGCTGACTACGTGGCTGAGTTCCCCCTAGAGGATGCATATCTCACACTTGATGAAATGCCAGATGAAGGCATATTACAAAACCACTTTCAAAACCACATTTTGGCAAACTCTTTTGAAAATCAAGTGTGGGAGATGCACTTCGATGGGGCACGAAACCAACGAGGGGCTGGTGCTGGGGTCATCCTCATCTCCCCTGAAAAAGGCGAGATTCCCATAGCAATCTGCCTAGATTTCAAATGTTCCAACAACATAGCTGAGTATGAAGCACTCATACAAGGCTTAAGGATTTCGAAAACTCTAGGGGCATCATGCATCGAGGTCTTCGGAAATTCGCTCCTTGTTATAAACCAGGTTTTGAAAAATTGGCAAGTACGTAACGAAAAACTACTTCCATATCACGAGTTGACCACTCGATTGATGGAGTCATTCCAATCGTGTAAACTGACACACGTAGGAAGAGAGGATAATGGCATTGCCAATGCCCTCTCCTCCTTGGGTTCAGCCCTAAAGGTCGATCCCATTTCAGGGACCCGATCTTTAGAAATATGGCATGCGCCCAACCCATCCACACACGATTTGGATATTTGCCAAAATAATCCAGATTCTGTTGAAAAACCCTGGTTTTACGACATCAAGCATTTTCTAGAAAATGGGGGATTCACCGAGGATGCCACATCCAAAGATAAGGCATTCAGCCGTAAAATTTCGACCCGATACACCATTCTGGGTGGGGTTCTATATAAGAAATGTTTTACCGGCATCCTACTTAGGTGTATCAATCTAGAGGAGGCTAGGATAGTGATGCATGAGTTCCATGATGGAGAATGTGGAGGTCATGTTAATGCCAACATGATGGCAATGAAAATACTTAGAGCGGGCTATTTTTGGTCCACCCTAAAAAAAAAAAAAAAAAGGATTGTCACGATCATGTTAGGAAGTGTCATCCATGTCAAGTGCATGGGCATGCCATTCATATCCCATCATCTGCATTGCATTCCATGGTCAGCCCCTGGCCATTCACCATGTGGGCGTTTGACATCGTAGGCCCTATATTTCCAAAAGCCTCGAATGGGCATCGATTTATTTTAGCAGCCACTGAGTATTTCTCCAAGTGGGTAGAAGCCATTTCCCTGACCAACGTACAGGGGCAACATGTGGTGGCTTTCATTAGGAGGAATATCTTGGCTCGATTTGGGGTTCCACGAGACCTTGTGTCGGATAATGGCACCCCATTCAAGAATGAGCGGATGGTTAAGTTGTGCAACACGTATGGCATAACTCACCACTTCTCCTCGCCCTACTACCCTCAAGGCAACGGCCAAGCCGAAGCTACAAATAAGACTCTCATTGGTATAATTGAGAAGACTTTAGAGAAGGGTAGGACGTGGCACGAGAAGCTGGATGAAGCCTTATGGGCTTATAGGACTTCTAGCCGGACTCCCACGAATGCCACACCATTCGAATTGGTCTATGGCACAAACGCCATTCTTCTCATTCATACTCAATTGCATTCATTCCATACATCCAAAGCACTCGACCTCCCCCTAGAGACGCTTCTGCATGCTAGGATGGCCGAACTAGACATATCCCTAAAACCCTAGCCTAATCACCTAACCCACTTCCCTAATCCTTCCCTAATCACAACCTAATCACCTAACCCACCTCCCTAATCCTTCCCTAAACCTAGCCTAATTCCCTTAATCCTAACCTAATCCTAGCCTAAACACCTAACCCACCTCACTAAACCTCACCCTAAAACCAACCCACCTAGCTAAGCCCTAAACCACTAAACCACCCCACCTAAAACCCTAGCACACCATATCCCTAAAACCACCTAAACTAAATATCTGGCCCCCCCTAAATATCTAGCCCACCTTATCCCTAAACCACCACCACCTAACCACTAAACCACCCTCCCAAAACCAGCCCAACCGACCCTATCAAAATCCTATAAACCCCCCCCCTAGTGGGCGGGTTTTTCAGATTTGGAGCTCCACCTTGGGCCAGCCGAGCCCTTCCTCTCCTCTCTCACCCCTTGCTCTCTTCTCTCACCAGCACCACCTAGCTACCCGCCACCATTCAACCATAGCCGACCACACCACCTGTTGCCGTACCTTCCCATTAGACAGCCTCTAACTAGTCCGCAGCCACCTTACCTTTTTCCCTAGGACCTGCCCCTCCTTTCCCTTAAACCAACCCTTAGTTAACACCCTAGCTAACTCCCCTTTGCCATTCCTAAACACCCCTAGTTACCCCAGCCGGCCACCACCTAACCTGCCACTAGTCGGCCAGCCACAACCGGCTGCCTTCCTTGCCACACCCGCAGCCTTCCATCCTCTTCCTTAGACAGCCCCTAGTCACCCCTTAGCTCCACCTTCCCTAGGACCTGCCCTACGCCTTAGTGACACCCCCTAACTACCCCAGCCCAAGATGCCACGGCAGCACCCCCTTTCATCACCCGGCTAGCGCCAAGGCGCCACATCCGCTGCAACCTTGTCACCCAACCAGCACCCTCCTTTGCCGCGCCTTTTCGAGGAGCTCCCTCTTGCAACCCAAGGCGACGCTCAAGCCCAAGCTCAAGCAAGTCACCTCCAGACCAGCTATACGTAAGTGCCTAACTCGGTCCATGTTTATAGACTTGCTTAAGCTTAATTAAATTTGATACAGGGTGGTAATAACGGAGCATTGTCTCCCCCCGCTTGTAATAACGTGGCTTGGCACACCCACACACACGTGCACTTGAGCCTACGTCGCTCTTAGTTGTGCACGATTTTGAACACACACGGGCCTAATCAGCCCTTAAGATATAGACTTATTTATATAATTTAAGTTGCGTGGGGTTTTGCTTAAGTTGTGTGTGTTGTCTTTCAATTCTTACACTCACACACATTGAGCTTTCGCTCTTATTTGCAAGACCCAAGTAAGGGCCGTGTTATATTTTCCCTTGGGTTTAATTTCATGTCGTGTGTGTAGTATTTCAATTATACATTCACACACATTGAGCTTTCACTCTTACTCCCAAGACCTTAGTCAAGGCCTATTGCAATTTATATTTGGGTTTAATTTCATGTCGTGTGCGTAGTACTTCAATTCTCGCACTCACACACATTGAGCTTTCGCTCTTACTCCCAAGACCTTAGTCAAGGCCTATTGCAATTTATATTTGGGTTTAATTTTATGTCATGTGCGTAGTACTTCAATTCTCGCACTCACACACATTGAGCTTTCGCTCTTATTCCCAAGACCTTAGTCAAGGCCATATTGCAATTTATATTTGGGTTTCATTTAAGTCGTGAGTTGCCTTTCAATATATACACAACACCCATGCAACACATTGGCGACCTTCGGGCCCATATATATTATAAGTATTTCCCTTTCGGCTATGTCTTTAAGATTTGAGTTTTAAGGTTCAGCAGTGTGCATAGTCTTTACATATATACACGGCACACACTTGCACTATTGAGCCTTTCCGCTCTTAAGATATAGCCATATTTCCCTTTCGCAATTTCCCTTTTGCAATTTACATTTCAAGTCATTTCCCTTCCGCATTGTCTTTCAATTTCGGGCTTTCCCTTTGGAGTTGTGTGAGTTTGCATTGCATATACGCCATACCACGAGTTAGGATGCATATTGCATCAAAGCAAACCCCATACTCCCATTCAAAGTCGCCCCACTTAGGTCACATGTTCAGAACACACACCTAGTTGGCCCGAAAAGGGATAAAAAGAAAGACAGGCACGTGCAAATCCACGTGAAATAAAATATGAAAATCATACCCAAAAAAACAACAACCCGAATCGAACACCTCAAAACGTTTTTGTAGGTTCTCATATTTTAAAACTCGATTTTTAAGCGTACAGACTAACCCTTGCGCATCGGTGCAAGAAGGTCTGCGACGAAAAGAGCTTGCTTGCTCACAGTCACCACGTTAGGAGTCAGATTTAAAAATATCTCTTCGCTAGCTTAAGTAAGCTAGCTGGCACGCTCTTTTGCTTAAATAGGACTTAGACACACAAAAAGGTTCGCTTCAGGCCTAAGAACCAGAAGCGGGAACTTTCTGCGTCTACAGTAGCCACTGAATACTTTTCCAAATGGGTTGAAGCTACCTCCCTGACCAATGTTCAGGGGCAACATGTAGTGGCGTTCATTAGGAAAAATATCTTGACTCGCTTTGGGGTTCCAAAAGACCTAGTGTCTGACAATGGTAACGCCCTTTAAAAATGAGAGGATGGTTAAGTTATGTCACACGTATGGTATAACTCACCACTTCTCATCGCCCTACTACCCTCAAGGCAACGGACAAGCCGAAGCCACCAATAAGACTCTCATAAGCAGTATTGAGAAAACTTTAGAGAAGGGTAGGACGTGGCATGAGAAGTTGGATGAAGCCTTATGGGCTTATAGGACTTGTAGATGCGCGAAAATCCCCGCCTCTTCGCCTCTTTCAGGGCTTGGAGCGGATCCTCTCGTGTGTCTAAGGCCTATGCAAATAGGGCGTGCCAGCTAGCTTACTTAAGCTAGCGAAAATATTTTTAACACTGACTTCTAAACGTGGCGACTGTGAGCAAGTAAGCTCTTGTAGTCGCAGACCTTCTTGCACCGATGCACAAGGGTCAGTTTGTACGCTTTGCAAAAATCGAGTTTTTGGAGGAAAGTCTACGAAGCGGTTCGAGGTGTTTATTTCGGGTCTTTAAGATGCGGTTGCATGTTTTAGATCACGTGGATTTGCACGTGCCTAAGTCTTTTCTTTTATCCCTTTTCGGGCCACCTAGTTTGTGTGTTATGAACACTCCACTACATGGGCGAATTCGAGCGGGGCTTGCTTCGATGCAATATGCGTCCTACCTCGTGGTATGGCATAGATGCAATGCAAACTCATGCTACACCAAAGGGAAAACCCGAAATGTATAGACAATACTGAAGGGAAATGACTGAAGGGAAATGACCGAAGGGAAATGACCGAAGGGAAATAACCGAAGGGAAATAACCGAAGGGAGATATGTATATAGATTATGTATATGAGCCCTTACTCGGGTCTTGCAAATAAGAGCGAAGGCTCAATGTGGGTGCGTGCTTGAATTGAAAGACTTACACACAGGACATGAAATTAAACCCAAATATAAATTGCAGTATGGCCTTGACTAAGGTCTTGGGAGTAAGAGCGAAGGCTCAATGTGTGTGAGAGTGCTTGAATTGAAGTACTACACACACGACATAAATGAAACCCAAATATAACTGCAATAAGGCCTTTACTAAGGTCTTGGGAGTAAGAGCGAAGGCTCAATGTGTGTGAAAGTGCTTGAATTGAAAGATTTACTCACACGACATGAAATAAAACCCAAATAGTATAGGTCGGCCCTTACTTGGGTCTTTCAAATAAGAGCGAAAGCTCAATGTGTGTGAGAGTGCTTGAATTGAAAGACTTACTCACACGACATGAAATGAAACCCAAATAGTATAGGTCGGCCCTTACTTGGGTCTTTCAAATAAGAGCGAAAGCTCAATGTGTGTGAGAGTGCTTGAATTGAAAGACAACGCACACAACTTAAACAAAACCCTTCGAAAATGAAAGTATATATATACACTTATGTATTAGGGGCTGATTAGGCCCGTGTGTGTTCAAAATCGTGCATGACTAAGAGAGTGCACGTGTGTGGTTGTGCCAAGCCACGTTATTACAAGCGGGGGGAGACTATGCTCCGTTATTACAACCCCGTATCAAATTGAATCTCAAGCAAGTATACAACTAAAGACCGAGTTTAGACACTTACGAGTAGCTAGTCCGTAGAGGTCTTGCTTGAGCGTGGGTTTGGGCTTCGCCTTGGGCTGCAAACGGGAGCTCCGCGAGGATAGGTGACCAAAGGTTCTGGCCAGCTGCAAGTGGGGCGCGAGATAGGCGCCTCAAAGGTGTCCGGTTGCAAGTGGATGTCGCCTCGAGGTGGGGGGTTAAAGGGGCTGAACAAGTGAGTTTTTAGGGTCACTAGTGGAGTTGAGTGTTTAGGGAAACTGGACCTAAAGGAGAGTTTGTGGGAAGGCCGAATGGGACACCTAGGGGAAGGTCGAATGGGATAGGATGGTTAGGTAGTGGCCGATAGTTTAGGTTATGCTAGGTTCGGCTAAGTGAAAAGGGTGGTGGAAAAGGGCTGAGATGATGATAGGGTGGGTGGCTAGGAGTGGAGAGGTAGTAGAGAAGGGTTTTGATAGAGTTAGAGAGTGCTTACCGGATGGGGAGAAGTGGCGGATGGAAGAGAGAAGCCGGGTGTGGATGGGAGCTCGGCTGGTTCGGTTGGATGAAGGTGGTGGCGTCCGGCTGGGTGAGGTGATGGAGAGTGGAAGAGGGAAGGTGGCGGTGCAGGTAGGGCTGGTGGAGAGTGGAGCAGGCGGGCAGGTGGAGAGTGGAGCAGTCGGGCAGGTGGAGAGTGGAGCCGGCTGGGCTGAGGTGAGGGCTCTAACTTGTCAAACCCGCCCCCAAAGGGGAGGGGTTTAAATAGGGGATGGGTAGGTCGGTTAGGGCTGGGCTTGGGGTAGTGGTTAGGTGGTTTAGGTAGGGTGGTATGTAGATAAGGTGGGCTGGAAAGGGTTGGGCCAGATATTTTGAAACTAGGGGTTTGGGTAGATTGTGGGCTAGGGGTGGTTTAGGGGTTTAGGGCTAGGTTAGGTGGTTGGGTTTTAGGGTGAGGTTTAGTGAGCTAGGTTAGGTGATTAGGCTAGGTTTAGGCTAGGATTAGGGAAATTAATCTAGGTTTAGGGAAGGATTAGGGAAGTGGGTTAGGTGATTAGGTTGGGATTAGGACTGGATTAGGGAAGTGGGTTAGGTGATTAGGTTCAGATTAGGGGTGGATTAGGGGTTTAGGCTAGGATTAGGCATTTTGGGTTAGGTTTAGGTGAAGGAGCTCCCTTAGCATGGCCCATAGACCTTGATCACCTTATGTTGGTGCAGCCCTAGGTTAGGTTTTAGCTAATTACAAGCTTAAACCCACTTAATTAGGCTAACCCACATGATTAAACCCAAACTTGACACACAAGTCAAGCTTAATACAACACTCTTGATATTTTCCATCCCCACTCTCTCTCTTGCCCAATATCCCACGTGAATTTCAAGTGGGCCCCACTTCTATTTATGAGAAGGTGATGTGGGTCATGGATATGGATATTGGATTGGATCTCTGGGTCCAAATCCAAATCCAAGTCCACATATGGGTTTGGATTGGAATCTGGATATATATGGTCCAGATCCAATCCAAACTGAACTCTGACTCCTTCGAGCTGGGTTCGAAACGAACGATTTGTGCGGGGCCTGACAGCATCAGTACTCCGTCTGCATTGTGTCTTCGCCAACATAGTCGTCTGCCTCCGTTTCTGCCTTCCGGAGATGACTTCAAATGCTATTTTGATAAGAACAGGGTCTTGGACGTTCGAGATCCTGGGGTGTGAATCAGATACAAGAGTTGCTGTGCCGGGCTCGACGTGTGCTCCGGTTCCGGGCTCTTCTTAGCTTTCCTGGTCTTGTCTTGATTGGGCCAAGCCACTTCGGGGTTTCAAAACATGTTTTAAAAGGTTTTTAAAAGCCATATCATATGTTTTTGAAAGACAAAGTTTAAAACATATATACAGGGTTGTCTGGAAGGCTCCTGGGTTTCCAGACTCAAAATGGCCCTTTGGGTCTGCTTTTACAAAACCAGGTCTGTTCTAAGGAATTCGTGGGATTTCGGGGTGTTTACAGATGCCCCTCTTTGGCCTTGTCCAAATAGATTTGGATAAGGGCAAAGATGACAAACACCCCTTTTAATGTCTCCCTAGATCTAGCCATGCAGAATATGGGATCGTCCCAATTTTAGCAAAATCTCAATTTACAAACTCTGGTAGGAGGAGATATCACGCCAAAGGGTTTCACTATGGAATCTGGTCCTAAATGGGATCATGTTCATGCAAGTACCATGCGTGGAATGCAGATGACATGGGTGTGGTGCCAAGAGTGGCGACCTCCCAAAGACCAGATGTGGTCGAACTCTAGAGACTTACAAGGTCTATTGCTCCAAGTGAGCAAATCCTATGCTGTTCGATGTTCGACTTTTCAAAACTTATTTACAAAAGCTATTTACAAAAGGGACAACTGTCTTGAGCCTCGATCCTAAGGATCTCGAGCTCTTCGTGCTTGCCCTTGTTTGAGTCTTAACACTCGCTTATCTAGCAGAGGTTTTATAAGAAAACAAGCTTCATTTCGAATTCCTACGCCTCACTCGAAACGTCGAATTCTCAAACAAGATGAAATTCAAGTAAGTAAATCCTATTTTTACTTTAGGATTCCTTGAAATGAACCATGCTTTAGCTTGGGATAAGCTAGGGATGGGAAAGAGATACCACGGTCCCTTCTGAAGCGTCCCGTGGTTTGAGGCATAGAAGGCGGAAAACTGCTCTTTTTGAGCTTCTTGGCCTCTTTTTCCTTTTTTTCATAGAGGGTCTCCCTTTGGGAGTATTTTTTCTTTAATCCCTCCTTTTCATAAGAGAATCGACTTTTCTTTTTGAAGTCTGGTTTCTTTCTTTTGGAAAGAGATTTTAAATGGGAAATTCCCTTTTGATTTGGGCCTTTGTTTTCCTTTTGGAAGGAGAAGAGAAGAGGGGAGGACTTATCCCAAGCCTACACTCGATCCATTCCAGATCAGCCTATTTAGAAATAGCACGTACTACTTGCAAGTATCTTGCTATGTTGAACTAGGCCTTTCTTTGTAAGAAGAGGATTTTGAAATGTAACCACGATTTTGAAAACTCCACTCTTTCACAAGTGTGAATTCTCTCACTTAGGGTCACACGAGTTTGCCTTTGCACCTTATTCACATGTCTCAGGGCAGCTATCCCTATAAAATTTTTGAAAACTGAAATTTAATCCAGATCCTACACATGATACTTCTTTAAGTATTGAATATTGATAGGATCTGCTAAATTCCTACCTTCTACATCGATCAACCAATACGAATTGTTCGTAGTGGTTGCTCGTACAACATAGGGTCCATCCCAGTTGGGGTGCCACTTGCCTAGGGGGTGTGGGCCACGATGGTGGATGGTTTTTAAGACCAGATCTCCCACTTCAAAGTGGCGAGGTCT
Source organism: Brasenia schreberi (assembly GCA_036023115.1). NCBI lineage: Eukaryota > Viridiplantae > Streptophyta > Magnoliopsida > Nymphaeales > Cabombaceae > Brasenia > Brasenia schreberi. Next base: position 20,812,219 of record JAYKKT010000072.1, read on the forward strand.
TATGTGTTTGCCATAATGTCGGGCTATCCTTTGCCGGTATGCACGAGCATGATCCATGGCAAGGAGTCGCCTCTCATCTAACAAATCTAGTTCGGCCATCCTAGCATGCTGAAGCGTCTCTAGGGGGAGGTCGAGTGCAATGGATGTATGGAATGAATGGAGTTTTGTATGAATGGGGAGAATGGCGTTTGTGCCATAGACCAACTCAAATGGCGTGGCATTCGTGGGAGTTCGGATGGAAGTCCTATAAGCCCCTAAGGCTTCATCCAACTTCTCGTGCCACGTCCTACCCTTCTCTAAAGTCTTCTCAATTATGCTAACGAGAGTCTTATTCATGGCTTCGGCTTGGCCATTGCCTTGAGGGTAGTAGGGCGAGGAGAAGTGGTGAGTTATGCCATAAGTGTTGCACAACTTGACCATCCGCTCGTTTTTGAATGGGGTGCCATTATCGGACACAAGGTCTCTTGGAACCCCAAATCGAGCCAAGATATTCCTCCGGATGAAAGCCACCACATGTTGCCCCATTACATTCGTTAGGGAAATGGCTTCCACCCACTTGGAGAAATACTCCGTGGCTGCTAAAATAAAACGATGCCCATTCGAGGCCTTTGGAAATATTGGGCCTACAATGTCAAATGCCCACATGGTAAATGGCCAGGGGCTGACCACGGAATGCAATGCAGATGAAGGGATATGAATGGCGTGCCCATGCACTTGACATGGATGACACTTCCTAACATGATCGTGACAATCCTTTTTCAAGGTGGACCAGAAATAGCCCCCTCTAGGTATTTTCATTGCCATCATATTGGCATTAACATGACCTCCACATTCTCCATCGTGGAACTCATGCATTACTATCCTAGCCTCTTCTAGGTCGATACACCTAAGCAGAATGCCGGTAAAACTCTTTTTGTATAAGACCCCACCCAGAATGGTGTATCGGGTCGAAATCTTACGAATGAATGCCTTATCTTTGGATGTGGCATTCTCGGCAAATCCCCCATTTTCTAAAAATTGTTTTATGTCATAGAACCAGGGTTTTTCAATAGACTCTGGGTTGTTTTGGCAAATATCCAAGTCGTGTGTGGATGGATGGGGCGCATGCCATATTTCCAAAGATCTGGTCCCTGAAATGGGATCGACCTTCAGGGCTGAACCCAAGGAGAAGAGGGCATCGGCGATGCCATTGTCCTCTCTTCCTACGTGTGTGAGCTTACACAACTGGAAGGATTGGACCAATCGAGTGGCCAACTCGTGATATGGAAGTAGTTTCTCATTACGTACTTGCCAAATTTTTAAAACCTGGTTTATGACGAGGAGCGAATCTCCAAAGATCTCGATGCATGATGCCCCTAGAGTTTTCGAAATCCTTAAGCCTTGTATGAGTGCTTCATACTCAGCTACGTTGTTGGAACATTTGAAATCTAAGCGGACTGCTATGGGAATCTCGCCTTTTTCAGGGGAGATTAGGATGATCCCGGCACCAGCCCCTCGTTGGTTTCGTGCCCCATCGAGGTGCATCTTCCACACTTTGTTTTCGAAAGAATTTGCCAAAATGTGGTGTTGAAAATGGTTTTGCAATATGCCTTCATCAGGCATTTCGACAAGAGTGGGATATGCGTCCTCTAAGGGGAATTCAGCCACGTAATCTGCTAGGGCTTGCCCCTTAATGGAGATCTGGTGATGGTATTTCAGATCATACTCCATTAGAAGGAGTTGCCATTTGCCCAATCTACCCGTGAGAATGGGTTTTTCGAACAAGTGCTTGATTGGATCAAGCTTGGACACTATCCAGATCTCATGATCTAGGAAATAGTGTCTCAACTTTTGGCAGGCCCAGACTAGGGCCAAGCATGTCTTCTCCATGGCTTGATAATTTCGTTCATAAGCCAAGAGAGTTTTCGAAATGTAGTAGATGGCATACTCCTTATGGGTGTCATCCTCGTATTGAGCCAACAGGGCTCCTAAAGCATTTACATGCACGGAGATGTATAATAAAAGCGGTTTTCCTTGTTTTGGAGGATTCAAAACGGGGGGATTAACCAAGTATGCCTTCAGTTTCTCGAAGGACTTTTGGCATTCGTCATCCCATAAGAATTTCGTACCCTTCCTCAACAGTTTGTTGAAGGGTTCGCATCTAGTTGCCAGATTCGATATGAATCGGCGCACGGATTGTAATCGACCCTGGAGGCTACGGATTTGGGTGAGATTGGAGGGTGGAGCCATGTCTATGATGGCTCGACACTTAGAGGGGTCGACTTCTATTCCCCTTTGGCTCACCATAAAGCCTAGAAGCTTCCCTGATTCTACCCCGAACACACATTTTTGAGGGTTTAGCTTTACTTTGTAAAGCCTAAGCCTTTCGAAAATCTTTTGTAAACATTCGATATGGGTGCATCGGGTTTTGGATTTCGCCAAGAGATCATCTACATACACTTCTACAAGCTCATGAATTTGATCATGGAAGATCGTGTTCATGGCTCGTTGGTATGTTGCGCCGGCATTTTTCAAACCAAAGGGCATGACTGTATAGCAGTACGTGCCCCATGGGGTTGTGAAGGCGGTCTTACCCTGATCTCGTGGACTTAGTTTGATTTGATTATAGCCTGAATAGCCATCCATGAATGAAAACATTTCATGATTTGCAGTACTATCGACTATCAAATCTATGTTGGGTAAAGGATAATTATCCTTTGGAGTGGCTTTATTCAGGTTTCTGAAATCGATGCATATTCGAATTTTCCCATTGGTTTTTCGAACCACAACGATATTTGACAACCAATCAGAATACGCAATGGGTTTTATAAATCCAGCTTTTAGCAGATCTTCTAAACCCTCTTTGACTTGCGTGTGTACATTCGGGTGTATTTTCCTAAGCTTCTGCTTTATGGGTTTTACACCTGCATCTAAGGGAAGACGATGCTCGACTATGCTGGGATCTATGCCCGGCATGTCTTCATACGTCCATGCAAACACATCTAAATAGGTTCGTAGAAATGCAATGAATGCTAACTTTTCAGTTTCATGCAAGCATGCGCCTATTTTGATGGTTTTGGGATTGGAATCATCCCCTAGGTTCACCTCTATGAAATCTCCTCCTACTGCTTGGGAAGGTCTTTCAAAATCGAGAATTCTATGAAATTCTAGGAGCTCAGAAGTGGGATCTTCCTCAAGGGGATCCACTTCTGGGCTTTGATCATTCTCGTGGGCTATAGACCCGAGGGAACTTGATGCGTGGTTTTCAAAATGACCTGGTTTTGTACTTGGATTTTTAAGTGATTTCGAAATTTTTGGTCTGGCTATGCAGACGACACTTCTTTCGAAATCCTTTTCTTTTGCCAAAGTCTTACCAGGAGCAGCTATGTACAAAATCTTTTTGGTATTTTCCAAATTTTCGATTTTTTTGGGTTTTTGTAAAACAAGAACTTTTGGAACTATACAATGCACTCTTTTTTCGAGTTTTTGTTTTTCCATTGTTTTTGGTTTTTCTTGTTTTTCGATTTTTTTGATTTTAAGTTTTTCAAATGTTTTTGGTATTTTTTAGAAAAAGAGATCTTCCATCATACCTACAAAGGGAAAACACTACGGGTTAGACTTGGAATAGGAGGTCTAAATTGTAGGTCTCTTCTAAGACAGGCTCCGGGGCACCCTTGACCCAGGTGGTCACAGGGGGTGGCTCCGGCGGTATTCGAGGAGTATAGCCGATCCCATATCGGCTTGGGTTGGCCCTAGGCAGGATGGGCTCTAGGAGACCCTGGTTTTGTACCCCTAGATACTTGTAGGGCGTGTAGCCCATGTTCAATAACATGTTCCACGACCTTTTGTTTTTTGAAAAGATGGGATACAAGTCGTGGTCCTGGAACATGCTATCGTCCATATTAGGCTCGTATGGCCTCTTGTCCAGGGGTTTTGGAAATAGGGAACGCTTGGGTTTTCCTAGGAGGATTAGAGTCGGGAGGGGGCCTGCTTTGGGCGGCCCCTTCACACATACAACCTTCCTAGGGTTGTTCAACACGAGCCGAGGTGGCTCAACCATAATTTGCCCCAGGTTAGCCTCATGGGCCTGGGAGCTTGACAAACAAGGGGAGTTTATGATCCCCTGAAGCTGTGGGTGACTCTCACCTAGGATCACTACGACCTGGTCCCTAAAAGGGATCTTGACACACCTGTGGAAGGTGGATGGCACAACGCACAAACTGTGTATCCAGGGCCTTCCCAGCAACCGGTTATAATGGGGGTGGATGTCCAAGACATGGAACACCCCCGTGTGTTCGATCCCTCCTGTTTCCATTGGGAGTTCGATGGATCCTAAAGGTCTAGACGCATTCCCATCGTATCCAGTGATAACGATGGGGCTTGGGTTTATTGAAGTCAAGGTGACTCCGATTTTGTACGCCACATGAAGTGGAAGGATGTTGAGCCCTCCTCCACCATTGACTAGGCACCTGTCCAGAGAGTGGTTGTTTAGAACCACCTCGATATGCAGGGCCTGGTTATGGGTTTCGTAGGGCCTATCTACATCATCTTCCGAAAAGGTGATGGGCGATTTTGCTCCTAATAAAGCCACTTGGGCAGACAAGGATTCCGGACTTATGTTCGAATCAACCTTGGCCCTTTATAGAATTTTCTCTAATACAAGTCTATGCCTAGGCGAGGTTTTGATAAGCTCTAGGATAGACATGTGAATAGGAATCTTTGAAAGGTGGTTTTCGAAATCATAAGGATTTAGGATGACTTTGTCCTTATCTGCTTTTGGCAGACCACTAGGGATACATGCTTTTGAGGGGACAGGCACACTGACCACCTTTTGAGCACCTTGAAGGTGCGGGGGTTGATAGATCCTCCTGGATCTAGTGACTTCCCCCACGACCAGCCTAGGGTTCGCGCTAAACTTGGCTCTAAGGATGAGCTGAGGAGAACCTTGGATTTTCAAAACTGGTTTTACTGGGGTTTTCACTTTTGGTGGTCCCCGAATGACGACTTAGGCGGGCTTCTTGTATAGTACAAGGATGGGCGCACAAGTAGGTCGACCAGGTTCTGGCTCTTGCGCTAGTTCCTTGGAAATGGTGAGGGTACATACCTCCTTTCCTTTCCCACTGCCACTGGCGTGTTTGGGAAAGGGTTCCTTGAAGATAGCTTGAGGTGGCTCAGGTTCCGCAGTGACCTGGAGCCGGCCTTCTGCTATCAAGTTCTCAATTTTATTTAAAAGAGAGAAGCAGCGTTTGGTATCATGGCCTTTGAGCCGATGATACTTACAAAATCGGTTTAAATACTCCCCCTTGGACGTGACTCCTTCGGGGATTTCAGGGAGTTTGATCATGCCTTGGGCAAGTAAGAGGTCTAGGACCTCCGACACAGGTTGCCCCAGCGGAGTGTACTCTCATTTTTCAACCGGTTTTTGAAAATTGCGTTCTCTCTTATTTTCTAATTTTTCAAAATTTTTAGAAGTGCCCGCCATGCCTGGATCCACCCGGACATTGGCGATTTTATGGGGCTTTGCCCCTTTGTCCGTCGTGGGCTGCCCATATGCGATGGGCTTTTCCAAACGGGTTTTTGGAATGGCACTTCCTTTCCATAAGTGATCGTATGTCCCCTTTCGCAAGTTGGTTTCGAAAAGGGAGGCCTTTTTGATCAACTTATGGAAAGTTGAAATCTCATGGAGCGAGAGAAGGGTTTTTAACTCGCTTTTGAAATTATCCAGGATGAGCATTACTGCGCATCCTTCAGATATGGGCTCTCGCACTTGGCCCAAAAGCGACCTCCATCTTATAATGAAGGCATGCACGTCTTCGTTCATGCCTTGCTTTGTATCCCTTAAGGTATTCAGGGTTGGCGTGACTTCCACGTTGTGTGCAAATCTTTGCATGAAGCAGTTCGCTAACTCTTCAAAAGTAGCGAACTGGCTTAAGTCGTAGGAAGCCAGCCATTTGGCAGCTGTGCCTTTAAGGGATAGAGGAAACCAATACACCCATTTCATCGAGTCCTTTTTCTTCTTATGGGCTCGACGTGAGAAAAGCTGCAAGCGAGACCTAGGGTCTCCCATGCCATCATACCGATGGAAGTTCGGTATTTCATCGTCACTGTCTGTTTCGTAGTCCATAGGAAGGAAATCAGACAGGGCGTAGCTTCTTTTCTCTTTATTCTGCCCTTTCAGCAACTGCTGTAGGGCTTTACGGTCCTTTTGTGTGAAGGACTCGTGGTATTGGTTGCCTTCCATTACGGAGGCCTCTTTTTGCTTGCGAGGTTTTTCAGATTTCTTTTTAGGCCTTTGTTCACCGTTCGATGAACATGAATCGCCTACTTCAGCCTCTTGGCTGAGAGCATCGATTTTGGCCTCAAACTCCCTTCTCAAGTCCTCGATTTCATCTAGTTTTATTTTGTTTTTGAAAATCCTCCTAGAGTGAGAACTTGATGCGCATGAGCCTTGGCTCGACACTTCACTTGGATTGGATTTTGACATGCTTTTCAAGCTTTTTCAAAATGTCCTAAGTACAAGCAAAGAAAACAAGTTAAATCGACACCTTTTTACAAAAATTTTCGCAAGACTAAACTTTACAACTCGATTTTTGAAAGGCTCACGTCCCACCGGGCGTGCCAATCTTTGTAGATGCGCGAAAATCCCCGCCTCTTCACCTCTTTCAAGGCTTGGAGCGGATCCTCTCGTGTGTCTAAGGCCTATGTATGCAAATAGGGCGTGCCAGCTAGCTTACTTAAGCTAGCGAAGATATTTTTAACACTGACTTCTAAACGTGGCGACTGTGAGCAAGTAAGCTCTTGTCGTCGCAGACCTTCTTGCACCGATGCGCAAGGGTCAGTTTGTACGCTTTGCAAAAATCGAGTTTTTGGAGGAAAGTCTACGAAGCGGTTCGAGGTGTCTATTTCGGGTCTTTAAGATGCGGTTGCATGTTTTAGATCACGTGGATTTGCACGTGCCTAAGTCTTTTCTTTTATCCCTTTTCGGGCCACCTAGTTTGTGTGTTATGAACACTCCACTACATGGGCGAATTCGAGCGGGGCTTGCTTCGATGCAATATGCGTCCTACCTCATGGTATGGCGTAGATGCAATGCAAACTCACGCTACACCAAAGGGAAAACCCGAAATGTAAAGACAATACTGAAGGGAAATGACTGAAGGGAAATGACCGAAGGGAAATAACCGAAGGGAAATAACCGAAGGGAAATAACCGAAGGGAGATATGTATATAGATTATGTATATGAGCCCTTACTCGGGTCTTGCAAATAAGAGCGAAGGCTCAATGTGGGTGCGTGCTTGAATTGAAAGACTTACACACACGACATGAAATTAAACCCAAATATAAATTGCAGTATGGCCTTGACTAAGGTCTTGGGAGTAAGAGCGAAGGCTCAATGTGTGTGAGAGTGCTTGAATTGAAGTACTACACACACGACATAAATGAAACCCAAATATAACTGCAATAAGGCCTTTACTAAGGTCTTGGGAGTAAGAGCGAAGGCTCAATGTGTGTGAAAGTGCTTGAATTGAAAGACTTACTCACACAAAATGAAATAAAACCCAAATAGTATAGGTCGGCCCTTACTTGGGTCTTTCAAATAAGAGCGAAAGCTCAATGTGTGTGAGAGTGCTTGAATTGAAAGACTTACTCACACGACATGAAATGAAACCCAAATAGTATAGGTCGGCCCTTACTTGGGTCTTTCAAATAAGAGCGAAAGCTCAATGTGTGTGAGAGTGCTTGAATTGAAAGACAACGCACCCAACTTAAACAAAACCCTTCGAAAATGAAAGTATATATATACACTTATGTATTAGGGGCTGATTAGGCCCGTGTGTGTTCAAAATCGTGCACGACTAAGAGAGTGCACGTGTGTGGTTGTGCCAAGCCACGTTATTACAAGCGGGGGGAGACTATGCTCCGTTATTACAACCCCGTATCAAATTGAATCTCAAGCAAGTATACAACTAAAGACCGAGTTTAGACACTTACGAGTAGCTGGTCCGTAGAGGTCTTGCTTGAGCGTGGGCTTAGGCTTCACCTTGGGCTGCAAACGGGAGCTCCGCGAGGATAGGTGACCAAAGGTGCTGGCCGGCTGCAAGTGGGGCGCGGGATAGGCGCCTCAAAGGTGGCCGGTTGCAAGTGGATGTCGCCTCGAGGTGGGGGGTTAAAGGGGCTGAACAAGTGAGTTTTTAGGGTCACTAGGGGAGTTGAGTGTTTAGGGAAACTGCACCTAAAGGAGAGTTTGTGGGAAGGCCGAATGGGACACCTAGGGGAAGGCCGAATGGGATAGGATGGTTAGGTAGTGGCCGATAGTTTAGGTTATGCTAGGTTCGGCTAAGTGAAAAGGGTGGTGGAAAAGGGCTGAGATGATGATAGGGTGGGTGGCTAGGAGTGGAGAGGTAGTAGAGAAGGGTTTTGATAGAGTTAGAGAGTGCTTACCGGATGGGGAGAAGTGGCGGATGGAAGAGAGAAGCCGGGTGTGGATGGGAGCTCGGCTGGTTCGGTTGGATGAAGGTGGTGGCGTCCGACTGGGTGAGGTGATGGAGAGTGGAAGAGGGAAGGTGGCGGTGCAGGTAGGGCTGGTGGAGAGTGGAGCAGGCGGGCAGGTGGAGAGTGGAGCAGTCGGGCAGGTGGAGAGTGGAGCCGGTTGGGCTGAGGTGAGGGCTCTAACTTGTCAAACCCGCCCCCAAAGGGGAGGGGTTTAAATAGGGGATGGGTAGGTCGGTTAGGGCTGGGCTTGGGGTAGTGGTTAGGTGGTTTAGGTAGGGTGGTATGTATATAAGGTGGGCTGGAAAGGGTTGGGCCAGATATTTTGAAACTAGGGGTTTGGGTAGATTGTGGGCTAGGGGTGGTTTAGGGGTTTAGGGCTAGGTTAGGTGGTTGGGTTTTAGGGTGAGGTTTAGTGAGCTAGGTTAGGTGATTCGGTTGGGATTAGGACGGGATTAGGGAAGTGGGTTAGGTGATTAGGTTCAGATTAGGGGTGGATTAGGGGTTTAGGCTAGGATTAGGCATTTTGGGTTAGGTTTAGGTGAAGGAGCTCCCTTAGCATGGCCCATAGACCTTGATCACCTTATGTTGGTGCAGCCCTAGGTTAGGTTTTAGCTAATTACAAGCTTAAACCTACTTAATTAGGCTAACCCACATGATTAAACCCAAACTTGACACACAAGTCAAGCTTAATACAACACTCTTGATATTTTCCATCCCCACTCTCTCTCTTGCCCAATATCCCACGTGAATTTCAAGTGGGTCCCACCTCTATTTATGAGAAGGTGATGTGGGCCATGGATATGGATATTGGATTGGATCTCTGGGTCCAAATCCAAATCCAAGTCCACATATGGGTTTGGATTGGAATCTAGATATATATGGTCCAGATCCAATCCAAACTGAACTCTGACTCCTTCGAGCTGGGTTCGAAACGGACGATTTGTGTGGGGCCTGACAGCATCAGTACTCCGTCTGCGTTGGGTCTTCGCCAACATAGTCGTCTGCCTCCGTTTCTGCCTTCCGGAGATGACTTCAAATGCTATTTTGATAAGAACAGGGTCTTGGACGTTCGAGATCCTGGGGTGTGAATCAGATACAAGAGTTGCTGTGCCGGGCTCGACGTGTGCTCCGGTTCCGGGCTCTTCTTAGCTTTCCTGGTCCTGTCTTGATCGGGCCAAGCCACTTCGGGTTTCAAAACATGTTTTAAAAGGTTTTTAAAAGCCATATCATATGTTTTTGAAAGAGAAAGTTTAAAACATATATACAGGGTTGTCTGGAAGGCTCCTGGGTTTCTAGACTCAAAATGGCCCTTTGGGGCTGCTTTTACAAAACCAGGTTTGTTCTAAGGAATTCGTGGGATTTCGGGGTGTTTACAGGACTTCCATCCAAGCTCCCACGAATGCCATGCCATTTGAGTTGGTCTATGACACAAACGCCATTCTTCCGATTCATACCAAAATTCATTCATTTCATACATCACTTGCACTCGACCTTCCCCTAGAGATGGTATAGCATGCTAGAATGGCCGAGCTTGACTTATTAGATGAGAGAAGGATCCTTGCCATGGATCATGCACATGCATACCGACAAAGGGTAGCCCGACACTATGAGAAGCATATGAGACCTCACCACTTCAAAGTGGGAGACCTTGTGCTCAAAATCATCCAATATCGTGGCCCACATCCACTTGGAAAGTGGCAGCCCAAGTGGGATGGCCCTTATGTTGTACGTGGAACCACCACAAACAACGCCTACTGGTTAGTCGATGTTGAGGGTAGGAACTTAACAGACCCTATGAATGCTCAATATTTGAAAAAATACCACGTGTAGGGTCTAAGCTAAGTCTTATTTGAAATTTTTTTTTGAGGAAAATCTCCCTTGAAACTTCGTGAGTGAGGATCAAGGTAGATCGTGCAAAACCCTGAATGAGAGACTCGATGCTTGTGAAAAAGTGGAGTTTTTAAAACAAATGGGTTACATTTCAAAATCCTTCTTCTTACAGAAGAGGGCCTGGTTCAAAATAGCAAGATACTTGCAAGTAGTACGTGCTATTTCTAAATAGGCTGATCTGGGATGAATCGAGTAGATCCTTGGGATAAGTCCTTCCCCTCTTCTCTTCTCTTCCCCAAAAAGGAAAACTTGGCAAAAAGCAACAAAAGGAAATCCCTACAAAAATCTCTTTCCCAAAAGAAAGCTGAATCAAAAGAAAAATCGTTTATTCTATGGAAAAGAGGGAACAAAGAAAAAATACTCCCAAATGGAAACCCTCTATGGAAAATAGAAAAAATAGCCAAAAGCTCAAAAAGAGCAGTTTTCTACCTCTTTGCCTCAAACCACGGGACACTCCAGAAGGGACCGTGGTAGCTCTTTCCCCATCCCTGCGACTTATCCCAAGTGAAGAAAGGTTCATTCTGAGGAATCCTAAAGTAAAAATAGGATTTGCTTACTTGAATCTCATCTTGTTTGAGAATTAGACGTTTTAAGTAAGGCGTAGGAATTTTGAAATATGGCTTGATTTTCTTATAAAACCTCCGCTAAATTAGCGAGTGTCAAGACTCAAGTAAAGGGAAACACGAAAAACTGAAATCCTTAGGATTGAAGCTAAAAGGAGCTTTCCTCTTTCAAAAATGAGTTTTAGAAAACCTCGAACATCGAGCAACATAAGACCAGCTCACTTGGTGCAGCAGGTCTTTGTAGACACGGAAAATTTTCACTTGCGGGTTCTTAGGCCTGAAGTGAACCTTTTTGTGCTTACGTTCGCTTTTTAGGGTGTGCCAGCTAGCTTACTCAAACTAGCGAAGTAGTTTTTGAAATATCTGACTTTTGAAAGGCAATTGTGGACAAGCGGGATCTTTTCATCGCAAACCTTCTTGAACCGACGCTCAAGGGTCAGTTTGTACGCTTAGAGACTTCGTTTGAAACAAGTTAGACTCAAATTCGATTTTTGAATGAACAGGTGTTTGAAAACTTCAGAAAGCATGCATTTGGCGAGTTTTTGCTTTTACTGGGTTTGGGCGACCCTAAGTCTTTGAAATTTATCTGCCTTAGGCGTGGAGTGTGTGCATCAAGTGCCTAAGATGGGCGTTTTGCACGATTTATTTGGGTTTTTTTCGATGCAGGTATGCAACCTAGCTCGAGTATGGCCAGTATGCAATGCAACTCACACAACTTGAATGTAAAACCCAAAATTTAAAGACTTAATAGAAGGGAAAACCCAAATTGAATGCAACTCACACGACTTGAATGTAATTTGCAGAAATTCAAATATCTCTATATCTTAAGAGCGGAAAGGCTCAATGTGTGCGTGGGTGTTGTGTATAAATTGAAATGCAACACACGCAACTGAACCATAACACGCAGCAGAAGGGAGATATAGATATATGTAAGAGCGGAAAGGCTCAATTGTGGTGTGTGTGTATGTGTATAAATTGAAAGACAACACACACGACTGAATTTAAAACCCAGAATTGAAATGCGTACACAATTGAACCGGGAAAACTCACGCAGTAGAAAGTATATAGATATGGCTATATCTTAGCGGCTTCTGAGGCCAAAATGTGCGTGAAGTGTTTGAGCAAACACTCGGGTGTTTCTTGGGTGCGAGTATGTAATTGAAAAACAAACTCACACGACTTAATGTAACAACCCAGCTTAATTGAAATACGTACGTATAATAAGAGCGAAAAGGCTCAATTGTGTACGTGGTGCTTGTGTACGAGATAAGAGCGAAAAGGCTCGAGTGTACATGTGTGTCTCGTGTGTCCAGCACTGTTATTACATCCGGGGGGAGACGATGCTCCGTTATTACAACCCCGTATCAAATTGAATTGAATACGAAAAACAACTTGATATATATCAAAATAAACTCATATTTTCCAGATTCTTGAGTTATGCTCGTACAAGAGGCGAGTCCATCATCATTACATGGAGTCCGGGGCACGTGGGAGCGAAGCCGGAGAGCTTGAGAGCTTGGGGAGACTTGGAGTTTCGAGAGCTGCAAATTATACCGGGTTTAGGGCCGCTTGGGGCTGGTTTGGGTCAGGGATGACTCGAGCCAGCTTGGCTCGAGTGATAGGCTTTTTGGTTTAGGATTTGGCCAGCATTTGGCCTTAGGTTTAGACTTAGGATTAGGCCAGCACTTGGCCTTGGTTTAGGTCGTGTTTAAGCTTAGGATTAGGCAAGCACTTGGCCTTGGTTTAGGTCATGTTTTGGACCTGGTATTGGGCATGACTCGAGCCAAGGTGGCTCGAGTGATAGGATATGGTTTAGGTCTTGTGAAACTCGAGCCAAAGTGGCTCGAGTGGTAGTTGTTTGCTTTAGGGTTCGGCCAACATTTGGCCTTGGTTTAGATCTTGTGAAACTCGAGCCAAGGTGGCTCGAGTAAGAGTGGTATTAGGGTGTAGTTGGTCCTAGTCTAGGTGCTGAAGATGGGACACGGTTAAGCTAGGGATGATACGTGGCCAGGTTTAGGTAGGGTTCACTAGGTTGCCAAGGTGAGCTTAGGGGTTGGTTCACGGCCAGCCCTTAGCCTAAGGTTTTGGGCTGGGATGGCCTGCCTTTAGGGCAGGCCTTGGTTGATTGTAGGTGGGACACGGCCTGCTCTAGCAGGCCGTGGGTCTTAGGTAGGTGGGCTGGCTAAGGCCGGCCAGGTTTTTGGCAAGAAAAAAACAAGGAAGCCCGGCCACCTTTGGCCGGGCTGTTTTAGGTAGTTGGAGGGGGAAAACCAACCACGGGCTGGGCTGGTTTTTAGGTAGTTGGCCTGCCCTAAAGGCAGGCCACCTTGGGTAGGAAAAGGGGACACGGCCTGCTGGTGCAGGCCGTGGGTTTTTGGGGAAAAGGACTCGAGCCAAGGTGGCTCGAGTTAGGTTGAAGTTCGGCCAAAGATGGCCGAACTTGGTTGGGTTGAAGGGGGGAGTTCGGCCAGGTGGTGGCCGAACTAGGTTTAGGTCTTGGAGCAGCCTAGCTAGGTGGTTGTCTAGGGTAGATGTTTTGGAAAAATCGGCCAAGACTTGGCTGTTTAGGTAGTGTTTTTAGGGGCGGTTCTTGGTGGTTGATGGGTGGTCTAGAGAGGTTAGGGAAGAGGGAGTCTAGGTTAGGTTTGGGGGCTTACCTATTTGCAGCACCGCTCCAGCCACCACTCAAGCCGCCAAGCTCCCCCACGATCTCCACTCCCAGCCAGCTTGAAGAAGACGTTCGTTTGGTGCAGCCCTTGCCTCCATGGGCCAATCCCATCTCAAACAAAAAACGTTTTGGGCCTATCAGGCTCTTTCTCTCATCCCCCCTTTATCTCACGTGAGGAGCTTCCCTGGAGAGTTCTCTCGTGAATGATTTCCAGCCCACTCACCTCTATTTATAGAGGTTTTAAGTGGGTCTTGGATCTTGGGTCCTGGATTTGGGTCTGGCTATCCGGATCCAATCCAAACCCTGTTTGGATCTGGATCATGGATCTCGGATATTTTTGAGATCCAGATCCAGTCCAAATATTTATTTGGGTTTGGATCTCGGATCTCGGATCTTGGATTTTGAGATCCAGATCCAATCCAAACACAATTTGGATCTGGATCTGGATATTTTGGGTCCAGATCCAGTTCGAACTTTTTCTTCTACTCCTTAGTTTTCTGGTCCTTTTTGGTGCTTTCACCGTCGGTTTCGAGCGGACTTCGATTCATCGGACGGCCAACTCTGGCCTGGGTCTTCCCCAAGTCTTTGTTCCAACCGGTGTTCTGCTTTTCAGGACTTTTTCGGCGTTTGTTTCGGTCTGCCGTTTTGGTTTTTGGCCGGTTCCTGTTGATATCGAACTCAGATTGCCGCACGGATTCCGTTCTTCATTCTGATGGGACGTGTCTCGGACTTCTGTCGACTTCCTCAGGTACTGGGCTTCTTTCTGCATTTTGGAGCTGCTTTGTGCTTTTTCTTTGACCCAAATTACATTTTTACCCTTCTATCAGGCTTTTCTCCAAACGAGCTCTTTTTTCTTCTGTTTTTGAAGAGGGGGTGGCTTCTGAAATTCTGGGCTCGAATCCTCTTCTTGCCTGGGCTTTTCTTTTGCCTTTTGTACCTATTTTCATATTTTAAAACAGGTTATCGTTTTGGCTCAAACGAGCTTTTTTTGTATTTTTGAGAGTTTTTGATTTTTGGAAAATTCGGGGTGTTTACAGATGCCCCTCTTCGGCATTATCCAAATTGATTTGGATAATGGCGAAGAAGATAACACCCCATTTTGGTTTTTCTCTCAAATTTTCTCGAGAATACACCATTTTTATTTCGCAAAACCCTGTTTTCTTTTACCACAGGTGGGGACTTTTAACAAAAAGGGGACTTTTCCTAAGTTTCCCTATGTATGATCATGCATGGATGATTTTTGGATGCATGCATGAGAAAAACGTTTTTGTTTTTGGGGTTTTGAGCCCGAAGAGTGCCTTTTGAGGCAGGCCGCTTCGAGCAAGTTTTACCCATGTCTTCTAGACGTTTTCGGGTTTTTGAGCTTTGGAGAGAGAGCCTTTTGAGGCTGTCTGCTCTAAGCAAGTTGTACCCTTGTCTTTTTGACATTTGTGGGTTTTTCGAAAATTTCTTTTTGAAAAGGAACTCCTTTTAACTTGTATCGAAAAGGACTTCCATTTTTCATACTTCCCTTCATTCGGGTTTCAATACCTGCTACTCAATAGAGGTTTTTGGGTAGGAAAACTTGGAAAACATTTCAAAGTTCCATTTCCTACAAAACAGAGTCGAGTTCTCAAACAAAATGAAATCCAAATAAGCCGATTTTATTCGTACTTTAGGATTTTCGCAAATTTGAATCTTTTTCCTCGGGGATAAGCCGTAGGGATACAGGAAAGAGATACCACGGTCCCTTCTGAAGCGTCCCGTGGTTTTAGGCAAAGAGTCGGAAAATCGCTCTTTGAGCTTTGGCTTTTTGTTTCTTTTTTTCACAGAGGGTCTCCCTTTGGGAGTATTTTTTCATTAATCTCTCTTTTCTTTTAAAGGAGAGCAGCTCTTTGGAGGAGTTTTTGTATTCCCTATTTATGAAGGGAAGACCTCTTTGGGAGGAGTGTTTTTATATCTCCTTTTTCTTTTGAAATGAGAAGACCTCTTTCAGAGGAGTTTTTGTATTCTCGATTTTTTTCTTTCTTTTGAACACAGCCGATTTTCCTTTTTGGAGAGAAAGTAGAATGGGGGAAGGCTTATCCCTTTGGTTACTCGATTCAAGCGAGATCGTCCTATTTCTTAATAGCGTCTGCTATTCGAAAATATTTTGATATTTTGAACAGGGCTTAATCTTGTAAGCCAGGGTTCTTTGAAATATCGCCAATTTGTTTTTGGAAGACTCTACCTTTCGAAAAGTATAAATTCCTCCATTCAGGGTTATACAATTAACTTCGATCCTTCTTTCAAGAAGTTTCAAAGGAGTTCGATTTTTCCAAAATCCTTTCGAAAAAGGAATTTAACATAAACCCTTTTGAATATTCGGGCATTTTCGGGGTTTTGCTAATTTCTACCCACAACATCAACAAATTTTCGATTTTTGTTGCCCCTTTTTTTTTTTGAAGACATGGGGACATTCCTACTCAGGTTTGCCCACCTCTTGGCTTTCTTCGGGGTGATATGATATGAATATGATGCATGCTATGCACTCCATGTGATTCAAAATGGAAATACACGATTTTATGCAAGAGTGAACATATGAAATGTATCTCACAAGTCACGAAGGAGATGCATTCTATGAAATTCGTTTCTTCATGGAAGGTGTCTAGGGGCTATATTTAAAAATGCCCCTAGCTTGAGGGAAATTTTGCATGGCCACATGGTGAAGGGCCATGGCTTTTCAAAAGGATTATGGATGGACAATGGTATGTTCATGTCCATGCACTTCCACGATTTTCCTAACATGATCATGCTACTTTTTGCTCAAGGATGGAAAAACACAACCAACCCTAAGTGATCGTCATGGCCATCAGGTTTTAGTTTTTGACATGGTCTCCATATTTCATCGTGAGATTCATGTTCTTATCCAACACAATCAAGGTTTTCATATAAACCTGAAGTTTTGAAAAATCTTTCTTTTCAAAGTATATGTAGGGTTAAATTTTTCAAAATCTTGATCCTTTTTGAGAAAGTAGTTTTGGGAAATCCTCCCTTTCTATATGAAGATGGTACCAGCCCTTTTGATTTGAAATATGTTTCCTATACTTGATTTTGGTCAAGCAGGGTTTTTGGGATTTTGAAAATTCATGACTTCATGGGGCATTTGATCTAGTAAAGCAGACAATGCATGATTTGAAATGTATGGAAGGTTTTTATCAAAAGAATTTGAAAAAGGCTTTTGTGAAATGCTAACCCTTTTTCGAGTTTCTCATTTCTTTTTGAAATTTGCCTTGAAGGTGTTGGATTTGATTCATATGGAGACCTGTCTACGAAGGCTCGATACTTAGGGGGTCGACTTTCATTGCCCCTTTGGTTTTACAAAACCCTGAATTCGAGTTCTAAGATGATGTCTAGACTCGATGCACATGTATGATTTGAGAGTGTGATGCATGATGCTTATGCACACACTATGGGTTAAGCTTATTTCTAAAAATCCCCAATCCTTGCATAAGTCAAGGATCTTGCGAATTTCAGGAAGTTTGTTGGTTTTTATTCCTCCTAGCTTTGGTGATTCTCGAGCTTTTCATTTTGAAAAAGCTCTAGACAAAAGGGTGTTCAAGATCAGTTTTTTTGGATTTTTTGGTTTTTGGGAGTTATATACAATTTTCGAAAAGCATTTTTACAATTTTCGAAAATGGACTTTTGTACATGGCCAAAGGCTTTAAAACAAATTTCTTTTTGGAATTTTCATTTTTCCAAATGTTTTTGAGATTTTGTTTTGGGTTTTCAATTTTTTTGGTTTTTGGCAAATATCTGATTTTTTTGGCTTTTTCAAAAGGAGGGATCTTCCCATGAACCTACAAAGAAAACATTCATGAATCAGACTCTAATCAATAGGTCTAAGACATGGGTTTTGGGTTTTAGAGGTTCTACAGGGCACCCTTGACCCATATGGTCTTAGGTGGCGGCTCTGGGGGTATGGGTGGGCTATAGCCCAATCCATACTTTTGTCGATTGGCCTGAGGTAGGATAGGTTCGAGCCTACCTTGGTTTTGGGTTCCCAGGCCCTGGTAGGGCTTATATCCCATATTGAGAATCATGTTCCAAGACTTCTTGTTTTTTGAAAAGTTTTTGTATAAATCATGGCCTTGGAACATGGAATCGTCCATGTCAGGGATATATACCCTTTTGGATTTTGGGATTTTGGATTCTGGGGCGATGGAAGACTTGGGCATCCATTTAACCCTGGTTTGGGAGATTTGTTTCTCAAGGGAAGCCGTGCTTGGTCCCTCGAGGAGTTTTGGATATTTCGGGGCAATGGAAGACTTGGGCTTCCATGCAACTTTATTTTGGAAAACATGTTTCTCGAAGAAAACCAGGCTTGGTTCTTTGAAAAACTTTGGATTTTTCAGGATGGTGAAAAACTTGGGTTCCCACACGTCCTGGGTTTGGGAAACATATTTTTCAAGGGAAGCCAAGCTTGCTCCCTTGAGATTTTTGACCTGCTCCCTAGGTGCAACTCGTGATGCCCCTAGGGATGGAGTTTTTTGTTTGAAAGCTCTAATCTTGGTTCCAGGGTACAAGACTAGGCTCGAAGAAGTGGGTTTTTCTATGGCAGGGTTATGAGTTCCTAAGATGTCGATGCATGCATTAGGAGTCTCCATGTCTACCATTTTTTCAACTTCTTTTTTTTTTTGTTTTTGAAATTCTTTTGGCTGGTGCGGGATATTTGGCGCACCTTGAAAATTCTCTAACGTAGGCACATTTCGTGGGTTTGTGTGTGCAAAGGGGTTATCCAATGCATCTGATGACCCTATATGAAGAAGAGAGTTTTGAGAAGGATGGGTTTCAGGCATACCTCTTTGTGGCTTGTCTACCTTTTCAGGGTGAGAGCAGGCCGTTTTCCCGGGTAACTCTGTTTTGAGTCCCCGGGGTTTCACGAGGCGTTCCTTTTCGAAACCTACCTGTTTTTCACTCTCATCTTTTTGTGGGGTGTGGGTTTTATGTCCCACTGTGTGTGTATGCCTAGATTTAGGAATTTCACTTGAACTTTTCGAAATTTCAAAGTTTGATTTTTCAATTTTTTTGTCTTTTTGAAAGTTTTCAAGATTTTTTTGATTTTTTGAAACAAAAACAACTCATTTTAAATTTTCTTTGGAATTTTCGAATTTTGGATTTGTGGGAGTGGAGGACTCGCCCTTTTCTTCCTTAATTCCCTCGTTGATTTTGATTTTGGTTTTCTTTTCACAATCTTTATGTGCCCGAGAAGAGCTGCTATGGGATTTATGGGTTTTAAGCTCCTTGCTTAAAACATCCATTTTTTTGAAAGTTGCCCATATATCAGCTAGCATTTCTCGTTCTTTGGCTGTTTTGAAAACCTCTTTTGATTTACTCAATGAGGATTTTGGAAGTGTGGGAGTCGAGGATTCGCCCCTTTCTGGGTTTTGGCCTTTTACCTCACATCCTTCATCGAGTTTGAGATCAGTTTTCTTTTCCCAATCTTTGTGCGCCCGAGAAGAGCTGCTATGGGATTTATGGGTTTTAAGCTCCTTGCTTAAAACATCCATTTTTTCTTTGAAAATCGCCTGTATATCAACTATTGCTTCTCGTTTTTTGGCTTTTTTAGAAACCTCTTTTGATTTACTCGACAAGGATTTTGGCTTTTGCTCCATTTTCTGCAAATTTTCTAAGTTTGTACGAATTTTGGAAAACACCTTTTTTTCAAAAATTTTGAGTGTAACTTGTTTGTTTCAAGTCTACTTAAGTCCCGTGTCCCACCGGGCATGTCAAATCTGTAGACACGGAAAATTTTCACTTGCGGGTTCTTAGGCCTGAAGTGAACCTTTTCGTGCTTACGTTCGCTTTTTAGGGTGTGCCAGCTAGCTTACTCAAACTAGCAAAGTAGTTTTTGAAATATCTGACTTTTGAAAGGCAATTGTGGACAAGCGGGATCTTTTCATCGCAAACCTTCTTGAACTGACGCTCAAGGGTCAGTTTGTACGCTTAGAGACTTCGTTTGAAACAAGTTAGACTCAAATTCGATTTTTGAATGAACAGGTGTTTGAAAACTTCAGAAAGCATGCATTTGGCGAGTTTTTGCTTTTACTGGGTTTGGGCGACCCTAAGTCTTTGAAATTTATCTGCCTTAGGCGTGGAGTGTGTGCATCAAGTGCCTAAGATGGGCGTTTTGCACGATTTATTTGGGTTTTTTTCGATGCAGGTATGCAACCTAGCTCGAGTATGGCGAGTATGCAATGCAACTCACACAACTTGAATGTAAAACCCAAAATTTAAAGACTTAATAGAAGGGAAAACCCAAATTGAATGCAACTCACACGACTTGAATGTAATTTGCAGAAATTCAAATATCTCTATATCTTAAGAGCGGAAAGGCTCAATGTGTGCGTGGGTGTTGTGTATAAATTGAAATGCAACACACGCAACTGAACCATAAAACGCAGCAGAAGGGAGATATAGATATATGTAAGAGCGGAAAGGCTCAATTGTGGTGTGTGTGTATGTGTATAAATTGAAAGACAACACACACTACTGAATTTAAAACCCAGAATTGAAATGCGTACACAACTGAACCGGGAAAACTCACGCAGCAGAAAGTATATAGATATGGCTATATCTTAGCGGCTTCTGAGGCCAAAATGTGCGTGAAGTGTTTGAGCAAACGCTCGGGTGTTTCTTGGGTGCGAGTATGTAATTGAAAAACAAACTCACACGACTTAATGTAACAACCCAGCTTAATTGAAATACGTACGTATAATAAGAGCGAAAAGGCTCAATTGTGTACGTGGTGCTTGTGTACGAGATAAGAGCGAAAAGGCTCGAGTGTACGTGTGTGTCTCGTGTGTCCAGCACTGTTATTACATCCGGGGGGAGACGATGCTCCGTTATTACAACCCCGTATCAAATTGAATTGAATACGAAAAACAACTTGATATATATCAAAATAAACTCATATTTTCCAGATTCTTGAGTTATGCTCGTACAAGAGGCGAGTCCATCATCATTACATGGAGTCCGGGGCACGTGGGAGCGAAGCCGGAGAGCTTGAGAGCTTGGGGAGACTTGGAGTTCCGAGAGCTGCAAATTATACCGGGTTTAGGGCCGCTTGGGGCTGGTTTGGGTCAGGGATGACTCGAGCCACCTTGGCTCGAGTGTTAGGCTTTTTGGTTTAGGATTTGGCCAGCATTTGGCCTTAGGTTTAGACTTAGGATTAGGCCAGCACTTGGCCTTGGTTTAGGTCGTGTTTAAGCTTCGGATTAGGCAAGCACTTGGCCTTGGTTTAGGTCATGTTTTGGACCTGGTATTGGGCATGACTCGAGCCAAGGTGGCTCGAGTGATAGGATATGGTTTAGGTCTTGTGAAACTCGAGCCAAAGTGGCTCGAGTGGTAGTTGTTTGCTCTAGGGTTCGGCCAACATTTGGCCTTGGTTTAGATCTTGTGAAACTCGAGCCAAGGTGGCTCGAGTAAGAGTGGTATTAGGGTGTAGTTGGTCCTAGTCTAGGTGCTGAAGATGGGACACGGTTAAGCTAGGGATGATACGTGGCAAGGTTTAGGTAGGGTTCACTAGGTTGCCAAGGTGAGCTTAGGGGCTGGTTCACAGCCAGCCCTTAGCCTAAGGTTTTGGGCTGGGATGGCCTGCCTTTAGGGCAGGCCTTGGTTGATTGTAGGTGGGACACGGCCTGCTCTAGCAGGCCGTGGGTCTTAGGTAGGTGGGCTGGCTAAGGCCGGCCAGGTTTTTGGCAAGAAAAAAACAAGGAAGCCCGGCCACCTTTGGCCGGGCTGTTTTAGGTAGTTGGAGGGGGAAAACCAACCACGGGCTGGGCTGGTTTTTAGGTAGTTGGCCTGCCCTAAAGGCAGGCCACCTTGGGTAGGAAAAGGGGACACGGCCTGCTGGTGCAGGCCGTGGGTTTTTGGGGAAAAAGGACTCGAGCCAAGGTGGCTCGAGTTAGGTTGAAGTTCGGCCAAAGCTGGCCGAACTTGGTTGGGTTGAAGGGGGGAGTTCGGCCAGGTGGTGGCTGAACTAGGTTTAGGTCTTGGAGCAGCCTAGCTAGGTGGTTGTCTAGGGTAGATGTTTTGGAAAAATCGGCCAGGACTTGGCTGTTTAGGTAGTGTTTTTAGGGGCAGTTCTTGGTGGTTGATGGGTGGTCTAGAGAGGTTAGGGAAGAGGGAGTCTAGGTTAGGTTTGGGGGCTTACCTATTTGCAGCACCGCTCCAGCCACCACTCAAGCCGCCAAGCTCCCCCACGATCTCCACTCCCAGCCAGCTTGAAGAAGACGTTCGTTTGGTGCAGCCCTTGCCTCCATGGGCCAATCCCATCTCAAACAAAAAACGTTTTGGGCCTATCAGGCTCTTTCTCTCTCATCCCCCCCTTTATCTCACGTGAGGAGCTTCCCTGGAGAGTTCTCTCGTGAATGATTTCCAGCCCACTCACCTCTATTTATAGAGGTTTTAAGTGGGTCTTGGATCTTGGGTCCTGGATTTGGGTCTGGCTATCCGGATCCAATCCAAACCCTGTTTGGATCTGGATCATGGATCTCGGATATTTTTGAGATCCAGATCCAGTCCAAATATTTATTTGGGTTTGGATCTCGGATCTCGGATCTTGGATTTTGAGATCCAGATCCAATCCAAACACAATTTGGATCTGGATCTGGATATTTTGGGTCCAGATCCAGTTCGAACTTTTTCTTCTACTCCTTGGTTTTCTGTTCCTTTTTGGTGCTTTTCACTGTCGGTTTCGAGCGGACTTCGATTCATCGGACGGCCAACTCTGGCCTGGGTCTTCCCCAAGTCTTTGTTCCAACCGGTGTTCTGCTTTTCAGGACTTTTTCGGCATTTGTTTTGGTCAGCTGTTTTGGTTTTTGGCTGGTTCCTGTTGATATCGAACTCAGATTGCCGCACGGATTCCGTTCTTCATTCTGACGGGACGTGTCTCGGACTTCTGTCGACTTCCTCAGGTACTGGGCTTCTTTCTGCATTTTGGAGCTGCTTTGTGCTTTTTCTTTGACCCAAATTATATTTTTACCCTTCTATCGGGCTTTTCTCCAAACGAGCTCTTTTTTCTTCTATTTTTGAATAGGGGGTGGATTATGAAATTCTGGGCTCGAATCCTCTTCTTGCCTGGGCTTTTCTTTTGCATTTTGTTCCTATTTTCATATTTTAAAACAGGTTATCGTTTTGGCTCAAACGAGCTTTTTTGTATTTTTGAGAGTTGTTGATTTTTGGAAAATTCGGGGTGTTTACAGTCTTCATAAGACTCCCAAGTTCGACCATGCCATTCAAGTCTCTAGGAAACTCCACTTCCTAGCATATCATTTCATGCCATTCATCCACTTGTACATGCATGGACACTTGCACAATCCCATTTAGGACTAGTACCATCTTAGGTAAAGTCCCCTTTAGCGAAATCCCCTCTTACTGGGCATAAAGCAAATGTTTTCTCAAAACTGGGAGGATCCCATATTCTCAAGGACGAATCTAGGGAGAAATTAAACAAGGGTGTTGTCGTCTTTGCCATTATCCAAATAAATTTGGATAATGCCAAAGAGGGGCATCTTTAAACACCCCAAAATAAAACAAATTTCAAAATCAAACACCTAGTTTGAAAGTTCATTTCAAAATCCAATTCTGGAGTTTTCGAAAACCCAAGGGTTGTAAAAGCTTTAAATTTTGTTAAAACCCCATTCAAATCAAATTTCTCAAATATGGGTCAAGTCCCAATTTTGCAAAAACCCAAAATTCAAAAGGTGAAGCCTGAATGCAAAAGCAGCCTCAGAAGCAGGTTCAAAAGCCCAAAGAAAGCACTCTGGCCTGATAAAAGCCAGTGTCGAAAGGCAAAAGGAAGGCCCAAGCCTGAAGTAGACTGCAAGCTCGGAGCACCCAAAAGCCAAGTCAAGCACATCCACCCAAGCAGCAGAAATCCAAGCCAGAAATGATGGAAATGAGTAGAAACGAAGTCCAAAAAGGCGAGAAGGAGTTCAGACCAAAAAGGCGAGAAGGAGTTTCAGACTACAAAATTGGGGAAAACTCAGCATAAGACAGAGCGCTGATGAAGCTAGGGCCCGCACAAACCGTCCGCCTCAAAAAACACCAGAAAGAACTGAAGAAAAGAAATTTGGATCGGATCTGGACCCAAATATCCACATCCAAATCCAAATAGTGTTTGGATTGGATCTGGATCCAAAATATCCGAGAACCAAAACCAACTAAATATTTGGGTCAGATCTGGATCCAAAATATTCGAGATCCGAGATTTAGACCCAAATAGTATTTGGATCAGATATGGATTCCAAGACCCAAATCCAAAACCCATATCCAAAACCCACCTCATTTGCCTATAAATAGAGGTGAGAGGGTCCCAAATAAGGATTCACGTGAATTTTCATGGGAGGAGAGAGAGTGAGAGAGTGACCTAGCCATGTTGGCTCAAGGGTGAGGTGGGTTCAAGCCTTGTTGGCTAAGTGGGATTAGACAAGGACTGCAACCAAGGTGGGCTCGACCAAGGAAGGCTGCAACCAAGGCATGGACGTGGGCTCAACCAAGAAGGACCGGCTCCAAGAGGTAGGCTCCTAATCCCACCCTAAACCTAGCCTAGGATCGACTAAACCTAGCCTAATCACCTAACCCACTTCACTAAACCTCACCCTAATTAACCCTAAACTTAGCCTAAAACCCTCCACACCGACTCAACCTAACCTAAACCAACAAAAACTCACCCTAGACACTACCCGACACCTTTCGGCCCAATAGCGCAACCCTGCGCACCCCGCGCCATGTTGATGCTCCTTGCGTGCCCCTAACGCACGCCCTACGCCCTACCGCGCCTTGCTGCGGCGCCCTGTCTTGATGCCTACGTCCTGTGCCCCATGCACTCCTGTGCCGCGTGCCCCTGCTGAATCACCTAGTGCCAACCTACCGCGCGCCCTACCTACCATCTTCCAGCCGCGCCCTGCCTGCCGAACTACTGCCCCCACTTTAGGCCATGTCCCATCTCAGCCAGCTCCAGCCACAAACCAACCAACCTTGCCTTAGGACCAGCCACCCCATCTAGGCCGTGACTCACCCTTAGCAAGCCCGCACCTAACTCTTCCCCTTAGGGCCCACCACAACCTTAGGTCGTGACCCCCTCTTGGCCGAACCTAGGTCCTCCCAAGTTCTAAGCCCACGAGCCTTCCCCAAGCCCACTCTCTCGTTTCAAACCCACCTAGGGAGACCCCTCTTGGCTACCAAGGTGGACAACAAGCCCAAGCACGAGCGGATTGGAGAGAAAAGCCGAATCATTATAAGTGTTTAAATTCGGGTTTTATCTTACTCCTCTAAATTTCAATTCAATTTTGATATGGGGTTGTAATAATGGAGCATGGTCTCCCCCCGAGATGTAATATTGGTGCTTGATACACAAGCACACACGAACACTTGAGCCTTAGCTCTTAGATGTACACTGTAGACGCAGGAAAATCCCTGCCTCTGGCTTCTTAGGGCCTGGAGCGGATCCTCTCTTGTGTCTAAGGCCTATTTATATAAACAGGGCGTGCTACCTAGCTTACCTAAGCTAGCGAAGATATATTTTAAGCTGACTTCTAACGTGGTGACTGTGAGCAAGTGAGCTCTTGTCGTCGCAGACCATCTTGCACCGATGCACAAGGGTCAGTCTGTATGCTTTAAAAATCGAGTTTTTGGGATAGAAAAAGCTTACGAAGCGGTTCGAGGTGTTTTTGATTCGGGTCTTTAATACGATGGCAGATTTTAGATCACGTGGATTTGCACGTGCCTGTCTTTCTTTTTATCCCTTTATGGGCCACCTAGTTTGTGTGTTATGAACACTCCACTACATGGGCGAATTTGAGTGGGGCTTGCTTTGATGCAATATGCATCCTACCTCGTGGTATGGCGTAGATGCAATGCAAACTCATGCTACTCCAAAGGGAAAACCCGAATGTAAAGACAATGCCGAAGGGAAATAACCGAAGGGAAATGACTTGTAATGTAAATGCCGAAGGGAGATATGTATATAGGGTATATACGTGCCCTTACTTGGGTCTTGCAAATAAGAGCGAAGGCTCAATGTGGGTGCGTGCTTGAATTGAAAGACTTACACACACGACATGAAATAAAACCCAAATATAACTTGCAGTATGGCCTTGATTAAGGTCTTGGGAATAAGAGCGAAAGCTCAATGTGTGTGAGTGCTTGAATTGAAGTACTACGCACACAACATGAAATTAAACCCAAATAGTATAACACGGCCCTTACTTGGGTCTTTCAAATAAGAGCGAAGGCTCAATGTGTGTGAGTGCTTGAATTGAAAGACTTACACACACGACATGAAATGAAAACCCAAATAGTATAGCACGGCCCTTACTTGGGTCTTTCAAATAAGAGCGAAGGCTCAATGTGTGTGAGTGCTTGAATTGAAAGACTTACACACACGACATGAAATGAAAACCCAAATAGTATAGCTTGGCCCTTACTTGGGTCTTTCAAATAAGAGCGAAGGCTCAATGTGTGTGAGTGCTTGAATTGAAAGACTTACACACACGACATGAAATGAAAACCCAAATAGTATAGCTCGGCCCTTACTTGGGTCTTTCAAATAAGAGCGAAGGCTCAATGTGTGTGAGTGCTTGAATTGAAAGACAACACACCCAACTTAAGCAAAACCCTACGAAAGTTAAAGTATATATATATATATATATATATATTAGGGGCTGATTAGGCCCTGTGTGTTCAAAATTGTGCACAACTAAGAGAGTGCACGTGTGTGTGGGTGTGCCAAGCCACGTTATTACAAGCGGGGGGAGACTATGCTCTGTTATTACAACCCCGTATCGAATTGAATTTTAAGCAAGTATACAACTAAGAACCGAGTTAGGCACTTACTAATAGCTGGTCCGAAGATGCCTTGCTTGGGCGTGGGCTTGGCCTTCACCTTGGGCTGCAAGAGGGAGCTCCGCAAAGTTTGAACGGCAAGGGGAGGTGCTGGCTGAATGTCTTGGGTGCGCGGGAGAGGTGCCTTGAAGATGGCTGGCTGCCTAGCAAAGGGCTGGTTTTGTGTATGGGGCTAAGGTGACTACGTGGGGTCACTAAGGGAGGGTATATGGTTAAGGAGTATGGCACTAAGGGAGAGCCTAAGGGAGTGTCTAAGGGAGTGCCTAGGGTTGGCGGGTGGCTGGCCGAAGGGATAGGTGACAGTCGGTTGGAGTGGCCAACTGCTAGGGAGACTTGGTGGTGGCGGGCTGCTAGGGTGGTTATGCAATGGTGGATGGGAAGGGAGCTAGCTAGAGTACGGGGTAAGGTAGTGTTATGGGCTAAGGGAAATGGTATGGGTAGGTCTTAGGGGGTTCAATGGAATGGCCGGGTATAGCTAGGGTGTCTAGGTATTGGCGGGTAGTTAGAGTGGTTGAGGCTTGGCCGAGTGGGAGTGGGGGTGATAAGTGGCTGGTGTTAGGGGAAGATGGTGGTGGTATGGGTGGCTGAGAGTGGAGGGGGAGCGGAGAAGAAGTGGAGTAGAGTATGGGGTACTAACTGGATGATGGGAGGCGGCAGGTGGTTGAGGAGAAGCCGGGTGTGGTGGAGTGGCTGGTTCGGCCGGATGAAGAGGATGGCGACGGGTGGCTAGGGAGCGGTGGAGCAGGTGGAGCACGGTGGTGGCTGGTGGTGGTGCAGGTGGAAGAGCCGGCTGGGTTGGAAAGGAGAGTGGGAGATGATGATGGAAGATCGGCTGAGAATGGAGGACCCAAAAGCTGAAAAAGCCCACTAGGGGGGGGGGGGGGGGGGGGGTTATATCTTTTGTGAAGGGCGGTGGGGCTGGTTTTGGAGGAGGTGGTAAGGTGGTCTAGGGGGTGGTGGTGTGGTGATAAGGTGGGCTGGTATTAGGGTAGGGCCAGATATTTTAGATACAAGGGGTTTTGGGTAAGTTGTGTGCTAGGTTTAGGTGGGGTGGTTTAGAGGTTTAGGGTTTAGCTAGGTTGGTTGGTTTTGGGGTGAGGTTTAGTGTGGTGGGTTAGGTGATTAGGCTAGGATTAGGTTAGGTTTTGGAAAATTAACCTAGGTTTAGGGAAGGATTAGGGAAGTGGGTTAGGTGATTAGGTTGGGATTAGGCCAGGATTAGGGAAGTGGGTTAGGTGATTAGGCTAGGATTAGGATCGAATTAGGGTAAAAGGCTTGAATTAGGTGTTTTTGGTTAGGATTAGATGAAGGAGCTCCCTTTGCATGACCCATAGACCCTAATCACATCATGTTGGTGCAACCCTAGGTTAGGTTTTGGCTAATTACAAGCTTAAACCCATGTTAACTAGGCTAACCCACATGATTAACCCCAAACTTGACACACAAGTCAAGCTTAATTACAACACAGTTTGATCTTATCCTCCCCCACTCTCTCTCATGCCCATAATCCCACGTGAAATTCAAGTGGGCCCCACCTCCATTTATGAGAAGGTGATGTGGGCCATGGATATGGATATTGGATTGGATTTTTGAATCCAAATCCAAATCTAAGTCCATACATGGGTTTGGATTGGGATCTGGATATATGTGGTCCAGATTCAATCCAAACTGAATTCTGACTCCTTCGGGCTGTGTTCGAAACGAACGGTTTGTGCGAGGTCTGACAGCATCAGTATTCTGTCTGCGTTGGCTCTTCGCTAACATGATCGTCCGCCTCTGTTTTCACCTTTCGGAGATGACTTCAAATGATGTTTTGATGATAACAGGGTCTTGGACGTTCGAGATCCTGGGGATGGATTTGATATGAGAGTTGTTGTGCCGGGCTTGACATGTGCTCTGGTTCCGGGCTCTTCTTAGCTTTTTTGGTCCTGTCTTGCTCGGGCCAAACTACTTCGGGGTTTCAAAAACATGTTTAAAAGGTTTTTAAAGCCATATTATACATTTTTGAAATATGTAAAGTTCAAAACATGTATAGGGTTGCCTGGAAGGCTCCTGGGTTTCCAGACTCAAAATGGCCCTTTGGGGCTGCTTTTACAAAACCAGGTTGTTCTAAGGAATTCGTGGGATTTTCGGGTGTTTACAGATGCCCCTCTTTGGCCTTGTCCAAATCGATTTGGATAAGGGCAAAGATGACAAACACCCCTTTCAATGTCTCCCTAGATCTAGCCACGAAGAATATGGGATCGTCCCAATTTTAGCAAAATCTCAATTTACAAACCCTGGTAGGAGGAGATATCACGCCAAAGGGATATTACTATGGAATCTGGTCCTAAATGGGATCATGTTTATGCAAGTACCATGCGTGGAATGCATATGCATGACATGGGTGTGGTGCCAAGAGTGGCGACCTCCCAGAGACCAGATGTGGTCGAACTCTAGAGACTTACAAGGCCTGTTGCTCCAAGTGAGTAGATCCTATGTTGTTCGATGTTCGATCTTCAAAACTTATTTACAAACTTTATTTACAAAAGGGACAACTATCTTGAGCCTCGATCCTAAGGATCTCGAGCTCTTTGTGTTTGCCCTTGTTTGAGTCTTAACACTCGCTTATCTAGCGGAGGTTTTATAAGAAAACAGGCTATATTTCAAATTCCTACGTCTTACTCAAAACATCGAATTCTCAAACAAGATGAAATTCAAGTAAGTAAATCCTATTTTTACTTTAGGACTCCTCGAAATGAACTATGCTTTAGCTTGGGATAAGCCAGGGATGGGAAAGAGATACCACGGTCCCTTCTGAAGCATCCCGTGGTTTAAGGCATAGAAGGCGGAAAACTGCTCCTTTTGAGCTTTTTGGCATCTTTTTCCTTTTTTTCATAGAGGGTCTCCCTTTGGGAGTATTTTTTCTTTAATCCCTCTTTTTCATAAGAGAATCGATTTTTCTTTCAAATTCTGGTTTCTTTCTTTTGGAAAGACACTTTGAATGGGAAATTCCCTTTGTTTGGGCCTTTGTTTTCCCTTTTGGAAGGAGAAGAGAAGAGGGGAGGACTTATCCCAAGCCTATGCTCGATCCATTCTAGATCAGCCTATTTAGAAATAGCACATACTACTTGCAAGTATCTTGCTATATTGAACTAGGCCTTTCTTTGTAAGAAGAAGGATTTTGAAATGTAACCACGATTTTGAAGACTCCGCTCTTTCACAAGTACGAATTCTCTCACTCAGGGTCACACGATTTTGCCTCTACACCTTATTTTCATGTCTCAGGGCAGCTATCCCTAAAATTTTTGAAAACTGGAATTTAATCCAAATCGTACACATGATACTTCTTTAAGTATTGAATATTGATAGGATCTACTAAATTCCTACCTTCTACATTGATCAACCAATACAAATTGTTCATGGTGGTTGCTCATACAACATAGGGTCCATCCCACTTGGGGTGCCACTTTCCGAGTGGATGTGGGCCACGATAATGGATGATCTTTAAAACCAGATCTCCTACTTCAAAGTGGCGAGGTCTCATGTGTTTGCCATAATGTTGGGCTATCCTTTGCCGGTATGCACGAGCATGATCCATGGCAAGGAGTCGCCTCTCATCTAGCAAATCTAGTTCGGCCATCCTAGCATGCTGAAGCGTCTCTAGGGGGAGGTCGAGTGCGATGGATGTATGAAATGAATGCAATTGGGTATGAATGGGAAGAATGGCGTTTGTGCCATAGACCAATTTGAATGGTGTGGCATTCGTGGGAGCTCGGATGGAAGTCCTATAAGCCCATAAGGCTTCATCCAGCTTCTCGTGCCACGTCCTACCCTTCTCTAAAGTTTTCTCAATTATGCTAATGAGAGTCTTGTTTGTGGCTTCGGCTTGGCAGTTGCCTTGAGGGTAGTAGGGCGACGAGAAGTGGTGAGTTATGCCATGTGTGTTGCACAACTTAACCATCCGCTCGTTCTTGAATGGGGTGCCATTATCAGACACAAGGTCTCGTGGGACCCCAAATCGAGCCAAGATATTCCTCCGGATGAAAGCCACCACATGTTGCCCCAGCACTTGGTTAAGGAAATGGCTTCCACCCACTTGGAGAAATACTCCGTGGCTGCTAAAATAAATCGATGCCCATTCGAGGCTTTTGGAAATATCGGGCCTACGATGTCAAACGCCCACATGGTAAATGGCCAGGGGCTGACCACGGAATGCAATGCAGATGATGGGATATGAATGGCGTGCCCATGCACTTGACATGGATGACACTTCCTAACATGATCGTGGCAGTCCTTTTTAAGGGTGGACCAAAAATAGCCCCCTCTAAGTATTTTCATTGCCATCATGTTGGCATTGACATGGCCTCCACATTCTCCATCGTAGAACTCGTGCATCACTATCCTAGCCTCCTCTAGGTCGATACACCTAAGCAGAATGTTGGTAAAACTTTTTTTGTATAAAACCCCACCCAGAATGGTGTATCGGGTCGAAATCTTACGAATGAATGCCTTATCTTTGGATGTGGCATCCTTGGTGAATCCCCCATTTTCTAGAAATTGTTTTATGTCATAAAACCAGGGTTTTTCAATAGACTCTGGGTTATTTTGGCAAATGTCCAGATCGTGTGTGGATGGGTTGGGCACATGCCATATTTCTAAAGATCGGGTCCCTGAAATGGGATCGACCTTTAGGACTGAACCCAAGGAGGAGAGGGCATCGGCGATGCCATTGTCCTCTCTTCCTACGTGTGTGAGTTTACACGATTGGAAGGATTGGACCAATCGAGTGGCCAACTCGTAATATGGAAGTAGTTTCTCATTATGTACTTGCCAAATTTTCAAAACCTGGTTTCTGACAAGGAGCGAATCTCCAAAGACCTCGATGCATGATGCCCCTAGAGTTTTTGAAATCCTTAAGCCTTGTATGAGTGCTTCATACTCAGCTATGTTGTTGGAACATTCAAAATCTAGGCGGACTGCTATAGGAATCTCGCCCTTTTCAGGGGAGATGAGGATGACCCCAGCACCAGCCCCTCGTTGGTTTCATGCCCCATCGAAGTGCATCTTCCATACTTGGTTTTCGAAAGAATTTGCCAAAATGTGGTTTTGAAAATGGTTTTGTAATATGCCTTCATCAGGCATTTCAACAAGCGTGGGATATGCGTCCTCTAAGGGGAACTCAGCCACGTAGTCTGCTAGGGCTTGCCCCTTAATGGAGATCTGGTGATGGTATTTCAGGTCATACTCCATTAGAAGGAGTTGCCATTTGCCCAATCTACCCGTGAGAATGGGTTTTTCGAACAAGTGCTTGATTGGATCAAGCTTGGACACTATCCAGATCCCATGATCTAGGAAATAGTGTCTGAATTTTTGGCAGGCCCAGACTAGGGCCAAGCACGTCTTCTCCATGGCTTGATAATTTTGTTCATAAAACAAGAGAGTTTTTGAAATGTAGTAGATGGCATACTCCTTATGGGTGTCATCCTCGTATTGAGCCAACAGGGCTCCTAAAGCATTTGCATGCACGGAGATGAAAAGTAAAAGCGGTTTTCCTTGCTTTGAGGGTTCAAAACGGGGGGATTAACCAAGTATGCCTTCAATCTCTCGAAGGACTTCTAGCTTTCGTCATCCCATAAGAATTTCGTGCCCTTCCTCAACAGTTTGTTGAAGGGTTCGCATCTAGTCGCCAGATTCGATATGAATCGGCGAATGGATTGTAAACAACCCTGGAGGCTACGGATTTGAGTGAGGTTGGAGAGTGGAGCCATGTCTATGATGGCTCGACACTTAGAGGGGTCGACTTCTATTCCCCTTTGGCTTACCATAAAGCCTAGAAGCTTCCCGGATTCTACCTCGAACACACATTTTTGAGGGTTTAGCTTTACTTTGTAAAGCCTAAGCCTTTCGAAAATCTTTTGTAAACATTCGATATGGGTGCATCAGGTTTTGGATTTCGCCAAGAGATCATCTACATACACTTCTACCAGCTCATGAATTTGATCATGGAAGATCGTGGTCATGGCTCGTTGGTATGTTGCGCCGGCATTTTTCAAACCAAAGGGCATGACTGTATAGCAGTACGTGCCCCATGGGGTTGTGAAGGCGGTCTTACCCTGATCTCGTGGACTTAGTTTGATTTGATTATAGCCTGAATAGCCATCCATGAATGAAAACATTTCATGATTTGCAGTACTATCGACTATCAAATCTATGTTTGGTAAAGGATAATTATCCTTTGGAGTGGCTTTATTCAGGTTTCTGAAATCGATGCATATTCGAATTTTCCCATTGGTTTTTCGAACCACAACGATATTTGACAACCAATCAGAATACGCAATGGGTTTTATAAATCCGGCTTTTAGCAGATCTTCTAAACCCTCTTTGACTTGCGTGTGTACATTCGGGTGTATTTTCCTAAGCTTCTGCTTTATGGGTTTTACACCTACATCTAAGGGAAGACGATGCTCGACAATGCTGGGATCTATGCCCGACATGTCTTCGTACGTCCATGCAAACACATCTAGATAGGTTCGTTGAAATGCAATGAATGCTAACTTTTCATTTTCATGCAAGCATGCACCTATTTTGATGGATTTGGGATTGGAATCATCCCCTAGGTTCACCTCTATTGTAAACACCCCAAAAATCCAAATATTTTCCAAAACCAAACGCCTGGTTCAAAAATCAGCTCAAAAAGCCAAGTTTGGAGATTTCAAGAACTCAGGAAGTCAAACACTTCAAAACTCTATTTTCCAACCCTGTTCAAAACATGAAAAATCTTGAAAGTGGACGAAAGTCCTATTTTTGCAAAAGTCCAGATGAACAGGTAAAGCCTGGTCCAAAGCAGTTGCAACAGAGATTCAGAAAATTCAAAGAGCAAGCCCAGCCCGATCAAAGGCCAAATTCAAAGACAAAAAAGGAGCCCCGGGCCGCAAATGGACTTCAAGCCAGAAGCATCAGAGGCCCAGCCAATAGTGTCCCTGAAATCACAAACAATCCAAGTCGAAAACAACCAAAATCAGTTGAAACAGAGTCTAGAAAGGCGAAAAGGAGCTTGGACGATGAAATGGGGAAAACCCCCGCTTAAGACGGATCATTGATAAACTCAAGGCCCGCACGAAGCGATCGACTCAAGACACCAAGAAGGAGAGAAGAAGAAAAAAAATTGGATCAAATTTGGATCCAAATATCCAGATCCAGACCCAAGATCCAGATCCAAACAAGACTTGGATTGGATCCGGATTTCAGAATCAATCCAAGATCCAATATCCACATAAGAAACCTATAAAAGGGTGTGAGGGGCTGGTGGAAAGGGGCTGCAAAATTTTTCCTTGTTTCACGTCCTTGCTTGGGTTGGAGAGAGAGAGAGTGAGAGAGGAAAAGCAAGTCAAGGAAAGTGGCTTGACTTGGCTTTTCCATTGTGGGCTGAACATGTGGGTGTACATTGTGGGTTGTTCTTTTGATTTCACGCAAGGCTTGGTGCTATAACAAGATGGAATCCGGCAGCTTGGATGGTTCTCTCAAGACGTGAAGGATGGGTGCGTGGAACCAATAGGAGCTGGACGGTTTTTCCTAACTAAGGTTAGTCCTTAAAGCACTAAACTAAGCCTCTCTTTCCCTAACCCTCCAAACTACCTAAAACCATACTCCCTAAAAACTAACCAAGCTCGGCCAAAGTGCTGGCCGAGCCTTGCCAAAACTCGTCCTATTCTACCCAAAAACCAGCCCCAAACAAAACCACCTAAGCTCGGCCAATATCTGGCCGAGCTTTTCCTAGATCTACCCCATTAACCCTTTTAAATCTTGGTCTTAAACCCTCCCTAAAACCCTTGCCATTCAACCTAAAAGGCCTAACCAAACCGAGTGCCTAATGCACTCGATTCCCATAGTCACCCACACTCATCGAGCTTGGCCACTAGCTGGCCGAATTTTGGCCTAAAACTACCTAAGCCACCCACTAAATCCTATCCAGCTCGGCCACCATTTGGCCGAGCATTCACTTAGAACCTGGCTTTCAAAACCTACCTAAGACCATCTACCCAGCTCAGCCACCATTTGGCCGAGCATTGCCTTAGCAACCTTTTCTTAGGATCGTACCTTAAAACCCTACCCAAGACCATCCCAAGTTCGGCCATTAGTTGGACGAGCTCACCCTAGACCCGTTCCATTAAACTCCTAAAGCCTTAACCTCCTACCTTAACTAAAACTCTACCTAAGCCAATCCTAAAAACTACCTAGATCAGCCATCCTTGTGTAGAGCATTCCCTTATACCATTTCCCTAGAACCCTACCTAAGATCATTCCCAACACACCAACCCAACTCGGCCACCCTTTGGCCGAGTATCCCCTTAGGACCTTGGCTTAACTCTTACCCAAGACCACTCATTTAGACCTAGCCTAGACCCGAGATTAGGATCAACACCCCATGCACCTGATCGATTCACAGGGAGAGGTCCATCCAACAGTTGTACCTAAGGTCGGATTCCATTGATAAGAAGAAAAGTCTAAGTAGACGACGTGTAAGTGCTCGAACCTGATCTTTTACATTGTTTCAAGTTTCAATTAAATTCGATACGGGGTTGTAATAATGGAGCGTAGTCTCCCCCCGAGATGTAATATTATGGTTTGAAACACGAATCACACACGCACACTCAAGCCTTTCCGCTCTTATCTGCACACCTTTTGCACACAAAACGGGCCTCAACAGCCCATAGGATATAGCTCTATTTATATATATTCAGCTGGGTTTTAAGGTTCAAGTCGTGTGAGTTGTCTTTCATTTTATACACTCAAAGCACTCACTCACATTGAGCCTTTCCGCTCTTACATATATATACGTATTTCCCCTTTCAGCTGGGTTTTTAAGGTTCAAGTCGTGTGAGTTGTCTTTCATTTTATACACTCAAAGCACTCACTCACATTGAGCCTTCTCGCTCTTAAGATATAGCTATATATATTTTCCCTTCCGCATCAAAGATATAGCCATATTTCCCTTTTTGCTATTTTCCTTCTGCTATGTCTTTAAATTTCGGGTTTTCCCTTCAAGTTGTGTGAGTTTGCATTGCATATCCGCCACACTCGAGATAGGGAGCATACTTGCATCGAACCAGATTGATCAAATCGTGTAGAACTTGCCTTAAATCGAGCATTGGATGCACACGACTACACGCCAAAATTGGCTAAAACTCGAGAGACATAGGAGCGCATAGATCCCATGTATAAAAATTGCAAATTTTGACAAAACCAATCGATAAAACACTTTCAAGTTTTCAAAAGAGTCGTGTTTGTGTAAAATCGAGTTTTCCAAAAGCGTATAGGCTGACCCTTGTGCGCCGGTGCAGGAAAGTTTGCGACGAAAAGAACCCACTTGTCCATAGTCGCCCCAAAAGTCAGATATTTTCAAAAATCACTTCGCTAGTTTGAGAAAGCTAGCTGGCACGCCCTTTTTAAAAGCGACGTAAGCACGAAAAGATTCGCTTTAGGCCTAAGAACCCAGAGACGAGGATTTTCCGTGTCTACATCTATGAAATCTCCTCCTACTGATTGAGAAGGTCTTTCAAAATCGAGAATTTTATGAAATTCTGGGAGCTTAGAAGCGGGATCCTCTTCAAGGGGATCCACTTCTGGGCTTCGATCATTCTCGTGAGCTATAGACCAGAGGGAAGTTGATGCGTAGTTTTCAAAATGA
The DNA here is from genome assembly GCA_036023115.1 of Brasenia schreberi. Taxonomy (NCBI): domain Eukaryota; kingdom Viridiplantae; phylum Streptophyta; class Magnoliopsida; order Nymphaeales; family Cabombaceae; genus Brasenia; species Brasenia schreberi. The sequence continues at coordinate 20,848,350 of JAYKKT010000072.1, forward strand.
CCTGGTTTTGTACTTGGATTTTCAAGTGATTTCGAAATTTTTGGTCTGGCTATGCAGACGACGTTTCTTTCGAAATCCTTTTCTTTTGCCAAAGTCCTACCAAGAGCAGCTATATACAAAATCTTTTTGGTATTTTCCAAATTTTCGATTTTTTTGGGTTTTTGTAAAACAAGAACCTTGGGAACTATACAAAGCACTCTTTTTTCGAGTTTTTGTTTTTCCATTGTTTTTGGTTTTTCTTCTTTTTCGATTTTTTTGATTTTTAGCTTTTCAAATGTTTTTGTATTTTTATAAAAGGGATCTTCCATCATACCTACAAAGGGAAAACACTACGGATTAGACTCGGAATAGGAGATCTAAGTCATAGGTGTCTTCTAAGGCAGGTTCCAGGGCACCCTTGACCTAGGTGGTCACAGGGGGTGGTTCTGGTGGTATTCGGGGAGTATAGCCGATCCCATATCGGCTTGGATTGGCCCTAGGAAGGATGGGCTCTAGGAGACCCTGGTTCTGCGCCCCTAGACTCTTGTAGGGCGTGTAACCCATGTTCAACAACATGTTCCATGACTTTTTGTTTTTTGAAAAGTTTTGGTACAGGTCGTGGTCCTGGAACTTGCTGTCGTCCATATTGTGCTCATATGGCCTCTTGTCCAGGGGTTTTGGAAATAGGGAATGCTTGGATCATCCTAGAAGAGTTAGAATTGGGAGGGGGCCTACTTTGGGTGGCCCCTTCACACATACAACCTTCCTAGGGTTGTTTAACACGAGCCGGGGTGGCTCAACCATAATTTGCCCCAGGTTAGCCTCATGGGCCTGGGAGCTCGATAAACAAGGGGAGTTTATGATCCCCTGAAGCTGTGGGTGATTCTCACCTAGGATCACTACAACCTGGTCCCTAAAAGGGATTTTGACACACCTGTGGAAGGTGGATGGCACAGCACACAAGCTGTGTATCCAGGGTCTTCCCAGCAACAGGTTATAATGGGGGTGGATGTCCAAGACATGGAACACCCCCGTGTGTGCGATCCCTCCCGTTTCCATTGGGAGTTCGATGGATCCTAATGGCCTAGACGCATTCCCATCGTATCCAGTGATAACGATGGGGCTTGGGTTCACAGAAGTCAAGGTGACTCCGATTTTATACGCCACATGAAGTGGAAGGATGTTGAGCCCTCCTCTACCATCGACTAGGCACCTGTCCAGAGAGTGGTTATTCAGAACCACCTCGATATGTAGGGCCTAGTTGTGGGATTCGTATGGTCTATCTACATCATCTTCCGAGAAAGTGATGGGCGATTTTGCTCCTAATAAAGCCACTTGGGTAGACAAGGATTCCAGACTTATGTTCGAATCAACCTTGGCCCTTTCTAGAATTTTCTCTAGCACGAGTCTATGCCTAGGCGAGGTTTGTATAAGCTCTAGGATAGACATGTGGATAGGAATCTTTGAAAGGTGGTTTTCGAAGTCATAAGGATTTAGGATGACTTTATCTTGTCTGCTTTTGGCAGAACACCAGGGATACATGCTTTTGAGGGCTAGGCACACTAACCACCTTTTTAGCACCTTGAAGGTGCGAGGGTTGATAGATCCTCCTGGATCTAGTCACTTCCCCCACGACCAGCCTAGGGTTTGCGCTAAACTTGGCTCTAAGGATGAGTTGAGGAGAACCTTGGATTTTCAAAACTGGTTTTGCCAGGGATTCCACTTTTGGTGGTCCCCAAATGACGACTTGGGTGGGCTTCTTGTATAATACAAGAGTGGGCGCACAAGTGGGTCGACCAGACTCTGGTTTTTGTACTAGTTCCTTAGAAAAGGTGAGGGTACATACCTCCTTTAATTTCCCACTGCCACTGGCGTGTTTGGGAAAGGGTTCTTTGAAGATAGCTTGAGGTGGCTCAGGTTCCGCAATGACTTGGAGCCGACCCTCCGCTATCAAGTTCTCAATTTTATTTAAAAGGGAGAAACAACGTTTGGTATCATGGCCTTTGAGCCGATGATACTTACAAAATCGATTTAAATACCCCCCTTTGGAGGTGACTCCTTCGGGGATTTCGGGGAGTTCTATCATGCCCTGGGCAAGTAGGAGGTCTAGGACCTCCGACACAGGTTGCCCTAGCGGAGTGTACTCCCGTTTTTCAACCGGTTTTTGAAAGGTTCGCTCCCTTTTATTTTCTAATTTTTCAAAATTTTTGGAAGTGCCTGCCACGCCTGGATCCACACGGACATTGGCGATTTTATGGGGCTTTGCCCCTTTGTCCATCGTGGGTAGCCCGTATGTGATGGGCTTTTCCAAGCGGGTTTTGGAAACGGCACTTCCTTTCCATAAGTGATCGTTTGTCCCTTTTCTCAAGTTGGTTTCGAAAAGGGATGCCTTTTTGATCAACTTATGGAAAGTTGAGATCTCATGGAGCGAGAGAAGGGTTTTTAACTCGCTTTTAAAGTTATCCAGGATGAGCATGACTGTGCATCCTTCGAATATGGGCTCTCGCACTTGGCCCAAGAGTGACCTCCATCTTATAATGAAGGCATGTACGTCTTCGTTCATGCCTTCCATTGTATCCCTTAAGGTATTCAGAGTCGGCGTGACTTCTACGTTGTGTGCAAATCTTTGCATGATGCAGTTCGCTAACTCTTCAAAAGTAGCGAACTGGCTTAAGTCGTAGGAAGCCAGCCATTTGGCAACTGTGCCTTTAAGGGATAAAGGGAACTAATACACCCATTTCATCGAGTCCTTCTTCTTCTTATGGGCTCGACGCGAGAAAAGTTGCAAGTGAGACCTAGGGTCTCCCATGCCATCATACCGATGGAAATTCGGTATTTCATCGTCACTGTCTGTTTCGTAATCCATAGGAAGGAAATCAGACAGGGCGTAGCTTCTTTTCTCTTTCTTCTGCCCTTTCAGCAACTGCTGTAGGGCTTTACGGTCCTTTTGTGTGAAGGACTCGTGGTATTGGTTGCCTTCCATTATGGAGGCCTCTTTGTGCTTGCGAGGTTTTTCAGATTTTTTTCTTAGGCCTTTGTTCACTGTTTGATGAACACGAATCGCCTACTTCAGCCTCTTGGCTGAGAGCATCGATTTTGGCCAAAAACTCCCTTCTTAGGTCCTCGATCTCATCTAGTTTTATTTTGTTTTTGAAAATCCTCCTAGAGTGAGAACTTGATGCGCATGAGCCTTGGCTCGACACTTCACTTGGATTGGATTTTGACATGCTTTTCAAGCTTTTTCAAAATTTCCTAAGTACAAGCAAAGAAAACAAGTTAAAAACGACACCTTTTTGACAAAATTTTTCACAAGCTTCTAACTTAAAACTCGATTTTTGAAAGGCTCACGTCCCACCGGGTGTGCCAATCCTCTGTAGACGCAGGAAAATCCCCGCCTCTGGCTTCTCAGGGCTTGGAGCGGATCCTCTCTTGTGTCTAAGGCCTATTTATATAAACAGGGTGTGCTAGCAAGCTTACCTAAGCTAGCGAAGATATATTTTAAGCTGACTTCTAACGTGGCAACTGTGAGCAAGTGAGCTCTTGTCGTCGCAGACCTTCTTGCACCGATGCGCAAGGGTCAGTCTGTACGCTTTAAAAATCGAGTTTTGAGATAGAAAAAGCTTACGAAGCGGTTCGAGGTGTTTTTGATTTGGGTCTTTAATACGATGGCAGATTTTAGATCACGTGGATTTGCGCGTGCCTAAGTCTTTCTTTTTATCCCTTTATGGGCCACCTAGTTTGTGTGTTATGAACACTCCACTACATGGGCGAATTTGAGCGGGGCTTGCTTTGATGCAATATGCATCCTACCTCATGGTATGGCGTAGATGCAATGCAAACTCACGCTACTCCAAAGGGAAAACCCGAATGTAAAGACAATGCCGAAGGGAAATGACTTGTAATGTAAATGCCGAAGGGAGATATGTATATAGGGTATATACGTGCCCTTACATGGGTCTTGCAAATAAGAGCGAAGGCTCAATGTGGGTGCGTGCTTGAATTGAAAGACTTACACACACGACATGAAATAAAACCCAAATATAACTTGCAGTGTGGCCGTGATTAAGGCCTTGGGAATAAGAGCGAAAGCTCAATGTGTGTGAGTGCTTGAATTGAAGTACTACGCACACAACATGAAATTAAACCCAAATAGTATAACATGGCCCTTACTTGGGTCTTTCAAATAAGAGCGAAGGCTCAATGTGTGTGAGTGCTTGAATTGAAAAACTTACACACACGACATGAAATGAAAACCCAAATAGTATAGCACGGCCCTTACTTGGGTCTTTCAAATAAGAGCGAAGGCTCAATGTGTGTGAGTGCTTGAATTGAAAGACTTACACACACGACATGAAATGAAAACCCAAATAGTATAGCTCGGCCCTTACTTGGGTCTTTCAAATAAGAGCGAAGGCTCAATGTGTGTGAGTGCTTGAATTGAAAGACTTACACACACGACATGAAATGAAAACCCAAATAGTATAGCTCGGCCCTTACTTGGGTCTTTCAAATAAGAGCGAAGGCTCAATGTGTGTGAGTGCTTGAATTGAAAGACAACACACCCAACTTAAGCAAAACCCTACGAAAGTTAAAGTATATATATATATATATATATATATATATATATATATATATATTAGGGGCTGATTAGGCCCGTGTGTGTTCAAAATCGTGCACAACTAAGAGAGTGCACGTGTGTGTGGGTGTGCCAAGCCACGTTATTACAAGTGGGGGGAGACTATGCTCCGTTATTACAACCTCGTATCGAATTGAATTTTAAGCAAGTATACAACTAAGGACCGAGTTCGGCACTTACTAATAGCTGGTCCGAAGATGCCTTGCTTGGGCGTGTGCTTGGCCTTCACCTTGGGCTGCAAGAGGGAGCTCCGCGAAGTTTGAACGGCAAGGGGAGGTGCTGGCCGGATGTCTTGGGTGCGCGGGAGAGGCGCCTTGAAGATGGCCGACTGCCTAGCAAAGGGCTGGTTTTGTGTATGGGGCTAAGGTGACTACGTGGGGTCACTAAGGAAGGGTATATGGTTAAGGAGTATGGCACTAAGGGAGAGCCTAAGGGAGTGTCCAAGGGAGTGCCTAGGGTTGGCGGGTGGCTGGTGTAGACGCGCGAAAATCCCTGCCTCTGGCTTCTCAGGGCCTGGAGTGGGGATTTTAGCGCGTCTAGAGAGATTGACACGCCCGGTGGGACGTGAGCCTTTCAAAAATAGAGTTTTAAGTTAGAAGCTTGCGAAAATTTTTATTAAAAAGGTGTCATTTTAACTTGTTTTCTTTGCTTGTACTTAGGAAATTTTGAAAAAGCTTGAAAAGCATGTCAAAATCCAATCCAAGTGAAGTGTTGAGCCAAGGCTCATGCACATCAAGTTCTCACTCTAGGAGGATTTTCAAAAACAAAATAAAACTAGATGAAATCGAGGACCTGAGAAGGGAGTTTGAGGCCAAAATCGATGCTCTCAGCCAAGAGGCTGAAGTAGGCGATTCGTGTTCATCAAACGGTGAACAAAGGCCTAAGAAAAAATCTGAAAAACCTCGCAAGCATAAAGAGGCCTCCGTAATGGAAGGCAACCAATACCACGAGTCCTTCACACAAAAGGACCGTAAAGCCTTACAACAGCTACTGAAAGGGCAAAACAAAGAGAAAAGAAGCTACGCCCTGTCTGATTTCCTTCCTATGGATTACGAAACAGACAGTGATGATGAAATACCGAACTTCCATCGGTATGATGGCATGGGAGACCCTAGGTCTCACTTGTAGCTTTTCTCGCGTCGAGCCCATAAGAAGAAAAAGGACTCGATGAAATGGGTGTATTGGTTCCCTTTATCCCTTAAAGGCACAGCTGCCAAATGGCTGGCTTCCTACGACTTAAGCCAGTTCGCTACTTTTGAAGAGTTAACGAACTGCTTCATGCAAAGATTTGCACACAACGTAGAAGTCACGCCGACTCTGAATACCTTAAGGGATACAAAGCAAGGCATGAACGAAGACGTACATGCATTCATTATAAGATGGAGGTCACTTTTGGGCCAAGTGCGAGAGCCCATATCCGAAAGATGCGCAGTAATGCTCATCTTGGATAATTTTAAAAGCGAGTTAAAAACCCTTCTCTCGCTCCATGAGATTTCAACTTTCCATAAGTTGATCAAAAAGGCCTCCCTTTTCGAAACCAACTTGCGAAAAGGGACATACGATCACTTGTGGAAAGGAAGTGCCGTTTCCAAAACCCGCTTGGAAAAGCCCATCGCATATGGGCTATCCACGACGGACAAAGGGGCAAAGCCCCATAAAATCGCCAATGTCCGGGTGGATCCAGGCGTGGCAGGCACTTCCAAAAATTTTGAAAAATTAGAAAATAAGAGGGAGCGCAATTTTCAAAAACCGGTTGAAAAACGGGAGTATACTCCGCTGGGGCAACCTGTGTCGGAGGTCCTAGACCTCCTACTTGCCCAGGGCATGATAGAACTCCCTGAAATCCCCGAAGGAGTCACTTCCAAAGGGGGGTATTTAAACCGATTCTGTAAGTATCATCGGCCTAGCCTAGCCTAAACCTAGCCTAATCCTAGCCTAATCACCTAACCTAGCTCACTAAACCTCACCCTAAAACCCAACCACCTTACCAAGCCCTAAACCCCTAAACCATCCCTAGCCCACAATCTACCCAAACCACTAGTATTTAAAATATCTGGCCCTACCCTTTCCAGCCCACCTTATCTTCATACCACCCTACCTAAACCACCTAACCACTACCCCAAACCCAGCCCTAACCGACCTACCCATCCCTATATAAACCCCCCCCCTTGGGGGCGGGTTCTCCTATCTAGTCGCCTTCCCTAAGCCTAGCCGGGACCCCACTTCCCAGCCCAGCCGAACCCAGCCACCTGCTCCACCTGCTCCATCTGCACCACCACCGGCACCGCCACCTACACCACCACCTGTCACCACCCCTGCCCTCGGCCGAACCGTTTGCTCCACCACACCCGGCTGCTCTCTTCCATCCACAGCCTCTCTTCAAGCACGGTTAGTACCCCATCCTTCATCTCACCTTCTTCACTCCCCCTCCACTCTCAGCCACCTAACCCCCTACCATAACATCCTACCACCAGCCATTCCCCTTTGCTGCCACCATTCTCACTCAGCCAAACCTATCACACCCTAAACTACCTGCCACTACCTAACTACCCTAGCTACACCCGGCCACCTTATTAGACTCCCATTCGACCTTCCCTTAAGCTCCCCTTAGGTCCATACTCCCTAACACTCTATACTCTCTTAGTGACCCTACATACTCACTTAGCCCAGCCCCTTTAATCCCCCACACCAAGGCGACTCCCACTTGCAGCCGGCCATCTTCAAGGCACCTATCCCGTGCCCCATTTGCAGCCGGCCAGCACCCTTTGTCGTTCACCCTCGCGGAGCTCTCGTTTGCAGCCCAAGGCGAAGGCCAGGCCCACGCTCAAGCAAGGCCTCTACGGACCAGCTACTCGTAAGTGCCTAAACTCGGTCTTTAGTTGTATACTTGCTTGAGATTCAATTTGATACAGGGTTGTAATAACGGAGCATAGTCTCCCCCCGCTTGTAATAACGTGGCTTGGCACACCCACACACGTGCACTCTCTTAGTTGTGCACGATTTTGAACACACACGGGCCTAATCAGCCCCTAATACATAAGTATATACATATACTTTCGTTTTTGTAGGGTTTTTGCTTAAGTTGGGTGCGTTGTCTTTCAATTCAAGCACTCACACACATTGAGCCTTCGCTCTTATTTGAAAGACCCAAGTAAGGGCCGACCTATACTATTTGGGTTTCATTTCATGTCGTGTGTGTAAGTCTTTCAATTCAAGCACTCTCACACACATTGAGCTTTCGCTCTTATTTGAAAGACCCAAGTAAGGGCCAACCTATACTATTTGGGTTTCATTTATGTCGTGTGCGTAGTACTTCAATTCAAGCACTCACACACATTGAGCCTTCGCTCTTACTCCCAAGACCTTAGTCAAGGCCATACTGCAATTATATTTGGGTTTAATTTCATGTCGTGTGTGTAAGTCTTTTCAATTCAAGCACGCACCCACATTGAGCCTTCGCTCTTCTTTGCAAGACCCAAGTAAGGGCTCATATACATATTCTATATACATATCTCCCTTCGGCATTTATATTTCAAGTCATTTCCCTTCGGTTATTTCCCTTCAGTATTGTCTTTACATTCGGGTTTTCCCTTTGGAGTAGCGTGAGTTTGCATTGCATCTACGCCATACCACGAGGTAGGACGCATATTGCATCAAAGCAAGCCCCGCTCGAATTCGCCCATGTAGTGGAGTGTTCATAACACACAAACTAGGTGGCCCGAAAAGGGATAAAAGAAAAGACTTAGGCACGTGCAAATCCACGTGATCTAAAACATGCAATCGCATTTAAAAGACCCGAAATAGACACCTCGAACCGCTTCATAGACTTTCTATCCCTAAACTCGATTTTTGCAAAGCGTACAGACTGACCCTTGCGCATCGGTGCAAGAAAGTCTGCGACGACAAGAGCTCACTTGCTCACAGTCGCCACGTTTAGAAGTCAGTGTTAAATATATCTTCGCTAGCTTAGGTAAGCTAGCTGGCACGCCCTGTTTGCATACATAGGCCTTAGACCCACGAGAGGATCCGCTCCGAGCCCTGAAAAGGTGAGAGGCGGGGATTTTCGCGCGTCTACAGAGATTGGCACGCCCGGTGGGACGTGAGCCTTTCAAAAATCGAGTTTTTAAGTAGAAGTTTTGTGAAAATTTTGTAAAAGGTATCATTTTTAACTTGTTTTCTTTGCTTGTACTTAGGACATTTTGAAAAAGCTTGAAAAGCATGTCAAAATCCAATCCAAGTGAAGTGTCGAGCCAAGGCTCATGTGCATCAAGTTCTCACTCTAGGAGGATTTTCAAAAACAAAATAAAACTAGATGAAATTGAGGACTTGAGAAGGGAGTTTGAGGCCAAAATCGATGCTCTCAGCCAAGAGGCTGAAGTAGGCGATTCATGTTCATCAAACGGTGAACAAAGGCCTAAAAAGAAATCTGAAAAGCCTCGCAAGCACAAAGAGGCCTCCGTAATGGAAGGAAACCAATACCACGAGTCCTTCACACAAAAGGACCGTAAAGCCCTACAGGAGTTGCTGAAAGCGCAGAATAAAGAGAAAAAGAGCTATGCCCTGTCTGATTTCCTTCCTATGGATTACGAAACAGACAGCGACGATGAAATACCAAACTTCCATCGGTATGATGGCATGGGAGACCCTAGGTCTCACTTGCAGCTTTTCTCACGTCGAGCCCATAAGAAGAAAAAGGACTCGATGAAATGGGTGTATTGGTTCCCTTTATCCCTTAAAGGCACAGCTGCCAAATGGCTGACTTCCTACAACTTAAGCCAGTTCGCTACTTTTGAAGAATTAGCGAACTGCTTCATGCAAAGATTTGCACACAACGTAGAAGTCACGCCGACTCTGAATACCTTATGGGATACAAAGCAAGGCATGAACACAGACGTACATGCCTTCATTATAAGATGGAGGTCGCTTTTGGGCCAAGTGCGAGAGCCCATATCCGAAGGATGCGCAGTAATGCTCATCCTGGATAATTTTAAAAGCGAGTTAAAAACTCTTCTCTCGCTCCATGAGATTTCAACTTTCCATAAGTTGATCAAAAAGGCCTCCCTTTTCGAAACCAACTTGCGAAAAGGGACATACGATCACTTGTGGAAAGGAAGTGCCGTTTCCAAAACCCGCTTGGAAAAGCCCATCGCATATGGGCTATCCACGACGGACAAAGGGGCAAAGCCCAATAAAATCGCCAATGTCCGGGTGGATCCAGGCGTGGCGGGCACTTCCAAAAATAAGAGGGAGCGCAATTTTCAAAAACCGATTGAAAAACGGGAGTATACTCCGCTGGGGCAACCTGTGTCGGAGGTCCTAGACCTCCTACTTGCCCAGGGCATGATAGAACTCCCTAAAATCCCCGAAGTAGTCACTTCCCAAGGGGGGTATTTAAACCGATTCTGTAAGTATCATCGGCTCAAAGGCCATGATACCAAACGCTGCTTCTCTCTCTTAAATAAAATTGAGAACTTGATAGCAGAAGGTCGGCTCCAGGTCACTGCGGAACCTGAGCCACCTCAAGCTATCTTCAAAGAACCCTTTCCCAAACATGCCAGTGGCAGTGGGAAAGGAAAGGACGTATGTACCCTCACCATTTCCAAGGAACTAGCACAGAAACCAGAACCTGGTCGACCTACTTGTGCGCCCGTTCTTGTACTATACAAGAGGCCCGCCCAAGTCGTCATTCGGGGACCACCAACAGTGGAAACCCCGATAAAACTAGTTTTAAAAATCCAAGGTTCTCCTCAGCTCATCCTTAGAGCCAAATTTAGCGCGAACCCTAGGCTGGTCGTGGGGAAAATCACTAGATCCGGGAGGATCTATCAACCCCCGCACCTTCAAGGTGCTCAAAAGGTGGTCAGTGTGCCTGGCCCCTCAAAAGCATGTATCCCTAGTGTTCTGCCAAAAGCAGATAAGGACAAAGTCATCCTAAATCCTTATGACTTCGAAAACCACCTTTCAAAGATTCCTATTCACATGTCTATCCTAGAGCTTATAAAAACTTCGCCTAGGCATAGACTTGTATTAGAGAAAATTCTAGAAAGGGCCAAGGTTGATTCGAACATAAGTCCAGAATCCTTGTCTGCCCAAGTGGCTTTATTAGGAGCAAAATCGCCCATCACTTTCTCGGAAGATGATGTAGATAGACCCTACGAAACCCATAACCAGGCCCTGCATATCGAGGTGGTTCTAAACAACCACTCTCTGGACAGTTGCCTAGTCGATGGTGGAGGAGGGCTCAACATCCTTCCACTTCATGTGGCGTACAAAATCGGAGTCACCTTGACTTCAGTGAACCCAAGCCCCATCGTTATCACTGGATACGATGGGAATGCGTCTAGACCTTTAGGATCCATCGAACTCCCAATGGAAATGGGAGGGATCGAACACGCGGGGGTGTTCCATGTCTTGGACATCCACCCCCATTATAACCTGTGGCTGGGAAGGCCCTGGATACACAGTTTGTGCGCTGTGCCATCCACCTTCCACAGGTGTATCAAGATCCCTTTTAGGGACCAGGTCGTAGTGATCCTAGGTGAGAGTCACCCACAGCTTCAGGGGATCATAAACTCCCCTTGTTTATCAAGCTCCCAGGCCCTTGAGGCTAACCTGGGGCAAATTATGGTTGAGCCACCTCGTCTCGTGTTGAACAACCCTAGGAAGGTTGTATGTGTGAAGGGGCCGCCCAAAGCAGGCCCCCTCCCGACTTTAATACTCCTAGGAAAACCCAAGCGTTCCCTATTTCCAAAGCCCCTGGACAAGAGGCCATACGAGCCTAATATGGACGATAGCATGTTCCAGGACCACGACTTGTATCAAACCTTTTCAAAAAACAAAAAGTCGTGGAATATGTTATTGAACATGGGCTACACGCCCAACAAAAGCCTAGGGGCACAGAACCAGGGTCTCCTAGAGCCCATCCTTCCTAGGGCCAATCCAAGCCGATATCAGATCGGCTATACTCCCCAAATACCGTCGGAGCCACCCCCTGTGACCACCTGGGTCAAGGGTGCCCCGGAGCCTGCCTTAGAAGAGACCTACGATTTAGATCTCCTATTCTGAGTCTAACCCGTAGTGTTTTCCCTTTGTAGGTATGATGGAAGATCCCTTTTCTAAAAATACCAAAAACATTTGAAAAGCTTAAAATCAAAAAAATCGAAAAACAAGAAAAACCAAAAACAATGGAAAAACAAAAACTCGAAAAAAGAGTGCTTTGTATAGTTCCCAAAGTTCTTGTATTACAAAAACCCAAAAAAATCGAAAATTTGGAAAACACCAAAAAGATTTTGTACATAGCTGCTCCTGGTAGGACTTTGGCAAAAGAAAAGGATTTCGAAAGAAACGTTGTCTGCATAGCCAGACCAAAAATTTCGAAATCACTTGAAAATCCAAGTACAAAACCAGGTCATTTTGAAAACCACGCATCAAATTCCCTCGGGTCTATAGCCCACGAGAATGATCAAAGCCCAGAAGTGGATCCCCTTGAGGAGGATCCCACTTCTGAGCTCCTAGAATTTCATAGAATTCTTGATTTTGAAAGACCTTCTCAATCAGTAGGAGGAGATTTCATAGAGGTGAACCTAGGGGATGATTCCAATCCCAAAACCATCAAAATAGGCGCATGCTTGCATGAAACTGAAAAGTTAGCATTCATTGCATTTCTACGAACCTATTTAGATGTGTTTGCATGGACGTATGAAGACATGCCGGGCATAGATCCCAGCATAGGCGAGCATCGTCTTCCCTTAGATGCAGGTGTAAAACCCATAAAGCAGAAGCTTAGGAAAATACACCCAAATGTACACACGCAAGTCAAAGAGGGTTTAGAAGATCTGCTAAAAGCCGGATTTATAAAACCCATTGCGTATTCTGATTGGTTGTCAAATATCGTTGTGGTTCGAAAAACCAATGGCAAAATTCGAATATGCATCGATTTCAGAAACCTGAATAAAGCCACTCCAAAGGATAATTATCCTTTACCAAACATAGATTTGATAGTCAATAGTACTGCAAATCATGAAATGTTTTCATTCATGGATGGCTATTCAGGCTATAATCAAATCAAACTAAGTCCACGAGATCAGGGTAAGACCGCCTTCACAACCCCATGGGGCACGTACTGCTATACAGTCATGCCCTTTGGTTTGAAAAATGCCGGCGCAACATACCAACGAGCCATGACCACGATCTTCCATGATCAAATTCATGAGCTTGTAGAAGTGTATGTAGATGATCTCCTGGCAAAATCCAAAACCTGATGCACCCATATCGAATGTTTACAAAAGATTTTCGAAAGGCTTAAGCTTTACAAAGTAAAGCTAAACCCTAAAAAATGTGTGTTCGGGGTAGAATCAGGGAAGCTTCTAGGCTTTATGATGAGCCAAAGGGGAATAGAAGTCGACCCCTCTAAGTGTCGAGCCATCATAGACATGGCTCCGCCCTCCAATCTCACCCAAATCCGTAGCCTCCAGGGTCGTTTACAATCCGTTCGCCGATTCATATCGAATCTGGCAACTAGATGCGAACCCTTCAACAAACTGTTAAGGAAGGGTACGAAATTCTTATGGGATAACGAATGCCAAAAGTCCTTCGAGAGACTGAAGGCATACTTAGTTAATCCCCCCGTTTTGAATCCTCCAAAGCAAGGAAAACCGCTTTTATTATACTTCTCCGTGCATGCAAATGCTTTAGGAGCCCTGTTGGCTCAATACGAGGATGACACCCATAAGGAATATGCCATCTACTATATGTCAAAAACTCTCTTGGTTTATGAACGAAATTATCAAGCCATGGAGAAGACGTGCTTGGCCCTAGTCTGGGCCTGCCAGAAGTTCAGACACTATTTCCTAGATCATGAGATCTGGATAGTGTCCAAGCTTGATCCAATCAAGCACTTGTTCGAAAAACCCATTCTCACGGGTAGATTGGGTAAATGGCAACTCCTTCTAATGGAGTATGATCTGAAATACCATCACCAAATCTCCATTAAGGGGCAAGCCCTAGGAGATTACGTGGCTGAATTCCCCTTAGAGGACGCATATCCCACTCTTGTCGAAATGCCTGATGAAGGCATATTGCAAAACCATTTTCAAAACCACATTTTGGCAAATTCTTTCGAAAACCAAGTGTGGAAGATGCACTTCGATGGGGCACGAAACCAACGAGGGGCTGGTGCTGGGGTCATCCTAATCTCCCCTGAAAAGGGAGAGATTCCCATAGCAGTCTGCTTAGATTTTGAATGTTCCAACAACGTAGCTGAGTATGAAGCACTCATACAAGGCTTAAGGATTTCGAAAACTCTAGGGGCATCATGCATCAAGGTCTTTGGAGATTCGCTCCTTGTTATAAACCAGGTTTTAAAAATTTGGCAAGTACGTAATGAGAACCTACTTCCATATCATGAGTTGGCCACTCGATTGGTCCAATCCTTCCAGTCGTGTAAGCTTACACACGTAGGAAGAGAGGACAATGGCATCGCCGATGCCCTCTCCTCCTTGGGTTCAGCCCTGAAGGTCGATCCCATTTCAGGGACCAGATCTTTGGAAATATGGCATGCGCCCCATCCATCCATACACGACTTAGATATTTGCCAAAACAACCCAGAGTCTATTGAAAAACCCTGGTTTCATGACATAAAACAATTTTTAGAAAATGGGGGATTCACCGAGGATGCCACATCCAAAGATAAGGCATTCATTCGTAAGATTTCAACCCGATACACCATTCTGGGTGGGGTCTTATACAAAAAAAGTTTTACCGGCATTCTGCTTAGGTGTATCGACCTAGAGGAGGCTAGGATAGTGATGCATGAGTTCCACGATGGAGAATGTGGAGGTCATGTTAATGCCAACATGATGGCGATGAAAATACTTAGAGGGGGCTATTTTTGGTCCACCCTGAGAAAGGATTGTCACAATCATGTTAGAAAGTGTCATCCGTGTCAAGTGCATGGGCACGCCATTCATATCCCATTATCTGCATTGCATTCCGTGGTCAACCCCTGGCCATTTACCATGTGGGCGTTTGACATTGTAGGCCCAATATTTCCAAAGGCCTCGAATGGGCATCGATTTATTTTAGCAGCCACGGAGTATTTCTCCAAGTGGGTGGAAGCCATTTCCCTAACCAATGTAATGGGGCAACATGTGGTGGCTTTCATCCGGAGGAATATCTTGGCTCGATTTGGGGTTCCACGCGACCTTGTGTCTGATAATGGTACCCCATTCAAGAATGAGCGGATGGTTAAGTTGTGCAACACATATGGCATAACTTACCACTTCTCCTCGCCCTACTACCCTCAAGGCAACGGCCAAGCCGAAGCCACAAACAAGACTCTCATTAGCATAATTGAGAAAACCTTAGAGAAGGGTAGGACGTGGCACGAGAAGCTGGATGAAGCCTTATGGGCTTATAGGACTTCCATCCGGACTCCCACGAATGCCACACCATTCAAATTGGTCTATGGCACAAACGCCATTCTTCCCATTCATACCCAACTGCATTCATTCCATACATCCATAGCACTCGACCTCCCCCTAGAGACGCTTCAGCATGCTAGGATGGCCGAACTAGATTTGCTAGATGAGAGGCGACTCCTTGCCATGGATCATGCTCTTGCATACCGGCAAAGGATAGCCCGACATTATAGAAAACACATGAGACCTCGCCACTTTGAAGTGGGAGATCTGGTCTTAAAAACCATCCACCATCATGGCCCACACCCCCTAGGCAAGTGGCGCCCCAACTGGGATGGACCCTATGTTGTACGAGCAACCACTACGAACAATTCGTATTGGTTGATCGATGTAGAAGGTAGGAATTTAGCATATCCTATCAATATTCAATACTTAAAGAAGTATCATGTGTAGGATTTTGATTAAATTCCATTTTTCGAAAATTTTCAAGGGATAGTTGCCCTGAGACATGTGAATAAGGTGCAAAAGCAAACTCGTGTGACCCTAAGTGAAGAGAATTCGCACTTGTGAAAGAGTGGAGTTTTCAAAATCGTGGTTACATTTCAAAATCCTTCTTCTTACAAAGAAAGGCCTAGTTCAACATAGCAAGATACTTGCAAGTAGTACGTGCTATTTCTAAATAGGCTGATCTGGAATGGATCGAGTGTAGGCTTGGGATAAGTCCTCCCCTCTTCTCTTCTACTTCTAAAAGGAAAACAAAGGCCCAAATAAAGGGAATTTCCCATTTCGAAGTATCTTTCCAAAAGAAAGAAACCAGAATTTAAAAGAAAAATCGAATCTCTTGTGAAAAAGAGGGATTAAAGAAAAAATACTCCCAAAGGGAGACCCTCTATGAAAAAAAGGGAAAAGAGGCCAAAAAGCTCAAAAAGAGCAGTTTTTCCGCATTCTATGCCTTAAACCACGGGACGCTTCAGAAGGGACCGTGGTATCTCTTTCCCGTCCCTGGCTTATCCCAAGCTAAAGCATGATTCATTTCGAGGAATCCTAAAGTAAAAATAGGATTTACTTACTTGAATTTCATCTTGTTTGAGAATTCGACGTTTCGAGTAGGCGTAGGAATTTGAAATATGCCTTGTTTTCTTATTAAACCTCCACTAGATAAGCGAGTGTTAAGACTCAAACAAGGGCAAGCACGAAGAGCTCGGGATCCTTAGGATCGAGGCTCAAGACAGTTGTCCCTTTTGTAAATAGCTTTTGTAAATAAGTTTTGAAAACCGAACATCGAACAGCATAGGATTTGCTCACTTGGAGCAATAGGCCTTGTAAGTCTCTAGAGTTCGACCACATCTGGTCCCCGGGAGGTCGCCACTTTTGGCACCACACCCATGTCATTTGCATTCCACGCATGGTACTTGCATGAACATGATCCCATTTAGGACCAGATTCCATAGTAAAACCCTTTGGCATGATATCTCCAACTACCAGAGTTTGTAAATTGAGATTTTGCTAAAATTGGGACGATCCCATATTCTTCGTGGCTAGATCTAGGGAGACATTGAAAGGGGTGTTTGTCATCTTTGCCCTTATCCAAATCTATTTGGACAAGGCCAAAGAGGGGCATCTGTAAACACCCCAAAATCCCACGAATTTCTTAAACAAACCTGGTTTTTTATAAGCAGCCCCAAAGGGCCATTTTGAGTCTGGAAACCCAGGAGCCTTCCAGACAACCCTGTACATACGTTTTAAACTTCATATTTCAAAAATATATAATATGGCTTTTGAAAACCTTTTAAAACACGTTTTTGAAACCCCAAAGCATCTTGGCCTAATCAAGACAGGACCAGCAAAGTCAAAGAGAGCCCAGAACCGGAGCACATGTCAAGCCCGGCACAGCAACTCTCGTATCAAATCCATACCCCCAGGATCTCCAACGTCCAAGACCCTCTTATTAACAAAATGTCATTTGAAGTCATCTCCGGAAGACAGAAACGGAGGCAGACGACCATGTTGGCGAAGACCCAACGCAGACGGAGTACTGATGCTGTCAGACCCCGCACAAATCGTCCGTTTCGAACCCAGCTCGAAGGAGTCAGAGTTCAGTTTGGATTGGATCTGGACCATATATATCCAGATCCCAATCCAAACCCATGTGTGGACTTGGATTTGGATTTGGATCTAGAGATCCAATCCAATATGCATATCCATGGCCCACATCACCTTCTCATAAATGGAGGTGGGGCCCACTTGAAATTCACGTGGGATTATGGGCATGAGAGAGAGTGGGGATGGATAATATCAAGAGTGTTGTAATTAAGCTTGACTTGTGTGTCAAGTTTGGGGTTAATCATGTGGGTTAGCCTAATTGAGTGGGTTTAAGCTTGTAATTAGCCAAAACCTAACCTAGGGCTGCACCAACATGAAGTGGTTAAGGTCTATGGGCCATGCAAAGGGAGCTCCTTCACCAACTGAACCCAAGGAGGAGAGGGCATCGGCGATGCCATTGTCCTCTCTTCCTATGTGTGTGAGCTTACACGACTGGAAGGATTGGACCAATCGAGTGGCCAACTCATGATATGGAAGTAGTTTCTCA
The DNA here is from genome assembly GCA_036023115.1 of Brasenia schreberi. Classification (NCBI taxonomy): domain Eukaryota; kingdom Viridiplantae; phylum Streptophyta; class Magnoliopsida; order Nymphaeales; family Cabombaceae; genus Brasenia; species Brasenia schreberi. Next base: position 20,865,973 of record JAYKKT010000072.1, read on the forward strand.
TTACGTACTTGCCAAATTTTTAAAACCTGGTTTATGACAAGGAGTGAATCTCCAAAGACCTCGATGCATGATGCCCCTAGAGTTTTCGAAATCCTTAAGCCTTGTATGAGTGCTTCATACTCAGCTATGTTGTTGGAACATTCGAAATCTAAGCGGACTGCTATGGGAATCTCGCCCTTTTCAGGGGAGATTAGGATGACCCCAGCACCAGCCCCTCGTTGGTTTCGTGCCCCATCGAAGTGCATCTTCCACACTTGGTTTTCGAAAGAATTTGCCAAAATGTGGTTTTGAAAATGGTTTTGCAATATGCCTTCATCAGGCATTTCGACAAGAGTGGGATATGCGTCCTCTAAGGGGAATTCAGCCACGTAATCTGCTAGGGCTTGCCCCTTAATGGAGATCTGGTGATGGTATTTCAGATCATACTCCATTAGAAGGAGTTGGCATTTACCCAATCTACCCATGAGAATGGGTTTTTCGAACAAGTGCTTGATTGGATCAAGCTTGGACACTATCCAGATCTCATGATCTAGGAAATAGTGTCTGAACTTCTGGCAGGCCTAGACTAGGACTAAGCACGTCTTCTCCATGGCTTGATAATTTCGTTCATAAGCTAAGAGAGTTTTCAAAATATAGTAGATGGCATACTCCTTATGGGTGTCATCCTCATATTGAGCCAACAGGGCTCCTAAAGCATTTGCATGCACGGAGATGTATAATAAAAGAGGTTTTCCTTGCTTTGGAGGATTCAAAACGGGGGGATTAACCAAGTATGCCTTCAGTCTCTCGAAGGACTTTTGGCATTCGTCATCCCATAAGAATTTCGTACCCTTCCTTAACAGTTTGTTGAAGGGTTCGCATCTAGTTGCCAGATTCGATATGAATCGGCGAACGGATTGTAAGCGACCCTCGAGGCTACGGATTTGGGTGAGATTGGAGGGCGGAGCCATGTCTATGATGGCTCGACACTTAGAGGGATCGACTTCTATTCCCCTTTGGCTCACCATAAAGCCTAGAAGCTTCCCTGATTCTACCCCGAACACACATTTTTGAGGGTTTAGCTTTACTTTGTAAAGCTTAAGCCTTTCGAAAATCTTTTGTAAACATTCGATATGGGTGCATTGGGTTTTGGATTTTGCCAAGAGATCAACTACATACACTTCTACAAGCTCATGAATTTGATCATGGAAGATCGTGGTCATGGCTCGTTGGTATGTTGCGCCGGCATTTTTCAAACCAAAGGGCATGACTGTATAGCAGTACATGCCCCATGGGGTTGTGAAGGCGGTCTTACCCTGATCTCGTGGACTTAGTTTGATTTGATTGTAGCCTGAATAGCCATCCATGAATGAAAACATTTCATGATTTGCAGTACTATCGACTATCAAATCTATGTTTGGTAAAGGATAATTATCCTTTGGAGTGGCTTTATTCAGGTTTCTGAAATCGATGCATATTCGAATTTTGCCATTGGTTTTTTGAACCACAACGATATTTGACAACCAATCAGAATACACAATGGGTTTTATAAATCCGGCTTTTAGCAGATCTTCTAAACCCTCTTTGACTTGCGTGTGTACATTTGGGTGTATTTTCCTAAGCTTCTGCTTTATGGGTTTTACACCTGCATCTAAGGGAAGACGATGCTCGACAATGCTGGGATCTATGCCCGGCATGTCTTCATACGTCCATGCAAACACATCTAAATAGGTTCGTAGAAATGCAATGAATGCTAACTTTTCAGTTTCATGCAAGCATGCGCCTATTTTGATGGTTTTGGGATTGGAATCATCCCCTAGGTTCACCTCTATGAAATCTCCTCCTACTGATTGGGAAGGTCTTTCAAAATCGAGAATTCTATGAAATTCTGGGAGGTGGCTCAGGTTCCGCAGTGACCTGGAGCCGGCCTTCTGCTATCAAGTTCTCAATTTTATTTAAGAGAGAGAAGCAGCATTTGGTATCATGGCCTTTGAGCTGATGATACATACAGAATCGGTTTAAATACCCCCCTTGGGAAGTGACTCCTTCGGGGATTTCAGGGAGTTCTATCATGCCCTGGGCAAGTAGGAGGTCTAGGACCTCCGACACAGGTTGCTCCAACGGAGTATACTCCCGTTTTTCAACCGGTTTTTGAAAATTGCGCTCCCTCTTATTTTCTAATTTTTCAAAATTTTTGGAAGTGCCCGTCACGCCTGGATCCACCCGGACATTGGCGATTTTATGGGGCTTTGCCCCTTTGTCTGTCGTGGATAGCCCATATGCGATGGGCTTTTCCAAGCGGGTTTTGGAAACGGCACTTCCTTTCCACAAGTGATCGTATGTCCCTTTTCGCAAGTTGGTTTCGAAAAGGGAGGCCTTTTTGATCAACTTATGGAAAGTTGAAATCTCATGGAGCGAGAGAAGGGTTTTTAACTCGCTTTTAAAATTATCCAGGATGAGCATTACTGCGCATCCTTCGGATATGGGCTCTCGCACTTGGCCCAAAAGCGACCTCCATCTTATAATGAAGGCAGGTACGTCTTCGTTCATGCCTTGCTTTGTATCCCTTAAGGTATTCAGAGTCAGCGTGACTTCTACGTTGTGTGCAAATCTTTGCATGAAGCAGTTCGCTAATTCTTCAAAAGTAGCGAACTGGCTTAAGTCGTAGGAAGCCAGCCATTTGGCAGTTGTGCCTTTAAGGGATAAAGGGAACTGTGAACACCCCGAAATCCCACGAATTTCTTAAACAAATCTGGTTTTTATACAAGCAGCCCCAAAGGGCCATTTTTGAGTTTGGAAACCCAGGAGCCTTCCAAACAAACCCTGTATATATGTTTTAAACTTTATCTTTCAAAAACATATAATATAGCTTTTGAAAACCCTTTTAAAACATGTTTTGAAACCCCGAAGTGGCTTGGCCTGAGCAAGACAGGACCAGGAGAGCCAAGAAGAGCCCGGAACCGGAGCACCTGTCGAGCCCGGCACAGCATCTCTTGTATCTGATTCACACCCCAGGATCTCGAACGTCCAAGACCCTGTTCTTATCAAAAAAAGCATTTGAAGTCATCTCCAGAAGGCAGAAACGGAGGCGGACGACTATGTTGGCGAAGACCCAACGCAGACGGAGTACTGATGCTGTCAGGCCCCGCACGAATCGTCCGTTTCGAACCCAGCTCGAAGGAGTCAGAGTTCAGTTTGGATTGGATCTGGACCATATATATCCAGATTCCAATCCAAACCCATATGTGGACTTGGATTTGGATTTGGATCCAAAGATCCAATCCAATATCCATATCCATGGCCCACATCACCTTCTCATAAATGGAGGTGGGGCCCACTTGAAATTCACGTGGGATATTGGGCATGAGAGAGAGTGGGGGTGATAAATATCAAGAGTGTTGTATTAAGCTTGACTTGTGTGTCAAGTTTGGGTTTAATCTTGTGGTTTAGCCTAATTGAGTGGGTTTAAGCTTGTAATTAGCTAAAACCTAACCTAGGGCTGCACCAACATAGGGTGATCAAGGTCTATGGGCCATGCTAAGGGAGCTCCATCACCTAAACCTACCCAAAATGCCTAAACCTAGCCTAAACCCCTAATCCACCCCTAATCTGAACCTAATCACCTAACCCACTTCCCTAATCCCGGCCTAATCCCGACCTAATCACCTAACCCCCTCCCCTAATCCTTCCCTAAACCTAGATTAATTCCCCTAATCCTAGCCTAAACCTAGCCTAAACCACCTAACCTAGCTCACTAAACCTCACCCTAAAACCCAACCACCTAACCTAGCCCTAAACCACCCTTAGCCCACGATTTTCCCAAACCCCTAGTTTTAAAATATCTGGCCCAACCCCATCCAGCCCACCTTATCTACATACTACCCTACCTAAACCACCTAACCACTACCCACAACCCAGCCCTAACCGACCTACCCATCCCCTATTTAAACCCCCCCCATTGTGGGCGGGTTTTCCAAGTGGGAACCACACTCCACCTCCCAGCCGGGCCCTCTTCCTCTCCCATCTCTCACCCGTCTTCCCAGCAGCTCCAGCCCCACCAGCCGCCACCTGCTCCGCCACTCTCCCTCTTCCATCCACCATCACTGCCCCACCAGCCGGACGCCACCACCTCACTCAGCCGGGCCCTCTCCTTCTCCCATCTTCCACCAGCCGACAGCCACCTTTGCCGCCACTCCTTCCCATTCGGTAAGTCCCCCTAACTCCCTCAAAACCACTCTCTACCACCTCTCCACTCTTAGCCACCCATCTTCCCCTTAGCTCAGCCTCTTTGCCGCCACCATCTAAGCCTAGCCGAACCTAGGATAACCCAAGTGGCTGGCCACTACTCAGCCACCACCTCCCATTCGGCCGACCTCCCCCTAGGCGTCCTCTTTGGCCTTCCCACTAGCTCACCTTTTAGGTCCAGTTTCCCTAAGTCCCTAACTTACCTAGTGACCCTAAGACCCACTTAGTCAGCCACTCTAAACTCCCTACTTGGAGGCGCCGCCCACTTGCCACCGGTCCCCTTCGAGGCATCCATCCCGCGCCCCATTTGCTGCCGGCTAGCACTCTTGGTCACACACCTTCGCGGAGCTCCCATTCGCAGCCCAAAGCCAAGGCCACGCTCAAGCAAGACCTCTACGGACCAGCTACTTGTAAGTTTCTAGACTCGGTCTTTAATCATACACTTGCTTGAAATTCAATTTGATACGGGGTTGTAATAACGGAGCATAGTCTCCCCCCGCTTGTAATAACGTGGCTTGGCACAACCACACACGTGCACTCTCTTAGTCGTGCACGATTTTGAACACACACGGGCCTAATCAGCCCCTAATATATAAGTATACGTATATATTTCATTTCCGAAGAGTTTTGTTCAAGTTGGGTGTGTTGTCTTTCAATTTAAACACTCTCACACACATTGAGCTTTCGCTCTTATTTGAAAGACCCAAGTAAGGGCCGACCTATACTATTTGGGTTTCATTTCATGTCGTGTGAGTAAGTCTTTCAATTTAAACACTCTCACACACATTGAGCTTTCGCTCTTATTTGAAAGACCCAAGTAAGGGCCGACCTATACTATTTGGGTTTCATTTCATGTCGTGTGAGTAAGTCTTTCAATTTAAACACTCTCACACACATTGAGCTTTCGCTCTTATTTGAAAGACCCAAGTAAGGGCCGACCTATACTATTTGGGTTTCATTTATTGTCGTGTGAGTAGTCTTTCAATTCAAGCACTTTCACACACATTGAGCCTTCGCTCTTACTCCCAAGACCTTAGTAAAGGCCTTATTGCAGTTATATTTGGGTTTCATTTATTGTCGTGTGAGTAGTCTTTCAATTCAAGCACTTTCACACACATTGAGCCTTCGCTCTTACTCCCAAGACCTTAGTCAAGGCCATACTGCAATTTATATTTGGGTTTAATTTCATGTCGTGTGTGTAAGTCTTTCAATTCAAACACGCACCCACATTGAGCCTTCGCTCTTATTTGCAAGACCCGAGTAAGGGCTCATATACATAAGATATATACATATTTCCCTTCGGTTATTTCCCTTCTGTTATTTCCCTTCAGCATTGTCTTTACATTTCGGGTTTTCCCTTTGGAGTAGCGTGAGTTTGCATTGCATCTACGCCATACCACGAGGTAGGACGCATATTGCATCGAAGCAACCCCCGCTCGAATTCGCCCATGTAGTGGAGTGTTCATAACACACAAACTAGGCGACCCAAAAAGGGATAAAAGAAAAGACTTAGGCACGTGCAAATCCACGTGATCTAAAACATGCAATCGCATCTTAAAGACCCGAAATAGACACCTCGAACCGTTTCGCAGATTTTCTCCCTAAAAACTCGATTTTTGCAAAAGCGTACAGACTGACCCTTGCGCATCGGTGCAAGAAGGTCTGCGACGACAAGAGCTCACTTGCTCACGGTCGCCACGTTTAGAAGTCAGTATTGATATATCTTCGCTAGCTTAAGTAAGCTAGCTGGCACGCCCTGTTTGTATACATAGGCCTTAGACGCACGATAAGATCCACTCCAAGCCACGAAAGGGGCGAAGAGGCGGGGATTTTCGCGCGTCCACAGAGATTGGCACGCCCGGTGGGACGTGAGCCTTTTCAAAAATCGAGTTTACTTGTAGGAGTCTTGCGAAAATTTTATAAAGGTGTCGTTTTAACTTGTTTTCTTTGTTTTCACTTAGGAAATTTTGAAAAAGCTTGAAAAGCATGTCAAAATCCAATCCAAGTAAAGTGTCGAGCCAAGGCTCATGCGCATCAAGTTCTCACTCTAGGAGGATTTTCAAAAACAAAATAAAACTAGATGAAATCGAGGACTTGAGAAGGGAATTTGAGGCCAAAATCGATGCTCTCAGCCAAGAGGCTGAAGTAGGCGATTCGTGTTCATCAAACGGTGAACAAAGGCCTAAAAAGAAAATTGAAAAACCTCGCAAGCAAAAAGAAGCCTCCGTAATGGAAGGCAACCAATACCACGAGTCCTTCACACAAAAGGACCGTAAAGCCCTACAGCAGCTGCTGAAAGGGCAAAATAAAGAGAAAAGAAGCTACGCCCTGTCTGATTTCCTTCCTATGGATTACGAAACAGACAGTGACGATGAAATACCGAACTTCCATCGGTATGATGGCATGGGAGACCCTAGGTCTCACTTGCAGCTTTTCTCACGTCGAGCCCATAAGAAGAAAAAGGACTCGATGAAATGGGTGTATTGGTTCCCTCTATCCCTTAAAGGCACAGCTGCCAAATGGCTGGCTTCCTACGACTTAAGCCAGTTCGCTACTTTTGAAGAGTTAGCGAACTGCTTCATGCAAAGATTTGCACACAACGTAGAAGTCACGCCAACCCTGAATACTTTAAGGGATACAAAGCAAGGCATGAACGAAGACGTGCATGCCTTCATTATAAGATGGAGGTCTCTTTTAGGCCAAGTGCGAGAGCCTATATCCGAAGGATGCGCAGTAATGCTCATCCTGGATAATTTTAAAAGCGAGTTAAAAACCCTTCTCTCGCTCCATGAGATTTCAACTTTCCATAAGTTGATCAAAAAGCCTCCCTTTTCGAAACCAACTTGCGAAAAGGGACATACGACCACTTATGGAAAGGAAGTGCCGTTCCCAAAACACGTGTGGAAAAGCCCATTGCATATGGGCTGCCCACAACGGACAAAGGGGCAAAGCCCCATAAAATCGCCAATGTCCGGGTGGATCCAGGCATGGCGGGCACTTCTAAAAATTTCGAAAAAATAGAAAATAAGAGAGAACGCAATTTTTCAAAACCAATTGAAAAACGGGAGTACACTCCGCTGGGGCAACCTGTGTCGGAGGTCCTAGACCTCCTACTTGCCCAGGGCATGATCGAACTCCCTGAAATCCCCGAAGGAGTCACGTCCAAAGGGGGGTATTTAAACCGGTTTTGCAAGTATCATCGGCTCAAAGGCCATGATACCAAACGGTGCTTCTCTCTTCTAAATAAAATTGAGAACTTGATAGCGGAGGGCCGGCTCCAGGTCACTGCGGAATCTGAGCCACCTCAAGCTATCTTCAAGGAACCCTTTCCCAAACACGCCAGTGGCAGTGGGAAAGGAAAGGAGGTATGTACCCTCACCATTTCCAAGGAACTAGCGCGAAAGCCCGAACCTGGTCGACCTGCTTGTGCGCCCATCCTTGTACTATACAAGAGGCCCGCCCAAGTCGTCATTCGGGGACCATCAAAAGTGGAAACCCCGGCAAAACCAGTTTTGAAAATCCAAGGTTCTCCTCAGCTCATCCTTAGAGCCAAGTTTAGCGCGAACCCTAGGCTGGTCGTGGGGGAAGTCACTAGATCCGGGAGGATCTACCAACCCCCGAACCTTCAAGGTGCTCAAAAGATGGTCAGTGTGCCTGGCCCCTCAAAAGCATGTATCCCTAGTGGTCCGCCAAAAGCAGATAAGGACAAAATCATCCTAAATCCTTATGATTTCGAAAACCACCTTTCAAAGATTCCTATTCACATGTCTATCCTAGAGCTTATCAAAACCTCGCCTAGGCATAGACTTGTCTTAGAGAAAATTCTAGAAAGGGCCAAGGTTGATTCGAACATAAGTCCGGAGTCCTTGTCTGCCCAAGTGGCTTTGTTAGGAGCAAAATCGCCCATCACCTTTTCGGAAGATGATGTAGATAGACCCTACGAAACCCATAACCAGGCCCTGCATATCGAGGTGGTTCTAAACAACCACTCTCTGGACAGGTGCCTAGTCGATGGTGGAGGAGGGCTCAACATCCTTCCACTTCATGTGGCGTACAAAATCGGAGTCACCTTGACTTCAGTGAACCCAAGCCCCATCGTTATCACTGGATACGATGGGAATGCGTCTAGGCCTTTAGGATCCATCGAACTCCCAATGGAAACGGGAGGGATCGAACACACGGGGGTGTTCCATGTCTTGGACATCCACCCCCATTATAACCTGTTGCTGGGAAGACCCTGGATACACAGTTTGTGCGCTGTGCCATCCACCTTCCACAGGTGTGTCAAGATCCCTTTTAGGGACCAAGTCGTAGTGATCCTAGGTGAGAGTCACCCACAACTTCAGGGGATCATAAACTCCCCTTGTTTATCGAGCTCCCAGGCCCATGAGGCTAACCTGGGGCAAATTATGGTTGAGCCACCTCGGCTCGTGTTGAACAACCCTAGGAAGGTTGTATGTGTGAAGGGGCCGCCCAAAGCAGGCCCCCTCCCGACTCCAATCCTCCTAGGAAAACCCAAGCGTTCCCCATTTCCAAAACCCCTGGACAAAAGGCCCTACGAGCCTAATATGGACGATAGCATGTTCCAGGACCACGACTTATATCCCATCTTTTCAAAAAACAAAAGGTCGTGGAACATGTTATTGAACATGGGCTACACGCCCTACAAAAGTCTAGGGGCACAAAACCAGGGTCTCCTAGAGCCCATCCTTCCTAGGGCCAACCCAAGCCGATACGGGATCGGCTATACTCCCCGAATACCGCCGGAGCCACCCCCTGTGACCACCTGGGTCAAGGGTGCCCCAGAGCCTGTCTTAGAAGAAACCTATGGTTTAGACCTCCTATTCCGAGTCTAACCCATAGTGTTTTCCCTTTGTAGGTATGACGGAAGATCCCTTTTTCTAAAAATACCAAAAACATTTGAAAACTTAAAATCCGAAAAAAATCGAAAAACAAGAAAAAACAAAAACAATGGAAAAGCAAAAACTCGAAAAAAGTGTGCTTTGTATAGTTCCCAAAGTTCTTGTTTTACAGAAACCCAAAAAAATCGAAAAATTGGAAAATACCAAAAAGATTTTGTACATAGCTGCTCCTGGTTTAACTTTGGCGAAAGAAAAGAATTTCGAAAGAAACGTCGTCTGCATAGCCAGACCAAAAATTTCGAAATCACTTGAAAATCCAAGTACAAAACCAGGTTATTTTAAAAACCACGCATCAAGTTCCCTCAGGTCTAAAGTCCACGAGAATGATCGAAGCCCAGAAGTGGATCCCCTTGAGGAAGATCCCACTTCTGAGCTCCCAGAATTTCATAGAATTCTCGATTTTGAAAGACCTTCCCAATCAGTAGGAGGAGATTTCGTAGAGGTGAACCTAGGGGATGATTCCAATCCCAAAACCATCAAAATAGGCGCATGCTTGCATGAAACTGAAAAGTTAGCATTCATTGCCTTTCTACGGACCTATTTAGATGTGTTTGCATGGACGTATGAAGACATGCCGGGCATAGATCCCAGCATAGTCGAGCATCGTCTTCCCTTAGATGTAGGTGTAAAACCAATAAAGCAGAAGCTTAGGAAAATACACCCGAATGTACACACGCAAGTCAAAGAGGGTTTAGAAGATCTGCTAAAAGCCGGATTTATAAAACCCATTGCGTATTCTGATTGGTTGTCAAATATCGTTGTGGTTCGAAAAACCAATGGCAAAATTCGAATATGCATCGATTTCAGAAACCTGAATAAGGCCACTCCAAAGGATAATTATCCTTTACCAAACATAGATTTGATAGTCGATAGTACTGCAAATCATGAAATGTTTTCATTTATGGATGGCTATTCAGGCTATAATCAAATCAAACTAAGCCCACGAGATCAGGGTAAGACCGCCTTCACAACCCCATGGGGCACGTACTGCTATACAGTCATGCCCTTTGGTTTGAAAAATGCCGGCGCAACATACCAACGAGCCATGAACACGATCTTCCATGATCAAATTCACGAGCTTGTAGAAGTGTATGTAGATGATCTCTTGGCGAAATCCGAAACCCGATGCACCCATATCGAATGTTTACAAAAAATCTTCGAAAGGCTTAGGCTTTACAAAGTAAAGCTAAACCCTCAAAAATGTGTGTTCGGGGTAGAATCAGGAAAGCTTCTAGGCTTTATGGTGAGCCAAAGAGGAATAGAAGTAGACCCCTCTAAGTGTCGAGCCATCATAGACATGGCTCCACCCTCCAATCTCACCCAAGTCCGTAGCCTCCAGGGTCGATTACAATCTGTGCGCCGATTCATATCGAATCTGGCAACTAGATGCGAACCCTTCAACAAACTATTGAGGAAGGGTACGAAATTCTTATGGGATGACGAATGCCAAAAGTCCTTCGAAAGACTAAAGGCATACTTGGTTAATCCCCCCGTTTTGAATCCTCCAAAGCAAGGAAAACCGCTTTTATTATACATCTCCGTGCATGAAAACGCTTTAGGAGCCCTGTTGGCTCAATACGAGGATGACACCCATAAGGAGTATGCCATCTACTATATTTCGAAAACTCTCTTGGCTTATGAACGAAATTATCAAGCCATGGAGAAGACGTGCTTGGCCCTAGTCTGGGCCTGCCAGAAATTCAGACACTACTTCCTAGATCATGAGATCTGGATAGTGTCCAAGCTTGATCCAATCAAGCACTTGTTCGAAAAACCCATTCTCACGGGTAGATTGGGCAAATGGCAACTCCTTCTAATGGAGTATGATCTAAAATACCATCACCAGATCTCCGTTAAGGGGCAAGCCCTAGCAGATTACGTGGCTGACTTCCCCTTGGAGGACACATATCCCACTCTTGTCGAAATGCCTGATGAAGGCATATTGCAAAACCATTTTCAAAACCACATTTTGGCAAATTCTTTTGAAAACCAAGTGTGGAAGATGCACTTCGACGGGGCACGAAACCAACGAGGGGCTGGTGCCGGGATCATCCTAATCTCCCCTGAAAAGGGCGAGATTCCCATAGCGGTCCGCTTAGATTTCGAATGTTCCAACAACGTAGCTGAGTATGAAGCACTCATACAAGGCTTAAAGATTTCGAAAACTCTAGGGGCATCATGCATCGAGGTCTTTGGAGATTCGCTCCTTGTCATAAACCAGGTTTTAAAAATTTGGCAAGTACGTAATGAAAAACTACTTCCATATCACGAGTTGGCCACTCGATTGGTCCAATCTTTCCAGTCGTGTAAGCTCACACACGTGGGAAGAGAGGACAATGGCATCGCCGATGCCCTCTCCTCCTTGGGTTCAGCCCTGAAGGTCGATCCCATTTCAGGGACCAGATCTTTGGAAATATGGCATGCGCCCCATCCATCCACACACGACTTGGATATTTGCCAAAACAACCCAGAGTCTATTGAAAAACCCTGGTTCTATGACATAAAACAATTTTTAGAAAATGGGGGATTCACCGAGGATGCCACATCCAAAGATAGGGCATTCATTCGTAAGATTTCGACCCGATACACCATTCTGGGTGGGGTCTTATACAAAAAGAGTTTTACCGGCATTCTGCTTAGATGTATCGACCTAGAGGAGGCTAGGATAGTGATGCACGAGTTCCACGATGGAGAATGTGGAGGTCATGTTAATGCCAACATGATGGCGATGAAAATACTTAGAGGGGGTTATTTCTGGTCCACCCTGAAAAAGGATTGTCACGATCATGTTAGGAAGTGTCATCCATGTCAAGTGCATGGGCACGCCATTCATATCCCCTCATCTGCATTGCATTCCGTGGTCAGCCCCTGGCCATTTACCATGTGGGCGTTTGACATTGTAGGCCCCATATTTCCAAAGGCCTCGAATGGGCATCGTTTTATTTTAGCAGCCACGGAGTATTTCTCCAAGTGGGTGGAAGCCATTTCCCTAACGAATGTAATGGGGCAACATGTGGTGGCTTTCATCCGGAGGAATATCTTGGCTCGATTTGGGGTACCACGAGACCTTGTGTCTGATAATGGTACCCCATTCAAGAACGAGCGGATGGTTAAGTTGTGCAACACGTATGGCATAACTCACCACTTCTCCTCGCCCTACTACCCTCAAGGCAACGGCCAAGCCGAAGCCACAAACAAGACTCTCATTGGTATCATTGAGAAGACCTTAGAGAAGGGTAGGAGGTGGCATGAGAAGCTGGATGAAGCCTTATGGGCTTATAGGACTTCCATCCGGACTCCCACGAATGCCACACCATTCGAATTGGTCTATGGCACAAACGCCATTCTTCCCATCCATACCCAACTGCATTCATTCCATACATCCATTGCACTCGACCTCCCCCTAGAGACGCTTCAGCATGCTAGGATGGCCGAACTAGATTTGCTAGATGAAAGGCGACTCCTTGCCATGGATCATGCTCGTGCATACCGGTAAAGGATAGCCCGACATTATAGCAAACACATGAGACCTCGCCACTTTGAAGTGGGGGATCTGGTCTTGAAAACCATCCATCATCGTGGCCCACACCCCCTAGGCAAGTGGCGCCCCAACTGGGATGGACCCTATGTTGTGCGAGCAACCACTACGAACAATTCGTATTGGTTGATCGATGTAGAAGGTAGGAATTTAGCAGATCCTATCAATATTCAATACTTAAAGAAGTATCATGTGTAGGATCTGGATTAAATTCCAGTTTTTGAAAATTTTATAGGGATAGCTGCCCTGAGACGTGTGAATAAGGTGCAAAGGCAAACTCGTGTGACCCTAAGTAAGAGAATTCGCACTTGTGAAAGAGTGGAATTTTCAAAATCGTGGTTGCATTTCAAAATCCTCCATCTTACAAAGAAGGGCCTAGTTCAACATAGCAAGATACTTGCAAGTAGTACGTGCTATTTCTAAATAGGCTGATCTGGAATGGATCGAGTGTAGGCTTGGGATAAGTCCTCCCCTCTTCTCTTCTCCTTCCAAAAGGAAACAAAGGCCCAAATCAAAAGGGAATTTCCCATTTAAAATCTCTTTCTAAAAGAAAGAAACCAGAATTCAAAAGAAAAATCGATTCTCTTGTGAAAAAGAGGGATGAAAGAAAAAATACTCCCAAAGGGAGACCCTCTATGAAAAAAAGGAAAAAGAGGCCAAAAAGCTCAAAAAGAGCAGTTTTCCGCCTTCTATGCCTTAAACCACGAGACGCTTCAGAAGGGACCGTGGTATCTCTTTCCCATCCCTGGCTTATCCCAAGCTAAAGCATGGTTCATTTCGAGGAATCCTAAAGTAAAAATAGGATTTACTTACTTGAATTTCATCTTGTTTGAGAATTCGACGTTTCGAGTAAGACGTAGGAATTTGAAATGAAGCTTGTTTTCTTATAAAACCTCCGCTAGATGAGCGAGTGTTAAGACTCAAACAAGGGCAAGCGCGAAGAGCTCGAGATCCTTAGGATCGAGACTCAAGACAGTTGTCCCCTTTGTAAATAGCTTTTGTAAATAAGTTTTAAAAACCGAACATCGAACAGCATAGGGTTTTTGCTCACTTGGAGCAGTAGGCCTTGTAAGTCTCTAGAGTTCGACCACACCTGGTCTCTGGGAGGTCGCCACTCTTGGCACCACACCCATGTCATTTGCATTCCACGCATGGTACTTGCATGAACATGATCCCGTTTAGGACCAGATTCCATAGTATAACCCTTTGGCGTGATATCTCCTCCTACCAGAGTTTGTAAAATTGAGATTTTGTTAAAATGGGACGATCCCATATTCTTCGTGGCTAGATCTAGGGAGACATTAAAAGGGGTGTTTGGCATCTTTGCCCTTATCCAAATCTATTTGGACAAGGCCAAAGAGGGGCATCTGTGAACACCCCGAAATCCCACGAATTTCTTAAACAAATCTGGTTTTTATACAAGCAGCCCCAAAGGGCCATTTTTGAGTTTGGAAACCCAGGAGCCTTCCAAACAAACCCTGTATATATGTTTTAAACTTTATCTTTCAAAAACATATAATATAGCTTTTGAAAACCCTTTTAAAACATGTTTTGAAACCCCGAAGTGGCTTGGCTCGATCGAGACAGGACCAGGAGAGCCAAGAAGAGCCCGGAACCGGAGCACCTGTCGAGCCCGGCACAGCATCTCTTGTATCTGATTCACACCCCAGGATCTCGAACGTCCAAGACCCTGTTCTTATCAAAAAAAGCATTTGAAGTCATCTCCAGAAGGCAGAAACGGAGGCGGATGACTATGTTGGCGAAGACCCAACGCAGACGGAGTACTGATGCTGTCAGGCCCCGCACGAATCGTCCGTTTCGAACCCAGCTCGAAGGAGTCAGAGTTCAGTTTGGATTGGATCTGGACCATATATATCCAGATTCCAATCCAAACCCATATGTGGACTTGGATTTGGATTTGGATCCAAAGATCCAATCCAATATCCATATCCATGGCCCACATCACCTTCTCATAAATGGAGGTGGGGCCCACTTGAAATTCACGTGGGATATTGGGCATGAGAGAGAGTGGGGGTGATAAATATCAAGAGTGTTGTATTAAGCTTGACTTGTGTGTCAAGTTTGGGTTTAATCTTGTGGTTTAGCCTAATTGAGTGGGTTTAAGCTTGTAATTAGCTAAAACCTAACCTAGGGCTGCACCAACATAGGGTGATCAAGGTCTATGGGCCATGCTAAGGGAGCTCCATCACCTAAACCTACCCAAAATGCCTAAACCTAGCCTAAACCCCTAATCCACCCCTAATCTGAACCTAATCACCTAACCCACTTCCCTAATCCCGGCCTAATCCCGACCTAATCACCTAACCCCCTCCCCTAATCCTTCCCTAAACCTAGATTAATTTCCCTAATCCTAGCCTAAACCTAGCCTAAACCACCTAACCTAGCTCACTAAACCTCACCCTAAAACCCAACCACCTAACCTAGCCCTAAACCACCCTTAGCCCACGATTTTCCCAAACCCCTAGTTTTAAAATATCTGGCCCAACCCCATCCAGCCCACCTTATCTACATACTACCCTACCTAAACCACCTAACCACTACCCACAACCCAGCCCTAACCGACCTACCCATCCCCTATTTAAACCCCCCCCATTGTGGGCGGGTTTTCCAAGTGGGAACCACACTCCACCTCCCAGCCGGGCCCTCTTCCTCTCCCATCTCTCACCCGTCTTCCCAGCAGCTCCAGCCCCACCAGCCGCCACCTGCTCCGCCACTCTCCCTCTTCCATCCACCATCACTGCCCCACCAGCCGGACGCCACCACCTCACTCAGCCGGGCCCTCTCCTTCTCCCATCTTCCACCAGCCGACAGCCACCTTTGCCGCCACTCCTTCCCATTCGGTAAGTCCCCCTAACTCCCTCAAAACCACTCTCTACCACCTCTCCACTCTTAGCCACCCATCTTCCCCTTAGCTCAGCCTCTTTGCCGCCACCATCTAAGCCTAGCCGAACCTAGGATAACCCAAGTGGCTGGCCACTACTCAGCCACCACCTCCCATTCGGCCGACCTCCCCCTAGGCGTCCTCTTTGGCCTTCCCACTAGCTCACCTTTTAGGTCCAGTTTCCCTAAGTCCCTAACTTACCTAGTGACCCTAAGACCCACTTAGTCAGCCACTCTAAACTCCCTACTTGGAGGCGCCGCCCACTTGCCACCGGTCCCCTTCGAGGCGTCCATCCCGCGCCCCATTTGCTGCCGGCCAGCACTCTTGGTCACACACCTTCGCGGAGCTCCCATTCGCAGCCCAAAGCCAAGGCCACGCTCAAGCAAGACCTCTACGGACCAGCTACTTGTAAGTTTCTAGACTCGGTCTTTAATCATACACTTGCTTGAAATTCAATTTGATACGGGGTTGTAATAACGGAGCATAGTCTCCCCCCGCTTGTAATAACGTGGCTTGGCACAACCACACACGTGCACTCTCTTAGTCGTGCACGATTTTGAACACACACGGGCCTAATCAGCCCCTAATATATAAGTATACGTATATATTTCATTTCCGAAGAGTTTTGTTCAAGTTGGGTGTGTTGTCTTTCAATTTAAACACTCTCACACACATTGAGCTTTCGCTCTTATTTGAAAGACCCAAGTAAGGGCCGACCTATACTATTTGGGTTTCATTTCATGTCGTGTGAGTAAGTCTTTCAATTTAAACACTCTCACACACATTGAGCTTTCGCTCTTATTTGAAAGACCCAAGTAAGGGCCGACCTATACTATTTGGGTTTCATTTCATGTCGTGTGAGTAAGTCTTTCAATTTAAACACTCTCACACACATTGAGCTTTCGCTCTTATTTGAAAGACCCAAGTAAGGGCCGACCTATACTATTTGGGTTTCATTTATTGTCGTGTGAGTAGTCTTTCAATTCAAGCACTTTCACACACATTGAGCCTTCGCTCTTACTCCCAAGACCTTAGTAAAGGCCTTATTGCAGTTATATTTGGGTTTCATTTATTGTCGTGTGAGTAGTCTTTCAATTCAAGCACTTTCACACACATTGAGCCTTCGCTCTTACTCCCAAGACCTTAGTCAAGGCCATACTGCAATTTATATTTGGGTTTAATTTCATGTCGTGTGTGTAAGTCTTTCAATTCAAACACGCACCCACATTGAGCCTTCGCTCTTATTTGCAAGACCCGAGTAAGGGCTCATATACATAAGATATATACAATTTCCCTTCGGTTATTTCCCTTCTGTTATTTCCCTTCAGCATTGTCTTTACATTTCGGGTTTTCCCTTTGGAGTAGCGTGAGTTTGCATTGCATCTACGCCATACCACGAGGTAGGACGCATATTGCATCGAAGCAACCCCCGCTCGAATTCGCCCATGTAGTGGAGTGTTCATAACACACAAACTAGGCGACCCAAAAAGGGATAAAAGAAAAGACTTAGGCACGTGCAAATCCACGTGATCTAAAACATGCAATCGCATCTTAAAGACCCGAAATAGACACCTCGAACCGTTTCGCAGATTTTCTCCCTAAAAACTCGATTTTTGCAAAAGCGTACAGACTGACCCTTGCGCATCGGTGCAAGAAGGTCTGCGACGACAAGAGCTCACTTGCTCACGGTCGCCACGTTTAGAAGTCAGTATTGATATATCTTCGCTAGCTTAAGTAAGCTAGCTGGCACGCCCTGTTTGTATACATAGGCCTTAGACGCACGATAAGATCCACTCCAAGCCAGGAAAGGGGCGAAGAGGCGGGGATTTTCGCGCGTCCACAGGAACCAATACACCCATTTCATCGAGTCCTTTTTCTTCTTATGGGCTCGACGTGAGAAAAGCTGCAAGTGAGACCTAGGGTCTCCCATGCCATCATACCGATGGAAGTTTGGTATTTCATCGTCGCTGTCTATTTCGTAATCCATAGGAAGGAAATCAGACAGGGCATAGCTCTTTTTCTCTTTATTCTGCCCTTTCAGCAACTGCTGTAGGGCTTTACGGTCCTTTTGTGTGAAGGACTCGTGGTATTGGTTTCCTTCCATTACGGAGGCCTCTTTGTGCTTGCGAGGCTTTTCAGATTTCTTTTTAGGCCTTTGTTCACCGTTTGATGAACATGAATCGCCTACTTCAGCCTCTTGGCTGAGAGCATCGATTTTGGCCTCAAACTCCCTTCTCAAGTCCTCAATTTCATCTAGTTTTATTTTGTTTTTGAAAATCCTCCTAGAGTGAGAACTTGATGCGCATGAGCCTTGGCTCGACACTTCACTTGGATTGGATTTTGACATGCTTTTCAAGCTTTTTCAAAATGTCCTAAGTACAAGCAAAGAAAACAAGTTAAAAATGATACCTTTTACAAAATTTTAAGGCCTATGTATGCAAACAGGGCGTGCCAGCTAGCTTACCTAAGCTAGCGAAGATATATTTAACACTGACTTCTAAACGTGGCGACTGTGAGAAAGTGAGCTCTTGTCGTCGCAGACTTTCTTGCACCGATGCGCAAGGGTCAGTCTGTACGCTTTGCAAAAATCGAGTTTTGGGATAGAAAGTCTACGAAGCGGTTCGAGGTGTCTATTTCGGGTCTTTTAAATGCGATTGCATGTTTTAGATCACGTGGATTTGCACGTGCCTAAGTCTTTTCTTTTATCCCTTTTCGGGCCACCTAGTTTGTGTGTTATGAACACTCCACTACATGGGCGAATTCGAGCGGGGCTTGCTTTGATGCAATATGCATCCTACCTCGTGGTATGGCGTAGATGCAATGCAAACTCACGCTACTCCAAAGGGAAAACCCGAATGTAAAGACAATACTGAAGGGAAATAACCGAAGGGAAATAACCGAAGGGAAATAACCGAAGGGAAATGACTTGAAATATAAATGCCGAAGGGAGATATGTATATAAATATGTATATGAGCCCTTACTTGGGTCTTGCAAATAAGAGCGAAGGCTCAATGTGGGTGCGTGCTTGAATTGAAAAGACTTACACACACGACATGAAATTAAACCCAAATATAATTGCAGTATGGCCTTGACTAAGGTCTTGGGAGTAAGAGCGAAGGCTCAATGTGTGTGAGTGCTTGAATTGAAGTACTACGCACACGACATAAATGAAACGCAAATATAACTGCAATAAGGCCTTTACTAAGGTCTTGGGAGTAAGAGCGAAAGCTCAATGTGTGTGAGAGTACTTGAATTGAAAGACTTACACACACGACATGAAATGAAACCCAAATAGTATAGGTCGGCCCTTACTTGAGTCTTTCAAATAAGAGCGAAGGCTCAATGTGTGTGAGTGCTTGAATTGAAAGACAACGCACCCAACTTAAGCAAAAACCCTACAAAAATGAAAGTATATGTATATACTTATGTATTAGGGGCTGATTAGGCCCGTGTGTGTTCAAAATCGTGCACAACTAAGAGAGTGCATGTGTGTGGGTGTGCCAAGCCATGTTATTACAAGCGGGGGGAGACTATGCTCCGTTATTACAACCCCGTATCAAATTGAATCTCAAGCAAGTATACAACTAAAGACCGAGTTTAGGCACTTACGAGTAGCTGGTCTGTAGAGGCCTTGCTTGAGCGTGGGCCTGGCCTTCGCCTTGGGCTGCAAACGGGAGCTCCGCGAGGGTGAACGACAAAGGGTGCTGGCCGGCTGCAAATGGGGCACGGGATAGGCCCCTTGAAGATGGCCGGCTGCAAGTGGGTGTCGCCTTGGTGTGGGGGATTAAAGGGGCTGGGCTAAGTGAGTATGTAGGGTCACTAAGAGAGTATAGAGTGTTAGGGAGTATGGACCTAAGGGGAGCTTAAGGGAAGGTCGAATGGGAGTCAAATAAGGTGGCCGGGTGTAGCTAGGGTAGTTAGGTAGTGGCAGGTAGTTTAGGGTGTGATAGGTTCGGCTGAGTGAGAATGGTGGCAGCAAAGGGGAATGGCTGGTGGTAGGATGTTATGGTAGGGGGTTAGGTGGCTGAGAGTGGAGGGGGAGTGAAGAAGGTGAGATGAAGGATGGGGTACTAACCGTGCTTGAAGAGAGGCGGTGGATGAAAGAGAGTAGCCGGGTGTGGTGGAGCAAACGGTTCGGCCGAGGGCAGGGGTGGTGACAGGTGGTGGTGTAGGTGGCGGTGCCGGTGGTGGTGCAGATGGAGCAGGTGGAGCAGGTGGCTGGGTTCGGCTGGGCTGGGAAGTGGGGTCCCGGCTGGGCTTGGGGAAGGCGACTAGATAGGAAAACCCGCCCAAGAGGGGGGTTTATATAGGGAGTTGGGTAGGTCGGTTAGGGCTGGGTTTGGGGTAGTGGTTAGGTGGTTTAGGTAGGGTGGTATGAAGATAAGGTGGGCTGGAAAGGGTAGTGCTAGATATTTTAAATACTAGTGGTTTGGGTAGATTGTGGGCTAGGGGTGGTTTAGGGGTTTAGGGTTTGGTTAGGTGGTTGGGTTCTAGGGTGAGGTTTAGTGAACTAGGTTAGGTGATTAGGCTAGGTTTAGGGAAATTAACCTAGGTTTAGGGAAGGATTAGGGAAGTGGGTTAGGTGATTAGGTTGGGATTAGGCCGGGATTAGGGAAATGGGTTAGGTGATTAGGCTCAGATTAGGGGTGGATTAGGGTAGAAGGCTAGGATTAGGTGTTTTGGGTTAGGTTTAGGTGAAGGAGCTCCCTTTGCATGGCCCATAGACCTTAACCACCTCATGTTGGTGCAGCCCTAGGTTAGGTTTTGGCTAATTACAAGCTTAAACCCACTCAATTAGGCTAACCCACATGACTAACCCCAAACTTGACACACAAGTCAAGCTTAATTACAACCACACTTATCTTATCCATCCCCACTCTCTCTCATGCCCATGATCCCACGTGAATTTCAAGTGGGCCCCACCTCCATTTATGAGAAGGTGATGTGGAACATGGATATGGATATTGGATTGGATTTTTGAATCCAAATCCAAATCCAAGTCCACACATGGGTTTGGATTGGGATCTGGATATATATGGTCCAGATCCAATCCAAACTGAACTCTGACTCCTTCGAGCTGGGTTCGAAACGGACGATTTGTGCGGGGTCTGACAGCATCAGTACTCCGTCTGCGTTGGGTCTTCACCAACATGGTCGTTCGCCTCCGTTTCTACCTTCCGGAGATGACTTCAAATGACATTTTGATAATAACAGGGTCTTGGACGTTTGAGATCCCGGGGGTATGGATTTGATACGAGAGTTGTTGTGCCGGGCTTGACATGTGCTCCGGTTCCGGGCTCTCTTTGACTTTGCTGGTCCTATCTTGATTAGGCCAAGCTGCTTTGGGGTTTCTGTAAACACCCCGAAATCCCACGAATTTCTTAAACAAATATGGTTTTATACAAGCCGCCCCCAAAGGGCCATTTTGAGTTTGGAAACCCAGGAGCCTTCCAAACAACCCTATACATATGTTTTAAACTATATCTTTCAAAAACATACGATATGGCTTTTGAAAACCCTTTTAAAACATGTTTTGAAACCCCGAAGTGGCTTGGCTCGATCGAGACAGGACCAGGAGAGCCAAGAAGAGCCCGGAACCGGAGCACCTGTCGAGCCCGGCGCAGCAACTCTTGCACCTGATTCACATCCCAGGATCTCGAACGTCCAAGACCCTGTTCTTATCAAAAAAGCATTTGAAGTCATCTCCGGAAGGCAGAAACGGAGGCGGACGACTATGTTGGCGAAGACCCAACGTAGACGGAGTACTGATGCTGTCAGGCCCCGCACAAATCGTCCGTCTCGAACCCAGCTCGAAGGAGTCAAAGTTCAGTTTGGATTGGATCTGGACCATATATATCCAGATTCCAATCCAAACCCATATGTGGACTTGGATTTGGATTTGGATCCAGAGATCCAATCCAATATCCATATCCATGGCCCACATCACCTTCTCATAAATGGAGGTGGGGCCCACTTGAAATTCACGTGGGATATTGGGCATGAGAGAGAGTGGGGGTGATAAATATCAAGAGTGTTGTATTAAGCTTGACTTGTGTGTCAAGTTTGGGTTTAATCTTGTGGTTTAGCCTAATTGAGTGGGTTTAAGCTTGTAATTAGCTAAAACCTAACCTAGGGCTGCACCAACATGGGGTGATCAAGGTCTATGGGCCATGCTAAGGGAGCTCCTTCACCTAAAACTAACCCAAAATGCCTAAACCTAGCCTAAACCCCTAATCCACCCCTAATCTGAACCTAATCACCTAACCCACTTCCCTAATCCCGGCCTAATCCCAACCTAATCACCTAACCCACTCCCCTAATCCTTCCCTAAACCTAGATTAATTTCCCTAATCCTAGCCTAAACCTAGCCTAAACCACCTAACCTAGCTCACTAAACCTCACCCTAAAACCCAACCACCTAACCTAGCCCTAAACCCCTAAACCACCCTTAGCCCACGATTTTCCCAAACCCCTAGTTTTAAAATATCTGGCCCAACCCCATCCAGCCCACCTTATCTACATACTACCCTACCTAAACCACCTAACCACTACCCACAACCCAACCCTAACCGACCTACCCATCCCCTATTTAAACCCCCCCCCATTGTGGGCGGGTTTTCCAAGTGGGAACCACTTTCCACTCCCAGCCGGGCCCTCTCCTTCTCCCATCTCTCACCCAGCCGTGGCCACTCCCCAGCAGCTCCAGCTCCTCCACCAGCCGCCACCTGCTCCGCCACCTTCCCTCTTCCGTCCACCACCACTGCCTCCCAGCCGGACGCCACCATATCTTCCCAACTCCACCAGCCGACAGCCACCTTTGCCGCCACTCCTTCCCATTCGGTAAGTCCCCCTAACTCCCTCAAAACCACTCTCTACCACCTCTCCACTCTTAGCCACCCATCTTCCCCTTAGCTCCACCTCTTTGCCGCCACCATCTAAGCCTAGCCGAACCTAGGATAACCCAAGTGGCTGGCCACTGCTTAGCCACCATCTCCCATTCGGCCGATCCCCCTAGGTGTCCTATTTGGCCTTCCCACTAGCTCACCTTTTAGGGCCAGTTTCCCTAAGTACCTAACTTCCCTAGTGACCCTAAGACCCACTTAGTCAGCCACTCTAAACTCCCTACTTGGAGGCGCCGCCCACTTGCCACCGGTCCCCTTCGAGGCGTCCATCCCGCGCCCCATTTGCAGCCGGCCAGCACCCTTGAGCACATACCTTCGCGGAGCTCCCGTTTGCAGCCCAAAGCCAAGGCCACGCTCAAGCAAGACCTCTACGGACCAGCTACTTGTAAGTGTCTAAACTCGGTCTTTAATCATACACTTGCTTGAAATTCAATTTGATACGGGGTTGTAATAACGGAGCCTAGTCTCCCCCCGCTTGTAATAACGTGGCTTGGCACAACCACACACGTGCACTCTCTTAGTCGTGCACAACTTTGAACACACACGGGCCTAATCAGCCCCTAATATATAAGTGTACGTATATATTTCATTTCCGAAGGGTTTTGTTTAAGTTGGGTGCGTTGTCTTTCGATTAAAACACTCTCACACACATTGAGCTTTCGCTCTTATTTGAAAGACCCAAGTAAGGGCCGACCTATACTATTTGAGTTTCATTTCATGTCGTGTGAGTAAGTCTTTCAATTTAAACACTCTCACACACATTGAGCTTTCGCTCTTATTTGAAAGACCCAAGTAAGGGCCGACCTATACTATTTGGGTTTCATTTCTTGTCGTGTGAGTAGTCTTTCAATTCAAACACTTTCACACACATTGAGCCTTCGCTCTTACTCCCAAGACCTTAGTAAAGGCCTTATTGCAGTTATATTTGGGTTTCATTTATGTCGTGTGTGTAGTACTTCAATTCAAGCACTCTCACACACATTGAGCCTTCGCTCTTACTCCCAAGACCTTAGTCAAGGCCATACTGCAATTTATATTTGGGTTTAATTTCATGTCGTGTGTGTAAGTCTTTCAATTCAAACACGCACCCACATTGAGCCTTCGCTCTTATTTGCAAGACCCGAGTAAGGGCTCATATACATAAGATATATACGTATTTCCCTTCGGTTATTTCCCTTCGGTTATTTCCCTTCGGTTATTTCCCTTCTGTTATTTCCCTTCAGCATTGTCTTTACATTTCGGGTTTTCCCTTTGGAGTAGCGTGAGTTTGCATTGCATCTACGCCATACCACGAGGTAGGACGCATACTGCATCGAAGCAACCCCCGCTCGAATTCGCCCATGTAGTGGAGTGTTCATAACACACAAACTAGGCGACCCAAAAAGGGATAAAAGAAAAGACTTAGGCACGTGCAAATCCACGTGATCTAAAACATGCAATCGCATCTTAAAGACCCGAAATAGACACCTCGAACCGTTTCGTAGACTTTCTCCCTAAAACTCGATTTTTGCAAAAGCGTACAGACTGACCCTTGCGCATCGGTGCAAGAAGGTCTGCGACGACAAGAGCTCACTTGCTCACAGTCGCCACGTTTAGAAGTCAGTGTTAATATATCTTCGCTAGCTTAGGTAAGCTAGCTGGCACGCCCTGTTTGTATATCTAGGCCTTAGACGCACGATAAGATCCACTCCAAGCCACGAAAGAGGCGAAGAGGCGGGGATTTTTCGCGCGTCTACAGTTTCAAAAACGTGTTTTAAAAGGTTTTCAAAAGCCATATTATATATTTTTGAAATATGAAGTTTAAAACGTATGTACAGGGTTGTCTGGAAGGCTCTTGGGTTTCCAGACTCAAAATGGCCCTTTGGGGCTGCTTATAAAAAACCAGGTTTGTTTAAGAAATTCGTGGGATTTCGGGGTGTTTACAATGATGAAAGTAGAAGAAAGGATAGCTGCTTTAAAAGCAGAAGAAGAGGAATCTTGCTCCTCCCATGGTAAGAAACATAGGAAATCAAGCCGTTCAAAGAAAACTTCATCTGATTTTCAAAACCAGTTTTCCAAAACCATAGAAAGACTTTCCCAAGAAAAAATTGCTTATCTTACAAAGAAAGCAACCGAAGCTAGAAGGAAACTTGAGGCCTTAGAGGCTAAGATCTACCATGAAAACCTATCTTGTGAATGTGGAGAGAAAATTCATACTCGAAAAGCCCAACCAAGGTCGAAAATCGATGAGGGATACGAGGTTGGAGATGAGGCGAGAGTCCAAATCAAATCAGCTAACCATTCAAAATATCCAAACACCCCTTTGCACATAGAAAAACCAAAAAAGTTTCCTGTTTCAAAAACTTTGGAAATTTTTCAAAAGAGATTTGAAAATCAAAAATTTGGAATTCAAGAAAGCAAAAAAGAAAAGAAAGTTCACATCCCTAAGCGCACAAATGGACTGGGGCATGGGAGTCACTTCACACCCACCACCCAAAACTTTTCAAAACCGGTTGCTTCGATGGATTTCATTCCCACAAGCACCATTTCATACACAAGAGAGAACGAGTGTTGCACACTCATAGGCTTGGCAGATGAAGTCCAAGACCTACCAAAGCAATGGGAGCTTGAAGCCCTACAGGAGCTAGAGCACCCTCAGGATGCCTGCAAGGAAGCTTGCTCCCACCATGAAAAGGTAGACAAGCAGGAAGAAGGTATACTTGAAACTCCTCTCTCTACTCGTTCTTCCTATTCATTGTGTAGGACCAGTGGATTACCAAGATTCAAATCACAATTATGCACCCACAACCCCACAAAATGTGTTGAAGGATGTAGATTTAGAAGGTGCGGTGGATGTCCAGCACCAAAATGAATTCCAAAATGAGAAAAATGAAATTCCAAATTTGGTAATCCCTAGGGCATGTATCGATAGCCTAGGTACACCTCATCCTATTACCCACCTACTAGGAGAGTCACACCTAGCCAAGGTCGTCCATCTCCTAGAAGAGCTCAACTCACCCCATAAACCCGTAGACCTCCAAGGTATAACCAATGAAATTCAAGTGTATAGCCACGTCATAGATAACACAATATTCCAGGGTCATCCTCTTTATAAAAAATTTTCAAAACTTAAAAAGCCTTGAAATATGTTACTAAACATGGGATATACACCTTACCAGGGCCTAGGAGCTAAGAACCAAGGTAGGCTAGAACCCATCCTACCTAGACCAAACCCGAGTCGATATGGATTGGGCTATATCCCATCCATACCACCTGAACCACCACCCAGAACCAATTGGGTTAAGGGTGCCCTAGAACCCGCTAATCCCGAAACCTATGGTTTAGATGTCTTATTTAGAGTCTAACTCGTAGTGTTTTCTTTGCAGGTTTGATGGAAGATCCCTTTTTATTTGAAAAAAATCCAAAAAATTATATATTCCCAAAAGCCAAAAAAAATTGGAAAAACCAAAAAAAAAAACCAAAAAAAATTTGAAAAATTTGAAATTCCCAAAAAGAAAGTTTTATTCGTTTCCCCTTCTGCTATTTGCTTTGAAAAATCCAAAAAAATAGAAAATTATGAAAATTTCAAAAAAAAAATGTTTGTTTTCCCTTCTACTAGTTGTTCCGGAAAATCCAAAAAAATAGAAAAATTTGAAAAACTCCAAAAATATTAATTTTCAAAAATTGGATTTAGAAATGCCTTCTTCTCTTATCCATGATACTTCCCTAGAAAACAAGAACTTGAGAGTGATTAAAGCAAGGAGGAAAGTCCCCTCATCCATGAGGATGGTCAAGCCTCCAAGCTTTCTATATTCCATAAAATCATTAATTTGGAAAAGCTTCAAAGTGTGTAAGAATTTTCTAGAAATGCATTGGAGAGTTAACCTACCTAGAATACATCCAAGGATCGTATCATGCATCGCCAAGACTAAGGTTGTGCATATCTTTCATGCATCACATTGAAAAACAATCATGTCATATAGAGATCGGCCATGATACGTGAGTTCTCGTGCTATTCACTCCAAACTAGGGGCATGGAGATGTTATCCCTCAAATACATTTCATAGAAATTGAGTGTATTCATCATATCATAAAGCATGCATTATCATTGTATTATAGGAATGCATCTTACATAACATAATGCATCCATAAGAAGCACCACACTCCATTTGAAGATGGTGGCCCACAAGGATGGTCCCTATGTTGCAAAGGGGCATCATCAATATTGGTAAGTTGATGTTAAGGAAAGAAATTTAGTAGATTCTATAAATGCCCAATATTATGTATGGGGTCTACTTTAAATTTCATTTGAAAAGATTTTGAAAATAGATCTCCTTTGAATTTCTGGAAAGAAGGACTAATGATGGATTATGTGACCCCAAATTAGGGAATTGATACTTTATGAAAAGTGGAGTTTTCAAAAATTATTTGGTAACATGTCAAAAATCTTTACCAAATGAGGCCTAGTTCAAAATAGCAAGGTGATTTCAAATGGTAGGTGCTATTAGGAAATAGGACAATCTTGTCTGGATTGATTATCTAAAGGGATGAGTTGTATTCCCCATTTCGCTTCTCTCCAAAAAGGAAAATTGGCAATATTCAAAAGAAAAAGAAAAGAAAAAGAGAATACAAAAACTCCTAGAAAAAGAAGTCTTCCTCGAATAGATCGAGGGAATACAAAAACTTCTTAAAAAGGAGTCTTCTCTTTGAAAGAAAAAAAGAAAAAGAAAAGAGAATGCAAAAACTCCTCCGAGAAGAAGTCTTCCCCAAATAGACAGAGGGAATACAAAAACTTCTTCAAAAGAGGCCTTCTCTTAAAAAATGAAAAAAAAAAGGAAAAGCCAAAGCTCAAAAGAGCAATTTTCCATCTCTTTGCCTTAAACCCCGGGACGCTTCAGAAGGGACCGCGGGTAATTCTTTCCTAAATCCCCACAGTTCATCCCGATGGAGAAAAGTTCACCTTGAAAGTCCTAGAGTAAGAATAGGACCTATTTTATTTGAATTCATGTTGTTTGAGAATTAGAATTCGTTGGGTAAGAAAGGGAGCTTTGAAATGTTATTCAAAATCTTCCATAAAACCTCTACTTATTTATGGGTATTAAAACCCGAGTGAAGGGAAATATGAGAAATTGTAAGTCCTTTTTGATAGAAACCAAAAAGAGTTCTCTTTTCGAAAAAAGAATTTTGAAAATCCTAAACATCAAAAGAAACAGGGACCATTGCTTGGGGCAGCTGGCCATCATAGGCTTCTTTTCGAGTTCGTGAATCAAAGGTATGAGTCTCTAAACATTCATTTCACACACATGACTGCATTCATAAAGTGATCGTTCATGCATGATTGTCCTAGGATTAGGAGCTCTTGCCAAATCCCTCTTTGCTAAGAATCCAAGGAAATAGGTGTTATGGAATAAAGATCGATTCCATACTCTCAAGGCAAATCTGGGAAGAAAAGCAAATGGGTGTTTTCTTCTTTGCCATTATCCAAATGAATTTGGAATAATGCCAAAGAGGGGCATCTGTAGACACCCAAAATTTTCTTTTAAAATTCTTACCTTTTTAGGAAAGTGGCCATTTTAGCAATTTTGGGGTTTTTGAAGGAAAAAGGTACTAAACGAGTTTGTTTTGGTACCAAAATTTTATGGAAGCTTTAAAATGATGAAAGAATGCTTTTTGTTCTGAAAGTTTTGAGTTTTGACAAAATTTGGAAAAATGATGATTTTGCCCTTAGTACTGGAAAAGCAGGATTTCGTTTCCTTAAAAGATTTATGACAAAAAGTATGTTGAAAGCTTGCCTTTTGAAAAGATACAAGTATCAAAAAGACAAGTTGACACCTGAAAAGGACGGTGGACGCCCAGAAAGGGAAAACGGGCATTAAAAAGGAAAAGTGAGCTTCCTAGAAAGAAAAGCTCACATTTAGAAAGAAATCAATTTCTAGAGAGTAAGGTCGGTATTATCAAAAGAAAGGAAAGGTGGAAGCAAGAACGAAAGCCTCCGAAAACGAAGGTTTGGTATCAAACGCCTTTCGTAACATGTTTACGTTATGTTTGGGTATCGAGGTAATTAGTATTGATATACATCAATTTGCATCGTCATTTGTTACTGGTAAGCTATTGATATGTTATGATAAGAGCAATTTTAATATTCCAACACTCGTGGAAAGGATTGAATGAGCATAAAAGTTGATTTTCAAAAATGTAACATGGGCTTAATTCAAATATGTTCCTAATAGGTAAGTATGTAACATCAGTTGCATTTACTGCTAGACTATCTTATAGTGTTCATATACATTTCAAAGCTTCAGTTCAGATGTTCCATGAATGAGGTTGGAATTGAGAATCAACTGAATAAGGTTTACATCTTTTAATCAATTGGGAATTCTCACGGGCTCAAGTGGAGGTCCCTAGATGAAAGTCAGATTTTTTTTATCAGGATGAAGTCAAATCCTTGTTAGAATCTTATGATCTGTGTGTTGGTGGGGATTGCTTTGAAATAATTCCAGCAAAACTCCAGCACGTGATGATAAAAAGAACTGGCATGAAGGCTGCAAATATTAGCAGTTAGGAACAAGCTATTCACTATTGCAGTAACACAAAAGAAACATTGGACGTGACTTTGAATCTTCAACGGCTTCCAGCTGAATCTGGTCAACAACCTTCAACCGATTACTAGCTGCAGCATATCTGCAACAAATGGATGAAGGCTCTAAAGATCACGATGAGATCAAATGCAGATGACGATTACAGATAACGTTCTCAAATTATAGATAACGTAACAACTCAGATTACAGATCATATTCAGCAACTCAAATGGAATCAAATACAAAAGATCATGATTATCAAATCAGATAAGGTTCAAGGCTTACCTAACAAAGATAAAACCAAAAGAAGATCATGTGCAGATCACGTTCCATATCAGACGAGATCAGTTAGTAGATTGAGTTTATCAAAACAACCAAGATCAGGCTTATCCATTTCCCAGCCAGAGCCTATAAAAGGGCTCTCCCATGAATCAACGATGATCAACCAACGAGCATCAAGAGGGAACCAAAAAAAAAGAGAGGAACATTCAGTCCGAAAACTCAGAGAAATAGAGAGAGAGAGAGAAAGGAAGAGAAGAAGGAGAAGAAGGAAGTCCGGCCTGGTTCCGACGTCCGACGATCGTCCGACGAAGTGCTCCTACGTCCCCTCTCACTCACACAGGTTGGAATTCTTGCACAAATTGGTTTTAATTCATGAGAATCTGAAAAAGCACAGATTTTGGAAATTTGTACATGAATCAAGGCCTTGAGCCCATGTTCTTCATTTATATCGATACAAACACACATGATTCCTTCATGAACGAAATTAAAATCCATGTTTAGATGATTCCCATGCATCATTAGGACTGATACAGGTTGAATTTCGTTTTAGAATCACGTTAGGAACCTTCTGAAATTTTCTGTAAAACTGGTTTCTAAAACTGTCTGTGCACATGCGTCTGATCACGGAATTTTTATAGACAAACGGGTAAGCCAATTACTTCGAAATTTTGCATGAATAATCTAGACATATCATAAGTCCTTAGATAAAATTTTGAAGAATTTTTATGAACTGTTGCCTAGTAAATTAGATCCGTGAAGTTTATATAAAATCCAGATTGCGTTTTACAGAAACAGAATGTTCAGTAACAGACCTCTGTTCTTTTACTCATATCTCTGCAACCGCTGAATGAAATTGGATGAAATTTGATTCTGTGGACCTAACATCCGTATCTTTCTAACCCAACAAATTTTATCAAAATTGGATGACTGAGTGCTGATATATTTCTGTTTTTCTGAGCTTCTGATTCACAGAAATAGAGCTGTTTCAAATTTTATAACAGTTTCTGATTCTGTATTTAATTCTCAGAAAATAAAGAACTAAATTATAAAATAAAAATATATTCTGATTCTACACACACGTGTCTCTATTCTGTAAATGTTTTAGAATTTTTGGAGAATAAGAAGTATTTTTAAAAATTCAGAGAACAGGTCTTTGGAACTGAACACATTCTGCAACTTTCAGAATCTAAAAATTTTCAGAAATCAAGAACTTAAACACAAATCTGAAACTTTGGAAAATTTGGTTTTTCCTTTCTCGAATTAACGGATTCAAACAAATTTCAAGCGTCTAGGCTGACCCTTGAGCGCCGGTTCAAGAAGGCCTAAGTCGAAAAGATCTTACTTGTCCACAATCGTTCTTAGAAGTCAGAAAATCAGAATTTGTTAGTTTTGATAAACTAACTGGCACGCTCGCGCAACCCAACGTAGTTCGAGGGTTTGATTTCGAATCCCACGATTTGAAATAAAATCACGTCTACATTTACAAAGTCTTTAAAAACAAAACCAGTTTCTCTTTTTCTAGATTTAAAATACTTTCATTTAAAGACCAAGTTCACGATTTTGGTCAAGTTTTTGAGAATTGAAATTAGATTTTGAAAACATACGGATCTAAAACAATCTTTAAAGCATCTAGGCTGACCCTTGAGCATCGGTTCAAGAAGGCTTACGTCGAAAAGAGTTCACTTACCCACAATCGCTACAGAAGTTAGAAATCATCTTTGTTAGTTTGAGCAAACTAATTGGCACGCTCGCGCATTCGTAGCTTATGAATTTAATTTCAAGTTTTTACATAGACTTCAGAATAAAATTTTGCGTCTATAGATTTGGTACGCTCGATGGGACGTGAGTCTTTGAAAATTGTTTGATACATTCTTGTTTTTCCAAAACAAATTCCAAATTCAAATCGTAATTTTAAACTTCTATTTTTTTTTTTCAAATCCTTTGTTTTGAGTTCAAATCCCAATAAAAATAATGTCATGTTTGGATGATATGTCAAGGAAGGATTCATTATGCTTTCAAAATCGGTTTTTCAAAACCATGAAGAAATCTTCTCAAGCCTGAGAATAAGAAATTGCCTTTTTAACGAGGAGAGCAATACACCTTGAAAGGGAAATTTAGGCCCTAGAGGCCAAGATACATCGTTCCCATGAAAAATCATCTCGGGTATATGTAAACAACGAAAATTTTCACTTCTGGTTTTCAAAAAAGAAATGAACATTTTCATATCTACATCGTTTCTATGGGCATGCCAGCTAGCTTGCTCAAGCTAGCGAAGATTTTTCAAATATCTGACTTTTGAGAGAATTGTGAGCAAGCGGGATCTTTTCACTTTAAACCTTCTTGAACCGATGCTCAAGGGTCAATTTAAGTGCTTATGGACTTTGATAAAACAATTTAGACTCTGGAAAAGAGACAAGTGTTTTGAAAAACTCGAGTTATGCCTATGTTTGCAAGTTTTATATACGAGGGTTGTACGATTCCAAGTCTTTGAGTTTTAGCTATTTAGGCTCGATATGTGTGTGCACAAGTGGCCTAATTTCAGCGTGTTTGAGCATAGATTCAGGGTTTCTTTGAAAACATACGAATGCAAGGATGCACAAATATTTTTCAGGTTGAGATGATGATGTGAGCTAGGCTCGAATCGAAAGCAACTCACACAACTTAATGTAAATACCCAAAATTGAAAGTGCAACTCACGTAGCTTAAGGGAAATACCCGAAATGTAAAGCAACTCACACGACTTGAATGTAAATTGCAAAATTGAAATATACTTATAACTTAAGAGCGAAAAGGCTCAATTGTGTGCTTCGTGTATAAATGGAAAAGGCAACTCACACGACTTGAATTGAACTTGCAGAAATTGAAATATAAGTATATAGTAAGAGTAGAAAGGCTCAATTGTGAGTGAGTGCTTTTGGTGTGTTAATGTAAATGACAACTCACACAGCTTGAATTAAACCCACCCAGAATGTAAGTGCATACATGACTTGAATGCAAAACTCACGCAGCTTGAAAGTATATAAGTATGTTATATCTTATGAGCAACAAAGGCTCAAAATGTGTGTGAGAGTGTAGAGCAAAGGCTCGAGTGTTTTTGTGTGGAAGTGTGAAATTTAAATGACAAACTCATACAACTTAATGTAACAACCCAAATTGAATTGCAACTCACACAGCTTTTACTAAAGTAAATACCCAAAGGGAAATATATACTTTAGCTTAAGAGCATAAAGGCTCAATGTGTATGCAATCGTGTGCAATTAAGAGAGGAAAGGCTCAAGTGCACGTGGGTGTTCCTTGTGTATGACTAAGAGTGATAAGGCTCAAGTGTGCATGTGTGGCTTGTGTATCAAGCACGAATATTACATTTCGGGGGGAGACTACGCTCCATTATTACAACCCTATATCGAAATTGAATTGAATTTCAAATGAGTAAGGTAAAAACCGAATTTAAACACTTACAAGTGGTTGGCTTTTCCTCTCAACTTGCTCGGGTCTGTCCACCTTGGCAGCCAATAGATAGGTCTCCCTAGGTGGGTTTAAACATGAGAGTTTAGGCTTAGGGTGTGCTTAGGGGCAACCGAGTGTTTGTGGCTTAGGAGGGGATAAGTTCGGCCAAGGTGTAGGCTAGGGTATGGTCTTAGGTAGGTGAGCCATAGCAAAGGGGTGGCTGGGAATGTGTTTGGTCAAGTAGGATGGGAGCTAGGGAGATGGGATGCAGTTGGCTAGGTGCTGTGAGGTAGGTATTGGGGCGGTGGAGTGGTGCACGGGACAGGCTGGGGACGGACAACAAGTGCGCAAAACTTAGGGAAGTCCCAGCAGGTGCTAGGGCGCTGCGGCAAAGGCCGTGGCAGGGTGCATCGGGGCACTAGTGTGGTGCTGCTAGGGGGGTGAAGGGTGGTGTGGTGCTCAGGTAAGATGGGATGCGGCAAGCGAGTGCTAGGATACGGCTGGAGCTGGTAGCTAGGGAATGGTGGGTTGTGGGCTGGAGCTGGGGAAGGTGAGGGACAAGGCAGCAGGGAGCTGGGTGGTGCACAGGTAGGTGAGGGACATTGTGGCAGGTGGCAGGCGCGTCGGGGCGCTGCAGGGAGCCGGGTGGTGTAGGGAATGGGCAGTTGGTAGGGTGCCGAATGGGGTTTGAAGTAGTTAGACTAGCTTGGTGGGGAAGTGGGTTGGGCTAGGTCTAGGTTAGATGGGTCGACTAGGGCTCGGTTATGGCAAGGTGAGTGGGGTTGTGAAGTAAGTCAGTTTGGGGTATGTAGGCTAGGTTGGTTGGGTCTAGGGTGGTCCAGCCAAGGGACATAGGAGAGTCGGTTTGGGGTAGGTAGGCTAGGTTGGGGGAGTTGGAGTTAGGTTTAGTGGCTAGGTTAGGTGAGTTGGGCGGCTAGGTTGGAGTTAGGTTGAGAGACCTACCTCTTGGAGCCGGTCCCACCTCGTGTAGCCCTTTGTCCACGCCTTGTTGCAGCCATCCTTCATGTTGGTGCAGCCCTAGGTTGAGTATAGGTCCATACAAGGCTTGAGCCCACACCCTTGATCAAGCCCACAAGGCTAGCCCACTTTGACCAAAGTCAAGCCTACCAACCTTCTCTCTCCTTATGGCCTCTCTCTCTCTCTCCAAGCCTCCCAAGGGAATTCACGTGAACTTTTTATGCCCCCCCTCACCTCTATTTATAGGCAAGGGGTTGGGTCTTGAGTTTGGATCTAGATATGGATATTTGGGTCCAAATCCAATCCAAATTTTCGTTTTTCAATCCTTCTTGGCATTTCGAGACGGACAGTTTTCGCAGGCCCTGGCTTCATCAGTGCTCCATCTTGGGCTGGGTCTTCCCTAGCCTTTTCGTCCGAACTCCTCACCATCGGGACTCTATTTTTTGTTGATTTTTTATATTTCCAATTTGGGCTTGGATTTTTGATGATTTGGTTTATGCTCTTGACTTTATATTTCATGTTCCGGGCTTGAAGTCTGCTTTCGGCCTGGGCTCTCATTTTGCTTTTTGATCATGCTTTTATCAAGCTAGGCTGAATTTTGGGCTTTTGAACCTGCTTTTGATCAGGCTCCACTTGTTCGTTTTAGCTTTTTACAAAATTGGGACTTGGCTCGAGTTTAAGAAATTCACATTTCGAACGGGTTTTCAACAGAAATTTAAAGCTTCTTGGAACTCTTGGGTTTTCGAAAACTCAAAATTTGGTTTTGAAATGGATTTTCAAACAAGGTGTTTATTTTGGAAAATCATTTGATTTTGGGGTGTTTACAGTATATAAGGAGAAAAACCATACCTGAAAAAGCAAACCGAGGCTAAAATCTGATGAAGGATATGAGGTCATAGATGAAGCAAGTGTTAGATCAAATCATCTAATCTTGCTAATCATCCAAACACCCTTTTGTTTATATAAAAACCAAAAAAATCTTTATTTCGAAAAACCAAAAAAATCTGGAAAATCTTCAAAAGTTAAAAACATTTGAAAATTAAAAAGTTGAAATTATGAAAGTTGAAAGAAAAGTCTACATCCTTAGGCACACAAGTGGAGTGGGGCATGAGGTTCACTTCATTGAAGACGCTTCAAATTTTTCAAAATTAGTTTCTCCGATGAATTTCATTCCCATGAGCACTATTTCATACACCAAGAAAAATGAGTGTTGCACACATATAGGCTTGGAGGATGAAATCCAAGACCTTGCAAAGCAACGGAAGCTCGAAGTCATGCATGAGGTAGAGCAACCTCAGGATGCTTGCAAGGAAACTAGCTCTCACCAGGAAAAGGTAGTGAAACTCAAAAAAGGTATAGCTAAAACTTATTTCTCTCAAAACTCTCTACTCGATCCTCCTTGTTGTTGTGTAGGATCGGTAGATCATTCATATTACACTCATGCACCCAGAACCCCACACAATGTGCCGAAGGATGTGGATTTTCAAGGTGCGTCGAATTTCTCGCACCAACAAAAAGAATTTCAAAATGAAAAAGAAAGAAAAATAAAATTCAAAATGTAGTAGACATGGTTATTCCTAAGGCATGCATCGACATCCTAGGTACACCCAACCCTACCATGTATAATAAACAAATCTTTTTGAGCCTAGGTTTGTATAAAAAACCCAAGCCTATGGCCATGATTTCTTTCAACAACCACAAGTCAACCAAGGGACTGACCATGGTTTCCCTTGGAATCCATTTTTCTCCATTTTGCAAGGGATCAAACATGCTCTCCCTTAGCATCCATATAAACTTACATTGTCCACTCCTAGGGGCACATTGTGTTGCACCTAGGATCCATCTCCCCATTGCCAAAATCATCCACCTCCTAAGAGAACTAGAATCACTCCATCCCAAACCCTTTAGGGTCACATATATCCTAGAGGAACCTAAATCACACCCTTCCAAGGTCGCCCATCTCCTAGGCACACCTAACAAAACTCGAGTCTATATCCATGCCATGGACGATACACTATTCCAATGCCATCCTCTTTATCAAAAAATTTTAAAACTTAAAAAACCTTGGAATATGTTATTGAACATGGGGTATGCACCATACCAAGGTCTAGGAGTCAAGAACCAAGGTAGATTAGAACCCATCTTACCTCTTCCTAACCTGGGTCGACATGACTTAGGGTACAACCCATCCATACCCCCTGAGCCACCACCTAAGACCAATTAGATCAAGGGTGCCTTAGAGCCAACTAAAACCGAAACCTATGGCCTAGATCTCTTGTTTGGAGTCTAATTCAAGGTGTTTTATTTATAGGCTTGATGGAAGACCCCTTTCTTTAAAAAGTCCAAAAAAAGTATATATTTGGAAAAACCAAAAAAAATAGAAAACTCCCAAAACCCAAAAGTATTTGAAAAATCTAAAAATTCCAAAAAGAAAGCCTTTTATGTTCATCCTTCTAGCATTTGTTTGGAAAAATCCCAAAAAATGAAAAAGCTGAAAATCCCTAAAAATTTGGTTTTTAAAATTGTGTACAAACTCAAAAATCGGTTTTGATAAACCCCCTGTATATTCTCAAACTCAAATTGTCTCATGTCATTGTGAATAAACCTCTTGTACATAATCCTTCCCTAGAAATTAAAGCACTTGAGAGTGATCAAAGCAAGGAGGAAGATCCCCTCATCCATGAGGATGATCAAACCTCCGAGCTTCTCCAATTTCATAGAATCCTTGACTTGGTAAAACCTTCAAATTCCGTAGGAGTAGATTTCCTAGAGGTCAATTTAGAGAGTGAGTCTAACCCAAAGTGTGTCAAAATAGGTCTTTGTTTGCATGAGCATGAAAAGGCATCATTCATTACATTTTTGAAATACATAGATGTGTTTGCATAGACCTATGAAGAATGTCTAGTTTGAACCCTAAGATTGTAGAGCATCATCTACCTCTAGAACCAAATGCAAAACCCATGAAACAAAAGCGTAGGAAAATCCATCCCAATGTTCACTCTCAAGTAAAAGAGGGTTTAGAAAATCTTTTAAAAGCCAGATTTATAAAACTCATTGCTTATTCTGAATGGCTTTCAAATATTGTCGTAGTTCGAAAATCTAATGAAAAAATTTGTATTTGCATCAATTTTAGAAATTTAAACAAAGCCACTCCAAAAGATAATTTTTCACTTCCAAATATTGATTTGATAGTGGATAGCACTACAAATCATGAAATGTTTTCTTTTATGTATGGCTACTCGGGTTATAACCAAATCAAGCTAGCACCAAAAGATCAGGCTAAAATTGGTTTTACTACACCTTGGGGCATATATTGTTACACTATTATGTCTTTTGGTTTGAAAAATATTGATGCCACATATCAAAAAGCCATGACTACTATTTTCCATGATCAAATCCATGAGCTCTTGGAAGTATATGTGGATGATCTTTTGGTAAAATAAAAAACCCGATGCACACACATAGAATCTTTGCAAAAGGTTTTCGAAAGACTTAGGCTTTATAAAGTGAAACTAAACCCTCAAAAATGTGTTTTTGGAGTAGAATCAGAAAAACTCTTAGGGTTCATGGTTAGCCAAAGGGGCCTCCAACTTAGCAACAAGATGTGAACCTTTCAATAGGCTTTTGAGAAAAGGAGTTAAATTTGATTGAGATTCTGATTGCCAAAAAGCTTTTGAAAGATTGAAAACTTATTTAGTAAATCCTCCAATTTTAAAACCTCCAAAGCTAGGAAAACCTTTATTGCTTTATATTTCCATTCATATGAATTCATTGGGTGCTTTACTTACTCAATATGAGGATGATAGTCTTAAGGAGTATGCTATTTTCTACATTTTGAAAACTCTATTGGCATATTGTAAACACCCAAATTATGATGTTTTTAAAAACTCCTGAATTTAAAAAACCAGCTTACAACCTTTCTAAACCTTGAAAACCCCCAAATTTTAAAGTTTAAACCTTTTGGGAAATATTTCAAAATAAGGTTTTAAATTCAAGTTAAAAGCTCATGGATTTCAAAACAAATCAAATGGACAGGTGAAACCCGATCCAAAATCTAGCTCGAGATGAAGTCAAAAAGTGAAGGAAGGGCCAAGCCTATTCGGATAAAAGTGAGATGAAAGATCGAACCTTGTGTTCATGTTAAGGCAAGTTCAACTTCAAAAATGCAAAATGGAACCGAGACCCTGATGGAGCCATTAAGAATCAAGTACAAAGATCGAGACGGGACCAGACGAATCAAACCAAGCAGCAAACAAAAAAGTCATGGAATCAAAACAGAACCAGACCCGAAACTGCCCTAGAATTTGGCCCATAACCACCCCAAAACCGGACTTGAAACCGGAACCCGACCCAAAACGGAAACTGTCTAGGGGATGATTTGGTTACGGTTTCTGGTAAACCGAAACCGGTCGTTAGACATGTCTACTTAGAGCAGTGAAGATATACTGACCTAACAGACATGGATGCCCATGCATGTAAGCACTCTTTTGCTAATAATATGTAAATCTAGAATCACACATTAGGTACCAGACAGATATACTACATAAATGATTTAAGAACAAGAATGTAAAACAAACAACAAATAAATAATAGTAATTATTATCCAATGGGGATGAGATAGAAAAGAACATTCAAACTCATGGCTGCTAAGGTCTGAACATGATAATGCTGATTTTCATACTCAAAAACTTGCACACTAAAGATGGTTTTTTATATTGCACAGTCTATACAATAATCTCATCTACATACCACAAGGTACTGAAATAGCCCACCAAGCTGTGGCTTCAGATAAACCCCTCCCGTCATAAATGATGCCTGCAATTCAGACTTATGTTTTAACCACTATAAACAAAAGAAAATCTCTAAGCCTAGCAGTGTGCAGAAGCTAGTTCTTAGGCATGAGAATAACAGCTTATAACAAAATTGTGCTGACGCTTTCTCATATGAGATGGCATAAAACCTAAAACATGACAACTTATAATTATAAGCATGAGTTTCTACCAAGCAATAAAAGGGAAGTCAGTTTCCATTAAATCCAAGAGAGAACAAGCCACATTACCTGCTGCAGAAAGGCAGAATGCAGACTACCCAAAACACAAGAATCTATAGGTACCTGGCAAGTTGGTGATATAGAACGTTAAGACTCCATTCTAATTTTACCGTTAGTTTCATTCACTTATATAATCAACAATGGATTTGATAACCAACGACAGTTGAATAAGAAGCAACGAAGTAAGTTGAGCCAAAAATACTGAGGCAATGAGGTATAACTGTATAAGTACCATAAGTACTGTCAATCAGCTCAATGGTCTTGGACATTAATTTGGTTTCTAGGTTCTCCTGTGTGTTCCTCATATATCTCCTTTAGATCTTCCAAGTGTACAGAGTGGGCCCACCTAGTTTGTTGTTAACCATGGCCACTGATATTGCGCATGTTTCAAAATGTTGTGATATTCATGCTTTTAAAAGGTTAGCCAAGAAAAAGGAAAACATTTTGGATATACTGACACAACATAGGCATCATGAATCACATGGTGATGCGTTTTACTTTTGTTCTTTCTCAGTTTTGGTATCATGCATCCTTCCTTTTTATTGACCTTTTAACATTTCTCTTTTAATTACTTCATAAGATAAATAGTACTAAATGTTCTATTTTATTCATTTTTGTAATTTTTCGTATATTTGAAAAAGTCTGGTGTCCTGAAAAGTACTATGTATAGACAACAAAAAAATCCTCGCCTAGAAATTTCCATGAACTTTAACTTTTACTAACACGAGCGAACAATTCCCAACCATGGGGAAGTGTTTGCATCCTGCATGATAACAGGATTGAGAACCAGCACTGGGCAGGGCATCAGGCCCCATAAAAAAATTAACCCAAAAAGAATGTGATGCATAGGACAACCAAAATCCATGGGAATCCAAAACAGTGTGCAATGAAATGAGCACATCCTCCAATAGTAAACCAATTACTGAACCAGTAGAAGGCACAGGCAATCACAGCCATACAAATGAAGGCTACTGCAAAAAATATCAACTATGAGGTTCCAGATAATGTATGATATGCATAGA
Organism: Brasenia schreberi; assembly: GCA_036023115.1. NCBI lineage: Eukaryota > Viridiplantae > Streptophyta > Magnoliopsida > Nymphaeales > Cabombaceae > Brasenia > Brasenia schreberi. Next base: position 20,905,798 of record JAYKKT010000072.1, read on the forward strand.
ATCATTTCTCTTGACATCTGCAAGTCCACGCTATTGCTACTCATCCATATGATATATTGCAACATCAAATGATTATTAGGAAATACGTACCATTGAGCGTTGCGCCGAGAAAATTGCATTCATAACCGCAACATATCTGTCAAATCACCAGATTAGAATGAAAAATGAAATATAAGAATGGAAGGTGCAGAGTAAGGTGCAAGAACATACTGTTCAGGTCCGTCAGGAGAGGCCTGAAAACATAAAATCTGTAGTATATGTCAGCAAACGGCAAAAACAAATCTCACCTAAACTTAGGAACCAAGGATGGGCAAAAACAATGGTTCTGCTTAAAGTTTATTGGTCAGAAAATGTAACCATGTAAGTCAATAGCAAATGGGTAACAGTAAGAAGAATAAAACCAGTAACATTGGCATGTTTACATGATTCATGTGCTCCAAAAACACTGAACGTATTGATTTGCTTTCGGACCTTAGCATATCATCAAATCAACCCACATAACCAACAAAAATGTAGGACACGTTTGGAGGATGTATTATGTACAATGCCATTCCTGACTAAATATATGCTTCTGGAGGAGGGATGTATCGACAAGCTTTCTTAGCTATAAAACCAAAACATCAAGGATAATGGATTAAAGAACTCAAAAACAAGCTCTAGAATACCAATCTCTGTTCACCGGTTAAAAAGGACTAGGAAGAACCTAGTCTAAAATCGGGTCACCGAGGAACCGGAGCTCACTTGAAAACTGTCCATTCCATGCCCCCAAAGAAGGACACAAAATTTTTTTGGATTGGATCTGGACCAAAAGATCCAATCTACGCCCCAAAGAAGGACCCTTGGATAGGGTTGGACCAAAAGATCCACTCCCTTGGCCTATAAATAAGGGGGGGGGGGGGGGGGCGGGCTTGTGAAGGGGTTGGAGAGAAAGGGAGGAAAGCCTTGAGGAGGGAAGGTGGAGCTCAAGGAAGCTTGGAGGAGAAGGGGAGGACCCGGCTAAGAAGGTGGAGCTTGAAGCAAGAGGTCGAGTGGAGCAACGGCTTGGGGACTTGGCCGAGTGGAGCAAGGCTCGAAGGTAAGCCTCTAGACGTGGGCTAGCTTGGACTGAACCAAGGCAAGGGGCTGCACCATGGGCAGCCGTGAGCTACTTAGACTGAACCAAGAGAGAGAAAGTGGGCTTGAGCAAAAAGGAAAGGGGTTGCACTAAGGCCTCGAGTGAAAGGGAAGCTTGCAAGGAAGAAGATAGTCCAATTCCATACACGAAATTTTCAACATCTCGAGAAAACTTGTAAGCACCTTTAAACTTTGGTTTTAAACCATTTTCTTCGTTTAATTCAATTCGAAAAGGGGTTGTATTAATGAAGCGCAGCCTCCCTCCATGTTGTAATATTGATTAGCTCTCTTCGCTTGTCATTTAATTGGTGGATGATCATGATTACATCCCCATTGTAGACGCAGGAAAATCCCCGCCTCCCTTGGCTTCTCAGGCCTGGAGCGGATCCTTTCGTGTGTCTAAGTCCTATTTGTATAAACAGGGCGTGCCAGCTAGCTTACCTAAGCTAGCGAAGATATATTTTAACCTGACTTCTAACGTGGCGACTGTGAGCAAGTGAGCTCTTGTCGTCGCAGACCTTCTTGCACTGATGCCCAAGGGTCAGTCTATACGCTTTTAAAAATCGAGTTTGGGGTAGAAAAAAAGCCTACGAAAGCGGTTCGAGGTGTTTGATTCGGGTCTTTTTAATGTGATTGCAGATTTTAGATCACGTGGATTTGCGCGTGCCTAAGTCTTTCTTTTTATCCCTTTATGGGCCACCTAGGTGTGTGTTATGAACACTCCACTACATGGGGCGAATTTGAGTGGGAGTACGGGGCTTGCTTTGATGCAATATGCGTCCTACCTCATGGTATGGCGTAGATGCAATGCAAACTCACGCTACTCCAAAGGGAAAACCTGAATGTAAAGACAATGCCGAAGGGAAATAACCGAAGGGAAATAACCGAAGAGAAATGACTTGTAATGTAAATACCGAAGGGAGATATGTATATAAGGTATATATGGGCCCTTACTCGGGTCTTGAAAATAAGAGCGAAGGCTCAATGTGTGTGAGTGCTTGAATTGAAAGACTACGCACATGACATGAAATGAAACCCAAATATAACTTGCAGTATGAACTTAACTAGGGTCTTGGGAATAAGAGCGAAAGCTCAATGTGTGTGAGTGCTTGAATTGAAGTACTACGCACACAACATGAAATGAAACCCAAATAGTATAACACGGCCCTTACTTGGGTCTTTCAAATAAGAGCGAAGGCTCAATGTGTGTGAGTGCTTGAATTGAAGTACTACGCACACAACATGAAATGAAACCCAAATAGTATAGCACGGCCCTTACTTGGGTCTTTCAAATAAGAGCGAAGGCTCAATGTGTGTGAGTGCTTGAATTGAAAGACAACACACCCAACTTAAGCAAAACCTTACGTAAGTTAAAGTATATATATATATTTATATCTTAGGGGCTGATTAGGCCCGTGTGTGTTCAAAATCGTGCACGACTAAGAGAGTGCATGTGTGTGTGGGTGTGCCAAGCCACGTTATTACAAGCGGGGGGAGACTATGCTCCGTTATTACAACCCCGTATCGAATTTAATTTAAGCAAGTATACAACTAAGGACCGAGTTAGGCACTTACTTATAGCTGGTCCGAAGATGCCTAGCTTGAGCGTGGGCTTGGCCTTCACCTTGGGCTGCAAGAGGGAGCTCCGCGGAGTTGAACGGCAAGAGGGGCTGCTGGCCGGATGGAAATGGTACACGGGAGGGGCGCCTTGAAGATGGCCGACTGCTAGGAATGGGTTGGCTTTCTGTGTTGGGCTAAAGTGACTAAGTAGGGTCACTAAGGGAGGGTGTAGTGTTAGGAAATGTGACACTAAATGGGAGCCTAAGGGAGTGTCTAAGGGAGTGCCTAAGGGAGGTATATGGCTGGCAGGTGGCTGGTCAAATGGGTATGAAACAGTCAGTTGGAGTGGCCGACTAAGGGAGACTCGGTGGTGGTGGTTGCTAAGGTGGCTATGGGCTGTCGTAGATGGGAAGGAAACTAACTAGGGTATGGGGTAAGGTGGAGTTAAGGGCTGAGGGGAAATGATATGGGTAGGTCTTAGGGAGTTAAGTGGAGTGGCAGGTGTAGCTAGGGTGGCTAGGTAATGGCAGGTGTTTGGAGTGGCTAAGGGTCTGGCCGAATGGGTAGGATGGAGGGTGGCTTGTGTTAGGGTGATGTGGTGGTGGTGTAGGTGGTTGAGAGTGGAGGGGGAGTGAAGAAAAGGTGGAGTGGAGTGAAGATACTAATCGGTGGTGATGGGAGGCGGCGGATGGAAGAGGAGCAGCCGGGCAGTTGAGGTGGGTGGTTCGACCGGATGGAAAGGGTGGCGACGGATGGTTGGCCGGCTAGGATGTGGTGGAGCAGGTGGAGCAAGGTGGTGGCTGGCTGTTGGGCAGGTGGAAGACCTGGCTGGGAGTGGCTGGGCTCGGTTGGCAATGGGGAATGGAATCGGTTGGGCTGGCTGGGATCAGAGAGCTAGGAAAACCCGCCCCTTGGGGGGGGGGGTTTATATAGGGCTGAAGAGGTCGGTTGAGGGTGGTATTAGGAAGGTGGTAAGGTGGTCTAGGGGTGGTGGTGTGGTGATAAGGTGGGCTGGTTTTGGGGTAGGGCCAGATATTTTCATACAAGGGGTTTTGGGTAGATAGTGTGCTAGGTTTAAGTGGGGTGGTTTAGAGGTTTAGGGTTTAGCTTGGTGGGTTGGTTTTGGGGTGAGGTTTAGTGAGGTGAGCTAGGTGATTAGGCTAGGATTAGGTTAGGTTTAGGGAAATTAACCTAGGTTTAGGGAAGGATTAGGGAAGTGGGTTAGGTGATTTGGTTGGGATTAGGCCGGGATTAGGGAAGTGGGTATTGGAAGGTGATGTGGATATGGATGTGGATATTGGATTGGATCTCTGGATCCAAATCCAAATCTAAGTCCACACATGGGTTTGGATTGGGATCTGGATATATATGGTCCAGATCCAATCCAAACTGAATTCTGACTCCTTCGGGCTGTGTTCGAAACGAATGGTTTGTGCGGGGTCTGACAGCATCAGTACTCCGTCTGCGTTGGGTCTTTGCCAACATGATCGTCCGCCTCCATTTTTGCCTTTCGGAGATGACTTCAAATGATGTTTTGATGATAACAGGGTCTTGGACATTCGAGATCCTGGGGGTGGATTCAATGTGAGAGTTGCTGTGCCGGGCTTGACTCGTGCTCCGGTTCCGGGCTCCCTTTAGCTTCTCTAGTCCTGTCTTGTTTAGGCCAAGCTGCTTCGAGGTTTCAAAAACGTGTTTTAAAAGGTTTTTAAAGCCATATTATACATATTTAAAACATATAAAGTTTAAAACATATGTACAGGGTTGTCTGGAAGGCTTCTGGGTTTCCAGACTCAAAATAGCCCTTTGGGGCTGCTTTTACAAAACCAGGTTTGTTTGTGGGATTTCGAGGTGTTTACAGATGCCCCTCTTTGAACTTGTCCAAATCGATTTGGATAAGGGCAAAGATGACGAACACCCCTTTCAATGTCTCCCTAGATCTAACCACGAAGAATATGGGATCGTCCCAATCTTTAGCAAAATCTCAGTTTAGAACCCTGGTAGGAGGAGATATCACGCCAAAGGGATAATACAAACGGTCTTTGGTCCTAAATGGGATCATGTTTATGCAAGTGTCATGCGTGGAATGCAGATGCATGACATGGGTGTGGTGCCAAGAGCGGCGACCTCCCAGAGACCAGATGTGGTGCTCTAGAGACTTACAAGGCATGTTGCTCCAAGTGAGCAGATCCTATGCTGTTCGATGTTCGATTTTTCAAAATCTATTTACAAAACTATTTACAGAAGGGAGAACTATCTTGAGTCTCGATCCTAAGGATCTCGAGCTCTTCGTGTTTGCCCTTGTTTGAGTCTTAACACTCGCTTATCTAGCGGAGGTTTTATAAGAAAACAAGCCATATTTCAAATTCCTACGTCTTACTCGAAATGTCGAATTCTCAAATAAGATGAAATTCAAGTAAGTAAATCTTATTTTTACTTTAGGATTCCTTGAAATGAACCATGATTTAGCTTGGGATAAGCCAGGGATGGGAAAGAGATACCACGGTCCCTTCTGAAGCGTCCCGTGGTTTAAGGCATAGAAGGCGAAAAACTGCTCTTTTTGAGCTTTTTGGCCTCTTTTTCTCTTTTTTCGTAGAGGGTCTCCCTTTGGGAGTATTTTTTCTTTAATCCCTCCTTTTCTATAAGAGAATCGATTTTTCTTTTGTATTCTGGTTTCTTTCTTTTGGGAAAGAGCCTTCTTGAACGGGAAATTCCCTTTGTTTGGGCTTTTGTTTTCCTTTTGTAAGGAGAAGAGAAGAGGGGAGGACTTATCCCAAGCCTACACTCGATCCATTCCAGATCAGCCTATTTAGAAATAGCACGTACCACTTGCAAGTATCTTGCTATGTTGAACTAGGCCTTTCTTTGTAAGAAGAAGGATTTTGAAATGTAACCACGATTTTGAAGACTCCACTCTTTCACAAGTGCGAATTCTCTCACTCAGGGTCACACGACTTTGCCTTTGCACCTTATTCTCATGTCTCAGGGCAACTACCCCTAAAATTTTTGAAAAATGGAATTTAATCTAAATCCTACACATGATACTTCTTTAAGTATTGAATATTGATAGGATCTGCTAAATTCTTACCTTCTACATCGATCAACCAATACGAATTGTTCGTGGTGGTTGCTCGTACAACATAGGGACCATCCCACTTGGGGCGCCACTTTCCGAGTGGATGTGGGCCACGATAGTGGATGATTTTTAAGACCAGATCTCCCACTTCAAAATGGCGAGGTCTCATGTGTTTGCCATAATGTCGGGCTATCCTTTGCCGGTATGCACGAGCATCATCCATGGCAAGGAGTCGCCTCTCATCTAGCAAATCTAGTGCGACCATCCTAGCATGCTGAAGAGTCTCTAGGGGGAGGTCGAGTGTTGTGGATGTATGGAATGAATGCAGTTGAGTATGAATGGGAAGAATGGCGTTTGTGCCATAGACCAATTCAAATGGTGTGGCATTCGTGGGAGTCCGGATGGAAGTCCTATAAGCCCATAAGGCTTCATCCAGCTTCTCGTGCCACGTCCTACCCTTCTCTAAAGTCTTCTCAATTATGCTAATGAGAGTTTTGTTTGTGGCTTCGGCTTGGCCGTTGCCTTGAGGGTAGTAGGGCGAAGAGAAGTGGTGAGTTATGCCATACGTGTTGCACAACTTAACCATCCGCTCATTCTTGAATGGGGTACCATTATCAGACACAAGGTCTCGTGGAACCCCAAATCGAGCCAAGATATTCCTCCGAATGAAAGCCACCACATGTTGCCCCAGCACGTTGGTTAGGGAAATGGCTTCCACGCACTTGGAGAAATACTCCGTGGCTGCCAAGATAAATCGATGCCCATTCGAGGCTTTTGGAAATATTGGGCCTACAATGTCAAACGCCCACATGGTAAATGGCCAGGGGCTGACCACGGAATGCAATGCAGATGATGGGATATGAATGGCGTGCCCATGCACTTGACATGGATGACACTTCCTAACATGATCGTGACAATCCTTTTTCAGGGTGGACCAAAAATAACCCCCTCTAAGTATTTTCATTGCCATCATGTTGGCATTAACATGCCCTCCACATTCTCCATCGTGGAATTCATGCATCACTATCCTAGCCTCCTCTAGGTCGATACACCTAAGCAGAATGCCGGTAAAACTCTTTTTGTATAAAACCCCACCCAGAATGGTGCATCGGATCGAAATCTTACGGATGAATGCCTTATCTTTGGATGTGGCATCCTCGGCGAATCCCCCATTTTCTAAAAACTGTTTGATGTCATGATACCAGGGTTTTTCAATAGAATCTGGGTTATTTTGGTAAATATCCAGATCGTGTGTGGATGGGTTGGGCGCATGCCATATTTCTAAAGATCAGGTCCCTGAAATGGGATCGACCTTTAGGGCTGAACCCAAGGAGGAGAGGGCATCGACAATGCCATTGTCCTCTCTTCCTACGTGTGTGAGTTTACACGATTGGAAGGACTCAACCAATCGAGTGGCCAACTCATGATATGGAAGCAGTTTCTCATTACGTACTTGCCAAATTTTCAAAACCTGGTTTATGACAAGGAGCGAATCCCCAAAGACCTCGATGCATGATGCCCCTAGAGTTTTCGAAATTCTTAAGCCTTGTATGAGTGCTTCATACTCAGCTACATTGTTGGAACATTCGAAATCTAAGCGGACTGCTATAGGAATCTCGCCCTTTTCAGGGGAGATGAGGATGACCCCAGCACCAGCCCCTCGTTGGTTTCGTGCCCCATCGAAGTGCATCTTCCACACTTGGTTTTCGAAAGTGTTTGCCAAAATGTGGTTTTGAAAATGGTTTTGCAATATGCCTTCATCAGGCATTTCAGCAAGTGTGGGATATGCGTCCTCCAAGGGGAACTCAGCCACGTAATCTTCTAGGGCTTGCCCCTTAATGGAGATCTGGTGATGGTATTTCAGGTCATACTCCATTAGAAGGAGTTGCCATTTGCCCAATCTACCCGTGAGAATGGGTTTTTCGAACAAGTGCTTGATTGGATCAAGCTTGGACACTATCCAGATCTCATGATCTAGGAAATTGTGTCTGAATTTCTGGCAGGCCCAGACTAGGGCCAAGCACGTCTTCTCCATGGCTTGATAATTTCATTCATAAGTCAAGAGAGTTTTCGAAATATAGTAGATGGCATACTCCTTATGGGTGTCATCCTCGTATTGAGCCAACAGGGCTCCTAAAGCATTCGCATGCACGAAGATGTAGAGTAAAAGCGGTTTTTCTTGCTTTGGAGGATTCAAAACGGGGGGATTAACCAAGTATGCTTCTAGTCTCTCGAAGGACTTTTGGCATTCGTCATCCCATTAGAATTTTGTGCCCTTCCTCAACCTTTTGTTGAAGGGTTCGCATCTAGTCGCCAGATTTGATATGAATCGGTGAACGGATTGTAAACGACCCTGGAGGCTACGGATTTGGGTGAGATTGGAGGGTGGAGCCATGTCTTTGATGGCTCGACACTTAGAGGGGTCGACTTCTATACCCCTTTGGCTCATCATAAAGCCCATAAGCTTCCCTGACTCTACCCCGAATACACATTTTTGAGGGTTTAACTTTATTTTGTAAAGCCTAAGCCTTTCGAAAATCTTTTGCAAACATTCGATATGGGTGCATCGGGTTTTGGATTTCGCCAAGAGATCATCTACATATACTTCCATGAGCTCATGAATTTGATCATGGAAGATCGTGGTCATGGCTTGTTGGTATGTTGCGCTGGCATTTTTCAAACCAAAGGGCATGACTGTATAGCAGTACGTGCCCCATGGGGTTGTGAAGGCGGTCTTACCCTGATCTCGTGGACTTACTTTGATTTGATTATAGCCTGAATAGCCATCCATAAACGAAAACATTTCGTGATTTGCAGTACTATCGACTATCAAATCTATGTTTGGTAAAGGATAATTATCCTTTGGAGTGGCTTTATTCAGGTTTCTGAAATTGATGCATATTCGAATTTTCCCATTGGTTTTTCGAACTACAACAATATTTGACAACCAATCAGAATACGCAATGGGTTTTATAAATCCGGCTTTTAGCAGATCTTCTAAACCCTCTTTGACTTGCGTGTGTACATTTAGGTGTATTTTCCTAAGCTTCTGCTTTATGGGTTTTACATCCGCATCTAAGGGAAGACGATGTTCGACAATGCTGGGGTCTATGCCCGGCATGTCTTCATACGTCCATGCAAACACATCTAAATAGGTTCGTAGAAATACAATGAATGCTAATCTTTCAGGTTCATGCAAACATGTGCCTATTTTGATGGATTTGAGATTGGAATCATCCCCTAGGTTTACCTCTATCAAATCTCCTCCTACTGATTGGGAAGGTCTTTCAAAATCAAGAATTTTATGAAATTCTGGGAGCTCAGAAGTGGGATCTTCCTCAAGGGGATCCACTTCTGGGCTTCGATCATTCTCATGGTTTTCAAAAGGACCTGGTTCTGTACTTAGATTTTCAAGTGATTTCGAAATTTTTGGTCTGGCTATGCAGACGACGTTTCTTTCGAAATCCTTTTCTTTTGCCAAAGTCCTACCAGGAGCAGCTATACACAAAATCTTTTTGGTATTTTCCAAATTTTCGATTTTTTTGGGTTTTTGTAAAACAAGAACCTTGGAAACTATACTAAGCACTCTATTTTCGAGTTTTTGTTTTTTCATTATTTTTGGCTTTTCTTCTTTTTCAATTTTTTTGATTTTAAGCTTTCCAAATGTTTTTGTATTTTTATAAAAGGGATCTTCTGTCATGCCTACAAAGGGAAAAGACTACGGGTTAGACTCGGAATAGGAGATCTAAATCGTAGGTCTCTTCTAAGGCGGTTCCAGGGCACCCTTGACCCAGGTGGTCACAAGAGGTGGCTCTAGCGATATTCTGGGAGTATAGCTGATCCCATATCGGCTTGGGTTGGCCCTAGGAAGGATGGGCTCTAGGAGACCCTGGTTCTGCGCCCCTAGACTTTTGTAGGGCGTGTAGCCCATATTCAACAACATATTCCACGATTTTTTGTTTTTTGAAAAGGTGTGATATAAATCGTGGTCCTGGAACATACTGTCGTCCATATTGTGCTCATATGGCCTCTTGTCCAGGGGCTTTAGAAATAGGAAACGCTTGGGCTTTCCCAGAAGGGTTAGAATCGGGAGGGGGCCGGCTTTGGGCGGCCCCTTCACACATACAACCTTCCTAGGGTTGTTTAACATGAGCCTTGGAGGCTCAATCACAATCTGCCCCAAGTTAGCCTCATGGGCCTAGGAGCTCAATAAACAAGGGGAGTTTATGATCCCCTAAAGCTGCGGGTGACTCTCACCTAGGATCATTACGACCCGGTCCCTGAAAGGGATCTTGATACACCTGTGAAATGTGGATGGCACAACGCACAAACTGTGTATCCAGGGCCTTCCCAACAACAGGTTATAGTGGGGGTGGATGTCCAAGACATAGAACACCCCCGTGTGTGCGATCCCTCCCATTTCCATTGGGAGTTCGATAGATCCTAATGGCCTAGACGCATTCCCATCGTATCCAGTGATAACGATGGGGCTTGGGTTCATAGAAGTCAAGGTGACTCCGATTTGGAATGCCACATGAAGTGGAAGGATGTTGAGCCCTCCTCCCCCATCGACTAGGCACCTGTCCAGAGAGTGATTATTTAGAACTACCTCGATATGCAGGGCCTGGTTGTGGGACTCGTAGGGTCTATCTACATCATCTTTCGAGAAAGTTATGGGTGATTTTGCTCCTAATAAAGCCACTTCGGTAGATAGGGATTCCAGACTTACGTTCAAATCAACCTTGGCTCTTTCTAGAATTTTCTCTAGCACGAGTCTATGCCTAGAAGAGGTTTGTATAAGCTCTAGGATAGACATGTGGATAGGAATCTTTGAAAGGTGGTTTTCGAAGTCATAAGGATTTAGGATGACTTTATCCTTGTCTGCTTTTGGCAGAACACCAGGGATACATGCTTTTGAGGGGCCAGGCACACTGACCGCCTTTTGAGCACTTTGTAGGTGTGGGGGTTGATAGATCCTCCCGGATCTAGTCACCTCCCCCACGACCAGCCTAGAGTTCGCGCTAAATTTGGCTCTAAGGATGAGTTGAGGAGTACCATGAAGTTTTAAAACTGGTTTAGCCGGGGATTAAGTTTTTGGTGGTCCCCGGATGACGACTTGGGCGGGCTTCTTGTACAGTACAAGAGTGGGCGCACAAGTGGGTCGACCAGACTCTGGTTTTTGCGCTAGTTCTTTAGAAAAGGTGAGGGTACATACCTCCTTTCCTTTCCCACTGCCACTGGCGTGCTTGGGAAAGGGTTCTTTGAAGATAGCTTGAGGTGGCTCAAGTTCCGCAGTGACCTGGAGCCGGCCCTCTGCTATCAATTTCTCAATTTTATTTAAAAGGGAGAAACAGCATTTGGTATCATGGCCTTTGAGCCAATGATACTTACAAAATCGATTTAAATACCCCCCTTTGGAAGTGACTCCTTCGGAGATTTCGGGAAGCTCTATCATGCCTTGGGCAAGTAGGAGGTCTAAGACCTCCAACACAGGTTGCCCCAGCGGTGTATATTCCCGTTTTTCAACCAGTTTTTGAAAGGTTCGCTCCCTTTTATTTTCTAGTTTTTCAAAATTTTTGGAAGTGCCTGCCACGCCTGGATCCACCCGGACATTGGCGATTTTGTGGGGCCTTTTCCCCTTTGTCCATCGTGGGTAGCCCATAAGTGATGGGCTTTTTCAAGCGGGTTTTAGAAACGGCATTTCCTTTCCATAAGTGATCGTATGTCCCTTTTCTCAAGTTGGTTTCGAAAAGGGATGCCTTTTTTTATTAGCTTATGGAAAGTTGAGATCTCATGGAGCGAGAGAAGGGTTTTTAACTCGCTTTTAAAGTTATCCAGGATGAGCATGACTGCGCATCCTTCGGATATGGGCTCTCGCACTTGGCCCAAAAGTGACCTCCATCTTATAATGAAGGCATGTATGTCTTCGTTCATGCCTTGCTTTATATCCCTTAAGGTATTCAGAGTCGGCGTGACTTCTACGTTGTGTGCAAATCTTTGCATGAAGCAGTTCGCTAACTCTTCAACAGTAGCGAACTAGCTTAAGTCGTAGGAAGCCAGCCATTTGGTAGCGGTTCCTTTAAGGGATAAAGGGAACCAATACACCCATTTCATCGAGTCCTTTTTCTTCTTATGGGCTCGACGTGAGAAAAGCTGCAAGTGAGACCTAGGGTCTCCCATGCCATCATACCGATGGAAGTTCGGTATTTCATCGTCACTGTCTGTTTCATAATCCATAGGAAGGAAATCAGACAGGGCGTAGCTTCTTTTCTCTTTGTTTTGCCCTTTCAGCAACTGCTGTAGGGCTTTACGGTCCTTTTGTGTGAAGGACTCGTGGTATTGGTTGCCTTCCATTATGGAGGCCTCTTTGTGCTTGCGAGGTTTTTTAGATTTTTTCTTAGGCCTTTGTTCACCGTTTGATGAACACGAATCGCCTACTTCAGCCTCTTGGCTGAGAGCATCGATCTCAAACTCCCTTCTCAGGTCCTCGATTTCATCTAGTTTGATCTTGTTTTTGAAAATCCTCCTAGAGTGAGAACTTGATGCGCATGAGCCTTGGTTCGACACTTCACTTGGATTGGATTTTGACATTCTTTTCAAGCTTTTTCAAAATTTCCTAAGTACAAGCAAAGAAAACAAAGTTTAAAAAATGACACCTCTTTGAAAATTTTCGAGTTTCTAGACCAACTCGACTTTTGAAAGACTCACATCCCACCGGGCGTGCCAATCTCTGTAGACGAAGGAAAATCCCCGCCTCCCTTGGCTTCTCAGGCCTGGAGCAGATCCTTTTGTGTGTCTAAGTCCTATTTGTATAAACAGGGCATGCCAGCTAGCTTACCTAAGCTAGCAAAGATATGTTTTAACTTGACTTCTAACGTGGCGACTGTGAGCAAGTGAGCTCTTGTCATCACAGACCTTCTTGTACCGATGCGCAAGGGTCAGTCTGTACGCTTTTAAAAATCGAGTTTGGGGTAGAAAAAAAGCCTACGAAAGCGGTTTGAGGTGTTTGATTCAGGTCTTTTTAATGCGATTGCAGATTTTAGATCACGTGTATTTGCACATGCGTAAGTCTTTCTCTTTATCCCTTTATGGGCCACCTAGGTGTGCGTTATGAACACTCCACTACATGGGGCGAATTTGAGCGGGAGTACGGGGCTTGCTTTGATGCAATATGCATCCTACCTTGTGGTATGGCATAGATGCAATGCAAACTCACGCTACTCCAAAGGGAAAACCCGAATGTAAAGACAGTGCCGAAGGGAAATGACTTGTAATGTAAATACCGAAGGGAGATATGTATATAAGGTATATATGGGCCCTTACTCGGGTCTTACAAATAAGAGCGAAGGCTCAATGTGTGTGAGTGCTTGAATTGAAAGACTACACACACGACATGAAATGAAACCCAAATATAACTTGCAGTATGGCCTTAACTAAGGTCTTGGGAATAAGAGCGAAAGCTCAATGTGTGTGAGTGCTTGAATTGAAGTACTACGCACACAACATGAAATGAACCCCAAATAGTATAACACGGCCCTTACTTGGGTCTTTCAAATAAGAGCGAAGGCTCAATCTGTGTGAGTGCTTGAATTGAAGTACTACGCACACAACATGAAATGAAACCCAAATAGAATAGCACGGCCCTTACTTGGGTCTTTCAAATAAGAGCAAAGGCTCAATGTGTGTGAGTGCTTGAATTGAAAGACAACACACCCAACTTAAGCAAAACCCTACGTAAGTTAAAGTGTATATATATATTTATATCTTAGGGGCTGATTAGGCCCGTGTGTGTTCAAAATCGTGCACGACTAAGAGAGTGCACCTGTGTGTGGGTGTGCCAAGCCACGTCATTACAAGCGGGGGGAGACAATGCTCCGTTATTACAACCCCGTATCAAATTGAATCTCAAGCAAGTATACAACTAAAGACCGAGTTTAGGCACTTACGAGTGGCTGGTCCGAAGATGCCTAGCTTGAGCGTGGGCTTGGCCTTCGCCTTGGGCTGCAAGAGGGAGCTCCGCGGAGTTGAACGGCAAGAGGGGCTACTGGCCGGATGGAAATGGTGCGTGGGAGGGGCGCCTTGAAATGGCCGGCTGCTACGAATGGGTTGGCTTTGTGTGTTGGGCTAAAGTGACTAAGTAGGGTCACTAAGGGAGGGTGTAGTGTTAGGAAATGTGACACTAAATGGGAGCCTAAGGGAGTGTCTAAGGGAGTGCCTAAGGGAGGTATATGGCTGGCGGGTGGCAGGCCGAATGGGTATGAAACAGTCGGTTGGAGTGGCCGACTAAGGGAGACTCGATGGTGGTGGTTGCTAAGGTGGCTATGGGCTGTCGTAGATGGGAAGGAAACTAACTAGGGTATGGGGTAAGGTGGAGTTAAGGGCTGAGGGGAAATGATATGGGTAGGTCTTAGGGAGTTAAGTGGAGTGGTCGGGTGTAGCTAGGGTGGCTAGGTAATGGCGGATGTTTGGAGTGGCTAAGGGTCTGGCCGAATGGGTAGGATGGAGGGTGGCTGGTGTTAGGGTGATGTGGTGGTGGTGTAGGTGGCTGAGAGTGGAGGGGGAGTGAAGAAAAGGTGGAGTGGAGTGAAGATACTAACCGATGGTGATGGGAGGCGGCAGATGGAAGAGGAGCAGTCGGGCAGTTGAGGTGGGTGGTTCGGCCGGATGGAAAGGGTGGCAACGGATGGTTGGCCGGCTAGGATGTGGTGGAGTAGGTGGAGCAAGGTGGTGGCTGGCTGTTGGGCAGGTGGAAGACCTGGCTGGGAGTGGCTGGGCTCGGTTGGCAATGGGGAATGGAATCGGTTGGGCTGGCTGGGATCAGAGAGCTAGGAAAACCCGCCCCTTGGGGGGGGGGGGGTTTATATAGGGCTGAAGAGGTCGGTTGAGGGTGGTATTAGGAAGGTGGTAAGGTGGTCTAGGGGTGGTGGTGTGGTGATAAGGTGGGCTGGTTTTGGGGTAGGGCCAGATATTTTCATACAAGGGGTTTTGGGTAGATAGTGTGCTAGGTTTAAGTGGGGTGGTTTAGAGGTTTAGGGTTTAGCTTGGTGGGTTGGTTTTGGGGTGAGGTTTAGTGAGGTGAGCTAGGTGATTAGGCTAGGATTAGGTTAGGTTTAGGGAAATTAACCTAGGTTTAGGGAAGGATTAGGGAAGTGGGTTAGGTGATTAGGTTGGGATTAGGCCGGGATTAGGGAAGTGGGTTAGGTGATTAGGCTAGGATTAGGACAGGATTAGGATAAAAGGCTAGGATTAGGTGTTTTTGATTAGGATTGGATTAAGGAGCTCCCTTTGCATGACCCATAGACCCTAATTACATCATGTTGGTGCAGCCCTAGGTTAGGTTTTGGCTAATTACAAGCTTAAACCCATTTAATTAGGCTAACCCACATGATTAACCCCAAACTTGACACACAAGTCAAGCTTAATTACAACACACTTTAATCTTATCCTCCCCCACTCTCTCTCATGCCCATAATCCTACGTGAAATTCAAGTGGGCCCCACCTCCATTTATGAGAAGGTGATGTGGGCCATGGATATGGATATTGGATTGGATCTCTGGATCCAAATCCAATCCAAGTCCACACATGGGTTTGGATTGGGATCTGGATATATATGGTCCAGATCCAATCCAAACTGAATTCTGACTCCTTCGAGCTGTATTCGAAACGAGCGGTTTGTGCGGGGTCTGACAGCATCAGTACTCCGTCTGCGTTGGGTCTTCGCTAACATGATCGTCCGCCTCTATTTTCGCCTTTCGGAGATGACTTCAAATGATGTTTTGATGATAACAGGGTCTTGGACGTTCGAGATCCTGGGGGTGGATTCAATGTGAGAGTTGCTGTGCCGGGCTCGACTCGTGCTCCGGTTCTGGGCTCCCTTTAGCTTCTCTGGTCCTGTCTTGTTTAGGACAAGCTGCTTCAAGGTTTCAAAAACGTGTTTTAAAAGGTTTTTAAAGCCATATTATACATATTTAAAACATATAAAGTTTAAAACATATGTACAGGGTTGTCTAGAAGGCTCCTGGGTTTCCAAACTCAAAATAGCCCTTTGGGGCTGCTTTTACAAAACCAGGTTTGTTTGTGGGATTTCAGGGTGTTTACACCCATGCACTCGAGCCTTTTTGCTCTCTTACCCCAATATACTTTATAAGCCTTCTATACTTCGAATCTCCTCTCTTCTTAAGCCAATATATATATTTCATTTCGTGTGAGTTTTACTTTTGGGAATGTAGAGTGACTGATCTTTTATTTCGCATGAGTTTTACTTTTGGGAATTGTAGACGCACGAAAAATCCCCACGCCTCTTCGCCTTTTCTGGGCATGGAGTGGGTCCTCTCGTGCGTCTAAGGCCTATTTATATAAACAGGGCGTGCTAGCTAACTTACCTAAGCTAGCGAAGATATTAAACTGACTTCTAATCGTGGCGACTGTGAGCAAGTGAGCTCTTGTCGTCACAGACCTTCTTGCACCGATGCGCAAGGGTCAGTCTGTACGCTTTGCAAAAATCGAGTTTTTGGGATAGAAAGCCTACGAAGCGATTCGAGGTGTCTAATTCGGGTCTTTTAGATGCGATTGCAGATTTTAGATCACGTGGACTTGTACGTGCCTAAGTCTTTCCTTTTATCCCTTTATGGGCCACCTAGTTTGTGTGTTATGAACACTCCACTACATGGGCGAATTTGAGCGGGGCTTGCTTTGATGCAATATGCGTCCTACCTCGTGGTATGGCGTAGATGCAATGCAAACTCACGCTACTCCAAAGGGAAAACACGAATGTAAAGACAATCCCGAAGGGAAATAACTGAAGGGAAATAACCGATGGGAAATGACTTGTAATGTAAATGCCGAAGGGAGATATGTATATAGAGTATGTATATGGGCCCTTACTCGGGTCTTGCAAATAAGAGCAAAGGCTCAATGTGGGTGCGTGCTTGAATTGAAAGACTTACACACATGACATGAAATGAAAACCCAAATAGTATAGGTTGGCCCTTGGGTCTTTCAAATAAGAGCGAAGGCTCAATGTGTGTGAGTGCTTGAATTGAAAGACAACACACCCAACTTAAGCAAAACCCTACAAAAATTAAAGTATATGTATATATTTATGTATTAGGGGCTGATTAGGCCTGTGTGTGTTCAAAATCGTGCACAACTAAGAGAGTGCACGTGTGTGGGTGTGCCAAGCCACGTTATTACAAGCGGGGGGAGACTATGCTCCGTTATTACAACCCCGTATCGAATTGAATCTCAAGCAAGTATACAACTAAGGACCGAGTTAGGCACTTACTAATAGCTGGTCTGAAGAAGCCTTGCTTGAGCGTGGGCTTGGCCTTCGCCTTGGGCTGCAAAAGGGAGCTCCGCGAGGTTGAACGACAAGGGGACGTGCTGGCCGGATGTCCTTGATGCGCGGGAAGAGTGCCTTGAAGATGGCCGGCTGCTAAGGAGGGGTTGTTTTTGGTGTGTTGGGTTAAAGGGCCTAAGTAGGGCCACTAAGGGAGTAGGGCACTAAGGGAAGGGAACTAGCTAGGGGAAGGTTATGGCTGGCAGATGGCTGGCCAAATGAAAAGGTGACAGTCGGTTGGAGTGGCCGACTAGGAGGACTTGATGGTGGCGGGTTGCTAGGGCGGCTAGGAGTGGTGTAAGGGAAGGGTGGCAGCTAGGATGTGGGGTAAGGGAAGGGTGGTTGTGGTGAGGTAGAGTGGACAGGACTTAGGGGGTTCAATGGGATGACCGGGTATAGCTAGGGTCGTTAGGTAGTGACGGGTAGTTAGGGTGGTTATGGGCCTGGCCGAGGGGAAGTGGTGGCATCAAGTGGAATGGCTGGTCTTAGGGTGATATGGTAGGGGGTTAGGTGGCTGAGAGTGGACAGGGAGTGAAGAAGAAGTAAGGTGGAGTGTAGGGTACTAACCGGATGGTGGAAGGAAGCGGGTGAAAGGGGAGCAGCCGGATGGTTGGGATGCTTAGGATGGAGTTCAGCCGAGTGATGGTGGTGGTGGTGCTCGGTTGGGAGGTAGTGGCGGATGTGGTGGCTGGACGTGGAGCAGGAGGGGATTCGGCTGAGCTGGAAAGTGGAGGACCCGGGATTGGAGGTTGGAGCTTCTAGATGGGAAAACCCGCCCCCAAAGGGGGGGGGTTTATATAGGGCTGGGCTAGGTCGGTTAGGGCTGGTTTTGGGGTATTGGTTAGGTGGTTTAGGTAGGGTGGTGTGGTGATAAGGTGGGCTGGAAAGGGTAGGGCCAGATATTTTAAATACAAGTGGTTTGGGTAGGTTGTGGGCTAGGGGTGGTTTAGAGGTTTAGGGTTTAGCTAGGTGGGTTGGTTCTAGGGTGAGGTTTAGTGAGGTAGGTTAGGTGATTAGGCTAGATTAGGCTAGGTTTAGGGAAATTAACCTAGGTTTAGGGAAGGATTAGGGAAGTGGGTTAGGTGATTAGGTTGGGATTAGGCCGGGATTAGGGAAGTGGGTCAGGTGATTAGGCTCAGATTAGGATGGGATTAGGGTAGAAGTCTAGGATTAGGTGTTTTTGGTTAGGTTTAGGTGATTAGGTTCGGATTAGGCTGGGATTAGGGAAGTGGGTCAGGTGATTAGGCTCAGATTAGGATGGGATTAGGGTAGAAGGCTAGGATTAGGTGTCTTTGGTTAGGTTTAGGTGAAGGAGCTCCCTTTGCATGGCCCATAGACCTTAACCACATCATGTTGGTGCAGCCCTAGGTTAGGTTTTGGCTAATTACAAGCTTAAACCCAATTAATTAGGCTAACCCACATGATTAACCCCAAACTTGACACACAAGTCAAGCTTAATTACAACACACACTTGATCTTATCCACCCCCACTCTCTTTCATGCCCATAATCCCACGTGAAATTCAAGTGGGCCCCACCTCCATTTATGAGAAGGTGATGTGGGCCATGGATATGGATATTGGACTGGATTTTTGAATCCAAATCCAAATCCAAGTCCATACAATGGGTTTGGATTGGGATCTGGATATATATGGTCCAGATCCGATCCAAACTGAACTCTGACTCCTTCGAGCTGTATTCGAAATGAACGGTTTGTAGACGCGCGAAAATCCCCGCCTCTTCGCCTCTTTCGTGGCTTGGAGTGGATCTTATCGTGCGTCTAAGGCCTATATATATAAACAGGGCGTGCCAGCTAGCTTACTTAAGCTAGCGAAGATATATTAATACTGACTTCTAAACGTGGCGATTGTGAGCAAGTGAGCTCTTGTCGTCGCAGACCTTCTTGCACCGATGCGCAAGGGTCAGTCTGTACGCTTTTGCAAAAAATCGAGTTTTAGGGAGAAAGCCTACGAAACGGTTCGAGGTGTCTATTTCGGGTCTTTAAGATGCGATTGCATGTTTTAGATCACGTGGATTTGCACGTGCCTAAGTCTTTTCTTTTATCCCTTTTTGGGTCGCCTAGTTTGTGTGTTATGAACACTCCACTACATGGGCGAATTCGAGCGGGGGTTGCTTCGATGCAATATGCGTCCTACCTCGTGGTATGGCGTAGATGCAATGCAAACTCACGCTACTCCAAAGGGAAAACCCGAAATGTAAAGACAATGCTGAAGGGAAATAACAGAAGGGAAATAACCGAAGGGAAATAACCGAAGGGAAATACGTATATATCTTATGTATATGAGCCCTTACTCGGGTCTTGCAAATAAGAGCGAAGGCTCAATGTGGGTGCGTGTTTGAATTGAAAGACTTATACACACGACATGAAATTAAACCCAAATATAAATTGCAGTATGGCCTTGACTAAGGTCTTGGGAGTAAGAGCGAAGGCTCAATGTGTGTGAGAGTGCTTGAATTGAAGTACTACACACACGACATAAATGAAACCCAAATATAACTGCAATAAGGCCTTTACTAAGGTCTTGGGAGTAAGAGCGAAGGCTCAATGTGTGTGAAAGTGCTTGAATTGAAAGACTACTCACACGACAAGAAATGAAACCCAAATAGTATAGGTCGGCCCTTACTTGGGTCTTTCAAATAAGAGCAAAAGCTCAATGTGTGTGAGAGTGTTTAAATTGAAAGACTTACTCACACGACATGAAATGAAACCCAAATAGTATAGGTCGGCCCTTACTTGGGTCTTTCAAATAAGAGCGAAGGCTCAATGTGTGTGAGAGTGTTTAAATTGAAAGACTTACTCACACGACATGAAATGAAACCCAAATAGTATAGGTCGGCCCTTACTTGGGTCTTTCAAATAAGAGCGAAAGCTCAATGTGTGTGAGAGTGTTTAAATTGAAAGACAACGCACCCAACTTAAACAAAACCCTTCGGAAATGAAATATATACGTACACTTATATATTAGGGGCTGATTAGGCCCGTGTGTGTTCGAAATTGTGCACGACTAAGAGAGTGCACGTGTGTGGTTGTGCCAAGCCACGTTATTACAAGCGGGGGGAGACTATGCTCCGTTATTACAACCCCGTATCAAATTGAATTTCAAGCAAGTGTATGATTAAAGACCGAGTTTAGACACTTACAAGTAGCTGGTCCGTAGAGGTCTTGCTTGAGCGTGGCCTTGGCTTTGGGCTGCAAACGGGAGCTCCGCGAAGGTGTGTGACCAAGGGTGCTGGCCGGCTGCAAATGGGGCGCGGGATGGACGCCTCGAAGGGGGCCGGTGGTGAGTAGGCGGCGCCTCCAAGTAGGGAGTTTAGAGTGGCTGACTAAGTGGGTCTTAGGGTCACTAGGGAAGTTAGGTACTTAGGGAAACTGGCCCTAAAAGGTGAGCTAGTGGGACGGCCAAATAGGACACCTAGGGGGATCGGCCGAATGGGAGATGGTGGCTAAACAGTGGCCAGCCACTTGGGTTATCCTAGGTTCGGCTAGGCTTAGATGGTGGCAGCAAAGAGGTTGAGCTAAGGGGAAGATGGGTGGCCAAGAGTGGAGAGGTGGTAGAGAGTGGCTTTGAGGGAGTAAAGGGGACTTACCGAGTGGGGAAGAGTGGCGGATGGAGTGGGAGAGTGGCGGGCAGGTAGCTGTCGGCTGGTGGAGTTGGGGGAAGATGGTGGCGTCCGGCTGGGAGGCAGTGGGGGTGGACGGAAGAGGGAAGGTGGCGGCTGGTGGAGGAGCTGGAGCTGCTGGGAAGACGGGTGAGAGATGGGAGAAGGAGAGGGCCCGGCTGGGTGGTGGAGTGGTTCCCACTTGGAAAACCCGCCCACAACGAGGGGGGTTTAAATAGGGGATGGGTAGGTCGGTTAGGGCTGGGTTGTGGGTAGTGGTTAGGTGGTTTAGGTAGGGTAGTATGTAGATAAGGTGGGCTGGATGGGGTTGGGCCAGATATTTTAAAACTAGGGGTTTGGGAAAATCGTGGGCTAAGGGTGGTTTAGGGGTTTAGGGCTAGGTTAGGTGGTGGGGTTTTAGGGTGAGGTTTAGTGAGCTAGGTTAGGTGGTTTAGGCTAGGTTTAGGCTAGGATTAGGGAAATTAATCTAGGTTTAGGGAAGGATTAGGGGAGTGGGTTAGGTGATTAGGTCGGGATTAGGCCGGGATTAGGGAAGTGGGTTAGGTGATTAGGTTGGGATTAGGGGGGATTAGGGGTTTAGGCTAGGTTTAGGCATTTTGGGTTAGGTTTAGGTGAAGGAGCTCCCTTAGCATGGCCCATAGACCTTGATCACCCCATGTTGGTGCAGCCCTAGGTTAGGTTTTAGCTAATTACAAGCTTAAACCCACTCAATTAGGCTAACCCACAAGATTAAACCCAAACTTGACACACAAGTCAAGCTTAATACAACACTCTTGATATTTTTCACCCCCACTCTCTCTCATGCCCAATATCCCACGTGAATTCCAAGTGGGCCCCACCTCCATTTATGAGAAGGTGATGTGGGCCATGGATATGGATATTGGATTGGATCTCTGGATCCAAATCCAAATCCAAGTCCACATATGGGTTTGGATTGGAATCTGGATATATATGGTCCAGATCCAATCCAAACTGAACTCTGACTCCTTCGAGCTGGGTTCGAGACGGACGATTTGTGCGGGGCCTGACAGCATCAGTACTCCGTCTGCGTTGGGTCTTCGCCAACATAGTCGTCCGCCTCCGTTTCTGCCTTCCGGAGATGACTTCAAATGCTATTTTGATAAGAACAGGGTCTTGGACGTTTGAGATCCTGGGATGTGAATCAGATACAAGAGTTGCTGCGCCGGGCTCGACAGGTGCTCCGGTTCCGGGCTCTTCTTGGCTCTCCTGGTCCTGTCTTGATCGGGCCAAGCCACTTTGGGGTTTCAAAACATGTTTTAAAAGGGTTTTCAAAAGCTATATGTTTTTGAAAAATAAAGTTTAAAACATATATACAGGGTTGTTTGGAAGGCTCCTGGGTTTCCAAACTCAAAATGGCCCTTTGGGGGCTGCTTATATAAAACCAGATTCGTTTAAGAAATTCGTGGGATTTCGGGGTGTTTACAGATGCCCCTCTTTGGCCTTGTCCAAATAGATTTGGATAAGGGCAAAGATGACAAACACCCCTTTTGATGTTTCCCTAGATCTAGCCACGAAGAATATGGGATCGTCCCATTTTAACAAAATCTCAATTTTACAAACTCTGGTAGGAGGAGATATCACGCCAAAGGGTTTACTTATGGAATCTGGTCCTAAATGGGATCATGTTTATGCAAGTACCATGCGTGGAATGCAGATGATATGGGTGTGGTGCCAAGAGTGGCGACCTCCCAGAGACCAGATGTGGTCGAACTCTAGAGACTTACAAGGTCTATTGCTCCAAGTGAGCAAATCCTATGCTGTTCGATGTTCGGTTTTCAAAACTTATTTACAAAAGCTATTTACAAAAGGGACAACTGTCTTGAGCCTCGATCCTAAGGATCTCGAGCTCTTCGTGCTTGCCCTTGTTTGAGTCTTAACACTCGCTTATCTAGCGGAGGTTTTATAAGAAAACAAGCTTCATTTCAAATTCCTACGCCTTACTCGAAAGGTCGAATTCTCAAACAAGATGAAATTCAAGTAAGTAAATCCTATTTTTACTTTAGGATTCCTCGAAATGAACCATGCTTTAGCTTGGGATAAGCCAGGGATGGGAAAGAGATACCACGGTCCCTTCTGAAGTGTCCCGTGGTTTAAGGCATAGAAGGCGGAAAACTGCTCTTTTTGAGCTCTTTGGCCTCTTTTTCCTTTTTCCATAGAGGGTCTCCCTTTGGGAGTATTTTTTCTTTAATCCCTCTTTTTTTATAAGAGAATCGATTTTTCTTTTTTTGAAGTCTGGTTTCTTTCTTTTGGAAAGAGACTTTAAATGGGAAATTCCCTTTTGATTTGGGCCTTTGTTTTCCTTTTGGAAGGAGAAGAGAAGAGGGGAGGACTTATCCCAAGCCTACACTCGATCCATTCCAGATCAGCCTATTTAGAAATAGCACGTACTACTTGCAAGTATCTTGCTATGTTGAACTAGGCCCTTCTTTGTAAGAAGAAGGATTTTGAAATGTAACCACGATTTTGAAAACTCCACTTTTTCACAAGTGCGAATTCTCTTACTTAGGGTCACACGAGTTGCTTTTGCACCTTATTCACACGTCTCAGGGCAGCTATCCCTATCAAATTCTCGAAAACTGGAATTTAATCCAGATCCTACACATGATACTTCTTTAAGTATTGAATATTGATAGGATCTGCTAAATTCCTACCTTCTACATCGATCAACCAATACGAATTGTTCGTAGTGGTTGCTCGCACAACATAGGGTCCATCCCAGTTGGGGCGCCACTTGCCTAGGGGGTGTGGGCCACGATGGTGGATGGCTTTCAAGACCAGATCTCCCACTTCAAAGTGGCGAGGTCTCATGTGTTTGCTATAATGTCGGGCTATCCTTTGCCGGTATGCACGAGCATGATCCATAGCAAGGAGTCGCCTCTCATCTAGCAAATCTAGTTCGGCCATCCTAGCATGCTGAAGCGTCTCTAGGGGAAGGTCGAGTGCAATGGATGTATGGAATGAATGCAGTTGGGTATGAATGGGAAGAATGGCGTTTGTGCCATAGACCAATTCGAATGGTGTGGCATTCGTGGGAGTCCGGATGGAAGTCCTATAAGCCCATAAGGCTTCGTCCAGCTTCTCATGCCACCTCCTACCCTTCTCTAAGGTTTTCTCAATGATACCAATGAGAGTCTTGTTTGTGGCTTCGGCTTGGCCGTTGCCTTGAGGGTAGTAGGGCGAGGAGAAGTGGTGAGTTATGCCATACGTGTTGCACAACTTAACCATCCGCTCGTTCTTGAATGGGGTACCATTATCAGACACAAGGTCTCGTGGAACCCCAAATCGAGCCAAGATATTCCTCCGGATGAAAGCCACCACATGTTGCCCCATTACATTCGTTAGGGAAATGGCTTCCACCCACTTGGAGAAATACTCCGTGGCTGCTAAAATAAAACGATGCCCATTCGAGGCCTTTGGAAATATGGGGCCTACAATGTCAAACGCCCACATGGTAAATGGCCAGGGGCTGACCACAGAATGCAATGCAGATGAAGGGATATGAATGGCGTGCCCATGTACTTGACATGGATGACACTTCTTAACATGATCGTGACAATCCTTTTTCAGGGTGGACCAAAAATAACCCCCTCTAAGTATTTTCATTGCCATCATGTTGGCATTAACATGACCTCCACATTCTCCATCGTGGAACTCGTGCATCACTATCCTAGCCTCCTCTAGGTCGATACACCTAAGCAGAATGCCGGTAAAACTCTTTTTGTATAAGACCCCACCCAGAATGGTGTATCGGGTCGAAATCTTACGAATGAATGCCCTATCTTTGGATGTGGCATCCTCGGTGAATCCCCCATTTTCTAAAAATTGTTTTATGTCATAGAACCAGGGTTTTTCAATAGACTCTGGGTTGTTTTGGCAAATATCCAAGTCGTGTGTGGATGGATGGGGCGCATGCCATATTTCCAAAGATCTGGTCCCTGAGATGGGATCGACCTTCAGGGCTGAACCCAAGGAAGAGAGGGCATCGGCGATGCCATTGTCCTCTCTTCCCACGTGTGTGAGCTTACACGACTGGAAGGATTGGACCAATCGAGTGGCCAACTCGTGATATGGAAGTAGTTTCTCATTACGTACTTGCCAAATTTTTAAAACCTGGTTTATGACAAGGAGCGAATCTCCAAAGACCTCGATGCATGATGCCCCTAGAGTTTTCGAAATCCTTAAGCCTTGTATGAGTGCTTCATACTCAGCTACGTTGTTGGAACATTCGAAATCTAAGCGGACTGCTATGGGAATCTCGCCCTTTTCAGGGGAGATTAGGATGATCCCGGCACCAGCCCCTCGTTGGTTTCGTGCCCCGTCGAAGTGCATCTTCCACACTTGGTTTTCAAAAGAATTTGCCAAAATGTGGTTTTGAAAATGGTTTTGCAATATGCCTTCATCAGGCATTTCGACAAGAGTGGGATATGCGTCCTCCAAGGGGAAGTCAGCCACGTAATCTGCTAGGGCTTGCCCCTTAACGGAGATCTGGTGATGGTATTTCAGATCATACTCCATTAGAAGGAGTTGCCATTTGCCCAATCTACCCGTGAGAATGGGTTTTTCGAACAAGTGCTTGATTGGATCGAGCTTGGACACTATCCAGATCTCATGATCTAGGAAGTAGTGTCTGAATTTCTGGCAGGCCCAGACTAGGGCCAAGCACGTCTTCTCCATGGCTTGATAATTTCGTTCATAAGCCAAGAGAGTTTTCGAAATATAGTAGATGGCATACTCCTTATGGGTGTCATCCTCGTATTGAGCCAACAGGGCTCCTAAAGCGTTTACATGCACGGAGATGTATAATAAAAGCGGTTTTCCTTGCTTTGGAGGATTCAAAACGGGGGGATTAACCAAGTATGCCTTTAGTCTCTCGAAGGACTTTTGGCATTCGTCATCCCATAAGAATTTCGTACCCTTCCTCAACAGTTTGTTGAAGGGTTCGCATCTAGTTGCCAGATTCGATATGAATCGGCGCACAGATTGTAATCGACCCTGGAGGCTACGGACTTGGGTGAGATTGGAGGGTGGAGCCATGTCTATGATGGCTCGACACTTAGAGGGGTCGACTTCTATTCCCCTTTGGCTCACCATAAAGCCTAGAAGCTTTCCTGATTCTACCCCGAACACACATTTCTGAGGGTTTAGCTTTACTTTGTAAAGCCTAAGCCTTTCGAAAATCTTTTGTAAACATTCGATATGGGTGCATCGGGTTTTGGATTTCACCAAGAGATCATCTACATACACTTCTACAAGCTCGTGAATTTGATCATGGAAGATCGTGTTCATGGCTCGTTGGTATGTTGCGCCGGCATTTTTCAAACCAAAGGGCATGACTGTATAGCAATACGTGCCCCATGGGGTTGTGAAGGCGGTCTTACCCTGATCTCGTGGACTTAGTTTGATTTGATTATAGCCTGAATAGCCATCCATAAATGAAAACATTTCATGATTTGCAGTACTATCGACTATCAAATCGATGTTTGGTAAAGGATAATTATCCTTTGGAGTGGCTTTATTCAGGTTTCTGAAATCGATGCATATTCGAATTTTCCCATTGGTTTTTCGAACTACAACGATATTTGACAACCAATCAGAATACGCAATGGGTTTTATAAATCCGGCCTTTAGCAGATCTTCTAAACCCTCTTTGACTTGCGTGTGTACATTCGGGTGTATTTTCCTAAGCTTCTGCTTTATTGGTTTTACACCTACATCTAAGGGAAGACGATGCTCGACTATGCTGGGATCTATGCCCGGCATGTCTTCATATGTCCATGCAAACACATCTAAATAGGTTCGTAGAAATGCCATGAATGCTATCTTTTCAGTTTCATGCAAGCATGCGCCTATTTTGATGGTTTTGGGATTGGAATCATCCCCTAGGTTCACCTCTACGAAATCTCCTCCTATTGATTGGGAAGGTTTTTCAAAATCGAGAATTCTATGAAATTCTGGGAGCTCAGAAGTGGGATCTTCCTCAAGGGGATCCACTTCTGGGCTTTGATCATTCTCGTGGGCTATAGACCCGAGGGAACTTGATGCGTGATTTTCAAAATAACCTGGTTTTGTACTTAGATTTTCAAGTGATTTCGAAATTTTTGGTCTGGCTATGCAGACGACGTTTCTTTCGAAATCCTTTTCTTTTGTCAAAGTCCTACCAGGAGCGGCTATGTACAAAATCTTTTTGGTATTTTCCAAATTTTTGATTTTTTTGGGTTTTTGTAAAACAAGAACTTTGGGAACTATACAAAGCACACTTTTTTCGAGTTTTTGTTTTTCCATTGTTTTTGGTTTTTCTTGTTTTTTCGATTTTTTTGATTTTAAGTTTTCAAATGTTTTTGGTATTTTTAGAAAAAGGGATCTTCCGTCATACCTACAAAGGGAAAACACTATGGGTTAGACTCGGAATAGGAGATCTAAACCATAGGTTTCTTCTAAGACAGGCTCCGGGGCACCCTTGACCCAGGTGGTCACAGGGGGTGGCTCCGGCGGTATTCGGGGAGTATAGCCGATCCCATATCGGCTTGGGTTGGCCCTAGGAAGGATGGGCTCTAGGAGACCCTGGTTTTGCGCCCCTAGACTTTTGTAGGGCGTGTAGCCCATGTTCAATAACATGTTCCACGACCTTTTGTTTTTTGAAAAGATGGGATACAAGTCGTGGTCCTGGAACATGCTATCGTCCATATTAGGCTCGTATGGCCTTTTGTCCAGGGGTTTTGGAAATAGGGAACGCTTGGGTTTTCCTAGGAGGATTAGAGTCGGGAGGGGGCCTGCTTTGGGCGGCCCCTTCACACATACAACCTTCCTAGGGTTGTTTAACACGAGCCGAGGTGGCTCAACCATAATTTGCCCCAGGTTAGCCTCATGGGCCTGGGAGCTCGATAAACAAGGGGAGTTTATGATCCCCTGAAGCTGTGGGTGACTCTCACCTAGGATCACTACGACTTGGTCCCTAAAAGGGATCTTGACACATTTGTGGAAGGTGGATGGCACAGCGCACAAACTGTGTATCCAGGGTCTTCCCAGCAACAGGTTATAATGGGGGTGGATGTCCAAGACATGGAACACCCCCGTGTGTTCGATCCCTCCCGTTTCCATTGGGAGTTCGATGGATCCTAAAGGCCTAGACGCATTCCCATCGTATCCAGTGATAACGATGGGGCTTGGGTTCACTGAAGTCAAGGTGACTCCGATTTTGTACGCCACGTGAAGTGGAAGGATGTTGAGCCCTCCTCCACCATCGACTAGGCACCTGTCCAGAGAGTGGTTGTTTAGAACCACCTCGATATGCAGGGCCTGGTTATGGGTTTCGTAGGGTCTATCTACATCATCTTCCGAAAAAGTGATGGGTGATTTTGTTCCTAACAAAGCCACTTGGGCAGACAAGGATTCCGGACTTATGTTCGAATCAACCTTGGCCCTTTCTAGAATTTTCTCTAAGACAAGTCTATGCCTAGGCGAGGTTTTGATAAGCTCTAGGATAGACATGTGAATAGGAATCTTTGAAAGGTGGTTTTCGAAATCATAAGGATTTAGGATGATTTTGTCCTTATCTGCTTTTGGAAGACCACTAGGGATACATGCTTTTGAGGGGCCAGGCACACTGACCACCTTTTGAGCACCTTGAAGGTGCGGGGGTTGGTAGATCCTCCCGGATCTAGTGACTTCCCCCACGACCAGCCTAGGGTTCGCGCTAAACTTGGCTCTAAGGATGAGCTGAGGAGAACCTTGGATTTTTAAAACTGGTTTTGCCGGGGTTTCCACTTTTGGTGGTCCCCGAATGACGACTTGGGCGGGCCTCTTGTATAGTACAAGGATGGGCGCACAAGCAGGTCGACCAGGTTCGGGCTTTTGCGCTAGTTCTTTGGAAATGGTGAGGGTACATACCTCTTTTCCTTTCCCACTGCCACTGGCGTGTTTGGGAAAGGGTTCCTTGAAGATAGCTTGAGGTGGCTCAGATTCCGCAGTGACCTGGAGCCGGCCCTCCGCTATCAAGTTCTCAATTTTATTTAGAAGAGAGAAGCACCGTTTGGTATCATGGCCTTTGAGCCGATGATACTTGCAAAATCGGTTCAAATACCCCCCTTTGGACGTGACTCCTTCGGGGATTTCAGGGAGTTCGATCATGCCCTGGGCAAGTAAGAGGTCTAGGACCTCCGACACAGGTTGCCCCAGCGGAGTGTACTCCCGTTTTTCAATTGGTTTTGAAAAATTGCGTTCTCTCTTATTTTCTATTTTTTCAAAATTTTTAGAAGTGCCCGCTATGCCTGGATCCACCCGGACATTGGCGATTTTATGGGGCTTTGCCCCTTTGTCGTTGTGGGCAGCCCATATGCGATGGGTTTTTCCACACGTGTTTTGGGAACGGCACTTCCTTTCCATAAGTGGTCGTATGTCCCTTTTCGCAAGTTGGTTTCGAAAAGGGAGGCCTTTTTGATCAACTTATGGAAAGTTGAAATCTCATGGAGCGAGAGAAGGGTTTTTAACTCGCTTTTGAAATTATCCAGGATGAGCATTACTGCGCATCCTTCGGATATAGGCTCTCGCACTTGGCCTAAAAGAGACCTCCACCTTATAATGAAGGCATGCACGTCTTCGTTCATGCCTTGCTTTGTATCCCTTAAGGTATTCAGGGTTGGCGTGACTTCCACGTTGTGTGCAAACCTTTGCATGAAGCAGTTCGCTAACTCTTCAAAAGTAGCGAACTGGCTTAAGTCGTAGGAAGCCAGCCATTTGGCAGCTGTGCCTTTAAGGGATAGAGGGAACCAATACACCCATTTCATCGAGTCCTTTTTCTTCTTATGGGCTCGACGCGAGAAAAGTTGTAAGTGAGACCTAGGGTCTCCCATGCCATCATACCGATGGAAGTTCGGTATTTCATCGTCACTGTCTGTTTCGTAATCCATAAGAAGGAAATCATACAGGGCGTAGCTTCTTTTCTCTTTATTTTGCCCTTTCAGCAGTTGCTGTAGGGCTTTACGGTCCTTTTGTGTGAAGGACTCGTGGTATTGGTTGCCTTCCATTACGGAGGCCTCTTTTTGCTTGCGAGGTTTTTCAATTTTCTTTTTAGGCCTTTGTTCACCGTTTGATGAACACGAATCGCCTACTTCAGCCTCTTGGCTGAGAGCATCGATTTTGGCCTCAAATTCCCTTCTCAAATCCTCGATTTCATCTAGTTTTATTTTGTTTTTGAAAATCCTCCTAGAGTGAGAACTTGATGCGCATGAGCCTTGGCTCGACACTTCACTTGGATTGGATTTTGACATGCTTTTCAAGCTTTTTTCAAAATTTCCTAAGTAAAAGCAAAGAAAAACAAGTTAAAACGACACCTTTATAAAATTTTCGCAAGACTTCTACAAGTAAACTCGACTTTTTAAAAAGGCTCACGTCCCACCGGGCGTGCCAATCTCTGTAGACGCGCGAAAATCCCCGCCTCTTCGCCTCTTTCGTGGCTTGGAGTGGATCTTATCGTGCGTCTAAGGCCTATATATATAAACAGGGCGTGCCAGCTAGCTTACTTAAGCTAGCGAAGATATATTAATACTGACTTCTAAACGTGGCGACTGTGAGCAAGTGAGCTCTTGTCGTCGCAGACCTTCTTGCACCGATGCGCAAGGGTCAGTCTGTACGCTTTTGCAAAAAATCGAGTTTTAGGGAGAAAGCCTACGAAACGGTTCGAGGTGTCTATTTCGGGTCTTTAAGATGCGATTGCATGTTTTAGATCACGTGGATTTGCACGTGCCTAAGTCTTTTCTTTTATCCCTTTTTGGGTCGCCTAGTTTGTGTGTTATGAACACTCCACTACATGGGCGATTCGAGCGGGGGTTGCTTCGATGCAATATGCGTCCTACCTCGTGGTATGGCGTAGATGCAATGCAAACTCACGCTACTCCAAAGGGAAAACCCGAAATGTAAAGACAATGCTGAAGGGAAATAACAGAAGGGAAATAACCGAAGGGAAATAACCGAAGGGAAATACGTATATATCTTATGTATATGAGCCCTTACTCGGGTCTTGCAAATAAGAGCGAAGGCTCAATGTGGGTGCGTGTTTGAATTGAAAGACTTATACACACGACATGAAATTAAACCCAAATATAAATTGCAGTATGGCCTTGACTAAGGTCTTGGGAGTAAGAGCGAAGGCTCAATGTGTGTGAGAGTGCTTGAATTGAAGTACTACACACACGACATAAATGAAACCCAAATATAACTGCAATAAGGCCTTTACTAAGGTCTTGGGAGTAAGAGCGAAGGCTCAATGTGTGTGAAAGTGCTTGAATTGAAAGACTACTCACACGACAAGAAATGAAACCCAAATAGTATAGGTCGGCCCTTACTTGGGTCTTTCAAATAAGAGCAAAAGCTCAATGTGTGTGAGAGTGTTTAAATTGAAAGACTTACTCACACGACATGAAATGAAACCCAAATAGTATAGGTCGGCCCTTACTTGGGTCTTTCAAATAAGAGCGAAAGCTCAATGTGTGTGAGAGTGTTTAAATTGAAAGACTTACTCACACGACATGAAATGAAACCCAAATAGTATAGGTCGGCCCTTACTTGGGTCTTTCAAATAAGAGCGAAAGCTCAATGTGTGTGAGAGTGTTTAAATTGAAAGACAACGCACCCAACTTAAACAAAACCCTTCGGAAATGAAATATATACGTACACTTATATATTAGGGGCTGATTAGGCCCGTGTGTGTTCGAAATTGTGCACGACTAAGAGAGTGCACGTGTGTGGTTGTGCCAAGCCACGTTATTACAAGCGGGGGGAGACTATGCTCCGTTATTACAACCCCGTATCAAATTGAATTTCAAGCAAGTGTATGATTAAAGACCGAGTTTAGACACTTACAAGTAGCTGGTCCGTAGAGGTCTTGCTTGAGCGTGGCCTTGGCTTTGGGCTGCAAACAGGAGCTCCGCGAAGGTGTGTGACCAAGGGTGCTGGCCGGCTGCAAATGGGGCGCGGGATGGACGCCTCGAAGGGGGCCGGTGGTGAGTAGGCGGCGCCTCCAAGTAGGGAGTTTAGAGTGGCTGACTAAGTGGGTCTTAGGGTCACTAGGGAAGTTAGGTACTTAGGGAAACTGGCCCTAAAAGGTGAGCTAGTGGGACGGCCAAATAGGACACCTAGGGGGGATCGGCCGAATGGGAGATGGTGGCTAAAAAGTGGCCAGCCACTTGGGTTATCCTAGGTTCGGCTAGGCTTAGATGGTGGCAGCAAAGAGGTTGAGCTAAGGGGAAGATGGGTGGCCAAGAGTGGAGAGGTGGTAGAGAGTGGCTTTGAGGGAGTAAAGGGGACTTACCGAGTGGGGAAGAGTGGCGGATGGAGTGGGAGAGTGGCGGGCAGGTAGCTGTCGGCTGGTGGAGTTGGGGGAAGATGGTGGCGTCCGGCTGGGAGGCAGTGGGGGTGGACGGAAGAGGGAAGGTGGCGGCTGG
Source organism: Brasenia schreberi (assembly GCA_036023115.1). Classification (NCBI taxonomy): domain Eukaryota; kingdom Viridiplantae; phylum Streptophyta; class Magnoliopsida; order Nymphaeales; family Cabombaceae; genus Brasenia; species Brasenia schreberi. The sequence goes on from JAYKKT010000072.1 coordinate 20,937,983, forward strand.
TGGAGGAGCTGGAGCTGCTGGGAAGACGGGTGAGAGATGGGAGAAGGAGAGGGCCCGGCTGGGTGGTGGAGTGGTTCCCACTTGGAAAACCCGCCCACAATGAGGGGGGTTTAAATAGGGGATGGGTAGGTCGGTTAGGGCTGGGTTGTGGGTAGTGGTTAGGTGGTTTAGGTAGGGTAGTATGTAGATAAGGTGGGCTGGATGGGGTTGGGCCAGATATTTTAAAACTAGGGGTTTGGGAAAATCGTGGGCTAAGGGTGGTTTAGGGGTTTAGGGCTAGGTTAGGTGGTGGGGTTTTAGGGTGAGGTTTAGTGAGCTAGGTTAGGTGGTTTAGGCTAGGTTTAGGCTAGGATTAGGGAAATTAATCTAGGTTTAGGGAAGGATTAGGGAGTGGGTTAGGTGATTAGGTCGGGATTAGGCCGGGATTAGGGAAGTGGGTTAGGTGATTAGGTTGGGATTAGGGGGGATTAGGGGTTTAGGCTAGGTTTAGGCATTTTGGGTTAGGTTTAGGTGAAGGAGCTCCCTTAGCATGGCCCATAGACCTTGATCACCCCATGTTGGTGCAGCCCTAGGTTAGGTTTTAGCTAATTACAAGCTTAAACCCACTCAATTAGGCTAACCCACAAGATTAAACCCAAACTTGACACACAAGTCAAGCTTAATACAACACTCTTGATATTTTTCACCCCCACTCTCTCATGCCCAATATCCCACGTGAATTCCAAGTGGGCCCCACCTCCATTTATGAGAAGGTGATGTGGGCCATGGATATGGATATTGGATTGGATCTCTGGATCCAAATCCAAATCCAAGTCCACATATGGGTTTGGATTGGAATCTGGATATATATGGTCCAGATCCAATCCAAACTGAACTCTGACTCCTTCGAGCTGGGTTCGAGACGGACGATTTGTGCGGGGCCTGACAGCATCAGTACTCCGTCTGCGTTGGGTCTTCGCCAACATAGTCGTCCGCCTCCGTTTCTGCCTTCCGGAGATGACTTCAAATGCTATTTTGATAAGAACAGGGTCTTGGACGTTCGAGATCCTGGGATGTGAATCAGATACAAGAGTTGCTGCGCCGGGCTCGACAGGTGCTCCGGTTCCGGGCTCTTCTTGGCTCTCCTGGTCCTGTCTTGATCGGGCCAAGCCACTTTGGGGTTTCAAAACATGTTTTAAAAGGGTTTTCAAAAGCTATATGTTTTTGAAAAATAAAGTTTAAAACATATATACAGGGTTGTTTGGAAGGCTCCTGGGTTTCCAAACTCAAAATGGCCCTTTGGGGGCTACTTGTATAAAACCAGATTCGTTTAAGAAATTCGTGGGATTTCGGGGTGTTTACACGGTTTTTGCGGGGCCTGACAGCATCAGTGCTTCGTCTGCGTTGGGTCTTCGCCAACATGATCGTCCGCCTCTGTTTTTGCCTTTCGGAGATGACTTCAAACAATGTTTCGATGATAATAGGGTCTTGGACGTTCGAGATCCTGGGGGTGTGGATTTGATACGAGAGTTGTTGTGCTGGGCTCGACATGTGCTCCGATTCCGGGCTCTCCTTAGCTCTCCTGATCCTGTCTGGATTAGGCCGAAGCTGCTTCGGGGTTTCAAAAACATGTTTAAAAAGGTTTTTAAAAGCCATATTATATATTTTTGAAAGATAAAGTTTAAAACATATATACAAGGTTGTCTGGAAGGCTCCTGGGTTTCCAAACTCAAAATGGCCCTTTGGGGCTGCTTTTACAAAACCAGATGGATTTGAGAAATTCGTGGGATTTCGGGGTATTTACAGATGCCCCTCTTTGGCCTTGTCCAAATCGATTTGGATAAGGGCAAAGTTGACAAACACCCCTTTCAATGTCTCCCTAGATCTATCCACGAAGAATATGGGATCGCCCCAATCTTTTAACAAAATCTCAATTTAAAACTGTGGTAGGAGGAGATATCATGCCAAAGGGATATGCTATGGAATCTGGTCCTAAAATGGGATCATGTTTATGCAAGTGCCATGCGTGGAATGCAGATGACATGGGTGTGGTGCCAAGAGTGGCGACCTCCCAGAGACCAGATGTGGTCGAACTCTAGAGACTTACAAGGCCTGCTGCTACAAGTGAGCAAATCCTATGTTGTTCGATGTTCGATTTTCAAAACTTATTTACAAAACTATTTACAAAAGGGACAACTGTTTTGAGCCTTGATCCTAAGGATCTCGAACTCTTCGTGCTTGCCCTTGTTTGAGTCTTAACACTCGCTTATCTAGCGGAGGTTTTATAAGAAAATGAGTTATATTTCAAATTCCTATGCCTTACTCGAAACGTCGAATTCTCAAACAAGATGAAATTCAAGTAAGTAAATCCTATTTTTACTTTAGGATTCCTAGAAATGAACCATGCTTTAGCTTGGGATCAGCCAGGGATGGGAAAGAGATACCATGGCCCCTTCTGAAGCGTCCTGTGGTTTGAGGCACAGAAGGCGAAAAACTGCTCTTTTTTGAGCTTTTTGGCCTCTTTTCCCTTTTTTTCATCGAGGGTCTCCCTTTGGGAATATTTTTTCTTTAATCCGTCTTTTTCATAAGAGAATCGATTTTTCTTTTTTGAATTCTGGTTTCTTTCTTTTGGAAAGACACTTTGAATGGGAAATTCCCTTTGTTTGGGCCTTTGTTTTCCTTTTGGAAATAGAAGAGAAGAGGGGAGGACTTATCCCAAGCCTACACTCGATTCATTCTAGATCAGCCTATTTAGAAATAGCACGTACTACTTGCAAGTATCTTGCTATATTGAACTAGGCCTTTCTTTGTAAGAAGAAGGATTTTGAAATGTAACCACAATTTTTGAAGACTCCACTCTTTCACAAGTGTGAATTCTCTCACTCAGGGTCACACGAGTTTGCCTTTGCACCTTATTCACATGTCTCAGGGCAGCTATCCCTAAAATTTTTGAAAAATTGGAATTTAATCCAAATCCTACACATGATACTTCTTTAAGTATTGAATATTGATAGGATCTGCTAAATTCCTACCTTCTACATCGATCAACCAATACGAATTGTTCGTGGTGGTTGCTCGTACAACATAGGGTCCATCCCAGTTGGGGCGCCACTTTCCCAGGGGGTGTGGGCCACGATGATGGATGGTTTTTAAGACCAGATCCCCCACTTCAAAGTGGCGAGGTCTCATGTGTTTGCTATAATGTCGGGCTATCCTTTGCTGGTATGCACGAGCATGATCCATGGCAAGGAGTCGCCTCTCATCTAGCAAATCTAGTGCGACCATCCTAGCATGCTGAAGCGTCTCTAGGGGGAGGTCGAGTGCTATGGATGTATGGAATGAATGCAGTTGGGTATGAATGGGAAGAATGGCGTTTGTGCCATAGACCAATTCGAATGGTGTGGCATTCGTGGGAGTCCGGATGGAAGTCCTATAAGCCCATAAGGCTTCATCCAGCTTCTCGTGCCACGTCCTACCCTTCTCTAAGGTTTTCTCAATTATGCTAATGAGAGTCTTGTTTGTGGCTTCGGCTTGGCCGTTGCCTTGAGGGTAGTAGGGCGAAGAGAAGTGGTGAGTTATGCCATACGTGTTGCACAACTTAACCATCTGCTCGTTCTTGAATGGGGTACCATTATCAGACACAAGGTCTCGTGGAACCCCAAATCGAGCCAAGATATTCCTCCAGATGAAAGCCACCACATGTTGCCCCATCACCTTGGTTAGGGAAATGGCTTCCACCCACTTGGAGAAATACTCCGTGGCTGCTAAAATAAATCGATGCCCATTCGAGGCCTTTGGAAATATTGGGCCTACGATGTCAAACGCCCACATGGTAAATGGCCAGGGGCTGACCACGGAATGCAATGCAGATGAAGGGATATGAATGGCGTGCCCATGCACTTGACATGGATGACACTTCCTAACATGATCGTGGCAATCCTTCTTCAGGGTGGACCAAAAATAGCCCCCTCTAAGTATTTTCATTGCCATCATGTTGGCATTAACATGACCTCCACATTCTCCATCGTGGAATTCATGCATCACTATCCTAGCCTCCTCTAGGTCGATACACCTAAGTAGAATGCCGGTAAAACTCTTTTTGTATAAAACCCCACCCATAATGGTGTATCGGGTCGAAATCTTATGGATGAATGCCTTATCCTTGGATGTGGCATCCTCGGCGAATCTTCCATTTTCTAAAAACTGTTTGATGTCATAAAACCAGGGGTTTTCAATAGACTCTGGGTTATTTTGGAAAATATCCAAGTCCTGTGTGGATGGGTGGGGCGCATGCCATATTTCCAAAGATCTGGTCCCTGAAATGGGATCGACCTTCAGGGCTGAACCCAAGGAGGAGAGGGCATCGACGATGCCATTGTCCTCTCTTCCTACGTGTGTGAGTTTACACGATTGGAAGGACTGGACCAATCGAGTGGCCAACTCGTGATATGGAAGTAGTTTTTCATTACGTACTTGCCAAATTTTTAAAACCTGGTTTATAACAAGGAGCGAATCTCCAAAGACCTTGATGCATGATTCCCCTAGAGTTTTCGAAATTCTTAAGCCTTGTATGAGTGCTTCATACTCAGCTACGTTGTTGGAACATTCGAAATCTAAGCGGACTGCTATGGGAATCTCGCCCTTTTAAGGGGAGATTAGGATGACCCCAGCACCAGCCCCTCGTTGGTTTCGTGCCCCATCGAAGTGCATCTTCCACACTTTGTTTTCAAAAGAATTTGCGAAAATGTGGTTTTGAAAATGGTTTTGCAATATGCCTTCATCAGGCATTTCAACAAGAGTGGGATATGCGTCCTCTAAGGGGAACTCAGCCACGTAATCTGCTAGGGCTTGCCCCTTAATGGAGATCTGGTGATGGTATTTCCGATCATACTCCATTAGAAGGAGTTGCCATTTTCCCAATCTACCTGTGAGAATGGGTTTTTCGAACAAGTGCTTGATTGAATCAAGCTTGGACACTATCCAGATCCCATGATCTAGAAAATAGTGTCTGAATTTCTGGCAGGCCCAGACTAGGGCCAAGCACGTCTTCTCCATGGCTTGATAATTTCGTTCATAAGCCAAGAGAGTTTTCGAAATGTAGTAGATGGGTGTCATCCTCGTATTGAGCCAACAGGGCTCCTAAAGCATTCACATGCACGGAGATGTATAATAAAAGCGGTTTTCCTTGCTTTGGAGGGTTCAAAATGAGGGGATTAACCAAGTATGCCTTCAGTCTCTCGAAGGACTTCTGGCATTCGTCATCCCATAAGAATTTCGTGCCCTTCCTCAACAGTTTGTTGAAGGGTTCGCATCTAGTGGCCAGATTCGATATGAATCGGCGAACGGATTGTAAACGACCCTGGAGGCTACGGATTTGGGTGAGATTGGAGGGTGGAGCCATGTCTATGATGGCTTGACATTTAGAGGGGTCGACTTCTATTCCCCTTTGGCTCACCATAAAGCCTAGAAGCTTCCCTGATTCTACCCCGAATACACATTTTTTAGGGTTTAGCTTTACTTTGTAGAGCCTAAGCCTTTCGAAAATCTTTTGTAAACATTCGATATGGGTGCATCGGGTTTTGGATTTCGCCAAGAGATCATCGACATACACTTCTACGAGCTCATGAATCTGATCATGGAAGATCGTGGTCTTGGCTCATTGGTATGTTGCACCGGCATTTTTCAAACCAAAGGGCATGACCGTATAGCAGTATGTGCCCCATGGGGTTGTGAAGGCGGTCTTACCCTGATCTTGTGGACTTAGTTTGATTTTATTATAGTCTGAATAGCCATCCATAAACGAAAACATTTCATGATTTGCAGTACTATCGACTATCAAATCTATGTTTGGTAAAGGATAATTATCCTTTGGAGTGGCTTTATTCCGGTTTCTGAAATTGATGCATATTCGAATTTTCCCATTGGTTTTTCGAACTACAACAATATTTGACAACCAATCAGAATACGCAATGGGTTTTATAAATCCGGCTTTTAGCAGATCTTCTAGACCCTCTTTGACTTGCGTGTGTACATTCGAGTGTATTTTCCTAAGCTTCTGCTTTATGGGTTTTACACCTGCATCTAAGGGAAGACGATGCTCGACAATGCTGGGGTCTATGCCCGGCATGTCTTCATACGTCCATGCAAACATATCTAAATAGGTTCGTAGAAATGCAATGAATGCTAACCTTTCAGTTTCATGCAAGCATGCGCCTTTTTTGATGGATTTGGGATTGGAATCATCCCCTAGGTTTACTTCTATGAAATCTCCTCCTACTGATTGGGAAGGTCTTTCAAAATCGAGAATCTTATGAAATTCTGGGAGCTCAGAAGTGGGATCTTCCTCAAGGGGATCCACTTCTGGGCTTTGATCATTCTCGTGGGCTATAGACCCGAGGGAATTTGATGTGTGGTTTTCAAAAAGACCTGGTTTTGTACTTAGACTTTCAAGTGATTTCGAAAATTTTGGTCTGGCTATGCAGACGACGTTTCTTTCAAAATCCTTTTCTTTTGCCAAAGTCCTACCAGGAGCAGCTATGTACAAAATCTTTTTGGTATTTTCCAAATTTTTGATTTTTTTGGGTTTTTGTAAAACAAGAACCTTGGGAACTATACAAAGCACTCTTTTTTCGAGTTTTTGTTTTTCTGTTGTTTTTGGTTTTTCTTGTTTTTCAATTTTTTTGATTTTAAGCTTTTCAAATGTTTTTGTATTTTTAGAAAAGGGATCTTCCGTCATACCTACAAAGGGAAAACACTACGGGTTAGACTCGGAATAGGAGATCTAAATCGTAGGTCTCTTCTAAGACAGGTTCCGGGGCACCCTTGACCCAGGTGGTCACAGGGGGTGGCTCTGGTGGTATTCGGGGAGTATAGCCGATCCCATATCGGCTTGGGTTGGCCCTAGGAAGGATGGGCTCTAGGAGACCCTGGTTTTGTACCCCTAGACTCTTGTAGGGCATGTAGCCCATGTTCAACAACATGTTCCATGACTTTTTGTTTTTTGAAAAAGTTTGATACAAGTCGTGGTCCTAGAACATGCTATCGTCCATATTGTGCTCATATGGCCTCTTGTCCAGGGGCTTTGGAAATAAGGAACGCTTGGGTTTTCCTAGAAGGGTTAGAATCGGGAGGGGGCCTGCTTTGGGCGGCCCCTTCACACATACAACCTTCCTAGGTTTGTTCAGCACGAGTTGAGGTGGCTGAACCATAATTTGCCCTAGGTTAGCCTCATGGGCCTGGGAGCTCGAAAAACAAGGGGAGTTTATGATCCCCTGAAGTTGTGGGTGACTCTCACCTAGGATCACTACGACCTGGTCCTTAAAAGGGATCTTGACACACCTGTGGAAGGTGGATGGTACAGCGCACAAGCTGTGTATCCAGGGTCTTCCCAGCAACAGGTTATAATGGGGGTGGATGTCCAAGACATGGAACACCCCCGTGTGTTCGATCCCTCCCGTTTCCATTGGGAGTTCGATGGATCCTAAAGGTCTAGACGCATTCCCATCGTATCCAGTGATAACGATGGGGCTTGGGTTCACTGAAGTCAAGGTGACTCCGATTTTATACGCCACATGAAGTGGAAGGATGTTGAGCCCTCCTCCACCATCGACTAGGCACCTGTCCAAAGAGTGGTTGTTTAGAACCACCTCGATATGCAGGGCCTGGTTATGGGTTTCGTAGGGTCTATCTACATCATCTTCCGAGAAAGTGATGGGCAATTTTGCTCCTAATAAAGCCACTTGGGCAGACAAGGATTCCGTACTTATGTTCGAATCAACCTTGGCCCTTTCTAGAATTTTCTCTAATACAAGTCTATGCCTAGGCGAGGTTTGTATAAGCTCTAAGATAGACATGTGAATAGGAATCTTTGAAAGGTGGTTTTCGAAGTCATAAGGATTTAGGATGACTTTGTCCTGATCTGCTTTTGGCAAAACACTAGGGATACATGCTTTTGAGGGGCCAAGCACACTGACCACCTTTGGAGCACCTTGAAGGTGCGGGGTTTGATAGATCCTCCAAGATCTAGTTACTTCCCCCACGACCAGCCTAGGGTTCGCACTAAATTTGGCTCTAAGGATGAGCTGAGGAGAACCTTGGATTTTTAAAACTGGTTTTGCTGGGGATTCCACTTTTGGTGGTCCCCGAATGACGACTTGGGCGGGCTTCTTGTACAATACAAGAATGGGCGCACAAGTGGGTCGACCAGACTCTGGTTTTTGCACTAGTTCTTTAGAAATGGTGAGGGTACATACCTCCTTTCCTTTCCCACTGCCACTGGCGTGTTTGGGAAAGGGTTCTTTGAAGATAGCTTGAGGTGGCTCAGGTTCCGCAGTGACCTGGAGCCGGCCTTCTGCTATCAAGTTCTCAATTTTATTCAAAAGGGAGAAGTAGCGTTTGGTATCATGGCCTTTGAGCCGATGATACTTACAAAATCGGTTTAAATACCCCCCTTTGGAAGTGACTCCTTCGGGGATTTCAGGGAGTTCTATCATGCCCTGGGCAAGTAGGAGGTCTAGGACCTCCAACACAGGTTGCCCCAGCGGAGTGTACTCCCGTTTTTCAACCGGTTTTTGAAAGGTTCACTCCCTCTTATTTTCTAACTTTTCAAAATTTTTGGAAGTGCCCACCACTTCTGGATCTACCCGAACATTGGCGATTTTATGGGGCTTTGCCCCTTTGTCCATCGTGGGTAGCCCGTATGCGATGGGCTTTTCCAAGCGGGTTTTGGAAATGGCACTTCCTTTCCATAAGTGATCGTATGTCTCTTTTCGCAAGTTGGTCTCGAAAAGGGATGCCTTTTTGATCAACTTATGGAAAGTTGAGATCTCATGGAGCGAGAGAAGGGTTTTTAACTCGCTTTTAAAGTTATCCAGGATGAGCATGACTGCGCATCCTTCGGATATGGGCTCTCGCACTTGGCCCAAAAGTGACCTCCATCTTATAATGAAGGCATGTACGTCTTCGTTCATGCATTGCTTTGTATCCCTTAAGGTATTCAGAGTCGGCGTGACTTCTACGTTGTGTGCAAATCTTTGCATGAAGCAGTTTGCTAACTCTTCAAAAGTAGCGAACTGGCTTAAGTCGTAGGAAGCCAGCCATTTGGCAGTTGTGCCTTTAAGGGATAAAGGGAACCAATACACCCATTTCATCGAGTCCTTTTTCTTCTTATGGGCTCGACGTGAGAAAAGCTGCAAGTGAGACCTAGGGTCTCCCATGCCATCATACCGATGGAAGTTCGGTATTTCATCGTCACTGTCTGTTTCGTAATCCATAGGAAGGAAATCAGACAGGGCATAGCTTCTTTTCTCTTTATTCTGCCCTTTCAGCAACTGCTGTAGGGCTTTACGGTCCTTTTGTGTGAAGGACTCATGGTATTGGTTGCCTTCTATTACGGAGGCCTCTTTGTGCTTGCGAGGTTTTTCAGATTTTTTCTTAGGCCTTTGTTCACCGTTTGATGAACATGAATTGCCTACTTTAGCCTCTTGGCTGAGAGCATCGATTTTGGCCTCAAACTCCCTTCTCAGGTCCTCGATCTCATCTAGTTTTATTTTGTTTTTGAAAATCCTCCTAGAGTGAGAACTTGATGCGCATGGGCCTTGGCTCGACACTTCACTTGGATTGGATTTTGACATGCTTTTCAAGCTTTTTTCAAAATGTCCTAAGTACAAACAAAGAAAACAAGTTAAAATGACACCTTTTTAATAAAATTTTCGCAAAACTTGTACCTTAAAACTCAATTTTTGAAAGGCTCACATCCCACCGGGCGTGCCAATCTCTGTAGACGTGCGAAAAATCCCCACGCCTCTTCGCCTTTTCTGGGCTTGGAGTGGATCCTCTCGTGCGTCTAAGGCCTTTTTATATAAACAGGGCATGCCAGCTAGCTTACCTAAGCTAGCGAAGATATTAAACTGACTTCTAATCGTGGCGACTGTGAGCAAGCGAGCTCTTGTCGTCGCAGACCTTCTTGCACTGATACGCAAGGGTCAGTCTGTACGCTTTGCAAAAATCTAGTTTTTGGGATAGAAAGCCTACGAAGCGGTTCGAGGTGTCTAATTCAGGTCTTTTAGATGCGATTGCAGATTTTAGATCACGTGGATTTGCACGTGCCTAAGTCTTTTCTTTTATCCCTTTATGGGCCACCTAGTTTGTGTGTTATGAACACTCCACTACATGGTCGAATTTGAGCGGGGCTTGCTTTGATGCAATATGTGTCCTACCTCGTGGTATGGCATAGATGCAATGCAAACTCACGCTACTCCAAATGGAAAACCCGAATGTAAAGACAATGCCGAAGGGAAATGACTTGTAATGTAAATGCCGAAGGGAGATATGTATATAAAGTATGTATATGGGCCCTTACTCGGGTCTTGCAAATAAGAGCCAAGGCTCAATGTGGGTGCGCGCTTGAATTGAAAGACTTACACATACGACATGAAATGAAAACCCAAATAGTATAGGTCGGCCCTTACTTGGGTCTTTCAAATAAGAGTGAAGGCTCAATGTGTGTGAGTGCTTGAATTGAAAGACTTACACACACGACATGAAATGAAAACCCAAATAGTATAGGTCGGCCCTTACTTGGGTCTTTCAAATAAGAGAGAAGGCTCAATGTGTGTGAGTGCTTGAATTGAAAGACTTACACACACGACAAGAAATGAAAGCCCAAATAGTATAACACGGCCCTTACTTGGGTCCTTCAGATAAGAGCGAAGGCTCAATGTGTGTGAGTGCTTGAATTGAAAGACTTACACACACGACATGAAATGAAAGCCCAAATAGTTTAGGTCGACCCTTACTTGGGTCTTTCAAATAAGAGCGATGGCTCAATGTGTGTGAGTGCTTGAATTGAAAGACAACACACCCAACTTAAGCAAAACCCTACAAAAATTAAAGTATATGTATATATTTATGTATTAGGGGCTGATTAGGCCCGTGTGTGTTCAAAATCATGCACAACTAAGAGAGTGCACGTGTGTGGGTGTGCCAAGCCACGTTATTACAAGTTGGGGGAGACTATGCTCCGTTATTACAACCCCATATCGAATTGAATCTCAAGCAAGTATACAACTAAGGACCGAGTTAGGCACTTACTAATAGCTGGTCCGAAGAAGCCTTGCTTGAGCGTGGGCTTGGCCTTCGCCTTGGGCTGCAAAAGGGAGCTCCGCGAGGTTGAACGGCAAGGGGAGGTGCTGGCCGGATGTCCTTGATGCGCGGGAAGAGCGCCTTGAAGATAGTCGGCTGCTAAGGAGGGGCTATTTTTGGTGTGTTGGGTTAAAGGGCCTAAGTAGGGCCACTAAGGGAGTATGGAACTAAGGGAAGGGAACTAGCTAGGGGAAGGTTATGGCTGGAGGATGGCTGGCCGAATGAAAAGGTGACAGTCGGTTGGAGTGGCCGACTAGGAGGACTTGATGGTGGCGGGTTGCTAGGGCGGCTAGGAGTGGTGTAAGGGAAGGGTGGCAGCTAGGATGTGGGGTAAGGAAAGGGTGGTTGTGGTGAGGTAGAGTGGACAGGACATAGGGGGTTCAATGGGATGACCGGGTATAGCTAGGGTCGTTAGGTAGTGACGGGTAGTTAGGGTGGTTATGGGCCTGGCCGAGGGGAAGTGGTGGCAGCAAGTGGAATGGCTGGTCTTAGGGTGATATGGTAGGGGGTTGGGTGGCTGAGAGTGGAATTTCTCAAACCCATCTGGTTTTGCAAAAGCAGCTCCAAAGGGCTATTTTGAGACTGGAAACCCAGGAGCCTTCCAGACAACCCTATACATATGTTTTGAACTCTGTATTTCAAAAATATACAATATGGCTTTTAAAACCTTTTTAAAACATGTTTTGAAATCCCGAAGCAGCTTGGCCTAATCCAGACAGGACCAGGAGAGCTAAGAAGAGCCCAGAACAGGAGCACCTGTCAAGCCCGGCACAGCAACTCTTGTATCAAATTCACACCCCCAGGATCTCGAACGTCCAAAGACCCTGTTATCATCAAAACATCCTTTGAAGTTATCTCCGGAAGGCGAAAACAGAGGCGGACGATCATGTTGGCGAAGACCCAACGCAGACGGAGCACTGATGCTGTCAGGCCCCGCACAAACCGTTCGTTTCAAATACAGCTCGAAGGAGTTAGAGTTCAGTTTGGATTGGATCTGGACCATATATATCCAGATCCCAATCCAAACCCATGTATGGACTTGGATTTGGATTTGGATTCAAAAATCCAATCCAATATCCATATCCATGGCCCACATCACCTTCTCATAAATGGAGGTGGGGCCCACTTGAATTTCACGTGGGATTATGGGCATGAGAGAGAGTGGGGATGGATAAGATCAAGTGTGTTGTAATTAAGCTTGACTTGTGTGTCAAGTTTGGGGTTAATCATGTGGGTTAGCCTAATTGAGTGGGTTTGAGCTTGTAATTAGCCAAAACCTAACCTAGGGCTGCACCAACATGATGTGGTTAAGGTCTATGGGCCATGCAAAGGGAGCTCCTTCACCTAAACCTAACCCAAAATACCTAATCCTAGCCTTCCACCCTAATCCGCCCCTAATCTGAGCCTAATCACCTAACCTACTTCCCTAATCCCGGCCTAATCCTAACCTAATCACCTAACCCACTTCCCTAATCCTTCCCTAAACCTAGGTTAATTTCCCTAAACCTAGCCTAATCCTAGCCTAATCACCTAACCTAGCTCACTAAACCTCACCCTAGAACCAATCCACCTAACCGAACCCTAAACCCCTAAACCACCCCTAGCCCACAACCTACCCAAACCACTAGTATCTAAAATATCTGGCCCTACCCTTTCCAGCCCACCTTATCATCATACCACCCTACCTAAACCACCTAACCACTACCCCAAACCCAGCCCTAACCGACCTACCCATCCCTATATAAACCCCTCCCCCTTTGGGGGTGGGTTCCATGATCTAGAAGCCCACCCATTTTCCAGCCTCTCTCATCCCCTTCCATCCTCTCTCATCCACTCTCACCCCTTTCCAGCACCACCGTGCTCCACCTGCTCCCACACCCCAGCCGGCCAACCACCTGTCGCCACCAATGCCTTCGACCGAACCAGTTGCTCCATCACACCCTGCTGCTCCTCAACCACCCGCCGCCTCCCATCATCCAGTTAGTACCCCATACTCCACTCTACTTCTTCTCCACTCCCCCTCCACTCTTAGCCACCTGCACTACCACCACCTGCCCCACAGCCAGCCACTTGCTGCCACCCTTCTCACTCAGCCGAACCCATAGCATCCTAACTACCCGCCACTACCTAACCAACCTAGCTACACCCGGCTACCCCATCCAACTCCCTAAGAGCTGCCCCTATCACCTCACCACAACCATCACCACCTTACCCCCCCATCCTAGCTCGTTTCCTTCCCTTCCACCACTCCTAACCCATAGCAGCCCGCCACCACCAAGCTCCTAGTCGGCCACTCCAACCGACTATCACCTTATCGTTTGGCCAGCCACCCGCCAGCCGTATCCTTCCCCTATCTAGTTCCCTTCCCTTAGTGCCATATTCCCCAACACTACACTCCCCCTAGTGACCTTACCTAGCCCCTTTAATCCCACACATCAAGGCGACACCCTTGCTAGCAGCCGGCCACCTTCAAGGCACCCGGCCACCTTCAAGGCACCCGTCCAGCACCCCTTGTCGTTCACCCTCGTGAAGCTCCCTTTTGCAGCCCAAGGCGAAGGCCTAGCCCACGCTCAAGCAAGGCATCTACGGACCAGCTACTAGTAAGTGCCTAACTCGGTCTTTAGTTGTATACTTGCTTGAGATTTAATTCAATACGGGGTTGTAATAACGGAGCATAGTCTCCCCCCGCTTGTAATAACGTGGCTTGGCACAACCACACACGTGCACTCTCCTAGTTGTGCACGATTTTGAACACACACGGGCCTAATCAGCCCCTAATACATAAGTATATACGTATACTTTCATTTTTGTAGGGTTTTGCTTAAGTTGGGTGTGTTGTCTTTCAATTCAAACATTCACACACATTGAGCCTTCGCTCTTATTTGAAAGACCCAAGTAAGGGCCGACCTATACTATTTGGGTTTCATTTCATGTCGTGTGTGTAAGTCTTTCAATTCAAGCACTCTCACACACATTGAGCCTTCGCTCTTATTTGAAAGACCCAAGTAAGGGCCGACCTCTACTATTTGGGTTTCATTTCATGTCATGTGTGTAAGTCTTTCAATTCAAGCACTCTCACACACATTGAGCTTTCGCTCTTACTCCCAAGACCTTAGTCAAGGCCTATTGCAGTTATATTTGGGTTTAATTTCATGTCATGTGCGTAGTACTTCAATTCAAGCACTCTCACACACATTGAGCTTTCGCTCTTACTCCCAAGACCTTAGTCAAGGCCATACTGCAATTTATATTTGGGTTTAATTTCATGTCGTGTGTGTAAGTCTTTCCATTCAAGCACGCACCCACATTGAGCCTTCGCTCTTATTTGCAAGACCCGAGTAAGGGCTCATATACATACTCTATATACATATCTCCCTTCGGCATTTATATTTCAAGTCATTTCCCTTCGGTTATTTCCCTTCAGTATTGTCTTTACATTCGGGTTTTCCCTTTGGAGTAGCGTGAGTTTGCATTGCATCTACGCCATACCACGAGGTAGGACGCATATTGCATCAAAGCAAGCCCCGCTCGAATTCGCCCATGTAGTGGAGTGTTCATAACACACAAACTAGGTGGCCCGAAAAGGGATAAAAGGAAAGACTTAGGCACGTGCAAATCCACATGATCTAAAATATGTAATCGCATTTAAAAGACCCGAATTAGACACCTCGAACCGCTTCGTAGACTTTCTTTCCCAAAACTCGATTTTTGCAAAGCGTACAGATTGACCCTTGCGCATCGGTGCAAGAAGGTCTGCGACGACAAGAGCTCACTTGCTCACAGTCGCCACGATTAGAAGTCAGTTTTAAATATATCTTCGCTAGCTTAGGTAAGCTAGTTGGCACGCCCTGTTTGCATAAATAGGCCTTAGACGCACGAGAGGATCTGCTCCAAGCCCTGAAAAGGTGAGAGGCGGGGATTTTTTCGCGCGTCTACAGGAGTGAAGAAGGAGTAAGGTGGAGTGTAGGGTACTAACCGGATGGTGGAAGGCGGCGGGTGAAAGGGGAGCAGCCGGATGGTTGGGATGTGTAGGTTGGAGTTCGGCCGAGTGATGGTGGTGGTGGTGCTCGGCTGGGAGGTAGTGGCAGATGTGGTGGCTGGACGTCGAGCAGGTGGAGCAGGAGGGGATTCGGCTGAGCTGGAAAGTGGAGGACCCGGGATTGGAGGTTGGAGCTTCTAGATGGGAAAACCCACCCCCAAAGGGGGGGGGGGTTTATATAGGGCTGGGCTAGGTCGGTTAGGGCTGGTTTTGGGGTAGTGGTTAGGTGGTTTAGGTAGGGTGGTGTGGTGAAAAGGTGGGCTGGAAAGGGTAGGGCCAGATATTTTAAATACAAGTGGTTTGGGTAGGTTGTGGGCTAGGGGTGGTTTAGAGGTTTAGGGTTTAGCTAGGTGGGTTGGTTCTAGGGTGAGGTTTAGTGAGGTAGGTTAGGTGATTAGGCTAGGATTAGGCTAGGTTTAGGGAAGGATTAGGGAAGTGGGTTAGGTGATTAGGTTGGGATTAGGCCGGGATTAGGGAAGTGGGTCAGGTGATTAGGCTCAGATTTGGATGGGATTAGGGTAGAAGGCTAGGATTAGGTGTTTTTGGTTAGGTTTAGGTGATTAGGTTGGGATTAGGCCGGGATTAGGGAAGCGGGTCAGGTGATTAGGCTCAGATTAGGATGGGATTAGGGTAGAAGGCCAGGATTAGGTGTTTTTGGTTAGGTTTAGGTGAAGGAGCTCCCTTTGCATGGCCCATAGACCTTAACCACATCATGTTGGTGCAGCCCTAGGTTAGGTTTTGGCTAATTACAAGCTTAAACCCATTTAATTAGGCTAACCCACATGATTAACCCCAAACTTGACACACAAGTCAAGCTTAATTACAACACACACTTGATCTTATCCACCCCCACTCTCTCTCATGCCCATAATCCCACATGAAATTCAAGTGGGCCCCACCTCCATTTATGAGAAGGTGATGTGGGCCATGGATATGGATATTGGACTGGATTTTTGAATCCAAATCCAAATCCAAGTCCATACAATGGGTTTGGATTGGGATCTGGATATATATGCTCCAGATCCGATCCAAACTGAACTCTGACTCCTTCGAGCTGTGTTCGAAACGAACGGTTTGTGCGGGGCCTGACAGCATCAGTGCTCCGTCTGCGTTGGGTCTTCGCCAACATGATCGTCCGCCTCTGTTTTCGCCTTCTAGAGATGACTTCAAACAATGTTTCGATGATAACAGGGTCTTGGACGTTCGAGATCTTGGGGGTGTGGATTTGATACGAGAGTTACTGTGCCGGGCTCGACATGTGCTCTGGTTCCGGGCTCTCCTTAGCTCTCCTGGTCCTGTCTGGATTAGGCCGAAGCTGGTTCGGGGTTTCAAAAACATGTTTAAAAAGGATTTTAAAAGCCATATTGTATATTTTTGAAAGATAAAGTTTAAAAGATATATAAAGGGTTGTCTGGAAGGCTCCTGGGTTTCCAGACTCAAAATGGCCCTTTGGGGCTGCTTTTACAAAACCAGATGGATTTGAGAAATTCGTGGGATTTCGGGGTGTTTACAGGAATGTAGAGTGATTGCACTTTCATTTAGCATGAGTTTTACTTTTGGGAATGTAGAGTGATCGCACTTTCATTTCACGTGAGTTTTACTTTCGAGAATGTAGAGTAACTGCACTTTCATTTCGCATGAGTTTTACTTTCGAAAATGTAGAGTGACTGCACTTTCATTTCGCGTGAGTTTTACTTTTGGGAATGTAGAGTGATTGCAGTTTCATTTCATGTGAGTTTTATTTTTGGGAATGTAGAGTGACTGCACTTTCATTTTGCGTGAGTTTTACTTTCGGGAATGTAGAGTGACTGCACTTTCATTTCGTGTGAGTTTTACTTTTGAGAATATAGAGTGACTGCCCTTACATTTCGCATGAGTTTACTTTGGGAATTTAGAGTGACTACACTTTCATTTCGCTTGAGTTTACTTTCAGGAATGTAGAGTGACTGCACTTTCATTTCACATGAGTTTTACTTCGGATGTAGAGTGGATGCAATTTTAATTCGGGTGAGTTCGCATCATTATTCTCAAAAACCCAAAACAGGATTTCTAGCATCTCTACATCCGCTCATTGTGACAATCTCTCGACACTCGCTCCAATCACGCTGAAATTAGGCCCACACATTCCACACACATTAGGCCACATTAAATAAAACTTGAAAGAATTTTAGGGTCGACCAACCTCGTAATGAAATTGACAAAAGTGTACGAACTAAATTCTTTCAAAATACTTGTCGTTCATATAATTTGAAGTAAAACTTGTTTACAAATCGAAATTCCTAAGCGCTTAAATTGACCCTTGAGCATCGGTTCAAGAAGGTTTAAGTGAAAAGAGTTTGCTTGCCTACAATCGCCAAAAGTCAAAAAAATGTTTTAAAAGTCTTCACTAGTTTGTGTAAGCTAGTTGGCACGCTCGCGCAAGCATAGGTACGAAATGGTTCACTTCGAGTTTTCTATAACTTGGGAGTGGAAATTTTCATGTTTACAGAATTGGCACGCTTGGTGGGACTCGGGTCTTAAGAGAACTTCAGTTCAAACAAGTTAAACTTCGAAATTTTTCAAAGAAAAGTGTTTAACTTTGCTTTTTGCACTTGTAGGATTTTTCAAAAAGCTCTGAATCATGTGAAGTTCAGACTCTAATGAAGTGTCTAGCCGAGCCTCATACTCATCAAGTCCATTTTTCAAAAGGTTCTCAAAAACCACTTTCAAAAGCAAAAAAGAAGAGCTTGAAGACTTGCGAAAGGAATTTGAAGTAAGGATCGCTGCCCTTAGCCAAGAGGCCGAGGTGGACGAGTCCTGCTCAACTCATGGGAAACATGCCAAGGCTAAGAAAAAGCTTAGCAAGTTGAAAAGGCCCAAAGAAACCTCCGTCATGGAGGGGGACAAAGAATACGAATCCTTAACACTAAAGGATCGAAAAGCCCTCCAACAACTGTTGAGAGGCTAAAACAAAGAGAAAAGATCGTACACACTATTTGATTTTCTCCCTTCAGATTACCAAACCGATAGTGACGATGACATACCGAACTTCCATCGGTATGATGGCACGGGGACCCTAGATCCCACCTGCAACTCTTTTCTCGCAGAGCCTACAAGAAAAAGGACTCTACCAAATGGATATATTGGTTCTCCCTCTCCCTTAAGGGAACTGCTTCAAAATGGCTTGCTTCTTATGACCTAAGCCAGTTCGCGACTTTTGAAGAGTTGGCGAATAGCTTCATGCAAAGGTTTTCTCATAACGTGGAAGTGACTCCCACTTTGAACACCCTTAGGGACACAAAACAAGCATCAAACGAGGATGTCCATGCATTCATCGTTCGATGGAGATCCCTCCTCGGGCAAGTGAGAGAGCCCATCTCTGAAGGATGCGTTGTAATGCTCACCCTCGAAAATTTCAAAATGAAGTTGAAAACACTTCTTTCTTTGCACATAATTTCAACCTTTCACAAACTAATAAAAAAGGCTTCCCTCTTCGAAGCAAATCTGAAAAAGGGGGTCTACGATGACTTGTGGAAAGGAAAAATGCTTCAAAAACTACGATTTGACAAACTCGGGACTTACGGGCTACCCACTGCGGACAATGGAGCAAAACCTCAAAAAATTGCTAATGTCTGAGTGGAAACAAACTCGGCCGGCACTTCAAAGAGAAATGAACCAAAAATTAAAAAAAAGATGCAAAAAACTTTTGAAAAAAGGGAGTATACCTCACTGGACAATCCATCTCAGAGGTCCTCGACCTCCTACTCGCCGAAGGAATGGTAACACTCCCCGAGATTTTCGAGGGGACACCCCCAAAAGGGAGATTTTTGAACAAATTTTGTAAATATCATAGGCTTAAGGGCCATGATACAAATAAATGTTACTCCTTTTTAAATAAAATTGAGGACTTGATAGAGCAAGGTCGGCTCCAGGTCACCGAGTAACCGAAGCCCGCCCAAGCCATTCTTAAAGAGCCCTTCCCCAACCACGCAAGCACCAGCGGGAAGGACAAAGAGGTATGTGTTTTCTCAAATAGTTTGGAGCATGCATTGCATACGGATTCCACTACTTGTCACCCACCACCTCCTCTCATCATAATAAAAAAAGCCGAGCAAGTAGTGATCTGGGGAGCGCTTAGAGTCCCGCCCTCGACTAGAGCTATTTTAGAAATTTGGGGTGCTCCGGAGAGCCAAATTAAAGCCAACATAGGAACGAGCCATAGGGAAGGTGTGGGCGAAGCAACTAGGTCCGGAAGGATCTATCAACCTCCACATTTAGCCAAAGATGCTACTGTAAACACCCCAAAATCCCACGATTTTCGCAAATATGCCTGGTTTTACAAAAGCAGCCCCAAAGGGCTATTTTGAGTCTGGAAACCCAGGAGCCTTACAGACAACCTTGTACATATTCTAAACTTGTATATATGATTTAAAACTCTATACGTATAGCTTTTAGACTATAAATAGTGTTTTGAAGCCCCAAAAGCCCCCTAGCCTGACAAAAGCCGATCAAAAAGGCAAAGAAGAGCCCAGACCCGAAGCATACTTCAAGCCCGGCATATCAACTCTTATATTAAAAGCATCCCCAAATTCTCAGACATCCAAGCCCCAAAGATCAGAAAAATGATCAAAATGAACTCCTGAAGGTGAGAAGAAGATCGGACAACAATGTTGGCGAAGACCCAACGCAAGACGGAGTACTGATGAAGTCAGGCCTCGCATAAATCGTCCATCTCAAAACGCCATGAAGGAATAAAAAAAATCATATTTGGGTTGGATCTGGATCATATATATCCAGATCCAAACCCAACATGTATTTGGATTTGGATTTAGATCCCAAGATCCAAATCCAATATCTGTATCCATGGCCCACTTCACCTCCTCATAAATGGGGGTGTGGGGCCCACAAAGTTTTATGTGAAATGCCTTGGAAGGCTTGGGTAGTGAGAGAAAGGGGGCCATAAAGTATGAGTGAGAAAGTTGGTAGGCTTGACTTTTGGTCAAAAGTGGGTTAGCCTTGTGGGTTTTAACCAAGAGTGTGGGTTCAAGCTTGTATGCACTACACTTGACCTAGGGCTGCACCAACTTGAACATGGCTGCAATGGACCGGTGCCAAGGGATGGTTCCTAAACCTAGCCCTAAGCTAGCTCACCTCACCTAGCCATTTCCCTTAAAACCTAGCCCAAACCTAACCTAAACCTAGCCCTAAGCTAGCTCACCTCACCTAGCCATTTCCCCTAAAACCTAACCCAAACCTGACCTAAACCTAACCCTTCTCACCCAAAACCTAGCCGACCTCACCTAGCTAGACCACCTAGACCCTAACCAACTAAGCCTAAACCAACCTTAGTTCACCTAACTAAGTCCCTAACCACCTAAACCCAACCCACCTAACCGACCTACCCCAAACCACTAAACCAACCCACCTAATCGACCTACCCCAAACCATGTCCCAACCCACCTAAAAGTAAATATCTAGCCCACCATATCCCAGCCCACCAAAACAAATATCTGGCCCACCAACCGACCTAAACTCCCAGCCCCCAACCCCTAGCTAGCCTATATAAACCCCCTCCTTCATGCGGGTTGGCTCCTCTTCATGCTCCCTTCACCTTTTGGGACCCGCTCAACACCTCACTTCACACTTCCATCCGGCCAGGGCCAGCTCTCATCTCTCGCCATTCCTCTTTCCCTCCACCATTCGGCCTGGACCAGCAGATCCCCCTTCACTCCACCATTCGGCCAGGACTCCCAGCCACTCACATCTCACGTTCGGCCAGGACAACACCACTCCAACACGACCAGCAGCTCCATCCTTCCCGGTTAGTACTACTCCCCCTTTCCCAAAACATCTGCATCTCCTTCATTCCCGGCTGACCAAGACACCTGCCCTTCCACCTGCTACACCCACCACCTTCCTTCCACCCGGCCACCAACACTACCACACTCCTAGCCAGCACCCCCTTCATTCCCAGCCCAACTCCCAACACCACCTTCCTTCCACCCGACCACCAACACTACCACACTCCTAGCCAGCACCCCCTTCATTCCCAGCCCAACTCCCAACACCACCTACCCAGCCGACCTGCACCACCTGTCCTTCCCTCCTCTTCCAACCGAGACCTACCTGTCCCCAAACATATCCTAGCCCCAAACACCATACCCTAGCCCAGCCTACCTTCCCTACCACGCCTCAACATCAGCCGGCCAGCACTCCTACCTGCCGCAACCATCCACTTAAGGGACTCCTCCCGACTGCCCAAGGCAGATCACAAGGCCAAGTCCACGCAAGTTGAACATGGACCAGCTACATGTATGTGCCTAAACTCGGTCCATCATATGAACTTGCTCTATATTCAATTAAATTTTGACATGGTGTTGTAATAATGGAGCGTAGTCTCCCCCCAAGATGTAATAACGTGGTTTGACACACAAGCACCCACGTGCACTTGAGCCTTTCCGCTCTGCACACCTTTGTGCACACACACGGGCCTTGACAGCTCTTAAGATATAATTTTATTTATATAAGTTCAGCTGCGTGTGTTTTCATTTAAGTCGTGGGTGTTGTCTTTCAATTCCACACTCACACACATTGAGCTTTCGCTCTTACTCCCAAGACTCTAATAAGAGCCGTATTGCAATTTAATTTGGGGTTTTTATTCAAGTTGTATGCGTGGTCTTTCAATTCTATACTCACACACATTGAGCTTTCGCTCTTACTCCCAAGACCCTAATAAGGGCCATATTGCAATTCTATTTGGGTTTTACATTACAAGTCGTGTGAGTTGTCTTTACATATATACACAACACCCACGCACATGTTGGCGACCTTCGGGCCCATATATATTGTAGACGCGCGAAAATCCCCACGCCTCTTCGCCTTTTCAGGGCTTGGAGTGGATCCTCTCGTGCGTCTAAGGCCTATTTATATAAACAGGGCGTGCCAGCTAGCTTACCTAAGCAAGCAAAGATATATTTTAAACTGACTTCTAATCGTGGCGACTGTGAGCAAGTGAGCTCTTGTCGTCGCAGACCTTCTTGCACCGATGCGCAAGGGTCAGTCTGTATGCTTTTAAAAATCGAGTTTTTGGAATAAAAAGCCTATGAAGCGGTTCGAGGTGTTTAATTCGGGTCTTTTAGATGCGATTGCAGATTTTAGATCACGTGGATTTGCACGTGCCTAAGTCTTTCCTTTTATCCCTTTATGGGCCACCTAGTTTGTGTGTTATGAACACTCCACTACATGGGCGAAATTGAGCGGGGCTTGCTTTGATGCAATATGCATCCTACCTCGTGGTATGGCGTAGATGCAATGCAAACTCACGCTACTCCAAAGAGAAAACCCGAATGTAAAGACAATGCCGAAGGGAAATGACTTGTAATGTAAATGCCGAAGGGAGATACGTATATAGAGTATGTATATGGGCCCTTACTCGGGTCTTGCAAATAAGAGCGAAGGCTCAATGTGGGTGCGTGCTTGAATTGAAAGACTTACACACACGACATGAAATTAAACCCAAATATAACTTGCAGTATGGCCTTGACTAAGGTCTTGGGAATAAGAGCGAAAGCTCAATGTGTGTGAGTGCTTGAATTGAAGTACTACGCACACAACATGAAATTAAACCCAAATAGTATAACACGGCCCTTACTTGGGTCTTTCAAATAAGAGCGAAGGCTCAATGTGTGTGAGTGCTTGAATTGAAAGACTTACACACACGACATGAAATGAAAACCCAAATAGTATAGGTCGGCCCTTACTTGGGTCTTTCAAATAAGAGCGAAGGCTCAATGTGTGTGAGTGCTTGAATTGAAAGACTTATGCACACGACATGAAATGAAAACCCAAATAGTATAGGTCGGCCCTTACTTGGGTCTTTCAAATAAGAGCGAAGGCTCAATGTGTGTGAGTGCTTGAATTGAAAGACAACACACCCAACTTAAGCAAAACCCTACAAAAATTAAAGTATATGTATATGTTTATGTATTAGGGGCTAATTAGGCCCGTGTGTGTTCAAAATCGTGCACAACTAAGAGAGTGCACGTGTGTGGGTGTGCCACGCCACATTATTACAAGCGGGGGGAGACTATGCCCCGTTATTACAACCCCGTATCGAATTGAATCTCAAGCAAGTATACAACTAAAGACCGAGTTAGGCACTTACTAATAGCTGGTCCGAAGAAGCCTTGCTTGAGCGTGGGCTTGGCTTTCACCTTGGGCTGCAAAAGGGAGCTCCGCGGAGTAGAACGGCAAGGGGTGCTGGCCGGGTGCCTTGAAGGTGGCCGGCTTTTAGCAAGGGTGCCGCCTTGACGTGTGGGATTAAAGGGGCTAGGTAAGGTCACTAGGGGGAGTGTAGTGTTGGGGGAGTATGGCACTAAGAGGAAGCTTAAGGGAAGGTCTAATGGGGCACCTAAGGTTGGCAGGTTGCTAGGGTGGCCGAATGAAATGACAGTCGGTTGGAGTGGCCGACTAGGAGGACTTGATGGTGGCGGGTTGCTAGAGTGGCTAGGAGTGGTGTAAGGGAAGGGAACTAGCTAGGAGATGGGGCCAGGTGGTAGTGGGTGTAGTAGGTGTATTGGGGTGATATGGGCAGGTCTTAGGGAGTCGGATAGGGTGGCCGAATGGAGCTAAGGTGTCTAGGTGGTGGCGGGTAGTTAGGGTGATTATGGGCCACGCCGAGGGGGAGTGGTGGTAGCAAGTGGAATGGCTAGTGTTAGGGTGATATGGTAGGGGGTTAGGTGGCTGAGAGTGGAGAGGGAGTGAAGAAGGAGTAAGGTGGAGTGTAGGGTACTAACCGAGTGAAGGGGTGGTGGCGGATGGAAGGGGAGCAGCCGAATGGTTGGGATGCAGAGGATAGAGTTCGGCCGGGTGATGGAGGTGGTGGTGCTCGGTTGGGAGGTAGTGGCGGATGTGGTGGCTGGACGTGGAGCAGGTGGAGCAGGAGGGGATTCGGCTGAGCTGGAAAGTGGAGGACCCGGGATTGGAGGTTGGAGCCTCTAGATGGGAAAACCCGCCCCCAAGGGGGGGGGGGGGTTTATATAGGGCTGGGCTAGGTCGGTTAGGGCTGGTTTTGGGGTAGTGGTTAGGGGGTTTAGGTAGGGTGGTGTGGTGATAAGGTGGGCTGGAAAGGGTAGGGCCAGATATTTTAAATACAAGTGGTTTGGGTAGGTTGTGGGCTAGGGGTGGTTTAGAGGTTTAGGGTTTAGCTAGGTGGGTTGGTTCTAGGGTGAGGTTTAGTGAGGTAGGTTAGGTAATTAGGCTAGGATTAGGCTAGGTTTAAGGAAATTAACCTAGGTTTAGGGAAGGATTAGGGAAGTGGGTTAGGTGATTAGGTTGGGATTAGGCCGGGATTAGGGAAGTGGGTTAGGTGATTAGGCTCAGATTAGGGCCGGATTAGGGTGGAAGGCTAGGATTAGGTGTTTTTGGTTAGGTTTAGGTGAAGGAGCTCCCTTTGCATGGCCCATAGACCTTAACCACATCATGTTGGTGCAACCCTAGGTTAGGTTTTGGCTAATTACAAGCTTAAACCCACTTAATTAGGCTAACCCACATGATTAACCCCAAACTTGACACACAAGTCAAGCTTAATTACAACACATACTTGATCTTATCCACCCCCACTCTCTATCATGCCCATAATCCCACGTGAAATTCAAGTGGGCCCCACCTCCATTTATGAGAAGGTGATGTGGGCCATGGATATGGATATTGGATTGGATTTTTGAATCCAAATCCAAATCCAAGTCCATACAATGGGTTTGGATTGGGATCTGGATATATATGGTCCAGATCCGATCCAAAATAAACTCTGACTCCTTCGAGCTGTGTTCGAAACAAACGGTTTGTGCGGGGCCTGACAGCATCAGTGCTCCGTCTGCGTTGGGTCTTCGCCAACATGATCGTCCGCCTCTGTTTTCGCCTTCCGGAGATGACTTCAAACAATGTTTCGATCATAACAGGGTCTTGGACATTCGAGATCCTGGGGGTGTGGATTTGATACGAGAGTTGCTGTGCCGGGCTCAACATGTGCTTCGGTTCCGGGCTCTCCTTAGCTCTCCTGGTCCTGTCTGGATTGGGCCGAAGCTGCTCCAGGGTTTCAAAAACATGTTTAAAAAGGTTTTTAAAAGCCATATCATGTATTTTTGAAATATAAAAGTTTAAAACATATATACAGGGTTGTCTGGAAGGCTCCTGGGTTTCCAGACTCAAACTGGCCCTTTGGGGCTGCTTTTACAAAACCAAGTTGATTTGAGAAGTTCGTGGGATTTCGGGGTGTTTACAGATGCCCCTCTTCGGCCTTGCCCAAATCGATTTGGATAAGGGCAAAGATGAAAAACACCCCTTTCAATGTCTCCCTAGATCTATTCATGAAGAATACGGGATCGCCCCAATCTTTTAACAAAATATCAATTTAAAACTCTGGTAGGAGGAGATATCATGCCAAAGGGTATGCTATGGAATCTGGTCCTAAAATGGGATCATGGTTATGCAAGTGCCATGCGTGGAATGCAGATGACATGGGTGTGGTGCCAAGAGTGGCGACCTCCCAGAGACCAGATGTGGTCGAACTCTAGAGACTTATAAGGCCTACTGCTCCAAGTGAGCAAAACCCTATGTTGTTCGATGTTCGACTTTTCAAAACTTATTTACAAAAACTATTTACAAAAAGGGACAACTGTCTTGAGTCCCGATCCTAAGGATCTCGAGCTCTTCGTATTTGCCCTTGTTTGAGTCTTAACACTCGTTTATCTAGCGGAGGTTTTATAAAAATACAGGCTATATTTCAAATTCCCATGCCTTACTCGAAACGTCGAATTCTCAAACAAGATGAAATTCAAGTAAGTAAATCCTATTTTTACTTTAGGATTCCTCGAAATGAACCATGCTTTAGCTTGGGATAAGCTAGGGATGGGAAAGAGATACTACGGTCCCTTCTGAAGCATCCCGTGGTTTAAGGCATAGAAGGCGGAAAACTGCTCTTTTTGAGCTTTTTGGCCTCTTTTTCCTTCTTTTTTTTTTCCATAGAGGGTCTCCCTTTGGGAGTATTTTTTCTTTAATCCCTCTTTTTCACAAGAGAATCGATTTTCTTTTGAATCTTGGTTTCTTTCTTCTGGAAAGATACTTTGAATGGGAAATTCCCTTTTGTTTGGGCCTTTATTTTCCTTTTGGAAATAGGAGAGAAGAGGGGAGGACTTATCCCAAGCCTACACTCGATCCATTCTAGATCAGCCTATTTAGAAATAGCACGTACTACTTGCAAGTATCTTGCTATATTGAACTAGGCCTTTCTTTGTAAGAAGAAGGATTTTGAAATGTAACCACGATTTTTGAAGACTCCACTCTTTCACAAGTGTGAATTCTCTCACTCAACGTCACACGAGTTTGCCTTTGCACCTTATTCACATGTCTCAGGGTAGCTATCCCTAAAATTTTTCGAAAACTGGAATTTAATCCAAATCCTACACATGATACTTCTTTAAGTATTGAATATTGATAGGATCTGCTAAATTCCTACCTTCTACATCGATCAACCAATACGAGTTGTTTGTAGTGGTTGCTCGTACAACATAGGGTCCATCCCAGTTGGGGCGCCACTTTCCCAGGGGGTGTGGGCCACGATGATGGATGGTTTTTAAGACCAGATCTCCCACTTCAAAGTGGCGAGGTCTCATGTGTTTGCTATAATGTCGTGCTATCCTTTGCAGGTATGCACGTGCATGATCCATGGCAAGGAGTCGCCTCTCATCTAGCAAATCTAGTTCGGCCATCCTAGCATGCTGAAGCGTCTCTAGGGGAGGTCGAGTGCAATGGATGTGTGAAATGAATGCAGTTGAGTATGAATGGGAAGAATGACGTTTGTGCCATAGACCAATTCGAATGGTGTGGCATTCGTGGGAGTCTAGATGGAAGTCCTATAAGCCCATAAGGCTTCATCCAGCTTCTCGTGCCACGTCCTACCCTTCTCTAAAGTTTTCTCAATTATGCTAATGAGAGTCTTGTTTGTGGCT
Source organism: Brasenia schreberi (assembly GCA_036023115.1). Classification (NCBI taxonomy): domain Eukaryota; kingdom Viridiplantae; phylum Streptophyta; class Magnoliopsida; order Nymphaeales; family Cabombaceae; genus Brasenia; species Brasenia schreberi. The sequence continues at coordinate 20,965,130 of JAYKKT010000072.1, forward strand.
TCGGCTTGGCCGTTGCCTTGAGGGTAGTAGGGCGAGGAGAAGTGGTGAATGTCATACGTGTTGCACAATAACCATCCGCTCGTTCCCATCACAAGGTCTTGGTCGAGCCAAGATATTCCTCCGGATGAAAGCCAACACATGTTGCCCCATCACATTGGTTAGGGAAATGGCTTCCACCCACTTGGAGAAATACTCCGTGGCTGCTAAAATAAATCGATGCCCATTCGAGGCCTTTGGAAATATTGGGCCTATGACGTCAAACGCCCACATGGTAAATGGCCAGGGGCTGACCACGGAATGCAATACAGATGAAGGGATATGAATGGCGTGCCCATGCACTTGACATGGATGACACTTCCTAACATGATCGTGGCAATCCCTTTTCAAGGTGGACCAAAAATAGCCACCTCTAAGTATTTTCATTGCCATCATGTTGGCATTAACATGACCTCCACATTCTCCATCGTGGAACTCGTGCATCACTATCCTAGCCTCCTCTAGGTCGATACACCTAAGCAGAATGCCGGTAAAACTTTTTTTGTATAAGACCCCACCCAGAATGGTGTATCGGGTCGAAATCTTACGGATGAATGCCTTATCCTTGGATGTGGCATCCTCGGCGAATCCCCCATTTTCTAAAAACTGTTTGATGTCATAAAACCAGGGTTTTTCAATAGACTCTGGGTTATTTTAGCAAATATCCAAGTCGTGTGCGGATGGGTGGGGCGCATGCCATATTTCCAAAGATCTGGTCCCTAAAATGGGATCGACCTTCAGGGCTGAACCCAAGGAGGAGAGGGCATCGGCGATGCCATTGTCCTCTCTTCCTACGTGTGTGAGTTTACACGATTGGAAGGACTGGACCAATCGAGTGGCCAACTCATGATATGGAAGTAGTTTCTCATTACATACTTGCCAAATTTTTAAAACTTGGTTTATGACAAGGAGTGAATCTCCAAAGACCTCGATGCATGATGCCCCTAGAGTTTTCGAAATTCTTAAGCCTTGTATGAGTGCTTCATACTGAGCTATGTTGTTGGAACATTCAAAATCTAAGCGGACTGCTATGGGAATCTCGCCCTTTTCAGGGGAGATTAGGATGACCCCAGCACCAGCCCCTCGTTGGTTTCATGCCCCATCGAAGTGCATCTTCCACACTTGGTTTTCGAAAGAATTTGCCAAAATATGGTTTTGAAAATAGTTTTGTAATATGCCTTCATCAGGCATTTCAACAAGCGTGGGATATGCGTCCTCTAAGGGGAACTCAGCCACGTAATCTGCTAGGGATTGCCCCTTAATGGAGATCTGGTGATGGTATTTTAGATCATACTCCATTAGAAGGAGTCGCCATTTGCCCTATCTACCCGTGAGAATGGGTTTTTCGAACAAGTGCTTGATTGGATCAAGCTTGGACACTATCCAAATCTCATGATCTAGGAAATAGTGTCTGAATTTCTGGCAGGCCCAGACTAGGGCCAAGCACGTCTTCTCCATGGCTTGATAATTTCGTTCATAAGCCAAGAGAGTTTTCAAAATATAGTAGATGGCATACTCCTTATGGGTGTCATCCTCGTATTGAGCCAACAGGGCTCCTAAAGCATTCGCATGCACGGAGATGTATAGTAAAAGCGGTTTTCCTTGCTTTGGAGGGTTTAAAACGGGGGGACTAACCAAGTATGCCTTCAGTCTCTCGAAGGACTTCTGGCATTCGTCATCCCATAAGAATTTCGTGCCCTTCCTCAACAGTTTGTTGAAGGGTTCGCATCTAGTTGCCAGATTCGATATGAATCGGCAAACGGATTGTAAACGACCCTGGAGGCTACGGATTTGGGTGAGATTGGAGGGTGGAGCCATGTCTATGATGGCTCGACACTTAGAGGGGTCGACTTCTATTCCTCTTTGGCTCACCATAAAGCCTAGAAGCTTCCCTGACTCTACCCCGAATACACATTTTTGAGGGTTTAGCTTTACTTTGTAAAGCCTAAGCCTTTCGAAAATCTTTTGTAAACATTCGATGTGAGTGCATCGGGTTTTGGATTTTGCCAAGAGATCATCTACATACACTTCTATAAGCTCATGAATTTGATCTTGGAAGATCATGGTCATGGCTCGTTGGTATGTTGCGCCGGCATTTTTCAAACCAAAGGGCATGACTGTATAGCAGTACGTGCCCTATGGGGTTGTGAAGGCGGTCTTACCCTGATCTCGTGGACTTAGTTTGATTTGATTATAGCCTGAATAGCCATCCATAAACGAAAACATTTCATGATTTGCAGTACTATCGACTATGAAATCTATGTTTGGTAAAGGATAATTATCCTTTGGAGTGGCTTTATTCAGGTTTCTGAAATCGATGCATATTCGAATTTTCCGATTGGTTTTTCGAACTACAACGATATTAAACAACCAATCAGAATACGCAATGGGTTTTATAAATCCGGCTTTTAACAGATCTTCTAAACCCTCTTTGACTTGCGTGTGTACATTCGGGTGTATTTTCCTAAGCTTCTGCTTTATGGTTTTTACACCTGCATCTAAGGGAAGACGATGCTCGACAATGCTGGGATCTATGCCCGGCATGTCTTCATACGTCCATGCAAACACATCTAAATAGGTTCGTAGAAATGCAATGAATGCTAACCTTTCAGTTTCATGCAAGCATGCACCTATTTTGATGGTTTTGGGATTGGAATCATCCCCTAGGTTCACCTCTATGAAATCTCCTCCTACTGATTGGGAAGGTCTTTCAAAATCGAGAATTTTATGAAATTCTGGGAGCTCAGAAGCGGGATCTTCCTCAAGGGGATCCATTTATGGGCTTTGATCATTCTCGTGGGCTATAGACCCGAGGGAATTTGATGCGTGGTTTTCAAAAAGACCTGGTTTTGTACTTGGATTTTCAAGTGATTTCGAAAATTTTGGTCTGACTATGCAGACGACGTTTCTTTCGAAATCCTTTTCTTTTGCCAAAGTCCTAAGCAGCTATGTACAAAATCTTTTTGGTATTTTCCATATTTTTGATTTTTTTGGGTTTTTGTAAAACAAGAACCTTGGGAACTATACAAAGCACTCTATTTTCGAGTTTTTGTTTTTCCATAGTCTCTGGTTTTTCTTGATTTTTTCGATTTTTTTGATTTTAAGCTTTTCAAATGTTTTTGTATTTTTTTTAAAAAAAGGGATCTTCCGTCATACCTACAAAGGGAAAATACTATGGGTTAGACTCGGAATAGGAGATCTAAACCGTAGGTCTCTTCTAAGACAGGTTCCGAGGCACCCTTGACCCAGGTGGTCACAGGGGGTGGCTCCGGCGGTATTCGGGGAGTATAACCGATCCCATATCAGCTTGGGTTGGCCCTAGGAAGGATGGGCTCTAGGAGACCCTGGTTCTGTGCCCCTAGACTCTTGTAGGGCGTGTAGCCCATGTTCAACAACATGTTCCATGACTTTTTGTTTTTTGAAAAAGTTTGACACAAGTCGTGGTCCTGGAACATGCTATCGTCCATATTGTGCTCATATGGCCTCTTGTCCAGGGGCTTTGAAAATAGGGAACGCTTGGGTCGTCCTAGAAGGGTTAAGATCGGGAGGGGGCCTGCTTTGGGTGGCCCCTTCACACATACAACCTTCCTAGGGTTGTTTAACACGAGCCGAGGTGGCTCAATCACAATTTGCCCCAGGTTAGCCTCATGGGCCTAGGAGCTCGATAAACAAGGGGAGTTTATGATCCCCTAAAGTTGTGGGTGACTCTCACCTAGGATCACTATGACCTGGTCCCTAAAAGGGATCTTGACACACCTGTGGAAGGTGGATGGCACAGCGCACAAACTGTGTATCCAGGGTCTTCCCAACAACAGGTTATAATGGGGTGGATGTCCAAGACATGGAACACCCCCGTGTGTTCGATCCCTCCCGTTTCCATTGGGAGTTCGATGGATCCTAAAGGTCTAGACGCATTCCCATCGTATCCAGTGATAACGATGGGGCTTGGGTTCACTGAAGTCAAGGTGACTCTGATTTTATACGCCACATGAAGTGGAAGGATGTTGAGCCCTCCTCCACCATCGACTAGGCACCTGTCTAGAGAGTGGTTGTTCAGAACCACCTCGATATGCAAGGCCTCGTTGTGGGATTTGTAGGGTCTATCTACATCATCTTCCGAGGAAGTGATGGGCGATTTTGCTCCTAATAAAGCCACTTGGGCAGACAAGGATTCCAGACTTATGTTCGAATCAACCTTGGCCCTTTCTAGAATTTTCTCTAATACAAGTCTATGCCTAGGCGAGGTTTGTATAAGCTCTAAGATAGACATGTGAATAGGAATCTTTGAAAGGTGGTTTTCAAAGTCATAAGGATTTAGGATGACTTTGTCCTTATCTGCTTTTGGCAGAACACTAGGGATACATGCTTTTGACGGGCCAGGCACACTGACCACCTTTTAAGCACCTTGAAGGTGCGGGGGTTGATAGATCCTCCCGGATCTAGTGACTTCCCCCACGACCAGCCTAGGGTTCGCGCTAAATTTGGCTCTAAGGATGAGCTGAGGAGAACCTTGGATTTTCAAAACTGGTTTTGCCGGGGATTCCACTTTTGGTGGTCCCCGAATGACGACTTGGGCAGGCTTCTTGTATAGTACAAGAATGGGCGCACAAGTGGGTCGACCAGACTCTGGTTTTTGCGCTAGTTCCTTAGAAATGGTGAGGGTACATACCTCCTTTCCTTTCCCACTGCCACTGGCGTCTTTGGGAAAGGGTTCTTTGAAGATAGCTTGAAGTGGCTCAGGTTCCGCAATGACCTTGAGCCGGCCTTCTGCTATCAAGTTCTCAATTTTATTCAAAAGGGAGAAGCAGCGTTTGGTATCATGGCCTTTGAGCCGATGATACTTACAAAATCGGTTTAAATACCCCCCTTTGGAAGTGACTCCTTCAGGGATTTCAGGGAGTTCTATCATGCCCTAGGCAAGTAGGAGGTCTAGGACCTCCAACACAGGTTGCCCCAGCGGAGTGTACTCCCGTTTTTCAACCGGTTTTTAAAAGGTTCACTCCCACTTATTTTCTAACTTTTCAAAATTTTTGGAAGTGCCCGCCACGCCTGGATCCACTCGGACATTGGCGATTTTATGGGGCTTTGCCCCTTTGTCCATCGTGGGTAGCCCGTATGCGATGGGCTTTTCCATGCGGGTTTTGGAAACGGCACTTCCTTTCCATAAGTGATCGTATGTCCCTTTTCGCAAGTTGGTCTCGAAAAGAGAGGCCTTTTTGATCAACTTATGGAAAGCAGAGATCTCATGGAGCGAGAGAAGGGTTTTTAACTCGCTTTTAAAGTTATCCAGGATGAGCATGACTGCGCATCCTTCAGATATGGGCTCTCGCACTTGGCCCAAAAGTGACCTCCATCTTATAATGAAGGCATGTACGTCTTCGTTCATGCCTTGCTTTGTATCCCTTAAGAAATTCAGAGTCGGCGTGACTTCTACGTTGTGTGCAAATCTTTGCATGAAGCAGTTCGCTAACTCTTCAAAAGTAGTGAACTGGCTTAAGTCGTAGGAAGCCAGCCATTTGGCAGCTGTGCCTTTAAGGGATAAAGGGAACCAATACACCCATTTCATCGAGTCCTTTTTCTTCTTATGGGCTCAACGTGAGAAAAGCTGCAAGTGAGACCTAGGGTCTCCCATGTCTGTTTCATCATGCCATCATACCGAATGGTTGGGATGCGCAGGATAGAGTTCGGCCGGGTGATGGTGGTGGTGGTGCTCGGTTGGGAGGTAGTGGCAGATGTGGTGGCTGGATGTGGAGCAGGTGGAGCAGGAGGGGATTCGGCGGAGCTAGAAAGTGGAGGACCCGGGATTGGAGGTTGGAGCCTCTAGATGGGAAAACCCGCCCCCAAGGGGGGGGTTTATATAGGGCTGGGCTAGGTCGGTTAGGGCTGGTTTTGGGGTAGTGGTTAGGTGGTTTAGGTAGGGTGGTGTGGTGATAAGGTGGGCTGGAAAGGGTAGGGCCAGATATTTTAAATACAAGTGGTTTGGGTAGGTTGTAGGCTAAGGGTGGTTTAGAGGTTTAGGGTTTAGCTAGGTGGGTTGGTTCTAGGATGAGATTTAGTGAGGTAGGTTAGGTGATTAGGCTAGGATTAAGGAAATTAACCTAGGTTTAGGGAAGGATTAGAGAAGTGGGTTAGGTGATTAGGTTGGGATTAGGCCGGGATTAGGGAAGTGGGTTAGGTGATTAGGCTCAGATTAGGGCCGAATTAGGGTGGAAGGCTAGGATTAGGTGTTTTTGGTTAGGTTTGGGTGAAGGAGCTCCCTTTGCATGGCCCATAGACCTTAACCACATCATGTTGGTGCAGCCCTAGGTTAGGTTTTGACTAATTACAAGCTTAAACCCACTTAATTAGGCTAACCCACATGATTAACCCCAAACTTGACACACAAGTCAAGCTTAATTACAACACACACTTGATCTTATCCACCCCCACTCTCTCTCATGCCCATAATCCCACGTGAAATTCAAGTGGGCCCCATCTCCATTTATGAGAAGGTGATGTGGGCCATGTATATGGACATTGGATTGGATTTTTGAATCCAAATCCAAATCCAAGTCCATACAATGGGTTTGGATTGGGATCTGGATATATATGGTCCAGATCCGATCCAAACTGAACTCTGACTCCTTCGAGCTGTGTTCAAAATGAACGGTTTGTGCGGGGCCTGACAACATCAGTGCTCCGTCTACGTTGGGTCTTCGCCAACATGATCATCCACCTCTATTTTCGCCTTCCGGAGATGACTTCAAACAATGTTTCGATGATAACAGGGTCTTGGACATTCGAGATCCTGGGGGTGTGGATTTGATACGAGAGTTGCTGTGCCGGGCTCGACATGTGCTCCGGTTTCGGGCTCTCCTTAGCTCTCCTGGTCCTGTCTGGATTAGGCCGAAGCTGCTCCAGGGTTTCAAAAACATGTTTAAAAAGGTTTTTAAAAGCCATATCATGTATTTTTGAAATATAAAAGTTTAAAACATATATACAGGGTTGTTTGGAAGGCTCCTGGGTTTCCAGACTGAAACTGGCCCTTTGGGGCTGCTTTTACAAAACCAGGTTGATTTGAGAAGTTCGTGGGATTTCGGAGTGTTTACATATAAATAGTTGTATTTCCCTTCCGCTATGTCTTTAAGATTTGGGTTTTAAGGTTCAGCTGTGTGAGTAGTCTTTCAATATATACACGACACACACTTACACAATTGAGCCTTTCCGCTCTTAAGATATAGCCATATTTCCCTTTTGCAATTTACATTACGCAATTTCTCTTAAGCATTGTCTTTCAATTTCGGGTTTTCCCTTGGAGTTGTGTGAGTTTGCATTGCATATTCGCCATACCACGAGTTAGGATGCATATTGCATCAAAGCAGACCCCATACTCCCGTGCAAAAATCACCCAACTTAGGTCACTTGCGCACACACCTAGTTGGCCTAAATAAGCATAAAATTGAAAGACATAGGCACATGCAAATCCCACGTGAAATAAAATTTGCAACCATACAAAGAAAACCCAATCAAACACTTCGTGTATTTTCAAAGAGGTTACTTGTTAAAAAATGACTTTACTAAGCATACAGACTGACCCTTGCGCATCGGTGCAAGAAAGTCTGCGATGAAAAGAGCTCACTTACTCACTGTCGCCCCAAACGAGTCAGATTTTCAAAACTTACTTCACTAGCTTGAGTAAGCTAGCTGGCATGCCCTTTTTCATAAAAATGACTTAGACACACGAAAAGGTTCACTCGAGTCATAAGAACCAGAAGTGAGAATTTTCCGTGTCTACAGGATTGGCACTTCCGGTGGGACCTGGGCCTTGTGCAAATTCAGTTCATATAGAAAAACCTCACGAAATTTTTTTAAAGAAAGTGTTTTTAACTTTTGTTTGTTGCATTTCATACTTAGGATTTTTGAAAGCATTTGAAGCATGTCGAGTCCAGGCTCCTAAGAAGTGTCTAGCCACAGCTCATGCGCATCAAGTTCTCATTCTAGGAGGTTTTCAAAAAAACAAAACAAACTAGAAGAGATTGAGGACTTGAGAAGGGATTTTGAGGCCAAAATCGCTGCTCTTAGCCAAGAGGCTGAAGCAGCTGACTCATGTTCATCAAATGGCGAACCAAAGGCCAAGAAAAAGTTTGAAAAACCTCGCAAACATAAAGAAACTTCCGCAATGGAAGGCAACCAATACCACGAGTCCTTCACACACAAGGACCGTAAAGCCCTACAGCAGTTGCTGAGAGGGCAAAACAAAGAGAAAAGGAGTTACGCCCTGTCTGATTTCTTGCCTGTGGACTATGAAACAGACAGTGACAATGAAATACCGAACTTCCATCGATATCATGGCATGGGAGACCCTAGGTCTCACTTGCAACTTTTCTCTCGTCGAGCCCATAAGAAAAAGAAGGACTCGATGAAATCGGTGTATTGGTTCCCTTTATCCCTCAAAGGCACAACCGCCAAATGGCTGGCTTCCTATGACCTTAGCCAGTTCGCAACTTTTGAAGAGTTAGCGAACTGCTTTATGCAGAGATTCTCGCATAACGTAGAAGTCACATAGACTTTAAACACATTGAGGGATACAAAACAAGGTGTGAATGAAGACGTACATACGTTTATCGTTCATTGGAGGTCTCTCTTAGGACAAGTGCGAGAGCCAATATCCGAAGGATGCGCAATCATGCTCATCCTGGATAATTTTAAAAATGAGTTGAAAACCCTTCTCTCACTTCACGAAATCTCAACTTTCCATAAGTTGATAAAAAAAAGCATCCCTTTTCGAAACAAATTTGAAAAAAGGAATTTATGATCATTGTAGACGCAGAAAATTCCCGCTCCTGGTTCTTTGGCCTGAAGCGAACTTTTTCGTGTACCTAAGTCCTAATTAAGCAAAAGGGCGTGCCAGCTAGCTTACTTAAGCTAGCGAAGAGATATTTTAAACCTGACTCCTAACATGGTGATTGTGAGCAAGCAAGCTCTTGTCGTCGCAGACCTTCTTGCACCGATGCGCAAGGGTCAGTCTGTATGCTTTTAAAATCGAGTTTTGGGATATAAGAACCTACGAAAACATGTTTGAGGTGTTTGATTCAGGTTGTTTTTGGTATGATTTTCAGATTTTATTTCACGTGGATTTGCACGTGCCTAAGTCTTTCTTTTTATCCCTTTTTGGGCCAACTAGGTGTGTGTTATGAACACTCAGCCTAAGTGGGGCGACATTGAGCGGGAGTATGGGGTTTGCTTTGATGAAATATGCATCCTAACTCGTGGTATGGCGTATATGCAATGCAAACTCACGCAACTCCAAAGGGAAAACCCGAATTTAAAAGACAATGCCGAAGGGAAATGACTTGTAATGGAAATTGCCGAAGGGAAATGACATGTAATGTAAATTGCCGAAGGGAAATCGCAAAAGGGAAATATGGCTATATCTTAAGAGCGGAAAGGCTCAATAGTGCAAGTGTGTGCCGTGTATATATGTAAAGACTACGCACACTGCTGTACCTTAAAACCCAAATCTTAAAGACATAGCCGAAAGGGAAATACGTATATAATATATATGGGCCCTTACTTGGGTCTTGGAAGTAAGAGCGAAGGCTCAATGTGGTTGCGTGTAAAAATGTAAAGACAACACACACGACTTTAAATGAAACCCAAATATAAATTGCAATATGGCCTTAACTAAGGTCTTGGGAGTAAGAGCGAAAGCTCAATGTGTGTGAGTGCTAGAATTGAAGTACTACGCACACAACATGAAATTAAACCCAAATATAAATTGCAATATGGCCTTAACTAAGGTCTTGGGAGTAAGAGCGAAAGCTCAATGTGTGTGAGTGTATAATTGAAATACTACACACACGACATGAAATTAAACCGAAGGAGAGTATAACACGGCCCTTACTTGGGTCTTGGAAATAAGAGCGAAAGCTCAATGTGTGTGAGTGCGAGAATTGAAAGACAACACATACAACTTAAACAAAACCCCACACAACTTAAAGTATATAAATAAACTTATATCTTAAGGGCAGATTAGGCCCATGTGTGTTCAAAATAGTGCACAACTAAGAGCGAGGTAGGCTCAAGTGCACGTGTGTGTGGGTGTGCCAAGCCACGTTATTACAAGCGGGGAGAGACAATGCTCCGTTATTACAACCCCGTATCAAATTTAATTTAACTTAAGCAAATCTACAAATGAGGACCGAGTTAGGCACTTACGTATAGCTGGTCCGGAGGTGACTTGCTTGAGCTTGGGCTTGGGCTTCGCCTTGGGCTGCAAGAGGGAGCTCCTCGGAATGGCACGGCAAGGGTGTGTGGCCGGGTGACAAAGGAGCAAGGGTGTGGCACTTTGGGGACTTGCCGGCTGAATGGGATGGTGCGGCTGTGGTGTCTCGGGCTGAAGTGATTAAGGAGGGTCACTAAGGTATAGGGCTGGTACTAGGGAAGGTGGCGCTAAGGGGTGACTAAAGGAAAGATGTTTAAGGAAGAGGGTGTGGCTGGCCGGGTGACTTGGGTGCAGTCGGCTATGACTGGCCGACTAGGGGTGGTTTAAATGGTGGCCGGCTAGGGGATGTCATGGGTGGGAAGGTAGGGTGCTATGGAAGGTGGAGTTAAGGGTTAGTTAAGAGTGGAGGGGGCAGGTCCTAGGGAGCATGGTAAGGTGGCTGGGGTGTCACTAAGGGCTAGTAGGGAAGCGGGTGTGACTGGCCGGGTGGTTTGGGTGTGTTTGAAGGGTGGCGGGTAGTTAGGTGGTGGTCGGCTGAGTGGAGTGAAAACTAGGCTAAGGTAGGGTGCTATGGGGTGGCTAAGAGTGGAGGGGGAGTGAAGATAGGGTGAAGTTGGGTTGAGGTACTAACCAGATAGGAGAAGGAGGTTAGTGTGTAGAAGGAGGGCAGCCGGGTGATGAAGGTGGATGGAGCTGGCCGGGCGGTTGGTGGCAGCGTGGAGTGGAGCAGGGCGGGAGGTAGTGGTTGCGCGAGGTGGAGCTGGCCAAGAAGTGGTGGTGGTGTAGGTGGGAGAAGAGAGCAAGGTGAGAGAGGGCTCGGCTGGCCCAAGTAGAGGCTAGAAAAACTTGAAAACCCGCCCACTAGGGGTTTTTTTTTTATAGTTTTTCAAAGGGTTGGTTGCAGGTGGTTTTGAGAGGGTGGTAAGGTAGTTAGGTGGTGGTGGTGTGGTGATAAGGTGGGCTGGTTTTGAGGGGGGGCCAGATATTTTGTTTTAAGTGGTTTTAGGGATATGGTGTGCTAGGTTTAGGTGGGGTGGTTTAGGGGTTTAGGGCTTAGCTAGGTGGGTTGGTTTTGGGGTGAGGTTTAGTGAGGTGGGTTAGGTGTTTAGGCTAGGATTAGGTTAGGATTAAGGGAAATAGGCTAGGTTTAGGGAAGGATTAGGGAGGTGGGTTAGGTGATTAGGTTGGGATTAGGTCAGGATTAGGGAAGTGGGTTAGGTGATTAGGCTAGGATTAGGCTGGGATTAGGGTAGAGGGCTAGGATTAGGGGTTTTGGCTTAGGATTGGGTTAGGAAGCTCTCTTTGCATAACCCATAGACTTCATTGCATCATGTTGGTGCAGCCCTAGGTTAGGTTTTGGCTAATACATGCTTGAACCCATACTAATTAGGCTAACCCACATGATTAACCCCAAACTTGACACACAAGTCAAGCTTAATACAATTCCCCTCATGCTTATCGTCCCCATTCTCTCTCATGCCCATAATCCCATGTGAATTTCAAGTGGGCCCCACCTCCATTTATGAGAAGGTGATGTGGGCCATGGACGTGGATATTGGATTGGATTTTTGAATCCAAATCCAAATCCAAATCCACACATAGGTTTGGATTGGGATATGGATATATATGGTCGAGATCCAATCCAAACTGAATTCTGACTCCTTCAGGGTATGTTCGAAACGAACGGTTCGTGCGGGGTCTGACAGCATCAGTACTCCGTCTGCGTTGGGTCTTCGCTAACATGGTCGTCCGCTTCTGTTTTCACCTTCCGAAGATGACTTCAAAGGATTTTTGTTGATAACAGGGACTTGGACGTTCGAGATCCTGGGGGTGGATTCAACATGAGAGTTGTTGTGCTGGGCTCAACATGTGCTCCGGTTCCGGGCTCTTTTTAGCTCGTCTGGTCTTGCTTGTATCAGGCCAAGCTGCTTTGTGGGGTTTCAAAATGTGTTTTAAAAGGTTTTAAAAACATATTATACATATTTTAAAGCATATACAGTTTAAACATATGTACAGGGTTGCCTGGAAGGCTCCTAGGTTTCCAGACTCAAAATAGCCCTTTGGGGCTACTTTTATAAAAAACCAGGTTCATTTTAGGAGTTCGTGGAATTTCGGGGTGTTTACAGATGCCCCTCTTTGGCATTGTCCAAATCGATTTGGATAATGGCAAAGATGACAAACACCCCTTTTAATGTCTCCCTAGATCTAACCACGAAAATATGGGATCGTCCCAATCTTTAGCAAAATCTCACTTTTAAAACCCTGGTAGGAGGAGATATCACGCCAAAGGGATGTACAAAAACGGTTTCTGGTCCTTAAATAGGATCATGTTATGCAAGTGCCATGCGTGGAAATGTAGATGCATGACAAGGGTGTGGTGCCAAGAATGGCGACCTCCCAGAGACCAGATATGGTCAAACTTTTCGAGACTTGCCAGGCCTGCTGCTCCAAGTGAGCAAATCCTATGCTGTTCGATGTTCGATTTTTCAAAATCTATTTACAAAAGCTATTTACAAAAGGGACAACTGTCTTGAGTCTCAATCCTAAGGATCTCGAGCTCTTCGTGTTTGCCCTTGCTTGAGTCTTGACACTCGCTTATCTAGCGGAGGTTTTATAAGAAAACAAGCTATACTTCAAATTCCTACGTCTTACTAAAACCAGATGTATTTTGAGAAATTCGTGGGATTTCGGGGTGTTTACAGATGCCCCTCTTTGGCCTTGTCCAAATCGATTTGGATAAGGGCAAAGATGACAAACACCCCTTTTAGTGTCTCCCTAGATCTAGCCACGAAGAATATGGGATCGTCCCATTTTTAGCAAAATCTCAATTTACAAACTCTGGTAGGAGGAGATATCATGCCAAAGGGTTGTACTATGGAATCTGGTCCTAAATGGGATCATGTTCATGCAAGTACCATGCGTGGGATGCAAATGACATGGGTGTGGTGCCAAAAGGGGCGACCTCCCAGAGACCAGATGTGGTCGAACTCTAGAGACTTACAAGGCCTACTGCTCCAAGTGAGCAAAAATCCTATGCTGTTTGATGTTCGGTTTTCAAAACTTATTTACAAAAGCTATTTACAAAAGGGACAACTGTCTTGAGCCTCGATCCTAAGGATCTCGAGCTCTTCGTGCTTGCCCATGTTTGAGTCTTAACACTCGCTTATCTAGCGGAGGTTTTATAAGAAAACAAGCTTCATTTCAAATTCCTACGCCTTACTCGAAACGTCGAATTCTCAAACAAGATGAAATTCAAGTAAGTAAATCCTATTTTTACTTTAGGATTCCTCGAAATGAACCATGCTTTAGCTTGGGATAAGCCAGGGATGGGAAAGAGATACCACGGTCCCTTCTGAAGCGTCCCGTGGTTTAAGGCATAGAAGGCGGAAAACTGCTCTTTTTGAGCTTTTGGGCCACTTTTTCCTTTTTTAGTAGAGGGTCTCCCTTTGGGAGTATTTTTTCTTTAATCTCTCTTTTTTTACAAGAGAATCGATTTTTCTTTTGAATTCTGGTTTCCTTCTTTTGGAAAGAGACTTTGGATGGGAAATTCCCTTTATTTGGGCCACGTTTTCCTTTTGGAAGGAGAAGAGAAGAGGGGAGGACTTATCCCAAGCTTACACTCGATCCATTCCAGATCAGCCTATTTAGAAATAGCACGTACTACTTGCAAGTATCTTGCTATGTTGAACTAGGCCTTTCTTTGTAAGAAGAAGGATTTTGAAATGTAACCACGATTTTGAAGACTCCACTCTTTCACAAGTACGAATTCTCTCACTCAGGGTCACACGATTTTGCCTTTGCACCTTATTTTTAGGTCTCAGGGCAGCTATCCCTAAAGGTTTTCAAAAATTGGAATTTAACCCAAATCCTACACATAATACTTCTTTAAGTATTGAATATTGATAGGATCTGCTAAATTCCTACCTTCTACATCGATCAACCAATACGAGTTGTTCGTGGTGGTTGCCCGTACAACATAGGGTCCATCCCACATGGGGCGCCACTTTCCAAGGGGATGTAGGCCACGATAGTGGATGATTTTCAAAACTAGATCTCCCACTTGAAAGTGGCGAGGTCTCATGTGTTTGCCATAGTGTCGGGCTATCCTTTGCCGGTATGCACGAGCATGATCCATAGCAAGGAGTCGTCTCTCATCTAGCAAATCTAGTTCGACCATCCTAGCATGCTGAAGCATCTCTAGGGGGAGGTCGAGTGCTATTGATGTATGGAATGAATGCAGTTGAGTATTCTAAACACCCCGAATTTTCCAAAAAAAAAAACTCCCAAAAACATAAAAAGCTCGTTTGAGCCAAAATGACAACCTGTTTTAAAATGTGAAAACAGGTATAAAAGGCAAAAGAAAAGCCCAGGCAAGAAGAGGATTCGAGTCCGGAGTCTCAAAAGCCACCCCCTACTCAAAAATGGAAGAAAAAAGAGCCCGTTTGGAGAAAAGCCCGATAGAAGGGTAAAAATGTAATTTGGGTTAAAGAAAAAGCACAAAGCAGCTCCAAAATGCAGAAAGAAGCCCAATACCTGAGGAGGTCGACAGAAGTCCGAGACACGTCCCATCAGAATGAAGAACGGAATCCGTGCGGCAATCTGAGTTCGATATCAACAGGAACCGGCCAAAAACCAAAACGGCGGACCGAAACGAAGGTTGAAAAAGTCCTGAAAAGCATAACACTGATTGGAAGAAAGACTTGGGGAAGACCCAGGCCAGAGTTGGGCATCCGATGAATCAAAGCCCGCACGAAACCGACGATGAAAAGCACCAGAAAGGACCAAAAAACCAAGGAGCAGAAGAAAAATCTGGATTGGGTCTGAACCCAAAAATATCCAGATCCAGATCCAAATTGTATTTGGATTGGATATGGATCTCAAAAATCCAAGATCCGAGATCCGAGATCCAAACCCAAATAAATATTTAGACTGGATCTGGATCTCAAAATATCTGAGATCCGCGATCTAGATCCACATTGAGTTTGGATTGGATCTGGATAGCCAGACCCAAATCCAGGACCCAAGATCCAAGATCCACTTAAAACCTCTATAAATAGAGGTGAGTGGGCTGGAAATCATTCACGTGAAGTCTCCAAGAAACCCACTTCACGTGAAATAAAGGGGGGGGGGGATGAGAGAGAAAGTGGCTCATAAGCCCAAAGTGTTTTTTGTTTGAGATGGAATTGGCCCATGGAGGCAACGGCTACACCAAGCAAGCATCTTCTTCAAGCCGGCTGGGAGTGGAGATCATGGCGGAGCTTGGCGGCTTGAGTGGTGGCTGGAGCGGTGCTGCAAATAGGTAAGCCCCTAAACCTAACCTAGACTCCCTCTTCCCTAACCTTTCTAGACCACCCAACTCCACCAAAACAACCCCTAAAAACTCCATTGAAACAACCATGTTCCTGGCTTTTTCACCTAAGGATTGGCTTGCCTTGAGGCAGGCCACCTACCCTAAAAACCACCCTGCCACCGGCTGGGTTTTTCCCCCCCCACTCACCTAAAACAGCCCGGCCAAAGGTGGCCGGGCTTCCTTGCTTTTTTTGGCCAAAACCTGGCCTGTTTTGAGGCAGGCCACCTAAATCTAAACACACGGCCAAACCAGGCCGTGTGTTCCCCCACCTTAACCAAAGACTTGGCCTGCCATAGGGCAGGCCACCTAGCTAAAAACCCACGGCCTAACTTGGCCGTGAACTACCCCCTAAGCCACCATTGGCCAACCTCATTAAACCATACCTAAACCTTTGGTCGTGACTAGCCTAGGACCCAACCAAACCTAACCTAGTTAGGACTCAACCAAGCCTTAACCTAGGCGTGGTTTGCCTAGGTTCAGCCCCAACTACAACCGAGTTCACTCAAGCCACTTTGGCTCGAGTCACACAAGCTAAATCTAAGGCCAAATGTTGGCCGAACCCTAAGACTAAACTATACCTAAACCAAGGCCAAACGTTGGCCTAATCCCAAGTCTAAACCTAACTAAACCCAAGGCCAAATGCTGGCCGAATCCTAACTCTATCCTATACCTAAACCAAGGCCAAGTGCTGGCCATACCCCACACTCAAACCATAATCACTCGAGCCAAGGTGGCTCGAGTCTTACCTTGCCCAAACCAGCCCCAACTAGCCCCAAACCCATTGTAACTTGCAGCTCCCGGAACTCTAAGTCTCCCCAAGCTCTCAAGCTCTCCGGCTTCGCTCCCACGTGCCCCGGACTCCATGTAATGATGATGGACTCGCCTCTTGTACGAGCATAACTCAAGAATCTGGAAAATATGAGTTTATTTTGATATATATATCAAGTTGTTTTTCGTATTCAATTCAATTTGATACGGGGTTGTAATAACGGAGCATCGTCTCCCCCCGGATGTAATATATATGCAAAACACACACACGTACACTCGAGCCTTTCCGCTCTTATCTGCACACTTTTGCACACAAACGGGCCTCAACATCCCATAGGATATAGCCCTATTTATATACATTCAGCTGGGTTTTAAGGTTTAAGTCGTGTGAGTTGTCTTTCATTTTATACACTCAAAGCACTCACTCACATTGAGCCTTTCCGCTCTTAAGTATATATACGTATTTCCCTTCCAGCTGGGTTTTAAATTTAAGTTGCGTGAGTTGCCTTTTCAATTTATACACTCAAAGCACTCACTCACATTGAGCCTTCTCGCTCTTATATATATATCTATATCTCCCTTCTGCTGCGTTTTACGGTTCAGTTGCGTGTGTTGCATTTCAATTTATACACAACACCCACACACACATTGAGCCTTTCCGCTCTTAAGATATAGATATATTTAAATTTCTGCAGTTTACATTCAAGTCGTGTGAGTTGCATTCAATTTGGGTTTTTCCTTCTGCTAAGTCTTTAAATTTCGGGTTTTACATTCAAGTTGTGTGAGTTGCATTGCATACTCGCCATACTCGAGCTAGAGTGCATACCTGCATCAAACAAACCCGAACAAAACATGCAAAACATGCCCAAGTGATTAAAATTGAAAGACTTAGGGTCACCCAAACCCAGTAAAAGCAAAAACTTGCCAAGTGCATGATTTCCAAGATTTTCAAAACACCTATTTATTCAAAAATCAATTTTTGAGTTTAACTTGTTTCAAAAGAAGTCTCTAAGCATACAGACTGACCTTTGCGCGTCGGTGCAAGAAGGTCTGCGACGAAAAGATCCCGCTTGCCTACAATTGCCTTTCAAAAGTCAGATATTTCAAAAACTACTTCGCTAGTTTGAGTAAGCTAGCTGGCACGCCCTAAAAGCGAACGTAAGCACGAAAAGGTTCACTTTAGGCCTAAGAACCCGCAAGTGAAAATTTTCCATGTCTACAGATTTGGCACGCCCGGTGGGACTCGGGACTTAAATTGATTTCAAACAAACAAGTTACACTCAAAATTTTTGAAAAAAAGGTGTTTTCCAAAAATCGTGCATACTTAGAAAAGTTGCAGAAAATGGAGCGAAAACCAAAATCCTCGTCGAGTAAATCAAAAGAGGTTTCTAAAAAAACCAAAAAATGAGAAGCAATAGCTAATATACAGGCGATTTTCAAAGAAAAAATGGATGTTTTAAGTAAGGAGCTTAAAACCCATAAATCCCATAGCAGCTCTTCTCGGGCGCACAAAGATCGGGAAAAGAAAACCAATCTCAAACTCGACGAAGGATGTGAGGTAAAAGGCCAAAACCCAGAAAGGGGCGAGTCCTCCACTCCCACACTTCCAAAATCCTCGTTGAGTAAATCAAAAAAGGTTTTCAAAACAGCCAAAGAACGAGAAATGCTAGCTGATATATGGGCAACTTTCAAAAAAATGGATGTTTTAAGCAAGGAGCTTAAAACCCATAAATCCCATAGCAGCTCTTCTCGGGCGCACAAAGATTGTGAAAAGAAAACCAAAATCAAAATCGATGAAGGAATTGAGGTAAAAGGCCAAAACCTAGAAAGGGGCGAGTCCTCCATTCCCACAAATCCAAAATTCAAAAATTCCAAAGAAAATTTGAAAAAAGTTGTTTTTGTTTCAAAAAATCAAAAAAATCTTGAAAACTTTCAAAAGACAAAAAAATTGAAAAATCAAACTTTGAAATTTCAAAAAATTCAAGTGAAAGTCCTAAGTCTAGGCACACACACAGAGTGGGACATAAAACCTGCACCCCACAAAAATACGAGAGTGAAAAATAGGTAGGTTTCGAAAAGGAACGCCTCGTGAAACCCCGGGGGCTCAAAACAGAGTTACCCGGGAAAACGGCCTGCTCTCACCCTGAAAAGGTAGACAAGCCACAAAAAGGTATGCTTGGAACTTATCCTTCTCAAAACTCTCTTCTTCATATAGGGTCATCAGATGCATTGGATAACCCCTCTGCACACACAAACCCACGAAATGTGCCTAAGTTAGAGAATTTTCAAGGTGCGCCAAATATCCCGCACCAACCAAAAGAATTTCAAAAACAAAAACAAAAAGAAGTTGAAAAAATGGTAGACATGGAGACCCCTAATGCATGCATCAACATCTTAGGAGCTCATAACCCTGCCATAGAAAAACCCACTTCTTCGAGCCTAGCCTTGTACCCTGGAACCAAGATTAGGACTTTGAAACAAAAAAATCCATCCCTAGGGGCACCACGAATTGAACCTAGGGAGCAAGCCAAAAAATTTGAGGGAGCAAGCTTGTCTTCCCTCGAAGAAAAATTCTCCCAAAAACAGGTTGTATGGAAGCTCACGCCTTCCATCACCCTGCAATATCCAAAGTCCCTCAAGGAACCAAGCATGGCTTTCCTTGAGGACAAAATCTCCCAATTCGGGGTTGTATGGAAGCACAAGTCTTCCATCACCCCAAAATATCCAAAGTCTATCGAGGGACCAAGCACGGTTTCCCTTGAAGACAAAAACATCCCGAAATATCCAAAACTCCTCGAGGGACTAAGCACAGCTTTCCTTGAGAAACAAATCTCCCAAACTAGGGTTGCATGGAAGCCCAAGTCTTCCATCACCCCAGAATCCAAAATCCCAAAATCCAAAAGGATATATATCCCTGACATGGACGATTCCATGTTCCGAGGCCATGATTTATACAAAAACTTTTCAGAAAACAAGAAGTCTTGGAACATGATTCTGAATATGGGATATAAGCCCTACCAGGGCCTGGGAACCCAAAACCAAGGTAGGCTCGAACCTGTCCTACCTCAGGCCAATCGACAAAAGTATGGATTGGGCTATAGCCCACCCATACCCCCAGAGCCGCCACCTAAGACCATCTGGGTCAAGGGTGCCCTGTAGAACCTCTAAAACCCAAAACCCATGTCTTAGACCTATTGATTAGAGTCTGATTCATGAATGTTTTCTTTGTAGGTTCATGGGAAGATCCCTCCTTTTGAAAAATCCAAAAAATCAGATATTTGCCAAAAAACCAAAAAAATTGAAAACCCAAAACAAAATCTCAAAAACATTTGGAAAAATGAAAATTACAAAAAGAAATTTGTTTTAAAGCCTTTGGCCATGTACAAAGTCCATTTTTGAAAATTGTAAAAATGCTTTTCGAAAATTGTATATAACTCCCAAAAACCAAAAAATCCAAAAAGCTGATCTTGAACACCCTTTTGTCTAGAGCTTTTTCAAAATGAAAAGCTCGAGAATCACCAAAGCCAGGAGGAATAAAAAAACCTCCGAACTTCCTGAAATTCGCAAGATCCTTGACTTATGCAAAGATTGGGGATTTTTAGAAACACACACTCTGAAATCATTCATGTGCATCGAGTCTAGACATCATCTTAGAACTCGAATTCAGGGTTTTGTAAAACCAAAAGGGGCAATGAAAGTCGACCCCCTAAGTATTGAGCCTTCGTAGACAGGTCTCCATACGAATCAAATCCAACACCTTCAAGGCAAATTTCAAAAGAAATGAAAATCTCAAAAAAGGGTTAGCATTTCACAAAAGCCTTTTCAAAATTCTTTTGATAAAAACCTTCCATACATTGCAAGTCATGCATTGTCGGCTTTACTTGATCAAATGAAGATGTTGTTCATACTAAATGTGCCATACATTTTCGAAAACTCTTTTGGCGTGTGAAAGGAATCACTAAGCCAAAAGAAAAATCGTGCTTGGTCTTGCTATAGGCCCTAAAAATTCGAGACATCATCTCCCATGGAAAGGGGAATGATTCATTAAAGCACTCATTTGAAAAGCCTATCTTAAACAGGTAGACAAAATGGCAGCCCCTTTCAACAGAGTATGAGTTTCAAAACTCAAGACTCAATTAAGGGACAAGCCCTATATCGTGTGGCTGAAGTGCCTCTGTGAGACACATTCCCCATACTTGATCAAATGCCCCATGAAGGCACGAATTTTCAAAATGAATTCCAAAAAAACCTTGCTTGACCAAAATCAAGTATAGGAAACATATTTCGATCAAAAGGGCTGGTATGAAACCATCTTCATATAAAAGGGAGGATTTCCCAAATCTACTTTCTCAAAAAGGATCAAGATTTCGAAAAATTTAACCTTACATATGGCTTTGAAAAGAAAGATTTTCAACTTCTGGTTAAAACCTTGATAGTGTTGGGATAAGAACATGAATCTCATGATGAAATATGGAGACCATGTCAAAACTAAAATCTGACGGCCATGACGATCACTTAGGGCTGGTTGTGTTTTCCATCCTTGAGCAAAAAGTATCATGATCATGTTAGAAAAACCATGGAAGTGCATGGACATGAACATACCATCGTCCATCCAAAAAAGTCTTTTTGAAAAGCCATGGCCCTTCACCATGTGGCCATGCAAAATTTCTCTCAAGCTAGGGGCATTTTTAAATATAGCCCCTAGACACCTTCCATGAAAAAACGAATTTCATAGAATGCATCTCCTTCTTGACTTGTGAGATACATTTCATATGTTCACTCTTGCATAAAATCGTGTATTTCCATTTTGAATCACAGGGAGTGCATAGCATGCATCATATTCATATCATATCACCCCAAAGAAAGCCCAAGAGGTGGGCAAACCTGAGTAGGAATGTCCCCATGTCTTCAAAAAGGGCAACAAAAATCGAAAATTTGTTGATGTTGTGGGTAGAAATTAGCAAAACCCCGAAAATGCCCGAATAGTCAAAAGGGTTTATGTTAAATTCCTTTTTCTAAAAGATTTTTGAAAAATCGAACTCCTTTGAAACTTCTTGAAAGAAGGATCGAAGTTGATTGTATAACCCTGAATGGAGGAATTTATACTTTTCAAAAGGCAGAGTCTTCCAAAAACAAATTGGCGATATTTCAAAGAACCCTGGCTTACAAGATTAAGCCTTGTTCAAAATATCAAAATATTTTCGAATAGCAGATGCTATTAAGAAATAGGAAGATCTCGTTTGAATCAAGTAAACAAAGGGATAAGCCTTCCCCCATTCTACTTTCTCTCCAAAAAGGAAAATTGGTTGTGTTCAAAAGAAAGAAAAAAAAAATCGAGAATACAAAAACTCCTCCGAAAGAGGTCTTCTCGTTCAAAAAGAAAAAAAAAAGGAGATATAAAAAAACTCCTCCCAAAGAGGTCTTCCCTTCATAAACAGGGAATACAAAAACTCCTCCAAAGAGCTGCTCTCCTTTAAAGAAAAGAGGAATTAATGAAAAAATACTCCCAAAGGGAGACCCTCTGTGAAAAAAAAGAAACAAAAAGCCAAAGCTCAAAGAGCGATTTTCCGACTCTTTGCCTAAAACCACGGGACGCTTCAGAAGGGACCGTGGTATCTCTTTCCCATATCCCTACGGCTTATCCCCGAGGAAAAAGATTCAAATTTGCGAAAATCCTAAAGTACGAATAAAATCGGCTTATTTGGATTTCATTTTGTTTGAGAACTCGACTCTATTTTATAGGAAATGGAACTTTGAAATGTTTTCCAAGTTTTCCTACCCAAAAACCTCTACTGAGTAGCAGGTATTGAAACCTAAATGAAGGGAAGTATGAAAAACGAAAATCCTTTTCGATACGAGCTAAAAGGAGTTCGTTTTCAAAAAAAGAAATTTTTCAAAAAACCCACGAATGTCAAAAAGACAAGGGTAGAATCTGCTTGGAGCAGACAGCCTCAAAAGGCTCTCTCCAAAGCTCGAAAACCCGAAAATGTCTAGAAGACATGGGTAAAACCTACTCAGAGCAGCCTGCCTCAAAAGGCACTCTTCGGGCTCAAAAACCTAAAAACAAAAACTTTTTTTCATGCATGCATCCAAAATCGTCCATGCATGATCATACATAGGGAAACCTAGGAAAAGTCCCCCTTTTGCTAAAAATCCCCACCTGTGGTAAAAGAAAACAGGGTTTTGCGAAATAAAAATGGTGTATTCTCAAGAAAATTTGAGAGAAAAACCAAAATGGGGTGTTATCTTCTTCGCCATTATCCAAATCAATTTGGATAATGCCAAAGAGGGGCATCTCTAAATACCCCGAATTTTCCAAAAATAAAAAACTCCCAAAAACATAAAAAGCTCATTTGAGCCAAAACGACAACCTGTTTTAAAATGTGAAAACAGGTACAAAAGGCAAAAGAAAAGCCCAGGCAAGAAGAGGATTCGAGTCCGGAGTCTCAAAAGCCACCCCCTACTCAAAAACGGAAGAAAAAAGAGCCCGTTTGGAGAAAAGCCCGATAGAAGGGTAAAAATGTAATTTGGGTCAAAGAAAAAGCACAAAGCAGCTCCAAAATGCAGAAAGAAGCCCAGTACCTGAGGAGGTCGACAGAAGTCCGAGACACGTCCCGTCAGAATGACGAACGGAATCTGTGCGGTAACCTGAGGAGGTCGACAGAAGTCTCCCCAAGCTCTCAAGCTCTCCGGCTTCGCTCCCACGTGCCCCGGACTCCATGTAATGATGATGGACTCGCCTCTTGTACGAGCATAACTCAAGAATCTGGAAAATATGAGTTTATTTTGATATATATATCAAGTTGTTTTTCGTATTCAATTCAATTTGATATGGGGTTGTAATAACGGAGCATCATCTCCCCCCGGATGTAATATATGTGCAAAACACACACACGTACACTCGAGCCTTTCCGCTCTTATCTTTACACTTTTGCACACAAACGGGCCTCAACAGCCCATAGGATATAGCCCTATTTATATACATTCAGCTGGGTTTTAAGGTTCAAGTCGTGTGAGTTGTCTTTCATTTTATACACTCAAAGCACTCACTCACATTGAGCCTTTCCGCTCTTAAGTATATATACGTATTTCCCTTCCAACTGGGTTTTAAATTTAAGTTGCGTGAGTTGCCTTTTCAATTTATACACTCAAAGCACTCACTCACATTGAGCCTTCTCGCTCTTATATATATATATATCTATATCTCCCTTCTGCTGCGTTTTACGGTTCAGTTGCGTGTGTTGCATTTCAATTTATATACAACACCCACGCACACATTGAGCCTTTCCGCTCTTAAGATATAGATATATTTAAATTTCTGCAGTTTACATTCAAGTCGTGTGAGTTGCATTTAATTTGGGTTTTTCCTTCTGCTAAGTCTTTAAATTTCGGGTTTTACATTCAAGTTGTGTGAGTTGCATTGCATACTCGCCATACTCGAGCTAGAGTGCATACCTGCATCGAACAAACCCGAACAAAACATGCAAAACATGCCCAAGTGATTAAAATTGAAAGACTTAGGGTCACCCAAACCCAGTAAAAGCAAAAACTTGCCAAGTGCATGATTTCCAAGATTTTCAAAACACCTATTTATTCAAAAATCAATTTTTGAGTTTAACTTGTTTCAAAAGAAGTCTCTAAGCATACAGACTGACCTTTGCGCGTCGGTGCAAGAAGGTCTGCGACGAAAAGATCCCGCTTGCCTACAATTGCCTTTCAAAAGTCAGATATTTCAAAAACTACTTCGCTAGTTTGAGTAAGCTAGCTGGCACGCCCTAAAAGCGAACGTAAGCACGAAAAGGTTCACTTCAGGCCTAAGAACCCGCAAGTGAAAATTTTTCGTGTCTACAAGTATGAATGGGAAGAATGGCGTTTGTGCCATAGACCAATTCGAATGGTGTGGCATTCGTGGGAGTCCGGATAGAAGTCCTATAAGACCATAAGGCTTCATCTAGCTTCTCGTGCCACATCCTACCCTTCTCTAAAGTCTTCTCAACTATGCTAATGAGAGTCTTGTTTGTGGCTTCAGCTTGGCCATTGCCTTGAGGGTGTGGACGCGCAAAAATCCCCGCCTCTTTGCCTTTTTCAGGGCTCGGGGCGGATCCTCTCGTGTGTCTAAGGCCTATGTATGCAAACAGGGCGTGCCAGCTAGCTTACCTAAGCTAGCGAAGATATTTTTAACACTGACTTCTAAGCGTGGCGACTGTGAGCAAGTAAGCTCTTGTCGTCGCAGACCTTCTTGCACCGATGCACAAGGGTCAGTCTGTACGCTTTGCAAAAATCGAGTTTTTGGAGAGAAAGTCTACGAAGCGGTTCGAGGTGTCTATTTCGGGTCTTTAAAATGCGATTGCATGTTTTAGATCACGTGGATTTGCACGTGCCTAAGTCTTTTTCTTTTATCCCTTTTCGGGCCACCTAGTTTGTGTGTTATGAACACTCCACTACGTGGGTGAATTCGAGTGGGGCTTGCTTTGATGCAATATGCATCCTACCTCGTGGTATGACGTAGATGCAATGCAAACTCACGCTACTCCAAAGGGAAAACCCGAAATGTAAAGACAATACTGAAGGGAAATAACCGAAGGGAAATAACCGAAGGGAGATATGTATATAGATTATGTATATGAGCCCTTACTCGGGTCTTGCAAATAAGAGCGAAGGCTCAATGTGGGTGCGTGCTGGAATTGAAAGACTTACACACACGACATGAAATTAAACCCAAATATAAATTGCAGTATGGCCTTGACTAATGTCTTGGGAGTAAGAGCGAAGGCTCAATGTGTGTGAGAGTGCTTGAATTGAAGTACTACACACACGACATAAATGAAACCCAAATATAACTGCAATAAGGCCTTTACTAAGGTCTTGGGAATAAGAGCGAAGGGTCAATGTGTGTGAGAGTGCTTGAATTGAAAGACTTACACCCACGACATGAAATGAAACCCAAATAGTATAGGTCGGCCCTTACTTGGGTCTTTCAAATAAGAGCGAAAGCTCAATGTGTGTGAGAGTGCTTGAATTGAAAGACTTACTCACACGACATGAAATGAAACCCAAATAGTATAGGTCGGCCCTTACTTGGGTCTTTCAAATAAGAGCGAAAGCTCAATGTGTGTGAGTGCTTGAATTGAAAGACAACGCACCCAACTTAAGCAAAACCCTTCGAAAATGAAAATATATATACTTATGTATTAGGGGCTGATTAGGCCCGTGTGTGTTCAAAATCGTGCACGACTAAGAGAGTGCACGTGTGTGGGTGTGCCAAGCCACGTTATTACAAGCGGGGGGAGACTATGCTCCGTTATTACAACCCCGTATCAAATTGAATCTCAAGCAAGTATACAACTAAAGACCGAGTTTAGGCACTTACGAGTGGCTGGTCTGTAGAGGCCTTGCTTGAGGGTGAATGACAAAGGGTGCTGGCCGGGTGCAAGTGGGGCGCGGGAGGGGTGCCTCGAAGGTGGCCGGCTGCAAGTGGGTGTCGCATTGATGTGGGGAATTAAAGGGGCTGGGCCAAGTGAATATGTGGGGTCACGAATGGAGAGTATAGAGTGTTAGGGAGTATGGACCTAAGGTGAGTTTAAGGGAAGGCCGAATGGGACACCTAGGGAAAAAGGGGTGGCTGGCCGAATGGAAGGGATAGTCGGTTGGAGTGGCCGACTAGGGGAATGTGGTGGTGGCGGGCTGCTAGGATGACTAAGGCTGGAGTATGGGAAGGTAGCTAGTTAGGTGATGGGGCTAGGTGATAGTGGGGATAGTGGGTGTAAGGGAGTGTTATGGGCAGGTCTTAGGAAGTCTAATAGGGTGGCCGGGTGTAGTTAGGGGAGTTAGGTAGTGGCGAATGGCTGGGGCGGCTAAGGTTTGGACGAGTGGGAGTGGTGGCAGCGAGTGGCAGATGTGTAGGTAAGGTGGTGGTATGGTGGGTGGCTAGGAGTGGAGAGGGAGTAGAGAAGAAGCTAGGTAGAGTGGGGGGTACTTACCAAATGGGGAGAAGGTGGTGCTCGGCTGGGAAGAAGCTGGGCAAGTAGTGAGGCTTGGCCGGGAGGTGGTGGAGATGGCGGTGCAAGTGGTGGTGGGATGGAGGGATGGTGGTGGTGCAGGTGGAGCAGGTGGAGTAGCTGGGGGAGTGGAGGAAAGAGAGGGCCCAGCTGGGATTGGTGAGGGGTTCTAGCTAGGAAAACCCGCCCCAAGAGGGGGGGTTTATATAGGGAATTGGGTTATAGGGCTGGGTTTGGGGAAGGTGGTTTAGGTAGGGTGGTATGAAGATAAGGTGGGCTGGGAAGGGTAGGGCCAGATATTTTAAAAACTAGTGGTTTGGGTAGATTGTGGGCTAGGGGTGGTTTGGGGGTTTAGGGCTAGGTTAGGTGGTTGGGTTCTAGGGTGAGGTTTAGTGAGCTAGGTTAGGTG
Source organism: Brasenia schreberi (assembly GCA_036023115.1). Classification (NCBI taxonomy): domain Eukaryota; kingdom Viridiplantae; phylum Streptophyta; class Magnoliopsida; order Nymphaeales; family Cabombaceae; genus Brasenia; species Brasenia schreberi. Next base: position 20,991,895 of record JAYKKT010000072.1, read on the forward strand.
ATTAGGCTAGGTTTAGGCTAGGTTTAGGGAAATTAACCTAGGTTTAGGGAAGGATTAGGGAAGTGGGTTAGGTGATTAGGTTGGGATTAGGCCGGGATTAGGGAAGTGGGTTAGGTGATTAGGCTCAGATTAGGGGTGGATTAGGGGGGTAGGATAGGATTAGGTGTTTTGGGTTAGGTTTAGGTGAAGGAGCTCCCTTTGCATGGCCCATAGACTTTAACCATATCATGTTGGTGCAGCCCTAGGTTAGGTTTTGGCTAATTACAAGCTTAAACCCACTCAATTAGGCTCACCCACATGATTAACCCCAAACTTGACACACAAGTCAAGCTTAATTACAACCCTCTTGATATTTTCCATCCCCACTCTCTCTCATGCCCATGATCCCACGTGAATTTCAAGTGAGCCCCACCTCCATTTATGAGAAGGTGATGTGGGCCATGGATATGGATATTGGATTGGATCTCTGGATCCAAATCCAAATCCAAGTCCATATATGGGTTTGGATTGGGATCTGGATATATATGGTCCAGATCCAATCCAAACTGAACTCTGACTCTTTCGAGCTGGGTTCGAAACGGACGATTCGGGCGGGGCCTGACAACATCAGTACTCCGTCTGCGTTGGGTCTTCGCCAACATGGTCCTTCGCCTCCGTTTCTGCCTTCCAGAGATGATTTCAAATGATATTTCGATAAGAATAGGGTCTTGGACGTTCGAGATCCTGGGGGTGTGAATCAGATACAAGAGTTGCTGTGCCGGGCTCGACGTGTGCTCCGGTTTCGGGCTCTTTTTAGCTCTCCTGGTCCTGTCTTGATCGGGCCAAGCCACTTCGGGGTTTCAAAACATGTTTTAAAAGGTTTTCAAAAGCCATATTATATATGTTTTTGAAATATGAAGTTTAAAACATATGTACAGGGTTGTCTGGAAGGCTCCTGGGTTTCCAGACTCAAAATGGCCCTTTGGGGATGCTTGTATAAAACCAGATGGATTTTGAGAAATTCGTGGGATTTCGGGGTGTTTACAGATGCCCCTCTTTGGCCTTGTCCAAATCGATTTGGATAAGGGCAAAGATGACAAACACCCCTTTTAGTGTCTCCCTAGATCTAGCCACGAAGAATATGGGATCGTCCCATTTTTAGCAAAATCTCAATTTACAAACTTTGGTAGGAGGAGATATCATGCCAAAGGGTTGTACTATGGAATCTGGTCCTAAATGGGATCATGTTCATGCAAGTACCATGCGTGGGATGCAAATGACATGGGTGTGGTGCCAAAAGGGGCGACCTCCCAGAGACCAGATGTGGTCGAACTCTAGAGACTTACAAGGCCTACTGCTCCAAGTGAGCAAAAATCCTATGCTGTTTGATGTTCGGTTTTCAAAACTTATTTACAAAAGCTATTTACAAAAGGGACAACTGTCTTGAGCCTCGATCCTAAGGATCTCGAGCTCTTCGTGCTTGCCCATGTTTGAGTCTTAACACTCGCTTATCTAGCGGAGGTTTTATAAGAAAACAAGCTTCATTTCAAATTCCTACGCCTTACTCGAAACGTCGAATTCTCAAACAAGATGAAATTCAAGTAAGTAAATCCTATTTTTACTTTAGGATTCCTCGAAATGAACCATGCTTTAGCTTGGGATAAGCCAGGGATGGGAAAGAGATACCACGGTCCCATCTGAAGCGTCCCGTGGTTTAAGGCATAGAAGGCGGAAAACTGCTCTTTTTGAGCTTTTTGGCCTCTTTTTCCTTTTTTTCATAGAGGGTTTCCCTTTGGGAGTATTTTTTCTTTAATTCCTCTTTTTCACAAGAGATCCGATTTTTCTTTGGAAATCTGGTTTCTTTCTTTTGGAAAGAGACTTTGAATGGGAAATTCCCTTTTGTTTTGGGGCCTTTGTTTTCCTTTTGGAAGGAGAAGAGAAGAGGGGAGGACTTATCCCAAGCATACACTCGATCCATTCCAGATCAGCCTATTTAGAAATAGCACGTACTACTTGCAAGTATCTTGCTATGTTGAACTAGGCCTTTCTTTGTAAGAAGAAGGATTTTGAGATGTAACCACGATTTTGAAAACTCCACTCTTTCACAAGTGCGAATTCTCTCACTCAGGGTCACACGAGTTTGCCTTTGCACCTTATTCACATGTCTCAGGGCAGCTATCCCTTAAAATTTTCGAAAACTGGAATTTAGTCCAGATCCTACACATGATACTTCTTTAAGTATTGAATATTGATAGGATCTGCTAAATTCCTACCTTCTACATCGATCAACCAATACGAATTATTTGTAGTGGTTGCTCGTACAACATAGGGTCCATCCCAGTTGGGGCGCCACTTGCCTAGGGGGTGTGGGCCACGATGGTGGATGGTTTTTAAGACCAAATCTCCCACTTCAAAGTGGCGAGGTCTCATGTGTTTGCTATAATGTCAGGCTATCCTTTGCCGGTATGCACGAGCATGATCCATGGCAAGGAGTCGCCTCTCATCTAGCAAATCTAGTTCGGCCATCCTAGCATGCTGAAGCATCTCTAGGGGGAGGTCGAGTGCTATGGATGTATGGAATGAATGCAGTTGAGTATGAATGGGAAGAATGGTGTTTGTGCCATAGACCAACTCGAATGGTGTGGCATTCGTGGGAGTCTGGATGGAAGTCCTATAAGCCCATAAGGCTTCATCCAGCTTCTCGTGCCACGTCCTACCCTTCTCTAAGGTTTTCTCAATATTACTAATGAGAGTCTTGTTTGTGGCTTCGGCTTGGCCGTTGCCTTGAGGGTAGTAGGGCGAGGAGAAGTGGTGAGTTATGCCATACGTGTTGCACAACTTAACCATCCGCTCGTTCTTGAATGGGGTACCATTATCAGACACAAGGTCTCGTGGAACCCCAAATCGAGCCAAGATATTCCTCCGGATGAAAGCCACCACATGTTGCCCCATTACATTTATTAGGGAAATGGCTTCCACCCACTTGGAGAAATACTCCGTGGCTGCTAAAATAAATCGATGCCCATTCGAGGCCTTTGGAAATATCGGGCCTACAATGTCAAACGCCCACATGGTAAATGGCCAGGGGCTGACCACGGAATGCAATGCAGATGAAGGGATATGAATGGCATGCCCATGCACTTGACACGGATGACACTTCCTAACATGATCGTGACAATCCTTTTTCAGGGTGGACCAAAAATAGCCCCCTCTAAGTATTTTCATTGCCATCATGTTGGCATTAACGTGACCTCCACATTCTCCATCGTGGAACTCATGCATTACTATCCTAGCCTCCTCTAGGTCGATACACCTAAGCAGAATGCAGGTAAAACTTTTTTTGTATAAAACCTCACCCAGAATGGTCTATCGGGTCGAAATCTTATGAATGAATGCCTTATCTTTGGATGTGGCATCCTCGGTAAATCCCCCATTTTCTAAAAATTGTTTTATGTCATAGAACCAGGGTTTTTCAATAGACTTTGGGTTGTTTTGGCAAATATCCAAGTCGTGTGTGGATGGATGGGGCGCATGCCGTATTTCCAAAGATCTGGTCCCTGAAATGGGATCGACCTTCAGGGCTGACCCAAAGGAGGAGAGGGCATCGGCGATGCCATTGTCCTCTCTTCCTACGTGTATGAGTTTACACGACTGGAAGGATTGGATCAATCGAGTGGCCAACTCTTGATATGGAAGTAGTTTCTCATTACGTACTTGCCAAATTTTTAAAACTTGGTTTATGACAAGGAGCGAATCTCCAAAGACCTCAATGCATGATGCCCCTAGAGTTTTCGAAATCCTTAAGCCTTGTATGAGTGCTTCATACTCAGCTACGTTGTTGGAACATTCGAAATCTAAGCGGACTGCTATGGGAATCTCGCCCTTTTCAGGGGAGATTAGGATGACCCCGGCACCAGCCCCTCGTTGGTTTCGTGCCCCATCGAAGTGCATCTTCCACACTTGGTTTTCGAAAGAGTTTGCCAAAATGTGGTTTTGAAAATGGTTTTGCAATATGCCTTCGTCAGGCATTTCGACAAGAGTGGGATATGCGTCCTCTAAGGGGAATTCAACCACGTAATCTGCTAGGGCTTGCCCCTTAATGGAGATCTGGTGATGGTATTTCAGATCATACTCCATTAGAAGGAGCTGCCATTTGCCCAATCTACCCGTGAGAATGGGTTTTTCGAACAAGTGCTTGATTGGATCAAGCTTGGACACTATCCAGATCTCATGATCTAGGAAATAGTGTCTGAACTTCTGGCAGGCCCAGACTAGGGCCAAGCACGTCTTCTCCATGGCTTGATAATTTCGTTCATAAGCCAAGAGAGTTTTCGAAATATAGTAGATGGCATACTCCTTATGGGTGTCATCCTCGTATTGAGCCAACAGGGCTCCTAAAGCTTCTCCATTGGTTTTTCGAATCAAGCCAAGAGAGTCTTCTCCATTGGTTTTTCGAACCACAACGATATTTGACAACCAATCAGAATACGCAATGGGTTTTATGAATCCGGCTTTTAGCAAATCTTCTAAACCCTCTTTGACTTGCATGTGTACATTCGGGTGTATTTTCCTAAGCTTCTGCTTTATGGGTTTTACACTTGCATCTAAGGAAAGACGATGCTCGACAATGCTGGGATCTATGCCCGGCATGTCTTCATACGTCCATGCAAACACATCTAAATAGGTTTGTAGAAATGCAATGAATGCTAACTTTTCAGTTTCATGCAAGCATGCACCTATCTTGATGGTTTTGGGATTGGAATCATCCCCTAGGTTCACCTCTATGAAATCTCCTCCTACTGATTGGGAAGGTCTTTCTAAATCGAGAATCCTATGAAATTCTGGGAGCTCAGAAGTGGGATCTTCCTCAAGGGGGTCCACTTCTGGGCTTTGATCATTCTCGTGGGCTATAGACCCGAGGGAACTTGATGCGTGTTTTTCAAAATGACCTGGTTCTGTACTTGGATTTTCAAGTGATTTCGAAATTTTCGGTCTGGCTATGCAGACGACGTTTCTTTCGAAATCCTTTTCTTTTGCCAAAATCCTACCAGGAGCAGCTATGTACAAAATCTTTTTGGTATTTTCCAAATTTTCGATTTTTTTGGGTTTTTGTAAAACAAGAACTTTGGGAACTATACAAAGCACTCTTTTTTCGAGTTTTTGTTTTTCCATTGTTTTTGGTTTTTCTGGTTTTTCGATTTTTTTTTATTTTAAGTTTTTCAAATGTTTTTGGTATTTTTAGAAAAAGGGATCTTCCGTCATACCTACAAAGGGAAAACACTACGGGTTAGACTCGGAATAGGAGGTCTAAATCGTAGGTCTCTTCTAAGGCAGGCTCCGGGGCACCCTTGACCCCGGTGGTCACAGGAGGTGGCTCCGGCGGTATTCGGGGAGTATAGCCGATCCCATATCAGCTTGGGTTGGCCCTAGGCAGGATGCGCTCTAGGAGACCCTGGTTCTGCGCCCCTAGACTCTTGTAGGGCGTGTAGCCCATGTTCAACAACATGTTCCATGACTTTTTGTTTTTTGAAAAAGTTGGATACAAGTCGTGGTCCTGGAACATGCTATCGTCCATATTAGGCTCGTATGGCCTCTTGTCCAGGGGCTTTGGAAATAGGGAACGCTTGGGTTTTCCTAAGAGGATTAAAGTCGGGAGTGGGCCGGCTTTGGGCGGCCCCTTCACACATACAACCTTCCTAGGGTTGTTTAACACGAGCCGAGGTGGCTCAACCATAATTTGCCCCAGGTTAGCCTCATGGGCCTAGGAGCTTGATAAACAAGGGGAGTTTATGATCCCCTGAAGCTGCGGGTGACTCTCACCTAGGATCACTACGACCTGGTCCCTAAAAGGGATCTTGACACACCTGTGGAAGGTGGATGGCACAGCACACAAACTGTGTATCCAGGGCCTTCCCAGCAATAGGTTATAATGGGGGTGGATGTCCAAGACATAGAACACCCCCGTGTGTCGATCCCTCCCGTTTCCATTGGGAGTTCGATGGATCCTAAAGGTCTAGACGCATTCCCATCGTATCCAGTGATAATGATGGGGCTTGGGTTTACTGAAGTCAAGGTGACTCCGATTTTGTATGCCACATGAAGTGGAAGGATGTTGAGCCCTCCTCCACCATCGACTAGGCACCTGTCCAGAGAGTGGTTGTTTAGGACCACCTCGATATGCAGGGCCTGGTTATGGGTTTCGTAGGGTCTATCTACATCATCTTCCGAAAAAGTGATGGGCGATTTTGCTCCTAATAAAGCCACTTGGGCAGACAAGGATTCCGGACTTATGTTCGAATCAACCTTGGCCCTTTCTAGAATTTTCTCTAAGACAAGTCTATGCCTAGGCGAGGTTTTTATAAGCTCTAGGATAGACATGTGAATAGGAATCTTTGAAAGGTGGTTTTCGAAATCATAAGGATTTAGGATGACTTTGTCCTTATCTGCTTTTGGCAGACCACTAGGGATACATGCTTTTGAGGGGCCAGGCACACTGACCACCTTTTGAGCACCTTGAAGGTGTGGGGGTTGATAGATCCTCCCGGATCTAGTGACTTCCCCCACGACCAACCTAGGGTTCGCGCTAAACTTGGCTCTAAGGATGAGCTGAGGAGAACCTTGGATTTTTAAAACTGGTTTTACCGGGGTTTCCACTTTTGGTGGTCCCCGAATGACGACTTGGGCGGGCCTCTTGTATAGTACAAGGATGGGCGCACAAGTAGGTCGACCAGGTTCTGGCTTTTGTGCTAGTTCCTTGGAAATGGTGAGGGTACATACCTCCTTTCCTTTCCCACTGCCACTAGCTTGTTTGGGAAAGGGTTCCTTGAAGATAGCTTGAGGTGGCTCAGGTTCCGCAGTTACCTGAAGCCGGCCTTCTGCTATCAAGTTCTCAAGTTTATTTAAAAGAGAGAAGCAGCGTTTGGTATCATGGCCTTTGAGCCGATGATACTTACAAAATCGGTTTAAATACCCCCCTTTGGACGTGACTCCTTCAGGGATTTCAGGGAGTTCTATCATGCCCTGGGCAAGTAAGAGGTCTAGGACCTCCGACACAGGTTGCCCCAGCGGAGTATACTCCCATTTTTCAACCGGTTTTTGAAAATTGCATTCTCTCTTATTTTCTAATTTTTCAAAATTTTTAGAAGTGCCAGCCATGCCTGGATCCACCCGGACATTGGCGATTTTATGGGGCTTTGCCCCTTTGTCCGTCGTGGGTAGCCCATATGCGATGGGCTTTTCCAAACGGGTTTTTGGAATGGCACTTCCTTTCCATAAGTGATCATATGTCCCTTTTCGTAAGTTGGTTTCGAAAAGGGAGGCCTTTTTGATCAACTTATGGAAAGTTGAAATCTCATGGAGCGAGAGAAGGGTTTTTAACTCGCTTTTGAAATTATCCAGGATGAGCATTACTGCGCATCCTTCGGATATGGGCTCTCGCACTTGGCCCAAAAGCGACCTCCATCTTATAATGAAGGCATGTACGTCTTCGTTCATGCCTTGCTTTGTATCCCTTAAGGTATTCAGGGTTGGCGTGACTTCTACGTTGTGTGCAAATCTTTGCATGAAGCAGTTCGCTAACTCTTCAAAAGTAGCGAACTGGCTTAAGTCGTAGGAAGCCAACCATTTGGCAGCTGTGCCTTTAAGGGATAAAGGGAACCAATACACCCATTTCATCGAGTCCTTTTTCTTCTTATGGGCTCGACACAAGAAAAGCTGCAAGTGAGACCTAGGGTCCCCCATGCCATCATACCGATGGAAGTTCGGTATTTCATCGTCACTGTCTGTTTCGTAGTCCATAGGAAGGAAATCAGACAGGGCGTAGCTTCTTTTCTCTTTATTCTGCCCTTTTAGCAACTGCTGTAGGGGTTTACGGTCCTTTTGTGTGAAGGACTCGTGGTATTGGTTGCCTTCCATTACAGAGGCCTCTTTTTGCTTGCGAGGTTTTTCAGATTTCTTTTTAGGCCTTTGTTCACCGTTCGATGAACATGAATCGCCTACTTCAGCCTCTTGGCTAAGAGCATCGATTTTGGCCTCAAACTCCCTTCTCAAGTCCTCGATTTCATCTAGTTTTATTTTGTTTTTGAAAATCCTCCTAGAGTGAGAACTTGATGCGCATGAGCCTTGGCTCGACACTTCACTTGGATTGGATTTTGACATGCTTTTCAAGCTTTTTCAAAATGTCCTAAGTACAAGCAAAGAAAACAAGTTAAATCGACACCTTTTTACAAAAATTTTCGCAAGACTAAAACTTAAAACTCGATTTTTGAAAGGCCCACGTCCCACCGGGCGTGCCAATCTCTGTAGACGCACGAAAATCCCCGCCTCTTCGCCTTTTTCGGGGCTTGGAGCGGATCCTCTCGTGTGTCTAAGGCCTATGTATGCAAACAGGGCATGCCAGCTAGCTTACTTAAGCTAGCGAAGATATTTTTAACACTGACTTCTAAACGTGGCGACTGTGAGCAAGTAAGCTCTTGTCGTCGCAGACCTTCTTGCACCGATGCGCAAGGGTCAGTCTGTACGCTTTGCAAAAATCGAGTTTTTTGGAGAGAAAGTCTACGAAGCGGTTCGAGGTGTCTATTTCGGGTCTTTAGGATGCGATTGCATATTTTAGATCACGTGGATTTGCATGTGCCTAAGTCTTTTCTTTTATCCCTTTTCGGGCCACCTAGTTTGTGTGTTATGAACACTCCACTACATGGGCGAATTTGAGCGGGGCTTGCTTCGATGCAATATGCGTCCTACCTCGTGGTATGGCGTAGATGCAATGCAAACTCACGCTACTCCAAAGGGAAAACCCGAAATGTAAAGACAATATTGAAGGGAAATGACTGAAGGGAAATAACCGAAGGGAAATAACCGAAGGGAAATAACCGAAGGGAAATAACCGAAGGGAGATATGTATATAGATTATGTATATGAGCCCTTACTCGGGTCTTGCAAATAAGAGCGAAGGCTCAATGTGGGTGCGTGCTTGAATTGAAAGACTTACACACACGACATGAAATAAAACCCAAATAGTATAGGTCGGCCCTTACTTGGGTCTTTCAAATAAGAGCGAAAGCTCAATGTGTGTGAGAGTGCTTGAATTGAAAGACTTACTCACACGACATGAAATAAAACCCAAATAGTATAGGTCGGCCCTTACTTGGGTCTTTCAAATAAGAGCGAAAGCTCAATGTGTGTGAGAGTGCTTGAATTGAAAGACTTACTCACACGACATGAAATAAAACCCAAATAGTATAGGTCAGCCCTTACTTGGGTCTTTCAAATAAGAGCGAAAGCTCAATGTGTGTGAGAGTGCTTGAATTGAAAGACTTACTCACACAACATGAAAGAAAACCCAAATAGTATAGGTCGGCCCTTACTTGGTTCTTTCAAATAAGAGCGAAAGCTCAATGTGTGTGAGAGTGCTTGAATTGAAAGACAACGCACCCAACTTAAACAAAACCCTTCGAAAATGAAAGTATATATACACACTTATGTATTAGGGGCTGATTAGGCCCGTGTGTGTTCAAAATCGTGCACGACTAAGAGAGTGCACGTGTGTGGTTGTGCCAAGCCACGTTATTACAAGCGGGGGGAGACTATGCTCCGTTATTACAACCCCGTATCAAATTGAATCTCAAGCAAGTATACAACTAAAGACCGAGTTTAGACACTTACGAGTAGCTGGTCCGTAGAGGTCTTGCTTGAGCGTGGGCTTGGGCTTCGCCTTGGGCTGCAAACGGGAGCTCCGCGAGGATAGGTGACCAAAGGTGCTGGCCGGCTGCAAGTGGGGCGCGGGATAGGCGCCTCAAAGGTGGCCGGTTGCAAGTGGATGTCGCCTTGAGGTGGGGGGTTAAAGGGGCTGAACAAGTGAGTTTTTAGGGTCACTAGGGGAGTTGAGTGTTTAGGGAAACTGGACCTAAAGGAGAGTTTGTGGGAAGGCCGAATGGGACACCTAGGGGAAGGCCGAATGGGATAGGAGGGTTAGGTAGTGGCCGGTAGTTTGGGTTATGCTAGGTTCGGCTAAGTGAAAAGGGTGGTGGAAAAGGGCTGAGATGATGATAAGGTGGGTGGCTAGGAGTGGAGAGGTAGTAGAGAAGGGTTTTGGTAGAGTTAGAGAGTGCTTACCGGATGGGGAGAAGTGGCGGATGGAAGAGAGTAGCCGGGTGTGGATGGGAGCTCGGCTGGTTCGGTTGGGTGAAGGTGGTGGCGTCCGGCTGGGTGAGGTGGTGATGGATGGAAGAGGGAAGGTGGCGGTGCAGGTAGTGCTGGTGGAGAGTGGTCCCGGCTGGGCTGATGGAGAGTGGTCCCGGCTGGGCTGGAAAAGGGTGGTCCCAGCTAGGTGAGATGAGGGCTCCCACTTGCAAAACCCGCCCCAAAGGGGGCGGGTTTAAATAGGGGATGGGTAGGTCGGTTAGGGCCGGGCTTGGGGTAGTGGTTAGGTGGTTTAGGTAGGGTGGTATGTAGATAAGGTGGGTTGGAAAGGGTTGAGCCAGATATTTTGAAAACTAGGGGTTTGGGTAGATTGTGGGCTAGGGGTGGTTTAGGGGTTTAGGGCTAGGTTAGGTGGTTGGGTTTTAGGGTGAGGTTTAGTGAGCTAGGTTAGGTGATTTGGCTAGGTTTAGACTAGGATTAGGAAAATTAATCTAGGTTTAGGGAAGGATTAGGGAAGTGGGTTAGGTGATTAGGTTGGGATTAGGACGGGATTAGGGAAGTGGGTTAGGTGATTAGGTTCAGATTAGGGGTGGATTAGGGGTTTAGGCTAGGATTAGGCATTTTGGGTTAGGTTTAGGTGAAGGAGCTCCCTTAGCATGGCCCATAGACCTTGATCACCTCATGTTGGTGCAGCCCTAGGTTAGGTTTTAGCTAATTACAAGCTTAAACCCACTCAATTAGGCTAACCCACATGATTAAACCCAAACTTGACACACAAGTCAAGCTTAATACAACACTCTTGATATTTTCCATCCCCACTCTCTCTCATGCCCAATATCCCACGTGAATTTCAAGTGGGCCCCACCTCCATTTATGAGAAGGTGATGTGGGCCATGGATATGGATATTGGATTGGATCTCTGGATCCAAATCCAAATCCAAGTCCACATATGGGTTTGGATTGGAATCTGGATATATATGGTCCAGATCCAATCCAAACTGAACTCTGACTCCTTCGAGCTGGGTTCGAAACGGACGATTCGTGCGGGGCCTGACAGCATTAGTACTCCGTCTGCGTTGGGTCTTTGCCAACATAGTCGTCCGCCTCCGTTTCTGCCTTCCGGAGATGACTGCAAATGCTATTTTGATAAGGACAGGGTCTTGGACGTTCGAGATCCTGGGGGTGTGAATCAGATACAAGAGTTGCTGTGCCGGGCTTGACGTGTGCTCCGGTTCCGGGCTCTTCTTAGCTCTCCTGGTCCTGTCTTTATCGGGCCAAGCCGCTTCGGGGTTTCAAAACATGTTTAAAAAAGGTTTTAAAAGCTATATTGTATGTTTTCGAAATATAGAGTTCAAAACGTATGTACAGGGTTGTCTGGAAGGCTCCTGGGTTTCCAGACTCAAAAATGGCCCTTTGGGGCTGCTTTTACAAAACCAGGTTTGTTTTAAGAAGTTCGTGGGATTTCGGGGTGTTTACAGACACACCTGTGGAAGGTGGATGGCACAGCGCACAAACTGTGTATCTAGGGCCTTCCCAGCAACAGGTTATAATGGGGGTGGATGTCCAAGACATGGTACACCCCCGTGTGTTCGATCCCTCCCGTTTCCATTGGGAGTTCGATGGATCCTAAAGGTCTAGACGTATTCCCATCGTATCCAGTGATAACGATGGGGCTTGGGTTCACTGAAGTCAAGGTGACTCCGATTTTGTATGCCACATGAAGTGGAAGGATGTTGAGCCCTCCTCCACCATCGACTAGGCACCTGTCCAGAGAGTGGTTGTTTAGAACCACCTCGATATACAGGGCCTGGTTATGGGTTTTGTAGGGTCTATCTACATCATCTTCCGAAAAAGTGATGGGCGATTTTGCTCCTAATAAAGCTACTTGGGCAGACAAGGATTTCGGACTTATGTTCGAATCAACCCTGGCCCTTTCTAGAATTTTATCTAATACAAGTCTATGCCTAGGTGAGGTTTTTATAAGCTCTAGGATAAACATGTGAATAGGAATCTTTGAAAGGTGGTTTTCGAAATCATAAGGATTTAGGATGACTTTGTCCTTATCTGCTTTTGGCAGACCACTAGGGATACATGCTTTTGAGGGGACAGGCACACTGACCACCTTTTGAGCACCTTGAAGGTGCGGGGGTTGATAGATCCTCCCGGATCTAGTGACTTCCCCCACGACTAGCCTAGGGTTCGCGCTAAACTTGGCTCTAAGGATGAGCTGAGGAGAACCTTGGATTTTCAAAACTGGTTTTACTGGGGTTTCCACTTTTGGTGGTCCCCGAATGACGACTTGGGCGGGCCTCTTGTATAGTACAAGGATGGGCACACAAGTAGGTCGACCAGGTTCTGGCTTTTGCGCTAGTTCCTTGGAAATGGTGAAGGTACATACCTCCTTTCCTTTCCCACTGCCACTGGCGTGTTGGGAAAGGGTTCCTTGAAGATAGCTTGAGGTGGCTCCGGTTCCGCAGTGACCTGGAGCCGGCCTTCTGCTATCAAGTTCTCAATTTTATTTAAAAGAGAGAAGCAGCGTTTGGTATCATGGCCTTTGAGCCGATGATACTTACAAAATCGGTTTAAATACCCCCCTTTGGAAGTGACTCCTTCGGGGATTTCAGGGAGTTCGATCATGCCCTAGGCAAGTAAGAGGTCTAGGACCTCCGACACAGGTTGCCCCAGCGGAGTATACTCCCGTTTTTCAACCGGTTTTTGAAAATTGCGTTCCCTCTTATTTTCTAATTTTTCAAAATTTTTGGAAGTGCCCGCCATGCCTGGATCCACCCAGACATTGGCGATTTTATGGGGCTTTGCCCCTTTGTCCGTCGTGGGCAGCCCATATGCGATGGGCTTTTCCAAACGGGTTTTTGGAATGCCACTTCCTTTCTATAAGTGATCGTATGTCCCTTTTCGCAAGTTGGTTTCGAAAAGGGAGGCCTTTTTGATCAACTTATGGAAAGTTGAAATCTCATGGAGCGAGAGAAGGGTTTTTAACTCGCTTTTGAAATTATCCAGGATGAGCATTACTGCGCATCCTTCGGATATGGGCTCTTGCACTTGGCCCAAAAGTGACCTCCATCTTATAATGAAGGCATGTACGTCTTCGTTCATGCCTTGCTTTGTATCCCTTAAGGTATTCAGGGTTGGCGTGACTTCTACGTTGTGTGCAAATCTTTGCATGAAGCAGTTCGCTAACTCTTCAAAAGTAGCGAACTGGCTTAAGTCGTAGGAAGCCAGCCATTTGGCAGCTGTGCCTTTAAGGGATAGAGGGAACCAATACACCCATTTCATCGAGTCCTTTTTCTTCTTATGGGCTCGACGTGAGAAAAGCTGCAAGTGAGACCTAGGGTCTCCCATGCCATCATACCGATGGAAGTTCGGTATTTCATCGTCACTGTCTGTTTCGTAGTCCATAGGAAGGAAATCAAACAGGGCGTAGCTTCTTTTCTCTTTATTCTGCCCTTTTAGCAACTGCTGTTGGGCTTTACGGTCCTTTTGTGTGAAGGACTCATGGTATTGGTTGCCTTCCATTACAGAGGCCTCTTTTTGTTTGCGAGGTTTTTCAGATTTCTTTTTAGGCCTTTGTTCACCGTTTGATGAACATGAATCGCCTACTTCAGCCTCTTGGCTGAGAGCATCGATTTTGGCCTCAAACTCCCTTCTCAAGTCCTCGATTTCATCTAGTTTTATTTTGTTTTTGAAAATCCTCCTAGAGTGAGAACTTGATGCGCATGAGCCTTGGCTCGACACTTCACTTGGATTGGATTTTGACATGCTTTTCAAGCTTTTTCAAAATGTCCTAAGTACAAGCAAAGAAAATAAGTTAAAACGACACCTTTTTACAAAATTTTCGCAAGACTTCTACTTAAAAACTCGATTTTTGAAAGGCTCAAGTCCCACCGGGCGTGCCAATCTCTGTAGACGCGCGAAAATCCCCGCCTCTTCGCCTTTTTCAGGGCTTGGAGCGGATCCTCTCGTGTGTCTAAGGCCTATGTATGCAAACAGGGCGTGCCAGCTAGCTTACCTAAGCTAGCGAAGATATTTTATACTGACTTCTAAACGTGGCGACTGTGAGCAAGTAAGCTCTTGTCGTCGCAGACCTTCTTGCACCGATGCGCAAGGGTCAGTCTGTACGCTTTGCAAAAATCGAGTTTTTGGAGAGAAAGTCTACAAAGCGATTCGAGGTGTCTATTTCGGGTCTTTAGAATGCGATTGCATGTTTTTAGATCACGTGGATTTGCACGTGCCTAAGTCTTTTCTTTTATCCCTTTTTGAGCCCCCTAGTTTGTGTGTTATGAACACTCCACTACGTGGGCGAATTCGAGCGGGGCTTGCTTTGATGCAATATGTGTCCTACCTCGTGGTATGGCGTAGATGCAATGCAAACTCACGCTACTCCAAAGGGAAAACCCGAAATGTAAAGACAATACTGAAGGGAAATGACTGAAGGGAAATAACCGAAGGGAAATAACCGAAGGGAAATAACCGAAGGGAGATATGTATATAGATTATGTATATGAGCCCTTACTCGGGTCTTACAAATAAGAGCGAAGGCTTAATGTGGGTGCGTGCTTGAATTGAAAGACTTACACACACGACATGAAATTAAACCCAAATATAAATTGCAGTATGGCCTTGACTAAGGTCTTGGGAGTAAGAGCAAAGGCTCAATGTGTGTGAGAGTGCTTGAATTGAAGTACTACACATACGACATAAATGAAACCCAAATATAACTGCAATAAGGCCTTTACTAAGGTCTTGGGAGTAAGAGCGAAGGCTCAATGTGTGTGAAAGTGCTTGAATTGAAAGACTTACTCACACGACATGGAATAAAACCCAAATAGTATAGGTCCGCCCTTACTTGGGTCTTTCAAATATGAGCGAAAGCTCAATGTGTTTGAAAGTGCTTGAATTGAAAGACTTACCCACACGACATGAAATGAAAACCCAAATAGTATAGGTCGGCCCTTACTTGGGTCTTTCAAATAAGAGCGAAAGCTCAATGTGTGTGAGTGCTTGAATTGAAAGACAACGCACCCAACTTAAACAAAACCCTTCGAAAATGAAAATATATATATACACTTATGTATTTGGGGCTGATTAGGCCCGTGTGTGTTCAAAGTCGTGCACGACTAAGAGAGTGCACGTGTGTGGGTGTACCAAGCCACGTTATTACAAGCGGGGGGAGACTATGCTCCGTTATTACAACCCCGTATCCAATTGAATCTCAAGTAAGTATACAACTGAAGACCGAGTTTAGGCACTTACGAGTAGCTGGTCCGTAGAGGCCTTGCTTGAGCGTGGGCTTGGGCTTCGCCTTGGGCTGCAAACGGGAGCTCCGCGAGGGTGGATGACAAAGGGTGCTGGCCGGCTGCAAGTGGGGCACGGGATAGGCGCCTCGAAGGTGGCCGGTTGCAAGTGAGTGTCGCCTTGACATGGGCGATTAAAGGGGTGGACCAAGTGAGTGTTTAGGGTCACTAGGAGAGTCGAGTGTTTAGGGAAGGTGGACCTAAAGGGGAGTTTATGGGAAGGCCGAATGGGAGTCCTATAGGGTTGAAGAAATGGTTGGCCAGGTGCAAATGGGATGGTTAGGTAGTGGCCGGTAGTTTAGGTTGTACTAGGTTCGGCTAAGTGAAAAGGGTGGTGACAAAGGGCTGAGATGATGATAGGGTGGGTGGCTAGGAGTGGAGAGGGAGTAGAGAAGGGTTTAGGTAGAGTTGGGGAATGCTTACCGAATGGGGAGAGGTGGCGGATGGAAGAGAGAAGCCGGGTGTAGATGGGATGGAGAGAGGGTGGTGGCGTCCGGCTGGGAGAGGGTGATGGCGTCCGGCTGGGAGATGGTGGTGGATGGAAGAGAGAAGGTGGCGGTGCAGGTGGAGTAGGTGGAACAGGAGGGAGGTGATGGAACTCGGCTGGACTTGGGGAAGAAGGGGACCCGGCTGGGATTGGTGAGGGCGGCCAACTTGGAAAACCCGCCCCCAAGGGGGGTTTAAATAGGGATGGGTAGGTCGGTTAGGGCTGGGCTTGGGGTAGTGGTTAGGTGGTTTAGGTAGGGTGGTATGTAGATAAGGTGGGCTGGAAAGGGTTGGGCCAGATATTTTGAAAACTAGGGGTTTGGGTAGATTGTGGGCTAGGGGTGGTTTAGGGGTTTAGGGCTAGGTTAGGTGGTTGGGTGTTAGGGTGAGGTTTAGTGAGCTAGGTTAGGTGATTAGGCTAGGTTTAGGCTAGGATTAGGAAATTAATCTAGGTTTAGGGAAGGATTAGGGAAGTGGGTTAGGTGATTAGGTTGGGATTAGGCCGGGATTAGGGAAGTGGGTTAGGTGATTAGGCTCAGATTAGGGGTGGATTAGGGGAATAGGCTTGGATTAGGTGTTTTGGGTTAGGTTTAGGTGAAGGAGCTCCCTTTGCATGGCCCATAGACCTTAACCACCTCATGTTGGTGCAGCCCTAGGTTAGGTTTTGGCTAATTACAAGCTTAAACCCACTCAATTAGGCTAACCCACATGATTAAACCCAAACTTGACACACAAGTCAAGCTTAATTACAACACTCTTGATGTTATCCATCCCCACTCTCTCTCATGCCCAATATCCCACGTGAATTTCAAGTGGGCCCCACCTCCATTTATGAGAAGGTGATGTGGGCCATGGATATGGATATTGGATTGGATCTCTGGATCCAAATCCAAATCCAAATCCACATATGGGTTTGGATTGGGATCTGGATATATATGGTCTAGATCCAATCCAAACTGAACTCTGACTCCTTCGAGCTGGGTTCGAAACGGATGATTTGTGCGGGGTCTGACAGCATCAGTACTCCGTCTGCATTGGGTCTTCGCCAACATGGTCGTCTGCCTCCGTTTCTGCCTTCCAGAGATGACTTCAAAGGATATTTTGATAAGAACAGGGTCTTGGACGTTCGAGATCCTGGGGGTGTGAATCAGATACAAGAGTTGTTGTGCCGGGCTTGACGTGTGCTCCAGTTCCGGGCTCTTCTTAGCTTTCCTGGTCTTGTCTTGATCGGGCCAAGCTGCTTCGGGGTTTCAAAAACGTGTTTTAAAAGGTTTTCAAAAGCCATATCATATGTTTTTGAAAGATAAAGTTCAAAACATATATACAGGGTTGTCTGGAAGGCTCCTGGGTTTCCAGACTCAAAAATGGCCCTTTGGGGCTGCTTCTATAAAACCAGGTTGTTTTGAAGAAATTCGTGGGATTTCGAGGTGTTTACAAACATGAAATTAAACCCAAATATAAATTGCAATATGGCCTTAACTAAGGTCTTGGGAGTAAGAGCGAAAGCTCAATGTGTGTGAGTGTATAATTGAAATACTACACACACGACATGAAATTAAACCCAAGGAGAGTATAACACGGCCCTTACTTGGGTCTTGCAAATAAGAGCGAAAGCTCAATGTGTGTGAGTGCGAGAATTGAAAGACAATACACACAACTTAAACAAAACCCCACGCAACTTAAAGTATATAAATAAACTTATATCTTAAGGGCTGATTAGGCCCGTGTGTGTTCAAAATAGTGCACAACTAAGAGCGAGGTAGGCTTAAGTGCACGTGTGTGGGTGTGCCAAGCCGCGTTATTACAAGCGGGGGGAGACAATGCTCCGTTATTACAACCCCGTATCAAATTTAATTTAACTTAAGCAAATCTACAAATGAGGACCGAGTTAGGCACTTACGTATAGCTGGTCCGGAGGTAACTTGCTTGAGCTTGGGTTTGGGCTTGGGCTTCGCCTTGGGCTGCAAGAGGGAGCTCGTCAGAATGGCACGGCAAGGGTGTGTGGCCGAGTGACAAAGGAGCAAGGGTGTGGTGCCTTGGGGACTTGCCGGCTGAATGGGATGGTGCAGCTGTGATGTCTCGGGCTTAAGTGATTAAGGAGGGTCACTAAGATATAGGGCTGGTACTAGGGAAGGTGGCGCTAAGGGGTGACTAAAGGGAAGATGTTTAAGGAAGAGGGTGTGGCTGGCCAGGTGACTTGGGTGCAGTCGGCTATGACTGGCCGACTAGGGGTGGTTTAAATGGTGGCCGGCTAGGGGATGTCACGGGTGGGAAGGTAGGGTGCTATGGAAGGTGGAGTTAAGGGTTAGTTAAGAGTGGAGGGGGCAGGTCCTAGGGAGCATGGTAAGGTGGCTGGGGTGTCACTAAGGGCTGGTAGGGAAGCGGGTGTGACTGGCCGGGTGGTTTGGGTGTGTTTGAAGGGTGGTGGGTAGTTAGGTGGTGGCCAGCTGAGTGGAGTGAAAACTAGGCTAAGGTAGGGTGCTATGGGGTGGCTAAGAGTGGAGGGGGAGTGAAGATAGGGTGAAGTTTGGTTGAGTTACTAACCAGATAGGAGAAGGAGGTCGGTGTGTGGAAGGAGGGCAGCCGGGTGATGAAGGGATGGAGCTGGCCGGGCGGTTGGTGGCAGCGTGGAGTGGAGGAGGGCAGGAGGTAGTGGTGGCGTGAGGTGGAGCTGGCCAAGAAGTGGTGGTGGTGGAGGTGGGAGAAGAGAGCAAGGTGAGAGAGGGCTCGACTGGCCCAAGTGGAGGCTAGAAAAACTTGAAAAACCCGCCCACTAGGGGGGGGGTTATAGTTTTTCAAAGGGTTGGTTGGGGGTGGTTTTGAGAGGGTGGTAAGGTGGTTAGGTGGTGGTGGTGTGGTGATAAGGTGGGCTGGTTTTGAGGTGGGGCCAGATATTTTGTTTTAAGTGGTTTTAGGGATATGGTGTGCTAGGTTTAGGTGGAGTGGTTTAGGGGTTTAGGGCTTAGCTAGGTGGGTTGGTTTTGGGGTGAGGTTTAGTGAGGTGGGTTAGGTGTTTAGGCTAGGAATAGGTTAGGATTAAGGGAATTAGGCTAGGTTTAGGGAAGGATTAGGGAGGTGGGTTAGGTTATTAGGTTGGGATTAGGCCGGGATTAGGGAAGTGGGTTAGGTGATTAGGCTAGGATTAGGCCGGTGTAGACACCCAAAATTTTCTTTTAAAATTCTTACCTTTTTAGGAAAGTGGCTATTTTAGCAATTTTGGGGTTTTTGAAGGAAAAAGGCACTAAACGAATTTGTTTTGGTACCAAAATTTTATGAAAGCTTTAAAATGATGAAAGAATGCTTTCCGTTCTGAAAATTTTGAATTTTGACAAAATTAGGAAAAATGATGATTTTGCCCCCAGCATGAAAAAGCTGGATTTCGTTTTCTTAAAAGATTTATGACAAAAAGTATGTTGAAAGCTTGCCCTTTGAAAAGATACAGGTATTAAAAAGACAAGTTGACACCTGAAAAGGACGGTGGACGCCCAGAAAGGGAAAACGGGCATTAAAAAGGGAAAGTGAGCTTCCTAGAAAGAAAAGCTCATATTTGGAAAGAAATCAATTTCTAGAGGGTAAGGTCGGTATTATCAAAAGAAAGGAAAGGTGGAAGCAAGAACGAAAGCCTCCGAAAATGAAGGTTTGGTATCGAACGCCTCTCGTAACGTGTCTACGTTATGTTTGGGTATTGAGGTAATTAGTATTGATATACATCAATTTGCATTGTCATTTGTTACTGGTATGCTATTGATATGTTATGATAAGAGCAATTTTAATATCCCAACACTCGTGGAAAGGATTAAATGAGCATGAAAGTTGATTTTCAAAAACGTAACATGGGCTTAATAGAACACGTTCATAGTAGAAAGGCATGAACATAATCACTTTCACAGCAGATGCGCAGATAATGGGGGATTGTTTGAATTCTCTTATACGTGTAATATTAAGAGATTCAGTTGAAAGCATCATGTGAAATCATCAGTTCCTTAGAAGTGGTTATTAACAGTGTTTTGCGTATGTTATATATTCAGTTTCGTTATGCTGAATTTCCAAATGGCCTTGTTATGTAACACAAATGTTTTCACCAAAACCAAAACGAATTTCGAAGTGCTACTATGCTGAGGCTCCACCTTGTTATGTGCAGGTCAACAGGATCAAGTGGTTGTAACAACGATAAAGAGTTGGGACTTAACTACCCTGACACAATGAAAAGCTACGGCAATCTTTCTGTTTCCTACTACCGTCTGCAACATGCTGAATTGGCTTTAAAATACACCTCCTGAACAACAGCATGTTGGTCATGTTGGAATTTCACGAGGTGATGATGATGTTGGAAAACTTGGTGAAAGTGAACATAGCTTTGGCTATGATAGTACAGGAAAGTTTTCAAGCGCTGGCAAGTTTTCTGACCATGAGGCAACAGGAAGACTCACAACAGCAACAGGGAAGTAACTTGCCGAGTTACCATCATGTACTGCATCCTCTTTCAGATCCAATTCTACAAGAATATGGGATGCCCTCTTGCAGTTTGCATGAGGTCTCCAGCTCTATGGAATCTTAGTCAAAAGTTTTAAATCTGCCGGTACAATCGCATATTCAACATAAGGAAGAAATATTCGATAGAAGCTTTCAGGATATTAGTCTTCAACAACCTTCAACAAACCTTCCATGATTCCTGGCTGCATTATATCTACAACAGATTAAGGAAGGATCAAAAGATCACGCTCAAGGCTTATCCAACACAGATAAAATCAAAAGAAGATCCTGTGAAGATCACGTTCCAAATCGGATGATATCAAGTAGCAAATCGATCCTATCAAAACAACTAAGTTCAGGCCTATCCAAATCACAGCAAGCAGGTATCCGTGAGCCTATAAAAGGGCTCTCCCAGGTCTTGCAGAAATAATCAACCAACGAGCATCAAGAGGGAACCAAAAAAAAGAGAGGAACATTCAGTCCGAAAACTCAGAGAAATAGAGAGAGAGAGAGAGAAAGGAAGAGAAGAAGGAGAAGAAGGAAGTCCGGCCTGGTTCCGACATCCGACGATCGTCCGACGAAGTGCTCCTATGTCCCCTCTCACTCACACAGGTTGGAATTCTTGCACAAATTGGTTTTAATTCATGAGAATCTGAAAAAGCACAGATTCTGGAAATTTGTACATGAATCAAGGCCTTGAGCCCATGTTCTTCATTTATATCGATACAAACATGCATGATTCCTTCATGAACAGAATTAAAATCCATGTTTAGATGATTTCTATGCATCATTAGGACTGATACAGGTTGAATTTCGTTTTAGAATCACGTTAGGAACTTTCTGAAATTTTCTGTAAAACTGATTTCTGAAACTGTCTGTGCACACATGTCTGATCACGGAATTTTTATAGACAACCGGATAATCCAATTGCTTCGAGATTTTTCATGAATAATCTAGATATATCAGACTTTATCAGATAAAAGTTTGAGGAATTTTTATAAAATATGCCTAGTCAATTAACTCCGTGAAGTTTATATAAAATCCAGATTGCGTTTTACAGAAACATAACGTTCAGTAATAGACCTATGTTCTTTTGCCCATATCTCTGCAACCACTGAATGAAATTGGATGAAATTTGATTCTTTAGAAACCTAACATCCATATCTTTCTAACACAACAAATTTTATCAAAATTGTATGACTGAGTGCTGAGATATTGCGATTTTTCTGAGCTTCTGATTCACAGAAATAGGGTTGTTCTGAATTTTATAACAGTTTCTGATTCTGTATTTAATTCTCAGAAAATAAAGAACAAAATTATAAAATAAAAATATATTCTGATTCTAAAGACACGTGTCTCTATTTTGTAAAAGTTTTAGAATTTTTGGAGAATCAGAAGTATTTTTAAAAATTCGAAGAACAGGTCTTTGGAACCGAACAGATTCTGCAACTTTCAGAATCTGAAAATTTTCAGAAATCAAGAACTTAAACACAAATCTGAAACTATTGGAAAATCTGGTTTTTCCTTTCTCGAATTAATGGATTCAAAAATATTTCAAGCGTCTAGGCTGACCCTTGAGCGCCGGTTCAAGAAGGCCTAAGTTGAAAAGATCTCACTTGTCCACAATCGTTCTTAGAAGTCAGAAAATCAGAATTTGTTAGTTTTGATAAACTAACTGGCACGCTCGCGCAACCCAACGTAGTTCGAGGGTTTGATTTTGAATCCCACGATTTGAAATAAAATCACGTCTACAGCCGGGATTAGGGTAGCGGGCTAGGATTAGGGGTTTTGGCTTAGGATTGGGTTAGGAAGCTCCCTTTGCATAACCCATAGACTTCATTGCATCATGTTGGTGCAGCCCTAGGTTAGGTTTTGGCTAATACAAGCTTAAACCCATACTAATTAGGCTAACCCACATGATTAACCCCAAACTTGACACACAAGTCAAGCTTAATACAATTCCCCTTATGCTTATCCTCCCCATTCTCTCTCATACCCATAATCCCATGTGAATTTCAAGTGGGCCCCACCTCCATTTATGAGAAGGTGATGTGGGCCATGGATGTGGATATTGGATTGGATTTTTGAATCCAAATCCAAATCCACACATAGGTTTGGATTGGGATTTGGATATATATGGTCCAGATCCAATCCAAACTGAATTCTGACTCCTTTAGGGTATGTTCGAAACGAACGGTTTGTGCGGGGTCTAACAGCATCAGTACTTCGTCTACATTGGGTCTTCGCCAACATGGTCGTCCGCTTCTGTTTTCACCTTCTAGAGACGACTTCAAAGCTTGGGTAGAGAGAGAAAAAGGGGTGATAAAGTATGAGTGAGAAAGTTGATAGGCTTGACTTTTGGTCAAGGGTGGGTTAACCTTATGGGTTTAGCCTAGAGTGGGGGTTTAAGCTTGTATGCACCTACACCTAACCTGGGGCTGCACCAACTTGGACATAGCTGCAACTGGGTCAATGGACCGGCGCCAAGGGGAGGTTCCTAAAACATAGCCCTAAGCTAGCCCACCTCACCTAGCTTGTGTGCTGTGCCATCCACCTTCCACAAGTGTGTCAAAATCCCTTTTAGGGATAAGGTCGTAGTGATCCTAGGAGAGAGTCACCCTCAACTTCAAGGGGTCATAAATTCTCCTTGCTTGTCAAGTTCCCAGACCCACGAGGTAAAACTGGGACAAACCATGCTCGAGCCACCAAGGCTCATGTTGTACAACCCTAGGAAGGTCGTATATGTGAAGGGGCCGCCCAAGGCTGGCCCCCTCAAAGTTCTGACCATTCCGGGAAAACCCAAGAACCCCTTATTTCCAAAACCCCTAGACAAAAAGCCCTATGTCCATAACATAGACTACAACAAGTTCCAAGACTACGATTTATACCAAACTTTTTCTAAAAACAAAAAATCGTGGAACATGCTGTTAAACATGGGGTATTTGCCATATAAGTGTCTAGGGGTACAAAATCAGGGTCTCCTAGAACCCATACTGCCTAGGGCCAATCCAAGCCGATATGGGATCGGCTATACTCCCAGAATACCACGAGAATCACCCCCTGTGACCACCTGGGTCAAGGGTGCCCTGGAGCCTACCCTAGAAGAAACCTACGATTTAGACCTCTTATTCAGAGTCTAACCTGTAGTGTTTTTCATTTGTAGGTATGATGGAAGATCCCTTTTTCAAAAATACAAAAACATTTGAAAAATTTGAAATCCAAAAAATGGAAAAATTACAAAAGCCAAAAACATTGGAAAATCAAAAACTCGAAAAAAGAGTAGTTTGTATAGTTCCCAAAGTACTCGTTTTACAAAAGAACAAAAAAATCGAAAATTTACAAAATTCCAAAAAGATTTTGTACATAGCTGCTCCTGGTAAGGATTTGGAAAAAGGAAAAGATTTCAAAAGAAACGTTGTCTGTATAACCAGACCAAAAATTCCGAAATCAATAGAAATTCCAAATGTAAAACCAGGTCTTTTGAAAATCTATGCATCAAATTCCCTAGGATCTATAAACCATGAGAATGATCGAAGCCCCAAAGTGGATCCCCTTGAGGAAGATCCCACTTCTGAGCTCCCAGAATTTCATAAAATTCTCGATTTTGAAAAGCCTTCAAATTCAGTAGGAGGAGATTTCATAGAGGTAAACCTAGGGAGTGATTCAAAGCCCAAACTCATTAAGGTAGGCACATGTTTGCATGAGCATGAAAGATCAGCATTCATTGCATTTCTATAAACCTACTTAGATGTGTTTGCGTGGACGTATGAAGACATGTCGGGCATAGACCCCAGTATTGTCGAACATCATCTTCCCTTAGATACGAATGTGAAACCCATAAAGCAAAAGCTTAGGAAAATACATCCGAATGTACACGCACAAGTCAAAGAGAGTTTAGAAGATCTGTTAAAAGCCGGATTTATAAAACCCATTGCATATTCTGATTGATTATCCAATATAGTTGTTGTTCGAAAAACCAATGGGAAGATTCGAATATGCATCGATTTTAGAAACCTGAACAAAGTCACTCCAAAGGATAATTATCCTTTACCAAACATAGATTTGATAGTCGACAGTACTGCAAATCACGAAATGTTTTTGTTTATGGATGGCTATTCAGGGTATAATAAAATCAAACTAAGCCCACGAGATCAGGGTAAGACCGCTTTCACAACCCCATGGGGCACATACTGCTATATAGTCATGCCCTTTGGTTTGAAAAATGTGGGTGCCACATACCAGAGAGCTATGACTATGATCTTCCATGATTAGATTCATGAGCTCGTAGAGGTATATGTGAATGATCTCTTCGCAAAATCCAAAACTCGATACACTCATATCGAATGCTTACAAAAGATTTTCGAAAGGCTTAGACTTTACAAAGTAAAGCTAAACCCTCAGAAATGTGTGTTCGGAGTAGAGTCCGGAAAGCTCTTAGGCTTTATGGTGAGCCAAAGGGGTATAGAAGTCGACCCATCTAAGTGTCGAGCCATCATAGACATGGCTCCACCCTCCAATCTCACACAAATTCGTAGCCTCCAAGGTCGATTACAATCCATTCGCAGGTTTATCTCAAACCTGGCGACTAGATGCGAACCTTTCAACAAATTGTTGAGAAAGGGCACGCAATTTTCATGGGATGACGACTGCCAAAAGTCATTTGAAAGACTAAAGGCATACCTAGTTAATCCCCCTGTTTTAAATCCTCCAAGGCAAGGAAAACCTCTTTTGCTTTACATTTCCATGCATGCGAATGCCTTGGGAGCTTTGTTAGCTCAATACGAGGATGACACCCACAAGGAGTATGCCATCTATTATATTTCGAAAACTCTCTTGGCTTACGAAAGGAATTACCAAGCCATGGAGAAGACGTGCTTGGCCTTAGTTTGGGCCTGCCAGAAATTTCGACATTATTTCCTAGATCATGAGATCTGGATAGTGTCCAAGCTTGATCCAATCAAGCATTTGTTCGAAAAACCCATTCTCACTGGTAGATTGGGCAAATGGCAACTCCTTCTAATGGAGTATGACCTGAAATACCATCATCAAATCTCCATTAAGGGGCAAGCCCTAGGTGACTACGTGGCTGAGTTCCCCCTAGAGGACGCATATCCCACACTTAGTGAAATGCTTGATGAAGGCATATTACAAAACCAATTTCAAAACCACATTTTGGAAAACTCTTTCGAAAACCAAGTGTGGAAGATGCACTTCGATGGGGCACGAAACTAACAAGGGGCTGGTGCTGGGGTCATCCTTATATCCCCTGAAAAGGGTGAGATCCCCGTAGGAATTCGCCTAGATTTCGAATGTTCCAACAACATAGTTGAGTATGAAGCACTCATACAAGGCTTAAGGATTTCGAAAACTCTAGGGGCATCATGCATCGAGGTCTTTGGAGATTCACTCCTTGTTATAAACTAAGTTTTGAAAATTTGGCAAGTGCGAAAAGAAAAACTTCTTCCATATCACGAGTTGGCCACTCGATTGCTTGAGTCATTCCAATCGTGTAGACTCACACACGTAGGAAGAGAGGATAATGGCATTGCCGACGCCCTCTCCTCCTTGGGTTCAGCCCTAAAGGTCGATCCCATTTTGGGAACCCGATCCTTGGAGATATGGCATGCGCCCACTCCATCCACACACGATTTGGATATTTGCCAAAATAATCCAAATTCTGTTGAAAAACCTTGGTTCTATGACATCAAATGTTTTCTAGAAAATGGGGGATTCGCTGAGGATGCCACATCCAAAGATAAGGCATTCATCTGAAAAATTTCTACCCGATACACGATTTCGGGTGGGGTTTTGTATAAAAAGAGTTTTACTGGCATCTTACTAAGATGTGTCGACCTAGAGGAGGGTAGGACTGTTATGCATGAATTCCATGATGGAGAATGTGGAGGTCATGTTAATGCCAACATGATGGCAATGAAAATACTTAGAGCGGGCTATTTTTGGTCCACCCTGAAAAAAGGATTGCCACGATCATGTTAGGAAGTGTCATCCATGTCAAGTGCATGGGCACGCCATTCATATCCCATCATCTTCATTGCATTCCGTGGTCAGCCCCTGGCCATTTACCATGTAGGCATTTGATATTGTAGGCCCCATATTTCCAAAGGCATCGAATGGGCATAGGTTCATTTTAGCATCCACTGAGTACTTCTCCAAGTGGGTCGAAGCCATCTCCCTGACCAACGTACAGGGGCAACTTGTGGTAGCCTTCATTAGGAGGAATATCTTGGCTCGATTTCGAGTTCCAAGAGACCTTGTGTCCGATAATGGCACCCCATTCAAAAACGAGCGGATGGTCAAGTTGTGCAACACCTATGGCATAACTCACCACTTCTCCTCGCCCTACTACCCTCAAGGCAATGGCCAAGCCGAAGCCACGAATAAGACTCTCATTAGCATAATTGAGAAGACTTTAGAGAAGGGTAGGACGTGGCACGAGAAGCTGGATGAAGCCTTATGGGCTTATAGGACTTCCATCCGGACTCCCACGAATGCCACGCCATTTGAGTTGGTCTATGGCACAAATGCCATTCTTCCCATTCATAAACAATTGCATTCATTCCATACATCCATTCCACTCGACCTCCCCCTAGAGATGCTTCAGCATGCTGGGATGGCCGAATTAGATTTGTTAGATGAGAGGCGACTCCTTGCTATGGATCATGCTCATGCATACCGGCAAAGGATAGCCTGACATTATGACAAACATATGAGACCTGTAGACGCAGGAAAATCCCCGCCTCCCTGGTTTCTCAGGCCTGGGGCAAACCTTTTCGTGTGTCTAAGTCCTATTTGTATAAACAGTTCGTGCCAACTAGTTACCTAAGCTAGCGAAGATATATTTTAACCTGACTTCTAACGTGGCGACTGTGACCAAGTGAGCTCTTGTCGTCGCAGACCTTCTTGCACCGATGCGCAAGGGTCAGTCTGTACGCTTTAAAAATCGAGTTTTAGGGTAGAAAAAGCCTATGAAAGTGGTTCGAGGTGTTTGATTCGGGTCTTTTTAATGCGATTGCGGATTTTTAGATCACGTGGATTTGCACGTGCCTAAGTCTTTCTTTTTATCCCTTTATGGGCCACCTAGGTGTGTGTTATGAACACTCCACTACATGGGGCGAATTTGAGCGGGAGTACGGGGCTTGCTTTGAAGCAATATGAGTCCTAACTCGTGGTATGGCGTAGATGCAATGAAACTCACGCTACTCCAAAGGGAAAACCCGAATGTAAAGACAATGCCGAAGGGAAATAATCGAAGGGAAATAACCGAAGGGAAATGACTTGTAATGTAAATGCCGAAGGGAGATATGTATATAAGGTATATATGGGCCCTTACTCAGGTCTTGCAAATAAGAGCGAAGGCTCAATGTGGGTGTGTGCTTGAATTGAAAGACTTACACACACGACATGAAATAAAACCCAAATATAACTTGCAATATGGCCTTAACTAAGGTCTTGGGAATAAGAGCGAAAGCTCAATATGTGTGAGTGCTTGAATTGAAGTATGTAAACACCTCGAAATCCCACGAATTTCTCAAATCCATCTGGTTTCGTAAAAGCAGCCCCAAAGGGCCATTTTGAGTCTGGAAACCCAGGAGCCTTCCAGAGTGGCGAAGAGTGGAGGGGGAGTGGCGAAGAGGTGAAGTGGAGTATGGGGTACTAACCGAGTGAACCCAGATGGATTTGAGAATTTCGTGGGATTTCGGGGTGTTTACATGGCTTCAATTCAAGCACTCACACACATTGAGCTTTCGCTCTTATTCCCAAGACCTTAATCAAGGCCATACTGCAAGTTATATTTGGGTTTAATTTCATGTCGTGTGTGTAAGTCTTTCAATTCAAGCACGCACCCACATTGAGCTTTCGCTCTTATTTGCAAGACCCGAGTAAGGGCCCATATACATACTCTATATACATATCTCCCTTCGGCATTTACATTACAAGTCATTTCCCTTCAGTTATTTCCCTTTGGTTATTTCCCTTCGGTTATTTCACTTCGGCATTGTCTTTACATTTCGGGTTTTCCCTTTGGAGTAGCATGAGTTTGCATTGCATCTATGCCATACCACGAGGTAGGACGCATATTGCATCAAAGCAAGTCCCGTATTCCCGCTCAAAATTTGCCCATGTAGTGGAGTGTTCATAACACACAAACTAGGTGGCCCATAAAGCGATAAAAAGAAAGACTTAGGCACGTGCAAATCCACGTGATCTAAAATCTGCAATCGCATCTAAAAGACCCGAATTAAACACCTCGAACCGCTTCATAGGCTTTCTATTCCAAAAACTTGATTTTTCCAAAGCGTACAGACTGACCCTTGCGCAACGGTGCAAGAAGGTCTGCGACGACAAGAGCTCACTAGCTCACAGTCGCCACGATTAGAAGTCAGTTTAATATCTTCGCTAGCTTAGGTAAGCTAGCTGGCATGCCCTGTTTATATAAATAGGCCTTAGACACACGAGAGGATCCGCTCCAAACCCTAAAAAAGGTGAGAGGCAGGAATTTTTGCGCGTCTACAGAGATTGGCACACCCGGTGGGACGTGAGCCTTTCAAAAATCGAGTTTTAAGTTAGAAGTTTGCGAAATTTTTTGTTAAAAAGGTGTTATTTTTAACTTGTTTTCTTTGCTTGTACTTAGGACATTTTGAAAAAGCTTGAAAAGCATGTCAAAATCCAATCCAAGTGAAGTGTCGAGCCAAGGCTCATGCGCATCAAGTTCTCACTCTAGGAGGATTTTCAAAAGCAAAATAAAACTAGATGAGATCGAGGACCTGAGAAGGGAGTTTGAGGCCAAAATCGATGCTCTCAGCTAAGAGGCTAAAGTAGGCGATTCGTGTTCATCAAATGGTGAACAAAGGCCTAAGAAAAAATTTGAAAAATCTCGCAAGCACAAAGAGGCCTCCGTAATGGAAGGTAACCAATACCACGAGTCCTTCACATAAAAGGACCGTAAAGCCCTACAGCAGTTGCTGAAAGGGCAGAATAAAGAGAAAAGAAGCTACGCCCTGTCTGATTTCGTTCCTATGGATTACGAAACAGACAATGACGATGAAATACCAAACTTCCATTGGTATGATGGCATGGGAGGCCCTAGGTCTCACTTACAACTTTTCTCATGTCGAGCCCATAAGAAGAAAAAGGACTCTATGAAATGGGTGTATTGGTTCCCTTTATCCCTTAAAGGCACAGCTGCCAAATGGCTGGCTTCCTACGACTTAAGCCAGTTCGCTACTTTTGAAGAGTTAGCGAACAGCTTCATGCAAAGATTTGCACACAACGTAGAAGTCACGCCGTCTCTGAATACCTTAAGGGATACAAAGCAAGGCATGAACGAAGACGTATATGCCTTCATTATAAGATGGAGGTCGCTTTTGGGCCAAGTGCGAGAGCCCATATCCGAAGGATGCGTAGTCATGCTCGTCCTGGATAACTTTAAAAGCGAGTTAAAAACCCTTCTCTCGCTCCATGAGATCTCAACTTTCCATAAGTTGATCAAAAAGGCCTCCCTTTTCGAAACCAACTTGCGAAAAGGGACATACGATCACTTGTGGAAAGGAAGTGCCATTTCAAAAACCCGCTTGGAAAAGCTCATCACATACGGGCTACCCACGATGGACAAAGGGGCAAAGCCCCATAAAATCGCCAATGTCTGGGTGGATCCAGGCGTGGCAGGCACTTCCAAAAATTTCGAAAAACTAGAAAATAAGAGGGAGCGAAACTTTAAAAATTCGGTTGAAAAACGGGAGTACTGTAAACACCCCGAAATCCCACGAATTCCTTAAAACAAACCTGATTTTGTAAAAGTAGCCCCAAAGGGCCATTTTTGAGTCTGGAAACCCAGGAGCCTTCCAGACAACCCTGTATATATGTTTTAAACTTTATCTTTCAAAAACATATGATATGGCTTTTGAAAACTTTTTAAAACATGTTTTGAAACCCCGAAGTGGCTTGCCCGATCAAGACAGGACCAGGAGAGCTAAGAAGAGCCCGGAACCGGAGCACATGTCGAGCCCAGCACAGCAACTCTTGTATCTGATTCACACCCCCAGGATCTCGAACGTCCAAGACCCTGTTCTTATCAAAAGATCCTTTGAAGTCATCTCCGGAAGTCAGAAACGGAGGCGGACGACTATGTTGGCGAAGACCCAACGCAGACGGAGTACTGATGCTGTCAGGCCCCGCACGAATCGTCCGTTTCGAACCCAGCTCGAAGGAGTCAGAGTTCAGTTTGGATTGGATCTGGACCATATATATCCATATTCCAATCCAAACCCATATGTGGACTTGGATTTGGATTTGGATCCAGAGATCCAATCCAATATCCATATCCATGGCCCACATCACCTTCTCATAAATGGAGGTGGGGCCCACTTGAAATTCACGTGGGATATTGGGCATGAGAGAGAGTGGGGATGGAAAATATCAAGAGTGTTGTATTAAGCTTGACTTGTGTGTCAAGTTTGGGTTTAATCATGTGGGTTAGCCTAATTGAGTGGGTTTAAGCTTGTAATTAGCTAAAACCTAACCTAGGGCTGCACCAACATGAGGTGATCAAGGTCTATGGGCCATGCTAAGGGAGCTCCTTCACCTAAACCTAACCCAAAATGACTAATCCTAGCCTAAACCCCTAATCCACCCCTAATCCCAACCTAATCACCTAACCCACTTCCCTAATCCCGGCCTAATCCCAACCTAATCACCTAACCCACTTCCCTAATCCTTCCCTAAACCTAGACTAATTTCCCTAATCCTAGCCTAAACCTAGCCTAATCACCTAACCTAGCTCACTAAACCTCACCCTAAAACCCAACCACCTAACCTAGCCCTAAACCCCTAAACCACCCTTAGCCCACAATCTACCCAAACCCCTAGTTTTCAAAATATCTGGCCCAACCCTTTCCAGCCCACCTTATCTACATACCACCCTACCTAAACCACCTAACCACTACCCTCAGCCCAGCCCTAACCGACCTACCCATCCCCTATTTAAACCCCTCCCCTTTGGGGGCGGGTTTTCCAAGTAGAAGGCCCTCACCTCAGCCTAGCCGGCTCCACTCTCCACCTGCCCGCCTGCTCCACTCTCCACTTGCTCCACTCTCCACCTGCTCCGCCAGCTCTACCTGCACCGCCACCTTCCCTCTTCCATCCACCACCATTCCCCAGCTGGACGCCACCACCTTCACCCAATCGAACCAGCCGAGCTCCCATCCACACCCGGCTTCTCCTTGTCTTCCACCGCCTCTCCCCATTCGGTAAGTATCCTGCACCTTACCTAGCCCCTTCTCTACTCCCTCTCCACTCCCAGCCACCCACCATACTATCACCTTACCCACCCAACAGCCCCTCGCCGCCATCACTCCCACTCGGCCAAACCTTAGCCGCCCCAACCGCTTGCCCCTACCTAACTCCCCTCAACTATACCCGGCCACCCTATTAGATTTCCTAAGACTTGCCCGTGACACTCCCTTAAACCTACTATTCTCACTATCACCTAGCCCCATCCCCTAACCAGCTACCTTCCCATACTCCAGCCTTAGTCACCCTAGCAGCCCGCCACCACCACATCTTCCTAGTCGGCCACTCCAACCGACTATTCCTTCATTCGGCCAGTCATCACCCTTCCCCTAGGTGTCCCATTCGGCCTTCCCACAAACTCTCCTTTAGGTCCAGTTTTCCCTAAACACTCAACTCCCCTAGTGACCCTAAGAACTCACTTGTTCAGCCCCTTTAACCCCCCACCTCGAGGCGACATCCACTTGCAATCGGCCACTTTTAGGCGCCTATCCCACGCCCCACTTGCAGCCGGCCAGCACCTTTGATCACCTATCTTCGCGGAGCTCCCGTTTGCAGCCCAAGGCGAAGCCAAGCCCATGCCCAAGCAAGGCCTCTACGGACCAGCTACTCGTAAGTGCCTAAACTCGGTCCTTAGTTGTATACTTGCTTGAGATTCAATTTGATACGGGGTTGTAATAATGGAGCATAGTCTCCCCCCGCTTGTAATAACGTGGCTTGGCACAACCACACACGTGCACTCTCTTAGTCGTGCACGATTTTGAACACACACGGGCCTAATCAGCCCCTAATACATAAGTATATATATATACTTTCATTTTCGAAGGGTTTTGTTTAAGTTGGGTGCGTTGTCTTTCAATTCAAGCACTCACACACATTGAGCTTTCGCTCTTAGTTGAAAGACCCAAGTAAGGGCCGACCTATACTATTTGGGTTTCATTTCATGTCGTGTGAGTAAGTCTTTCAATTCAAGCACTCTCACACACATTGAGCTTTCGCTCTTATTTGAAAGACCCAAGTAAGGGCCGACCTATACTATTTGGGTTTCATTTCATGTCGTGTGAGTAAGTCTTTCAATTCAAGCACTTTCACACACATTGAGCCTTCGCTCTTACTCCCAAGACCTTAGTAAAGGCCTTATTGCAGTTATATTTGGGTTTCATTTATGTCGTGTGTGTAGTACTTCAATTCAAGCACTCTCACACACATTGAGCCTTCGCTCTTACTCCCAAGACCTTAGTCAAGGCCATACTGCAATTTATATTTGGGTTTAATTTCATGTCGTGTGTGTAAGTCTTTCAATTCAAGCACGCACCCACATTGAGCCTTCGCTCTTATTTGCAAGACCCGAGTAAGGGCTCATATACATAAGCTATATACATATCTCCCTTCGGTTATTTCCCTTCGGTTATTTCCCTTCGGTCATTTCCCTTCGGTTATTTCCCTTCAGTCATTTCCCTTCAGTATTGTCTTTACATTTCGGGTTTTCCCATTGGAGTAGCATGAGTTTGCATTGCATCTACGCCATACCACGAGGTAGGACGCATATTGCATCGAAGCAAGCCCCGCTCGAATTCGCCCATGTAGTGGAGTGTTCATAACACACAAACTAGGTGGCCCGAAAAGGGATAAAAGAAAAGACTTAGGCACGTGCAAATCCACGTGATCTAAAACATGCAACCGCATCTTAAAGACCCGAAATAGACACCTCGAACCGCTTCATAGACTTTCTCTCCAAAAAACTCGATTTTTGCAAAGCGTACAGACTGACCCTTGCGCATTGGTGCAAGAAGGTCTGCGACGACAAGAGCTTACTTGCTCACAGTCGCCATGTTTAGAAGTCAGTGTTAAAAATATCTTCGCTAGCTTAAGTAAGCTAGCTGGCATGCCCTATTTGTATACATAGGCCTTAGACACACGAGAAGATCCACTCCAAGCCCTGAAAAGGACGAAGAGGCGGGGATTTTCGCGCGTCTACAAGTACACTCCGTTGGGGCAACTTGTGTCGGAGGTCCTAGACCTCCTACTTGCCCAGGGCATGATAGAACTCCCTGAAATCCTCGAAGGAGTCACTTCTAAGGGGGGGTATTTAAACCGATTTTGTAAGTATCATCGGCTCAAAGGCCATGATACCAAACGCTGCTTCTCCCTTTTAAATAAAATTGAGAACTTGATAGCGGAGGGCCGGCTCCAAGTCACTGCGGAACCTGAGCCACCTCAAGCTATCTTTAAAGAACCCTTTCCCAAACACGCCAGTGGGAAAGGAAAGGACGTATGTACCCTCACCATTTCTAAGGAACTAGCGCAAAAACCAGAACCTGGTCGACCCAATTGTGCGCCCACTCTTGTATTATACAAGAAGCCCGCCTAAGTCATCATTCGGGGACCACCAAAAGTGGAATCCCCGGCAAAACCAGTTTTGAAAATCCAAGGTTCTCCTCAGCTCATCCTTAGAGCCAAATTTAGCGCGAACCCTAGGCTGGTCGTGGGGGAAGTCACTATATCCGGGAGGATCTATCAACCCTCGCACCTTCAAGGTGCTCAAAAGGTGATCAGTGTGCCTGGCCCCTCAAAAGCATGTATCCCCAGTGTTCTGCCAAAAGCAGATAAGGACAAAGTCATCCTAAATCCTTATGACTTCGAAAACCACCTTTCAAAGATTCCTATTCACATGTCTATCTTAGAGCTTATACAAACCTCGCCTAAGCATAGACTTGTATTAGAGAAAATTCTAGAAAGGGCCAAGGTTGATTCGAACATAAGTCCGGAATCCTTGTCTGCCCAAGTGGCTTTATTAGGAGCAAAATCGCCCATCACTTTCTCGGAAGATTATGTAGATAGACCCTACGAATCCCACAACCAGGCCCTGCATATCGAGGTGGTTCTGAATAACCACTCTCTGGACAGGTGCCTAGTCGATGGTGGAGGAGGGCTCAACATCCTTCCACTTCATGTGGCGTATAAAATCGGAGTCACCTTGACTTCAGTGAACCCAAGCCCCATCGTTATCACTGGATACAATGGGAATGCATCTAGACCTTTAGGATCCATCGAACTCCCAATGGAAATGGGAGGGATCGAATACACGGGGGTATTCCATGTCTTGGACATCCACCCCCATGATAACCTGTTGTTGGGAAGACCCTGGATACACAGTTTGTGCACTGTGCCATCCACCTTCCATAGGTGTGTCAAGATCCCTTTTAGGGACCAGGTCGTAGTGATCCTAGGTGAGAGTCACCCACAGCTTCAGGGGATCATAAACTCCCCTTGTTTATCGAGCTCCCCCGCCCATGAGGCTAACTTGGGGCAAATTGTGGTTGAGCCACCTCTGCTCGTGTTGAACAACCCTAGGAAGGTTGTATGTGTGAAGGGGCCGCCTGTAAACACCTCGAAACCCCACGAATTTCTCAAAATCCATCTGGTTTTATACAAGCAGCCCCAAAGGGCCATTTTGAGTCTGGAAACCCAGGAGCCTTCCAGGCAACCCTGTATATATGTTTTAAACTTTATATTTCAAAAACATATAATATGGCTTTTGAAAACCTTTTCAAACACGTTTTTGAAACCCCGAAGTGGCTTGGCCCGATCAAGACAGGACCAGGAGAGCTAAGAAGAGCCCGGAACCGGAGCACATGTCGAGCCCAGCACAGCAACTCTTGTATCTGATTCACACCCCAGGATCTCGAACGTCCAAGACCTTGTTCTTATCAAAATATCATTTGAAGTCATCTCCGGAAGGCAGAAACGGAGACGGACGACCATGTTGGCGAAGACCCAACGAAGACGGAGTACTGATGCTGTCAGACCCCACACGAATCATCCGTTTCGAACCCAGCTCGAAGGAGTCAGAGTTCAGTTTGGATTGGATCTGGACCATATATATCCATATCCCAATCCAAACCCATATGTGGACTTGGATTTGGATTTGGATCCAGAGATCCAATCCAATATCCATATCCATGGCCCACATCACCTTCTCATAAATGGAGGTGGGGCCCACTTGAAATTCACGTGGGATCATGGGCATGAGAGAGAGTGGGGATGGAAAATATCAAGAGTGTTGTAATTAAGCTTGACTTGTGTGTCAAGTTTGGGGTTAATCATGTGGGTTAGCCTAATTGAGTGGGTTTAAGCTTGTAATTAGCAAAAACCTAACCTAGGGCTGCACCAACATGAGGTGGTTAAGGTCTATGGGCCATGCAAAGGGAGCTCCTTCACCTAAACCTAACCCAAAACACCTAATCCAAGCCTATTCCCCTAATCCACCCCTAATCTGAGCCTAATCACCTAACCCACTTTCCTAATCTCGGCCTAATCCCAACCTAATCACCTAACCCACTTCCCTAATCCTTCCCTAAACCTAGATTAATTTCCCTAATCCTAGCCTAAACCTAGCCTAATCACCTAACCTAGCTCACTAAACCTCACCCTAAAACCCAACCACCTAACCTAGCCCTAAACCCCTAAACCACCCCAAGCCCACAATCTACCCAAACCCCTAGTTTTCAAAATATCTGGCCCAACCCTTTCCAGCCCACCTTATCTACATACCACCCTACCTAAACCACCTAACCACTACCCTCAGCCCAGCCCTAACCGACCTACCCATCCCCTATTTAAACCCCTCCCAATCACCAACCCAGCAGAGCCCTCTCTTTCCTCCACTTCCCCTACTGCTCCAGCTGCTCCACCTGCACCACCTGCACCGCCACCTTCTCTCTTCCATCCACCACCATCTCCCAGCCGGACACCACCACCATCTCCCAGCTGGACGACACACTTGCTCTCCATCCCATCTACACCCGGCTTCTCTTTTCCTTCCACCGCCTCTCCCCATTCGGTAAGCATTCCCCAAACTCTACCTAAATCCTTCTCTACTCCCTCTCCACTCCTAGCCACCCACCATATCATCATCTCATCTACACATCAACCCCTTTGCTGCCACCATTTTCACTTAGCCGAACCTAGCACAACCTAAACTACCGGCCACTACCTAGCCATCCTATCTACATCCGACCACCCTATAGGACTCCCATTCGGCCTTCCCATAAACTCTCCTTTAGGTCCACATTCCCTAAACACTCGACTCTCCTAGTGACCCTAAACACTCACTTGGTCCAGCCCTTTAATCCCCCACATCAAGGCGACACCCATTTGCAGCCGGCCAGCACCCTTTGTCATCCACCCTCGCGGAGCTCCCGTTTGCAGCCCAAGGCGAAGGCCAAGCCCACGCTCAAGCAAGGCCTCTACAGAGCAGCTACTCGTAAGTGCCTAAACTCGGTCTTTAGTTGTATACTTGCTTGAGATTCAATTTGATACGGGGTTGTAATAACGGAGCATAGTCTCCCCCCGCTTGTAATAACGTGGCTTGGCACACCCACACACGTGCACTCTCTTAGTTGTGCACGATTTTGAACACATACGGGCCTAATCAGCCCCTAATACATAAGTATATATACTTTCATTTTCGAAGGGTTTTGCTTAAGTTGGGTGCGTTGTCTTTCAATTCAAGCACTCTCACACACATTGAGCTTTCGCTCTTCTTTGAAAGACCCAAGTAAGGGCCGACCTATACTATTTGGGTTTCATTTCATGTTGTGTGAGTAAGTCTTTCAATTCAAGCACTCTCACACACATTGAGCTTTCTCTCTTATTTGAAAGACCCAAGTAAGGGCCGACCTATACTATTTGGGTTTCATTTCATGTCGTGTGAGTAAGTCTTTCAATTCAAGCACTTTCACACACATTGAGCCTTCGCTCTTACTCCCAAGACCTTAGTAAAGGCCTTATTGCAGTTATATTTGGGTTTCATTTATGTCGTGTGTGTAGTACTTCAATTCAAGCACTCTCACACACATTGAGCCTTCGCTCTTACTCCCAAGACCTTAGTCAAGGCCATACTGCAATGTATATTTGGGTTTAATTTCATGTCATGTGTGTAAGTCTTTCAATTCCAGCACGCACCCACATTGAGCCTTCGCTCTTATTTGCAAGACCCGAGTAAGGGCTCATATACATAATCTATATACATATCTCCCTTCGGTTATTTCCCTTCGGTTATTTCCCTTCGATTATTTCCCTTCAGTCATTTCCCTTCAGTATTGTCTTTACATTTCGGGTTTTCCCTTTGGAGTAGCGTGAGTTTGCATTGCATCTACGCCATACCATGAGGTAGGATGCATATTGCATCAAAGCAAGCCCCGCTCGAATTCGCCCACGTAGTGGAGTGTTCATAACACACAAACTAAGTGGCCCGAAAAGGGATAAAAGAAAAGACTTAGGCACGTGCAAATCCACGTGATCTAAAACATGCAATCGCATTTTAAAGACCCGAAATAAACACCTCGAACTGCTTCGTAGACTTTCTCTCCAAAACTCGATTTTTGCAAAGCATACAG
Organism: Brasenia schreberi; assembly: GCA_036023115.1. Taxonomy (NCBI): domain Eukaryota; kingdom Viridiplantae; phylum Streptophyta; class Magnoliopsida; order Nymphaeales; family Cabombaceae; genus Brasenia; species Brasenia schreberi. Next base: position 21,029,993 of record JAYKKT010000072.1, read on the forward strand.
ACTGACCCTTGCGCATCGGTGCAAGAAGGTCTGCGACGACAAGAGCTTACTTGCTCACAGTCGCCACGTTTAGAAGTCAGTGTTAAAAATATCTTCGCTAGCTTAGGTAAGCTAGCAGGCATGCCCTGTTTGCATACATAGGCCTTAGACACACGAGAGGATCCACTCCACCCTGAAAAAGGCAAAGAGGCGGGGATTTTCGCGCGTCTACACCGCCCAAAGCAGGCCCCCTCCCGATCTTAACCCTTATAGGAAAACCCAAGCGTTCCCTATTTCCAAAGCCCCTAGACAAGAGGCCGTATGAGCACTATATGGACGACAGCATGTTCCAGGACCACGACTTATACCAAACCTTTTCAAAAAATAGAAAGTCATGGAACATGTTGTTGAACATGGGCTACACACCCTACAAGAGTCTAGGGGCACATAATCAGGGTCTCCTAGAGCCCATCCTTCCTAGGGCCAATCCAAGCCGATATGGGATCGGCTATACTCCCCGAATACCGCTGGAGCCACTCCTTGTGACCACCTGGGTCAAGGGTGCCCCGGAACCTGTCTTAGAAGAGACCTACGATTTAGATCTCCTATTCCTAGTCTAACCCGTAGTGTTTTCCCTTTGTAGGTATGACAGAAGATCCCTTTTCTAAAAATACAAAAACATTTGAAAAGCTTAAAATGAAAAAAATCGAAAAACAAGAAAAACCAAAAACAATGGAAAAACAAAAACTCGAAAAAAGAGTGCTTTGTATAGTTCCCAAGGTTCTTGTTTTACAAAAACCCAAAAAAATTGAAAATTTGGAAAATACCAAAAAGATTTTGTACATAGCTGCTCCTGGTCGGACTTTGGCAAAAGAAAAGGATTTCGAAAGAAACGTCGTCTGCATAGCCAGACCAAAAATTTCGAAATCACTTGAAAATCCAAGTACAAAACCAGGTCTTTTTGAAAACCACGCATCAAATTCCCTCGGGTCTATAGCCCACGAGAATGATCAAAGCCCAGAAGTGGATCCCCTTGAGGAAGATCCCACTTCTGAGCTCCCAGAATTTCATAAAATTCTCGATTTTGAAAGACCTTCCCAATCAGTAGGAGGAGATTTCATAGAAGTGAACCTAGGGGATGATTCCAATCCCAAATCCATCAAAATAGGCGCATGCTTGCATGAAACTGAAAGGTTAGCATTCATTGCATTTCTATGAACCTATTTAGATGTGTTTGCATGGACGTATGAAGACATGCCGGGCATAGACCCCAGCATTGTCGAGCATCGTCTTCCCTTAGATGCAGGTGTAAAACCCATAAAGTAGAAGATTAGAAAAATACACCCGAATGTACACATAAAAGTCAAAGAGGGTGTAGAAGATCTGTTAAAAGCCGGATTTATAAAACCCATTGCATATTCTGATTGGTTGTCAAATATCGTAGTAGTTCGAAAAACCAATGGGAAAATTCGAATATGCATCGATTTCAGAAACCTAAATAAAGCCACTTCAAAGGATAATTATCCTTTACCAAACATAGATTTGATAGTCGATAGTACTGCAAATCATGAAATGTTTTCATTTATGGATGGCTATTCAGGCTATAATCAAATCAAACTAAGCCCACGAGATCAGGGTAAGACTGCCTTCACAACCCCATGGGGCACGTACTGCTATACGGTCATGCCCTTTGGTTTGAAAAACGCCGGCGCAACATACCAACGAGCCATGACCACGATCTTCCATGATCAAATTCATGAGCTTGTAGAAGTGTATGTAGATGATCTCTTGGCGAAATCCAAAACCCGATGCACTCACATCGAATGTTTACAAAAGATTTTCGAAAGGCTTAGGCTTTACAAAGTAAAGCTAAACCCTTAAAAATGTGTATTCGGGGTAGAATCAGGGAAACTTCTGGGCTTTATGGTGAGCAAAAGGGGAATAGAAGTCGACCCCTCTAAGTGTCGGGCCATCATAGACATGGCTCCACCCTCCAATCTCACTCAAATCCGTAGCCTCCAGGGTCGTTTATAATCCGTTCGCCGATTCATATCAAATCTGGCAACTAGATGCGAACCCTTCAACAAACTGTTGAGGAAGGGTACGAAATTCTTATGGGATGATGAATGCCAGAAGTCCTTCGAAAGACTAAAGGCATACTTGGTTAATCCCCCCGTTTTGAACCCTCCAAAGCAAGGAAAACCGCTTTTACTATACATCTCCGTGCATGCGAATGCTTTAGGAGCCCTGTTGGCCCAATACGAGGATGACACCCATAAGGAGTATGCCATCTACTATATTTCGAAAACTCTCTTGGCTTATGAATGAAATGATCAAGCCATGGAGAAGACGTGCTTGGCCCTAGTCTGGGCCTGCCAGAAATTCAGACACTATTTCCTAGATCATGAGATCTGGATAGTGTCCAAACTTGATCCAATCAAGCACTTGTTCGAAAAACCCATTCTCATGGGTAGATTGGGCAAATGGCAACTCTTTCTAATGGAGTATGATCTGAAATACCATCACCAGATCTCCATTAAAGGGCAAGCCCTGGCAGATTACGTGGCAGAGTTCCCCTTAGAGGACGCATATCCCACTCTTGTTGAAATGCCTGATGAAGGCATATTACAAAACCAGTTTCAAAACCATATTTTGGCAAATTCTTTCGAAAACCAAGTGTGGAAGATGCACTTCGATGGGGCACGAAACTAACGAGGGGCTGGTGCTGGGGTCATCCTAATCTCCCCTGAAAAGGGCAAGATTCCCATAGCCGTTCGCTTAGATTTCGAATGTTCCAACAACGTGGCTGAGTATGAAGCACTCATACAAGGCTTAAGGATTTCAAAAACTCTAGGGGCATCGTGCATCGAGGTCTTTGGAGATTTGCTCCTTGTCATAAACCAGGTTTTGAAAATTTGGCAAGTACGTAATGAAAAACTACTTCCATATCACGAGTTGGCCACTTGATTGGTCCAATCCTTCCAATCGTGTAAACTCACACACGTAGGAAGAGAGGACAATGTCATCGCCGATGCCTTCTCCTCCTTGGGTTCAGCCCTGAAGGTCGATCCCATTGCAGGGACCAGATCTTTGGAAATATGGCATGCGCCCCACCCATCCACACACGACTTGGATATTTACCAAAACAACCCAAAGTCTATTGAAAAACCCTGGTTTTATGACATCAAATAGTTTTTTGAAAATGGGGGATTCGCTGAGGATGCCACATCCAAAGATAAGGCATTCATTCGTAAGATTTCGACCCGATACACCATTCTGGGTGGGGTTTTATACAAAAAGAGTTTTACCGGCATTCTGCTTAGGTATATCGACCTAGAGGATGCTAGGATAGTGATGCATGAATTCCACGATGGAGAATGTGGAGGTCATGTTAATGCCAACATGATGTCAATGAAAATACTTAGAGGGGGCTATTTTTGGTCCACCCTGAAGAAGGATTGTCACGATCATGTTAGGAAGGGTCATCCATGTCAAGTGCATGGGCACGCCATTGATATCCCATCATCTGCATTACATTCCGTGGTCAGCCCCTGGCCATTCACCATATGGCGTTTGACATCGTAGGCCCCATATTTCCAAAGGCCTCAAATGGGCATCGATTTATTTTAGCAGCCACGGAGTATTTCTCCAAGTGGGTGGAAGCCATTTCCCTAACCAATGTGATGGGGCAACATGTGGTGGCTTTCATCCGGAGGAATATCTTGGCTCGATTTGGGGTTCCACGAGACCTTGTGTATGATAATGGCACCCCATTCAAGAACGAGCGGATGGTTAAGTTGTGCAACACGTATGGCATAACTCACCACTTCTCCTCGCCCTACTACCCTCAAGGCAACGGCCAAGCCGAAGCCACAAAAAAGAGTCTCATTAGCATAATTGAGAAAACTTTAGAGAAGGGTAGGACGTGGCACGAGAAGCTGGATGAAGCCTTATGGGCTTATAGGACTTCCATCCGGACTCCCACGAATGCCACACCATTCGAATTGGTCTATGGCACAAATGCCATTCTCCCCATTCATACCCAACTGCATTCATTTCATACATCCATTGCACTCGACCTCCCCCTAGAGACGCTTCAGCATGCTAGGATGGCCGAACTAGATTTGCTAGATGAGAGGCGACTCCTTGCCATGGATCATGCTCATGCATACCGGCAAAGGATAGCCCGACATTATAGCAAACACATGAGACCTCGCCACTTTGAAGTGGGGGATCTGGTCTTAAAAACCATCCATCTTCATGGCCCACACCCCCTGGGAAAGTGGCGCCTCAACTGGGATGGACCCTATGTTGTACGAGCAACCACTACGAACAATTCGTATTGGTTGATCGATGTAGAAGGTAGGAATTTAGCAGATCCTATCAATATTCAATACTTAAAGAAGTATCATGTGTAGGATTTGGATTAAATTCCAATTTTTGAAAATTTTAGGGATAGCTGCCCTGAGACATGAAAATAAGGTGCGAAGGCAAACTCGTGTGACCCTGAGTGAGAGGATTCGCACTTGTGAAAGAGTGGAGTTTTCAAAATTGTGGTTACATTTCAAAATCCTTCTTCTTACAAAGAAAGGCCTAGTTCAATATAGCAAGATACTTGCAAGTAGTACGTGCTATTTCTAAATAGGCTGATCTGGAATGGATCAAGTGTAGGCTTGGGATAAGTCCTCCCCTCTTCTCTTCTCCTTCCAAAAGGAAAAACGCGGCCCAAACAAAAGGGAATTTCCCATTCAAAGCATCTTTCCAAAAGAAAGAAACCAGGATTCAAAAGAAAAATTGATTCTCTTGTGAAAAAGAGGGATGAAAGAAAAAATACTCCCAAAGGGAGACCCTCTATGAAAAAAAAAAAGGAAAAAGAGGCCAAAAAGCTCAAAAAGAGCAGTTTTCCGCCTTCTATGCCTTAAACCGCGGGATGCTTCAGAAGGGACCGTGGTATCTCTTTCCCATCCCTGGCTTATCCCAAGCTAAAGCATGGTTCATTTCGAGGAATCCTAAAGTAAAAATAGGATTTACTTACTTGAATTTCATCTTGTTTGAGAATTCGACGTTTCGAGTAAGGCGTAGGAATTTGAAATACAGCTTGTTTTCTTATTAAACCTCCGCTAGATAAGCGAGTGTTAAGACTCAAACAAGGGCAAGCACGGAGAGCTCGAGATCCTTAGGATCGAGACTCAAGACAGTTGTCCCTTTTGTAAATAAATTTTGTAAATAAATCTTGAAAAATTGAACATCGAACTGCATAGGATTTTGCTCACTTGGAGCAGTAGGCCTTATAAGTCTCTAGAGTTCGACCACATCTGGTCTCTGGGAGGTCGGCACTCTTGGCACCACACCCATGTCATCTGCATTCCACGCATGGCATTTGCATAAACATGACCCCATTTAGGACCAGATTCCATGTAAAATCCCTTTGGTGTGATAATCTCCTCCTACCAGAGTTTGTAAATTGAGATTTTGCTAAAAATTGGGACGATCCCATATTCTTCGTGGCTAGATCTAGGGAGACATTGAAAGGGGTGTTTGTCATCTTTGCCATTATCCAAATCGATTTGGACAAGGCCAAAGAGGGGCATCTGTAAACACCCCGAAATCCCACGAATTTCTCAAATCCATCTGGTTTCGTAAAAGCAACCCCAAAGGGCCATTTTGAGTCTGGAAACCCAGGAGCCTTCCAGACAACCCTGTGCATATATTTTGAACTCTGTATTTCAAAAATATACAATATGGCTTTCAAAACCTTTTTAAAACATGTTTTGAAACCCCAAAGTAGCTTGGCCTAATCCAGACAGGACCAGGAAAGCTAAGGAGAGCCCAGAACCGGAGCACATGTCAAGCCCGGCACAGCAACTCTCGTATCAAATTCACACCCCCAGGATCTCGAATGTCCAAGACCCTCTTATCATCAAAAACATCATTTGAAGTCATCTCCGGAAGGCGAAAACAGAGGCAGACGATCATGTTGGCGAAGACCCAATGAAGACGGAGTACTGATGCTGTCAGACCCCGCACAAACCGTTCGTTTCGAACACAGCTCGAAGGAGTCAGAGTTCAGTTTGGATCGGATCTGGACCATATATATCCAGATCCCAATCCAAACCCATGTATGGACTTGGATTTGGATTTGGATTCAAAAATCCAATCCAATATCCATATCCATGGCCCACATCACCTTTTCATAAATGGAGGTGGGGCCCACTTGAATTTCACGTGGGATTATGGGCATGAGAGAGAGTGGGGGTGGATAAGATCAAGTGTGTGTTGTAACTAAGCTTGACTTGTGTGTCAAGTTTGTGGTTAATCATGTGGGTTAGCCTAATTAAGTGGGTTTAAGCTTGTAATTAGCCAAAACCTAACCTAGGGCTGCACCAACATGATATGATTAGTGTCTATGGGCCATGCAAAGGGAGCTCCTTCACCTAAACCTAACCAAAAACACCTAATCCTAGCCTTCTACCCTAATCCGGTCCTAATCTGAGCCTAATCACCTAACCCACTTCCCTAATCCCGGCCTAATCCCAACCTAATCACCTAACCCACTTCCCTAATCCTTCCCTAAACCTAGGTTAATTTCCCTAAACCTAGCCTAATCCTAGCCTAATCACCTAACCTACCTCACTAAACCTCACCCTAAAACCAACCCACCTAGCTAAACCCTAAACCTCTAAACCACCCCTAGCACACAATCTACCCAAACCCCTTGTATTTAAAATATCTAGCCCTACCCTTTCCAGCCCACCTTATCACCACACCACCCTACCTAAACCACCTAACCACTACCCCAAAACCAGCCCCAACCGACCTTGCCCATCCCTATATAAACCCCCCCCTTGGGGGCGGGTTTTTCCCATCTTCAAGCCCCCTCTTCCACCATCCGGGTCCTCCACTCTCCAGCCCAGCCGACTCCCATCTTGTTCCACCTGCACAACCACCGTGCTCCACCTGCTCCACCACTCCCCAGCCATCCGTCGCCATCCTCCATTCCCAGCCGAACCAGCCACTCCACCACACCCGGCTGCTCCTCCACCACTCGCCGCCTCCTATCACTCGGTTAGTACCCCATACTCCACTTCACCTCTTCGCCACTCCCCCTCCACTCTCAGCCACCTACACTACCACCACCTCACCCTAACACCAGCCATTCCACTTGCTGCCACCATTCCCACTCGGCCATGCCATAATAAGCCTTACCCGCCACTACCTAACCACCCTAGCTATACCCGGTTGTAGACGCAACGAAAATCCCCGCCTCTTCGCCTTTTCAGGGCTTGGAGTGGATCCTCTCGTGCGTCTAAGGCCTATTTATATAAACAAGGCGTGCCAGCTAGCTTACCTAAGCTAGCGAAGATATTAAACTGACTTCTAATCGTGGCGACTGTGAGCAAGTGAGCTCTTGTCGTCGCAGACCTTCTTGCACCAATAAGAAAGGGTCAGTCTATACGCTTTGCAAAAATCGAGTTTTTGGAATAGAAAGCCTACGAAGCGGTTCGAGGTGTTTAATTCGGGTCTTTTAGATGCGATTGCAAATTTTAGATCACGTGGATTTAAACGTGCCTAAGTCTTTCCTTTTATCCCTTTATGGGCTACCTAGTTTGTGTGTTATGAACACTCCACTACATGGGCGAATTTGAGCGGGGCTTGCTTTGATGCAATATGCGTCCTACCTCGTGGTATGGCGTAGATGCAATGTAAACTCACGCTACTCCAAAGGGAAAACCCGAATGTAAAGACAATGCCGAAGGGAAATAACCGAAGGGAAATGACTTGTAATGTAAATGCCGAAGGGAGATATGTATATAGGGTATGTATATGGGCCCTTACTCGGGTCTTGCAAATAAGAGCGAAGGCTCAATGTGGGTGCGTGCTTGAATTGAAGGACTTACACACACGACATGAAATTAAACCCAAATATAACTTGCAGTATGGCCTTGATTAAGGTCTTGGGAATAAGAGCGAAAGCTCAATGTGTGTGAGTGCTTGAATTGAAGTACTACGCACACAACATGAAATTAAACCCAAATATAACTTGCAGTATGGCCTTGATTAAGGTATTGGGAATAAGAGCGAAAGCTCAATGTGTGTGAGTGCTTGAATTGAAGTACTACACACACAACATGAAATTAAACCCAAATAGTATAACACGGCCCTTACTTGGGTCTTTCAAATAAGAGCGAAGGCTCAATGTGTGTGAGTGCTTGAATTGAAGACAACACACACGACATGAAATGAAAACCCAAATAGTATAGGTCGGCCCTTACTTGGGCCTTTCAAATAAGAGCGAAGGCTCAATGTGTGTGACTGCTTGAATTGAAAGACTTACACACACGACATGAAATGAAAACCCAAATAGTATAGGTTGCCCCTTACTTGGGTCTTTCAAATAAGAGCGAAGGCTCAATCTGTGTGAGTGCTTGAATTGAAAGACTTACACACACGACATGAAATGAAAACCCAAATAGTATAGGTTGGCCCTTACTTGGGTCTTTCAAATAAGAGCGAAGGCTCAATGTGTGTGAGTGCTTGAATTGAAGTACTACGCACACAACATGAAATTAAACCCAAATAGTATAACACGGCCCTTACTTGGGTCTTTCAAATAAGAGCGAAGGCTCAATGTGTGTGAGTGCTTGAATTGAAAGACAACACACACGACATGAAATGAAAACCCAAATAGTATAGGTCGGCCCTTACTTGGGTCTTTCAAATAAGAGCGAAGGCTCAATGTGTGTGAGTGCTTGAATTGAAAGACTTACACACACGACATGAAATGAAAACCCAAATAGTATAGGTTGGCCCTTACTTGGGTCTTTCAAATAAGAGCGAAGGCTCAATGTGTGTGAGTGCTTGAATTGAAAGACTTACACACATGACATGAAATGAAAACCCAAATTGTATAGGTTGGCCCTTACTTAGGTCTTTCAAATAAGAGCGAAGGCTCAATGTGTGTGAGTGTTTGAATTGAAAGACAACACACCCAACTTAAGCAAAACCCTACGAAAATTAAAATATATGTATATATTTATGTATTAGGGGCTGATTAGGCCCGTGTGTGTTCAAAATCGTGCACAACTAAGAGAGTGCACGTGTGTGGGTGTGCCAAGCTACGTTATTACAAGCGGGGGGAGACTATGCTCCGTTATTACAACCCCGTATCGAATTAAATCTTAAGCAAGTATACAACTAAGGACCGAGTTAGGCACTTACTAATAGCTGGTCCGAAGAAGCCTTGCTTGAGCGTGGGCTTGGCCTTCGCCTTGGGCTGCAAAAGGGAGCTTCGCGAGGTTGAACGGCAAGGGGAGGTGCTGGCCGAATGTCCTTGGTGCGCGGAAGAGGCGCCTTGAAGGTGGCCGGCTGCTAGGGAAGGGTTGTTTTTGGTGTGTTGGGCTAGAGGGCCTAAGTAGGGTCACTAAGGGAGTATGGCACTAAGGGAAGCGAACTAGCTAGGAGAAGGTTATGGCTGGCAGATGGCTGGCCGAATGAAGATGGTGGCGGCTAGTGGCTGGCCTTAGGTTGATATGGTAGTGGGTTAGGTGGCTGAGAGTGGAGAGGGAGTGGAGAAGGAGTAAGGTGGAGGATAGGGTACTAATCGTGATTGAAGAGGGGCGGTGGATGGAAGAAAGGAGTCGGGCGGTTGGGATGCGCAGGAGGGGATTCGGCTGGTGTGGTGGTGGTGGTGGTGCTCGGCTGGAGTGGTGGTGTTGGTGGTGGCTGACTGTGGGGCAGGTGGAGCAGGAGGGGAGTCGGCTGAGCTGGAAAGGGGAGGACCCGGCTGGTGGAAGGTGGGGCTTCTAGATGGGAAAACCCGCCCCAAAAGGGGGGGTTTTATATAGGGCTGGGCTAGGTCGGTTAGGGCTGGTTTTGGGGTAGTGGTTAGGTGGTTTAGGTAGGGTGGTGTGGTGATAAGGTGGGCTGGAAAGGGTAGGGCCAGATATTTTAAATACAAGTGGTTTGGGTAGGTTGTGGGCTAGGGGTGGTTTAGAGGTTTAGGGTTTAGCTAGGTGGGTTGGTTTTAGGGTGAGGTTTAGTGAGGTAGGTTAGGTGATTAGGCTAGGATTAGGCTAGGTTTAGGGAAATTAACCTAGGTTTAGGGAAGGATTAGGGAAGTGGGTTAGGTGATTAGGTTGGGATTAGGCCGGGATTAGAGAAGCGGGTTAGGTGATTAGGCTCAGATTAGGACGGGATTAGGGTAGGAGGCTAGGATTAGGTGTTTTTGGTTAGGTTTAGGTGAAGGAGCTCCCTTTGCATGACCCATGGGCCTTAACCACATCATGTTGGTGCAGCCCTAGTTTAGGTTTTGGCTAATTACAAGCTTAAACCCATTCAATTAGGCTAACCCACATGATTAACCCCAAACTTGACACACAAGTCAAGCTTAATTACAACACACACTTGATCTTATCCACCCCCACTCTCTCTCATGCCCATAATCCCATGTGAAATTCAAGTGGGCCCCACCTCCATTTATGAGAAGGTGATGTGGGCCATGGATATGGATATTGGATTGGATCTCTGGATCCAAATCCAAATCCAAGTCCATACATGGGTTTGGATTGGGATCTGGATATATATGGTCCAGATCCGATCCAAACTGAACTCTGACTCCTTCAGGCTGTGTTAGAAACGAACGGTTTGTGCGGGGCCTGACAGCATCTGGATTAGATTTTTTTATTAGGATTGGGTTAGGGAGCTCCCTTTGCATCACCCATAGACCTTGTTGCATCATGTTGGTGCAACCCTAGGTTAAGTTTTGGCTAATACAAGCTTAAACCCATGTTAATTAGGCTAACCCACATGATTAACCCCAAACTTGACACACAAGTCAAGCTTAATTACAATCACTCCCAAATCTTATCCTCCCCCACTCTCTCTCATGCCCATAATCCCACGTGAATTTCAAGTGGGCCCCACCTCCATTTATGAGAAGGTGATGTGGGCCATGGATGTGGATATTGGATTGGATCTCTGGATCCAAATCCAAATCCAAATCCACATAGGTCTGGATTGGGATCTGGATATATATGGTTCAGATCCAATCCAAACTGAATTCTAACTCCTTCAGGTTGTGTTCGAAACGAATGGTTTGTGCGGGGCCTGACAGCATCAGTGCTCCGTCTGCGTTGGGTCTTCGCCAACATGATCGTCCGTCTCTGTTTTCACCTTCCGGAGATGACTTCAAACAATGTTTTGATGATAACAGGGACTTGGACGTTCGAGATCCTAGGGGTGTGGATTTGATACGAGAGTTGCTGTGCCAGGCTCGACATGTGCTCCGGTTTCGGGCTCTTCTTAGCTTTCCTGGTCCTGTCTGGATTAGGCCAAGCTGCTTTGGGGTTTCAAAACATGTTTTAAAAAGGTTTTGAAAGCCATATTGTATATTTTTGAAATACAGAGTTCAAAATATATGCACAGGGTTGTCTGGAAGGATCCTAGGTTTCCAGACTCAAAATGGCCCTTTGGGGCTGCTTTTACGAAACCAGATGGATTTGAGAAATTCGTGGGATTTCGGGGTGTTTACAGATGCCCCTCTTTGGCCTTGTCCAAATCGATTTGGATAAGGGCAAAGATGACAAACACCCCTTTCAATGTCTCCCTAGATCTAGCCACGAAGAATATGGGATTGTCCCAATTTTTAGCAAAATCTCAATTTACAAACTCTGGTAGGAGGAGATTATCACACCAAAGGGTTTTGTTCTATGGAACCTGGTCCTAAATGGGATCATGTTTATGCAAGTGCCATGCGTGGAATGCAGATGACATGACATGGGTGTGGTGCCAAGAGTGGCAACCTCCCAAAGACCAGATGTGGTCGAACTCTAGAGACCTATAAGGCCTACTACTCCAAGTGAGCAAAATCCTATGTTGTTCGATGTTTGACTTTTCAAAACTTATTTACAAAAACTATTTACAAAAGGGACAACTGTCTTGAGTCTCGATCCTAAGGATCTCAAGCTCTTCGTATTTGCCCTTGTTTGAGTCTTAACACTCGCTTATCTGGCGGAGGTTTTATAAGAAAACAGGCTATATTTCAAATTCCTACGTCTTACTTGAAACGTCGAATTCTCAAACAAGATGAAATTCAAGTAAGTAAATCCTATTTTTACTTTAGGATTCCTCGAAATGAACCATGCTTTAGCTTGGGATAAGCCAGGGATGGGAAAGAGATACCACGGTCCCTTCTGAAGCATCCCGCGGTTTAAGGCATAGAAGGCGGAAAACTGCTCTTTTTGAGCTTTTTGGCCTCTTTTTCCTTTTTTTTTTCATAGAGGGTCTCCCTTTGGGAGTACTTTTTCTTTCATCCCTCTTTTTCACAAGAGAATCGATTTTTCTTTTGAATTCTGGTTTCTTTCTTTTGGAAAGATACTTTGAATGGGCGTTTTCCTTTTGTTTGGGCCGTATTTTTCCTTTTGGAAGGAGAAGAGAAGAGGGGAGGACTTACCCCAAGCCTACACTCGATCCATCCCAGATCAGCCTATATAGAAATAGCACGTACTACTTGCAAGTATCTTGCTATGTTGAACTAGGCCTTTCTTTGTAAGAAGAAGGATTTTGAAATGTAACCATGATTTTGAAGACTCCACTTTTTCACAAGTGCGAATTCTCTCACTCAGGGTCACACGATTTTGCCTTTGCACCTTATTTTCATGTCTCAGGGCAGCTATCCCTAAAATTTTTGAAAATTGGAATTTAATCCAAATCCTACACATGATACTTCTTCAAGTATTGAATATTGATAGGATCTGCTAAATTCCTACCTTCTACATCGATCAACCAATACGAATTGTTCGTAGTGGTTGCTCGTACAACATAGGGTCCATCCCAGTTGGGGCGCTACTTTCCCAGGGGGTGTGGGCCACAATGATGGATGGTTTTTAAGACCAGATCCCCCACTTCATAGTGGCGAGGTCTCATGTGTTTGCTATAATGTCAGGCTATCCTTTGTCGGTATGCACGAGCATGATCCATGGCAAGGAGTCGCCTCTCATCTAGCAAATCTAGTTCGGCCATCCTAGCATGCTGAAGCGTCTCTAGGGGGAGGTCGAGTGCAATGGACGTATGAAATGAATGCAGTTGGGTATGAATGGGAAGAATGGCGTTTGAGCCATAGACCAATTCGAATGGTGTGGCATTCGTGGGAGTCCGGATGGAAGTCCTATAAGCCCATAAAGCTTCATCCAGCTTCTCGTGCCACGTCCTACCCTTCTCTAAGGTTTTCTCAATTATGCTAATGAGAGTCTTGTTTGTGGCTTCGGCTTGGCCGTTGCCTTGAGGGTAGTAGGGCGAGGAGAAGTGGTGAGTTATGCCATACGTGTTGCACAACTTAACCATCCGCTCATTTTTGAATGGGGTGCCATTATCAGACACAAGGTCTTGTGGAACCCCAAATCGAGCCAAGATATTTCTCCGGATGAAAGCCATCACATGTTGCCCCATTACGTTGGTTAGGGAAATGGCTTCCACCCACTTGGAGAAATACTCCGTGGCTGCTAAAATAAATCGATGCCCATTCGAGGCCTTTGGAAATATTGGGCCTACGATGTCAAACGCCCACATGGTAAATGGCTAGGGGCTGACCACGGAATGCAATGCAGATGAAGGGATATGAATGGCGTGCCCATGCACTTGACATGGATGACACTTCCTAACATGATTGTGACAATCCTTCTTCAGGGTGGACCAAAAATAGCCCCCTCTAAGTATTTTCATTGCAATCATGTTGGCATTAACATGACCTCCACATTCTCCATCGTGGAGTTCATGCATCACTATCCTAGCCTCCTCTAGGTCGATACACCTAAGCAGAATGCCGGTAAAACTTTTTTTATATAAAACCTCACCCAGAATGGTGTATCGGGTCGAAATCTTACGGATGAATGCCTTATCTGTGGATGTGGCATCCTCGGCGAATCCCTCATTTTCTAGAAATTGTTTTATGTCATAAAACCAGGCTTTTTCAATAGACTTTGGGTTGTTTTGGCAAATATCCAAGTCGTGTGTGGATGGGTGGGGCGCATGCCATATCTCCAAAGATCTGGTCCCTGAAATGGGATCGACCTTCAGGGCTGAACCCAAGGAGGAGAGGCGTAGACGTACGAAAATCCCCGCCTCTTTACCTTTTCAGGGCTCGGAGCGGATACTCTCGTGTGTCTAAGGCCTATGTATGCAAATAGGGTGTACAAATAATCGAAGGGAAATAACCGAAGGGAGATATGTATATAGGTTATGTATATGAGCCCTTACTCGGGTCTTGCAAATAAGAGCGAAGGCTCAATGTGGGTGCGTGCTTGAATTGAAAGACTTACTCACACGACATGAAATTAAACCCAAATATAAATTGCAGTATGGCCTTGACTAAGGTCTTGGGAGTAAGAGCGAAGGCTCAATGTGTGTGAGAGTGCTTGAATTGAAGTACTACACACATGACATAAATGAAACCCAAATATAACTGCAATAAGGCCTTTACTAAGGTCTTGGGAATAAGAGTGATGGCTCAATGTGTGTGAGAGTGCTTGAATTGAAAGACTTATTCACACGACATGAAATGAAACCCAAATAGTATAGGTCGGCCCTTACTTGGGTCTTTCAAATAAGAGCGAAAGCTCAATGTGTGTGAGAGTGCTTGAATTGAAAGACTTACTCACACGACATGAAATGAAACCCAAATAGTATAGGTCGGCCCTTACTTGGGTCTTTCAAATAAGAGTGAAAGCTCAATGTGTGTGAGAGTGCTTGAATTGAAAGACTTACTCACACGACATGAAATGAAACCCAAATAGTATAGGTCGGCCCTTACTTGGGTCTTTCAAATAAGAGCGAAAGCTCAATGTGTGTGAGTGTTTGAATTGAAAGACAACGCACCCAACTTAAGCAAAACCCTTCGAAAATGAAAGTATATATATACTTATGTATTAGGGGCTGATTAGGCCCGTGTGTGTTCAAAATCGTGCACAACTAAGAGAGTGCACGTGTGTGGGTGTGCCAAACCACGTTATTACAAGCGGGGGGAGACTATGCTCCGTTATTACAACCCCGTATCAAATTGAATCTCAAGCAAGTATACAACTAAAGACCGAGTTTAGGCACTTACGAGTAGCTGGTCCGTAGAGGCCTTGCTTGAGCGTGGACTTGGCCTTCGCCTTGGGCTGCAAACGGGAGCTCTGAAGGGTGGATGACAAAGGGTGCTGGCCAGCTCCAAGTGGGGCGCGGGATAGGCGCCTCGAAGGTGGCCGGCTGCAAGTGGGTGTCGCCTTGATGTGGGGGATTAAAGGGGTTGGGCCAAGTATGTAGGTAGGGTCACGAATGGAGAGTATAGAGTGTTGGGGAGTATGGACCTAAAGGGAGTTTAAGGGAAGGCCGAATGGGAGTCCTAGGGGAGAAGAGATGGCTGGCCGGGTGTAGTTAGGGTAGTTAGGTAGTGGCCGATGGTTTAGGTTGTGATAGGTTCGGCTAAGTGAGAATGGTGGCAGCAACGGGTTGATGTGTAGGTAAGGTGGTGGTATGGTAGGTGGCTAGGAGTGGAGAGGGAGTACAGAAGGAGCTAGGTGGAGTGGGGGCGGTACTTACCGAATGGGGAGAAGGTGGTGCTCGACTGGGAGGAAGATGGGCAGGCTGTGAAGCTCGGCCGGGAGGTGGTGGAGATGGCGGGGCAAGCTGTGGTGGGATGGAGGGATGGTGGTGGTGCAGGCGGCGCAGGTGGAGCAGTTGGGGCAGGTTCGGCTGGGCTGGGAAGTGGGGGAAAGAGAGGGCCCGGCTGGGATTGGTGAGGGGTTCCAGCTTGGAAAACCCGCCCCCAAGGGGGGGGGTTTATATAGGTATGGGTAGGTCGGTTAGGGCTGGGTTTGGGGTAGTGGTTAGGTGGTTTAGGTAGGGTGGTATGAAGATAAGGTGGGCTGGAAAGGGTAGGGCCAGATATTTTAAAAACTAGTGGTTTGGGTAGGTTGTGGGCTAGGGGTGGTTTAGGGGTTTAGGGCTAGGTTAGGTGGTTGGGTTTTAGGGTGAGGTTTAGTGAGCTAGGTTAGGTGATTAGGCTAGGTTTAGGGAAATTAACCTAGGTTTAGGGAAGGATTAGGGAAGTGGGTTAGGTGATTAGGTTGGGATTAGGCCGGGATTAGGGAAGTGGGTTAGGTGATTAGGCTCAGATTAGGGATGGATTAGGGTGGAAGGCTAGGATTAGGTGTTTAGGGTTAGGTTTAGGTGAAGGAGCTCCCTTTGCATGGCCCATAGACCTTAACCATCTCATGTTGGTGCAGCCCTAGGTTAGGTTTTGGCTAATTACAAGCTTAAACCCACTCAATTAGGCTAACCCACATGATTAACCCCAAACTTGACACACAAGTCAAGCTTAATTACAACACTCTTGATATTATCCATCCCCACTCTCTCTCATACCCATGATCCCACGTGAATTTCAAGTGGGCCCCACCTCCATTTATGAGAAGGTGATGTGGGCCATGGATATGGATATTGGATTGGATCTCTGGATCCAAATCCAAATCCAAGTCCACACATGGGTTTGGATTGGGATCTGGATATATATGGTCCAGATCCAATCCAAACTAAACTCTGACTCCTTCGAGCTGGGTTCGAAACAGACGATTTGTGTGGGGCCTGACAGCATCAGTACTCCGTCTATGTTGGGTCTTCGCCAATATGGTCGTCCGCCTCCGTTTCTGCCTTTCGGAGATGACTTCAAATGACATTTTGATAAGAACAGGGTCTTGGACGTTCGAGATCCTGGGGGTATGGATGTGATACAAGAGTTGTTGTGCCGGGCTCGACATGTGCTCCGGTTCTGGGCTCTTCTTAGCTCTCCTGGTCCTGTCTTGATCGTGCCAAGCCGCTTCGGGGTTTCAAAAACGTGTTTTAACAGGTTTTCAAAAGCTATATCACATATTTTTGAAGTATGAAGTTTAAAACGTATATACAGGGTTGTCTGGAAGGCTCCTGGGTTTCCAGACTCAAAATAGCCCTTTGGGGCTGCTTTTACAAAACCAGGTTTGTTTAAGAAATTCGTGGGATTTCGGGGTGTTTACAAGAGGGCATCGGCGATGCCATTGTCCTCTCTTCCTACGTGTGTGAGTTTACACGATCGGAAGGACTGGACCAATCGAGTGGCCAACTCATGATATGGAAGTAATTTCTCATTACGTACTTGCCAAATTTTTAAAACCTGGTTTATGACTAGGAGCGAGTCTCCAAAGACCTCGATGCATGATGCCCCTAGAGTTTTCGAAATTCTTAAGCCTTGTATGAGTGCTTCATACTCAGCTACGTTGTTGGAACATTCAAAATCTAAGCGGACTGCTATGGGAATCTCACCCTTTTCAAGGGAGATTAGGATGACCCCAGCACCAGCCCCTCGTTGGTTTCGTGCCCCATCGAAGTGCATCTTCCACAATTGGTTTTCGAAAGAATTTGCCAAAATGTGGTTTTGTAATATGCCTTCATCAGGCATTTCAACAAGAGTGGGATATGCGTCCTCTAAGGGGAACTCAGCCACGTAATCTGCTAGGGCTTGCCCCTTAATGGAGATCTGGTGATGGTATTTCAGATCATACTCCATTAGAAGGAGTTGCCATTTTCCCAATCTACCCGTGAGAATGGGTTTTTCGAACAAGTGCTTGATTGGATCAAGCTTGGACACTATCCAGATCTCATGATCTAGGAAATAGTGTATGAATTTCTGGCAGGCCCAAACTAGGGCCAAGCACGTCTTCTCCATGGCTTGATAATTTCGTTCATAAGCCAAGAGAGTTTTCGAAATGTAGTAGATGGCATACTCCTTATGGGTGTCATCCTCGTATTGAGCCAACAGGGCTCCTAAAGCATTCACATGCACGGAGATGTATAATAAAAGCGGTTTTCCTTGCTTTGGAGGCTTCAAAACGGGGGGATTAACCAAGTATGCCTTCAATCTCTCGAAGGACTTCTGGCATTCGTCATCCCATAAGAATTTCGCGCCCTTCCTCAACAGTTTGTTGAAGGGTTCACATCTAGTTGCCAGATTCGATATGAATCGGCGAACGGATTGTAAGCGACCTTGGAGGCTACGGATTTGAGTGAGATTGGAGGGTGGAGCCATGTCTATGATGGCTCGACACTTAGAGGGGTCGACTTCTATTCCCCTTTGGCTCACCATAAAGCCTAGAAGCTTCCTTGATTCTACCCCGAATACACATTTTTGAGGGTTTAGCTTTGCTTTGTAAAGCCTAGGCCTTTCGAAAATCTTTTGTAAACATTCGATATGGGTGCATCGGGTTTTGGATTTCGCCAAGAGATCATCTACATACACTTCTACGAGCTCATGAATCTGATCATGGAAGATCATGGTCATGGCTCGTTGGTATGTTGCGCCGGCATTTTTCAAACCAAAGGGCATGACCGTATAGCAGTACGTGCCCCATGGGGTTGTGAAGGCGGTCTTACCATGATCTCGTGGACTTAGTTTGATTTGATTATAGCCTGAATAGCCATCCATAAACGAAAACATTTCATGATTTGCAGTACTATCGACTATCAAATCTATGTTTGGTAAAGGATAATTATCCTTTGGAGTGGCTTTATTCAGGTTTCTAAAATCGATGCATATTCGAATTTTCCCATTGGTTTTTCGAACTACAAAGATGTTTGACAACCAATCAGAATACGCAATAGGTTTTATAAATCCGGCTTTTAGCAGATCTTCTAAACCCTCTTTGACTTGTGTGTGTACATTCGGGTGTATTTTCCTAAGCTTCTGCTTTATGGGCTTTACACCTGCATCTAAGGGAAGACGATGTTGGACAATGCTGGGATCTATGCCCGGCATGTCTTCATACGTCCATACAAACACATCTAAATTGGTTCGTAGAAATGCAATGAATGCTAACCTTTCAGTTTCATGCAAGCATGCGCCTATTTTGATGGATTTGGGATTGGAATCATCCCCTAGGTTCACCTCTATGAAATCTCCTCCTACTGATTGGGAAGGTCTTTCAAAATCGAGAATCTTATGAAATTTTGGGAGTTCAGAAGTGGGATCTTCCTCAAGGGGATCCACTTCTGGGCTTTGATCATTCTCGTGGGCTATAGACCCGAGGGAATTTGATGTGTGGTTTTCAAAAAGACCTAGTTTTGTACTTGGATTTTCAAGTAATTTCGAAATTTTTGGTCTGGCTATGCAGACGACGTTTCTTTCAAAATCCTTTTCTTTTGCCAAAGTCCTACCAGGAGCAACTATGTACAAAATCTTTTTGGTATTTTCCAAATTTTCGATTTTTTTGGGTTTTTGTAAAACAAGAACTTTGGGAACTATATAAAGCACTCTTTTTTCGAGTTTTTGTTTTTCCATTGTTTTTGGTTTTTCTTGTTTTTTGATTTTTTTGATTTTAAGCTTTTCAATTGTTTTTGTATTTTTAGAAAAGGGATCTTCCATCATACCTACAAAGGGAAAACACTACGGGTTAGACTCGGAATAGGAGGTCTAAATCGTAGGTCTCTTCTAAGACAGGTTTTGGGGCACCCTTGACCTAGGTGGTCATAGGGGGTGGCTCCGGCGGTATTCGGGGAGTATAGTCGATCCCATATCGGCTTGGATTGGCCCTAGGAAGGATGGGCTCTAGGAGACCCTGGTTCTGTGCCCCTAGACTCTTGTAGGGCATGTAGCCCATGTTCAACAACATGTTCCACGACCTTTTGTTTTTTGAAAAGGTTTGATACAAGTCGTGGTCCTGGAACATGCTGTCGTCCATATTGTGCTCATATGGCCTCTTGTCCAGGGGCTTTGGAAATAGGGAACGCTTGGGTTTTCCTAGAAGGGTTAGAATCGGGAGGGGGCCTGCTTTGGGCGGCCCCTTCACACATACAACCTTCCTAGGGTTGTTTAACACGAGTCGAGGTGGCTCGACCATAATTTGCCCCAGGTTAGCCTCATGGGCCTGGGAGCTTGATAAACAAGGGGAGTTTATGATCCCCTGAAGCTGTGGGTGACTCTCACCTAGGATCACTACGACCTGGTCCCTAAAAGGGATCTTGACACACCTGTGGAAGGTGGATGGCACAACGCACAAACTGTGTATCCAGGGCCTTCACAGCAACAGGTTATAGTGAGGGTGGATGTCCAAGACATGGAACACCCCCGTGTGTTCGATCCCTCCCGTTTCCATTTGGAGTTCGATGGATCCTAAAGGTCTAGACGCATTCCCATCGTATCCAGTGATAACGATGGGGCTTGGGTTCACTGAAGTCAAGGTGACTCCAATTTTATACGCCACATGAAGTGGAAGGATGTTGAACCCTCCTCGACCATCGACTAGGCACTTGTCCAGAGAGTGGTTGTTCAAAACCACCTCGATATGTAGAGCCTGGTTGTGGGATTCGTAGGGTCTATCTACATCATCTTCCAAGAAAGTGATGGGCGATTTTGCTCCTAATAAAGCCACTTGGGCAGACAAGGATTCCGGACTTATGTTCGAATCAACCTTGGCCCTTTCTAGAATTTTCTCTAATAGAAGTCTATGCCTAGGTGAGGTTTGTATAAGCTCTAAGATAGACATGTGAATAGGAATCTTTGAAAGGTGGTTTTCGAAGTCATAAGGATTTAGGATGACTTTGTCCTTATCTACTTTTGGCATAACACTAGGGATACATGCTTTTGAGGGGCTAGACACACTGACCACCTTTTGAGCTCCTTGAAGGTGCGGGGGTTGATAGATCCTCTCGGATCTAGTGACTTCCCCCACGACCAGCCTAGGGTTCACGCTAAATTTGGCTCTAAGGGTGAGCTGGGGAGAACCTTGGATTTTCAAAACTGGTTTTGCCAGGGATTCTACTTTTGGTGGTCCCCGAATGACGACTTGGGCGGGCTTCTTGTATAATACAAGAGTGGGCGCACAAGTGGGTCGACCAGGCTCTGGTTTTTGTGCTAGTTCTTTAGAAATGGTGAGGGTACATACCTCCTTTCCTTTCCCACTGCCACTGGCGTGTTTGGGAAAGGGTTCTTTGAAGATAGCTTGAGGTGGCTAGTTCGTTCATGCCTTGCTTTGTATCCCTTAAGGTATTCAGAGTCGGCGTGACTTCTACGTTGTGTGCAAATCTTTGCATGAAGCAGTTCACTAACTCTTCAAAAGTAGCGAACTGGCTTAAGTCGTAGGAAGCCAGCCATTTGGCAGTTGTGCCTTTAAGGGATAAAGGGAACCAATACACCCATTTCATCGAGTCCTTTTTCTTCTTATGGGCTCGACATGAGAAAAGCTGCAAGTGAGACCTAGGGTCTCCCATGCCATCATACCGATGGAAGTTCGATATTTCATCGTCACTGTCTGTTTCGTAATCCATAGGAAGGAAATCAGACAGGGCGTAGTTTCTTTTCTCTTTATTCTGCCCTTTCAGCAACTGCTGTAGGGCTTTACGGTCCTTTTGTGTGAAGGACTCGTGGTATTGGTTGCCTTCCATTACGGAGGCCTCTTTGTGCTTGCGAGGTTTTTCAGATTTCTTTTTAGGCCTTTGTTCACCGTTTGATGAACATGAATCGCCTACTTCAGCCTCTTGGCTGAGAGCATCAATTTTGGCATCAAACTCCCTTCTCAAGTCCTCGATTTCATCTAGTTTTATTTTGTTTTTGAAAATCCTCCTAGAGTGAGAACTTGATGCGCATGAGCCTTGGCTCGACACTTCACTTGGATTGGATTTTGACATGCTTTTCAAACTTTTTCAAAATGTCCTAAGTACAAGCAAAGAAAACAAGTTAAAATGACACCTTTTACAAAATTTTCGCAAGACTTCTACTTAAAAACTCGATTTTTGAAAGCCTCACGTCCCACCGGGCGTGCCAATCTCTGTAGACGCGCGAAAATCCCTGCTTCTCACCTTTTCAGGGCTTGGAGCGGATCCTCTCGTGTGTCTAAGGCCTATTTATGCAAACAGGGCGTGCCAGCTAGCTTACCGAAGCTAGCGAAGATATATATTAAAACTGACTTCTAATCGTGGCGACTGTGAGGAAGTGAGCTCTTGTCGTCACAGACCTTCTTGCACCGATGCGTAAGGGTCAGTCTGTATGCTTTGCAAAAATTGAGTTTTTGGAATAGAAAGCCTATGAAGCGGTTCGAGGTGTTTAATTCGGGTCTTTTAGATGCGATTGTAGATTTTAGATCACGTGGATTTGCACGTGCCTAAGTCTTTTCTTTTATCCCTTTATGGGCCACCTAGTTTGTGTGTTATGAACACTCCACTACATGGGCGAATTTGAGCGGGGCTTGCTTTGATGCAATATGCGTCCTACCTCATGGTATGGTGTAGATGCAATGCAAACTCACTCTACTCCAAAGGGAAAACCCGAATGTAAAGACAATGCCGAAGGGAAATAACAGAAGGGAAATGACTTGTAATGTAAATGCCGAAGGGAGATATGTATATAGAGTATGTATATGGGCCCTTACTCGGGTCTTGCAAATAAGAGCGAAGGCTCAATGTGGGTGCGTGCTTGAATTGAAGGACTTACACACACGACATGAAATTAAACCCAAATATAACTTGCAGTATGGCCTTGATTAAGTTCTTGGGAATAAGAGCGAAAGCTCAATGTGTGTGAGTGCTTGAATTGAAGTACTACGCACACAACATGAAATTAAACCCAAATATAACTTGCAGTATGGCCTTGATTAAGGTCTTGGGAATAAGAGCGAAAGCTCAATGTGTGTGAGTGCTTGAATTGAAGTACTACGCACACAACATGAAATTAAACCCAAATAGTATAACACGGCCCTTACTTGGGTCTTTCAAATAAGAGCGAAGACTCAATGTGTGTGAGTGCTTGAATTGAAAGACAACACACACGACATGAAATGAAAACCCAAATAGTATAGGTCGGCCCTTACTTGGGTCTTTCAAATAAGAGTGAAGGCTCAATGTGTGTGAGTGCTTGAATTGAAAGACTTACACACACGACATGAAATGAAAACCCAAATAGTATAGGTTCGCCCTTACTTGGATCTTTCAAATAAGAGCGAAGGCTCAATGTGTGTGAGTGCTTGAATTGAAAGACTTACACACACGACATGAAATGAAAACCCAAATAGTATAGGTTGGCCCTTACTTGGGTTTTCAAATAAGAGCGAAGGCTCAATGTATGTGAGTGTTTGAATTGAAAGACAACACACCCAACTTAAGCAAAACCCTATGAAAATTAAAATATATGTATATATTTATGTATTAGGGGCTGATTAGGCCCGTGTGTGTTCAAAATCGTGCACAACTAAGAGAGTGCACGTGTGTGGGTGTGCCAAGCCACGTTATTACAAGCGGGGGGAGACTATGCTCCGTTATTACAACCCCGTATCGAATTAAACCTTAAGCAAGTATACAACTAAGGACCGAGTTAGGCACTTACTAATAGCTGGTCCGAAGAAGCCTTGCTTGAGCGTGGGCTTGGCCTTCGCCTTGGGCTGCAAAAGGGAGCTCCGCGAGGTTGAACGGCAAGGGGAGGTGCTGGCCGAATGTCCTTGGTGCGCGGAAGAGGCGCCTTGAAGGTGGCCGGCTGCTAGGGAAGGGTTGTTTTTGGCGTGTTGGGCTAGAGGGCCTAAGTAGGGTCACTAAGGGAGTATGGCACTAAGGGAAGGGAACTAGCTAGGAGAAGGTTATGGCTGACGGATGGTTGGCCGAATGAAGATGGTGGCGGCTAGTGGCTGGCCTTAGGTTGATATGGTAGTGGGTTAGGTGGCTGAGAGTGGAGAGGGAGTGGAGAAGGAGTAAGGTGGAGGATACGGTACTAACCGTGATTGAAGAGGGGCGGTGGATGGAAGAAAGGAGCCAGGCGGTTGGGATGCGCAGGAGGGGATTCTGCTGGTGTGGTGGTGGTGGTGGTGCTCGGCTGGAGTGGTGGTGTTGGTGGTGGCTGACTGTGGGGCAGGTGGAGCAGGAGGGGAGTCGGCTGAGCTGGAAAGGGGAGGACCCAGCTGGTGGAAGGTGGGGCTTCTAGATGGGAAACCCGCCCAAAAGGGGGGGGTTTATATAGGGATGGGCTAGGTCGGTTAGGGCTGGTTTTGGGGTAGTGGTTAGGTGGTTTAGGTAGGGTGGTGTGGTGATAAGGTGGGCTGGAAAGGGTAGGGCCAGATATTTTAAATACAAGTGGTTTGTGTAGGTTGTGGGCTAGGGGTGGTTTAGAGGTTTAGGGTTTAGCTAGGTGGGTTGGTTTTAGGGTGAGGTTTAGTGAGGTAGGTTAGGTGATTAGGCTAGGATTAGGCTAGGTTTAGGGAAAATAACCTAGGTTTAGGGAAGGATTAGGGAAGTGGGTTAGGTGATTAGGTTGGGATTAGGGAAGCGGGTTAGGTGATTAGGCTCAAATTAGGATGGGATTAGGGTAGGAGGCTAGGATTAGGTGTTTTTGGTTAGGTTTAGGTGAAGGAGCTCCCTTTGCATGACCCATGGGCCTTAACCACATCATGTTGGTGCAACCCTAGGTTAGGTTTTGGCTAATTACAAGTTTAAACCCACTCAATTAGGCTAACCCACATGATTAACCCCAAACTTGACACACAAGTCAAGCTTAATTACAACACACACTTGATCTTATCCACCCCCACTCTCTCTCATGCCCATAATCCCACGTGAAATTCAAGTGGGCCCCACCTCCATTTATGAGAAGGTGATGTGGGCCATGGATATGGATATTGGATTGGATCTCTAGATCCAAATCCAAATCCAAGTCCATACATGGGTTTGGATTGGGATTTGGATATATATGGTCCAGATCCGATCCAAACTGAACTCTGACTCCTTCGAGCTGGTTTGTGCGGGGCCTGACTGCATCAGTGCTCCGTCTGCGTTGGGTCTTCGCCAACATGATCGTCCATCTCTGTTTTTGCCTTTCGGAGATGACTTCAAACAATGTTTTGATGATAACAGGGTCTTGGACGTTCGAGATCCTGGGGGTGTGGATTTGATACGAGAGTTGCTGTGCCAGGCTCGACATGTGCTCCGGTTCTGGGCTCTTCTTAGCTTTCCTGGTCCTGTCTGGATTAGGCCAAGCTGCTTTGGGGTTTCAAAACATGTTTTAAAAATGTTTTAAAAGCCATATTATATATTTTTGAAATACATAGTTCAAAATATATGCACAGGGTTGTCTGGAAGGCTCCTGGGTTTCCAGACTCAAAATGGCCCTTTGGGGCTGCTTTTACAAAACCAGATGGATTTGAGAAATTCGAGGGCTGTTTACGCCGGTCATCCCATTGAACCGCCTAAGTCCTGTCCACTCTACCTCACCACACCTGCCACTACCTTAACCCATCTCCTAGCTAGTTCCCGTCCCTTCCACCACTCCTAGCCACCCTAGCAGCCCGTCGCCACCAAGTCCCCTTAGTCGGCCACTCCAACCGACTGTCACCCCTTTATTCGGCCAGCCACCTCCTTTCCCCCTAGACACTCCATTAGACCTTCCCTTAGACTCCCCCTTTGGTGCCATACTCCCTAACACTACACCCTTCCTAGTGACCTTATTTAGGCCTTTTAGCCCAACCCACCAAAACCAGCCCCTCTCAAGCAGCCGGCCATCTTCAAGGCGCCTTTTCCATGCACCAAGGACATCCGGCCAGCACCTCCCTTTGTCGTTCAACTCCACGGAGCTCCCTTTTGCAGCCCAAGGCGAAGGTCAAGCCCACGCTCAAGCAACGCTTCTTCGGACCAGCTATTAGTAAGTGCCTAACTCGGTCCTTAGTTGTATACTTGCTTAAGATTCAATTCGATACGGGGTTGTAATAACGGAGCATAGTCTCCCCCCGCTTGTAATAACGTGGCTTGGCACACCCACACACGTGCACTCTCTTAGTTGTGCATGATTTTGAACACACACGGGCCTAATCAGCCCCTAATACATAAATATATACATATACTTTAATTTTCGTAGGGTTTTGCTTAAGTTGGGTGTGTAAGTCTTTCAATTCAAGCACTCACACACATTGAGCCTTCGCTCTTATTTGAAGGACCCAAGTAAGGGCCGAGCTATACTATTTGGGTTTTCATTTCATGTCATGTGTGTAAGTCTTTCAATTCAAGCACTCGCACACATTGAGCCTTCGCTCTTATTTGAAAGACCCAAGTAAGGGCCGACCTATACTATTTGGGTTTTTATTTCATGTCGTGTGTGTAAGTCTTTCAATTCAGGCACTCACACACATTGAGCCTTCGCTCTTATTTGAAAGACCCAAGTAAAGGCTGTGTTATAATATTTGGGTTTAATTTCATGTTGTGTGCGTAGTACTTCAATTCAAGCACTCACACACATTGAGCTTTCGCTCTTATTCCCAATACCTTAATCAAGGCCATACTGCAAGTTATATTTGGGTTTAATTTCATGTCGTGTGTGTAAGTCTTTCAATTCTAGCACTCACACACATTGAGACTTCGCTCTTATTTGAAAGACCCAAGTAAGGGCCGTGTTATAATATTTGGGTTTAATTTCATGTTGTGTGCTTAGTACTTCAATTCAAGCACTCACACACATTGAGCTTTCGCTCTTATTCCCAAGACCTTAATCAAGGCCATACTACAAGTTATATTTGGGTTTAATTTCATGTCGTGTGTGTAAGTCTTTCAATTCAAGCACGCACCCACATTGAGCTTTCGCTCTTATTTGCAAGACCCGAGTAAGGGCCCATATACATACTCTATATACATATCTCCCTTCGGCATTTACATTACAAGTCATTTCCCTTCGGTTATTTCCCTTCGGCATTGTCTTTACATTTCGGGTTTTCCCTTTGGAGTAGCATGAGTTTGCATTGCATCTACGCCATACCACGAGGTAGGATGGATATTGCTTCAAAGCAAGCCCCGTATTCCCGCTCAAAATTCGCCCCTGTAGTGGAGTGTTCATAACACACAAACTAGGTGGCCCATAAAGGGATAAAAAGAAAGACTTAGGCACGTGCAAATCCACGTGATCTAAAATCTGCAATCGCATCTAAAAGACCCGAATTAAGCACCTCGAACTGCTTCGTAGGCTTTCTATCCCAAAAAACTCAATTTTTCAAAAGCGTACAGACTGACCCTTGCGCATCGGTGCAAGAAGGTCTGCGACGACAAGAGCTCACTAGCTCACAGTTGCCACGATTAGAAGTCAGTTTAATATCTTCGCTAGCTTAGGTAAGCTAGCTGGCACGCCCTGTTTATATAAATAGGCCTTAGACACACGAGAGGATCCACTCCAAACCCTAAAAAAGGTGAGAGGCGAGGATTTTCTCGTGTCTACAAAGTACTACGCACACAACATGAAATTAAACCCAAATAGTATAACACGGCCCTTACTTGGGTCTTACAAATAAGAGTGAAGGCTCAATGTGTGTGAGTTCTTGATTTGAAGTACTACGCACACAACATGAAATGAAACCCAAATAGTATAACACGGCCCTTACTTGGGTCTTACAAATAAGAGCGAAGGCTCAATGTGTGTGAGTGCTTGAATTGAAAGACTACACACACGACATGAAATAAAACCCAAATATAACTTGCAGTATGGCCTTAACTAAGGTCTTGGGAATAAGAGCGAAAGCTCAATGTGTGTGAGTGCTTGAATTGAAGTACTACGCACACAACATGAAATTAAACCCAAATAGTATAACGCGGACCTTACTTGGGTCTTACAAATAAGAGCGAAGGCTCAATGTGTGTGAGTGCTTGAATTGAAAGACAACACACTCAACTCAAGCAAAACCCTACGTTAGTTAAAGTATATATATATTTATATATTAGGGGCTGATTAGGCCCATGTGTGTTCAAAATCGTGCACGACTAAGCGAGTGCACGTGTGTGTGGGTGTGCCAAGCCACGTTATTACAAGCGGGGGGAGACTATGCTCCGTTATTACAACCCCGTTTCCAATTGAATTCAAGCAAGTATACGACTAAGGACCGAGTTAGGCACTTACTTAGAGCTGGTCCGAAGATGCCTTGCTTGAGCGTGGGCTTGGCCTTCGCCTTGGGCTGCGAGAGGGAGCTCCTTGGAGTTGAACGGCAAGAGGGGCTGCTGGCCGAGTGCCTTAGCTGCGCGGGAAGGGCGCCTTGAAGGTGGCCGGCTGTTATGAAGGGGGCTGCCTTGGCGTGTGGGGCTACGGTGACTAAGTAGGGTCACTAAGGGAGGGTGTAGTGTTAGGAAATATGGCACTAAGTGGGAGCCTAAGGGAGTGTCTAAGGGAGTATCTAAGGGAGTACCTAAGGCTGGCGGGCGGTTGGACGAGTAGATATGGAACAGTCGGTTGGAGTGGCCGACTAAGGGAGACTTGGTGGTGGTCAGCTGCTAGGGTGGCTATGGGTGTCGTGGATAGGAAGGAAGCTATCTAGGGTATGGGGTAAGGTGGAGTTAGGGGCTGAGGGGAAGTGATATGGGTAGGTCTTAGGGAGTTAAGTCGAGTGGCCGGGTGTAGCTAGGGTGGCTAGGTAATGGCGGGTGGTTGAAGTGGCTAAGGTCTGGCCGAATGGGTAGGATGGCGGGCAGGTGGTGTTGGGGTGATATGGTGGTGGTGTAGGTGGTGGAGAGTGGAGGGGCAGTGAAGAAGAGATAGAATTAGGTTGAGACACTAACCGGGTGATGATGGGAGGCGGTGGATGGAAGAGGAGCAGCCGGGTGGTTGAAGTGGATGGTTCGGCCGGATGAGAATGGCGGCGACGGGTGGTTGGCCGATTGGGGTGTGGTGGAGTAGGTGGAGCAAGGTGGTGGGTGCTGTTGTGCAGGTGGAAGACTCGGCTGGGAGGGATGGCTGAGGTCAGCTGGGATTGGCTGGCTGGAAAAGAGATGGGAAAGGATGGAAACCCGCCCCTTGGGGGGGGGTTTATATAGGGTTGAAGAAGTCGGTTGGGGCTGGTATTAGGAGGGTGGTTAGGTGGTTTAGGTAGGGGTGGTGTGGTGATAAGGTGGGCTGGTTTTGGGGAGGTGCCAGATATTTTGATACAAGGGGTTTTGGGTAGATGGTGTGCTAGGTTTAGGTGGGGTGGTTTAGGGGTTTAGGGTTTAGCTAGGTGGGTTGGTTTTGGGGTGAGGTTTAGTGAGGTGGGTTAGGTGATTAGGCTAGGATTAGGTTAGGTTTAGGGAAATTAACCTAGGTTTAGGGAAGGATTAGGGAAGTGGATTAGGTGATTAGGTTGGGATTAGGCCGGGATTAGGGAAGTGGGTTAGGTGATTAGGCTAGGATTAGGACAGGATTAGGGTAAAAGGCTAGGATTAGGTGTTTTTGGTTAGGATTGGATTAAGGAGCTCCCTTTGCATGACCCATAGACCTTAATCACATCATGTTGGTGCAGCCCTAGTTTAGGTTTTGGCTAATTACAAGCTTAAACCCACTTTAGTTAGGCTAACCCACATGATTAACCCCAAACTTGACACACAAGTCAAGCTTAATTACAAACACACTCTAATCTTATCCTCCCCCACTCTCTCAAGCCCATAATCCCACGTGAAATTCAAGTGGGCCCCACCTCCATTTATGAGAAGGTGATGTGGGCCATGGATATGGATATTGGATTGGATCTCTGGATCCAAATCCACACATGGGTTTGGATTGGGATCTGGATATATATGGTCCAGATCCAATAAAAACTGAATTCTGACTCCTTCCGGCTGTGTTCGAAACGAACGGTTTGTGCGGGGTCTGACAGCATCAGTACTCCGTCTGCATTGGGTCTTCGCCAACATGATCGTCCGCTTCTGTTTTCACCTTCGGGAGATGACTTCAAGTGATGTTTGATTATAACAGGGTCTTCGACGTTCGAGATCCTGGGGGTGGATTCAATACGAGAGTTGTTGTGCCGGGCTCGACTTGTGCTCCGGTTCCGGGCTCTCTTTAGCTTTTCTGGTCCTGCCTTGATTAGGCCAAGCTGCTTCGGGGGTTTCAAAATGTGTTTTAAAAGGTTTTTAAAACCATATTATAAAAATTTAAAACATATAAAGTTTAAAACATATGTACAGGGTTGCTTGGAAGGCTCCTGGGTTTCCAAACTCAAAATGGCCCTTTGGGGCTGCCTTTACAAAACCAGGTTGGTTTGAGGAATTCGTGGGATTTTGGGGTGTTTACAGATGCCCCTCTTTGGCCTTGTCCAAATCGATTTGGATAAGGGCAAAGATGACAAACACCCCTTTCAATGTCTCCCTAGATCTAGCCACGAAGAATATGGGATCGTCCCAAATTTTTAGCAAAATCTCAATTTAAAAACTCTGGTAGGAGGAGATATTACGCCAAAGGGAATATGTATAGAATCTGGTCCTAAACGGGATCATGTTTATGCAAGTGTCATGTGTGGAATGCAGATGCATGGCATGGCTGTGGTGCCAAGAGTGGTGACCTCCCAGAGACCAGATGTGGTCGAACTCTAGAGACTTACAAGGCCTGCTGCTCCAAGTGAGCAAATCCTATGCTGTTCGATGTTCGATTTTCAAAACTTATTTACAAAACTATTTACAAAAGGGACAACTGTCTTGAGTCTCGATCCTAGGGATCTCGAGCCCTTCGTGTTTGCCCTTGTTTGAGTCTTAACACTCACTTATCTAGCTGAGGTTTTGTAAGAAAACAAGTTATATTTCAAATTCCTACGCCTTACTCGAAACGTCGAATTCTCAAACAAGACAAAATTCAAGTAAGTAAATCCTATTTTTACTTTAGGATTCCTCGAAATGAACCATGCTTTAGCTTGGGATAAGCCAAGGATGGGAAAGAGATACCACGGTCCCTTCTGAAGCATCCCATGGTTTAAGGCATAGAAGGCGGAAAAACTGCTCTTTTTGAGCTTTTTGGCCTCTTTTTCCTTTTTTTTCATAGAGGGTCTCCCTTTGGGAGTATTTTTTCTTTAATCCCTCTTTTTTTCATAAGAGAATCGATTTTTTCTTTTGAATTCTGGTTTCTTTCTTTTGGAAAGAGACTTTTGAATGGGAAATTCCCTTTGTTTGGGCCGTGTTTTTCCTTTTGGAAGTAGAAGAGAAGAGGGGAGGACTTATCCCAAGCCTACACTCGATTCATTCCCAGATCAGCCTATTTAGAAATAGCATGTACTACTTGCAAGTATCTTGTTATGTTGAACTAGGCCTTTCTTTGTAAGAAGAAGGATTTTGAAATGTAACCATGATTTTGAAGATTCCACTCTTTCACAAGTGCGAATTCTCTCACTCAGGGTCACACGATTTTGCCTTTGCACCTTATTTTCATGTCTCAGGGCAGCTATCCCTAAAATTTTCGAAAATTGGAATTTAATACAAATCCTACACATGATACTTCTTTAAGTATTGAATATTGATAGGATCTGCTAAATTCCTACCTTCTATATCGATGAATCCATACGAATTGTTCGTGGTGGTTGCTCGTACAACATAGGGTCCATCCCACTTGGGGCACCACTTTCCAAGTGGATGTGGGCCACGATAGTGGATGATTTTCAAGACTAGATCCCCCACTTCAAAGTGGCAAGGTCTCATGTGTTTCCTATAATGTCGCGCTATCCTTTGCCGGTATGCACGAGCATGATCCATGGCAAGGAGTCGCCTCTCATCTAGCAAATCTAGTTCGGCCATCCTATCATGATGAAGCGTCTCTAGGGGGAGGTCGAGTGCAATGGATGTATGGAATGAATGCAGTTGAGTATGAATGGGAAGAATGGTGTTTGTGCCATAGACCAATTCGAATGGTGTGGCATTCGTGGGAGTCCGGATGGAAGTCCTATAAGCCCATAAGGCTTCATCTAGCTTCTCGTGCCACGTCCTACCCTGCTATAAAGTCTTCTCAATTATGCTAATGAGAGTCTTGTTTGTGGCTTCGGCTTGGCCGTTGCCTTGAGGGTAGTAGGGTGAAGAGAAGTGGTGAGTTATGCCATACGTGTTGCACATCTTAACCATCCGCTCGTTCTTGAATGGGGTGCCATTATCATACATAAGGTCTCGTGGAACCCCAAATCGAGCCAAGATATTCCTCCGGATGAAAGCCACCACATGTTGCCCCAGCATGTTGGTTAGGGAAATGGCTTCCACCCACTTGGAGAAATACTCCGTGGCTGCTAAAATGAATCGATGCCCATTCGAGGCTTTTGAAAATATTGGGCCTACAATGTCAAACGCCCACATGGTAAATGGCCAGGGGCTGACCACGAAATGCAATGCAGATGAAGGGATATGAATGGCGTAACCATGCACTTGACATGGATGACACTTCCTAACATGATCGTGACAATCCTTTTTCAGGGTGGACCAAAAATAGCCCCCTCTAAGTATTTTCATTGCCATCATGTTGGCATTGACATGGCCTCCACATTCTCCATCGTGGAATTCATGCATCACTATCCTAGCCTCCTCTAGGTCGATACACCTAAGCAGAATGCCGGTAAAGCTCTTTTTGTATAGAACCCCACCAAGAATGGTGTATCGGGTCGAAATCTTACGAATGAATGCCTTATCTTTGGATGTGGCATCCTCGGCGAATCCCCCATTTTCTAGAAATTGTTTTATGTCATAAAACCAGGGTTTTTCAATAGAATCTGGGTTATTTTGGCAAATATCCAAGTCGTGTGTGGATGGGTTGGGCGCATGCCATATTTCTAAAGACCGGATCCCGGAAATGGGATCGACCTTTAGGGCTGAACCCAAGGAGGAGAGGGCATCGGCGATGCCATTGTCCTCTCTTCCTACGTGTGTGAGTTTGCACGATTGGAAGGACTGGACCAATCGAGTGGCCAACTCGTGATATGGAAGTAGTTTTTCATTCCGTACTTGCCAAATTTTCAAAACCTGGTTTATTACAAGGAGTGAATCTCCAAAGACCTCGATGCATGATGCCCCTAGAGTTTTCGAAATCCTTAAGCCTTTATCAGTGCTTCATACTCAGCTACGTTGTTGGAACATTCGAAATCTAGGCGGACTGCTATAGGAATCTCGCCCTTTTCAGGGGAGATGAGGATGACCCCAGCACCAGCCCCTCATTGGTTTCGTACTCCGTCAAAGTGCATCTTCCACACTTGGTTTTCGAAAGAATTTGCCAAAATGTGGTTTTAAAAATGGTTTTGTAATATGCCTTCATCAGGCATTTCAACAAGAGTGGGATATGCGTCCTCTAAGGGGAACTCAGCCACGTAATCTGCTAGGGCTTGCCCCTTAATGGAGATCTGGTGATGGTATTTCAGATCATACTCCATTAGAAGGAGTTGCCATTTTCCCAATCTACCCGTGAGAATGGGTTTTTCGAACAAGTGCTTGATTGGATCAAGCTTGGACACTATCCAGATCTCATGATCTAGGAAATAGTGTATGAATTTCTGGCAGGCCCAAACTAGGGCCAAGCACGTCTTCTCCATGGCTTGATAATTTCGTTCATAAGCCAAGAGAGTTTTCGAAATGTAGTAGATGGCATACTCCTTATGGGTGTCATCCTCGTATTGAGCCAACAGGGCTCCTAAAGCATTCACATGCACGGAGATGTATAATAAAAGTGGTTTTCCTTGCTTTGGAGGGTTCAAAACGGGGGGATTAACCAAGTATGCCTTCAATCTCTCGAAGGACTTCTGGCATTCATCATCCCATAAGAATTTCGCGCCCTTCCTCAACAGTTTGTTGAAGGGTTTACATCTAGTTGCCAGATTCGATATGAATCGGCGAACGGATTGTAAGCGACCTTGGAGGCTACGGATTTGAGTGAGATTGGAGGGTGGAGCCATGTCTATGATGGCTCGACACTTAGCGGGGTCGACTTCTATTCCCCTTTGGCTCACCATAAAGCCTAGAAGCTTCCCTGATTCTACCCCGAATACACATTTTTGAGGGTTTAGCTTGGCTTTGTAAAGCCTAGGCCTTTCGAAAATCTTTTGTAAACATTTGATATGGGTGCATCGGGTTTTGGATTTCGCCAAGAGATCATCTACATACACTTCTACGAGCTCATGAATCTGATCATGGAAGATCGTGGTCATGG
Organism: Brasenia schreberi; assembly: GCA_036023115.1. Taxonomy (NCBI): domain Eukaryota; kingdom Viridiplantae; phylum Streptophyta; class Magnoliopsida; order Nymphaeales; family Cabombaceae; genus Brasenia; species Brasenia schreberi. The sequence goes on from JAYKKT010000072.1 coordinate 21,063,888, forward strand.
CTCGTTGGTATGTTGCGCTGGCATTTTTCAAACCAAAGGGCATGACTGTATAGTAGTACGTGCCCCATGGGGTTGTGAAGGCGGTCTTACCCTGATCTCGTGGACTTAGTTTGATTTGATTATAACCTGAATAGCCATCCATAAACGAAAACATTTCATGATTTGCAGTACTATCGACTATCAAATCTATGTTTGGTAAAGGATAATTATCCTTTGGAGTGGCTTTATTCAGGTTTCTGAAATCGATGCATATTCGAATTTTCCCATTGGTTTTTCGAACTACAACGATGTTTGACAACCAATCAGAATACACAATGGGTTTTATAAATCCGGCTTTTAGCAGATCTTCTAAACCCTCTTTGACTTGCGTGTGTACATTCGGGTGTATTTTCCTAAGCTTCTGCTTTATGGGTTTTACATCCGTATCTAAGGGAAGACGATGCTTGACAAGGCTGGGGTCTATGCCCGTCATGTCTTCATACGTCCATGCAAACACATCTAAATAGGTTCGCAGAAATGCAATGAATGCTGATCTTTTATGTTCATGCAAACATGCGCCTATTTTGATGGTTTTGGGATTGGAATCATCCCCTAGGTTTACCTCTTTGAAATCTCCTCCTACTGATTGGGAAGGTCCTTCAAAATCAAGAATTTTATGAAATTCTGGGAGCTCAGAAGTGGGATCTTGTAAACACCCTGAAATCCCATGAATTTCTCAAATAAAACCTAGTTTTATAAAAGCAGCCCCAAAGGGCCATTTTGAGTCTGGAAACCCAGGAGCTTTCCAAGCAACCCTATACATATGTTTTGAACTCTATATTTCAAAAATGTATAATATGGCTTTAAAAACCTTTTCAAACACGTTTTTGAAACCCCAAAGCAGCTTGGCCTGATCAAGATAGGACTAGAAAAGCTAAAGAGAGCCCGAAACCGAAGCACATGTCGAGCCCGGCATAGCAACTCTCATATTGAATCCACCCTAGGATCTTGAACGTCCAAGACCCTGTTATCATCAAAACATCATTTGAAGTCATCTCCGGAAGGCGAAAATAGAGGCGGACGATCATGTTGGCGAAGACCCAACGAAGACAGAGTACTGATGCTGTCAGGCACCGCACAAACCATTCATTTCGAACACAGCTCGAAGGAGTCAGAGTTCAGTTTGGATCAGATCTGGACCATATATATCCAGATCCCAATCCAAACACATGTATGGACTTTGATTTGGATTTGGATTCAAAAATCCAATCCAATATCCATATCCATGGCCCACATCACCTTCTCATAAATGGAGGTGGGGCCCACTTGAAATTCACGTGGGATTATGGGCATGAGAGAGAGTGGGGGAGGATAAGATAAAGTGTGTGTTGTAATTAAGCTTGACTTGTGTGTCAGGTTTGGGGTAAATCATGTGGGTTAGCCTAGTTAACATGGGTTTAAGCTTGTAATTAGCCAAAACCTAACCTAGGGCTGCACCAACATGATATGATTAAGGTCTATGGGTCATGCAAAGGGAGCTCCTTAATCCAATCCTAACCAAAAACACCTAATCCTAGCCTTTTACCCTAATCCTGTCCTAATCCTAGCCTAATCACCTAACCCACTTCCCTAATCCCGGCCTAATCCCAACCTAATCACCTAATCCACTTCCCTAATCCTTCCCTAAACCTAGGTTAATTTCCCTAAACCTAACCTAATCCTAGCCTAATCACCTAACCCACCTCACTAAACCTCACCCCAAAACCAACCCACCTAGCTAAACCCTAAACCCCTAAACCACCCCACCTAAACCTAGCACACCATCTACCCAAAACCCCTTGTATCAAAATATCTGGCACCTCCCCAAAACCAGCCCACCTTATCACCACACCACCACCCCCTAGACCACCTTACAACCTCCTCAAAACCAGCCCCACCGCCCTTCAAAAAAAGCTATAAAACGCCCCCCTAGTGGGCGGGTTTTTCAGCTTTGGGGTCCACCACTTCCAGCCGATCTTCTTTCACCCCTTTCCAGCCCAACCGAGCCCGGCCAACCACCTGCGCCACTACCTCCCAGCCAAGCACCACCACCACCACCGCTCCAGCTGAGTTCCACATCGCCACCATTCCGTCCGGCCGAACCCCCTCCTGCGCATCCAAGACACCCGGCTGCTCCTCCCTTCCATCCACCACCGCCTCTTCATTTGGTTAGTACCCCATCCTTTAACCTACCTCTTCTTCGCTCCCCCTCCACTCTCAGCCACCTGCACCACTGTAAACACCCCGAAATCCCACGAATTTCTTAAACGAATCTGGTTTTATACAAGCAGCCCCAAAGGGCCATTTTTGAGTTTGGAAACCCAGGAGCCTTCCAAACAAACCCTGTGTATATGTTTTAAACTTTATCTTTCAAAAACATATGATATAGCTTTTGAAAACCCTTTTAAAACATGTTTTGAAACCCCGAAGTGGCTTGGCCCGATCAAGACAGGACCAGGAGAGCCAAGAAGAGCCCGGAACCGGAGCACCTGTCGAGCCCGGCGCAGCAACTCTTGTATCTGATTCACACCCCAGGATCTCGAACGTCCAAGACCCTGTTCTTATCAAAATAGCATTTGAAGTCATCTCCGGAAGGCAGAAACGGAGGCGGACGACTATGTTGGCGAAGACCCAACGCAGACGGAGTACTGATGCTGTCAGGCCCCGCACGAATCGTCCGTTTCGAACCCAGCTCGAAGGAGTCAGAGTTCAGTTTGGATTGGATCTGGACCATATATATCCAGATTCCAATCCAAACCCATATGTGGACTTGGATTCGGATTTGGATCCAGAGATCCAATCCAATATCCATATCCATGGCCCACATCACCTTCTCATAAATGGAGGTGGGGCCCACTTGAAATTCACGTGGGATATTGGGCATGAGAGAGAGTGGGGGTGAAAAAATATATCAAGAGTGTTGTATTAAGCTTGACTTGTGTGTCAAGTTTGGGTTTAATCTTGTGGGTTAGCCTAATTGAGTGGGTTTAAGCTTGTAATTAGCTAAAACCTAACCTAGGGCTGCACCAACATGGGGTGATCAAGGTCTATGGGCCATGCTAAGGGAGCTCCTTCATCTAAACCTAACCCAAAATGCCTAAACCTAGCCTAAACCCCTAATCCACCCCTAATCTGAACCTAACCACCTAACCCACTTCCCTAATCCCGGCCTAATCCCAACCTAATCACCTAACCCACTCCCCTAATCCTTCCCTAAACCTAGATTAATTCCCCTAATCCTAGCCTAAACCTAGCCTAATCACCTAACCTAGCTCACTAAACCTCACCCTAAAACCCAACCACCTAACCTATCCCTAAACCCCTAAACCACCCTTAGCCCACGATTTATCAAAACACCTAGTTTTAAAATATCTGGCCCAACCCCATCCAGCCCACCTTATCTACATACTACCCTACCTAAACCACCTAACCACTACCCACAACCCAGCCCTAACCGACCTACCCATCCCCTATTTAAACCCCCCTCATTGTGGGCGGGTTTTCCAAGTGGGAACCACCCCTTCCATCCAGCCGGGCCCTCTCCTTCTCCCATCTTCCATCCAGCCGTGACCACTCCCCAGCAGCCGCCACCTGCTCCACCAGCCGCCACCTCCGCCACCTTCCCTCTTCCGTCCACCATCACTGCCCCCCCAGCCGGACACCACCACCTCACTCAGCCGAACTCCCATCAACACTCGGCTTCCCTCTTCATCCACTCGCCACTTCTCCCCATCCGGTAAGCCTTCTTTAACCCTACTTAAACCCTTCTCTACCACCTCTCCACTCCCAGCCACCCACCACACCATCACCTTACTCACCCAACAGCCCCTCACCGCCACCACTCCCACTCGGCCAAACCTTAGCCGCCTCAACCGTTTGCTTCCTACCTAACTCACATTAACTATACCCGGCCACCCTATCAGATTTCCTAAGACTTGCCCGTGGCACTACCTTAAACCCACTATTCCCACTATTACCTAGTCCCATCCCCTAACTGGCCACCTTCCCATACTCCAGCCTTAGTCACCCTAGCAGCCCGCCACCACCATTTTAACTTAGCCGAACCTAGCACAACCCAAACCGCCGGCCACTACTCCCCCCCCTAGGTGTCCTCTTTGGCCTTCCCACTAGCTCACCTTTTAGGTCCAGTTTCCCTAAGTACCTAACTTCCCTAGTGACCCTAAGACCCACTTATTCAGCCACTCTAAACTCCCTACTTGGAGGCGCCACCTACTTGCCACCGGCCCCCTTCAAGGCGTCTATCCCGCGCCCCATTTGCAGCCGGCCAGCACCCTTGATCACATACCTTCGCGGAGCTCCCGTTTGCAGCCCAAAGCCAAGGCCACGCTCAAGCAAGACCTCTACGGACCAGCTACTCGTAAGTGTCTAAACTCGGTCTTTAGTCATACACTTGCTTGAAATTCAATTTGATACGGGGTTGTAATAACGGAGCCTAGTCTCCCCCCGCTTGTAATAACGTGGCTTGGCACAACCACACACGTGCACTCTCTTAGTCGTGCACAATTTTGAACACACACGGGCCTAATCAACCCCTAATATATAAGTGTACATATATATTTCATTTCCGAAGGGTTTTGTTTAAGTTGGGTGCGTTGTCTTTCAATTCAAGCACTCTCACACACATTGAGCTTTCGCTCTTATTTGAAAGACCCAAGTAAGGGCCGACCTATACTATTTGGGTTTCATTTCTTGTCGTGTGAGTTGTCTTTCAATTCAAGCACTCTCACACACATTGAGCTTTCGCTCTTATTTGAAAGACCCAAGTAAGGGCCGACCTATACTATTTGGGTTTCCTTTCTTGTCGTGTGAGTAAGTCTTTCAATTCAAGCACTTTCACACACATTGAGCCTTCGCTCTTACTCCCAAGACCTTAGTAAAGGCCTTATTGCAGTTATATTTGGGTTTCATTTATGTCGTGTGTGTAGTACTTCAATTCAAGCACTCTCACACACATTGAGCCTTCGCTCTTACTCCCAAGACCTTAGTCAAGGCCATACTGCAATTTATATTTGGGTTTAATTTCATGTCGTGTGTGTAAGTCTTTCAATTCAAACACGCACCCACATTGAGCCTTCGCTCTTATTTGCAAGACCCGAGTAAGGGCTCATATACATAAGATATATACATATCTCCCTTCGGTTATTTCCCTTCGGTTATTTCCCTTCGGTTATTTCCCTTCGGTTATTTCCCTTCTGTTATTTCCCTTCAGCATTGTCTTTACATTTCGGGTTTTCCCTTTGGAGTAGCGTGAGTTTGCATTGCATCTACGCCATACCACGAGGTAGGACGCATATTGCATCGAAGCAACCCCCGCTCGAATTCGCCCATGTAGTGGAGTGTTCATAACACACAAACTAGGCGACCCAAAAAGGGATAAAAGAAAAGACTTAGGCACGTGCAAATCCACGTGATCTAAAACATGCAATCGCATCTTAAAGACCCGAAATAGACACCTCGAACCGTTTCGTAGACTTTCTCCCCAAAACTCGATTTTTGCAAAAGCGTACAGACTGACCCTTGCGCATCGGTGCAAGAAGGTCTGCGACGACAAGAGCTCACTTGCTCACAGTCGCCACGTTTAGAAGTCAGTGTTAAATATATCTTCGCTAGCTTAAGTAAGCTAGCTGGCACGCCCTGTTTGTATACATAGGCCTTAGACGCACGATAAGATCCACTCCAAGCCACGAAAGAGGCGAAGAGGCGGGGATTTTCGCGCGTCTACAACCACCACCACCTTACCCTAACACCAGCCACTTGTCGCCACCACTTCCATTCGGCCACACCTTAGCCACTTCAAACACCCGCCATCACCCAACCACACTAGCTACACCCGGCCACTCCACTTAATTCCCTAAGACCTACCCATATCACTTCACCACAGCCAGCCACCACCTTACCCCATATCCTAGCTAGCTCCCTTCCCATCTACGACAGCCCTAGCTACATTAGCAACCACCACCACCAAGTCTCCCTACAGTCGGCCACTCAAACCGACTATACTACATCACCCGCCATCACCCAACCACACTAGCTACACCCGGCCACTCCACTTAATTCCCTAAGACCTACCCATATCACTTCACCACAGCCAGCCACCACCTTACCCCATATCCTAGCTAGCTCCCTTCCCATCTACGACAGCCCTAGCTACATTAGCAACCACCACCACCAAGTCTCCCTAGCAGTCGGCCACTCAAACCGACTATACTACATCCATTCCGCCAGCCACCCGCCAGCCACATACTTCCCCTAGGCATTCCCTTAGTCACTCCCTTAGGCTCCCCCTTAGTGCCATACTTCCTAACACTACACCCTCCCTTAGTGACCCTACTTAGTCACCTTAGCCCCACACACCAAGACAACCCTTTTGCTAAGCAGCCGGCCATCTTCAAGGCGCCCCTCCCGCGCGCCATTCCCAGCCGGCCAGCAGCCCCTTTGCCGTTCAACTTCGCAGAGCTCCCTCTTGCAGCCCAAGGCAAAGGCCAAGCCCACGCTCAAGCAAGGCATCTTCGGACCAGCTATTAGTAAGTGCCTAACTCGGTCCTTAGTTGTATACTTGCTTAAAATTTAATACGATACGGGGTTGTAATAATGGAGCATAGTCTCCCCCCGCTTGTAATAAGGTGGCTTGGCACACCCACACACACGTGCACTCTCTTAGTTGTGCACGATTTTGAACACACACGGGCCTAATCAGCCCCTAATATATAAATATATATATATATATATATATATATATTTTAACTTACATAGGATTTTGCTTAAGTTGGGTGTGTTGTCTTTCAATTCAAGCACTCACACACATTGAGCCTTCGCTCTTATTTGAAAGACCCAAGTAAGGGCCGTGCTATACTATTTGGGTTTCATTTCATGTCGTGTGTGTTGTCTTTCAATTCAAGCACTCACACACATTGAGCCTTCGCTCTTATTTGTAAGACCCAAGTAAGGGCCGTGTTATACTATTTGGGTTTAATTTCATGTTGTGTGCGTAGTACTTCAATTCAAGCACTCACACACATTGATCTTTCGCTCTTATTCCCAAGACCTTAATCAAGGCCATATTGCAAGTTATATTTGGGTTTTATTTCATGTCGTGTGTGTAAGTCTTTCAATTCAAGCACGCACCCACATTGAGCCTTCGCTCTTATTTGTAAGACCCAAGTAAGGGCCGTGTTATACTATTTGGGTTTAATTTCATGTTGTGTGCGTAGTACTTCAATTCAAGCACTCACACACATTGAGCTTTCGCTCTTATTCCCAAGACCTTAATCAAGGCCATATTGCAAGTTATATTTGGGTTTTATTTCATGTCGTGTGTGTAAGTCTTTCAATTCAAGCACGCACCCACATTGAGCCTTCGCTCTTATTTGCAAGACCCGAGTAATGGCCCATATATATACCTTATATACATATCTCCCTTCGGCACTTACATTACAAGTCATTTCCCTTCGGTTATTTCCCTTCGGCATTGTCTTTACATTCGGGTTTTCCTTTTGGAGTAGCATGAGTTTGCATTGCATCTACGCCATACCACGAGGTAGGACGCATATTGCATCAAAGCAAGCCTCGTATTCCCGCTCAAATTCGCCCATGTAGTGGAGTGTTCATAACACACACCTAGGTGGACCATAAAGGGATAAAAAGAAAGACTTAGGCACGTGCAAATCCACGTGATCTAAAATCTGCAATCGCATTTAAAAAGACCCGAATCAAACACCTCGAACCACTATCGTAGGCTTTTTCCTACCCTAAACTCAATTTATAAAAGCGTACAGACTGACCCTTGCGCATCGGTGCAAGAAGGTCTGCGACGACAAGAGCTCACTTGCTCACAGTCGCCACGTTAGAAGTCAGATTAAAATATATCTTCGCTAGCTTAGGTAAGCTAGCTGGCACACCCTGTTTATACAAATAGGCCTTAGACACACGAAAGGATCCTCTCCAGGCCCTGAGAAGCCAAAGGGGAGGTGGGGATTTTCCTGCGTCTACAGAGATTGGCACGCCCGGTGGGATGTGAGTCTTTCAAAAATCGAGTTAAGTTAGAAGCTTGTGAAAATTTTCAAAGAGGTGTCGTTTTTAACTTTGTTTTCTTTGCTTGTACTTAGGAAATTTGAAAAAGCTTGAAAAGCATGTCAAAATCCAATCCAAGTGAAGTGTCGAGCCAAGGCTCATGCGCATCAAGTTCTCACTCTAGGAGGATTTTCAAAAACAAGATCAAACTAGATGAAATCGAGGACCTGAGAAGGGAGTTTGAGGCCAAAATCGATGCTCTCAGCCAAGAGGCTGAAGTAGGCGATTCGTGTTCATCAAACAGTGAACAAAGGCCTAAGAAAAAATCTGAAAAACCTCGCAAGCACAAAGAGGCTTTCGTAATGGAAGGCAACCAATACCACGAGTCCTTCACACAAAAGGACCGTAAAGCCCTACAACAGTTGCTGAAAGGGCAGAATAAAGAGAAAAGAAGCTACGCCCTGTCTGATTTCCTTCCTATGGATTATGAAACAGACAGTGACGATGAAATACCGAATTTCCATCGGTATGATGGCATGGGAGACCCTAGGTCTCACTTGCAACTTTTCTCGCGTCGAGCCCATAAGAAGAAAAAGGACTCGATGAAATGGGTGTATTGGTTCCCTTTATCCCTTAAAGGCACAACTGCCAAATGGCTGGCTTCCTACGACTTAAGCCAGTTCGCTACTTTTGAAGAGTTAGCGAACTGCTTCATGCAAAGATTTACACACAACGTAGAAGTCACGTCAACTCTAAATACCTTAAGGGATACAAAGCAAGGCATGAACGAAGACGTACATGCCTTCATTATAAGATGGAGGTCACTTTTGGGCCAAGTGCGAGAGCCCATATCCGAAGAATGCGCAGTCATGCTCATCCTAGATAACTTTAAAAGCGAGTTAAAAACCCTTCTCTCGCTCCATGAGATCTCAACTTTCCATAAGTTGATCAAAAAGACCTCCCTTTTCGAAACCAACTTGAGAAAAGGGACATACGATCACTTATGGAAAGGAAGTACCGTTTCTAAAACCCGTTTGGAAAAGCCCATCACTTATGGGCTACCCACAATGGACAAAGGGGCAAAGCCCCATAAAATCACCAATGTCCGGGTAGATCCAAGCGTGGCAGGCACTTCCAAAAATTTTGAAAAACTAGAAAATAAAAGGGAGCGAACCTTTCAAGAACCGGTTGAAAAACGGGAGTACACTCCGCTGGGGAAACCTGTGTCGGAGGTCCTAGACCTCCTACTTGCCCAAGGCATGATAGAACTCCCCGAAATCCCCGAAGGAGTCACTTCCAAAGGGGGGTATTTAAATCGATTTTGTAAGTATCACCGGCTCAAAGGCCATGATACCAAACGTTGTTTCTCCCTTTTAAATAAAATTGAGAACTTGATACCAGAGGGCCGGCTCCAAGTCACTGCGGAACCTGAGCCACCTCAAGCTATCTTCAAAGAACCCTTTCCCAAACACACCAATGGCAGTGGGAAAGGAAAGGAGGTATGTACCCTCACCTTTTCTAAGGAACTAGCACAAAAGCCAGAGTCTGGTCGACCCATTTGTGCGCCCATTCTTGTACTATACAAGAAGCCCGCCCAAGTCGTCATTCGGGGACCACCAAAAGTGGAATCCTTGGCAAAACCAGTTTTGAAACTCCAAGGTTCTCCTCAACTCATCCTTAGAGCCAAATTTAGTGCGAACCCTAGGCTGGTCATGGGGGAAGTGACTAGATCCGGGAGGATCTATCAACCCCCGCACCTTCAAGGTGCTAAAAAGGTGGTCAGTGTGCCTGGCCCCTTAAAAGCATGTATCCCTGGTGTTCTGCCAAAAGCAGATAAGGATAAAGTCATCCTAGATCCTTATGACTTCGAAAACCACCTTTCAAAGATTCCTATCCACATGTCTATCCTAGAGCTTATACAAACCTCACCTAGGCATAGACTCGTGCTAGAGAAAATTCTAGAAAGGGCCAAGGTTGATTCGAACATAAGTCCAGAATCCTTGTCTGCCCATGTGGCTTTATTAGGAGCAAAATCGCCCATCACTTTCTCGGAAGATGATGTAGATAGACCCTACGAATCCCACAACCAGGCCCTGCATATCGAGGTGGTTCTGAATAACCACTCTCTGGACAGGTGCCTAGTCGACGGGGGAGGAGGGCTCAACATCCTTCTACTTCATTTGGTGTATAAAATCGGAGTCACCTTGACTTTAGTAAACCCAAGCCCCATCGTTATCACTAGATACGATGGGGATGCGCCTAAGCCATTAGGATCAATCGAACTCCCAATGGAAACGGGAGGGATCACACACACGGGGGTGTTCCATGTCTTGGACATCCACCCCCACTATAACCTGTTGTTGGGAAGACCTTGGATACACAGCTTGTGCGCTGTGCCATCCACCTTCCACAGGTGTGTCAAGATCCCTTTCAGGGACCAGGTCGTAGTGATCCTAGGTGAGAGTCACCCACAGCTTCAGGGGATCATAAACTCCCCTTGTTTATCGAGCTCCCAGGCCCATGAGGCTAACCTGGGGCAGATTGTGATTAAGCAGCCAAGGCTCGTGCTAAACAACCCTAGGAAGGTTGTATGTGTGAAGGGGCCGCCCAAAGCAGGCCCCCTCCCGATTCTAACCCTTCTAGGACAACCCAAGCGTTCCCTATTTCCAAAGCCCCTGGACAGAAAGCCGTATGAGCACAATATGGACGACAACATGTTCCAGGACCACGACCTGTACCAAAACTTTTCAAAAAACAAAAAGTCATGGAACATGTTGTTGAACATGGGCTATATGCCCTACAAGAGTCTAGGGGCACAAAACCAGGGTCTCCTGGAGCCCATCCTTCCTAGGGCCAATCCAAGCCGATATGGGATCGGCTATACTCCCCGAATACATCCAGAGCCACCCCCTGTGACCACCTGGGTCAAGGATGCCTTGGAACCTGCCATAGAAGAGACCTATGATTTAGACCTCCCTCGGGTCTATAGCCCATGAGAATGATCGAAGCCCAGAAGTGGATCCCCTTGAGGAAGATCCCACTTCTGAGCTCCCAGAATTTCATAAAATTCTCGATTTTGAAAAACCTTCCCCATCAGTAGGAGGAGATTTCATAGAGGTAAACCTAGGGGATGATTCCAATCCCAAATCCATCAAAATAGGCGCATGTTTGCATGAACCTGAAAGATTAGCATTCATTGCATTCCTACAAACCTATTTAAATGTGTTTGCATGGACGTATGAACACATGCCAGGCATAGATCCCAGCATTGTCGAGCATCGTCTTCCCTTAGATGCGGATGTAAAACCCATAAAGCAGAAGCTTAGGAAAATACACCCGAATGTACACATGCAAGTCAAAGAGGGTTTAGAAGATCTGTTAAAAGCTGGATTTATAAAACCCATTGCGTATTCTGATTGGTTGTCAAACATCATTGTAGCTCAAAAAACCAATGGGAAAATTCGAATATGCATCGATTTCAGAAACCTGAATAAAGCCACTCCAAAGGATAATTATCCTTTACCAAACATAGATTTGATAGTCGATAGTACTGCAAATCATGAAATGTTTTCGTTTATGGATGGCTATTCAGGCTATAATCAAATTAAACTAAGTCCACGAGATCAGGGTAAGACCGCCTTCACAAACCCATGGGGCACGTACTACTATACAGTCATGCCCTTTGGTTTGAAAAATGCCGACACAACATACCAATGAGCCATGACCACGATCTTCCATGATCAAATTCATGAGCTCGTAGAAGTGTATGTAGATGATCTCTTGGTGAAATCCAGAACCCGATGCACCCATATCGAATGTTTGCAAAAAAATTTCGATTGGCTTAGGCTTTACAAAGTAAAGCTAAACCCTCAAAAATGTGTATTCGGGGTAGAATCAGGGAAGCTTCTGGGCTTTATGGTGAGGCAAAGGGGTATAGAAGTCGACCCCTCTAAGTGTCGAGCCATCATAGACATGGCTCCACCCTCCAATCTCACCCAAATCCGTAGCCTCCAGGGTCGTTTACAATCCGTTCGCCGATTCATATCGAATCTGGCGACTAGATGCGAACCCTTCAAGAAACTATTGAGGAAGGGCACGAAATTCTTATGGGATGACGAATGCCAGAAGTCCTTCGAAAGACTAAAGGTGTACCTGGTTAATCCCCCCGTTTTGAATCCTCTGAAGCAAGGAAAACCGCTTTTACTCTACATCTTTGTGCATGCGAATGCTTTAGGAGCCCTGTTGGCTCAATACGAGGATGACACCCACAAGGAGTATGCCATCTACTATATTTCAAAAACTCTCTTGGCTTATGAACGAAATTATCAAGCCATGGAGAAGACGTGCTTGGCCCTAGTCTGGGCCTGCCAGAAATTCAGACACTATTTCCTAGATCATGAGATCTGGATAGTGTCCAAGCTTGATCCAATCAAGCACTTGTTCTAGAAACCCATTCTCACGGGTAGATTGGGCAAATGGCAACTCCTTCTAATGGGGTATGACCTAAATTACCATCACCAGATCTCCATTAAGGGGCAAGCCCTAGCAGACTACGTGGCTGAATTCCCCTTAGAGGACGCATATCCCACACTTGGTGAAATGCCTCATGAAGGCATATTGCAAAATCATTTCCAAAACCACATTTTGGCAAATTCTTTCGAAAACCAAGTGTGGAAGATGCACTTCGATGGGGCACGAAACCAACGAGGGGCTGGTGCTCGGGTCATCTTCATCTCCCCTGAAAAGGGCGAAATTCCTATAGCAGTCCGCCTAGATTTCGAATGTTTCAACAACGTAGCTGAGTATGAAGCACTCATACAAGGCTTAAAGATTTCGAAAACTCTAGGGGCATCATGCATCGAGGTCTTTGGAGATTCGCTCCTTGTCATAAACCAGGTTTTGAAAATTTGGCAAGTACGTAATGAGAAACTGCTTCCATATTGTAGATGCGCGAAAAATATCCACGCCTCCCGCCTTTTCAGGGCTCGGAGCGGATCCTCTCGTGCGTCTAAAGCCTTATTTATGCAAACAGGGCATGCCAGCTAGCTTACCTAAGCTAGCGAAGATATATTTAAAACTGACTTCTAATCGTGGCGACTGTTAGCAAGTGAGCTCTTGTCGTCGCAGACCTTCTTGCACCGATGTGCAAGGGTCAGTCTATACGCTTCGCAAAAATCGAGTTTTGGGAGAGAAAGCCTACGAAGCGGTTCGAGGTGTCTAATTCGGGTCTTTTAGATGCGATTGCATATTTTAGATCACGTGGATTTGCACGTGCCTAAGTCTTTCCTTTTATCCCTTTTCGGGCCACCTAGTTTGTGTGTTATGAACACTCCACTACATGGGCGAATTCGAGCGGGGCTTGCTTTGATGCAATATGCGTCCTACCTCGTGGTATGGCGTAGATGCAATGCAAACTCATGCTACTCCAAAGGGAAAACCCGAATGTAAAGACAATACTGAAGGGAAATAACCGAAGGGAAATAACCGAAGGGAAATGACTTGAAATATAAATGCCGAAGGGAGATATGTATATAGAGTATGTATATGAGCCCTTACTCGGGTCTTGCAAATAAGAGCGAAGGCTCAATGTTGGTGCGTGCTTGAATTGAAAGACTTACACACACGACATGAAATTAAACCCAAATATAAATTGCAATATGGCCTTAACTAAGGTCTTGGGAATAAGAGCGAAAGCTCAATGTGTGTGAGTGCTTGAATTGAAGTACTACGCACACGACATGAAATTAAACCCAAATATAACTGCAATAGGCCTTGACTAAGGTCTTGCGAGTAAGAGCGAAAGCTCAATGTGTGTGAGAGTGCTTGAATTGAAAGACTTACACACACGACATGAAATGAAACCCAAATAGTATAGGTCGGCCCTTACTTGGGTCTTTCAAATAAGAGCAAAGGCTCAATGTGTGTGAGAGTGATTGAATTGAAAGACTGACATACACGACATGAAATGAAACCCAAATAGTATAGGTCGGCCCTTACTTGGGTCTTTCAAATAAGAGCGAAGGCTCAATGTGTGTGAGAGTGCTTGAATTGAAAGACAACACACCCAACTTAAGCAAAACCCTACAAAAATGAAAGTATATGTATATACTTATGTATTAGGGGCTGATTAGGCCTGTGTGTGTTCAAAATCGTGCACACTAAGAGAGTGCACGTGTGTGGGTGTGCCAAGCCACGTTATTACAAGCGGGGGGAGACTATGCTCCGTTATTACAACCCCGTATCGAATTGAATCTCAAGCAAGTATACAACTAAAGACCGAGTTAGGCACTTACAAGTAGCTGGTCCGTAGAGGCCTTGCTTGAGCGTGGGCTTGGCCTTCACCTTGGGCTGCAAAAGGGAGCTCCGCGAGGTTGAACGACAAGGGGTGTTGGCCGGGTGCTTTGAAGGTGACCGGCTGCAAGCAAGGGTGTCGCCTTGACGGGTGGGATTAAAGGGGCTAAGGTGAGTATATAGGGTCACTAAGAGAGGATATAGTGTTAGGGAGTATGGCCCTAAGGGGAGCCTAAGGGAAGATCTAATGGAGCACCTAGGGGAAAGGAGGTGGCTGGCCGAATGGAAGGGACAGTCGGTTAGAGTGGCCGACTAGGGGAATTTGGTGGTGGCAGGCTGCTAGGATGGCTATGGGTGGAGTATGGGAAGGAAGCTAGCTAGGTGATGGGGCTAGGTGGTAGTGGGTGTAGTGGGTGTAAGGGAGTGCTATGGGCAGGTCTTAGGAAGTCGGATAGGGTGGCCGGGTGTAGCTAGGGTGGTTAGGTAGTGGCGGGTAGTTAGGGTGACTAAGGCTTGGCCGAGTGAGAGTGTTGGCGGCAAGTGGCTGATATTAGGGTAAGGTGGTGGTATGGTGGGTGGCTGGGAGTGGAGAGGGAGTGGAGAAGGAGCTAGGTGGAGTGTGGGGTACTAACCGGATGAAGAGGAGGTGGCGGATGGAAGGGGAGCAGTCGGGTGTGGTGGAGGAGGTGGTTCGGTTGGATGAAGAGGATGGCGACGGGTGTGGTGGAGCAGGTGGAGCACGGTGGTGGCTGGTGGTGGTGCAGATGGAAGAGCCGGCTGGGAATGGTGCAGGGGGCTGGGCTTGGTTGGGCTGGACCAAGGTGAAAGAGGATGGGAAGGGAGAGGTTCTAGATAGGAAAACCCGCCCCAAAAGGGGGGGGGGGGTTTATATTGGGATGGATAGGTCGGTTAGGGCTGGGTTTGGGGTTTCAAAAACATGTTTTAAAAGGTTTTCAAAAGCCCTTTGGGATTTCGGGGTGTTTAAAACATATATACAGGGTTGTTTGGAAGGCTCCTGGGTTTCTAGACTCAAAATGGCCCTTTGGGGCTGCTTGTACAAAACCAGGTTTGTTTAAGAAATTCGTGGGATTTCGGGGTGTTTACAGATGCCCCTCTTTGGCCTTGTCCAAATTGATTTGGATAAGGGCAAAGATGACAAACACCCCTTTCAATGTCTCCCTAGATCTAGCCACGAAGAATATGGGATCGTCCCAATTTTTAGCAAAAATCTTAAATTACAAACTCTGGTAGGAGGAGATATCACGCCAAAGGGTTCTATGGAATCTGGTTCTAAAATGGGATCATGTTCATGCAAGTACCATGCGTGGAATGCAAATGACATGGGTGTGGTGCCAAGAGTGGCGACCTCCCAGAGACCAGATGTGGTCGAACTCTAGAGACTTACAAGGCCTACTGCTCCAAGTGAGCAAATCCTATGCTGTTCGATGTTCGGTTTTCAAAACTTATTTACAAAAGGGACAACTGTCTTGAGCCTCGATCCTAAGGATCTCGAGCTCTTCGTGCTTGTCCTTGTTTGAGCCTTAATACTCACTTATCTAGCGGAGGTTTTATAAGAAAACAAGGCATATTTAAAATTCCTACGCCTTACTCGAAACGTCGAATTCTCAAACAAGATGAAATTCAAGTAAGTAAATCCTATTTTTACTTTAGGATTCCTCGAAATGAACCATGCTTTAGCTTGGGATAAGCCAGGGATGGGAAAGAGATACCACAGTCCCTTCTGAAGCGTCCCATGGTTTGAGGCACAGAAGGCGGAAAACTGCTCTTTTTGAGCTTTTTGGCCTCTTTTTCCTTTTTTTCATCGAGGGTCTCCCTTTGGGAGTATTTTTTCTTTAATCCCTCTTTTTTATAAGAGAATCGATTTTTCTTTTAAATTCTGGTTTCTTTCTTTTGGAAAGAGACTTTGAATGGGAAATTCCCTTTTGTTTTGGGCCTTTGTTTTCCTTTTGGAAGGAGAAGACAAGAGGGGAGGACTTATCCCAAGCCTACACTTGATCCATTCCAGATCAGCCTATTTAGAAATAGCACGTACTACTTGCAAGTAAAACTCTTTTTGTATAAGACCCCACCCAGAATGGTGTATCGGGTCAAAATCTTACGAATGAATGCCTTATCTTTGGATGTGGCATCCTCGGTTAATCCCCCATTTTCTAAAAATTATTTTATGTCATAAAACCAGGGTTTTTCAATAGACTCTGGGTTGTTTTGGCAAATATCCAAGACGTGTGTGGATGGGTGGGGCGCATGCCATATTTCCAAAGATCTAGTCCCTGAAATGGGATCGACCTTCAGGGCTGAACCCAAGGAGGAGAGGGCATCGGCGATGCCATTGTCCTCTCTTCCTATGTGTGTGAGTTTACACGATTGGAAGGACTGGAACAATCGAGTGGCCAACTCGTGGTATGGAAGTAGTTTCTCATTACGTACTTGCCAAATTTTTAAAACCTGGTTTATGACAAGGAGCGAATCTCCAAAGACCTCGATGCATGATGCCCCTAGAGTTTTTGAAATTCTTAAGCCTTGTATGAGTGCTTCATACTCAGCTACATTGTTGGAACATTCGAAATCTAAGCGGACTGCTATGGGAATCTCGCCCTTTTCAGGGGAGATTAGGATGACCCCGGCACCAGCCCCTCGTTGGTTTCGTGCCCCATTGAAGTGCATCTTCCACACTTGGTTTTCGAAAGAGTTTGCCAAAATGTGGTTTTGAAAATGGTTTTGCAATATGCCTTCATCAGGCATTTCGACAAGAGTGGGATATGCGTCCTCTAAGGGGAATTCAGCCACGTAATCTGCTAGGGCTTGCCCCTTAATGGAGATCTGGTGATGGTATTTCAGATCATACTCCATTAGAAGGAGTTGCCATTTGCCCAATCTACCCGTGAGAATGGGTTTTTAGAACAAGTGCTTGATTGGATAAAGCTTGGACACTATCCAGATCTCATGATCTAGGAAATAGTGTTTGAACTTCTGGCAGGCCCAGACTAGGGCCAAGCACGTCTTCTCCATGGCTTGATAATTTCGTTCATCGGCCAAGAGAGTTTTCGAAATATAGTAGATGGCATACTCCTTAGGGGTGTCATCCTCGTATTGAGCCAACAGGGCTCCTAAAGCATTTGCATGCACGGAGATGTATAATAAAAGAGGTTTTCCTTGCTTTAGAGGATTCAAAACGGGGGGATTAACCAAGTATGCCTTCAGTCTCTCGAAGGACTTTTGGCATTCGTCATCCCATAAGAATTTCGTACCCTTCCTCAACAGTTTGTTGAAGGGTTCGCATCTAGTGGCCAGATTCGATATGAATCGGCGAACGGATTGTAATCGACCCTGGAGGCTACGGATTTGGGTGAGATTCGAGGGTGGAGCCATGTCTATGATGGCTCGACACTTAGAGGGGTCGACTTCTATTTCCCTTTGGCTTACCATAAAGCCTAGGAGCTTCCTTGATTCTACCCCGAACACACATTTTTGAGGGTTTAGCTTTACTTGATAAAGCCTAAGCCTTTCGAAAATCTTTTGTAAACATTCGATATGAGTGCATCGGGTTTTGGATTTTGCCAAGAGATCATCTACATACACTTCTACAAGCTCATGAATTTGATCATGGAAGATCGTGGTCATGGCTCGTTGGTATGTTGCACCGGCATTTTTCAAACCAAAGGGCATGACTGTATAGCAGTACGTGCCCCATGGGGTTGTGAAGGCGGTCTTACCCTGATCTCGTGGACTTAGTTTGATTTGATTATAGCCTGAATAGCCATCCATGAATGAAAACATTTCATGATTTGCAGTACTATCGACTATCAAATCTATGTTTGGTAAAGGATAATTATCCTTAGGAGTGGCTTTATTCAGGTTTCTGAAATTGATGCATATTCGAATTTTCCCATTGGTTTTTCGAACTACAACGATATTTGATAACCAATCAGAATACGCAATGGGTTTTATAAATCCGGCTTTTAGCAGATCTTCTAAACCCTCTTTGACTTGCGTGTGTACATTCGGGTGTATTTTCCTAAGCTTCTGCTTTATGGGTTTTACACCTACATCTAAGGGAAGACGATGTTCGACAATGCTAGGATCTATGCCCGGCATGTCTTCATACGTCCATGCAAACACATCTAAATAGGTTCGTAGAAATGCAATGAATGCTAACCTTTCGGTTTCATGCAAGCATGCACCTATTTTGATGGTTTTGGGATTGGAATCATCCCCTAGGTTCACCTCTATGAAATCTCCTCCTACTGATTGGGAAGGTTTTTCAAAATCGAGAATTCTATGAAATTCTGGGAGCTCAGAAGTGGGATCTTCCTCAAGGGGATCCACTTCTAGGCTTTGATCATTCTCGTGGGCTATAGACCCGAGGAAATTTGATGCATGGTTTTCAAAATGACCTGGTTTTGTACTTAGATTTTCAAGTGATTTCGAAATTTTTGGTCTGGCTATGCAGACGACGTTTCTTTCGAAATCCTTTTCTTTTGCCAAAGTCCTACCAGGAGTAGCTATGTACAAAATCTTTTTGGTATTTTCCAAATTTTCGATTTTTTTGGGTTTTTGTAAAACAAGAACTTTGGGAACTATACAAAGCACTCTTTTTTCGAGTTTTTGTTTTTCCATTGTTTTTGGTTTTTCTTGTTTTTCGATTGTTTTTTTAGAAAAAAGGGATCTTCCGTCATACCTACAAAGGGAAAACACTACGGGTTAGACTCGGAATAGGAGATCTAAATCGTAGGTCTCTTCTAAGGCAGTCTCTGGGGCACCCTTGACCCAGGTGGTCACAGGGGGTGGCTCCGGCGGTATTCGGGGAGTATAGCCGATCCCATATCGGCTTGGGTTGGCCCTAGGAAGGATGGGCTCTAGGAGACCCTGGTTCTGTGCCCCTAGACTCTTGTAGGGCGTGTAGCCCATGTTCAACAACATGTTCCACGATTTCTTGTTTTTCAAAAAAGTTTGATATAAATCGTGGTCCTGGAACATGCTATCGTCCATATTATGCTCGTATGGCCTCTTGTCCAGGGGCTTTGGAAATAGGGAACACTTGGGTTTTCCTAGAAGGATTAGAGTCGGGAGGGGGCTTGCTTTGGGCGGCCCCTTCACACATACAACCTTCCTAGGGTTGTTTAACACGAGCCGAGGTGGCTCAACCATAATTTGCCCTAGGTTAGCCTCGATATGCAGGGCCTGGTTATGGGTTTCGTAGGGTCTATCTACATCATCTTCCGAGAAAGTGATGGGCGATTTTGCTCCTAATAAAGCCACTTGGGTAGACAAGGATTCCGGACTTATGTTCGAATCAACCTTGGCCCTTTCTAGAATTTTCTCTAATACAAGTCTATGCCTAGGCGAAGTTTTTATAAGCTCTAGGATAGACATGTGAATAGGAATCTTTGAAAGGTGGTTTTCGAAGTCATAAGGATTTAGGATGACTTTGTCCTTATCTGCTTTTGGCAGAACACTAGGGATACATGCTTTTGAGGGGCCAGGCACACTGACCACCTTTTGAGCACCTTGAAGGTGCGGGGGTTGATAGATCCTCCCGGATCTAGTGATTTCCCCCACGACCAGCCTAGGGTTTGCGCTAAATTTGGCTCTAAGGATGAGCTGAGGAGAACCTTGGATTTTTAAAACTGGTTTTATCGGGGTTTCCACTTTTGGTGGTCCCCGAATGACGACTTGGGCGGGCCTCTTGTATAGTACAAGAACGGGCACACAAGTAGGTCGACCAGGTTCTGGTTTTTGTGCTAGTTCCTTGGAAATGGCGAGGGTACATACCTCCTTTCCTTTCCCACTGCCACTGGCGTGTTTGGGAAAGGGTTCCTTGAAGATAGCTTGAGGTGGCTCAGGTTCTGCAGTGACTTGGAGCCGGCCTTCTGCTATCAAGTTCTCAATTTTATTTAAGAGGGAGAAGCAGCGTTTGGTATCATGGCCTTTGAGCCGATGATACTTACAAAATCGGTTTAAATACCCCCCCTTGGAAGTGACTCCTTCGGGGATTTCAAGGAGTTCTATCATGCCCTGGGCAAGTAGGAGGTCTAGGACCTCCGACACAGGCTGCCCCAACGGAGCGTACTCCCATTTTTCAACCGGTTTTTGAAAATTTCGCTCCCTCTTATTTTCTAACTTTTCAAAATTTTTGGAAGTGCCCGCCACGCCTGGATCCACCCGGACATTGGCGATTTTATGGGGCTTTGCCCCTTTGTCCGTCGTGGGCAGCCCATATGCGATGGGCTTTTCCAAGCGGGTTTTTGGAACGGCACTTCCTTTCCACAAGTGATCGTATGTCCCTTTTTGCAAGTTGGTTTCGAAAAGGGAGGCCTTTTTGATCAACTTATGGAAAGTTAAAATCTCATGGAGCGAGAGAAGGGTTTTTAACTCGCTTTTAAAGTTATCCAAGATGAGCATTACTACGCATCCTTCGGATATGGGCTCTCGCACTTGGCCTAAAAGCGACCTCCATCTTATAATGAAGGCATGTATGTCTTCGTTCATGCCTTGGTTTGTATCCCTTAAGGTATTCAGGGTTGGCGTGACTTCTACGTTGTGTGCAAATCTTTGCATGAAGCAGTTCGCTAACTCTTCAAAAGTAGCGAACTGGCTAAAGTCGTAGGAAGCCAGCCATTTGGCAGCTGTGCCTTTAAGGGATAAAGGGAACCAATACACCCATTTCATCGAGTCCTTTTTCTTCTTATGGGCTCGACGCGAGAAAAGCTGCAAGTGAGACCTAGGGTCTCCCATGCCATCATACCGATGGAAGTTCGGTATTTCATCGTCACTGTCTATTTCGTAATCCATAGGAAGGAAATCAGACAGGGCGTAGCTTCTTTTCTCTTTATTCTGCCCTTTCAACAACTGCTGTAGGGCTTTACGGTCCTTTCTTGTGAAGGACTCGTGGTATTGGTTGCCTTCCATTACGGAGGCCTCTTTGTGCTTGCGAGGTTTTTCGGATTTTTTCTTAGGCCTTTGTTCACCGTTTGATGAACACGAATCGCCTACTTCAACCTCTTGGCTGAGAGCATCGATTTTGGCCTCAAACTCCCTTCTCAGGTCCTCGATCTCATCTAGTTTTATTTTGTTTTTGAAAATCCTCCTAGAGTGAGAACTTGATGCGCATGAGCCTTCGCTCAACACTTCACTTGGATTGGATTTTGACATGCTTTTCAAGCTTTTTCAAAATGTCCTAAGTACAAGCAAAGAAAAACAAGTTAAAAATGATACCTTTAAAAATTTTTGCAAGACTTCTACTTAAAAACTCGATTTTTGAAAGGCTCACGTCCCACCGGGCGTGCCAATCTCTATAGACGCACGAAAAATATCCACGCCTCCCGCTTTTTCAGGGCTCGGAGCGGATCCTCTCGTGCGTCTAAGGCCTTATTTATGCAAACAGGGCGTGCCAGCTAGCTTACCTAAGCTAGCGAAGATATATTTAAAACTGACTTCTAATCGTGGCGACTGTGAGCAAGTGAGCTCTTGTCGTCGCAGACCTTCTTGCACAGATGTGCAAGGGTCAGTCTGTACGCTTTGCAAAAATCGAGTTTTGGGAGAGAAAGCCTACGAAGCGGTTCGAGGTGTCTAATTCGGGTCTTTTAGATGCGATTGCATATTTTAGATCACGTGGATTTGCACGTGCCTAAGTCTTTCCTTTTATCCCTTTTCGGGCCACCTAGTTTGTGTGTTATGAACACTCCACTACATGGGCGAATTCAAGCGGGGCTTGCTTTGATGCAATATGCGTCCTACCTCGTGGTATGGCGTAGATGCAATGCAAACTCAGGCTACTCCAAAGGGAAAACCTGAATGTAAAGACAATATTGAAGGGAAATAACCGAAGGGAAATGACTTGAAATATAAATGCCGAAGGGAGATATGTATATAGAGTATGTATATGAGCCCTTACTCGGGTCTTGCAAATAAGAGCGACGGCTCAATGTGGGTGCATGCTTGAATTGAAAGACTTACACACACGACATGAAATTAAACCCAAATATAAATTGCAGTATGGCCTTAACTAAGGTCTTGGGAATAAGAGCGAAAGCTCAATGTGTGTGAGTGCTTGAATTGAAGTACTATGCACACGACATGAAATTAAACCCAAATATAACTGCAATAGGCCTTGACTAAGGTCTTGGGAGTAAGAGCGAAAGCTCAATGTGTGTGAGAGTGCTTGAATTGAAAGACTTACACACACGACATGAAATGAAACCCAAATAGTATAGGTCGTCCCTTACTTGGGTCTTTCAAATAAGAGCGAAGGCTCAATGTGTGTGAGAGTGCTTGAATTGAAAGACTTACACACACGACATGAAATGAAACCCAAATAGTATAGGTCGGCCCTTACTTGGGTCTTTCAAATAAGAGCGAAGGCTCAATGTGTGTGAGAGTGCTTGAATTGAAAGACAACACACCCAACTTAAGCAAAACCCTACAAAAATGAAAGTATATGTATATACTTATGTATTAGGGGCTGATTAGGCCCGTGTGTATTCAAAATCGTGCACACTAAGAGAGTGCACGTGTGTGGGTGTGCCAAGCCACGTTATTACAAGCGGGGGGAGACTATGCTCCGTTATTACAACCCCGTATCGAATTGAATCTCAAGCAAGTATACAACTAAAGACCAAGTTAGGCACTTACTAGTAGCTGGTCCGTAGAGGCCTTGCTTGAGCGTGGGCTTGGCCTTCGCCTTGGGCTGCAAAAGGGAGCTCCGCGAGGTTGAGCGACAAGGGGTGTTGGCCGGGTGCTTTGAAGGTGACCGGCTGCAAGCAAGGGTGTCGCCTTGACGGGTGGGATTAAAGGGGCTAAGGTGAGTATATATGGTCACTAAGAGAGGATATAGTGTTAGGGAGTATGGCCCTAAGGGGAGCCTAAGGGAAGATCTAATGGAGCACCTAGTTGAAAGGAGGCGGCTGGCCGAATGGAAGGGACAGTCGGTTGGAGTGGCCGACTAGGGGAATTTGGTGGTGGCGGGCTGCTAGGATGGCTATGGGTGGAGTATGGGAAGGAAGCTAGCTAGGTGATGGGGCTAGGTGGTAGTGGGTGTAGTGGGTGTAAGGGAGTGTTATGGGCAGGTCTTAGGAAGTCGGATAGGGTGGCCGGGTGTAGCTAGGGTGGTTAGGTAGTGGCGGGTAGTTAGGGTGACTAAGGCTTGGCCGAGTGAGAGTGGTGGTGGCAAGTGGCTGATATTAGGGTAAGGTGGTGGTATGGTGGGTGGCTGGGAGTGGAGAGGGAGTGGAGAAGGAGCTAGGTGGAGTGTGGGGTACTAACCGGATGAAGAGGAGGTGGCGGATGGAAGGGGAGCAGCCGGGTGTGGTGGAGGAGGTGGTTCGGTTGGATGAAGAGGATGGCGACGGGTGTGGTGGAGCAGGTGGAGCACGGTGGTGGCTGGTGGTGGTGCAGATGGAAGAGCCGGCTGGGAATGGTGCAGGGGGCTGGGCTCGGTTGGGCTGGACCAAGGTGAAAGAGGATGGCAAGGGAGAGGTTCTAGATAGGAAAACCCGCCCCAAAAGGGGGGGGGGTTATATAGGGATGGGTAGGTCGGTTAGGGCTGGGTTTGGGGTTTCAAAAACGTGTTTTAAAAGGTTTTCAAAAGTCATATTATATATTTTTGAAATATGAAGTTTAAAACATATATACAGGGTTGTTTGGAAGGCTCTTGGGTTTCCAGACTCAAAATGGCCCTTTGGGGCTGCTTGTACAAAACCAGGTTTGTTTAAGAAATTCATGGGATTTCGGGGTGTTTACACATATCACGAGTTGGCCACTTGATTGGTCCAGTCCTTCCAATCATGCAAACTCACACACGTAGGAAGAGAGGACAATGGCATGGCCGATGCCCTCTCCTCCTTGGGTTCAGCCCTGAAGGTCGATCCCATTTCAGGGATCCGATCTTTAGAAATATGGCATGCGCCCAACCCATCCACACACGACTTGGACATTTGCCAAAATAACCCAGAGTCTATTGAAAAACCCTGGTTTTATGACATAAAACAATTTCTAGAAAATGGGGGATTCGCCGAGGATGCCACATCCAAAGATAAGGCATTCATTCGTAAGATTTCGACCCGATACACCATTCTAGGTGGGGTTTTATACAAAAAGAGTTTTACCGGCATTCTGCTTAGGTGTATCGACCTAGAGGAGGCTAGGATAGTGATGCACGAGTTCCACGATGGAGAATGTGGAGGTCAAGTTAATGCCAACATGATGGCAATGAAAATACTTAGAGGGGGCTATTTTTGGTCCACCCTGAAAAAGGATTGTCACGATCATGTTAGGAAGTGTCATCCATGTCAAGTGCATGGGCACGCCATTCATATCCCTTCATCTGCATTGCATTTCGTGGTCAGCCCCTGGCCATTTACCATGTGGGCGTTTGACATCGTAGGCCCAATATTTCCAACAGCCTCGAATGGGCATCGATTTATTTTAGCAGCCACGGAGTATTTCTCCAAATGGGTGGAAGCCATTTCCCTAACCAACGTGCTGGGGAAACATGTGGTGGCTTTCATCCGAAGGAATATTTTGGCTCGATTTGGGGTTCCACGAGACCTTGTGTCTGATAATGGCACCCCATTCAAGAACGAGTGGATGGTTAAGTTGTGCAACACGTATGGCATAACTCACCACTTCTCCTCGCCCTACTACCCTCAAGGGAACGGCCAAGCCGAAGCCACAAACAAGACTCTCATTGGTATAATTGAGAAAACCTTAGAGAAGGGTAGGACGTGGCTTGAGAAGCTGGATGAAGCCTTATGGGCTTATAGGACTTCCATCCGGACTCCCACGAATGCCACACCATTCGAATTGGTCTATGGCACAAACGCCATTCTTCCCATTCATACCCAACTACATTCATTTCATACATCCATTGCACTCGACCTCCCCCTAGAGACGCTTCAGCATGCTAGGATGGCCGAACTAGATTTGCTAGATGAGAGGCGACTCCTTGCCATGGACCATGCTCATGCATACCGGCAAAGGATAGCCCGACACTATGGCAGACACATGAGACCTCGCCACTTTGAAGTGGGGGATCTAGTCTTGAAAACCATCCATTATCGTGGCCCACATCCACTCGGAAAGTGGCACCCCAAGTGGGATGGACCCTATGTTATACGAGCAACCACCATGAACATCTTGCAAAAACTTACTTTGCTAGCTTGAATAAGCTAGCTGGCATGCCCCTTTTTCATAAAAAGCGAACGTAGACACAGAAAGGTTCGCTCTGGGCCCTAAGAAGCCCAGAGTCAGAAATTTCTACATCTACACTAACCTAGCCCTTCTCTTCTTAACCCTCTAAACCTCACCTAATCCACACCACCTAACCCCTAATCCACCAAACCGCCTCATCCACCGCCCTACCTGCTCCCTAATCCCAGCCCACCCAACACCATCCCACCAACCGACTCCCTTCCATCACCTGAACCATGCGCACCGCCCCCACCGTAGTGCGCGCCCTTTCTGTGCATTACCCACTCCACATGCCCCATCTGCAGTGCACGCCTACCGCGCGCCCCCTGCTGTCCCGTGCCCTGTGACCCCAACCGAACCTCCCTGACGCCACCTGCTCCACGTGCCCTGTCTGCAACGCACGCCTATCGCGCGCCCCCTACTGTCCTGTGCCCTGTGATTCCAGCCGAACATCCCACACCACACCTTACCAACTCCCTACATCATCCCCACTGACTTACCATCAACCCACTCCACCCACCTACCTTCAAACCACTCCACTACTCCCTACCACCAACACCCTACCACTCCACCAGCCCTAGCCTAGCACCCCAACCGAACCTCAGCCAACCCCTTATCCTAGCACGCAACACCCTAACACCTCACCCCACACCACCTCTTGCCATGAACCTGCCATAGCCCCCCACTAAAACCCGTAGCCCACCTTATACCGTGACCTCTCTCAAGCCCAAACAAGCCCAAATAAGCCCAAATCCTTTCCAAGCACAACTCGGCCAGCCACTTCACGTCTCATGTTTCAAAGAGGACACCTTCGTGGCTGCCAAAGTGAACCGAAGCATGTGTAGATTGGAGAAGAAAGCCCAAATCACTTGTAAGTGTTTAAAATTCGGTATTTACATTACTCCTTTCATAGTTAATTCAATTCGGATACAGGGTTGTATTAATGGAGCATGGTCTCCCCCCAGGATGTAATATTGGTGCTTGACACACGAGACACATACGTGCACTTGAGCCTTAGCTCTTATCTCATACACAAGACACCCATGCACACTTGAGCTTTAGCTCTTAACCGTACACGATTTGCACACACCCACAATTGAGCTTTCGCTCTTACTCCAAAGACTCTAGTGAGAGCCATATAGGCTGCAATTTCATTCGGGTTGTTACTTTAAGTCGTGTGAGTTTGTCATTTCAATTCCACACTTGCACCCAAAGGACACCCGAGCTCTTGCTCAAACACTCTCACGCACATTTTGGCCTTGTCAACCCTTAAGATATAGACATATCTATATACTTTCAGCTGCGTGAGTTTTACGGTTCAGCTGTGTACGTCTTTACATTTGGGGTTGTTAAATTTCAGTCGTGTGAGTTGTCTTTCAATTTATACACAACACACATGCACACATTGAGCCTTTCCGCTCTTATATCTATATCTCCCTTTCAGCTGGGTTGTTAAATTTCAAGTCGTGTGAGTTGTCTTTCAATTTATACACAACACACACGAACATGTTGAGCCTTACCGCTCATATATATACTTATATTTCAATTTCGGTAAGTTCAATTCAAGTCGTGTGAGTTTGTCATTTCAATTCTACACTCACACACGCATGCATTGAGCCTTTTCGCTCTTAATATAAGTATATCTCCCTTTGGCAATTTACATTCAAGTCTTGTGAGTTGCCTTTAAATTCGGGTATTTCCCTTTAAGCTACGTCTTTACATTTCGGGTTTTACATTTAAGTTGTGTGAGTTGCTTTCAATTCGAGCCTAGCTAACATCATACCCTCCAAACTCGAGATATTTCGCATACTTACATACGTATGCTTTCGAAAAAGCTTCGAATACCTATTCAAACATGCCAAACTTAGGTCACTCGTGCACACACCTAGCTGGCCTAAATAGCATAAAAACAAAGACTTAATAAAGTTTGAAAAGTCCATGTTTGTTACTTGGGTCACTCGTGCACACACATGCCAAAATTAGGTCACTCGTGCAATCCACGTAATAATATCTGCAAATTAGGCATACAATCGACGAAATACTTGTGTACTCTTTTCAAAAGTCCATGTTTGTTACAAATCAAGTTTTTCTAAGCATTTAAACTGACTCTTGAGCATCGGTTCAAGAAGGTTTACAACAAAAAGATCCCACTTGCCCATAATCGCCCAAAACGTCAGATATTTCCAAAATCCTTCACTAGTTTAAGTAAGCTGGCTGGCATGCCCTAAAGCGACGTAGACATGAAAAGGTTCACTTCAGGCCTAAGAACCAGGAGTGAGGATTTTCGCGTGTCTACAGATTTGGCACGCCCGATGGGACCTGGGTCTTAAGAAAAATCGATTAAAACAAGCAAACCTCTTGAAAAATTTTCCAAGAAAAGTATTTAACTCTTTGCCTTTTTGCATTTCATAGTTGGTTTTTGAAATAAAGCATCGGAGTCATGTCGAGTTCAGACTCCAATGAGGTGACCAGCCATGTCTCACGCACATCAAGTTCTCACTCAAAGAGATTTTTGAAAACTAGAAATAGGAGAGAAGAAATAGAGAATTTGCGAAAAGATTTTGAAGCCAAAATCGCTGCACTTAGCCAAGAGGCTGAGGCAGCTAATTCATGTTCGTCTCATGGTGAACTAGCAAAGGCTAAAAAGAAATTCGACAAATCTTGAAAACCCAAGGAAACCTCCGCTATGGAGGGAAACCAATATCACGAGTCCTTCACTCACAAGGACGGGAAAGCCCTACAGCAGTTGCTAAAAGGGCAAAATAAAGAAAAGAGGACATATGCACTATCTGATTTCCTTCCTTTGGATTACGAAACAACAGTGACAATGAAACACCGAATTTCCATCGGTATGATGGCATGGGAGATCCTAGATCTCACCTGCAACTCTTTTCCCATCGAGCCCACAAAAAGAAGGACTCAATGAAGTGGATATATTGATTTCCCCTTTCCCTCAAAGGCACTGCTTCAAAATGGCTCGCTTCTTACGATTTGAGTCAGTTTGCAACTTTTGAAGAGTTAGCGAACTGCTTTATGCAAAGATTTTCGCATAACGTAGAAGTGATGCCAACTCTAAATACTTTGAGGGATACAAAATAGCCCACGAACAAGGATGTACATGCATTCATTGTTCGATGGAGGTCCCTCCTAGGGCAAGTAAGAGAACCAATTTCAGAAGGATGCACAATAATGCTCATCCTTGACAATTTTAGAAGTGAATTGAAAACCCTTCTCTCCTTACATGAAATCTCGACTTTTCACAAGTTGATCAAGAAAGCTTCCCTTTTTGAAACAAATTTAAAGAAGGGAGTCTACGGTCATCTGTGGAAAGGGGAGTGTTTTACCAAAGACTCGGTTGGAAAAACCCGGTGCATACGGGATGCCCACGATGGACAAAGGGGCAAAGCCCCTAAAAATTGCAAACGTTTGAGTGGAAACAAACCCGGCCGGAGTTTCAAAGAAAAACGAGCAAAAAATTGAAAAATTATAAAAAAGTTTTGAAAAACGGGAGTACACGCCCTTAGGGCAACCTGTTTCGGAGGTCCTAGACCTCCTACTCGCACAAGAGATGATTACACTCCTGGAAATACTAGAGGGGACACCCACAAAAGAGAAATTTCTAAATAGATTTTGCAAATATCATCGACTGAAAGGTCATGATACCAGCAAGTGTTTTTCCCTTTTAAACAAAATTGAGAACTTGATAGCACAGGGCCGGCTCCAGGTCACTGAGGAACCAGAGCTTGCCCAAGCTATTTTCAAAGAACCCTTCCCCAATCACACAAGCACTAGTGGGAAGGGCAAAGAGGTATATGCTTTCTCGACTTCAAAGAGTCTAGTGCATGCATTACATTCTGGTTTTACTACTTGTGCACCATCTCTCATCATTCCTAAAAAGATCGCCCAAGGAGTAATCCAGGGAGCGCTTAGAATTCCGCCCCCGGTTAGAACCATTTTACAAATTCAAGGTACTCCAAAGCACACAAGTAGAGCCACAATAGGCGTGATCCCTAGGCAGATTGTGGGGGAGGTGACTAGGTCCGGAAGGATCTATCAACCCCACATCTACAAAGTGCTAAAAAAGTGGTCAGTGTTCCGGGCCCTTCAAAAGCATGTATTCCTAGGGTTTCGCCAAAAATGGACAAAGGAAAAAATGTTTTAATCTTGTATGATTTTGAAAATCATCTTTCGAAGATTCCCATAAACATGTCCATCCTAGAGCTGATACAAACCTCGCCTAGGCATAGACTTGTCTTAGAAAAAATCCTAGCAAGAGCCAAGGTTAGCTCAAATATAACCCCTGAATCCTTGTCGATCCAAGTGGCACCTATATATGTAAAAATGCCCATCGTGTTCTCGGAAGAGGATATCGAAAGACCCTATGAAGCCCACAACCAAGCTTTGCATATCGAGGTAGTTTTGAATCACTATCCTCTTGATAAATACTTAGTTGATGGGGGAGGAGGTCTCAACATCCTTCTGCTCCACGCAGTGTATCAAATCGGAGTCACCTTGACCTCTGTAAACCCAAGTCCCATCATAATCATTGGATACGATGGGAATGCATCTAGACCACTAGGAGTCGTGGAATTACCCATGGAAACAGGGGGGATAGCCCACGTGGGGGTATTCCATGTCTTAGACATTCACCCCCATTACAACCTATTGCTTGGAAGACCTTGGATACATAGGTTGCGAGCTGTGCCGTCCACCTTCCATTGGTATGTCAAAATCCCCTACGAAGACCAAATAGTGGTAATTCTAGGTGAAAACCATCCTCAGCTTCAGGGAATCCAGAATTTCCCGTGCTTGTCAGCTTCTCAAGTCTACGAGGACAACTAGGGAAAAGTCTTGGTCAAGCCACCCAAGCTCATCCTTCAAAAGCCTAGGAAGGTATTGTATATCAAGGGGCAGCCCAAGGCTAGCTCACTCAAAACTATCACCATCCCAAGAAAGACCAAGTGTCGCCTATTTTCTAAACTCCTAGAAAAGAAATCGCTCATGCATAACTGTAGACACGGAAAATTCTCACTTCTGGTTCTTAGGCCAGAAGTGAACCTTTTCGTGTGTCTAAGTCATTTTTATAACAAGGGCGTGCCAGCTAGCTTACTCAAGCTAGCGAAGTAAGTTTTTGAAATCTGACTCTTTCGGGGCGACTGTGAGCAAGTGAGCTCTTTTCGTCGTAGACCTTCTTGCACCAATGCGCAAGGGTCAGTCTGTACGCTTGGCAATCAAATAACCTCTTTGAAAATAATTGAAGTGTTTGGGCTTTGTTTGTATGATTGCAAGTTTTATTTTCACGTGGGATTTGCACGTGCCTATGTCTTTCACTTTTATGCTTTTTAGGGCTAACTAGGTGTGTGCATAAGTGACCTAAGTTGGACAATTTTTGCTTGGGAGTGTGGGGTTTTGCTTTGATGCAATATGCATCCTAACTCATGGTATGGCGAATATGCAATGCAAACTCACACAACTCCAAGGGAAAACCCGAATTGAAAGACAATGCTTAAGGGAAATTGCGTAATGTAAATTGCAAAAGGGAAATTGCAAAAGAGAAATATGGCTATATCTGAAGAGCGGAAAGGCTCAATTGTGCAAGTGTGTGTCATGTATATATGGAAAGACTACTCACACAGCTGAACCTTAAAACCCAAATCTTAAAGACATAGCGGAAGGGAAATACTTATAATATATATGGGCCCGAAGGTCGCCAACGTGTGCGTGGGTGTTGTGTATATATGTAAAGACAACTCACACGACTTGTAATGTAAAACCCAAATATAATTGCAATATGGTCCTTATTAAGGTCTTGGGAGTAAGAGCGAAAGCTCAATGTGTGTGAGTGTAGAATTGAAATACCACGCACACAACTTGAATTAAAACACCCAAATGAAATTGCAATATGGCCCTTACTAGGGTCTTGGGAATAAGAGTGAAAGCTCAATGTGTGTGAGTGTAGAATTGAAAGACAACACCCATGACTTATGTTAAAACCCACGCTGCTGAATATATATAAGTATAACTATATCTTAGGGGCTGTCAAGGCCCGTGTGTGTGCCAAAAGGGTGTGCAACTAAGAGCGGAAAGGCTCAAGTGCACGTGTGTATTGGTGTGTCAAACCACATTATTACAATCGGGGGGAGACAACGCTCCATTATTACAACCCCGTATCAAATTCAATTAAATGTAAGCAAGTTCATATAATGGACCAAGTTAGGCACTTACGTGTAGCTGGTTTGTGTTCAACTTGCTTGGCTATGGCCTCATGAGTCACCTTGGGCAGCTGAAGGGGAGCTCCTTAGGTGGATGTGGGCAACATGTAGAGGGTGCTGGTCGGGGGGTGAAGTGGCAGGTGGATGGGCTAGGTTGGTGTGGTGTTTGGCTGGGAAGAAGGGGGATTAAGGGAGGAGGTTCAGCTAGGAGCTAAGGTGTGGTGTTGAGGAGGGTGAATGGGATATGGTGTAGGTCGGCCGGGAGGAAGGGAGAAGGGAAGATTGCAAGTTGGCGGGTGGATGGGAGTGTGCAGCTGGGAAAGAAGGAGGTGAAGGGTTAGATGGGGTTGAGGTGGGGTACTAACCGTGAATGAAAGTGGTGCTAGTGGATGGAGGTGGTGGACGGCTGGTAGTGGAAGAAGGGTGGCAGCCGAAGGGTGCTCCTCGCCGAAGGTGGAAGGTGATGGAGTCGGTTGAAGTGGAGAGGTGGTAGTCGATTGGAAAGGGGAAGTGCTGGCTGAGTGGAAGGAGTGGCGGTGGAATGGCTGGTGGATGGGCTGGGTGGTGGAGCTTGGAGGGAGTGTAGGAGAGTGGAAGAGAGAGAGTGGAACCCGCAAGGAAGGGGGGTCTTTATAGGCTGGAAATGGGATGGTTCGATTAGGGGGGTATGGGCCAGATATTTATAATAAGGTGGGCATGGGACATGGTTTGGGGTAGGTCGGTTAGGGGTTTAATTAGGTGCACTAAGGTGGGTTTAGGCTTAGTTGGTTAGGGTCTAGGTGGTATAGCTAGGTCAGGTTGGCTAGGTCAGGTTGGGGCGGTTTTGGGTGAGAAGGGCTAGGTTTGGGTTAGATTTAGGGGAAATGGCTAGGTGAGGTGGGCTAGCTTAGGGCTAGGTTTAGGAACCTCCCTTGGCGCCACTACATTGGCCCAATTGCAGCCATGTCCAAGTTGGTGCAGCCCCAGGTTAAGTGTAGGTGCATACAAGCTTAAACCCATACTCTAGGCTAAACCCACAAGGTTAACCCATCCTTGACCAAAAGTCAAGCCTACCAACTTTCTCACTCATACTTTATCACCCCCCTTTCTCTCTCTACCCAAGCTTTTCACGTGAAATATTTGTGGGCCCCACCTCCATTTATGAGAAGGTGATGTGGGCCATGGAAGTAGATATTAGATTTGGATCTTGGGATCTGTAAACACCCCGAAATCCCACGAATTTCTCAAAATCCATCTGGTTTTATACAAGCAGCCCCAAAGGGCCATTTTGAGTTTGGAAACCCAGGAGCCTTCCAAACAACCCTGTATATATGTTTTAAACTATATCTTTCAAAAACATATGATATAGCTTTTGAAAACCCTTTTAAAACATGTTTTGAAACCCCGAAGTGGCTTGGCCCGATCAAGACAGGACCAGGAGAGCCAAGAAGAGCCCGGAACCGGAGCACCTGTCAAGCCCGGCACAGCAACTCTTGTATCTGATTCACACCCCAGGATCTCGAACGTCCAAGACCCTGTTCTTATCAAAACAGCATTTGAAGTCATCTCCGGAAGGCAGAAACGGAGGCGGACGACTATGTTGGCGAAGACCCAACGCAGACGGAGTACTGATGCTGTCAGGCCCCGCACGAATCGTCCGTTTCGAACCCAGCTCAAAGGAGTCAGAGTTCAGTTTGGATTGGATCTGGACCATATATATCCAGATTCCAATCCAAACCCATATGTGGACTTGGATTTGGATTTGGATCCAGAGATCCAATCCAATATCCATATCCATGGCCCACATCACCTTCTCATAAATGGAGGTGGGGCCCACTTGAGTTTCACGTGGGATATTGGGCATGAGAGAGAGTGGGGTTGAAAAATATCAAGAGTGTTGTATTAAGCTTGACTTGTGTGTCAAGTTTGGGTTAATCATGTGGGTTAGCCTAATTGAGTGGGTTTAAGCTTGTAATTAGCTAAAACCTAACCTAGGGCTGCACCAACATGGGGTGATCAAGGTCTATGGGCCATGCTAAGGGAGCTCCTTCACCTAAACCTAGCCCAAAATGCCTAAACCTAGCCTAAACCCCTAATCCACCCCTAATCTGAACCTAATCATCTAACCCACTTCCCTAATCCCGGCCTAATCCCAACCTAATCACCTAACCCACTTCCCTAATCCTTCCCTAAACCTAGATTAGTTTCCCTAATCCTAGCCTAAACCTAGCCTAATCACCTAACCTAGCTCACTAAACCTCACCCTAAAACCCAACCACCTAACCTAGCCCTAAACCCCTAAACCACCCTTAGCCCACGATTTACCCAAACCCCTAGTTTTAAAATATCTGGCCCAACCCCTTCCAGCCCACCTTATCTACATACCACCCTACCTAAACCACCTAACCACTACCCACAGCCCAGCCCTAACCGACCTACCCATCCCCTATTTAAACCCCCCTCCTTGTGGGCGGGTTTTCCAAGTGGGAACCACTACCTCACCCAGCCGGGCCCTCTCCTTCTCCCTTCTCTCACCCAGCCGGGACGACTCCCCACCTTGGCCTGCTCCAGCTGCTCCACCAGCCGCCACCTGCTCCGCCACCTTCCCTCTTCCATCCACCACCACCACCCCTCAGCCGGACGCCATCATTTTCACCCAACCGAACCAGCCGACAGCCACCTGCCCGCTACCTTCCCACTTCATCCGCCACCTCTCCCCAATCGGTAAGTACCCTGCACCTTACCTAGCCCCCCCCTCTCTACCACCTCTCCACTCTTAGCCACCCATCCTACCTTCATCTCAGCCCTTTTGCCGCCACCACCTAAACCTAGCCGAACCTAGTATAACCCAAGCTGTCGGCCACTACCTAGCTATCATCTCCCATTCGGCCAACCCCCCTAGGTGTCCTATTCGGCCTTCCCACTAGCTCACCTTTAGGTCCAGTTTCCCTAAGTACCCAACTCCCCTAGTGATCCTAATACCCACTTATCCAGCCACTTTAAACCCCCTACTTGGAGGCGTCATCTACCTGCCACCGGCCCCCTTCGAGGCGTCTATCCCGCGCCCCACTTGCAGCCGGCCAGCACCCTTGATCACCTACCTTCGCGGAGCTCCCGTTTGCAGCCCAAGGCCAAGCCCACGCTCAAGCAAGACCTCTACGGACCAGCTACTCGTAAGTGTCTAAACTCGGTCTTTAGTCGTACACTTGTTTGAAATTCAATTTGATACGGGGTTGTAATAACGGAGCATAGTCTCCCCCCGCTTGTAATAACGTGGCTTGGCACAACCACACACGTGCACTCTCTTAGTCGTGCACAATTTTGAACACACACGGGCCTAATCAGCCCCTAATATATAAGTGTATATATACTTTCATTTTCGAAGGGTTTTGTTTAAGTTGGGTGCGTTGTCTTTCAATTCAAGCACTCTCACACACATTGAGCTTTCGCTCTTATTTGAAAGACCCAAGTAAGGGCCGACCTATACTATTTGGGTTTCATTTCTTGTCGTGTGAGTAAGTCTTTCAATTCAAGCACTCTCACACACATTGAGCTTTCGCTCTTATTTGAAAGACCCAAGTAAGGGCCGACCTATACTATTTGGGTTTCATTTCATGTCGTGTGAGTAAGTCTTTCAATTCAAGCACTTTCACACACATTGAGCCTTCGCTTTTACTCCCAAGACCTTAGTAAAGGCCTTATTGCAGTTATATTTGGGTTTCATTTATGTCGTGTGGGTAGTCTTTTAATTCAAGCACTCTAACACACATTGAGCCTTCGCTCTTATTCCCAAGACCTTAGTCAAGGCCATACTGCAATTTATATTTGGGTTTAAATTCATGTCGTGTGTGTAAGTCTTTCAATTCAAGCACGCACCCACATTGAGCCTTCGCTCTTATTTGCAAGACCCGAGTAAGGGCTCATATACATAAGATATATACATATTTCCCTTCGGTTATTTCCCTTCAGTTATTTCCCTTCGGTTATTTCCCTTCGGTTATTTCCCTTCTGTTATTTCCCTTCAGTATTGTCTTTACATTTCGGGTTTTCCCTTTGGAGTAGCGTGAGTTTGCATTGCATCTACGCCATACCACGAGGTAGGACGCATATTGCATTGAAGCAAGCCCCGCTCGAATTCGCCCATGTAGTGGAGTGTTCATAACACACAAACTAGGCGACCCAAAAAGGGATAAAAGAAAAGACTTAGGCACGTGCAAATCCACGTGATCTAAAACATGCAATCGCATCTTAAAGACCCGAAATAGACACCTCGAACCGTTTCGTAGACTTTCTCCCCAAAACTCGATTTTTGCAAAAGCGTACAGACTGACCCTTGCGCATCAGTGCAAGAAGGTCTGCGACGACAAGAGCTTACTTGCTCACAGTCGCCACGTTTAGAAGTCAGTGTTAAATATATCTTCGCTAGCTTAAGTAAGCTAGCTGGCATGCCCTATTTGTATACATAGGCCTTAGACGCACGAGAAGATCCACTCCAAGCCCCGAAAGAGGCGAAGAGGAAGGGATTTTCGCGCGTCTACAGGATCCAAATTTAAATACATGTTGGGTTTGGATCTGGATATATATGGTCTAGATCTGACCCAAATCGGATTTTTTGATTCCTTCATGGCGTTTCGAAACGGACGGTTTGTGCGGGGCCTGACTGCATCAGTACTCCGTCTTGCGTTGGGTCTTCACCAACATTGTCGTCCGCTCTTCTTCTCACCTTCAGGAGTTCATTTTGAGCAAATTTCTGATATCTGGCGCTTGGATGTCTGAGAATCTGGGGATGATTTTGATACAAGAGTTGATGTGCCGAGCTTGAAGTATGCTTTGGGTCCGGGCTCTCCTTTGCCTTTTCGGTCCTACTTTCGTCAAGCCAGGCTGCTTTTGGGGTTTCAAAATACCTTTTAGGGTCTAAAACTATATGTATACAATTTTAAAACGTATATATGGTTTCAACATATGTACAGGGTTGTCTGGAAGGCTCTTGGGTTTCCAGACTCAAAATAGCCCTTTGGGGCTACTTTTGCAAAACCAGGCATATTTGAGAAAATCGTGGGATTTTGGGGTGTTTAGAGATGCCCCTCTTTGGCATTATCCAAATTTATTTGGATAATGGCAAAGATGACAACACCCCTTTCAATGTCTCCCTAGATCAATATGGGATCGTCCCAATTTTTAAGCAAAATCTCTCTTTTAAACCTGGTAGGAGGAGATATCACGCCAAAGGGGACATTTCTATGGTTTCTGGTCCTAAACGGGATCATGTTATGCAAGTGTTCATGCGTGGATATGCACATGCAGGACATGGATGAGACACCAAGTAGGGCGACCTCCCAAAGACCAGATGGCATGGCCGAACTCTTTGAGACTTACGAAGACCTGCTGCTCCAAGTGAGCGGGCCCTATGTTGCTCGATGTTTGATTTTTCAAAATCTATTTAAAAAAAAGGAAAAACTGCTTTTAGCCTCAATCCTAAGGATTTTGAGCTCTTCGCGTTTGCCTTTGCTTGAGTCTTGACACTCACTAATCTAGAGGAGGTCTTATAAGAAAACAAGCTATATTCCAAAATTCCTACACCTTACTCGAAACATCAAATTCTCAAACAAAATGAAATTCAAATAAATCCTATTTTTACTTTAGGATTCCTTGAAATGAACCATGTTTTACTTGGGATAAGCCAGGGGAATGGGAAAGAGATACCACGGTCCCTTCTGAAGCGTCCCGTGGTTTTAGGCATAGAAGGCAGAAAACTGCTCTTTTTTTGAGCTTTTTGGCCTTTTCTTCCTTTTTTCATAGAGGGTCTCCCTTTGGGAGTATTTTTTCTTTAATCCCTCTTTTCCATAAGAGAATCGAATTTTGCTTTTGATTCTGGTTTCTTTCTTTGGGAAAGAGATTTTGGCAGGGATTTCCCTTTGTTTTTGGCCATATTTTCCTTTTGGAAGGAGAAGAGAAGAGGGGAGGACTTATCCCAAGGTCATACTCGATTCATTCAAGATCAGCCTATTTAGAAATAGCACGTATTGCTTGCAAGTATCTTGCTATATTGAACTAGGCCTTTCTTTGTAAGAAGAAGGATTTTGAAATGAACCTCGTATTTGGAATACTCCACTCTTTCACAAGTGTGACTCAGGGTCACACAATTTGCCTTTGAACCTTACTTTCGAAGTTTTGAAGCAGCTATCCCTAAGGATTTTCGAAAATGGGAATTTAACCCAAACCCTATACATAATACTTCTTCAAGTATTGAATATTGATAGGATCTGCTAAATTCCTACCTTCGACATCGATCAACCAATATGAGTTGTTTGTGGTGGTTGCACGCACAACATAGGGTCCATCCCATTTAGGGTGCCACTTTCCAAGTGGATGTGGGCCATGATAGTGGATGATTTTCAAAACCAGATCTCCCACTTCAAAGTGGCGAGGTCTCATGTGTTTGTCATAGTGTCGGGCTATCCTTTGCCGGTATGCATGAGCATGATCCATGGCAAGGAGTCGTCTCTCATCTAACAGATCTAGTTCGGCCATCCTAGCATGCTGAAGCGTCTCTAGGGGGAGGTCGAGTGCAATGGATGTATGGAATGAATGTAGTCGTGTATGAATGGGGAGAATGGCGTTTGTGCCATAGACCAACTCAAATGGCGTGGCATTTGTGGGAGTCCGGATGGAAGTCCTATAAGCCCATAAGGCTTCATCCAGCTTCTCATGCCACGTCCTACCCTTTTCTAAAGTCTTCTCAATTATGCTAATGAGAGTCTTATTCATGGCTTCGGCTTGGCTATTGCCTTGAGGGTAGTAGGGCGAGGAGAAGTGGTGAGTTATGCCATAGGTGTTGCACAACTTGACCATCCGCCTATTTTTGAATGGGGTGCCATTATCGGACACAAGGTCTCTTAGAACCCCAAATCGAGCCAAGATATTCCTCCTAATGAAGGCCACCACATGTTGCCCCTGTACATTGGTCAGGGAGGTGGCTTCAACCCACTTGGAGAAGTACTCAGTGGCTGCTAAAATGAACCTATACCCATTCGAAGCCTTTGGAAATATTGGGCCTACAATATCAAACGCCCACATGGTAAATGGCCAAGGGCTGACCACAGAATGCAATGAAGATGATGCGATATGAATGGCGTGTCCATGCACTTGACATGGATGACACTTCCTAACATGATCATGGCAATCTTTTCTCAGGGTGGACCAAAAATAACCCGCTCTAAGTATTTTCATTGCCATCATGTTGGCATTGACATGACCTCCACATTCTCCATCGTGGAATTCATGCATAACAGTCCTAGCCTCCTCTAGGTTGACACATCTTAGTAAGATACCGGTAGAACTTTTTTTCTACAAAATCCCACCCAAAATTGTGTATCGGATAGAAATTTTCCGGATGAGTGCCTTATCTTTGGATGTGGCATCCTCAACGAATCCCCCATTTTCTAAAAAATATTTGATGTCATAAAACCAAGGTTTTTCGACAGTATCTGGATTGTTTTGGCAAATATCCAAATCGTGTGTAGATGGAGTGGGTGCATGCCATATTTCTAAGGATCGGGTTCCCAAAGTGGGATCGACCTTTAGGGCTGAACCCAAGGAGGAGAGGGCGTCAGCAATGCCATTATCCTCTCTTCCTACGTGTGTGAGTGTACACGATTGGAAGGACTCAACCAATCGAGTGGCCAACTCGTGATATGGAAGCAGTTTTTCATTTCGCACTTGCCAAATTTTCAAAACTTGGTTTATAACGAGGAGTGAATCTCCAAAGACCTCGACGCCTAATACCCCTAGAGTTTTCGAAATCCTTAAGCCTTGTATGAGTGCTTCATACTCAGCTATGTTGTTGGAACATTCGAAATCTAGGCGAATTGCTATGGGGATCTCACCCTTTTCAGGGGATATGAGGACCCATCGAAGTGCATCTTCCACACTTAGTTTTCAAAAGAGTTTGTCAAAATGTGGTTTTGAAATGGGTTTTGCAATATGCCTTCATCAGGCATTTCATCAAGTGTGGGATATGCGTCCTCTAGGGGGAACTCAGCCACGTAGTCTGCTAGGGCTTGCCCTTTAATGGAGATCTGATGATGGTATTTCAGGTCATACTCCATTAGAAGGAGTTGCCATTTTCCCAATCTACCAGTGAGAATGGGTTTTTCTAACAAATGCTTGATTGGATCAAGCTTGGACACTATCCAGATCTCATGATCTAGGAAGTAGTGTCGAAATTTCTGGCAGGCCCAAACTAGGGCCAAGCACGTCTTCTCCATGGCTTGATAATTCCTTTCATAAGCCAAGAGAGTTTTCAAAATATAATAGATGGCATACTCCTTGTGGGTGTGATCCTCGTATTGAGCTAACAAAGCTCCCAAAGCATTCACATGCATGGAAATGTAAAGCAGAAGAGGTTTTCGTTGCTTTGGAGGATTTAAAACTGGGGGATTAACTAAGTATGCCTTTAGTCTTTCAAATGACTTTTGGCAGTCGTCATCCCATGAAAATTTCGTGCCCTTTCTCAACAACTTGTTGAAGGGTTCGCATCTAGTCGCCAGGTTTGAGATAAACCTACGAATGGATTGCAATTGACCTTGGAGGCTATGAATCTGTGTAAGATTGGAGGGTGGAGCCATGTCTATGATGGCTCGACACTTAGAAAGGTCAACTTCTATGCCCCTTTGGCTCACCATAAAGCCTAAGAGCTTTCTGGACTCTACTCTGAACACACACTTCCGAGGGTTTAGCTTTACTTTGTAAAGTCTAAGCCTTTCGAAAATCTTTTGTAAGCATTCGATATGAGTGCATCAAGTTTTGGATTTGGCCAAGAGATCATCCACATATACCTCTACGAGCTCATGAATCTGATCATGGAAGATCATGGTCATAGCTCTCTAGTATGTGGCACAGGCATTTTTCAAACCAAAGGGCATGACTGTATAGCAGTACGTGCCCCATGGGGTTGTGAAAGCGGTCTTACCTTGATCTCGTGGGCTTAATTTGATTTGATTATACCCTGAATAGCCATCCATAAACGAAAACATTTCATGATTTGTAGTACTATCGACTATCAAATCTATGTTTGGTAAAGGATAATTATCCTTTGGAGTGGCTTTATTCAAGTTTCTAAAATCGATGCATATTTGAATCTTCCCATTGGTTTTTCGAACAACAATGATATTGGACATCCAATCAGAATACGCAATGGGTTTTATAAATCCAGCTTTTAACAGATCTTCTAAACCCTCTTTGACTTGAGCATGTACATTCGGATGTATTTCCCTAAGCTTTTGCTCTATGGATTTCACATCCGCATCTAAGGGAAGATGATGTTCGACAATACTAGGGTCTATGCCCGGCATGTCTTCATATGTCCATGCAAACACATCTAAGTAGGTTTTTAGAAATGCAATGAATGATGATCTTTCATGCTCATGCAAACATGCGCCTACCATAATGAGTTTGGGCTTTGAATCATTCCCTAGGTTTATCTCTATGAAATCTCCTCCTACTGAATTTGAAGGCTTTTCAAAATCAAGAATTTTATGAAATTCTGGGAGCTCAGAAGTGGGATCTTCCTCAAGGGGATCCACTTCTGGGCTTTGATCATTCTCGAGGCTTGTAGATCCTAGGGAATTTGATGCATGGATGTTTAAAAGACCTGGTTTTACACATGGAATTTCTATTGATTTCGAAATTTTTGGTCTGGTTATGCAGACAACGTTTCTTTCAAAATCTTTTCTTTTTCCAAATCCTTACCAGGAGCGGATATGTACAAAATCTTTTTGGAATTTTGTAAATTTTTGATTTTTTTGTGTTTTTGTAAAACAAGCACTTTAGGAACTATACAAACTCAAAAACAAAAGAAAAGAGAGCTCGTTTAGAGAAAAGCCCGACAGAAGGGTAAAAATGTAATTTAGGTCAGTAAGTCGACAGAAGAGAAAAGCAGCTCCAAAATGTAGAAAGAAGCCCAGTACCTAAGGAAGTCGACAGAAGTCCGAGACACATCCCGTCAGAATGAAGAACGGAATCTGTGCGGCAATTTGAGTTCGATATCAACAGGAACCGGCCAGAAACCAAAACGGTGGACCAAAACAAATGCCAAAAAAGTCCTGAAAAGCAGAACACCGGTTGGAAGAAAGACTTGGGTAAGAACCAGGCCAGAGTTGGGCCTCCGATGAATCGAAGCCCGCTCGAAATCGATGGTGAAAAGCACCAGAAAACCAAGGAGCAGAAGAAAAGTCTAGATTGGGTCTAGACCCAAAAATATCCAGATCCAGATCCAAATAGTGTTTGGATTGGATCTGGATCTCAAAATATCTGAGATCGAAACCCAAATAAATATTTGGAGTGGATTTGGATCTCAAAATATCCGAGATCCACGATCCAGATCCAAATAGGGTTTGGATTGGATTCGGATACCTAGACCCAAATCCAAGACCCAATATCCAAGATCCATTTAAAACCTCTATAAATAGAGGTAGTGGACTTGAAAAATCCTGGACGTGAGGCTCAAAGGGGAGAGGCCTTTCACGTGGAAATAAAGGGGGGAAGAGAGAGAAAAGGCCTTATTGGCCAAGGTGAGTTTTGGTTTGAGTTGGGATTGGCCCATGGAGCCAAGGGTTGCACCAACAACTTGGCGTCTCCTTCAAGCTGAAGTGGAGCGTTGCGTGGTGGAGCTTGGCGGCTTGGAGTGGTGTTGCAACAAGGTAAGCCCCTAAAACCTAACCTAGACTCCCTCTCTCCTAACCACTCTAGACCACCCATCCTAGCCAAACCAGTCCCCTAAAAAGCCATTAAACCAGCCAAGTTCTGGCCAGTTTTCACCAAGATTTCTACCCTAGACCACTACCTAAACAAACTATCCTAAGACATAAACCAGTTTGGCCAAGTGCTGGCCGAACTCCACTTTGAACCCCATCAAGTTCGGCCAACCTTGGCCGAACTTCCCTTTGAAACAACCTAGCTCGAGCCACCTTGGCTCGAGCCTTTTCCTAAACCCACGGCCTGCAAGTGCAG
Organism: Brasenia schreberi; assembly: GCA_036023115.1. Classification (NCBI taxonomy): domain Eukaryota; kingdom Viridiplantae; phylum Streptophyta; class Magnoliopsida; order Nymphaeales; family Cabombaceae; genus Brasenia; species Brasenia schreberi. The sequence continues at coordinate 21,106,637 of JAYKKT010000072.1, forward strand.
GCCGTGTCCCTATTTTTCCACCTAAGGTTTGGCCTGCCTTAAGTCAGGCCACCTACCCTAAAACCCACCCAGCCATCGGCTGGGTTTTTCCTCCCCCACCCACCTAAAACAACCCGGCCAAAGGTGGCTGGGCTTCCTTCCTTTTTCACCATAACCTGGCCTGCCATTCGGCAGGCCACCTAAACCTAAACACATGGCCAAACCAGGCCGTGTGTTACCCTCTTTAAAACCATACCAGGCCTGCCTTAAGGCAGGCCATTCACCTTAAAACCACTCGGCCATACTGGCCGTGGTCCCTTACCAAAGACCCAAGACAAGACCTACCATCTAACAGGTTATTCACCTAGCTTAACCGTGTGTGCCTTGAACCCCTAAGCTCCTTGGCCCATCTTAGTTAACCAGCCCTTAACCTAGTCGTGGTTTGCCTAGGATCAGCCCCAACCACACCCTAAAGTCACGCCTTCTAGAGACACCTTGGCTCGAGTTTCACAAGACCTAAACCAAGGCCAAATGCTGGCCTAATACCAAGTCTAAACCATACCTAAACCAAGGCCAAATGCCGGCCTAATACCAAGTCTAAACCATACCTAAACCAAGGCCAAATGCTGGCCTAATACCAAGTCTAAACCACACCTAAACCAAGGCCAAATGCTGGCCTAATCCCAAGTCTAAACCTCACTAAACCCAAGGCCAAATGTTGGCCGAATCCTAAACCTAAACCCTATCACTCGAGCCAAGGTGGCTCGAGTCATGCCTTACCCAAACCGGCCCCAAGTATCCCCAAACCCATTATAGCTTGCAGCTCCCGGAACTCCAAGTCTCTCCAAGCTCTCAAGCTCTCTGGCTTCGCTCCCACACGCCTCGGATGCCATGAGATGATGATGAACTCGTCCCTTGTACAATCCTAACTCAAGAACCTGGAAAAGTGTAAGTCGTTTGATATATATCAAGTCTCTTTTCCATTCAATTCAATTCGTGATACGGGGTTGTAATAACGGAGCATCATCTCCCCCCGGAATGTAATAACGGTGCTGGACACACGAGACACACACGTACACTTGAGCCTTTCCTCTCTAATCTCGTACACAAGCACCACGTACACAATTGAGCCTTTTTGCTCTTTTCATATACATACGTATTTCAATTCAGCTGGGTTGTTACATTAAGTCGTGTGAGTTTGTCTTTTAATTACACACTCGCACCCAAGAAACACCCGAGCGATTGCTCAAACACCTCACGCACATTTTGGCCTCAGAAGCCACTAAGATATAGCCATATCTATATATTTTCTGCTGCGTGAGTTTTCCCGGTTCAGCTGTGTACGCATTTCAATTCCGGGTTTTAAATTCAGTCGTGTGTGTTGTCTTTCAATTCATACATACACACACGCCACAATTGAGCCTTTCCGCTCTTATATATATCTATATCTCCCTTCTACTACGTTTTATGGTTCAGTTGCGTGTGTTGCATTTCAATTTATACACAACACCCACGCACACATTGAGCCTTTCCACTCTTAAGATATAGATATATTTAAATTTCTGTAATTTACATTCAAGTCGTGTGAGTTGCATTCAATTTGGGTTTTCCCTTCTGCTAAGTCTTTAAGTTTTGGGTTTTACATACAAGTGGTGTGAGTTGCATTGCATACTCGCCATACTCGAGCTAGAGTGCACACCTGCATCGAACAAACCCGAACAAATCGTGCAAAAACGCCCATCTTAGGCCACTTTGCACACACTCCACGCCTAAGTGGTTGAAACTGAAAGACTTAGGGTCGCCCAAATCAAAAACTCACTAAGTGCATGATTTCAAAAGGATTTTCAAACACCTGTTTGTTCAAAAATCGATTTTGAGTTCAACTTGTTTCAAACGAAGTCTCTAAGCGTACAGACTGACCCTTGTGCATCAATGCAAGAAGGTCTGCGACGAAAAGATCCTGCTTGCCTGCAATTGCCTTTCAAAAGTCAGATATTTCAAAACTACTTCGCTAGTTTGAGTAAGCTAGCCGGCACGCCCTAAAAGCAAACGTAGATTGCGAAAAGATTCACTCCAAGCCTAAGAAACCCGGAGTCGAAGATTTTCTGTGTCTATAGAATTGGCACGCCCGGTGGGACTCGGGACTTAAGTAGACTTCAAACAAACAAGTTACACTCAAATTTTTGAAAAAAAAAGTGTTTTTCCAAAAAAAATCATGCATACTTTGGAAAATTGCAAGAAAAGGGATGAAAAGATACAATCCTCATTGAGTGAACTAAGAAAGACTTTGAAAACAGATAAAGCCCAAAGAGAGCTCGATGATATTCAAAAAATATTTCAAAAGATGAATGCTTTAAAAGCCCATCGATCTCATAGCAGCTCTTCTAGGGCACATAAAGATTGTGAAAAGAAAACCGATCTTAAACTCAATGAAGGATGTAAGGTAAAGGGCCAAAACCTAGAAAAGGGCGAGTCCTCCATTCCCATATTTCCAAAATCCCACAAATCAAAAGGAAATTCGAAAACAGACTGTTCTGTTTCAAAAAATCAAAAAAATCTTGAAAACTTTCAAAAAGACAAAAAAATTAAAAAATCAAACTTTGAAATTTCGAGGCGCACCACGAGTTGAACCTAGGGAGCAAGTCAAAAACTTCGAGGGAGCAAGCTTGTCTTCCCTCAAGGAAAAATTCTCCCAAATACAGGTTGTATGGAAGCTCATGTCTTCCATCACCCTGCAATATCCAAAGTTCCTCAAGGAACAAAGCATGGCTTTCCTTGAGGACAAAATCTCCCAATTCTAGGTTGTATGGAAGCACAAGTCTTCCATCACCCCAAAATATCCAAAGTCTCTCGAGGGACCAAGCACGGTTTCCCTTAAAGACAAAATCACCCCGAAATATCCAAAACTTCTCAAAGGACCAAGCACGGTTTACTTTGAGAAACAAACCTCCCAAACCAGGGTTATATGGAAGCCCAAGTCTTCCATCACCCCAGAATCCAAAATCCCAAAATCCAAAAGGGTATATATCCCCAACATGGACGATTCCATGTTCTAAGGCCATGATTTATACAAAAACTTTTCAAAAAACAAGAAGTCTTGGAACATGATTCTAAATATGGGATATAAACCCTGCCAGGGCCTGGGAACCCAAAACCAAGGTAGGCTTGAACCTGTCCTACCTAAGGCCAATCGACAAAAGTATGGATTGGGCTACAGCCCACACATACCGCCAGAGCCGCCACCTAAGACCATCTGGGTCAAGGGTGCCCTGTATAACCTCTAAAACTGAAACCCATGTCTTAGACCTATCTGATTAGAGTCTGATTCATGAATGTTTTCTTTGTAGGTTCAATGGAAGATCCCTACTTTTGAAAAAACCAAAAAAATTGGATATTACCAAAAACCAAAAAAATTGAAAACCCTCAAAATCTCAAAAACATTTGGAAAACTGAAAATTCCAAAAAGAAATTTGTTTCAAAAGCATTCAGCCATATACAAAGTCCATTTTTGAAAATTGTAAAAAAACGCTTATTCGAAAATTGTATATACTCCCGAAAACCCAAAATATCCAAAAAGCTGGTCCTGAACACCCTTTTGCCTAAAGCTTTTTCAAAATGAAAAGCTCGAGAATCATCAAAGCCAGGAGGAATAAAAACCTCCGAACTTCCTAAAATTCGCAAGATCCTTGACTTATGAAAAGATTGGAGATTTTTAGAGACAAGCCTGACCCATAGTGTGTGCATAAGCATCATGCATTACACTTTAAAATCATTCATATGCATTGAGTCTAGACATCATCTTAGAACTCGAATTCAGGGTTTTGAAAAACCAAAGGGGCAATGAAAGTCGACCCCCTAAGTATCGAGCCTTCATAAGCAAGTCTCCATACGAATCAAATCCAACACCTTCAAGGCAAATTTTAAAAAGAAATGAGAATCTCGAAAAAGAGTTAGCATTTCACAAAAGCCTTTCAAAATTTCTTTTTGATAAAAACCTTCCATACATTGCAATTCATGCATTGTCTGCTTGACTTGATCAAATGAGGATGTTATTCATACTAAATGTGCCATACATTTCGAAAACTCTATTGGCATGTGACAGGAATCAAAGCCAAAAGAGAAAATCGTGCTTGGCCTTGCTGTAGGCTTTCAAAAATTTTAAACATCATCCCCCATGTCATAGAAGAGGAATGATGTTCATTAAAGCACTCGTTTTGAAAACCTATCTTAAACAGATAGGCAAAGTAAATAGCAGCCCCTTTCAAGAAGAATAGGAGTTTCAAAACTCAAGACTCAATTAAGGGACAAGCCCTGTATCGTGTGGTTGAAGTGCCTCTTTGAGACACATCCCCATACTTGATCAAATGCCCCATAAAGGCATGAATCTTCAAAATGAATTCCAAAAAACATGCTTGATCAAAACCAAGTATGGGAAACATATTTCGATCAAAAGGGCTGGTATAAAACCATCTTCATATAGAAAGGGAGGATTTCCCAAAATTGCTTTCTCAAAAGGGATGAAAATTTTGAAAATTTAACCCTACATATGACTTTAAAAAGAAAGATTTTTCAACTTCTGGTTAAAACCTTGATTGTGTTGGGATAAAGAACATGAATCTCATGATGAAATATGGAGACCATGTCAAAAACTAAAACCTGATGGCCATGATGATCACTTAGGGCTGGTTGTGTTTTCCATCCTTGAGCAAAAAGTATCATGATCATGTTAGAAAAACCATGAAAGTGCATGGACATGAACATACCATTGTCCATCCAAAATCCTTTTGAAAAGCCATGGCCCTTCACCATATGACCATGCAAAATTCCCATCAAGCTAGGGGCATTTTTAAATACCGGCCCTAGATGCTTTCCATGGATAAACGAATGCATCTCCTTAATGATTTGTGACATACATTCCATATGTTCATCGTTGCATAAAAACATGTATTTCCATTTTGAATCACATGGAGTGCATAGCATGCATCATATCACCCCAAAGAAAGCCCAAAAGGTTGGCAAACCGGAGTCAGAATGCCCCCATGTCTTCAAAAGGGCAACAAAAATAGAAAAACTTGTTGATATTGTGGGTAGAAATTAGCAAAAACCTTGAAAATGCCCGAATATTCAAAAGGGTTTATGTTAAATTCTTTTTCAAAAAGATTTTAAAAAAATTGAACTCCTTTGAAACTTCTTGAAAGAAGGATCAAAGTTGATTGTATAACCCCGAATGGAGGAATTTATACTCTGCGAAAGGTAGAGTCTTCCAAAAACAAATTGGCAACATTTCAAAAATCCCTGGCTTACAAGATTAAGCCTTGTTCAAAATATCAAAATATTTTCGAATAGCAAGTGCTATTAAGAAATAGGATGATCTCGTTTGAGTCGAGTAACCAATGGGATAAGCCTTCCCCCATTCTACTTTCTCTCCAAAAAGGAAAATTGGCTGTGTTCAAAAGAAAAAAATGAGAATACAAAAACTCCTCTGAAAGAGGACTTCTCATTCAAAAAGAAAAGTAGATATAAAAAAACTCCTCCCAAAGAGGTCTTCCCTTCATAAACAGGGAATACAAAAACTCCTCCAAAGAGCTGCTCTCCTTTAAAGAAAAGAGGGATTAATGAAAAAATACTCCCAAAGGGAGACCCTCTGTGAAAAAAAGAAACAAAAAGCCAAAGCTCCGAAGAGGGCGATTTTCTGATTCTTTGCCTAAAACCACGGGACGCTTCAGAAGGGACCGTGGTATCTCTTTCCCATATCCCTACGGCTTATCCCCGAGGAAAAAGGTTCAAATTTGCGAAAATCCTAAAGTACGAATAAAATCGGCTTATTTGGATTTCATTTTATTTAAGAACTCGACTCTGTTTTGTAGGAAATGGAACTTTGAAATGTTTTCCAAGTTTTCCTACCCAAAAACCTCTATTGAGTAGCAGGTATTGAAACCCGAATGAAGGGAAGTATGAAAAATGGAAGTCCTTTTCGATACAAGTTAAAAGGAGTTCCTTTTTAAAATTTTTTTTTTCGAAAAACCCACAAATGTCAAAAAGATAAGGGTAGAACCTGCTTGGAGCAGACAGCCTCAAAAGGCTCTCTCCAAAGCTCGAAAACCCGAAAATGTCTAGAAGACATGGGTAAAACCTGCTCGGAGCAGCCTACCTCAAAAGGCACTCTTTGGGCTCAAAACCCCAAAAACAATAACATTTTTCTCATGCATGCATCCAAAAATCGTCTATGCATGATCATACATAGGGAAACCTAGGAAAAGTCCCCTTTTGCTAAAAATCCCCACCTATGATAAAAGAAAACAGGGTTTTGCGAAATAAAAATAGTGTATTCTCGAGAAAATTTGAGAGGAAAACCAAAATGGGGTGTTATCTTCTTCGCCATTATCTAAATCAATTTGGATAATGCCAAAGAGGGGCATTTGTAAACACCCTGAATTTTCCAAAAATAAAAAACTCTCAAAAACACAAAAAGCTCGTTTGAGCCAAAACGACAACCTATTTTAAAATGTGAAAACAGGTACAAAAGGCAAAAGGAGAGCCCCGACAAGAAGGGCAAATCGAGTCTGGAGTCTCAAAAGCCACCCCCTGTTCAAAAACGAAAGAAAAGAGAGCCCGTTTGGAGAAAAGCCCGATAAAAGGGTAAAAATGTAATTTGGGTCAAAGAAAAAGTGCAAAGCAGCTTCAAAATGTTGAAAGAAGCCTAGTACCTGAGGAAGTCGACAGAAGTTTGAGACATGTCCTGTCAGAATGAAGAACGGAATCCATGCGGCAATCTGAGTTCGATATCAACGGGAACTGACCAGAAACCAAAATGGCAGACCAAAACAAACGCAAAAAAAGTCCTGAAAAGTAGAACACCGGTTGGAAGAAAGACTTGGAGAAGACCTAGGTCAGAGTTGGGCGTCCGATGAATCGAAGCCCGCTCGAAACCGATGGTGAAAAGCACTAAAAAACCAAGGAGCAGAAGAAAAGTCTGGATTGGGTTTAGACCCAAAAATATCCAGATCCAAATCTAGATCCAAATAGTGTTTGGATTGGATCTGGTTCTCAAAATATCCGAGATCCGAGATCCAAACCCAAATAAAAATTTGGAGTGGATATGGATGTCAAAATATCTAAGATCCGTGATTCAGATCCACATAGGGTTTGGATTGGATCCGGATAGCCAGACCCAAATCCAATATCCATTTAAAACCTCTATAAATAGAGGTACTAGGCTTGAAAAACCAGGGACGTGAGGCTCCAGGGAAGCTCCTCACGTGAAATAAAGGGGGGGGGAAGAGAGAGAAAAGGCCTTATTGGCCAAGGTGAGTTTTGGTTTGAGTTGGGATTGGCCCATGGAGGTAAGGGCTGCACCAACGAGTTGGCGTCTCCTTCAAGCTGAAGTGGAGCATTGCATGGTGGAGCTTGGCGGCTTGAGCGGCAGCTTGGAGTGGTGCTGCAACATGGCAGGTCCCCTAAGCCCTAACCTAACCCACTTCTTCCTCTAATCCTCTAGACCACCCATCCTAGCCAAACAGCCCCAAAAACAGCCACTAAACCAGCCAAGTTCTGGCCGATTTTCACCATGACTTCTACCCTAAACTCTACCTTAAACTCTACCCTAAACAACCTCCCTAAACCACCTAAAGTTCGGCCAAGTGCTGGCCAAACTTCCCTTTGAAAACCCACCTAGCTCGAGCCACCTTGGCTCGAGCTCCTTCTCTAAAACCCACAGCCTGCACCAGCAAGCCGTGTCCCATTTTCCACCCAAGTTCTGGCCTGCCCTAAAGGCAGGCCAACTACCTAAGAACCAGCCCAGCCTTTGACTAGTTTTCCCTCCCCACACACCTAAGACAGCCCGGCCAAAGGTGGCCAGGCTTCCTCCCTTTTTCACCATAACTTGGCCTGCCATTCGGCAGGCCACCTAAACCTAAACACAAGGCCAAACCAGGCCATGTGTTACCTTTTTTTTTTACACCATACCAGGCCTGCCTTAAGGTAGGCCATTCACCTTAAAACCACTCGGCCATACTGGTCGTGGTCCCTTACCAAAGACCCAAGACAACCCCACAACCACCTTGGCCAACCCTAGGTAACCAGTCCCGATTTCACCTCAAACCAAACTCGAGCCACCTTGGCTCGAGCCACCCTAGCCTAGACAAAACCTAGCTAGGACCACCCCCAAGTCTCCTTTAAACCAAGTTCACTCAAGTCACCTTTGGCTCGAGTCACACAAGACCTAAACCAAGGCCAAATGCTGGCCTAATACCAAGTCTAAACCATACCTAAACCAGGGCCAAATGCTGGCCTAATACCAAGTCTAAACCATACCTAAACCAAGGCCAAGTGCTGGCCAAATACCAAGTATAAACCTCACTAAAACCAAGGCCAAATGCTGGCCGAATCCTAAACCTAAACCCTATCACTCGAGCCAAGGTGGCTCGAGTCTTACCTTGCCCAAACCGGCCCAAAGTAGCCCCAAACCCATTATAGCTTGCAGCTCCCGGAACTCCAAGTCTCTCCAAGCTCTCAAGCTCTCCGGCTTCGCTCCCACGTGCCCCGGACTCCATAAGAAGAAGGTGGATTCGCTTCTTGTACAATCCCAAATCAAGAACCTGGAAAAGTGTATGTCGTTTGATATATATCAAGTCTCTTTTCTATTCAATTCAATTCGTGATACAGGGTTGTAATAATGGAGCATCGTCTCTCCCCGGAATGTAATAACGGTGCTGGACACACGAAACACACACGTACACTTGAGCCTTTCCGCTCTTATCTCGTACACAAGCACCATGTACACAATTGAGCCTTTTCGCTCTTATCATATACATACGTATTTCAATTCAGCTAGGTTGTTATATTAAGTCGTGTGAGTTTGTCTTTCAATTACACACTCACACCCAAGAAACACCCGAGCGATTGCTCAAACACCTCACGCACATTTTGGCCTCAGAAGCCACTAAGATATAGCCATATCTATATATTTTCTGATGCGTGAGTTTTCCCGGTTCAGCTGTGTACGCATTTCAATTCCGGGTTTTAAATTCAGTCGTGTGTGTTGTCTTTCAATTCATACATACACACACACACCACAATTGAGCCTTTCCGCTCTTATATATATCTATATCTCCCTTCTACTGTGTTTTACGGTTCAGTTGCGTGTGTTGCATTTCAATTTATACACAACACCCATGCACACATTGAGCCTTTCCGCTCTTAAGATATAGATATATTTAAATTTCTGCAATTTACATTCAAGTCATGTGAGTTGCATTCAATTTGGGTTTTCCCTTCTGCTAAGTCTTTAAATTTCGGGTTTTACATACAAGTGGTGTGAGTTGCATTGCATACTCACCATACTCGAGCTAGAGTGCATACCTGCATCGAACAAACCCGAACAAATCGTGCAAAAATGCCCATCTTAGGCCACTTTGCACACACTCCACGCCTAAGTGGTTGAAACTGAAAGACTTAGGGTCGCCCAAATCAAAAACTCGCTAAGTGCATGATTTCAAAAGGATTTTCAAACACCTGTTTGTTCAAAAATCGATTTTTAGTTTAACTTGTTTCAAACGAAGTCTCTAAGCGTACAGACTGACCCTTGCGTGTCGGTGCAAGAAGGTCTGCGACAAAAAGATCCCGCTTGCCTGCAATTGCCTTTCAAAAGTCGGATATTTCAAAACTACTTGGCTAGTTTGAGTAAGCTAGCTGGCATGCCCTAAAAGCGAACGTAGATTGCGAAAAGATTCACTCCAGGCCTAAGAAACCCAGAGTCAAAGATTTTCCGTGTCTACACATATACATATGTATTTCAATTCAGCTGGGTTGTTACATTAAGTCGTGTGAGTTTGTCTTTCAATTACACACTCGCACCCAAGAAACACTCGAGCGATTGCTCAAACACCTCACGCACATTTTGCCCTCAGAAGCCACTAAGATATAGCCATATCTATATATTTTCTGCTGCGTGAGTTTTCCCGGTTCAGCTGTGTACGCATTTCAATTCCGGGTTTTAAATTCAGTCGTGTGTGTTGTCTTTCAATTCATACATACACACACACGCCACAATTGAGCCTTTCCGCTCTTATATATATCTATATCTCCCTTCTACTGCATTTTACGGTTCAGTTGCGTGTGTTGCATTTCAATTTATACACAACACCCATGCACACATTGAGCCTTTCCGCTCTTAAGATATAGATATATTTAAATTTCTGCAATTTACATTCAAGTCGTGTGAGTTGCATTCAATTTGGGTTTTCCCTTCTGCTAAGTGTTTAAATTTCGGGTTTTACATACAAGTGGTGTGAGTTGCATTGCATACTCGCCATACTCGAGCTAGAGTGCATACCTGCATCGAACAAACCCGAACAAATCGTGCAAAAACACCCATCTTAGGCCACTTTGCACACACTCCACGCCTAAGTGGTTGAAACTGAACGATTTAGGGTCGCCCATATCAAAAACTCACCAAGTGCATGATTTCAAAAGGATTTTCAAACACCTGTTTGTTCAAAAATCGAATTTGAGTTTAACTTGTTTCAAACGAAGTCTCTAAGCATACAGACTGACCATTGCGCATCGGTGCAAAAAGGTCTACGACAAAAAGATCTTGCTTGCCTACAATTGCCTTTTAAAAGTCAGATATTTCAAAACTACTTCTCTAGTTTGAGTAAGCTAGCTGGCACGTCCTAAAAGTGAACGTAGACTTCGAAAAGATTCACTCTAGGCCTAAGAAACCCGAAGTCAAAGATTTTCCGTGTCTACAACCGCCTTGTATCATGGCCTTTGAGCCGATGATACTTGCAGAATTTGTTTAAAAATTCCCCCTTCAAAGTGACTCCCTCTGGAATCTCGGGTTGTTCAATTATGCCTTGGGTGAGTAGGAGGTCTAGGACCTCCGATACAGGTTGCCCCAGTGGAGTGTACTCCCGTCTTTCAAAGGGTTTTTGAAAACTTTTCTCCCTTTTATTTTCTATTCTTTCAAAATTTCGTGAATCACTTGCCGGGCTTGGATCCATCCGGACATTGGTGATTTTGTGGGGCTTTGCCCCTTTGTCCACGGTGGGTAGCCCATAAGTGTTGGGCTTCTCCAAGCGAGTTTTCGAAAGCTCGCTTCCTTTCCATAGATGATCGTAAATCCCTTTTTTCAAATTTGTTTCGAAAAGGGATTCCTTTTTTATCAACTTATGGAAAGTTGAGATTTTATGAAGCGAGAGAAGGGTTTTTAACTCGTTTTTTAAATTATCCAAGATGAGCATGACTACACATCCTTCAAATATTGGCTCTCGCACTTGACCTAGGAGAAACCTCCAACAAACGATGAACGTATGTACGTCTTCGTTCACACCTTGTTTTGTGTCCCTCAAGGTGTTTAAAGTCGGTGTGACTTCTACGTTATGCAAGAATCTTTTCATAAAGTAGTTCGCTAACTCTTCAAAAGTTACGAACTGGCTAAGGTCGTAGGAATCCAGCCATTTGGCAGCTGTGCCCTTGAGGGACAAAGGAAACCAATACACCCATTTCATCGAGTCCTTCTTTTTCTTATGGGCTCGACGAGAGAAAAGCTGCAAGTGAGACCTAGGGTCTCCCATGCCATCATACCGATGAAAGTTCGGTATTTCGTCGTCACTATCTGTTTCATAGTCCACAGGTAAGAAATCAGACAAGGCGTAACTCCTTTTCTCTTTATTTTGCCCTCTCAGCAGCTGCTGTAGGGCTTTACGGTCCTTGTGTGTGAAGGACTCGTGGTATTGGTTACCTTCCATTGCGGAAGTCTCTCTATGTTTGCGATGTTTTTCAAATTCTTTCTTGCCTTTTGGTTCGCCGTTTGACGAACATGAATCGCCTGCTTCAGCCTCTTGGCTAAGAGCAGCGATCTTGGCCTCGAAATCCCTTCTCAAGTCCTCAATCTCTTCTAGTTTGTTTTGCTTTTTCGAAAACCTCCTAGAGTGAGAACTTGATGCGCATGAGCCGTGGCTAGATACCTCTTGGGAGCCTGGACTCGACATGCTTCAATATGCTTTTCAAAAAAATCCTAGATATGAAATGCAACAAACAAAGTTAAAAACACTTTCTTTGAAAAATTTTCGTGAGGTTTTTCGACATGGACTGACTCTGCACAAGGCCCAGGTCCCACCGGGCATGCCAAATCCTGTAGACACGAAAAATTCTCACTTCTGGTTCTTAGGCCCGAAGTGAACCTTTTCGTGTGTGTAACTCATTTTTATAACAAGGGTGTGCCAGCTAGCTTACTCAAGCTAGCGAAGTAAGTTTTTGAAATCTAACTCTTTTGGGGTGACTGTGAGCAAGTGAGCTCTTTTCATCGCAGACCTTCTTGCACCGATGCGCAAGGGTCAGTCTGTACGCTCGGCAAAGTCGTTTTAAATCAAATAATCTCTTTGAAAATACCTAAAGTGTTTGGGCTTTGTTTGTATGATTGCAAGTTTTATTTTCACGTGGGATTTGCACGTGCCTATGTCTTTCACTTTTATGCTTTTTAGGGCCAACTAGGTGTTTGCGTAAGTGACCTAAGTTGGACGATTTTTGCACGGGAGTGTGGGGTTTTGCTTTGATGCAATATGCATCCTAACTCGTGGTATGGCGTGGGTGTTGTGTATATATGTAAAGACAACTCACATGACTTGTAATGTAAAATCTAAATAGAATTGCAATATGGCCCTTATTAGGGTCTTGGGAGTAAGAGCGGAAGCTCAATGTGTGTGAGTGTGGAATTGAAAGATCACACACACAACTTGAATGAAACACCCAAATTAAATTGTAATATGGCCCTTATTAGGGTCTTGGGAGTAAGAGCGAAAGCTCAATGTGTGTGAGTGTAGAATTGAAAGACAACACCAACGACTTGAATCAAAACCCACGCAGCTGAATATATATAAGTATATCTATATCTTAGGGGTTGTCAAGGCCCGTGTGTGTGCCAAAAGGGTGTGCAACTAAGAGCGGAAAGGCTCAAGTGCACATGTGTGTTGGTGTGTCAAACCACATTATTACAATCGGGGGGAGACAACGCTCCATTATTACAACCCCGTATCAAATTCAATTAAATGTAAGCAAGTTCATATAATGGACCGAGTTAGGCATTTACATGTAGTTGGTCCATGTTCAACTTGCTTAGCTATGGTCTCGTGAGTCGCCTTGGGCAGCCGAAGGGGAGCTCCTTAGGTGGATGTGGGCGACATGTAGAGGGTGTTGGCCGGGTGGTATCTTGATGCTGGCCGAGTGGAAGGCACGGCAGGTAGGGGTGCTGGCCGGGGGGGTGAAGTGGCAGGTGGATGGGCTAGGTTGGTGTGGTGTTTGGCTGGGAAGAAGGGGGATTCAAGGAGGAGGTTCAGCTAGGAGCTAAGGTGTGGTGTTGAAGAGGGTGAATGGGATATGGTGTAGGTTGGCCGGGTGGAAGGGAGAAGGGAAGGATGCAAGTTGGCTGGTGGATGGGAGTGTGCAGCTAGGAAAGAAGGAGGTGAAGGGTTAGATGGGGTTGAGGTGGGGTACTAACCGTGAATGGAAGTGGTGCTGGTGGATGGATGTGGTGGCCAGCTGATAGTGGAAGAAGGGTGGCAGTCGAAGGGTGCTCCTCGCCGAAGATGGAAGGTGATGGAGTCGGTTGAAGTGGAGAGGTGGTAGCCGGTTGGAAAGGGGAAGTACTGGCCGAGTGGAAGGAGTGGTGGTGGAATGGCCAGTGGATGGGCTTGGTGGTGGAGCTTGGAGGGAGTGGAGAAGAGTGGAAGAGAGAGAGTGGAACCCGCAAGGAAGGGGGGTCTTTATAGGCTGGAAATGGGATGGGTCGGTTAGGGGGGTATGGGCCAGATATTTGTAATAAGGTGGGCATGGGACATGGTTTGGGGTAGGTCGGTTAGGGGGGGGCTGGTTAGTGGTTTAGGGTAGGTCGGTTAGGTGGGCTGGGACTTAGTGGTTAGGGGTTTAATTTGGTGCACTAAGGTGGGTTTAGGCTTAGTTGGTTAGGGTCTAGGTGGTCTAGCTAGGTGAGGTCGGCTAGGTGAGGTTGGGGCGGTTTTGGGTGAGAAGGGCTAGGTTTGGGTTAGGTTTAGGGGAAATGGCTAGGTGAGGTGGGCTAGCTTAGGGCTAGGTTTAGGAACCTCCCTTGGCGCCGGTCCATTGACCCAGTTGCAGCCATGTCCAAGTTGGTGCAGCCCCAGGTTAGGTGTAGGTGCATACAAGCTTAAACCCACACTCTAGGCTAAACCCACAAGGTTAACCCATCCTTGACCAAAAGTCAAGCCTACCAACTTTCTCACTCATACTTTATCACCCCCCTTTCTCTCTCTACCCAAGCTTTTCACGTGAAATATTTATGGGCCCCACCTCCATTTATGAGAAGGTGATGTGGACCATGGATGTAGATATTGGATTTGGATCTTGGGATCCAAATCCAAATCCAAATCCAAATACATGTTGGGTTTGGATCTGGATATATATGGTCCAGATCCGGCCCAAATATGATTTTTTGATTCCTTCATGGCTTTTCGAAATGGACGGTTTGTGCGGGGCCTGACTGCATCAGTACTCCGTCTTGCATTGGGTCTTCGCCAACATTGTCGTTCACTCTTCTTCTCACCTTCAGGAGTTCATTTTGAGCAAATTTCTGATATCTGGGGCTTGGATGTTTGAGAATTTGGGGATGATTTTGATACGAGCATTGATGTGCCGGGCTTGAAGTATGCTTCGGGTCTGGGCTCTCCTTTGCCTTTTCGGTCTTGCTTTCGTCAAGCCAGGCTGCTTTTGAGGTTTCAAAATACCTTTTAAGGTCTAAAACTATATGTATATAGTTTTAAAGCGTATATATGGTTTCAACATATGTACAGGGTTGTCTGGAAGGCTCCTGGGTTTCTAGACTCAAAATAGCCCTTTGGGGCTGCTTTTGCAAAACTAGGCATATTTGAAAAAATCATGGGATTTTGGGGTGTTTACAATAACATGGACGATAGCAAGTTCCAAAATCATGAATTATATCAAAACGTTTCAAAAAACAAAAAAATGTGGAACATGCTATTGAACATGGGATACATGCCATACCAAAGTCTAGGGAATCAAAACCAAGGTTGCCTCGAGCCCATAGTGCCAAGTGCCAACCCAAGCCGATATGGGATCGGCTATATTCCAAAAATACCACTAGAACCACCAGCTATGACCACCTGGGTCAAGGGTGCCCTGGAACCTAGTGAAGCAGAAACCTACGATTTAGACCTCTTGTTTAGAGTCTAACTTGTGGTGTTTTCCTTTGTAGGTATGATGGAAGATCCCTTCTTAAACCAAAATCCAAAAAAAATTGAAAAATCTCAAAATTCAAAAACAATTTGAAAAATCTCAAAAACCAAAAACATTTGAAAAGTGTAAAAAAATAAAAAAAAGTGTTGTTTGTATATCCCCCAAAATCCTTTCTTTACAAAAATCCAAAAAAATCAAAAAATTAGAAATTTCCAAAAACAAAATCCTATAGATACTAGCTCCTGGTAAAAATTTAGAAAAGGCCAAGGATTTCGAAGAGAAAATCGTCTTCATAGCAAGACAGAAAGCTTCGAAACCTGTAGAACTTCCAAAACAAAAACCAGGAGTTTTCAAAACCCATGCATCAAGTTCAAATTCCCTAGGATTCAATACTCTCGAGAATGATCAAAGCCTAGAAGAGGATCCCCTTTTCCCTGAGGAGGATCCCACTTCCGAGCTTCCCGAGTTTAACAAAATCCTTGATTTTGAAAAACCTTCGCATTCTATAGGAGGGGATTTCATAGAGATCAATTTAGGGAATGAAACAAAACCCATTCACATTAAGATAGGCACATGTTTGCATGAGCATGAAAAAGCATCATTCATTGCATTCTTGAAAACCTATATCGATGTGTTTGCATGGACATATGAAGACATGCCGGGTATGGACCCAAGAGTCGTAAAGCACTGTCTTCCCCTAGATTTGGATTCGAAACCCATAAAGCAAAAGCTTAGAAAGATTCATCCGAACGTACATGCGCAAGTTAAGGAGGGTTTAGAAGATCTGCTAAAGGTCGGTTTTATAAAACCCATTGCGTATTCTGATTGGTTGTCAAATATTGTGGTAGTTCGAAAAACCAATAGGAAAATTCAAATATGCATCGATTTTAGAAACCTAAACAAAGCCACTCCAAAGGATAACTTTCCTTTACCAAACATTGATTTGATAGTCGATAGTACTGCAAATCATGAAATGTTTTCATTCATGGATGGCTATTCAGGATATAACCAAATCAAATTAGCCCCAAGAGATCAGGCTAAAACTGCTTTCACCACACCCTGGGGCACATACTGCTATACGGTCATGCCCTTTGGTTTGAAAAATGCCGGTGCCACCTACCAAAGAGCCATGACTACGATCTTTCACGATCAAATTCATGAGCTCATAGAGGTATATGTGGATGATCTTTTGGCTAAATCAAAAACTCGATGCACCCATATCGAATGTTTACAAAAAATTTTTGAAAGGCTTAGGCTTTACAAAGTAAAGCTAAACCCTCAAAAATGTGTCTTCGGAGCAGAATCCGGTAAGCTCTTGGGCTTTATGGTAAGCCAAAGGGGCATCAAAATCGACCCCTATAAGTGTAGAGCCATCATAGACATGTCTCCACCCTCCAATCTTACGCAAATTCGTAGCCTCCAAGGTCGCCTCTAATCAATTCGTAGGTTTATTTCGAACCTTGCTACAAGATGTGAACCTTTCAACAAAGTTTTGAGAAGAGGGGTGAAATTTGTGTGGGACGATGATTGTCAAAAACTTTCAAAAGACTAAAAGCGTATTTGGTTAATCCTCCTGTTTTAAACACTCCAAAGCAAGGAAAAACTCTTTTACTTTATATTTCAGTGCATGCGAATGCTTTGGGTGCATTATTAGCTCAATATGAGGATGATACCCATAAAGAGTATGCCATCTACTATATTTCGAAAACTCTATTGGCTTATGAACGAAATTATCAAGCCATGGAGAAGACTTGCTTGGCCTTGGTATGGGCCTGTCAGAAATTTTGACACTACTTCCTAGATCATGAGATCTGGATAGTGTCTAGGCTTGATCTAATCAAGCATCTATTTGAAAAACCTATCCTCACGGGTAGGTTGGGTAAATGGCAGCTCCTCTTAATGGAGTATGACCTGAAATTCCACCATCAAACTTCCATCAAGGGGCAAGCCCTAGCCGACTATGTGGTCGACTTCCCTTTAGAAGATGCGTATCCCACACTTGATAAAATGCCCGATGAAGGCATCTTTCAAAACCAATTTCAAAATCACATTTTATCAAATTGCTTAAACGAAAACCAAGTGTGGAAGATGCACTTCGATGGGGCACGAAACCAAAGAGGGGCTGGGGCAGGAATCATCCTCATATCCCCTGAAAAAGGAGAAATACCCATAGCCATTCGCCTAGATTTCGAATGTTCCAACAATACAGCCGAGTATGAAGCACTCTTACAAGGCTTAAAAATTTTGAAAACTCTAGGGGCATCATGCATCGAAGTCTTTGGAGATTCTTTACTTGTCATAAATCAAGTGTTAAAGATTTGGCAAGTCAAAAACGAAAAACTTCTTCCATACCATGAATTGGCCACCAAGCTAGTCGAGTCGTTCAAATCGTGTACACTTACACACGTAGGCAGAGAGGATAATGGCATAGCCGATGCCCTCTCATCCTTGGGCTCAGCCCTAAGGGTCGATCCCACTTTGGGAACCAGACCCTTAGAAATATGGCACTCGCCCACTCCATTCACACACGATTTGGAAATTTACCAAAATAACACAATTTCCACTAAAAAACCCTAGTTTCAAGACATTAAAGAGTTCTTAGAAAATGGAGGATTTTCAGAATACGCTTCGTCCAAAGACAAAGCTTTTATTTGAAAAATTTCAACCTGATATCTAATTTTGGGAGGGGTACTTTACAAAAAGAGTTTCACTAGCATAGTAATGCATGTAATTCGACGATGGAGAATGTGGAGGGCATGTAAATGCCAATATGATGGCAATGAAAATACTTAGAGCGGATTATTTTTGGTCCACTTTAAAGCAAGATTGCCATGACCATGTTAGGAAGTGTCATCCATGTCAAGTGCATGGACACGCCATCCATACCCCGTCATCCACATTGCATTCCGTGGTCAGCCCCTGGCCATTCACCATGTGGATGTTTGACATCATAGGACCAATATTTTCACATGCATCAAATGGGCATAGGTTCATACTAGCAGCCATTGAATACTTTTCCAAATAGGTTGAAGCTACCTCCTGTAGACACGGAAAATTCTCACTTCTAGTTCTTAGGCACGAAGGGAACCTTTTCGTGTGTCTAAGTCATTTTTATAACAAGGGCGTGCCAGCTAGCTTACTCAAGCTAGCGAAGTAAGTTTTTAAAATCTGACTCTTTTGGGGCGACTGTGAGCAAGTGAGCTCTTTTCGTTGCAGACCTTCTTGCACAGATGTACAAGGGTCAGTCTATACGCTTAGCAAAGTCATTTTGAACAAATAACCTCTTTGAAAATATACGAAGTGTTTGGGTTTTGTTTGTATGGTTGCAAGTTTTATTTCATGTGGGATTTGCATGTGCCTATGTCTTCCACTTTTATGCTATTTAGGCCAACTAGGTGTGTGCGCAAGTGACCTAAGTTGGGCGATTTTTGCACGGGAGTATAGGGTTTTCTTTGATGCAATATGCAACCTAACTCATGGTATGGCGAATATGCAATGCAAACTCACACAACTCCAAGGGAAAACCCGAATTGAAAGACAATGCTTAAGGGAAATTGCGTAATGTAAATTGTAAAAGGGAAATTGCACAAGGGAAATATGGCTATATCTTAAGAGCGGAAAGGCTCAATTGTGTAAGTGTGTGTCGTGTATATATGGAAAGACTACTCACACAGCTGAACCTTAAAACCCAAATCTTAAAGACATAGCGGAAGGGAAATACAACTATATATATATGGGCCCGAAGGTCACCAATGTATGCGTGGGTGTTGTGTATATATGTAAAGACAACTCACACGACTTGTAATGTAAAACCTAAATAGAATTGCAATATGGCCCTTATTAGGGTGTTGGGAGTAAGAGTGGAAGCTCAATGTGTGTGAGTGTGGAATTGAAAGATCACGCACACAACTTGAATGAAACACCCAAATTAAATTGTAATATGGCCCTTATTAGGGTCTTGGGAGTAAGAGCGAAAGCTCAATGTGTGTGAGTGTAGAATTGAAACACAACACTCAGGACTTGAATCAAAACCCACGCAGCTGAATATATAGAAATAGAACTATATCTTAGGGGCGGTCAAGGCCCGTGTGTGTGCCAAAAGGGTGTGCAACTAAGAGTGGAAAGGCTCAAGTGCATGTGTGTGTTGGTGTGTCAAACCACGTTATTACAATCGGGGGGAGACAACGCTCCATTATTACAACCTCGTATCAAAATTTAATTAAATGTAAGCAAGTTCATATAATAGACCAAGTTAAGACACTTACATGTAGCTGGTCCATGTTCAACTTGCGTGGACTTGGCCTTATGAGTCACCTTGGGCAGCCAAGAGGAGCTCCTTAGGTGGGTGCTCGCGGCAGGTGGGGGTGTTGGAGTGTGGTGGCCGGAAGAAGGTGTCTTGATACTGGCCGAGTGGAAGGAGTGGTAGGTGCTGGGCCGGGTGGTGGAGTGTCTAGGTGGATGGACTAGGTTTGGGTGATGCTAGGCTGGGAAGTGGGTGACTAAGGGAGGTGTTCAACTGGGAGCTAAGGTGTGGTGTCAAGGGGAGTTAATGGGGTATGGTGCAGGTCGGCCGGGTGGAAGGGTAGGCGTATGGGTGATGCTCGGCTAGGAAGAAGAGGGTGAAGGGAGGAGGGCAGGTGGATGAAAGTGGAAGAAAGGGGGGTACTAACCATGAAGGAGGCAGTGCTGGTGGTGTTGGAGTGGCTGGTTGGAAGAGGATGGAAGGTGGATGGAAGGTAGCCGGCAGGTGGATGGAGCGCTCGGTTGGGAGTGGAAGGGATGAAGGGTGGTGGAGTCAGCTAGAATGGAAAGGTGTTGGCCGGTGGTGGAGTGGCAGGTGCTGGCTGGGTCCTTGGAGCCTGGAGAGAGAGCCAACCCGCATGAAGGAGGGGGCTTATATAGGCTGGGATTGGGCTAGGTCGGTTGGTGGGTTGTGGGCCAGATATTTGTAATAAGGTGGGCATGGGACACGGTTTGGGGTAGGTCGGTTATGGGGGGCTGGTGAGTTTTTGGGGTAGGTCGATTAGGTGGGCTGGGACATAGTGGTTAGGGGCTTAGTTAGGTGCACTAAGGTGGGTTTAGGCTTAGTTGGTTAGGGTCTAGGTGGTCTAGCTAGGTGAGGTCGGCTAAGTGAGGTTGGGGCGGTTTTGGGTGAGAGGGGTTAGGTTTGGGTTAGGTTTTAGGGGAAATGGCTAGGTGAGGTGAGCTAGCTTAGGGCTAGGTTTAGGAACCTCCCCTTGGCACCGGTCCATTGCTCTAGTTGCAGTCATGTCCAAGTTGGTGCAACCCTAGGTCAAGTGCAGGTGCATACAAGCTCAAACCCACACTCTTGGCTAAACCCACAAGGTTAACCCACTCTTGACCAAAAGTCAAGCCTACCAACTTTCTCACTCATACATTATGCCCCCCCTTTCTCTCTCTACCCAAGCCTTCCAAGGTATTTCACGTGAAATATAGTGGGCCCCTCACCTCCATTTATGAGAAGATGATGTGGGTCATGGATATAGATATTGGATTTGGATCTTGGGATCCAAATCCAAATCCAAATACATGTTGGGTTTGGATCTGGATATATATGGTCCAGATCCAACCCAAATCTGATTTTTTTATTCCTTTATAGCGTTTCGAAACGGATGGTTTGTGCGGGTCCTGACTTCATCAGTACTTCGTCTTGCGTTGGGTCTTCGCCAACATTGTCGTCCGGTCTTCTTCTCACCTTCAAGAGTTCATTTTGAGCATTTTTCAGATATTTGGGGCTTGGATGTTTGAGAATTTGGGGATGCTTTTGATACGAGAGTTGATGTGTCGGGCTTGAGGTATGCTTCGGGTCTGGGCTCTCTTTTGCCTTTTCGGTCCTGCTTTGGTTAGGCCGGAAGGTTTTCGGGGTTTCAAAACACCTTTTTAAAGTTTAAAACTATATGTATAAAGTTTTAAAACGTAGATACAGGTTTGGAATATGGACAGGGTTGTCTGGAAGGCTCCTGGGTTTCCAGACTCAAAATAGCCCTTTGGGGCTGCTTTTGCAAAACCAGGCATATTTGAGTTAAATCGTGGGATTTTGGGGTGTTTACAGATGCCCCTCTTTGGCATTATCCAAATTTATTTGGATAATGGCAAAGACGACAACACCCCTTTCAATATCTCCCTAGATCTATCCACGAAAATATGGGATCGTCCCAATTTTTGAGCAAAATCTCTCTTTTAAAACCTTGTAAGAGGAGATATCACGCCAAAGGGGACATTTCTATGGTTTCTGGTCCTAAACGGGATCATGTTATGCAAGTGTTCATGCGTGGATATGCACATGCAGGACATGGATGAGACGCCAAGTAGGGCGACCTCCCAGAGACCAGATGGCATGGTCGAACTCTTTGAGACTTACGAAGACCTGCTGCTCCAAGTGAACGGGCCCTATGTTGCTCGATGTTTGATTTTTCAAAATCTATTTACAAAAAAGGGAAAACTGCTTTTAGCCTCAATCCTAAGGATTTTGAGCTCTTCGCGTTTGCCTTTGCTTGAGTCTTGACACTCGCTAATCTAGCGAAGGTTTTATAAGAAAACAAGCTATATTCCAAAATTCCTACACCTTACTCGAAACGTCAAATTCTCAAACAAAATGAAATTCAAGTAAGTAAATCCTATTTTTACTTTAGGATTCCTTGAAATGAACCATGTTTTACTTGGGATAAGCCAGAGGAATGGGAAAGAGATACCACGGTCCCTTCTGAAGCGTCCCATGGTTTTAGGCATAGAAGGCAGAAAACTACTCTTTTTTTGAGCTTTTTGGCCTTTTCTTCCTTTTTTCATAGAGGGTCTCCCTTTGGGAGTATTTTTTCTTTAATCCCTCTTTTCCATAAGAGAATCGAATTTTTGCTTTTGATTCATGTTTCTTTCTTTGGGAAAGAGATTTTGGCAGGGATTTCCCTTTGTTTTTGGCCATATTTTCCTTTTGGAAGGAGAAGAGAAGAGGGGAGGACTTATCCCAAGGTCATACTCGATCCATTCCAGATCAGCCTATTTCGA
The DNA here is from genome assembly GCA_036023115.1 of Brasenia schreberi. Taxonomy (NCBI): domain Eukaryota; kingdom Viridiplantae; phylum Streptophyta; class Magnoliopsida; order Nymphaeales; family Cabombaceae; genus Brasenia; species Brasenia schreberi. The sequence continues at coordinate 21,128,867 of JAYKKT010000072.1, forward strand.
AATAGCACATACTACTTGCAAGTATCTTACTATATTGAACTAGGCATTTCTTTGTAAGAAGAAGGATTTTGAAATGTAACCACGTATTTGGAAAGCTCCACTCTTTCACAAGTACAAATTCTCTAGCTCAGGGTTACACAATTCGTCTTTGAACCTTACTTTCGAGATTTCAAACCAATATGAATATTTAAGTATCCCTAGGAATTTTTGAAAATGGGAATTCAACCCAAATCCTACACATAATACTTCTTTAAGTATTGAATATTGATAGGATCTACTAAATTCCTACCTTCTACATCGATCAACCAATATGAGTTGTTCGTGGAGGTTACACGCACAACATAGGGTCCATCTCACTTGGGGCACCACTTTCCAAGTGGATGTGGGCCACGATAGTGGATGATTTTCAAAACTAGATCTCCCACTTCAAAGTGGTGAGGTCTCATATGTTTCTCATAATGTCGGGCGATCCTTTGCCGATATGCATGAGCATGATCCATAGCAAGGAGTCGCCTCTCATCTAACAAATCTAGTTCAGCCATCCTAGCATGCTGAAGCGTCTTTAGGAGGAGGTCGAGTGCAATGGATGTATGGAATAAATGCAGTCGTGTATGAATGGGAAGAATGGCGTTTGTGCCATAGACCAACTCAAATGGCGTGGCATTCGTGGGAGTCCGGATGGAAGTCCTATAAGCCCATAAGGCTTCATCCAGCTTCTCATGCCACGTCCTACCCTTTTCTAAAGTCTTCTCAATTATGCTAATGAGAGTCTTATTCATGGCTTTGGCTTGGCCATTGCCTTGAGGGTAGTAGGGTGAGGAGAAGTGGTGAGTTATGCCATAGGTGTTGCACAACTTGACCATCCGCTCGTTTATGAATGGGGTGCCATTATCGGACACAAGGTCTCTTGGAACTCCAAATCGAGCCAAGATATTCCTCCTAATGAAGGCCACAACATGTTGCCCCTGTACGTTGGTCAGAGAGATGGCTTCGACCCACTTGGAGAAGTACTCAGTGGCTGCTAAAAGGAACCTATGCCCATTCGATGCCTTTGGAAATATTGGGCCTACAATATCAAACGCCCACATGATAAATGGCCAAGGGCTCACCACGGAATGCAATGATGATGATGGGATATGAATGGCGTGTCCATGCACTTGACATGGATGACACTTCCTAACATGATCGTGGCAATCCTTTTTCAGGGTGGACCAAAAATAGCCCGCTCTAAGTATTTTCATTGCCATCATATTGGCATTAACATGACCTCCACATTCTCCATCGTGGAATTCATGCATAACAGTCCTAGCCTCCTCTAGGTCAACACATCTTAGTAAGATGCCGGTAAAACTCTTTTTATACAAAACCCCACCCAAAATCGTGTATCGAGTAGAAATTTTCTAGATGAATGCCTTATCTTTGGATGTGGCATCCTCAGCGAATCTCCCATTTTCTAGAAAACATTTGATGTCATAGAACCAAGGTTTTTTAATAGAATCTGGATTATTTTGGCAAATATCCAAATTGTGTGTGGATGGAGTGGGTGCATGCCATATCTCTAAGGATCGGGTTCCCAAAGTGGGATCGACCTTTAGGGTTGAACCCAAGGATGAGAGGGCATCGGCAACGCCATTATCCTCTCTTCCTATGTGTGTGAGTGTATACGATTGGAAGGACTTAACCAATCGAGTGGCCAACTCGTGATATGGAAGAAGCTTTTCGTTTCTAACTTGCCAAATTTTTAAAACTTGGTTTATAACGAGGAGCAAATCTCCAAAGACCTCGATGCATGCTGCCCCTAGAGTTTTCAAAATCCTTAAGCCTTGTATGAGTGCTTCATACTCGGCTATGTTGTTGGAACATTCGAAATCTAGGCGAATTGCTATGGGGATCTCACCCTTTTCAGGGGATATGAGGATGACCCCGGCACCAGCCCCTCGTTCGTTTCGTGCCCCATTGAAGTGCATCTTCCACACTTGGTTTTCAAAAGAGTTTGCCAAAATGTGATTTTGAAATTGGTTTTGTAATATGCCTTCATCAGACACTTCACTAAGTGTGGGATAGGCATCCTCTCAGGGGAACTCAACCACGTAGTCTGCTAGGACTTGCCCCTTAATGGAGATCTGATGATGGTATTTCAGGTCATACTCCATTAGGAGTTGCCATTTACCCAACCTAACCGTGAGGATGGGTTTTTTGAATAAGTGCTTGATTTGATCAGGCTTGGACACTATCCAGATCTCATGATCTAGGAAGTAATGTCGAAATTTTTTACAGGCCCATACCAAGGCCAAGCATGTCTTCTCAATGGCTTGATAATTCCTTTCATAAGCCAAGAGAGTTTTTGAAATATAATATATGGCATACTCCTTGTGAGTGTCATCCTCGTATTGAGCTAACAAAGCTCCCAAGGCGTTCGCATGCACGGAAATGTAAAGTAGAAGAGGTTTTTCTTGCTTTGGAGGATTTAAAACAGGGGGATTAACTCAGTATGCCTTTAGTCTTTCAAATGACTTTTGGAAGTCGTCATCCCATGAAAATTTCATGCCCTTTCTCAACAACTTGTTGAAGGGTTTGCATCTAGTCGTCAGGTTTGAGATAAACCTACGAATGGATTGTAATCGACCTTGGAGGCTACGAATCTACGTGAGATTGGAGGGTGGAGCCATGTCTATGATGGCTCTACACTTAGAGGGGTCGACTTCTATGCCCCTTTGGCTCACCATAAAGCCTAAGAGCTTTCCGGACTCTACTCCGAACACACACTTCTGAGGGTTTATTTTTACTTTGTAAAGTCTAAGCCTTTTGAAAATCTTTTGTAAGCATTTGATAAGGGTGCATCGAGTTTTGGATTTGGCCAAGAGATCATCCACATATACCTCTACGAGCTCATGAATCTGATCATGGAAGATCGTGGTCATAGCTCTTTGTTACGTGACGCCGGCATTTTACAAACCAAAGGGCATGACTGTATAGCAGTATGTGCCCCATGGGGTTGTGAAAGCAGTCTTACCCTGATCTCGTGGGCTTAGTTTGATTTGGTTATATCCTGAATGGCCATCCATAAATGAAAACATTTCATGATTTGCAGTACTATCGACTATCAAATCTATGTTTGGTAAAGGATAATTATCCTTTGGAGTGGCTTTATTCAGGTTTCTAAAGTCGATGCATATTCGAATCTTCCCATTGGTTTTTCGAACAACCACTATATTGGATAACCAATCAAAATATGCAATGGGTTTTATAAATCCGGCTTTTAACAGATCTTCTAAACCCTCTTTGACTTGTGCGTGTACGTTTGGATGTATTTTCCTAAGCTTTTCCTTTATGAGCTTTACATCCGCATCTAAGAGAAGACGATGTTCGACAATACTCGGGTCTATGCCCAGCATGTCTTCATACGTCCATGCAAACACATCTAAGTAGGTTTTTAGAAATGCAATGAATGATGATCTTTCATGCTCATGCAAACATGCACCTACCTTAATGAGTTTGGGCTTTGAATCACTCCCTAGGTTTATCTCTATGAAATCTCCTCCTACTGAATTTGAAGGCTTTTCAAAATCGAGAATTTTATGAAATTCTGGGAGCTCAGAAGTGGGATCTTCCTCAAGGGGATCCACCTCTAGGCTTTGATCATTCTCATGGTTTATAGATCCTAGGGAATTTGATGCATGGATTTTAAAAAGACCTGGTTTCACACTTGGAATTTCTATTGATTTCAAAATTTTTGGTCTGGTTATGCAGACAACATTTCTTTCGAAATCTTTTCCTTTTCCCAAATCCTTAATAGGAGCAGCTATGTACAAAATCTTTTTGGAATTTCGTAAACTTTCAATTTTTTTGTGTTTTTGTAAAACAAGCATTTTGGGAACTATACACACTACTCTTTTTTCGAGTTTTTCATTTTCAAGTGTTTTTGGCTTTTGTAATTTTTCCATTTTTTTAGTTTCGAGTTTTTTAAATGTTTTTGTATTTTTGATTGAGGGATCTTACATCATACCTACAAAGGGAAAACGCTACAGGTTAGACTCTGAACAAGAGGTCTAAATCGTAGGTCTCTTCTAAGATAGGCTCCAGGGCACCTTTGACCCAGGTGGTCATAGGGGGTGGTTCTGGTGGTATTCTAGGAGTATAGCCGATCCAATATCGGCTTGGATTGGCCCTAGGCAGTATGGGTTCTAGGAGACCCTAATTTTGTGCCCCTAGACTCTTGTATGGTAAATAGCCCATATTTAACAGCATGTTCCATGATTTTTTGTTTTTAGAAAAATTTTGATATAAATCGTGGTCCTGGAACTTGTTGTCGTCTATGTTATGCACATAGGGCTTTTTATCCAGGGGTTTTGGAAATAGGGGATTCTTGGGTTTTCCTAGAATGGTCAGAACTTTGAGGGGGCTAGCCTTGGGTGGCCCCTTCACATATACGACCTTCCTAGGGTTTTTTAATGTGAGCCTTGGTGGCTCGAGGAAGGTCTGCCCCAGTTTTACCTCTTGGGTCTGGGAACTTGACAAGCAAGGGGAATTTATGACCCCTTGAAGCTGAGGGTGACTCTCACCTAGGATCACTACGACTTGGTCCCTAAAAGGGATTTTGACACACCTGTGGAAGGTGGATGGCACAGCGCACAAGCTGTGTATCCAAGGCCTTCACAACAACAGGTTATAATGGGGGTGGATGTCCAGGACATGGAACACTCCCGTGTGTGCTATCCCTCTCGTTTCCATGGGGAGTTCCATAGATCCTAGTGGTCTAGATGCATTCCCATCATATCCAGTGATGACGATGGGTCTTGGGTTTACGGATGTCAAGGTGACTCTGATTTAGTTCGCCACATGAAGTGGAAGGATCTTGAGCCCTCCACCCCCATCGACTAGGCACCTATCCAGAGAGTGGTTATTCAGAACCACCTCGATATTTAGGGCCTGGTTATGGAACTCGTAGGGTCTTTCTACATCGTCTTCTGAGAATACGATGGGCATTTTTGCTCCTATGGAGGCCACTTGATTGGACAAGGATTCTGGGGTTATGTTCGAACTAACCTTTTCTCTTTCTAGAATTTTCTCTAACACGAGTCTATGCCTAGGTGAAGTTTGTATTAGCTCTAGGATGGACATGTGTAGACACGAAAAATTCTCACTTCTGGTTCTTAGGCCCGAAGTGAACCTTTTCGTATGTCTAAGTCGTTTTTATAACAAGAGTGTGCCAGCTAGCTTACTCAAGCTAGCGAAGTAAATTTTGAAATCTGACTCTATTGGGGGACTGTGAGCAAGTGAGCTCTTTTCATCGCAGACCTTCTTGCATCGATGCGCAAGGGTCAGTCTGTACGCTTGGCAAAGTCGTTTAAAACAAACCTCTTTGAAAAATACCCGAAGTGTTTGTGCTTTGTTTGTATGATTGCAAGTTTTATTTCACGTGGGATTTGCACGTGCCTATGTCTTTCACTTTTATGCTTTTTAGGGCCAACTAGGTGTGTGCGCAAGTGACCTAAGTTGGGCGATTTTTGCAAGGGAGTGTGGGGTTTCCTATGATGCAATATGCGTCCTAACTCGTAGTATGGCGAATATGCAATGCAAACTCACACAACTCCAAGGGAAAACCCGAATTGAAAGACGATGCTTAAGGGAAATTGCGTAATGTAAATTGCAAAAGGGAAATATGGCTATATCTTAAGAGTGGAAAGGCTTAATTGTGCAAGTGTGTGTCGTGTATAAATTGAAATGCAACTCACACAACTGAACCTTAAAACCCAAATCTTAAAGACATAGCGGAAGGGAAATACAACTATATATATATGGGCCCTAAGGTCGCCAATGTGTGCGTGGGTGTTGTGTCTATATGTAAAGACTACTCACACGACTTGTAATGTAAAACCCAAATATAATTGCAGTATGGCCGTTACTAGGCTCATGGGAGTAAGAGCGAAAGCTCAATGTGTGTGAGTGTAGAATTGAAATACCACGCACACGACTTGAATGAAACACCCAAATAAGATTGCAATATGGCCCTTACTAGGGTCTTGGGAGTAAGAGTGAAAGCTCAATGTGTGTGAGTGTAGAATTGAAATACCACGCACACAACTTGAATTAAAACACCCAAATGAAATTGCAATATGGCCCTTACTAGGGTCTTGGGAGTAAGAGCGAAAGCTCAATGTGTGTGAGTGTAGAATTGAAATACCACGCACACAACTTGAAGAAAAACACCCAAATGAAATTGCAATATGGCCCTTACTAGGGTCTTGGGAATAAGAGCGAAAGCTCCATGTGTGTGAGTGTAGAATTGAAAGACAACACCCACGACTTAAGTTAAAACCCACGCAGCTGAATATATATAAGTATAACTATATCTTAGGGGCTATTAAGGCCCGTGTGTGTGCCAAAATAGTGTGCAGCTAAGAGCGGAAAGGCTCAAGTGCACGTGTGTGTTGGTGTGCCAAACCACATTATTACAATCGAGGGGAGACAACGCTCCATTATTACAACCTCATATCATATTCAATTAAATGTAAGCAAGTTCATATAATGGACCGAGTTAGGCACTTACGTGTAGCTAGTCCGTGTTCAACTTGCTTGGCTATGGCCTCGTGAGTCGCCTTGGGCATCCAAAGGGGAGCTCCTTAGGTGGATGTGGGCGACATGTAGGGGTGCAGGCCGAGTGGCGTCTTGATGCTGGCCGAGTGGAAGGCATGGCAAGTAGGGGTGCTGGTCGGGGAGTGGGTGACTAAGGGAGAAGGTTCAGCTAGGAGCTAAGATGGGTGGTGTTAAGGGAAGGTAGTGGGGTATGGTACAGGTCGGCCGAGTGTGAGGGAGAAGGGAAGGATACAAGTTAGTGGGTGGATTGGAGATGGTGGTGGGGAGTGGTGAAGGCAAGCTGGGGTTTAAGGTGGGGTACTAACCGTGCAAGGAGGTGGTGCTGGTGGATGGAAGTGGTGGCCGGATGGTGGTGGAAGAAAGGTGGCAGCCGAAGGGTGGAGCTCCTCGCCGAAGGTGGAAGATGGTGGAGTCGGTTGAAGTGGAGAGGTGGTAGCCAGGTGATGAAGTGGCGGTGGAAGGGCAGGTGGATGGAAGTGGTGGAGCTTGGAGGGAGTGGGGGGGGGGATGAGAGTGGAAGAGGAGAGAGTGAAACTCACAAGAAAGGGGGGTATTTATAGGCTAGGAATGGGTTGGGTTGGTTGGAGTAGTATGGGCCAGATATTTGTAATAAGGTGGGCATGGGGAGTGGTTTAGGGTAGGTCGGTTAGGGGGGTTGGGACTTAATGGATAGGGGTTTAATTAGGTGCACTAAAGTGGGTTTAGGCTTAGTTGGTTAGGGTCTAGGTGGTCTAGCTAGGTGAGGTTGGCTAGGTGAGGTTGGGGCAGTTTTGGGTTAGGTTTCTAGGGAAAGCGGCTAGGTGAGGTGGGCTAGCTTAGGGCTAGGTTTTAGGAACCTCCCCTTGGCGCCGGTCCATTGACCCAGTTGCAGCTATGTCCAAGTTGGTGCAGCCCCAGGTTAGGTGTAGGTGCATATAAGCTTAAACCCACACTTTAGGGTAAACCCACAAGGTTAACCCACCCTTGACCAAAAGTCAAGCCTACCAACTTTCTCACTCATACTTTATCACCCCATTTTCTCTCTCTACCCAAGCTTTTCACGTGAAAAATTTGTGAGCCCCACCTCCATTTATGAGAAGGTAATGTGGGACATGGATGTAGATATTGGATTTGGATCTTGGGATCCAAATCCAAATCCAAATCCAAATGCATGTTGGGTTTGGATCTAGATATATATGGTCCAGATATGGCCCAAATCTGATTTGTTTTATTCCTTCATGGCGTTTCGAAACGGATGGTTTGTGTGGGGCCTGACTTCATCAGTATTCCAACATTGTCGTCTACTCTTCTTCTCACCTTGCAGAGTTCATTTCGAGCAAATTTCTGATATTTGGGACTTGGATGTCCGAGAATCTGGGGATGATTTTTATACGAGAGTTGATGTGCCGGGCTTGAAGTATGCTCCGGGTCTGGGCTTTCTTTTGCCTTTTCGGTCCTGCTTTCATCAGGCCAAGCTGCTTTTGGGGTTTTAAAATACCTTTTTAAAGTTTTAAAACTATATGTATAGAGTTTTAAAACATATATATAGGTTCAAAGTATGTACAGGGTTGTTTGGAAGGCTCTTGGGTTTCCAGACTCAAAATAGCCCTTTGGGGCTGCTTTTGCAAAACCAGGCATATTTGAGTTAAATCGTGGGATTTTGGAGTGTTTACAGATGCCCCTCTTTGGCATTATCCAAATTTATTTAGATAATAGCAAAGACGACAACACCCCTTTCGATGTCTCCCTAGATCTATGCACGAAAATATGGGATCATCCCAATTTTTTAACAGAATCTCTCTTTTAAACTTGGTAGGAGGAGATATCACGCCAAAGGGGATTTCTAGGGTTTTTGATCCTAAACGGGATCATATTATGCAAGTGTTCATGCGTGGATGTGTACATGCATGACATGGATGAGACGCCCAGAATGGCGACTTCCCACAGAGCAGATGGTATGGTCGAACTCTTGAGACTTATGAAGACCTGTTGCTCCGAGTGAGTGGACCCTATGTTGCTCGATGTTCGATTTTTCAAAATTTATTTACAAAAAAGGGTAAAACTGCTTTTAGCCTCAATCCTAAGGATCTCGAGCTCTTCGTGTTTGCCTTTGCTTGAGTCTTGACACTCGCTAATCTAGCAGAGGTTTTATAAGAAAACAAGCTATATTTCAAAATTCCTATGCCTTAATCGAAACGTCGAATTCTCAAACAAAATAAAATTCAAGTAAGTAAATCCTATTTTTACTTTAGGATTCCTTGAAATGAACCATGTTTTACTTGGGATAAGCCATAGGGATGGGAAAAGAGATACCACGGTCCCTTCTAAAGCGTCTCGTGGTTTGAGGCATAGAAGGCGAAAAACTGCTCTTTTTGAGCTTTTTGGCCTTTTCTTCCTTTTTTTCATAGAGGGTCTTGTAAACACCCCGAAATCCCACGAATTTCTTAAACGAATCTGGTTTTATACAAGCAGCCCCAAAGGGCCATTTTTGAGTTTGGAAACCCAGGAGCCTTCCAAACAAACCCTGTGTATATGTTTTAAACTTTATCTTTCAAAAACATATGATATAGCTTTTGAAAACCCTTTTAAAACATGTTTTGAAACCCCAAAGCGGCTTGGCCCGATCAAGACAGGACCAGGAGAGCCAAGAAGAGCCCGGAACCGGAGCACCTGTCGAGCCCGGCGCAGCAACTCTTGTATCTGATTCACACCCCAGGATCTCGAATGTCCAAGACCTTGTTCTTACCAAAATATCATTTGAAGTCATCTCCGGAAGGCAGAAACGGAGGCGGACGACCATGTTGGCGAAGACCCAACGCAGACGGAGTACTGATGCTGTCAGGCCCCGCACGAATCGTCCGTTTCGAACCCAGCTCGAAGGAGTCAGAGTTCAGTTTGGATTGGATCTGGACCATATATATCCAGATCCCAATCCAAACCCATATGTGGACTTGGATTTGGATTTGGATCCTGAGATCCAATCCAATATCCATATCCATGGCCCACATCACCTTCTCATAAATGGAGGTGGGGCCCACTTGAGTTTCACGTGGGATATTGGGCATGAGAGAGAGTGGGGTTGAAAAATATCAAGAGTGTTGTATTAAGCTTGACTTGTGTGTCAAGTTTGGGTTAATCATGTGGGTTAGCCTAATTGAGTGGGTTTAAGCTTGTAATTAGCTAAAACCTAACCTAGGGCTGCACCAACATGGGGTGATCAAGGTCTATGGGCCATGCTAAGGGAGCTCCTTCACCTAAACCTAACCCAAAATGCCTAAACCTAGCCTAAACCCCTAATCCACCCCTAATCTGAACCTAATCACCTAACCCACTTCCCTAATCCCGGCCTAATCCCAACCTAATCACCTAACCCACTCCCCTAATCCTTCCCTAAACCTAGATTAGTTTCCCTAATCCTAGCCTAAACCTAGCCTAATCACCTAACCTAGCTCACTAAACCTCACCCTAAAACCCAACCACCTAACCTAGCCCTAAACCCCTAAACCACCCTTAGCCCACGATTTATCAAAACACCTAGTTTTAAAATATCTGGCCCAACCCCATCCAGCCCACCTTATCTACATACTACCCTACCTAAACCACCTAACCACTACCCACAACCCAGCCCTAACCGACCTACCCATCCCCTATTTAAACCCCCCTCATTGTGGGCGGGTTTTCTAAGTGGGAACCACCCCTTCCATCCAGCCGGGTCCTCTCCTTCTCCCATTTCTCATCCAGCCGTGACCACTCCCCAGCAGCTCCAGCTCCTCCACCAGCCGCCACCTGCTCCGCCACCTTCCCTCTTCCGTCCACCACCACTGCCCCCCAGCCGGACGCCACCATCTTTTCCCAACTCCACCAGCCGACAGCCACCTGCCCGCCACTCTCCCACTCCATCCGCCACTCCTCCCCATTCGGTAAGTCCCCCTAACTCCCTCAAAGCCACTCTCTACCACCTCTCCACTCTTAGCCACCCATCTTCCCTTCAGCTCAGCCCCTTTGCCGCCACCACCTAAGCCTAGCCGAACCTAGGATAACCCAAGTGGCTGGCCACTACTTAGCCACCATCTCCCATTCGGCCAACCCCCCTAGGTGTCCTCTTTGGCCTTCCCACTAGCTCACCTTTTAGGTCCAGTTTCCCTAAGTACCTAACTTCCCTAGTGACCCTAAGACCCACTTATTCAGCCACTCTAAACTCCCTACTTGGAGGCGCCGCCTACTTGCCACCGGCCCCCTTCGAGGCGTCTATCCCGCGCCCCACTTGCAGCCGGCCAGCACCCTTGACCACCTACCTTCGCGGAGCTCCCACTTGCAGCCCAAGGCCAAGCCTACGCTCAAGCAAGACCTCTACGGACCAGCTACTCGTAAGTGTCTAAACTCGGTCTTTAGTCATACACTTGCTTGAAATTCAATTTGATACGGGGTTGTAATAACGGAGCATAGTCTCCCCCCGCTTGTAATAACGTGGCTTGGCACAACCACACACGTGCACTCTTTTAGTCGTGCACAATTTTGAACACACACGGGCCTAATCAGCCCCTAATATATAAGTGTACGTATATATTTCATTTCCGAAGGGTTTTGTTTAAGTTGGGTGCGTTGTCTTTCAATTCGAACACTCTCACACACATTGAGCTTTCGCTCTTATTTTGAAAGACCCAAGTAAGGGCCGACCTATACTATTTGGGTTTCATTTCATGTCGTGTGAGTAAGTCTTTCACTTCAAACACTCTCACACACATTGAGCTTTCGCTCTTATTTGAAAGACCCAAGTAAGGGCCGACCTATACTATTTGGGTTTCATTTCATGTCGTGTGAGTAAGTCTTTCAATTTAAACACTTTCACACACATTGAGCCTTCGCTCTTACTCCCCAAGACCTTAGTAAAGGCTTTATTGCAGTTATATTTGGGTTTCATTTATGTCGTGTGTGTAGTACTTCAATTCAAGCACTCTCACACACATTGAGCCTTCGCTCTTACTCCCAAGACCTTAGTCAAGGCCATACTGCAATTTATATTTGGGTTTTATTTCATGTCGTGTGTGTAAGTCTTTCGATTCAAGCACGCACCCACATTGAGCCTTCGCTCTTATTTGCAAGACCCGAGTAAGGGCTCATATACATAAGATATATACGTATTTCCCTTCGGTTATTTCCCTTCGGTTATTTCCCTTCGGTTATTTCCCTTCGGTTATTTCCCTTCTGTTATTTCCCTTCAGTATTGTCTTTACATTTCGGGTTTTCCCTTTGGAGTAGCGTGAGTTTGCATTGCATCTACGCCATACCACGAGGTAGGACGCATATTGCATCGAAGCAACCCCCGCTCGAATTCGCCCATGTAGTGGAGTGTTCATAACACACAAACTAGGCAACCCAAAAAGGGGATAAAAGAAAAGACTTAGGCACGTGCAAATCCACGTGATCTAAAATATGCAATCGCATCTTAAAGACCCGAAATAGACACCTCGAACCGTTTCGTAGACTTTCTCCCCAAAACTCGATTTTTTGCAAAAGCGTACAGACTGACCCTTGCGCATCGGTGCAAGAAGGTCTGCGACGACAAGAGCTCACTTGCTCACAGTCGCCACGTTTAGAAGTCAGTGTTAATATATCTTCGCTAGCTTAAGTAAGCTAGCTGGCACGCCCTATTTGTATACATAGGCCTTAGACGCACGATAAGATCCACTCCAAGCCACGAAAGAGGCGAAGAGGCGGGGATTTTCGCGCGTCTACAGGTCTCCCTTTGGGAGTATTTTTTCTTTAATCCCTCTTTTCCATAAAAGAATCAAATTTTCTTTTTGATTCATATTTCTTTCTTTGGGAAAGAGATCTTTGGCGGGGATTTCCCTTTGTTTTGGCCACATTTTCCTTTTGGAAGGAGAAGAGAAGAGGGGAGGACTTATCCCAAGGTCATACTCGATCCATTCCAGATCAGCCTATTTAGAAATAGCACGTACTACTTGCAAGTATCTTGCTATATTGAACTAGGCATTTCTTTGTAAGAAGAAGGATTTTGAAATGTAACCACGTATTTGGAAAACTCCACTCTTTCACAAGTACGAATTTTCACGCTCAGGGTTACACAATTTGCCTTGAAACCTTACTTTCAAGGTTTTAAAGTAGCTATCCCTAAGAATTTTCGAATACGGGAATTTAACCCAAACCCTACACTTTAAGTATTGAATATTGATAGGATCTGCTCAATTCCTATCTTCTACATCGATCAACCAGTATGAGTTGTTTGTGGTGGTTGCACGCACAACATAGGGTCCATCTCACTTGGGGCACCACTTTCTAAGTGGATGTGGGCCATGATAGTGGATGATTTTCAAAACCAGATCTCCCACTTCAAAGTGGCGAGGTCTCATATGTTTCTCATAATGTCAGGCGATCCTTTGTCGATATGCATGAGCATGATCCATAGCAAGCAGTCGCCTCTCATCTAACAAATCTAGTTTGTTCATCCTAGCATGCTGAAGCGTCTCTAGGAGGAGGTCGAGTGCAATGGATGTATGGAATGAATGCAATTGTGTATGAATGGGAAGAATGGCATTTGTGCGATAGACCAACTCAAATGGCGTGGCATTCGTGGGAGTCCGAATGGAAGTCTTATAAGCCCACAAGGCTTCATCCAGCTTCTCATGCCACGTCCTACCCTTCTCTAAAGTCTTCTCAATTATGCTAATGAGAGTCTTATTCGTGGCTTCGGCTTGGCCGTTGCCTTGAGGGTAGTAGGGCGAGGAGAAGTGGTGAGTTATGCCATAAGTGTTGCACAACTTTACCATCCGCTTGTTTTTGAATGGGGTACCATTATCGGACACAAGGCCTCTTGGAACTCCAAATCGAGCCAAGATATTCCTCCTAATGAAGGCCACCACATGTTGCCCCTGTACGTTGGTCAGGGAGATGGCTTCGACCCACTTGGAGAAGTACTCAGTGGCTGCTAAAATGAACCTATGCCCATTCGATGCCTTTGGAAATATGGGGCATCCAATATCAAATGCCCACATGGTAAATGGCCAGGGGCTGACCACGGAATGCAATGAAGATGATGGGATATGAATGGCGTGCCCATGCACTTGACATGGATGACACTTCCTAACATGATCGTGGCAATACTTTTTCAGGGTGGACCAAAAATAGCCCGCTCTAAGTATTTTCATTGCCATCATGTTGGCATTAACATGACCTCCACATTCTCCATCGTGGAATTCATGCATAACAGTCCTAGCCTCCTCTAGGTCGACACATCTTAGTAAGATGCTGGTAAAACTCTTTTTATACAAAACCCTACCCAAAATCGTGTATCGGGTAGAAATTTTCTGGATGAATGCCTTATCTTTGGATGTGGCATCCTCAGCGAATCCCCCATTTTCTAGAAAACATTTGATGTCATAGAACCAAGGTTTTTTAATAGAATCTGGATTATTTTGGCAAATATCCAAATTGTGTGTGGATGGAGTGGGTGCATGCCATATCTCTAAGGATCGGGTTCCCAAAATAGGATCGACCTTTAGGGCTGAACCCAAGGAGGAGAGGGCGTCGGCAATGCCATTATCCTCTCTTCGTATGTGTGTGAGTCTACACGATTGGAATGACTCAACCAATCGAGTGGCTAACTCGTGATATGGAAGAAGTTTTTCATTTCGCACTTGCCAAATTTTCAAAACTTGGTTTATAACAAGGAGTGAATCTCCAAAGACCTCGATGCATGATGCCCCTAGAGTTTTCAAAATCCTTAAGCCTTGTATGAGTGCTTCATACTCAGCTATGTTGTTGGAACATTCGAAATCTAGGCGAATTGCTATGGGGATCTCACCCTTTTCAAGGGATATGAGGATGACCCCAACACCAACCCCTCGTTGGTTTCGTGCCCCATCGAAGTGCATCTTCCACACTTGGTTTTTGAAAGAGTTTGCCAAAATGTGGTTTTGAAATTGGTTTTGCAATATGCCTTCATCAGGCATTTCACTAAGTGTGGGATATGCGTCCTCTAGGGGGAACTCAACCACGTAGTCAGCTAGGGCTTGCCCCTTAATGGAGATCTGATGATGGTATTTCAGGTCATGCTCCATTAGAAGGAGTTGCCATTTGCCCAATCTACAAGTGAGAATGGGTTTTTCAAACAAATGCTTGATTGGATCAAGCTTGGACACTATCTAGATCTCATGATCTAGGAAAAAGTGTTGAAATTTCTGGCAGGCCCAAACTAGGGCCAAGCACGTCTTCTCCATGGCTTGGTAATACCTTTCGTAAGCCAAGAGAGTTTTCAAAATATAATAGGTGGCATACTCCTTGTGGGTGTCATCCTCGTATTGAGCTAACAAAGCTCCCAAGGCATTCGCATGCACGGAAAAGTGAAGCAAAAGAGGTTTTCCTTGCTTTGGAGGATTTAAAACAGGGGGATTAACTAGGTATGCCTTTAGTCTTTCAAATGACTTTTGGCAGTCATCATCCCATGAAAACTTCGTGCCCTTTCTCAATAATTTGTTGAAGGGTTCGCATCTAGTCGCCAGGTTTGAGATAAACCTGCGAATGGATTGCAATCGACCTTGGAGGCTACGAATCTGTGTGAGATTGGAGGGTAGAGCCATGTCTATGATGGCTCGACACTTAGATGGGTCGACTTCTATACCCCTTTGGCTCACCGTAAAGCCTAAGAGCTTTCTGGACTCTACTCCAAACACCCATTTCTGAGGGTTTAGCTTTATTTTGTAAAGTCTAAGCCTTTCGAAAATATTTTGTAAGCATTCAATATGAGTGCATCAAGTTTTGGATTTTGCCAAGAGATCATCCACATATACCTCTACGAGCTCATGAATCTGATCATAGAAGATCGTGGTCATAGCTCTCTGGTATGTGGTGCCGGCATTTTTCAAACCAAAGGGCATGACTGTATGCAGTATTTGCCCCATGGGGTTGTGAAAGCAGTCTTACCCTGATCTTGTGGGCTTAATTTGATTTGATTATACCCTAAATAGCCATCCATAAACGAAAACATTTCATGATTTGCAGTACTGTAGACGCGCAAAAATCCCCGCCTCTCGCCTTTTCAGGGCTCGGAGCGGATCCTCTCATGTGTCTAAGGCCTATGTATACAAACAGGGCGTGCCAGCTAGCTTACCTAAGCTAGCGAAGATATTTTTAACACTCACTTCTAAACGTGGCGACTGTGAGTAAGTAAGCTCTTGTCGTCGCAGACCTTCTTGCACCGATGCACAAGGGTCAGTCTGTACGCTTTGCAAAAATCGAATTTTGGGATAGAAAGCCTACGAAGCGGTTCGAGGTGTCTATTTCGGGTCTTTTAAATGCGATTGCATTTTTTTAGATCACGTGGATTTGCACGTGCCTAAGTCTTTTCTTTTATCCCTTTTCGGGCCACCTAGTTTGTGGGTTATACAAACAGGGCTTGCTTTGATGCAATATGCGTCCTACCTCGTGGTATGGCGTAGATGCAATGCAAACTCACGCTACTCCAAAGGGAAAACCCAAAATGTAAAGACAATACTGAAGGGAAATAACCGAAGGGAAATGACTTGTAAAGTAAGTGCCGAAGGGAGATATGTATATGCCCCTTAATGGAGCAAATGACAATACTCCACTAAAATGGTTTTTGCAAGATGCCGTAATCTGCTAGGGCTTGCCCCTTAATGGAGATCTGGTGATGGTATTTCAGATCATACTCCATTAGAAGGAGTTGCCATTTGCCCAATCTACCCGTGAGAATGGGTTTTTCGAACAAGTGCTTGATTGGATCAAGCTTGGACACTATCCAGATCTCATGATCTAGGAAATAGTGTCTGAACTTCTGGCAGGCCCAGACTAGGGCCAAGCACGTCTTCTCCATGGCTTGATAATTTCGTTCATAAGCCAAGAGAGTTTTCGAAATGTAGTAGATGGCATACTCCTTATGGGTGTCATCCTCGTATTGAGCCAACAGGGCTCCTAAAGCATTTGCATGCACGGAGATGTATAAAAAAAGCGGTTTTCCTTGCTTTGGAGGATTCAAAACAGGGGGATTAACCAAGTATGCCTTCAGTCTTTCGAAGGACTTTTGGCATTCGTCATCCCATAAGAATTTCGTACCCTTCCTCAACAGTTTGTTGAAGGGTTCGCATCTAGTTGCCAGATTCGATATGAATCGGTGAACGGATTGTAAGCGACCCTGGAGGCTACGGATTTGGGTGAGATTGGAGGGCGGAGCCATGTCTATGATGGCTCGACACTTAGAGGGGTCGACTTCTATTCCCCTTTGGCTCACCATAAAGCCTAGAAGCTTCCCTGATTCTACCCCGAACACACATTTTTGAGGGTTTAGCTTTACTTTGTAAAGCCTAAGCCTTTCGAAAATCTTTTGTAAACATTCGATATGGGTGCATCGGGTTTTGGATTTCGCCAAGAGATCATCTACATACACTTCTACAAGCTCATGAATTTGATCATGGAAGATCGTGGTCATGGCTCGTTGGTATGTTGCGCCGGCATTTTTCAAACCAAAGGGCATGATTGTATAGCAGTACGTGCCCCATGGGGTTGTGAAGGCGGTCTTACCCTGATCTCGTGGACTTTGTTTGATTTGATTATAGCCTGAATAGCCATCCATGAACGAAAACATTTCATGATTTGCAGTACTATCGACTATCAAATCTATGTTTGGTAAAGGATAATTATCCTTAGGAGTGGCTTTATTCAGGTTTCTGAAATCGATGCATATTCGAATTTTCCCATTGGTTTTTCGAACTACAACGATGTTTGACAACCAATCAGAATACGCAATGGGTTTTATAAATCCGGCTTTTAGCAGATCTTCTAAACCCTCTTTGACTTGCGTGTGTACATTTGGGTGTATTTTCCTAAGCTACTGCTTTATGGGTTTTACACCTGCATCTAAGGGAAGACGATGCTCGACAATGCTGGGATCTATGCCCGGCATGTCTTCATACGTCCATGCAAACACATCTAAATAGGTTCGTAGAAATGCAATGAATGCTAACTTTTCAGTTTCATGCAAGCATGCGCCTATTTTGATGGTTTTGGGATTGGAATCATCCCCTAGGTTCACCTCTATGAAATCTCCTCCTACTGATTGGGAAGGTCTTTCAAAATCGAGAATTCTATGAAATTCTGGGAGCTCAGAAGTGGGATCTTCCTCAAGGGGATCCACTTCTGGGCTTTGATCATTCTCGTGGGCTATAGACCTGAGGGAACTTGATGCGTGGTTTTCAAAATGACCTGGTTTTGTACTTGGATTTTCAAGTGATTTCGAAATTTTCGGTCTGGCTATGCAGACGACGTTTCTTTCGAAATCCTTTTCTTTTGCCAAAGTCCTACCAGGAGCAGCTATGTACAAAATCTTTTTGGTATTTTCCAAATTTTCAATTTTTTTGGGTTTTTGTAAAACAAGAACTTTGGGAACTATACAAAGCACTCTTTTTTCGAGTTTTTGTTTTTCCATTGTTTTTGGTTTTTCTTGTTTTTCGATTTTTTTGATTTTAAGTTTTTCGAATGTTTTTGAATTTTTAGAAAAGGGATCTTCCGTCATACCTACAAAGGAAAAACACTACGGGTTAGACTCGAAATAGGAGATCTAAACCATAGGTCTCTTCTAAGATAGGCTCCGGGGCACCCTTGACCCAGGTGGTCACAGGGGGTGGCTCCGGCGGTATTCGGGGAGTATAGCCGATCCCATATCGGCTTGGGTTGGCCCTAAGCAGGATGGGCTCTAGGAGACCCTGGTTTTGTGCCCCTAGACTCTTGTAGGGCGTGTAGCCCATGTTCAACAACATGTTCCATGACTTTTTGTTTTTTGAAAAGGTTGGATACAAGTCGTGGTCCTGAAACATGCTATCGTCCATATTAGGCTCGTATGGCCTCTTGTCCAGGGGCTTTGGAAATAGGGAACGCTTGGATTTTCCTAGGAGGATTAAAGTCGGGAGGGGGCCTGCTTTGGGTGGCCCCTTCACACATACAACCTTCCTAGGGTTGTTCAACACGAGCCGAGGTGGCTCAACCATAATTTGCCCCAGGTTAGCCTCATGGGCCTGGGAGCTTGATAAACAAGGGGAGCTTATGATCCCCTGAAGCTATGGGTGACTCTCACCTAGGATCACTACGACCTGGTCCCTAAAAGGGATCTTGACACACCTGTGGGAGGTGGATGGCACAGCGCACAAACTGTGTATCTAGGGCCTTCCCAACAACAGGTTATAATGGGGGTGGATGTCCAAGACATGGAACACCCCCGTGTGTTCGATCCCTCCCGTTTCCATTGGGAGTTCGATGGATCCTAAAGGTCTAGACGCATTCCCATCGTATCCAGTGATAACGATGGGGCTTGGGTTCATTGAAGTCAAGGTGACTCCGATTTTGTACGCCACATGAAGTGGAAGGATGTTGAGCCCTCCTCCACCATCGACTAGGCACCTGTCCAGAGAGTGGTTGTTTAGGACCACCTCGATATGCAGGGCCTGGTTATGGTTTTCATAGGGTCTATCTACATCATCTTCCGAGAAAGTGATGGGCGATTTTGCTCCTAATAAAGCCACTTGGGCAGACAAGGATTTCGGACTTATGTTCGAATCAACCTTGGCCCTTTCTAGAATTTTCTCTAATACAAGTTTATGCCTAGGCGAGGTTTTTATAAGCTCTAGGATAGACATGGAATAGGAATCTTTGAAAGGTGGTTTTCGAAGTCATAAGGATTTAGGATGACTTTGTCCTTATATGCTTTTGGCAGAACACTAGGGATACATGCTTTTGAGGGGCCAGGCACACTAACCACTTTTTGAGCACCTTGAAGGTGCGGGGGTTGATAGATCCTCCCGGATCTTGTGACTTCCCCCACGACCAGCCTAGGGTTCGTGCTAAACTTGGCTCTAAGGATAAGCTGAGGAGAACCTTGGATTCTCAAAACTGGTTTTACCGGGGATTCCACTTTTGGTGGTCCCCGAATGACGACTTGGTCGGGCCTCTTGTATAGCACAAGAATGGGCGCACAAGTAGGTCAACCAGGTTCTGGTTTTTGTGCTAGATCCTTGAAAATGGTGAGGGTACATACCTCCTTTCCTTTCCTACTGCCACTGGCGTGTTTGGGAAAGGGTTCCTTGAAGATAGCTTGAGGTGGCTCAGGTTCCGTAGTGACCTGGAGCCGGCCTTCTGCTATCAAGTTCTCAATTTTCTTTAAGAGAGAGAAGCAGCGTTTGGTATCATGGCCTTTGAGCCGATGATACTTACAAAATCGGTTTAAATACCCCCCTTTGGAAGTGACTCCTTTGGGGATTTCAGGGAGTTCTATCATGCCCTGGGAAGTAGGAGGTCTAGGACCTCCGACACAGGTTGCCCCAGCGAAGTATACTCCCATTTTTCAACCGATTTTTGAAAATTGCGTTCCCTCTTATTTTCTAATTTTTCAAAATTTTTGGAAGTGCCCGCCATGCCAGGATCCACCTGGACATTGGCAATTTTATGGGGCTTTGCCCCTTTGTCCGTCGAGGGCAGCCCATATGCGATGGGCTTTTCAAAACGGGTTTTTGAAACGGCACTTCCTTTCCATAAGTGATCATATGTCCCTTTTCGCAAGTTGGTTTCGAAAAGGGAGGCCTTTTTGGTCAACTTATGGAAAGTTGAAATCTCATGGAGCGAGAGAAAGGTTTTTAACTCGCTTTTAAAATTATCCAAGATGAGCATTACTGCGCATCCTTCGGATATGGGCTCTCGCACTTGGCCCAAAAGCGACCTCCATCTTATTATGAAGGCATGTACGTCTTCGTTCATGCCTTGCTTTGTATCCCTTAAGGTATTCAGGGTTGGCGTGACTTCTACGTTGTGTGCAAATCTTTGCATGAAGCAATTCGCTAACTCTTCAAAAGTAGCGAACTAGCTTAAGTCGTAGGAAGCCAGCCATTTGGCAGCTATGCCTTTAAGGGATAAAGGGAACCAATACACCCATTTCATCGAGTCCTTTTTCTTCTTATGGGCTCGACGCGAGAAAAGCTGCAAGTGACACCTAGGGTCTCCCATGCCATCATACCGATGGAAGTTCGGTATTTCATCGTCATTGTCTGTTTCGTAATCCATAGGAAGGAAATCAGACAGGGCGTAGTTTCTTTTCTCTTTATTCTGCCCTTTTAGCAACTGCTGTAGGGCTTTACGGTCCTTTTGTGTGAAGGACTCGTGGTATTGGTTGCCTTCCATTATGGAGGCCTCTTTGTGCTTGCGAGGTTTTTCAGATTTCTTTTTAGGCCTTTGTTCACCGTTCGATGAACATGAATCGCCTACTTCAGCCTCTTGGCTGAGAGCATCGATTTTGGCCTCAAACTCCCTTCTCAAGTCCTCGATTTCATCTAGTTTTATTTTGTTTTTGAAAATCCTCCTAGAGTGAGAACTTGATGCGCATGAGCCTTGGCTCGACACTTCACTTGGATTGGATTTTGACATGCTTTTCAAGCTTTTTCAAAATGTCCTAAGTACAAGCAAAGAAAACAAGTTAAAAATGACACCTTTTATAAAATTTTCGCAAGACTTCTACTTAAAAACTCGATTTTTGAAAGGCTCACGTCCCACCGGGCATGCCAATCTCTGTAGACGCACAAAAATCCCCGCCTCTCGCCTTTTCAGGGCTCGGAGTGGATCCTCTCGTGTGTCTAAGGCCTATGTATACAAACAGGGCGTGCCAGCTAGCTTACCTAAGCTAGCGAAGATATTTTTAACACTCACTTCTAAACGTGGCGACTGTGAGTAAGTAAGCTCTTGTCGTCGCAGACCTTTTTGCACGATGCGCAAGGGTCAGTCTGTACGCTTTGCAAAAATCAAGTTTTGGGATAGAAAGCCTACGAAGCAGTTCGAGGTGTCTATTTCGGGTCTTTTAAATGCGATTGCATTTTTTTAGATCACGTGGATTTGCACGTGCCTAAGTCTTTTCTTTTATCCCTTTTCGGGCCACCTAGTTTGTGTGTTATGAACACTCCACTACATGGGCGAATTCGAGCGGGGCTTGCTTTGATGCAATATGCGTCCTACGTCGTGGTATGGCGTAGATGCAATGCAATCTCACACTACTCCAAAGGGAAAACCCGAAATGTAAAGACAATACTGAAGGGAAATAACCGAAGGGAAATAACCGAAGGGAAATGACTTGTAAAGTAAGTGCCGAAGGGAGATATGTATATGAGCCCTTACTCGGGTCTTGCAAATAAGAGCGAAGGCTCAATGTGGGTGCGTGCTTGAATTGAAAGACTTACACACACGACATGAAATTAAACCCAAATATAAATTGCAGTATGGCCTTGACTAAGGTCTTGGGAGTAAGAGCGAAGGCTCAATGTGTGTGAGAGTGCTTGAATTGAAGTACTACGCACACGACATAAATGAAACCCAAATATAACTGCAATAAGGCCTTTACTAAGGTCTTGGGAATAAGAGTGAAAGCTCAATGTGTGTGAAAGTGCTTGAATTGAAAGACTTACACACACGACATGAAAAGAAACCCAAATAGTATAGGTCGGCCCTTACTTGGGTCTTTCAAATAAGAGCGAAGGCTCAATGTGTGTGAGAGTGCTTGAATTGAAAGACTTACACACACGACATAAATGAAACCCAAATAGTATAGGTCGGCCCTTACTTGGGTCTTTCAAATAGGAGCGAAGGCTCAATGTGTGTGAGAGTGCTTGAATTGAAAGACTTACACACACGACATGAAATGAAACCCAAATAGTATAGGTCGGCCCTTACTTGGGTCTTTCAAATAAGAGCGAAGGCTCAATGTGTGTGAGAGTGCTTGAATTGAAAGACAACGCACCCACTTAAACAAAACCCTTCAAAAATGAAAGTATATGTATATACTTATATATTATGGGCTGATTAGGCCCGTGTGTGTTCAAAATCGTGCACAACTAAGAGAGTGCACGTGTGTGGGTGTGCCAAGCCACGTTATTACAAGCGGTGGGAGACTATGCTCCGTTATTACAACCCCGTATCAAATTGAATCTCAAGCAAGTATACAACTAAAGACCGAGTTTAGGCACTTACTAGTAGCTGGTCCGTAGAGGCCTTGCTTGAGCGTGGGCTTGGCCTTCGCCTTGGGCTGCAAACGGGAGCTCCGCGAGGGTGAACGACAAAGGGTGTTGGCCGGCTACAAATGGGGCGCGGGATAGGCGCCTTGATGGTGGCCGGCTGCAAGCAAGGGTGTCGCCTTGGCGTGGGGGATTAAAGGGGCTGGGCCAAGTGAGTATGTAGGGTCACTAAGAGAGTATAGAGTGTTAGGGAGTATGGACCTAAGGGGAGCTTAAGGGAAGGTCGAATGGGAGTCCTAGGAGAATGTGGTGGTTGGCCGAATGGAAGGGATAGTCGGTTGGAGTGGCCGACTAGGGGAATGTGGTGGTGGCGGGCTGCTAGGATGACTAAGGCTGGAGTATGGGAAGGTGGCTAGTTAGGTGATGGGGCTAGGTTGTAGTGGGGATAGTGGGTGTAAGGAAGTGTTATGGGCAGGTCTTAGGAAGTCTAATAGGGTGGCCGGGTGTAGTTAGGGGAGTTAGGTAGTGGCAAATGGCTGGGGCGACTAAGGTTTGGCCGAGTGGGAGTGGTGGCGGCGAGTGGCTGATGTGTGGGTAAGGTGGTGGTATGGTGGGTGGCTGGGAGTGGAGAGGGAGTAGAGAAGGAGCTAGGTAGAGTGTGGGGTACTTACCGAATGGAGAGAAGATGGCGCTCGGCTGGAAGGAAGCTGGGCAGGTAGTGAGGCTCAGCCGGGAGGTGGTGGAGATGGCGGTGCAAGTGGTGGTGGGATGGAGGGATGGTGGTGGTGCAGGCGGAGCTGGTGGAGCAGGTGGCTGGGTTCGGCTGGGCTGGGAAGTGGGGTCCCGGCTGGGCTTGGGGAAGGCGACTGGATAGGAGAACCCGCCCCCAAGGGGGGGGCTTTATATAGGGATGGGTAGGTCGGTTAGGGCTGGGTTTGGGGTAGTGGTTAGGTGGTTTAGGTAGGGTGGTATGAAGATAAGGTGGGCTGGAAAGGGTAGGGCCAGATATTTTAAATACTAGTGGTTTGGGTAGATTGTGGGCTAGGGGTGGTTTAGGGGTTTAGGGCTAGGTTAGGTGGTTGGGTTTTAGGGTGAGGTTTAGTGAGCTAGGTTAGGTGATTAGGCTAGGTTTAGGCTAGGTTTAGGGAAATTAACCTAGGTTTAGGGAAGGATTAGGGAAGTGGGTTAGGTGATTAGGTTGGGATTAGGCCGGGATTAGGGAAGTGGGTTAGGTGATTAGGCTCAGATTAGGGGTGGATTAGGGTGGAAGGCTAGGATTAGGTGTTTTTGGTTAGGTTTAGGTGAAGGAGCTCCCTTTGCATAGCCCATAGACCTTAACCACCTCATGTTGGTGCAGCCCTAGGTTAGGTTTTGGCTAATTACAAGCTTAAACCCACTCAATTAGGCTAACCCACATGATTAACCCCAAACATGACACACAAGTCAAGCTTAATTACAACACTCTTGATATTATCCATCCCCACTCTCTCTCATGCCCATAATCCCACGTGAAATTCAAGTGGGCCCCACCTCCATTTATGAGAAGGTGATGTGGGCCATGGATATGGATATTGGATTGGATCTCTGGATCCAAATCCAAATCCAAGTCCACACATGGGTTTGGATTGGGATCTGGATATATATGGTCCAGATCCAATCAAAACTGAACTCTGACTCCTTCGAGCTGGGTTCGAAACGGACAATTTGTGTGGGGTCTGACAGCATCAGTACTCCGTCTGCGTTGGGTCTTCGCCAACATGGTCATCCGCCTCCGTTTCTACCTTCCGGAGATGACTTCAAATGACATTTTGATAATAACAGGGTCTTGGACGTTCGAGATCCTGGGGGTATGGATTTGATACGAGAGTTGTTGTGCCGGGCTTGACATGTGCTCCGGTTCCGAGCTCTCTTTGACTTTGCTGGTCCTGTCTTGATTAGGCCAAGCTGCTTCGGGGTTTCAAAAACGTGTTTTAAAAGGTTTTCAAAAGCCATATTGTATGTTTTCGAAATATAGAGTTCAAAACATATGTACAGGGTTGTCTGGAAGGCTCCTGGGTTTCCAGACTCAAAATAGCCCTTTGGAGCTGCTTTTACAAAACCAGGTTTGTTTAAGAAATTCGTGGGATTTCGGGGTGTTTACAAGTACTATCGACTATCAAATCTATGTTTGGTAAAGGATAATTATCCTTTGGAGTGGCTTTATTCAGGTTTCTAAAATCGATGCATATTCGAATCTTCCCATTGGTTTTTCGAACAATAACGATATTGGATAACCAATCAGAATACGCAATGGTTTTTATAAATCCGGCTTTTGACAGATCTTCTAAACCCTCTTTGACTTGTGCGTGTACATTCAGATGTATTTTCCTAAGCTTTTGCTTTATGGGTTTCACATCTGCATCTAAGGGAAGACGATGTTCGACAATACTGGGGTATATGCCCGGCATGTCTTCATATGTCCATGCAAACACATCTAAGTACGTTTGTAGAAATGCAATGAATGTTGATCTTTCATGCTCATGCAAACATGCGCCTACCTTAATGAGTTTGGGCTTTGAATCACTCCCTAGGTTTACCTCTATAAAATCTCCTCCTACTGAATTTGAAGGTTTTTCAAAATCGAGAATTTTATGAAATTCTGGGAGCTCAAAAGTGAGATCTTCCTCAAGGGGATCCACTTCGGGGCTTCGATCATTCTCGTGGTTTATAGATCCTAGGGAATTTGATGCATGGATTTTCAAAAGACCTGGTTTTTCACTTGGAATTTCCATTGATTTCGAAATTTTAGGTCTGATTATACAGACAATGTTTCTTTCGAAATCTTTTCCTTTTTCCAAATCCTTACCAGGAGCAACTATGTACAAAATCTTTTTGGAATTTTGTAAATTTTTGATTTTTTTGTTCTTTTATAAAACAAGTACTTTGGGAACTATACAAACTACTCTTTTTTCTAGTTTTTGATTTTCCAATATTTTTGGCTTTTGTAATTTTTCCATTTTTTGGATTTCGAATTTTTCAAATGTTTTTGTATTTTTGATAAAGGGATCTTCTATCACACCTACAAAGGGAAAACACTACAGGTTAGACTCTGAATAAGAGGTCTAAATCGTAGGTTTCTTCTAGGGTAGGCTCCAGGGCACCCTTGACCCAGGTGGTCATAAGGGGTGGTTCTGGTGGTATTCTGGGAGTATAGCCGATCCCATATCAGCTTGGATTGGCCCTAGGCAGTATGGGTTCTAGGAGACCCTGATTTTGTGCCCCTAGACTCTTATATGGAAAATAGCCCATGTTTAACAG
Source organism: Brasenia schreberi (assembly GCA_036023115.1). Taxonomy (NCBI): domain Eukaryota; kingdom Viridiplantae; phylum Streptophyta; class Magnoliopsida; order Nymphaeales; family Cabombaceae; genus Brasenia; species Brasenia schreberi. The sequence goes on from JAYKKT010000072.1 coordinate 21,154,753, forward strand.
CATGTTCCATGATTTTTTGTTTTTAGAGAATGTTTGATATAAATCATGGTCTTGGAACTTGTTGTCGTCTATGTTGTGCACATAGAGCTTTTTGTCCAGGGGTTTTGGAAATAAGGGGTTCTTGGGTTTTCCTAGAATGGTCAGAACTTTGAGGGGACCAGCCTTGGGTGGCCCCTTCACATATACGACCTTCTTTGGGTTGTACATTGGGTTGTACAATGTGAGCCTCGGTGGCTCACGAATGGTCTGCCCCAGTTTTACCTTGTGGGTCTGGGAACCAGATAAGCAAGGGGAATTTATCACCCCCTGAAGTTGAGGATGACTCTCACCTAGGATTACTATGACTTTGTCCCTGAAAGGGATTTTGACACACCTGTGGAAGGTGGATGGCACAATGCACAAGCTGTGTATCCAAGGCCTTCCCAACAATAGGTTATAATGGGAGTGGATGTCTAGGACATGGAACACCCCCGTGTGTGCTATCCCTCCCGTTTCCATGGGGAGTTCGATAGATCCTAGTGGTCTAGATGCATTCCCATCGTATCCATTGATGACGACGGAACTTGGATTCACGGATGTCAAGGTGACTCCGATTTGGTTCACCACATGAAGTGGAAGGATGTTGAGCCCTCCTCCCCCATCGACAAGGCACCTATCCAGAGAGTGGTTATTTAGAACCACCTCGATATGTAGGGCCTGGTTATGGGACTCTAGGGTCTTTCTACATCGTCTTTCGAAAATACGATGGGCGTTTTGGACAAAGATTCTAGGGTAATGTTCGAACTAACCTTTGCTCTTTCTAGAATTTTCTCTAACACTAGTCTATGCCAAGGCGAAGTTTGTATTAGCTCTAGGATGGACATGTTGATAGGAATCTTTGAAAGATGATTTTCGAAGTCATATACCTTTAAAACGACATTTCCTTTGTCCATTTTTGGCGGAACTCTAGGAATACATGCTTTTGTGGGGCCAGGCACACTGACCACCTTTTTAGCACTTTGCAGATGTGGGGGTTGGAAGATCCTCCCCGATCTTGTCACCTCCCCCACGATCAACCTATGTTTCGCACTTAACATGGCTCTAATCGAGATATTTGGAGCACTGTAAACACCCCGAAATCCCACGAATTTCTTAAACGAATCTGGTTTTATACAAGCAGCCCCAAAGGGCCATTTTGAGTTTGGAAACCCAGGAGCCTTCCAAACAAACCCTGTGTATATGTTTTAAACTTTATCTTTCAAAAACATATGATATAGCTTTTGAAAACCCTTTTAAAACATGTTTTGAAACCCCGAAGTGGCTTGGCCCGATCAAGACAGGACCAGGAGAGCCAAGAAGAGCCCGGAACCGGAGCACCTGTCGAGCCCGGCGCAGCAACTCTTGCATCTGATTCACACCCCAGGATCTCGAACGTCCAAGACCCTGTTCTTATCAAAAAAGCATTTGAAGTCATCTCCGGAAGGCAGAAACGGAGGCGGACGACTATGTTGGCGAAGACCCAACACAGACGGAGTACTGATGCTGTCAGGCCCCGCACGAATCGTCCGTTTCGAACCCAGCTCGAAGGAGTCAGAGTTCAGTTTGGATTGGATCTGGACCATATATATCCAGATTCCAATCCAAACCCATATGTGGACTTGGATTTGGATTTGGATCCAGAGATCCAATCCAATATCCATATCCATGACCCACATCACCTTCTCATAAATGGAGGTGGGGCCCACTTGAAATTCACGTGGGATATTGGGCATGAGAGAGAGTGGGGGTGAAAAATATCAAGAGTGTTGTATTAAGCTTGACTTGTGTGTCAAGTTTGGGTTAATCATGTGGGTTAGCCTAATTGAGTGGGTTTAAGCTTGTAATTAGCTAAAACCTAACCTAGGGCTGCACCAACATGGGGTGATCAAGGTCTATGGGCCATGCTAAGGGAGCTCCTTCACCTAAACCTAGCCAAAAATGCCTAAACCTAGCCTAAACCACCTAACCTAGCTCACTAAACCTCACCCTAAAACCCAACCACCTAACCTAGCCCTAAACCACCCTTAGCCCACGATTTTCCCAAACACCTAGTTTTAAAATATCTGGCCCAACCCCATCCAGCCCACCTTATCTACATACTACCCTACCTAAACCACCTAACCACTACCCACAACCCAGCCCTAACCGACCTACCCATCCCCTATTTAAACCCCCCTCATTGTGGGCGGGTTTTCCAAGTGGGAACCACTCCACCACCCAGCTGGGCCCTCTCCTTCTCCCATCTCTCACCCGTCTTCCCAGCAGCTCCAGCTCCTCCACCAGCCGCCACCTGCTCCGCCACCTTCCCTCTTCCGTCCACCACCACTGCCCCCCCAGCTGGACGTCGCCACCTTCCCCCCAACTCCACCAGCCGATAGCTACCTGCCCGCCACTCTCCCACTCCATCCGCCACTCCTTCCCATTCGGTAAGTCCCCCTAACTCCCTCAAAACCACTCTCTACCACCTCTCCACTCTTAGCCACCCATCTTCCCCTTAGCTCCACCTCTTTGCCGCCACCATCTAAGCCTAGCCGAACCTAGGATAACCCAAGTGGCTGGCCACTGCTTAGCCACCATCTCCCATTCGGCCGACCCCCCCTAGGTGTCCTATTTGGCCTTCCCACTAGCTCACCTTTTAGGGCAAGTTTCCCTAAGTACCTAACTTCCCTAGTGACCCTAAGACCCACTTAGTCAGCCACTCTAAACTCCCTACGTGGAGGCGCCACCTACTTGCCACCGGCCCCCTTCGAGGCGTCCATCCCGCGCCCCATTTGCAGCCGGCCAGCACCCTTGAGCACATACCTTCGCGGAGCTCCCGTTTGCAGCCCAAAGCCAAGCCTACGCTCAAGCAAGACCTCTACGGACCAGCTACTCGTAAGTGTCTAAACTCGGTCTTTAGTCATACGCTTGCTTGAAATTCAATTTGATACGGGGTTGTAATAACGGAGCCTAGTCTCCCCCCGCTTGTAATAACGTGGCTTGGCACACCCACACACGTGCACTCTCTTAGTTGTGCACGATTTTGAACACACACGGGCCTAATCAGCCCCTAATACATAAATATATACATATATTTTAATTTTTGTAGGGTTTTGCTTAAGTTGGGTGTGTTGTCTTTCAATTCAAACACTCACACACATTGAGCCTTCGCTCTTATTTGAAAGACCCAAGTAAGGGCCAACCTATACTATTTGGGTTTTCATTTCATGTCGTGTGTGTAAGTCTTTCAATTCAAGCACTCACAGACATTGAGCCTTCGCTCTTATTTGAAAGAACCAAGTAAGGGCCGTGTTATACTATTTGGGTTTAATTTCATGTTGTGTGCGTAGTACTTCAATTCAAGCACTTTCACACACATTGAGCCTTCGCTCTTACTCCCAAGACCTTAGTAAAGGCCTTATTGCAGTTATATTTGGGTTTCATTTATGTCGTGTGTGTAGTACTTCAATTCAAGCACTCTCACACACATTGAGCCTTCGCTCTTACTCCCAAGACCTTAGTCAAGGCCATACTGCAATTTATATTTGGGTTTAATTTCATGTCGTGTGTGTAAGTCTTTCAATTCAAGCACGCACCCACATTGAGCCTTCGCTCTTATTTACAAGACCCGAGTAAGGGCTCATATACATAAGATATATACATATTTCCCTTCGGTTATTTCCCTTCGGTTATTTCCCCTGTTATTTCCCTTCTGTTATTTCCCTTCTGTTATTTCCCTTCTGTTATTTCCCTTCAGTATTGTCTTTACATTTCGGGTTTTCCCTTTGGAGTAGCGTGAGTTTGCATTGCATCTACGCCATACCACGAGGTAGGACGCATATTGCATCGAAGCAACCCCCGCTCGAATTCGCCCATGTAGTGGAGTGTTCATAACACACAAACTAGGCGACCCAAAAAGGGATAAAAGAAAAGACTTAGGCACGTGCAAATCCACGTGATCTAAAACATGCAATCGCATCTTAAAAACCCGAAATAGACACCTCGAACCGTTTCGTAGACTTTCTCCCCAAAAACTCGATTTTTGCAAAAGCGTACAGACTGACCCTTGCGCATCGGTGCAAGAAGGTCTGCGACGACAAGAGCTCACTTGCTCACAGTCGCCACGTTTAGAAGTCAGTGTTAATATATCTTCGCTAGCTTAAGTAAGCTAGCTGGCACGCCCTGTTTGTATATCAAGGCCTTAGACGCACGATAAGATCCACTCCAAGCCACGAAAGAGGCGAAGAGGCGGGGATTTTCGCGCGTCTACAAGCACCTTGAATGGTTAAAACTGGTTTAACTGGGGACGAAACTCTAGGTGGTCCCTGGATGACTACTTGGGCGAGTTTCTTGTAAAGTATGAGAGTAGATGCACAAGTAGACAAACCAAACTCACCTACATGCATTAGACTCTTCGAAATCGTGAGAGCACATACCTCTTTTCCCTTCCCACTGGTACTTGCATGCTTGGGGAAGGGTTCTTTGAAGATAGGTTGGGCAGGCTCAGGTTCTTCAGCGACCTGGAGCCGGCCTTCTGCTATCAAGTTCTCAATTTTATTTAGGAGGGAGAAACACCGCCTTGTATCATGGCCTTTGAGCCGATGATACTTGCAGAATTTGTTTAAAAATCCCCTCTTCGAAGTGACTCCCTCGGGAATCTCGGGGAGTTCAATCATGCCTTGGGCGAGTAGGAGGTCTAGGACCTCCGATACAGGTTGCCCCAGCGGAGTGTACTCCCATCTTTTGAAAGGTTTTTGAAAACTCCGCTCCTTTTTATTTTCTATCTTTTCAAAATTTCTTGAAGCACTTGCCAGGCTTGGATCCACCCGGACATTGACGATTTTGTGGGGTTTTGCCCTTTTGTCCGCGGTGGGTAGCCCATAAGTGTTGGGCTTCTCCAAGCGAGTTTTCGAAATTGCATTTCCTTTCCATAAGTGGTTGTAAACACCCCAAAATTCCAAAAATTTTGCAAAAACAAATGCCTAGTTCGAAAATAAGCTCAGAAAGACAAATTGTAAATTTTCGAAAAACCCAGGAACTCAAATACTTCAAACCTCCATTTTCCAACCCTGTCGAAACATAAATTATTGAAAATGGACGAAAGTCTTATTCTTGCAAAAGCCCAGGCGAACAGGTAAAGCCTGGCCCAAAGCAGTGGCAACAAAGATTCAAAAAATTCAAAGAGCAAGCCCAGCCCGATGAAAAGCCAAATTCAAAGACAAAAGAGGAGCCTAGGCCACAAATGGACTTCAAGCCGGAAGCATCGGAGGCCAAGCCAACAGTGCCCCTGAAATCACGAACAATCCAAGTCAAAAACAACAAAAATCAGTTGAATAGAGCTCAGAAAGGCGAAAAGGAGCTCGGACGATGAAATTGGGAAAAACCCAACTTAAGACGGAGCGTTGATGAACTCAAGGCCCGCACGAAGCATTCGACTCAAAATGCCAAGAAGGACCGAAGAAGAAGAAAATTTGGATCGAATTTGGATCCAAATATCTAGATCCAAGATCTAGATCCAAACAAGACTTGGATTGGATCCGGATTTCAGAATCAATCTAGGATCCAATATCCACATAAGAAGTCTATAAAAGGACATGAGGGGCTGGCTGGACAAGGGCTACAAAAATTATTTCACGCCTTTTGCTTGGGTAAGAGAGAGAGAGAGAGAGAGAGAGAGAGAGAGAGAGAGGGGAAAAAGTCAACAAAGGGGGCTGGTTTCCCCCTTTGTCTTTTGTAATAGGTGGGCTGGTTTTGTAAGCCAAGAAGCATCATCATTTCATGCCAAGATCTTGCTGCAGCTCATGTGGATCCGGCAGCCATGGATGGTCCACTCAATGTGAAGAAAAGGTGCGTGGAGATCACCCAAACCGTGGCCAAGGTGAGCCCCTAAAATCCACCTAAACCGTTCTCCCTTTTGCCCCTCTAAAACCACCTAACTACTTTGAGAAAATCCAACAAGATTCGACCAAACATATGCTGGCCGAATTTTGCAAAACCACACCTAGACTCTACCCAAAAAAAAACCGTCCCACCCAAGCCCATACCAAGCTCGACCAATAGCTGGTCGAGCTCACCCTAGGTCGGTCCTAGTGAGCCCCACACCCCAACCTAAATCAAACCCAAGCTACCCCAGCTCGGCCACCCTTGGCCGAGCCATTCCCTTCAGCATTTTCACCCTAAGTCCTAACCTAGACTAACCCTAAGACTTGTCTAGCTCGGCCACCCTTGGCCGAGCCCTTCCTTTAGGACTCACCCTAGGACTATTTCCAAGAAAAACATCAAACCAGCTCGGCCACCACTTGGTCGAGCTTTCCTTTAGGACCCTTCCTAAATCCGCACTAGGACCATCACCTAACTTGGACCCCAGCTGGCCGCCCATCGCCTTAGGACTTGGACTCAAACCAACCTAAGCCCCTCACCTTAGAGCCGGCCTTAGATCCCCTACACCTTGCCTTAGGTTCGATTGAATCCCACCCAAAACCATAGGACCTTCGCGTGTCGACGTAACCTCGATCGGGAACTAGGACCAAAACTCCACGCATCGGATCGGTTCGCAGCGAGAGGTCCATCCAACGGTTATATCCAAGGTCGGATCCCACTGACAAAGAAAGCCCGAGCAGGCGACGTGTAAGTGCTCGAACTTTATCTTCTTACATTACTTCAAACTTAATTCAATTCGATACGGGGTTGTAATAACGGAGCATCGTCTCCCCCCGAAATGTAATAAAGGTGTTTGGACACACGAGACACACACGTACACTTGAGCCTTTCCGCTCTTATCTCGTACACCAGCACCACGATCACAATTGAGCCTTCTCGCTCTTATTATATATATACGTATTTCAATTCAACTGGGTTTTACATTCAAGTCGAGTGAGTTGTCTTTAATTTCACACATTCAAGGCACTCACTCACATTGAGGCTTTCCGCTCTTATATATAATGTATCTCCCTTGCGCTGTGTTTTAAGGTTCAAGCTGCATGAGTTGCCTTTCATTTTACACATCCAAAGCACTCACTCACATTGAGCCTTTCCGCTCTCACGTATATATATTATTTCCGTTTTTGCTGCATTTTAAGGTTCAAGTTGTGTGAGTTGCTTTTCAATTATACACTCACACACGTGTGCATTGAGCCTTTCCACTCTTAGGATATTGATATATATATTTTCCCTTCCGCATCTAAGATATAGCCATATTTCCCTTCTGCTATGTCTTTAAATTCCAGGTTTTCCCTTCAAGTTGTGTGAGTTTGCATTGCATATCCGCCACACTCGAGATAGGGAGAATATTTGCATCGAACCAGATTGATCAAATCGTGTAGAACTTGCCCGAAATCGAGCACTGGATGCACACGACTACACGCCAAAATTGGCTAAAACCCGAGAAACATAGGAACGCATAGATCCCAAGTATAAAAGTTGCAATTTTGACAAAACCAATCGATAAAACACTTTCAAGTTTTCAAAAGAGTCGTGTTTGTTTAAAATCGAGTTTTTCTAAGCGTACAGACTGACCCTTGCGCACCGGTGCAAGAAAGTCTGCGACGAAAAGAACCCACTTGTCCACAGTCGCCCCAAAAGTCAGATATTTTCAAGACTTACTTCGCTAGTTTGAGAAAGCTAGCTGGCACGCCCTTTTAAAGCGACGTAAGCACGAAAAGATTCGCTTCTGGCCTAAGAAACCTGGAGTCATGGATTTTCCATGTCTACAGATTTGGCATGCCCGGTGGGACGTGGGTCTTAAGGAAAAATCGATACAAACAAACCAGTCTCTGAAAAATTTGTTTTCAAAGAAAAGTGTTTTAACTCTTTGTCTTCTTCCATTTCACGTTTGGATTTAAAAGTGTCAGAGTCATGTCGAGTTCAGACTCCAATGAAGTGTCTAGCCGGTTCTCATGCTCTTCAAGTTCTCATTCTAGGAGATCTTTGAAAAATCGAAAACAAAAAGAGGAAGAGTTAAGAAGAGAGTACGAGGCCAAGATCGCTGCTCTCAGCCAAGAGGCTGAAGCAGCTGATTCGTGTTTGTCACATGGCGAACCAATAAAGGCCAAAAAGAAGTTTGGAAAAACTCATAAACACAAGGAGACCTCCGAGATGGAAGGCAACAAATACCTCGATTCCTTCACTCACAAGGATCGTAAAGCCCTACAGCAGTTGCTGAAGGGGCAAAATAAAGAGAAAACAATGTACGTCCTATCTGATTTTCTCCCTTTAGATTATGAAACAAATAGTGATGATGAAATATCGAATTTCCATCGGTATGATGGCACGGGAGACCCTAGGTCTCACCTGCAGCTTTTCTCTCGTCGAGCCCACAAGAAAAAGAAGGACTCGATGAAATGGGTGTATTGGTTCCCCTTATCCCTTAAAGGCACAACTTCTAAATGGTTGGCTTCCTACGATTTGAGCCAGTTTGCAACTTTTGAAGAGTTGGCGAACTGCTTCATGCAAAGATTTTCACACAACGTAGAAGTCACGCCTACATTGAATACTTTGAGGGATACAAAGCAAGGTATGAACGAAGATGTGCATACATTTATCGTTCGATGGAGGTCGCTCCTTGGGCAGGTGCGAGAACCCATATCCGAAGGATGTGTAGTAATGCTCATCTTGGATAATTTCAAAACTGAATTGAAAACTCTTCTTTCTTTACATGAAATCTCTACTTTCCACAAACTAATTAAAAAAGCATCTCTTTTTGAGACAAATTTTAAAAAAGGGGTTTACGACCACTTGTGGAAAGGGAGCGTAAATTCAAAGACTCGCTTGAAAAAGACCGGCAATTACGGGCTACCCACCATAGACAAAGGGGGAAAACCCCACAAGATCGCCAATGTCCAGGTAGATCCAAGGCTGGCGAGCACTTCAAAGAATTTTGAAAATTTAGAAAACAGAAAAGACAAAAAAATACAAAACCATTTGAAAAACGGGAGTACACTCCGTTGGGGCAACCTGTGTCGGAGGTCCTAGACCTCCTACTCGCCCAAGGCATGATCGAACTCCCTGAAATCCCCGAGGGAATCACTTCCAAAGGGAGGTTTCTGAATCGATTCTACAAGTATCATCGGATTAAAGGCCATGATACGAAGCAGTGTTTTTCTCTCCTAAACCAAATCGAGAAGTTGATAGCAGAGGGCCGGCTTCAGGTAACTAAGGAACCGGAGCCTACCCAAGCTATTTTTAAAGAACCCTTCCCCAATCACGCAAGTACTAGTGGGAAGGGCAAAGAGGTATGTATCTCACAATTTCAAAGAGTCTAGCGCGTACATATGAGTCTAGTTTTTCCACTTGTGCATCTACACTCATCCTTCGTAGGAAATCTGCCCAAGTAGTGATTCGGGGACCACCAAGAGTTCCGTCCCCGATTAAACCAGTTTTGAAAATTCAAGGTGCTCCAAAACATTCGATTAGAGCCATCTTAAGTGCGAACCCTAGGTTGATCGTGGGGGAAGTGACAAGATCCGGGAGAATCTATCAACCCCCACATCTGCAAAATGCTAAAAAAGTGGTCAGTGTGCCTGGCCCTTCAAAAGCATGTATTCCTAGAGTTCCGTCGAAAGCAGACAGAGGAAATCGGATTAAAGGTATATGATTTCGAAAAGCATCATTCAAAGATTCCCATTAACATGTCCATCCTAGAGCTGATACAAACCTCGCCTAGGCATAGACTCGTGTTAGAGAAAATTCTAGAAAGAGCAAAGGTTAGTTCGGACATAACCCCAGAATCCTTGTCCAACCAAGTGGCGTCTATAGGTGCACGAACGCCTATCATGTTTTTGGAAGAGGATCTCGAAAGACCCTACGAATCCCATAATCAGGCCCTACATATCGAGGTGGTATTGAATCACCACTCTCTGGATAGGTGCCTAGTTGACGGAGGAGGAGGGCTCAACATCCTTCCGCTTCACATAGCATACCAGATTGGAGTCACCTTGACTTACATGAATCCAAGCCCCATCGTAATCACTGGATACGATGGGAACGCGTCTAGACCTTTAGGATCCATTGAACTACCCATGGAAACAGGAGGGATAACTCATGTGGGGGTATTCCATGTTTTGGACATCCACCCCCACTACAACCTATTACTAGGAAGGCCTTGGATACATAGCCTGCATGCTGTGCCGTCCACCTTCCATAGGTGTGTCAAAATCCCTTTTGAAAATCAAGTCATTGTGATCCTAAGTGAGAGTCACCCACAGCTTCAGGGGATCCAGAATTCCCCATGTTTTTCAAGTTCCCAAGCCTACAAGGCCAACTCAGGGCAAACCATGGTCGAGCCACCAAAGCTCACCCTTCAGATACCTAGGAAGGTTGTATATATCTAGGAGTCGCCCAAGGCTGGCCCACTCAAAACATTAACCATCCTAGGAAAATCCAAGCGTCAACTGTTTCCAAAACCCCTGGACAGAAAGCCTTATGTGCATAACATGGACGATAGCAAGTTCAAGGACCACGAATTATATGAAAACTTTTTCAAAAACAAAAAATCGTGGAACATGTTATTGAACATGGGGTATATGCCATACAAGAGTCTAGGGGCATAAAACCAGGGTCTCGTAGAACCCATCTTGCCCAAAGCCAACCAAAGCCGACACGGGATCGGCTATACTCCCAAAATACCACCAGAACCACCCGCTGTGACCACCTGGGTCAAGGGTGCCCTGGAGCCTACCCAAGCAGAAACCTACGATTTAGATCTCTTGTTTGGAGTCTAACTAGTGGTGTTTTTTTTTGTAGGTACGATGGAAGATCCCTCAATCAAAAACCTAAAAACATTTGAAAAACTCGAAATTCAAAAAATTGAAAAAATTCCAAAAACCAAAAACATTTGAAAAAGATCAAAAACTCGAAAAAAGAGTTGTTTGTATAGTTCCCAAAGTTCTTTCCTTACAAAAATCCAAAAAAATTGAAAATTTGCAAAATACCAAAAATAAAGTCTTGTATTTAGCGGCTCCTGGTAAAGGTTTTGAAGAAGCCAAGGATTTTGAAAAGAAAGTCCTCTTCATAAGAGGACCAAAATCTTCAAAACCTACAGAAGATCCAAAACAAAAACTAGGTGTTTGCGAAAACTGTGCATCAAGTTCGAATCCCCTAGGATTTAGAATTCCTGAGAATGATCAAAGGCCAGAAGTAGATCCTCTCGAGGAAGATCCTACTTCTGAGCTCCCAGAATTTCATAAAATTCTTGATTTTGAAAAACCTTCGAAATCAGTAGGAGGAGATTTCATAGAGATAAACTTAGGGAGCGATTCAAAGCCAAAACTCATTAAGGTAGGTGCATGTTTGCATGAGCATGAAAGAGCATCATTCATTACATTTTTGAAAACCTACGTTGATGTGTTTGCATGGACGTATGAAGACATGCCAGGCATAGACCCGAGTGTTGTCGAACATTGTCTTTCCTTAGATTCATATGTGAAACCCATAAAGCAAAAGCTTAGGAAAATACATCCGAGCATACATTCGCAAGTCAAAGAGGGTTTAGAAGATTTGTTAAAAGCCGGACTTAGAAAACCCATTGCCTATTCTGATTGGTGGTCCAATATAGTTGTGGTTCGAAAAACCAGTGGGAAAATTCGAATATGCATCGATTTCAGAAACCTGAATAAAGCCACGCCAAAAGATAATTTTCCTTTACCAAACATTGATTTGATAGTCGATAGTACTGCAAATCATGAAATGTTTTCGTTTATGGATGGCTATTCAGGGTATAACCAAATTAAACTAAGCCCACGAGATCAGGGTAAGACCGCTTTCACAACCCCATGGGGCACATACTGCTATACAGTTTTAGACGCAAAAAATTTCCGCTCCTGGTTCTTAGGCCTGAAGTGAACCTTTTCGTGTGCCTAAGTCCTAATTAAGCAAAAGGGCGTGCCAGCTAGCTTACTTAAGCTAGCAAAGAGATATTTTAAACCTAACTCCTAACATGGCGACTGTGAGCAAGCAAGCTCTTGTCGTCATAGACTTTCTTGCACCGATGCGCAAGGGTCAGTCTGTACGCTTTTAAAATCGAGTTTTGGGATATAAGAACCTACAAAAACGTGTTTGAGGTGTTTGATTCGGGTTGCTTTTGGTATGATTTTCAGATTTTATTTCACGTGGATTTTCACGTGCCTAAGTCTTTCTTTTTATCCCTTTTTGGGCCAACTAGGTGTGTGTTATGAACACTCAGCCTAAGTGGGGTGACTTTGAACGGGAGTATGGGGTTTGCTTTGATGCAATATACGTCCTAACTCGTGGTATGGCATATATGCAATGCAAACTCACGCAACTCCAAAGGGAAAACCCGAATTTAAAAGACAATGCCGAAGGGAAATGACTTGTAATGTAAATTGCCAAAGGAAAATTGAAAAAGGGAAATATGGCTATATCTTAAGAGCAGAAAGGCTCAATAGTGCAAGTGTGTGCCGTGTATATATGTAAAGACTACGCACACTACTGAACCTTAAAACCAAAATCTTAAAGACATAGCCGAAAGGGAAATACGTATATAATATACATGGGCCCTTACTTGGGTCTTGGAAGTAAGAGCGAAGGCTCAATGTGGGTGCATGTGAAAATGTAAAGACAACACACATGACTTTAAATGAAACCCAAATATAACTTGCAATATGGCCTTAACTAAGGTCTTGCGAGTAAGAGCGAAAGCTCAATGTGTGTGAGTGCGAGAATTGAAGTACTACGCACACAACATGAAATTAAACCCAAATATAAATTGCGATATGGCCTTAACTAAGGTCTTGGGAGTAAGAGCGAAAGCTCAATATATGTGAGTGTATAATTGAAATACTACACACACGACATGAAATTAAACCCAAGGAAAGTATAACACGGCCCTTACTTGGGTCTTGCAAATAAGAGCGAAAGCTCAATGTGTGTGAGTGCGAGAATTGAAAGACTACACACACAACTTAAGCAAAACCCCACGCAACTTAAAGTATATAAATAAACTTATATCTTAAGGGCTGATTAGGCCCGTGTGTGTTCAAAATCGTGCACAACTAAGAGCGAGATAGGCTCAAGTGCACGTGTGTGTGGGTGTGCCAAGCCACGTTATTACAAGCGGGGGGAGACAATGCTCCGTTATTACAACCCCATATCAAATTTAATTTAACTTAAGCAAGTCTACAAATGAGGACCGAGTTAGGCACTTACTTATAGCTGGTCCGGAGGTGACTTGCTTGAGCTTGGGCTTGGGCTTCGCCTTGGGCTGTAAGAGGGAGCTCCTCGGAATGACACGGCAAAGGGATGTGGCCGGGTGACAAAGGAGCACGGGTGTGGCGCCTTGGGGACTTGCCGGCTAAATGGGATGGTGCGGCTGTGGTGCCTCGGGCTGAAGTGATTAAGGAGGGTCACTAAGGTATAGGGCTGGTGCTAGGGAAGGTGGCGCTAAGGGTGACTAAAGGGAAGATGTCTAAGGAAGAGGGTGTGGCTGGCCGGGTGACTTGGGTGCAGTCTGCTATGACTGGCCGACTAGGGGTGGTTTAAATGGTGGCCGGCTAGGGGATGTCACGGGTGGGAAGGTAGGGTGCTATGGAAGGTGGAGTTAAGGGTTAGTTAAGAGTGGAGGGGGCAGGTCCTAGGGAGCATGGTAAGGTGGCTGGGGTGTCGCTAAGGGCTGGTAGGGAAGCGGGTGTGATTGGCCGGGTGGTTTGGGTGTGTTTGAAGGGTGGCGGGTAGTTAGGTGGTGGCCGGCTAAGTGGAGTGAAAACTAGGCTAAGGTAGGGTGCTATGGGGTGTCTGAGAGTGGAGGGGGAGTGAAGATAGGGTGAAGTTGGGTTGAGGTACTGACCGGATAGGAGAAGGAGGTCGGTGTGTGGAAGGAGGGCAACCGGGTGATGAAGGTGGATGGAGCTGGCCGAGCAGCTGGTGGCAACGTGGAGTGGAGCAGACCGGGAGGTAGTGGTGGCGTGAGGTGGTGAAGGCCGGGGTAGTGGTGGTGCAAGTGGAAGAAGAGAGCAAGGTGAGAGAGGGCTCGGGTGGCCCAAGAGTTGGGTCTAAGAAGTTGAAAAACCCGCCCACTAGGGGGGGGGTTTATAGTTTTTCAAAGGGTCGGTTGGGGGTGGTTTTGAGAGGGTGGTAAGGTGGTTAGGTGGTGGTGGTGTGGTGATAAGGTGGGCTGGTTTTGAGGGGGGGGCAGATATTTTGTTTTAAGTGGTTTTAGGGATATGGTGTGCTAGGTTTAGGTGGGGTGGTTTAGTGGTTTAGGGCTTAGCTAGGTGGGTTGGTTTTGGGGTGAGGTTTAGTGAGGTGGGTTAGGTGATTAGGCTAGGATTAGGTTAGGATTAAGGGAATTAGGCTAGGTTTAGGGAAGGATTAGGGAGGTGGGTTAGGTGATTAGGTTGGGATTAGGCCAGGATTAGAGAAGTGGGTTAGGTGATTAGGCTAGGATTAGGCCGGGATTAGGGTAGAGGGCTAGGATTAGGGGTTTTGGCTTAGGATTGGGTTAGGAAGCTCCCTTTGCATAACCCATAGACTTCATTGCATCATGTTGGTGCAGCCCTAGGTTAGGTTTTGGCTAATACAAGCTTAAACCCATACTAATTAGGCTAACCCACATGATTAACCCCAAATTTGACACACAAGTCAAGCTTAATACAATTCCCCTCATGTTTATCCTCCCCATTCTCTCTCATGCCCATAATCCCACGTGAATTTCAAGTGGGCACCACCTCCATTTATGAGAAGGTGATGTGGGCCATGGATGTGGATATTGGATTGGATCTCTGGATCCAAATCCAAATCCAAATCCACACATACGTTTGGATTGGGATCTGGATATATATGGTCCAGATCTAATCCAAACTAAATTGTGACTCCTTCAGGGTATGTTCGAAATGAACGGTTTGTGCGGGGTCTGACAGCATCAGTACTCCGTCTACGTTGGGTCTTCGCCAACATGGTCGTCCGCTTCTGTTTTCACCTTCCGGAGATGATTTCACATGACTTTTGTTGATAACAGGAACTTGGACGTTTGAGATCCTGGCGGTGGATTCAACACGAGAGTTGCTGTGCCGGGCTCGACATGTGCTCCGGTTCCGGGCTCTCTTTTAGCTCTTCTGGTCATGCTTTCATCAGGCCAAACCGCTTTGTGGGGTTTCAAAACGTATTTTAAAAGGTTTTAAAACATATTATACATATTTAAAAGCATATACAGTTTTAAATATATGTACAGGGTTTGTCTAGAAGGCTCCTGGGTTTCCAGACTCAAAATAGCCCTTTGGGGCTGCTTTTACAAAACCAGGTTTATTTGAGAAGTTGTGGGATTTCGAGGTGTTTACAACAGTCATGCCCTTTGGTTTGAAAAATGCTGGCGCCACATACCATAGAGCTATGACCTCGATCTTTCATGATCAAATTCATGAGCTCGTAGAGGTATATGTGGATGATCTCTTGGCTAAGTCAAAAACTCGATGCACTCATCTCGAATGTTTGAAAAAGATTTTCGAAAGGCTTAGGCTTTACAAGGTAAAGCTAAACCCTCAAAAATGCGTATTCGGAGTAGAATCCGGTAAGCTTTTAGGATTTATGGTAAGCTAAAGGGGCATAGAAGTCGACCCCTCTAAGTGTAGAGCCATCATAGACATGACTCCACCCTCCAATCTCACGCAGATTCGTAGCCTCCAGGGTCGATTACAATCCATTCGCAGGTTTATCTCAAACCTGGCAACTAGATGCGAACCCTTCAACAAGTTGTTGAGAAAGGGTACGAAATTTTTATGGGATGACGAGTGCCAAAAATCATTTGAAAGGCTAAAGGCATATTTAGTTAATCCCCCTGTTTTAAACCCTCCAAAGCAAGGAAAACCTCTTCTGCTTTACATTTCCGTGCATACGAATGCTTTGGGTGCATTATTAGCTCAGTACGAGGATGATACCCATAAGGAGTATGCCATCTATTACATTTTGAAAACTCTCCTAGCTTATGAAAGAAATTATCAAGCAATGGAGAAGACGTGCTTGGCCTTAGTTTGGGCCTGCCAGAAATTTCGACATTACTTCCTAGATCATGAGATCTGGATAGTGTCCAAACTCGATCCCGTCAAGCACTTGTTCGAAAAACCCATTCTCACAGGCGTATTTCAAAACCAATTTTAAAACCACATTTTGGCAAACTCTTTCGAAAACCAAGTGTGGAAGATGCACTTCGATGGGGCATGAAACCAATGAGGGGCTGGTGCCGGGATCATCCTCGTATCCCCTGAAAAGGGTGAGATCCCCATAGCAATTCGCCTAGATTTCGAATGTTCCAACAATATAGCTGAGTATGAAGCACTCATACAAGGCTTAAAGATTTCGAAAACTCTAGGGGCATCATGCATCGAGGTCTTTGGAGATTCACTCCTCGTTATAAACCAAGTTTTAAAAATTTGGCAAGTTCGAAATGAAAAACTGCTTCCATACCATGATTTGGCCACTCGACTGGTCGAGTCGTTCCAATCGTGTACTCTTACACATGTAGGAAGAGAGGATAATGGCGTCGCTGATGCCCTCTCATCCTTGGGTTCAACCCTAAGGGTCGATCCCACTTTGGGAACCAGACCCCTTGAAATATGGCACTCACCCACTCCTTCCAAACACGATTTGCAAATTTCCCAAAATAACCCTGATTCTAATGAAAAACCTTGGTTTTATGACATAAAGAATTTTCTAGAAAATGGGGGATTCACTGAGGATGCCACATCTAAAGATAAGGCATTCATCCGAAAAATTTCCACCCGATACACGATTTTGGGAGGGGTTCTGTACAAAAAGAGTTTTATTGGCATCTTACTAAGATGCGTCGACCTAGAGGAGGCTAGGACTGTTATGCATGAATTCCACGATGGAGAATGTGGAGGTCATGTCAATGCCAACATGATGGCGATGAAAATACCTAGAGCGGGTTATTTTTGGTCCACCCTAAAAAAAGATTGCCACGATCATGTTAGGAAGTGTCACCCATGTCAAGTGCATGGTCATGCCATTCATATCCCCTCATCATCACTGCATTCCGTGCTCAGCCCCTGGCCATTCACCATGTGGGTGTTTGATATCGTAGGACCAATTTTTCCAAAGGCCTCGAGTGGACACAGGTTCATTTTAACAACCACTGAGTATTTTTCCAAGTGGATCGAAGCCGCCTCCCTGACCAATGTCTAGGGGCAACATGTGGTGGCTTTCATTAGGAAAAACATCTTGGCTCGATTTGGAGTTCCAAGAGATCTTGTGTCTGATAATGGCACCCCATTTAAAAATGAGCGAATGGTCAAGTTGTGCAACAAGTATGGCATAAATCATCACTTCTTGTCGCCTTACTACCCTCAAGGCAACGGCCAAGCCGAAGCCACCAACAAGACTCTCATCAGCATTATTGAGAAAACCTTAGAGAAGGGTAGAACATGGCACGAGAAGCTGGATGAAGCCTTATGGGCTTATAGGACTTCCATCTGCACTCCCACAAATGCCACACCCTTTGAGTTGGTTTACGGCACAAACGTCGTTCTCCCCATCCATACACGTCTGCATTCATTTCATACATCCATTGCACTCGACCTCCCCCTAGAGACACTTCAGCATGCTAGGATGGCCGAACTAGATCTATTAGATGAGAGGCGACTCCTTGCTATGGATCATGCTCACGCATACCGGCAAAGGATCGCCCGACATTATGAGAAACATATGAAATCTCGCCACTTTGAAGTGGGAGATCTCGTTTTGAAAATCATCCACCATCGTAGTCCACATCCACTTGGAAAGTGGCGGCCCAAGTGGGATGGCCCTTACGTTGTACGTGGAACCACCACAAACAATTCTTATTGGTTAACCGATGTCGAGGGTAGGAATTTAGCAGATCCTATCAATATTCAGTATTTGAAAAAATATCATGTATAGGGTCTGAGTTAAATTCCCATTTTGTGAAAATGTTTTAGGGAAACCTACTTTGAAACTTCGAAACCAAGGATCAAAGGTGAGTTGTGTGACCCTGAATGAAAGAATCGACATTTTTGTGAAAAAGCGGAGCTTTCCAAATGCATGGTTACATTTCAAAATCCTTCTTCTTACAAAGAAAGGCCTAATTCAATATAGCAAGATACTTGCAAGTTGTACGTGCTATTTCTAAATAGGTTGATCTAGAATGGATCGAGTATGACCTTGGGATAAGTCCTCCCCTCTTCTCTTCTCCTTCCAAAAGGAAAACTTAGCCAAAACAAAGGGAAATCCCCGCCGAAATCTCTTTCCCAAAGAAAGAAGCATGAATCAAAAAGAAAATTTGTTTCTTCTATGGAAAAGACGGATTAAAGAAAAAATACTCCCAAAGGGAGACCCTCTATGAAAAAAGAAAGAAGAAGGCCAAAAGCTCAAAAAGAGCAGTTTTCTGCCTTTTTTGCCTCAAAACACGGGACACTTCAGAAGGGACCATGGTACTTCTTTCCCATCCCTACGACTTATGCCCAAGCGAAACATGGTTCATTTCAGGGAATCCTAAAGTAAAAATAGGATTTACTTACTTGAATTTCATCTTGTTTGAGAATTCGACGTTTTGAGTAAGGCGTAGGAATTCTGAAATGTGGCTTGTTTTCTCATAAAACCTCCGCTAGATTAGCGAGTGTCGAGACTCAAGTAAAGGCAAACACAAGGAGCTAAAGGTCCTTAGGATCGATGGTTTAGAAAAGTTTTCCCTCTTAAAACGAATTTCAAAAACTCGAACATCGAGGATACGTAAGGCCCGCTCACTTGGAGCAGTAGGTCTTCATAAAGTCTCAAAAGTTCGACTATAGAATCTGGTCTTTGAGAGGTCGCCCTTTTTGACACCTCATCCATATCATGCACTTTGCATTTCCACGCATGAACACCTCATACATGATCTCCATTTAGGGCTAGATCCATAGAAAGTCCCCTTTGGCGAAAAATCCCCTCCTATCGGGCTTAAAAGAA
Organism: Brasenia schreberi; assembly: GCA_036023115.1. Classification (NCBI taxonomy): domain Eukaryota; kingdom Viridiplantae; phylum Streptophyta; class Magnoliopsida; order Nymphaeales; family Cabombaceae; genus Brasenia; species Brasenia schreberi. The sequence continues at coordinate 21,173,674 of JAYKKT010000072.1, forward strand.
AACGTTTTTCTCAAAAATCGGGATGATCCCATATTCTCAAGATCAAATCCGGGGAGAAAACAAATAGGGGTGTTATCTTCTTCGCCATTATCCAAATCAATTTGGATAATGACAAAGAGGGGCATCTGTAAACACCCCAAAATTCCAAAAATTTTGCAAAAACAAATGCCTGGTTCGAAAATAAGCTCAGAAAGCCAAATTGTAAATTTTCGAAAAACCCAGGAACTCAAATACTTCAAACCTCCATTTTCCAACCCTGTCGAAACATAAATTATTAAAAATGGACGAAAGTCCTATTCTTGCAAAAGCCTAGACAAACAGGTAAAGCCTGGCCCAAAGTAGCGGCAACAGAGATTCAAAAAAATCAAAGAGCAAGCCCAGCCCTATGAAAAGCCAAATTCAAAGACAAAAGAGGAGCCCAGGCCACAAATGGACTTCAAACTGGAAGCATCGGAGGCCAAGCCAACAGTGCCCCTAAAATCACGAACAATCCAAGTCAAAAACAACAAAAATCAGTTGAATAGAGCTCGGAAAGGCGAAAAAGAGCTCGGACGATGAAATTGGGAAAAACCCAGCTTAAGATGGAGCGTTGATGAACTCAAGGCCCGCATGAAGCGTTCGACTCGAAACGCCAAGAAGGACGGAAGAAGAAGAAAATTTGGTTCGAATCTAGATCCAAATATCCAGATCCAAGATTCAGATCCAAACAAGACTTGGATTGGATCCGGATTTCAGAATCAATCCAGGATCCAATATCCACATAAGAAGTCTATAAAAGGACATGAGGGGCTGGCAGGACAAGGGCTGCAAAAATTATTTCACGCCTTTTGCTTGGGTAAGAGAGAGAGAGAGAGAGAGGGGAAAAAGTCAACAAAGGGGGCTGGTTTCCCCCTTTGTCTTTTGTAATAGGTGGGTTGGTTTTGTAAGCCAAGAAGCATCATCATTTCATGCCAAGATCTTGCTGCAGCTCATGTGGATCCGGCAGCCATGGATGGTCCACTCGATGTGAAGAAAAGGTGCGTGGAGATCACCCAAACCGTGGCCAAGGTGAGTCCCTAGAATCCACCTAAACTGTTCTCCCCTTTGCCCCTCTAAAACCACCTAACTACTTTGAGAAAATCCAACAAGATTCGACTAAACATATGCTGGCTGAATTTTGCAAAACCACACCTAGACTCTACCCAAAAAAAACCCGTCCCACCCAAGCCCATACCAAGCTCGGTTAATAGCTGGCCGAGCTCACCCTAGGTCGGTCCTAGTGAGTCCCACACCCCAACCTAAATCAAACCCAAGCTACCCCAGCTCGGCCACCCTTGGCCGAGCCATTCCCTTCAGCATTTTCACCCTAAGTCCTAACCTAGACTAACCCTAAGACTTGTCCAGCTCGCCCACCCTTGGCCGAGCCCTTCCTTTAGGACTCACCCTAGGACTATTTCCAAGAAAAACATCAAACCAGCTCGGCCACCACTTGGCCGAGCTTTCCTTTAGGACCCTTCCTAAATCCGCACTAGGACCATCACCTAACTCGGACCCTAGCTGGCTGCCCATCGCCTTAGGACTTGGACTCAAACCAACCTAAGCCCCTCACCTTAGAGCCGGCCTTAGATCCCCTACACCTTGCCTTAGGTTCGATTGAATCCCACCCAAAACCATAGGACCTTCGCGTGTCGACGTAACCTCGATCGGGAACTAGGACCAAAACTCCATGCATCGGATCGGTTCGCAGCGAGAGGTCCATCCAATGGTTATATCCAAGGTCGGATCCCATTGACAAAGAAAGCCCGAGCAGGCGACGTGTAAGTGCTCGAACTTTATCTTCTTACATTACTTCAAACTTAATTTAATTCGATACGGGGTTGTAATAACGGAGCATCGTCTCCCCCCGGAATGTAATAAAGGTGTTGGACACACGAGACACATACGTACACTTGAGCCTTTCCGCTCTTATCTCGTACACCAGCACCACATTCACAATTGAGCTTTCTCGCTCTTATTATATATATACGTGTTTCAATTCAGCTAGGTTTTACATTCAAGTCGAGTGAGTTGTCTTTAATTTCACACATTCAAGGCACTCACTCACATTGAGCCTTTCGCTCTTATATATAATGTATCTCCCTTCCGCTGTGTTTTAAGGTTCAAGCTGCGTGAGTTGCCTTTCATTTTACACATCCAAAGCACTCACTCACATTGAGCCTTTCCGCTCTTACGTATATATATTATTTTCCTTTTTGCTGCATTTTAAGGTTCAAGTTGTGTGAGTTGCTTTTCAATTATACACTCACACACGTGTGCATTGAGCCTTTCCGCTCTTAGGATATTGATATATATATTTTCCCTTTTGCATCTAAGATATGGCCATATTTCCCTTCTGCTATTTCCCTTCTGCTATGTCTTTAAATTCTGGGTTTTCCCTTTAAGTTGTGTGAGTTTGCATTGCATATCCGCCACACTCGAGATAGGGAGCATATTTGCATCGAACCAGATTGATCAAATCATGTAGAACTTGCCCGAAATCGAGCACTTGATGCACATGACTACACGCCAAAATTGGCTAAAACCCGAGAAACATAGGAACGCATAGATCCCATGTATAAAAGTTGCAATTTTGACAAAACCAATCGATAAAACACTTTCAAGTTTTCAAAAGAGTCGTGTTTGTTTAAAATCGAGTTTTCCTAAGCGTACAGACTGACCCTTGCGCGCCAGTGCAAGAAAGTCTGCGATGAAAAGAACCCACTTGTCCACAGTCGCCCCAAAAGTCAGATATTTTCAAAACTTACTTCGCTAGTTTGAGAAAGCTAGCTGGCACGCCCTTTTAAAGCGATGTAAGCACGAAAAGATTCGCTTCAGGCCTAAGAAACCTAGAGTCGAGGATTTTCCATGTCTACAGTGATCACACACCCCTTTTTTCAAATTTGTTTCGAAAAGGGATGCTTTCTTTATCAACTTATGGAAAGTTGAGATTTCGTGAAGCGAGAGAAGGGTTTTCAACTCGTTTTTAAAATTATCTAGGATGAGCATGATTGTGCATCCTTCAGATATTGGCTCTCGCACTTGACATAAGAGAGACCTCCAACGAATGATGAACGTATGCACGTCCTCGTTCACACCTTGTTTTGTATCCCTCAAGGTGTTTAAAGTCGGCGTGACTTCTACGTTATGCGAGAATCTCTGCATAAAGCAGTTCGCTAACTCTTCAAAAGTTGTGAACTGGCTAAGGTCATAGGAAGCCAGCCATTTGGCAGCTGTGCCCTTGAGGGACAAAGGGAACCAATACACCCATTTCATCGAGTCCTTCTTTTTCTTATGGGCTCGACAAGAGAAAAGCTGCAAGTAAGACCTAGGGTCTCCCATGCCATCATACCGATGGAAGTTCGGTATTTCATCGTCACTATCTGTTTCAGAGTCCACAGGCAAGAAATCAGATAGGGTGTAACCTCTTTTCTCTTTATTTTGCCCTCTCAGCAGCTGTTGTAGAGCTTTACGGTCCTTGTATGTGAAGGACTCCTGGTATTGGTTACCTTCCATTGTGGAACTCTCTTTTTGTTTGCGAGGTTTTTCAAATTTTTTCTTGGCCTTTGGTTCGCCATTTGACGAACATGAATCGCCTGCTTCTGCCTCTTGGCTAAGAGCAGCAATTTTGGCCTCAAAATCCCTTCTCAAGTCCTCAATCTCTTTTAGTTTGTTTTATTTTTTCGAAAACCTCCTAGAGTGAGAACTTGATGCGCATGAGCCGTGGCTAGATACCTCTTGGGAGCCTGGACTCGACATGCATCAATGTTTTTCAAAAATCCTAGATATGAAATGAAACAAACAAGGTTAAAAACACTTTCTTTGAAAGTTTTCATGAGGTTTTTCTACATGAACTGACTCTGCACAAGGCCCAGCTCCCACCGAGAGTGCCAAATCTGTAGACACAGAAAATTCTCACTTCTGGTTCTTAGGCCTGAAGTGAACCTTTTCGTATGTCTAAGTCATTTTTATAACAAGGGCATGCCAGCTAGCTTACTCAAGCTAGCGAAGTAAGTTTTGAAATCTGACTCTATCGGGGTGACTGTGAGCAAGTGAGCTCTTTTCGTCGCAGACCTTCTTGCACCGATACGCAAGGGTCAGTCTGTATGCTTGGCAAAGTCATTTAAAACAAACCTCTTTGAAAAATATCCGAAGTGTTTGTGCTTTGTTTGCATGATTGCAAGTTTTTTTCACATGGGATTTGCACATGCCTATGTCTTTCACTTTTATGCTTTTTAGGGCCAACTAGGTGTGTGCGCAAGTGACCTAAGTTGGGTGATTTTTGCACGGGAGTGTGGGGTCTGCTTTGATGCAATATGCATCCTAACTTGTGGTATGGCGAATATGCAATGCAAACTCACACAACTCCAAGGGAAAACCCGAATTGAAAGACAATGCTTAAGGGAAATGACGTAATGTAAATTGCAAAAGGGAAATATGCCTATATCTTAAGAGCGGAAAGGATCAATTGTGCAAGTGTGTGTCGTGTATAAATTGAAATGCAACTCACACAGCTGAACCTTAAAACCCAAATCTTAAAGACATAGCGGAAGGGAAATACAACTATATATATATGGGCCCGAAGGTCGCCAACGTGTGTGTGGGTGTTGTGTGTATATGTAAAGACAACTCACACGACTTGTAATGCAAAACCCAAATATAATTGCAGTATGGCCCTTACTAGGGTCTTGGGAGTAAGAGCGAAAGCTCAATGTGTGTGAGTGTAGAATTGAAATACCACGCACACGACTTGAATGAAACACCCAAATAAGATTGCAATATGGCCCTTACTAGGGTATTGGGAGTAAGAGTGAAAGCTCAATGTGTGTGAGTGTAGAATTGAAATACCACGCACACAACTTGAATTAAAACACCAAATGAAATTGCAATATGGCCCTTACTAGGGTCTTGGGAGTAAGAGCGAAAGCTCAATGTGAGTGAGTGTAGAATTGAAATACCACGCACACAACTTGAATTAAAACACCCAAATGAAATTGCAATATGGCCCTTACTAGGGTCTTGGAATAAGAGCGAATGCTCAATGTGTGTGAGTGTAGAATTGAAAGACAACACCCACGACTTAAGTTAAAACCCACGCAGCTGAATATATATAAGTATAACTATATCTTAGGGGCTGTTAAGGCCCATGTGTGCCAAAATGGTGTGCAGCTAAGAGCGGAAAGGCTCAAGTGCACGTGTGTGTTGGTGTGCCAAACCACATTATTACAATCGGGGGGAGACAATGCTCCATTATTACAACCCCATATCAAATTCAATTAAATGTAAGCAAGTTCATATAATGGACTGAGTTAAGCACTTACGTGTAGCTGGTCCGTGTTCAACTTGCTTGGCTATGGCCTCGTGAGTCGCCTTGGGCAGCCAAAGGGGAGCTCCTTAGGTGGATGTGGGTGACATGTAGGGGTGTGGGCCGAGTGGCATCTTGATGCTGGCCGAGTGGAAGGCATGGCAGATAGGGGTGCTGGCCGGGGGGTGGGTGACTAAGGGAGAAGGTTCAGCTAGGAGCTAAGATGGGTGGTGTTAAGGGAAGGTAGTGGGGTATGGTACAAGTCGGCCGGGTGTAAGGGAGAAGGGAAGGATACAAGTTAGCGGGTGGATTGGAGATGGTGGTGGGGAGTGGTGAAGGCAAGCTGGGGTTTAAGGTGGGGTACTAACCATGCAGGGAGGTGGTGCTGGTGGATGGAAGTGGTGGCCGGATGGTGGTGGAAGAAAGGTGGCAGCCAAAGGGTGGAGCTCCTCACCGAAGGTGGAAGATGGTGGAGTCGGTTCAAGTGGAGAGGTGGTAGCCGGGTGATGAAGTGGCGGTGGAAGGGCAGGTGGATGGAAGTGGTGGAGCTTGGAGGGAGTGGGGGGGATGAGAGTGGAAGAGGAGAGAGTGAAACCCGCAAGAAAGGGGGTATTTATAGGCTAGGAATGCGCTAGGTCGGTTGGAGTGGTATGGGCCAGATATTTGTAATAAGGTGGGCATGGGGAGTGGTTTAGGGTAGGTCAGTTTGGGGGGCTAGTTAGTGGTTTAGGGTAGGTCGGTTAGGTGGGTTGGGACTTAGTGGTTAGGGGTTTAATTAGGTGTACTAAAGTGGGTTTAGGCTTAGTTGGTTAGGGTCTAGGTGGTCTAGCTAGGTGAGGTGAGATAGGTGAGGTTGGGGCGATTTTGGGTGAGGATGGCTAGGTTTGGGTTAGGTTTTTAGGGAAAGCGGCTAGGTGAGGTGGGCTAGCTTAGGGCTAGGTTTTAGGAACCTCCCCTTGGCGCCGGTCCATTGACCCAGTTGCAGCTATGTCCAAGTTGGTGTAGCCCCAGGTTAGGTGTAGGTGCATACAAGCTTAAACCCACACTCTAGGCTAAACCCACAAGGTTAACCCACCCTTGACCAAAAGTCAAGCCTACCAACTTTCTCACTCATACTTTATCACTCCTTTTTCTCTCTTTACCCAATCTTTTCATGTGAAAAATTTGTGGGCCCCACCTCCATTTATGAGAAGGTGTTGTGGGCCATGGATGTAGATATTGGATTTGGATCTTGGGATCCAAATCCAAATGCATGTTGGGTTTGGATCTGGATATATATGGTCCAGATCCGACCCAAATCTGATTTTTTTTATTCCTTCATGGCGTTTTGAAACGGACGGTTTGTGCGGGGCCTGACTTCATCAGTAGTCCATCTTGCATTGGGTCTTCGCCAACATTATCGTCCGCTCTTCTTCTCACCTTCCGGAGTTCATTTCGAGCAAATTTCTGATATCTGGGGCTTGGATGTCCGAGAATCTGGGGGTGATTTTGATACGAGAGTTGATGTACCGGGCTTGAAGTATGCTCCGGGTTCGGGCTCTCTTTTGCCTTTTCGGTCCTGCTTTCATCAGGCCAAGCTGCTTTTGGGGTTTCAAAACACCTTTTTAAGGTTTTAAAACTATATGTATAGAGTTTTAAAACATATATATAGGTTCAAAGTATGTACAGGGTTGTTTGGAAGGCTCCTGGGTTTCCATACTCAAAGTAGCCCTTTGGGGCTGCTTTTGCAAAACCAGGCATATTTGAGAAAAATCGTGGGATTTTGGGGTGTTTACAACATTTTGATAGGAATCTTTGAAAGATGGTTTTCGAAATCATATACCTTTAACACAACACTTCCTTTGTCCGCTTTCGGTAGAACTCTAGGAATACATGCTTTTGAGGGGCCAGGCACGCTGACCACCTTTTTTGCACTTTACAGATGTGGGGGTTGGTAGATCCTCCCAAATCTTGTCACCTCCCCCACAATCAACCTAGGGTTCGCACCTAACATGGCTCTAATCGAAAGATTTGGTGCACCTTGAATTTTCAAAATTGGCCTAACCGGGGACGGAACTCTTGGTGGTCCCCGGATAACTACTTGGGTGGGTTTTTTGTAAAGTATGAGAGTAGATGCACAAGTAGACAAATCAGACTCATATGCATGCGCTAGACTCTTCGAAATCGTGAGAGCACATACCTCTTTTCCCTTCCTACTGGTACTTGCGTGTTTGGGGAAGGGTTCTTTGAAGATAGCTTGGGCAGGCTCAGGTTCTTCAGCGACCTGGAGCTGGCCTTCTGCTATCAAGTCCTCAATTTTATTTAAGAGAGAGAAACACCGCTTTGTATCATGGCCTTTGAGCCGATGATACTTGCAGAATTTGTTTAAAAATCCTCCTTTGGAGGTGACTCCCTCGAGAATCTCGGGGAGTTCGATCATGCCTTGGGCAAGTAGGAGGTCTAGGACTTCCGACACAAATTAAATTGCAATATGGCTCTTATTAGGGTCTTGGGAGTAAGAGCGAAAGCTCAATGTGTGTGAGTGTAGAATTGAAAGACAACACCCACGACTTGAATCAAAACCCACGCAGCTGAATATATAGAAATAGAACTATATCTTAGGGGTTGTCAAGGCCCGTGTGTGTGCCAAAAGGGTGTGCAACTAAGAGCGGAAAGGCTCATGTGCACGTGTGTGTTGGTGTGTCAAACCACGTTATTACAATCGGGGAGAGACAACGCTCTATTATTACAACCTCGTATCAAAATTTAATTAAATGTAAGCAAGTTCATATAATAGACCAAGTTAAGACACTTACATGTAGCTGGTCCATGTTCAACTTGCGTGGACTTGGCCTTGTGAGTCACCTTGGGCAGCCAAGAGGAGCTCCTTAGGTGGGTGCTCACGGCAGGTGGGGGTGTTGGAGTGTGGTGGCCCGAAGAAGGTGTCTTGATGCTGGCTGAGTGGAAGGAGTGGCAGGTGTTGGGCCGGGTGGTGGAGTGTCTAGGTGGATGGACTAGGTTTGGGTGATGCTTGGCTGGGAAGTGGGCAACTAAGGGAGGTGTTCAGCTGGGAGCTAAGGTGTGGTGTCAAGGGGAGTTAATGGAGTATGGTGCAGGTCGGCCGGGTGGAAGGGAGAAGGGTAGGTGGATGGGTGATGCTCGGCTAGGAAGAAGAGGGTGAAGGGAGGAGGGCAGGTGGATGAAAGTGGAAGAAAAGGGGGTACTAACCGTGAAGGAGGCGGTGCTGGTGGTGTTGGAGTGGCTGGCTGGAAGAGGATGGAAGGTAGCTGGCAGGTGGATGGAGCGCTCGGTTGGGAGTGGAAGGGATGAAGGGTGGTGGAGTCGGCTGGAATGGAAAGGTGTTGGCTGGCGGTGGAGTGGCAGGTGCTGGCTGGGTCCTTAGAGCCTGGAGAGAGAGGCAACACGCATGAAGGAGGGGGCTTATATAGGCTGGGATTGGGCTAGGTCGGTTGGTGGGTTGTGGGCCAGATATTTGTAATAAGGTGGGCATGGGACACGGTTTGGGGTAGGTCGGTTAGGGGGGGCTGGTGAGTGGTTTGGGGTAGGTTGGTTAGGTGGGCTGGGACATAGTGGTTAGGGGCTTAGTTAGGTGCACTAAGGTGGGTTTAGGCTTAGTTGGTTAGGGTCTAGGTGGTCTAGCTAGGTGAGGTCGGCTAGGTGAGGTTGGGGCGGTTTTGGGTGAGAGGGGTTAGGTTTGGGTTAGGTTTTAGGGGAAATGGCTAGGTGAGGTGAGCTAGCTTAGGGCTAGGTTTAGGAACCTCCCCTTGGCACCGGTCCATTGCTCCAGTTGCAACCATATCCAAGTTGGTGCAGCCCTAGGTCAAGTGCAGGTGCATACAAGCTCAAACCTACACTCTTGGCTAAACCCACAAGGTTAACCCACTCTTGACCAAAAGTCAAGCCTACCAACTTTCTCACTCATACTTTATGCACCCCCCTTTCTCTCTCTACCCAAGCCTTCGAAGGCATTTCACGTGAAATATAGTGGGCCCCTCACCTCCATTTATGAGAAGATGATGTGGGCCATGGATATAGATATTGGATTTGGATCTTGAGATCCAAATACATGTTGGGTTTGGATCTGGATATATATGGTCCAGATCCGACCCAAATCTGATTTTTTGATTCCTTCATGGCATTTCGAAACAGACGATTTGTGTGGGGCCTCACTTCATCAGTACTCCGTCTTGTGTTGGGTCTTCACCAACATTGTCGTCCGGTCTTCTTCTCACCTTCAGGAGTTCATTTTGAGCATTTTTCTGATATTTGGGGCTTGGATGTTTGAGAATTTGGGGATGCTTTTGATACGAGAGTTGATGTACCAGGCTTGAAGTATGCTTCGGGTCCGAGCTCTCTTTTGCCTTTTCGGTCCTGCTTTGGTTAGGCCGGAAGGTTTTTGGGGTTTCAAAACACCTTTTTAAAGTTTAAAACTATATGTATAAAGTTTTAAAACATAGATACAGGTTTGGAATATGTATAGGGTTGTCTAGAAGGCTCCTTGGTTTCCAGACTCAAAATAGCCCTTTGGGGCTGCTTTTGTAAAACCAGGCATGTTTGAGAAAATCATGGGATTTTGGGGTGTTTACATCTCCCTGACCAATGTTCAGGGGCAACATGTAGTAGCGTTCAAAAGGAAAAATATTCTGGCTCGCTTTGGGGTACCAAAGGACTTAGTGTCTGATAATGGAACTGTAGACGCAGAAAATTCCCGCTCCTGGTTCTTAGGCCTGAAGCGAACCTTTTCATGTGCCTAAGTCCTATTTAAGCAAAAGGGCATGCCAGCTAGCTTACTTAAGCTAGCGAAGAGATATTTTAAACCTGACTCCTAACGTGGCGACTGTGAGCAAGCAAGTTCTTGTCATCGTAGACCTTCTTGCACCGATGCGCAAGGGTCAGTCTGTACGCTTTTAAAATCGAGTTTTGGGATATAAGAACCTATGAAAAACGTGTTTGAGGTGTTTGATTTGGGTTGTTTTTGTATGATTTTCAGTTTTTATTTCATGTGGATTTGCACGTGCCTAAGTCTTTCTTTTTATCCCTTTTTGGGCCAACTAGGTGTGTGTTATGAACACTCAGCCTAAATGGGGCGATTTTGAATGGGAGTATTGGGTTTGCTTTCATGCAATATGCGTCCTAACTCGTGGTATGGCGTATATGCAATGTGTAGACGCGCGAAAAATCCCCGCCTCTTCGCCTCTTTCGTGGCTTGGAGTGGATCTTATCGTGCGTCTAAGGCCTATATATATAAACAGGGCGTGCCAGCTAGCTTACTTAAGCTAGCGAAGATATATTAATACTGACTTCTAAACGTGGCGACTGTGAGCAAGTGAGCTCTTGTCGTCGCAGACCTTCTTGCACCGATGCGCAAGGGTCAGTCTGTACGCTTTTGCAAAAATCGAGTTTTAGGGAGAAAGCCTACGAAACGGTTCGAGGTGTCTATTTCGGGTCTTTAAGATGCGATTGCATGTTTTAGATCACGTGGATTTGCACGTGCCTAAGTCTTTTCTTTTATCCCTTTTTGGGTCGCCTAGTTTGTGTGTTATGAACACTCCACTACATGGGCGAATTCGAGCGGGGGTTGCTTCGATGCAGTATGCGTCCTACCTCGTGGTATGGCGTAGATGCAATGCAAACTCACGCTACTCCAAAGGGAAAACCCGAAATGTAAAGACAATACTGAAGGAAAATAGCGGAAGGGAAATAACCGAAGGGAAATAACCGAAGGGAAATACGTATATATCTTATGTATATGAGCCCTTACTCGGGTCTTGCAAATAAGAGCGAAGGCTCAATGTGGGTGCGTGCTTGAATCGAAAGACTTACACACACGACATGAAATAAAACCCAAATATAAATTGCAGTATGGCCTTGACTAAGGTCTTGGGAGTAAGAGCGAAGGCTCAATGTGTGTGAGAGTGCTTGAATTGAAGTACTACACACACGACATAAATGAAACCCAAATATAACTGCAATAAGGCCTTTACTAAGGTCTTGGGAGTAAGAGCGAAGGCTCAATGTGTGTGAAAGTGCTTGAATTGAAAGACTTACTCACACGACAAGAAATAAAACCCAAATAGTATAGGTCGGCCCTTACTTGGGTCTTTCAAATAAGAGCGAAAGCTCAATGTGTGTGAGAGTGTTTGAATTGAAAGACTTACTCACACGACATGAAATGAAACCCAAATAGTATAGGTCGGCCCTTACTTGGGTCTTTCAAATAAGAGCGAAAGCTCAATGTGTGTGAGAGTGTTCGAATTGAAAGACAACGCACCCAACTTAAACAAAACCCTTCGGAAATGAAATATATACGTACACTTATATATTAGGGGCTGATTAGGCCCGTGTGTGTTCAAAATTGTGCACGACTAAGAGAGTGCACGTGTGTGGTTGTGCCAAGCCACGTTATTACAAGCGGGGGGAGACTATGCTCCGTTATTACAACCCCGTATCAAATTGAATTTCAAGCAAGTGTACGACTAAGGACCGAGTTTAGACACTTACGAGTAGCTGGTCCGTAGAGGTCTTGCTTGAGCGTGGCCTTGGCTTTGGGCTGCAAACGGGAGCTCCGCGAAGGTGTGTGACCAAGGGTGCTGGCCGGCTGCAAATGGGGCGCGGGATGGACGCCTCGAAGGGGGCCGGTGGCAAGTGGGCGGCGCCTCCAAGTAGGGAGTTTAGAGGGGCTGACTAAGTGGGTCCTAGGGTCACTAGGGAAGTTAGGTACTAAGGGAAAACTGGCCCTAAAAGGTGAGCTAGTGGGACGGCCAAATAGGACACCTGGGGGGGATCGGCCGAATGGGAGATGGTGGCTAAGCAGTGGCCAGCCACTTGGGTTATCCTAGGTTCGGCTAGGCTTAGATGGTGGCGGCAAAGAGGTTGAGCTAAGGGGAAGATGGGTGGCTAAGAGTGGAGGGGTGGTAGAGAGTGGCTTTGAGGGAGTAAAGGGGACTTACCGAGTGGGGAAGAGTGGCGGATGGAGTGGGAGAGTGGCGGGCAGGTAGCTGTCGGCTGGTGGATTTGGGGGAAGATGGTGGCGTCCGGCTGGGAGGCAGTGGTGGTGGACGGAAGAGGGAAGGTGGCGGAGCAGGTGGCGGCTGGTGGAGGAGCTGGAGCTGCTGGGGAAGACGGGTGAGAGATGGGAGAAGGAGAGGGCCCGGCTGGGTGGTGGAGTGGTTCCCACTTGGAAAACCCGCCCACAATGAGGGGGGTTTAAATAGGGAATGGGTAGGTCGGTTAGGGCTGGGTTGTGGGTAGTGGTTAGGTGGTTTAGGTAGGGTAGTATGTAGATAAGGTGGGCTGGATGGGGCTGGGCCAGATATTTTAAAACTAGGGGTTTGGGAAAATCGTGGGCTAAGGGTGGTTTAGGGGTTTAGGGCTAGGTTAGGTGGTTGGGTTTTAGGGTGAGGTTTAGTGAGCTAGGTTAGGTGGTTTAGGCTAGGTTTAGGCTAGGATTAGGGAAATTAATCTAGGTTTAGGGAAGGATTAGGGGAGTGGGTTAGGTGATTAGGTCGAGATTAGGCCGGGATTAGGGAAGTGGGTTAGGTGATTAGGTTCAGATTAGGGGTGGATTAGGGGTTTAGGCTAGGTTTAGGCATTTTGGGTTAGGTTTAGGTGAAGGAGCTCCCTTAGCATGGCCCATAGACCTTGATCACCCCATGTTGGTGCAGCCCTAGGTTAGGTTTTAGCTAATTACAAGCTTAAACCCACTCAATTAGGCTAACCCACAAGATTAAACCCAAACTTGACACACAAGTCAAGCTTAATACAACACTCTTGATATTTTTCACCCCCACTCTCTCTCATGCCCAATATCCCACGTGAATTTCAAGTGGGCCCCACCTCCATTTATGAGAAGGTGATGTGGGCCATGGATATGGATATTGGATTGGATCTCTGGATCCAAATCCAAATCCAAGTCCACATATGGGTTTGGATTGGAATCTGGATATATATGGTCCAGATCCAATCCAAACTGAACTCTGACTCCTTCGAGCTGGGTTCGAAACGGACGATTCGTGCGGGGTCTGACAGCATCAGTACTCCGTCTGCGTTGGGTCTTCGCCAACATAGTCGTCCGCCTCCGTTTCTGCCTTCCGGAGATGACTTCAAATGCTATTTTGATAAGAACAGGGTCTTGGACGTTCGAGATCCTGGGGTGTGAATCAGATACAAGAGTTGCTGCGCCGGGCTCGACAGGTGCTCCGGTTCCGGGCTCTTCTTGGCTCTCCTGGTCCTGTCTTGATCGGGCCAAGCCACTTCGGGGTTTCAAAACATGTTTTAAAAGGGTTTTCAAAAGCTATATCATATGTTTTTGAAAGATAAAGTTTAAAACATATATACAGGGTTGTTTGGAAGGCTCCTGGGTTTCCAAACTCAAAAATGGCCCTTTGGGGCTGCTTGTATAAAACCAGATGGATTTTGAGAAATTCGTGGGATTTCGGGGTGTTTACACAATGCAAACTCATGCAACTCCAAAGGGAAAACCCAAAATTGAAAGACAATGCCGAAGGGAAATGACTTGTAATGTAAATTGCTGAAGGGAAATTGCGGAAGGGAAAAGGGAAATATCGCAATATCTTAAGAGCGGAAAGGCTCAATAGTGCAAGTGTGTGCCGTGTATATATGTAAAGACTACGCACGCTGCTGAACCTTAAAACCCAAATCTTAAAGACATAGGCAAAAGGGAAATACGTATATAATATATATGGGCCCTTACTTGGGTCTTGGAAGTAAGAGCGAAGGCTCAATGTGTGTGCGTGTGAAAATGTAAAGACAACACACACGACTTTAAACGAAACCCAAATATAAATTGCAATATGGCCTTAACTAAGGTCTTGGGAGTAAGAGAGAAAGCTCAATGTGTGTGAGTGCGAGAATTGAAGTACTATGCACACAACATGAAATTAAACCCAAATATAAATTGCAATATGGCCTTAACTAAGGTCTTGGGAATAAGAGCGAAAGCTCAATGTGTGTGAGTGTATAATTGAAATACTACACACACGACATGAAATTAAACCCAAGGAAAGTATAACACGGCCCTTACTTGGGTCTTGCAAATAAGAGCGAAAGCTCAATGTGTGTGAGTGCGAGAATTGAAAGACAACACACACAACTTAAGCAAAACCCCACGCAACTTAAAGTATATAAATAAACTTATATCTTAAGGGCTGATTAGGCCCGTGTGTGTTCAAAATCGTGCACAACTAAGAGCGAGGTAGGCTCAAGTGCACGTGTGTGTGGGTGTGCCAAGCCACGTTATTACAAGCGGGGGGAGACGATGCTCCGTTATTACAACCCCGTATCAAATTTAATTTAACTTAAGCAAGTCTACAAATGAGGATCGAGTTAGGCACTTACTTATAGCTGGTCCGGAGGTGACTTGCTTGAGCTTGGGCTTGGGCGTCGCCTTGGGCTGCAAGAGGGAGCTCCTCGGAACAGCACGGCAAGGGTGTGACTGGCAGGGTGACAAGGGAGCGCGGGTGTGGCGCCTTGGAGCTTGTCGGCTGCTAGGGGGGTGCTGCCGTGATGTCTCGGGCTGAAGTGTTAGGGAGGGTCACTAAGGTATAAGGCTGATGCTAGGGAAGGTGGAGCTAATGGGTGACTAAGGAGGATGGTTTAAGGAAGAGGATGTGGCTAGCCGAGTGACTTGGGTGCAGTCGACTGTGACTGGCCGACTAGGGGCAGTTTAAGTGGTGGTCGACTGGGGTAGCTAGGGGATGTTTGGGAATGGCGAGGGAGCTAGCTAGGGTGCTATGGAAGGTGGAGTTAAGGGGTGGTTAAGAGTGGAGGGGGCAGATCCTAGAGAGCAAGGTAAGGTGGTTGGGGTGTCACTAAAGGGGAAAGTAGGGCAGCGGGTGATGTAATGGGTGTGGTTGAAGGGTGGCGGGTAGTTAGGTGGTGGCCGGCTGAGTGGAGTGAAAACTAGGCTAAGGTAGGGTGCTATGGGGTGGCTGAGAGTGGAGGGGGAGTGAAGATAGGGTGAAGTTGGGATGAGGTACTAACCGGATAGGAGAGGGAGGTCGGTGTGTGGAAGGAGGGCAGCTGGGTGGAAGGTGGATGGAACTGGCCGGGCGGTCGGTGGCAACATGGAGTGGAGCAGGCCGGGAGGTAGTGTTGGCACGAGGTGGAGCTGGCCAAGAAGTGGTGGTGGTGCAGATGGGAGAAGAGAGCAAGGTGAGAGAGGGCTCGGCTGGCCCAAGTGGAGGCTGAAAAAGTTGAAAAACCCGCCCACTAGGGGGGGGGGTTTATAGGTTTCAAAGGGGCGGTTGGGGCTGGTTTTGAGAGGGTAGTTTGGTGGTTTAGGTGGTGGTGTTGTGGTGATAAGGTGGGCTGGTTTTGAGGGGGGGGGCCAGATATTTTGTTTTAGGTGGTTTTAGGGATATGGTGTGCTAGGTTTTAGGTGGGGTGGTTTAGTGGTTTAGGGCTTAGCTAGGTGGGTTGGTTTTGGGGTGAGGTTTAGTGAGGTGGGTTAGGTGTTTAGGCTAGGATTAGGTTAGGATTAAGGGAATTAGACTAGGTTTAGGGAAGGATTAGGGAGGTGGGTTAGGTGATTAGGTTGGGATTAGGTCAGGATTAGAGAGGTGGGTTAGGTGATTAGGGAAGGATTAGGCCAAGGGTGGCCGAGCTGATCAACTTGGGTTTAGTTTAGGTTGGGCTTTGGGGGACCTAATAGGATAGACCTAGGGTGAGCTCGGCCAGCTATTGGCCGAGCTTGGTATGGGCTTGGGTGGGAATGGTTTTGGGTAGAGTCTAGGTGCGATTTTTGCAAGGTTCGGCCATTATTTGTTTGGCCGAACTTGGCTGGATTTTCTTGAAAAAGAATAGGTGGTTTAGAAAGTTAGGATTTAGGTACTTAATGGGGCAGATCTAGGGTGAACTCGGCCAGCCAATGGCCGAGCTTGGGATAGTCTTAGGTGGGGACGGACTTGGGTGAAACTAGGGTAGCTTTTTAGTGAAGTTCGACCAGCTTCTTGGCTGGACTTTGCTGGGTTTTCAAGAGGTGGTATGGGGTGGTTTAGAAAGACTAGAAGAGAGCGGTTTAGGTGGGTTCTAGGGACTCACCTTGGCCACGGTTTTCATTGGTTTCCACGCAGCAAGTCTTCACAAAGAGTGGGCCATCCAAGGTTGCCGGATCCACTTGAGCAGCAACCAAGCCATTGCGTGAAATGAAGAAGCTCCTTGATCTACAATACCAGCCCACCTTTTTACAAAAAGCAAAGGGGGAAAGCCAGCCCCCTTTGTTGACCTTTCCTCTCTCTGTCTCTCTCTCTCCTACCCAAGTGAATAAACGTGAAAAAATTTGCAGCCTCACGTCCATTTATAGATTTCTTATGTGGATATGGATCCTGGATTGATTCTGAAATCCGGATCCAATCCAAGTCTTGTTTGGATCTGGATCTTGGGTCTGGATCTGGATATTTGGATCCAAATTTGATCCAAAATTTCTTCTTCTTCTCTCCTTCTTGGCGTTTTGAGTCAGACGCTTCGTGCAGGCCTTGAGTTTATCAACGATCCATCTTAAGTGGGGTTTTCCCCCATTTCATCGTCCGAGATCCTTCTTTGCCTTTTCGAACTCTATTTCGACTGATTTTTATTGTTTTTGACTTGGATTGTTCGTGATTTCAGGGACACTGTTGGCTGGGCCTCCGATGCTTTCGGCTTGAAGTCCATTTGCGGCCTGGGCTCCTCTTTTGTCTTTGAATTTGGCCTTTCGTCGGGCTGGGCTTGCTCTTTGAATTTTCTGAATTTCTATTGCAACTACTTTGGGCCAGGCTTTACCTGTTCATCTGGGCTTTTGCAAAAATAGGACTTTCATCCATTTTCAAGAATGTATGTTCTGACAGGGTTGTAAAATGGAGGTTTGAAGTATTTGAGCTCCTGGGTTTTCGAAAATTCCAATTTTGGCTTTTTGAGCTCATTTTCGAACCAGGCATTTGTTTTTGCAAAGTTTTTGGAATTTGGGGTGTTTACAGAAGCTCCCTTTGCATAACCCATTGACCTCATTGCATCATGTTGGTGCAGCCCTAGGTTAGGTTTTGGCTCATACAAACTTAAACCCACATTAATTAGGCTAACCCACATGATTAACCCCAAACTTGACACACAAGTCAAGCTTAATACAATTCCTCTCATGCTTATCCTCTCCATTCTCTCTCATGCCCATAATCCCATGTGAATTTCAAGTGGGCCCCACCTCCATTTATGAGAAGGTGATGTGGGCCATGGTTGTGGATATTGGATTGGATCTCTAGACCCAAATCCAAATCCAAATCCACACATACGTTTGGATTGGGATCTGGATATATATGGTCCAGATCCAATCCAAACTGAATTCTGACTCCTTCAGGGTATGTTCGAAATGAACGGTTTGTGCGGGGTCTGACAGCATCAGTACTCCATCTGCGCTGGGTCTTCGCCAACATGGTCGTTCGCTTCTATTTTCACCTTCCGGAGATAATTTCTCATGATTTTTGCTGATAATAGGGAATTGGATGTTCGAGATCCTGGGGGTGGACTCAACACGAGAGTTGCTGTGCTGGGCTCGACTTGTGCTCCGGTTTCGGGCTCTCCTTAGCTCTTCTGGTCCTGCTTGCATCAGGCCAAGCCGCTTCGTGGGGTTTCAAAATGTATTTTAAAAGGTTTTAAAAGCCTATTATACATATTTTAAAACATATACAGTTTAAACATATGTATAGGGTTTGTCTGGAAGGCTCCTAGTTTTCCAGACTCAAAATAGCCCTTTGGGGCTGCTTTTACAAAAACCAGGTTTATTTGAGAAATTCGTGGGATTTCGAGGTGTTTACAGGAACCCCCTTCAAAAATGAGAGGATAGTTAAGTTATGTAAAATGTATGGCATAACTCACCACTTCTCATCGTCCTACTACCCTCAAGGCAACGGCCAAGCCGAAGCCACCAATAAGACTCTCATAAGCATTATTGAGAAAACTTTAGAGAAGGGTAGGACGTGGCATGAGAAGCTGGATGAAGCCTTATGGGCTTATAGGACTTCCATCCGAACTCCCACAAATGCCACGCCATTTGAGTTGGTCTATGGCACAAATGCCATTCTCCCCATTCATACCAAAATTCATTCATTTCATACATCACTTGCATTCGACCTTCTCCTAAAGACGCTACAGCATGCTAGAATGGCTGAAATTGATTTACTAGATGAGCGAAGGCTCCTTGCCATGGATCATGCACATGCATACCAGCAAAGGGTAGCCCGACACTATGAGAAGCATATGAGACCTCGCCACTTCAAAGTGGGAGACCTTGTACTAAAAATCGTCCAATATCGTGGCCCACATCCACTTGGAAAGTGGTGGCCCAAGTGGGATGGCCCTTATGTTGTACGTGGAACCACCACGAACAATGCATATTGGCTAGTCGATGTTGAGGGTAGGAACTTAGCGACCCTTTGAATGCTCAATTTTTGAAAAAATACCATGTGTAGGGTCTAAGCTGAGCCCTATTTCAAAAATATTTTGAAAACCTCCTTTGAGACTTCGTGAGTGAGGATCAAAGCCAATCGTGCAACCCTAAATGAGAGACTCGATTACTTGTGAAAAAGCGGAGTTTTCCAAAACCAATGGGTGACCTTTCAAAAATCCTTCTTCTTACAAAAGAGGGCCTGGTTCAAAATAGCAAGATACTTTCAAGTAGTATATGCTATTTCTAAATAAGCTGATCTGGGATGACTCAAGTAGATCCTTGGGATACCCATTTCTCTTCTCTTCCACAAAAGAAAAACTTGGTGAAAAGAAAAAGGGAAATCCCTACAAAAATCTCTTTCCCAAAAGAAAACTGATTCAAAAGAAAAAAATTGTTTATTCTATAGAAAAGAGGGAATAAAGAAAAAATACTCCCAAAGGGAGACCCTCTACAAAAAATAGAAAAAAATAGCCAAAAAGCTCAAAAAGAGCAGTTTTCTGCCTCTATACCTCAAACCACGGGACACTCCAGAAGAGACCGTGGTAAACTCTTTCCCATCCCTGCAACTTATCCCAAGGGGAAGAAAGGTTCATTCTAAGGAATCCTAAAGTAAAAATAGGATTTGCTTACTTGAATCTCATCTTGTTTGAGAGTTAGACATCTGAGTAAGGCATAGGAATTTTGAAATATGGCTTGATTTTTGAATAAAACCTCCGCTAGATTAGCGAGTGTTAAGACTCAAGTAAAGGAAAAACACAAAAAGCTGAAATCCTTAAGATTGAAGCTAAAAGGAGCTTTCCTCTTTCTAAAAAAAAAGAGTTTTAGAAAACCTCGAACATCGAGCAGCATAATACCAGCTCACTTGGTGCAGCAGGTCTTCATAAGACTCCCAAGTTCGACCATTACATTAAGTCTCTAGGAGACCATACTTCCTAGCATGACATTCCCATGCCACTCATTCATATGCACGCATGGACACTTGCACAATCCCAATTAGGACCAGCATCATCTTAGGCAAAGTCCCCTTTGGAGAAAATCCCCTCTTACTGGGCACAAAACAAGTGTTTTTCTCAAAACTAGGACGATCCCATATTCTCGAGGACAAATCCAGGGAGAAAGCAAACAAGGGTGTTGTCGTCTTTGCCATCATCCAAATAAATTTGGATAATGCCAAAGAGGGGCATCTGTAAACACCCCCAAAATAAAACGAATGTCAAAACCAAACACCTGGTTTGAAAAATCATTGCCAAGCCCAATTTTGGAGTTTTCGAAAACCCAGGGGCTATAAAAGCTTCAAAATTTTGTTCAACCCATTCAAATCAAATTTCTCAAACATGGGCCAAGTCTCAATTTTGTAAAAGCCAATTTTCAACAGGTGAAGCCCTGAATGCCAAAGTAGCCTCAGAAATAGGTGCAGAAGCCCAAAAGCAGCACCCTGACCTGATAAAAGCTAGGATCAAAAGGCGAAAAGAAGGCCCAGGCCCAAAGCAGACTGCCAGCCCAGAGCACCCAAAAGCCAAATCAAGCACATCCGCCGAAGCAACAGAAATTCAAGCCAGAAACGGCGAAATTGAGCAGAAACGAAGTCCAAAAGGGCGAGATGGAGTTCGGACGACAAAACTGGGGAAAACCCAGCATAAGACAGAGAAAATTTGGATTGGATCTGGACTATAAATATCCAGATCCATATCAAAATAGTGTTTGGATTTGGATTGATTCAAATAGTGTTTGGATTTGGATTGGATCCAAATAGTGTTTGTATTGGATTGGATCTGGACCAAAATATCTAGATCCATATCCGTATAAATGTTTGGATTTGTATCGGATTTGGTCATAAATATCTAGATCCATATCCAAATAGTACTTGGATTTGGATTTGGATCCAAATCTCGAACCCATATCCAAACCCAAGACCCACCTCACTTGCCTATAAATAGAGGTGAGGGGGTCTCCAAGAGGGGGTTCACGTGAATTGCTTGGAGGAGCCTGGAGAAGAGAGAGAAAGGGTTAAGGTGAGTGCTTAGTGCTTAATTATTTTTAGTGGGTTAAGCTTGTGGGCTAAAAGGGATTAGCATGGGCTGCACCAACATGAAGTGGGCTGCACCAAGGTGAACCAAGGTGGATCGGCTGCAAAAAGGACTCGAGGTGGGCTGGACCGTGGCGACCTAGACCTAATTGAACCCCTTGAGGTAAGCCTAAAACCTAACCTAGCCCTTCTCTTCTTAACCCTCTAAACCTCACCTAATCCACACCACCTAACCCCTAATCCACTGAACCGCCTCATCCACCACCCTACCTGCTCCCTAATCCCAGCCAACCCAACACCATCCCACCAACTAACTCCCTTCCATCACCCGAACCACGCGCACCGCCCCCACCACACTACCCGCTCCACGTGCCCCGTCCGCAGCACGTGCCTACCAGGCGCCCCCTGCTTTCCCGTGCCCTGTGACCCCAATCGAACCTCCCTGATGCCACTCGCTCCACGCAGCCCGCGCCTAACGCGTGCCCCCTACTGTCCCACGCCCTGTGACCGCAGTCGAACCTCCCTGACGCCACCTGCTCCACGCGCCCCATCCACAGCACGCGCCTACCTCGTGCCCCCTGCTATCCCGCACCCTATGACCTAGCCGAACCTCTCTAACGCCACCCGCTCCACGTGCCCCGTCCGCAGCGTTATCCCACACCACACCTTACCAACTCCCTACGCCCTGTGATGCGCCCTGTGATTCCAGCCGAACATCCCACACCACACCTTACCAACTCCCTGCATCATCCCCACCGACCTACCATCAACCCACTCCACCAACCTACCTTCAAACCACTACACTACTCCCTACCACCAACACCCTACCACTCCACCAGCCCCAGCCTAGCACCCCAACTGAACCTCAGCCAACCCCTTATCCTAGCACGCAACACCCTAACACCTCACCCCACACCACCTCTTGTCGTGAACCTGCCATAGCCCCCCACTAAAACCCGCAGCGCACCTTATATCGCGACCTCTCTCAAGCCCAAACAAGCCCAAATAAGCCCAAATCCTTTCCAAGCACAACTCAGCTAGCCACTTCACGTCTCATGTTTCAAAGAGGACACCTTTGTGGCTGCCAAAGTGAATTGAAGCACGTGTAGATTGGAGAAGAAAGCCCGAATCACTTGTAAGTGTTTAAAATTCAGTATTTACATTACTCCTTTCATACTTAATTCAATTCGGATACGGGGTTGTATTAATGGAGCGTGGTCTCCCTCCGGGATGTAATATTGGTGCTTGACACACGAGACACATACGTGTACTTGAGCCTTAGCTCTTATCTCGTACACAAGACACCCACGTACACTTGACCTTTAGCTCTTAACCGTACATGATTTGCACACACCCACAATTGAGCTTTCGCTCTTACTCCAAAGACTCTAGTGAGAGCCATATAGGCTGCAATTTCATTCGGGTTGTTACTTTAAGTCGTGTGAGTATGTCATTTCAATTCCACACTTGCACACAAAGGACACCCGAGCTCTTGCTCAAACACTCTCACGCACATTTTGGCCTTGGCAGCCCTTAAGATATAGACATATCTATATACTTTCAGCTGCGTGAGTTTTACGGTTCAGCTGTGTACGTCTTTACATTCTGGGTTGTTAAATTTCAATCGTGTGAGTTGTCTTTCAATTTATACACAACACACACGCACACATTGAGCCTTTCCGCTCTTATATCTATATCTCCCTTTCAGTTGGGTTGTTAAATTTCAAGTCGTGTGAGTTGTCTTTCAATTTATACACAACACACATGAACACGTTGAGCCTTACCGCTCATATATATACTTATATTTTAATTTCGGCAAGTTCAATTCAAGTCGTGTGAGTTTGTCATTTCAATTCTACACTCACACACGCGTGCATTGAGTCTTTCCGCTCTTAATATAAGTATATCTCCCTTCGGTAATTTACATTCAAGTCGTGTGAGTTGCCTTTAAATTCGGGTATTTCCCTTTAAGCTACGTCTTTACATTTTGGGTTTTACATTTAAGTTGTGTGAGTTGCTTTCAATTCGAGCCTAGCTCACATCATACCCTCCAAACTCGAGATATTTCGCATACTTGCTTATGTACGCTTTCGAAAAAGCTTTAAATACCCATTCAAACACGCCAAACTTAGGTCACTCGTGCACACACCTAGCTGCCTAAATAGCGTAAAAACAAAGACTTGGATATGTGCAATCCACGTAATAATATCTACAAATTAGGCATACAATCGACGAAATACTTGCGTACTCTTTTCAAAAGTCCATGTTTGTTAAAAATCAAGATTTTCTAAGCATTTAAACTGACCCTTATCGGTTCAAGAAGGTTTACAACTGTAAACACCCCAAAATCCCACGATTTTCTCAAATATGCCTGATTTTGCAAAAGCAGCCCCAAAGGGCTATTTTGAGTCTGAAAACCCAGGAGCCTTCCAAACAACCCTGTACATACTTTGAACCTATATATATGTTTTAAAACTCTATACATATAGTTTTAAAACCTTAAAAAGCTTTTTTGAAACCCCGAAAGCAGCCTGGCCTGACGAAAGTAGGACCGAAAAAGCAAAGGAGAGCCCGGACCCGGAGCATACTTCAAGCCCGGCACATCAACTCTCGTATCAAAATCATCCCCAAATTCTCGGACATCCAAGCCCCAAATATCAGAAATTTGCTCAAAATGAACTCTTGAAGGTGAGAAGAAGAGCGGATGACAATGTTGGCAAAGACCCAACGCAAGACGGAATACTGATGAAGTCAGGCCCCGCAAAACTGTCCGTTTTGAAACGCTATGAAGGAATCAAAAAATCAGATTTGGGCCGGATCTGGACCATATATATCCAGATCCAAACCCAACATGCATTTGGATTTGGATTTGGATTTGGATCCCAAGATCCAAATCCAATATCTACATCCATGGCCGACATCACCTTCTCATAAATGGAGGTGAGGGGCCCACAACATTTCACGTGAAAAGCTTGGGTAGAGAGAGAAAGGGGGGGATAAAGTATGAGTGAGAAAGTTAGTAGGCTTGACTTTTGGTCAAGGGTGGGTTAACCTGGTGGGTTTAGCCTAGAGTATGGGTTTAAGCTTGTATGCACCTACACCTGACCTGGGACTGAACCAACTTGGACGTGGCTACAACTAGACTAATGGACCGGCGCCAAGGGAGGTTCCTAAAACCTAGCCCTAAGCTAGCTTACCTCACCTAGCCATTTCCCCTGAAACCTAACCCAAACCTAGCCATTCTCACCCAAACCGCCCCAACCTCACCAAGCCGACCTCACCTAGACCCTAACCAACTAAGCCTAAACCCACCGTAGTGCACCTAATTAAACCCCTAACCACTATGTCCCAACCCACCTAACCGACTGTAAACACCCTAAATCTTCTATATTTCAAAAAAAAACTCTCGAAAAAGCTCGTTTGAGCCAAAACGACAACTTGTTTTGAAATGTGAAAACAGGTACAGAAGGCAAAAGAAGACCCTAGGCCCGAAGAGGATTCAAGCCAAAAGCTTCAGAAGCCACTCCTTGACAAAAAAACAAAAGAAAGCAGAGCCCGTTTGATGAAAAGCTCAACGAAGTCCAGAACGGCGAGACGGAGTCCGGACGACAAAGTTGGAGAAAACCCAACACCAGACGGAGCGCTGATGAAGCCAGTGCCCACACAGATCGTTCACCTCGAGAAGCCAAGGACTGTCCGAAGAAATTTTGATTTGGATCTGGACCATATATATCCAGATCCAAATCCATGTAATGAATAGTGTTTGGATTTGGGCCAATCCAAATAGTGTTTGGGTCGATCCAAATAGTGTTTGGATTTGGATTGGATCCAAATAGTGTTTGGATTGGATCAGATTTGGATCAAAATATCCATATCCATATCCATAAAAATGTTGGGTTTGGATCGGATACGGATCTCAAAATATCCGAGATCTAATATCCAGATCCAAATGGTATTTGGATTTGGGTATGGATCCAAACCCAAATCCAAGACCCACCTCAAATCTCTATAAATAGAGGTGAGGGGGTCCATGTAAAGGGTTCATGCAAATATTTGGGAGGAGAGAGAGGGAGTGATAGACCTAGCCATGTGGGCTCATTGGGTGAGGTGGGTTCAAGCCATGTGGGCTAAGTGGGTCTAGACTAAGGGGCTGCAACCAAGGTGGGCTGGACCAAGTGGCTGCAACCGTGGAGACGTGGGCTCAAGCCATGAAGGACCGGCTCCAAGAGGTAAGCCTAACCTAACCTAGCCATTCTCTCTACACTCCTCTAAACCTAACCCCAACCTAGCCTAGGTTCGAACCTACCTAACCCCAACTGAACCTAACCCTAACTAGACCTAATCTAACCCCAACCGCCTCAAAACATCCCGCAAACCACGAACCCATACCCCCGGGAGCCTACCGCGCGCCCCTCTGCTGCCTGCACACCCCGCGCCGTCCCGCACTATTGCGCATCCTGCGCCCCAGCGCGCCCAGCGCCAGGCTCCCGTCTGCTGCGCCAGGTGCCAGACGCCTCCCTGCCGACCTGACCACCCCCCTGCCGACCTAACCTGCACCCTGGTCGTGACCTGCACCCTAGGACAGACCCTAAACAGCCCCATCTTGGCTGAACCTAAGCTTCCCTAAGGCCCTAACCGTGCCCCATAGAACCTCCCTCAAAGCCACTTAGGATAACCCCCTCTTGGCTGCCCAAGGTGAACCGTGAGCCCACGTGCAAGCAAGTTGAACATGGACCAGCTATTTGTAAGTGTCTAAACTTGGTCTATTACATTAACTTGCTTTATATTCAATTAAATTTTGATACGGGGTTATAGTAAAGGAGCTTTGTCTCCCCCCGATTGTAATAACGTGGTTTGACACACCCACACACGTGCGCACTTGAGCCTTTCCGCTCTTAGTCGTACACTTCTTGCACACACACGGGCCTAACAAGCCCTTAATATATAGTTATATTTATATATTTTAAGTCAAGGGGGTTTTTAATTAAGTCATGCGTGTTGTCTTTCCATTTTCCACACGCACACACATTGAGCCTTCGCTCTTACTCCCAAGACCTTAGTAAAGGCCTTATTACAGTTATATTTGGGTTTCATTTATGTCGTGTGAGTTGTCTTTACATTCCCACACGCACACACATTGAGCCTTCGCTCTTACTCCCAAGACCTTAGTCTAAGGCATACTGCAATTTATATTTGGGTTTCATTTCATGTCGTGTGTGTAAGTCTTTCAATTCAAGCACGCACACACATTGAGCCTTCGCTCTTATTTGCAAGACCCAAGTAAGGGCCCCTACATATACTCTATATAAAGTATTTCTTTCAGCTATGTCTTTAAGATTCAGGTTTTAAGGTTCAAGTCGTGTGCATTGTCTTTCAAATATATACACGACACACACTTACACGATTGAGCCTTTCCGCTCTTAAGATATAGCCATATTTCCCCTTCCGCTATTTACTTTACAAGTCATTTCCCTTCGGCTATTTACTTTACAAGTCATTTCCCTTCGGCTATTTACTTTACAAGTCATTTCCCTTCGGTTATTTCCCTTCGGCATTGTCTTTACATTCGGGTTTTCCCTTTGGAGTAGCGTGAGTTTGCATTGCATCTACGCCATACCACGAGGTAGGACGCATATTGCATCGAAGCAAGCCCCGTACTCCCACTCAAATTCGCCCCATGTAGTGGAGTGTTCATAACACACACCTAGGTGGCCCATAAAGGGATAAAAAGAAAGACTTAGGCACGTGCAAATCCACGTGATCTAAAATCTGAAAATCATACAAAAACAACCCGAATCAATCGTGCAAACACGCCAAGACTTAGGCTATTTCAATGCACGCCCATCATGCCTAAGCAGATAAAAATTTGAAAGACTTAGAGTCGTCCAACCCTTACAAAATCAAAATCGCCCAAATGCATGGTTTTCAAAAGGTTTTAAAACACTTCTTCATTCAAAATATATTTTGAGTTAAACTTGTTTCAAAAACGAAGTCTCTAAGCGTACAGACTGACCCTTGCGCATCAGTGCAAGAAGGTCTGCGACGTAAAAATCCCGCTTGCCTACAATCGCCTTTCAAAAGTCAGATTATTTTCAAAACATACTTTGCTAGTTAAAGTAAACTAGCTGGCACGCCCATAAAGCAAAGTAGATTGCGAAAAGGTTCACTTCAGGTCTAAGAACCCGTAAGTGAAAATTTTCGGTGTCTACACCGACCTACCCCAAACCATGTCCCATGCCCACCTTATTACAAATATCTGGCCCATACCCCCCTAACCGACCCTGCCCATTACCAGCCTATAAAACCCCCTCTTCCTTGCGGGTTTCTCTCTCTCTCTCTCCTCCACTCCCTCCAAGCTCCACCACCCAACCCATCCACCAGCCATTCCACCGCCACTCATTCCACTCGGCGAGCACTTCCCCATTCCAGCCGACTCCACCATCTTCCACCTTCGGCAAGGAGCACCCTTCGGCTGCCACTCTTCTTCCACTACCATCCGGCCACCACTTCCATCCACCAGCACCACCTCCATTCATGGTTAGTACCCCACCTCAACCCCATCTAACCCTTCACCTCTTTCTTTCCCAGTTGCACACTCCCATCCACCCGCCAACTTGCATCCTTCCCTTCTCCCTTCCACCCGGCCGACCTGCACCATACCCCACTACCTTCCCTCAACACCACCCACCTTAGCTCCCAGCTGAACACCTCCCTTAGTCACCCACTTCCCAGCCTGCCTTCACCACTCCCCAACACCATCTTCCACTCGGCCAGCACCCCTACCTGCTCTCTTCCCACTCGGCCAGCATCAAGACACCACCCAGCCAACACCCCCTACCTGCCGCAAGCGCCCACCTAAGGATCTCCCCTTCGACTGCCCAAGACGACTCATGAGGCCAAAGCCAAGCAAGTTGAACACAGACCAGCTACATGTAAGTGCCTAACTCGGTCCATCATATGAACTTGCTTACATTTAATTAAATTTTGATACGGGGTTGTAATAATGGAGCGTTGTCTCCCCTCGATTGTAATAATGTGGTTTGACACACCAACACACGTGTGCACTTGAGCCTTTCCGCTCTTAGTTGCACACCCTTTTGGCACACACACGGACCTTGACAACCCCTAAGATATAGTTATACTTATATATATTCAGCTGCGTGGGATTTTAATTTAAGTCATGGGTATTGTCTTTAAATTGTACACTCACACACATTGAGCTTTCGCTCTTATTCCCAAGACACTAGTAAGGGCCATATTGCAATTTTATTTGGGTATTTCATTCAAGTCGTGTGCGTGGTATTTCAATTCTACACTCACACACATTGAGCTTTCGCTCTTACTCCCAAGACCCTAATAAGGGCCATATTGCAATTTTATTTGGGTTTTACATTACAAGTCGTGTGAGTTGTCTTTACATATATACACAACACCCACGCACACGTTGGCGACCTTCGGGCCCATATATATTATAAGTATTTCCCTTCCACTATGTCTTTAAGATTTGGGTTTTAAGGTTCAGCTGTGTGAGTAGTCTTTCCATATATACACGACACACACTTACACAATTGAGCCTTTCCGCTCTTAAGATATAGCCCTATTTCCCTTTTGCAATTTCCCTTTGCAATTTATATTACGCAATTTCCCTTAAGCATTGTCTTTCAATTCGGATTTTCCCTTGGAGTTGTGTGAGTTTGTATTGCATATTCGCCATACCACGAGTTAGGATGCATATTGCATCAAAGCAAACCCCACACTCCCATGCAAAAATCGCCCAACTTAGGTCACTTGTGCACACACCTAGTTGGCCCTAAAAAGCATAAAAGTGAAAGACATAGGCACATGCAAATCCCACGTGAAATAAAACTTGCAATCATACAAACAAAGCCCAAACACTTCGGGTATTTTCCAAGAGGTTAGTTGATTCAAAAACGACTTTGCCAAGCATATAGACTAACCCTTGCGCATCGGTGCGAGAAGGTCTGCGACGAAAAGAGCTCACTTGCTCACAGTCGCCCCGATAGAGTAAGATTTCAAAACTTACTTCGCTAGCTTGAGTAAGCTAGCTGGCACGCCCTTCTTATAAAAACAACTTAGACACACGAAAAGGTTCACTTCGGGCCTAAAACCGGAAGTGAGAATTTTCCGTGTCTACAACAACGAAAAGATCCCACTTGCCCATAATCGCCCAAAACGTTAGATATTTCCAAAATCCTTCGCTAGTTTGAGTAAGCTAGCTAGCACACCCTAAAGCGATGTAGACATGAAAAGGTTCACTTCAGGCCTAAGAGCCAGGAGTGAGGATTTTTGCGTGTCTACACTAGTGATAACGATGGGGCTTGGGTTTACAGAAGTCAAGGTGACTCCGATTTGACAAGCTACATGTAGCGGAAGGATGTTGAGACCTCCTCCTCAATCAACCAAACACCTGTCTAGAGCATGGTGATTCAATACCACCTCGATATGCAGGGCTTGGTTGTGGGTTTCATATGGTCTTTCTATTTTGTCTTCCGAGAACACGATTGGCATTTTTGCACAAATGGATGCCACTAGGAAGGACAAGGACTCGGGAGTTATAGTTGAGTTAACCTTGGCTCTTTCTATGATTTTTTCTAAAACGTGTTGTAAACACCCCAAAATCAAACGATTTTCCAAAACAAACACTTGGTTTAAAAATCTATTTCAAAACCAAAATTTGAGTTTTCAAAACCCTAGGAGTTACAAAAGCTTTAAACTTTTCTTTTAAACCCAGTTCGAAATATGAATTTCTCAAACTCGGGCCAAGTCCCATTTTGTATAAAAGCCAAAACAAATAGGTGGAGCCTGATCAAAAGCAGCCTCAAAAGTAGGCTTAAAAGCCCAGAATCAAGCCTGGCCCAATAAAAGCAGGAGCAAAAGGCAAAAGGAGAGCCTAGGCCAAAAGTAGACTTTAAGACCGAAGCATCAAATGCCAAGCCAAAAGCATCCACCAAATCATCAGAAATCCAAGCCTAAAAAATCGAAAATGAGACAAAATAAAGTCCAAAAAGGTGAGAAGTAGTTCGGACGAAAAGGTTGGGAAGACCCAGCCCAAGACGGAGCGCTGATGAAGCTAGGGCCCACAGAAATTGTCCGTCTCAAAATGCCAAGAAGGACTGAAGAAATGAAAATTTGGATTAGATCTGGACCCAAATATCTAGATCCAGACCCAAATAGTATTTGGATCGGATTTCGATATCAAAATCCAAATCCAAATCCAAGATCCATACCCAAGACCCACCTCATTTGCCTATAAATAGAGGTGAGGGGGTGCCATAAGTTCACGTGAAATAAAAATTGGGAGGCTTGGGAAGAGAGAGAATGGGTGGAGGGCATAAAGTAGATATGGTGGGCCATAGCCATGTGGGCTTGATCAAGGGCATGGGTTCAAGCCTTGTATGAACCTAGGCTCAAACCAAAGGGCTGCACCAACTTGAAGAAGGGTTGCACAAAGGCGTGGAGACATTGGCTATGCGTGGTGGACCGGCTCCAAGAGGTACGTCTCTCAACCTCACCCTAACCTAGCCTAAACCACCTAACTGACCCCCCTAAACCTAACCCAAAACTAGGCTAGACCTAGCCCCTTTCACCTAAACCTACCCAAACTTCCCCTAACCGACCTAAATCTAAACCCAACCAAGTGCAGCTACACTCGGTTTGAACCCATTTCAAACTCCATCTGCCAACCTACATCCCTCACCTCCCGGTGCACCTAGCGCCACACTAAACCAACCCCCGGCCAGCGTCACCCGTCTGTCGTGTGTAAACACCCCAAAATCCCACGAACTTCTCAAATAACCTAGTTTTATAAAAGTTGCCCCAAAGGGCTATTTTGAGTCTTGAAACCCAGGAGCCTTCCAGGCAACCTTGTACATATGTTTAAACTATATATGTTTTAAAATATGTATAATATAGTTTTAAAACCTTGTAAAAGATGTTTTGAAACCCCATAAAGCAACTTGGCCTGATGAAAGCAGGATCAGAAGAGCAAAAGAGATCCCGAAACCAGAGCACATGTCGAGCCCGACACATCAACTCTCGTATTAGACTCATCCCCAGAATCTCGAACATCCAAGCCCCTATTATCAAACGAACTGCTTGAAATCATCTCCGGAAGGTGAAAACAGAAGTGGGCGACCATGTTGGCGAAGACCCAACGCAAGACGGAGTACTGATGCTGTCAAGCCCCGCACAAACCGTTCGTTTCGAACATACCCCTGTAAACACCCCGAAATCCCACAAATTTCTCGAATAAACCTGGTTTTGTAAAAGAAGCCCCAAAGGGCTATTTTGAGTCTGGAAACCTAGGAGCCTTCCAAGCAACCCTGTACATATGTTTTAAACTTTATATGTTTTAAATATGTAAAATATGTTTTAAAAACTTTTAAAACATGTTTTGAAACCCCACAAAGCAGCTTGACCTGATCAAAGCATGACCAAAAGAGCTAAAGAGAACTCGGAACCGGAGCACATGTCAAGCCCGGCACAGCAACTCTCCCTGTTATCATCAAAAAACCTTTGAAGTCATCTCCGGAAGGTGAAAATAGAAGTGGACGACCATGTTGGCGAAGACCCAACGCATACGGAGTACTGATGCTGTCAGACCCCGCACAAACCGTTTGTTTCGAACACAGCCTGAAGGAGTCAGAATTCAGTTTGGATTGGATCTGGACCATATATATCCAGATCCCAATCCAAACCTATGTGTGGATTTGGATTTGGATCCAGAGATCCAATCCAATATCCACATCCATGGCCCACATCACCTTCTCATAAATGGAGGTGGGGCCCACTTGAAATTCATGTGGGATTATGGGCATGATAGAGAATGGGGAGGATAAGATTTGAGGGTAATTGTAATTAAGTTTGTCTTGTGTGTCAAGTTTGGGGTTAATCATGTGGGTTAGCCTGATTAGTATGGGTTTAAGCTTGTATTAGCCAAAACCTAACCTAGGGCTGCACCAACATGATGCAATAAGGTCTATGGGTTATGCAAAGGGAGCTCCCTAACCCAATCCTAAGCAAAAACCCCTAATCCTAGCCTTTTACCCTAATCCTGGCCTAATCCCAACCTAATCACCTAACCCACCTCCCTAATCCTTCCCTACACCTAGCCTAATTTCCTTAAACCTAACCTAATCCTAGCCTAATCACCTAACCCACCTCACTAAACCTCACCCCAAAACCAACCCACCTAGCTAAGCCCTAAACCCCTAAACCATCCCACCTAAACCTAGCACACCATATCCCTAAAACCCCTTTAAGCAAAATATCTAGCCCCTCCTCAAAACCAGCCCACCTTATCACCACACCACCATCACCTAAACCACCTTACCACCCTCCAAATACCAGCCCCAACCGCCCTTCAAAAACCTATATAAACCCCCCCCCTAATGGGCGGGTTTTTCACCTTCTCCAAGCCCATCCTCCATCATCCTTTTCCAGCCCACCCATGGGCCAGCCGAACCTTCCACCTTGCTCCCTTCTTCCACCTGCACCACCACTACCCCCGGCCAGCTCCACCTCGTGCCACCACTTCCATCCAGCCTGCTCCACTCCACGTCGCCACCACCTCCCGGCCGAACTTCATCCACCCACATCACCTGACTGCCCTTCTTCCACGCACCAACTTCCTTCACCATCCGGTTAGTACCTCAACCCAACTCCATCTCCTCTTCACTTCCCCTCCACTCTCAGCCACCCATACCACCACCACACCCCGCCAACACAGCCTTCCCGCCACCCTTCCCCATTCGGCCAGACCTAAACCCCTTATACCACCCGACTATCTACCTTTGCCTAGTGACACCCGGCCACCCTACCTTGCTCCCTAAGACCTGCCCCTTTCACTCTCAAACAACCCATTAACCCCACCTTCCACAACACCCTAGCTAGCTCCCTTCCCATCCTTGACATTCCCTAGCTACCCTAGCAGCCGGCCACCACTAAATCACCCCTAGTCGGCCACCCCCAGCCGACTGCACCCAACCCATTCGGTCAGCCACCCCATTTTCCTTAGACATTCTCTTTAGGCTCCCCTTAGCGCCACCTTCCCTAGCACCACCCTATCCCTTAGTGACCCTCCTTAATCACCTTAGCCCAAAGCACCACGACGGCCTCCCCCTAGCAGCCAGCAAGCTCCAAGGCGCCACACCCGCGCCTCTTTGTCACCCGGCCACACATCCTTGCCGTTCCACTCCGAGGAGCTCCCTCTTGCAGCCCAAGGCGAAGCCAAGCCCACACTAAAGCAAGTCACCTCCGGACCAGCTATAAGTAAGTGCCTAACTCGGTCCTTAGTTGTAGACTTGCTTAAATTAAATTGAATTTGATACGGGATTGTAATAACGGAGCATAGTCTCCCCCCACTTGTAATAACGTGGCTTGGCACACCCACACACACGTGCACTTGAGCCTACCTCGCTCTTAGTTGTGCACAATTTTGAACACACACGGGCCTAATCAGCCCTTTAGATATAAATTTATTTATATACTTTAAGTAGCGTAGGGTTTTGCTTGAGTTGCGTGTGTTGTCTTTCAATTCTCGCACTCACACACATTGAGCCTTTGCTCTTATTTGCAAGACCCAAGTAAGCGCCGTGTTATACTATCCTTGGGTTTAATTTCACATCGTGTGTGTAGTATTTCAATTATACACTCACACACATTGAGCTTCCGCTCTTACTCCCAAGACCTTAGTTAAGGCCATATTGCAATTTATATTTGGGTTTAATTTCATGTTGTGTGCGTAGTACTTCAATTCTAGCACTCACACACATTGAGCTTTCACTCTTATTCCCAAGACCTTAGTTAAGGCCATATTGCAATTTATACTTGGGTTTCATTTGAAGTCGTGTGTGTTGTCTTTACATTTTCACACGCACCCACATTGAGCCTTCGCTCTTATTTGCAAGACCCAAGTAAGGGCTCATATGTACTATATACGTATTTCCCTTTTGGCTATGTCTTTTCAATTTGGGTTTTAAGGTTCAGTAGTGTGTGTAGTCTTTCAATATATACACGGCACACACTTGCACTATTGAGCCTTTTCGCTCTTAAGATATAGCCATATTTCCCTTTTGCAATTTCCCTTCGGCATTTTACATTACAAGTCATTTCCCTTCGGTAATTTCCATTACAAGTCATTTCCCTTCGGCATTGTCTTTTAAATTCGGGTTTTCCCTTTGGAGTTGCGTGAGTTTGCATTGCATATACGCCATACCACGAGTTAGGACGCATATTGCATCGAAGCAAACCCCATACTCCTGCTCAAAACTCGCCACATTTTAGTGGAGTGTTCATAACACACACCTAGGTGGCCCCAAAGAGGGATAAAAAGAAAGACTTAGGCACGTGCAAATCCACATGATCTAAAATCTGACAATCATACCAAAAAGACCTGAATCAAACACTTCAAACCGCTTTCGTAGGTTCTTACACCCAAAACTCGATTTTTAAAAGCAAACAGACTGACCCTTGTGCATCGGTGCAAGAAGGTCTGCGACGACAAGAGCTTGCTTGCTCACAGTCGCCATGTTAGAAGTCAGGTTTAAAATATATCTTCGCTAGCTTAAGTAAGCTAGCTGGCACGCCCTGTTTGTTTAAATAGGACTTAGGCACACGAAAAGGTTCGTTTCAGGCCTAAGAACCAGGAAGTGGAAATTTTCTGCATCTACAGTAGTTTGGCACGCCCGGTGGGACTTGAGTCTTTTAAAAATTGAGTTATTCTAGGAACCTTGCGAAAATTTTCAAAAAAAGTGTTGTTTTAACTTCTTTCTTTACTTGTACTTAGGAATTTTGAAAAAGGCTTGAAAGCATGTCAAAATCCAACCCAAGTGAAGTGTCGTGCCAAGGCTCATGCGCATCAAGTTCTCACTCTAGGAGGGTTTCGAAAAATAAGATCAAACTAGATGAGATAGAAGACTTGAGAAGGGAATTCGAGGCCAAAATCGATGCTCTCAGCCAAGAGGCTGAAGTAGGCGATTCATGTTCATCGAATGGTGAACAAAGGGCCAAGAGAAAAACTAAAAAACCTTGCAAGCACAAAGAGGCCTCCGTAATGGAAGGCAACCAATACCACGAGTCCTTCACACAAAAGGACCGTAAAGCCCTACAGCAACTGCTGAAAGGGCAAAATAAAGAGAAAAGGAGTTACGCCCTATCTAATTTCCTTCCTATGGATTACGAAAGAGACAGTGACGATGAAATACCGAACTTCCATCGGTATGATGGCATGGGAGACCCTAGGTCTCACTTGCAACTTTTCTCGCATCGAGCCCATAAGAAGAAAAAGGACTCGATAAAATGGGTGTATTGGTTCCCTTTATCCCTTAAAGGCATAGCTGCCAAATGGCTGGCTTCCTATGATTTAAGCCAGTTCGCTACTTTTGAAGAGTTAGCGAACTGCTTCATGCAAAGATTTGCACACAACGTAGAAGTCACAGCAACTTTAAACACCTTAAGGGATACAAAGCAAGGCATGAATGAAGACATACATGCCTTCATCATTCGATGGAGGTCCCTTTTGGGCCAAGTGCGAGAGCCCATATCTGAAGGATGCGCAGTTATGCTCGTCCTAGATAATTTTAAAAGCGAGTTAAAGACCCTTCTCTCGCTCTATGAGATCTCAACTTTCCATAAGTTGATAAAAAAAGCATCCCTTTTCGAAACAAACTTGAAAAAGGGAATATATGATCACTTATGGAAAGGAAGTGTCGTTTCTAAAACCTGCTTGGAAAAGCCCATCACTTATGGGCTACCCACGATGGACAAAGGGGCAAAGCCCCATAAAATCGCCAATGTTCGGGTGGATCCAGGCATGGCGGGCACTTCCAAAAATTTTGAAAAGCTAGAAAACAAAATGGAGAGAAATTTCCAAAAGCCGATTGAAAAACGGGAATACACTCCGCTGGGGCAACCTGTGTCGGAGGTCCTAGACCTCCTACTTGCCCAAGGCATGATTGAACTTCCCGAAATCTCCGAGGGAGTCACTTCCAAAGGGGGGTATTTAAATCATTTTTGCAAGTATCATCGGCTCAAAGGCCATGATACAAAGCGTTGTTTCTCCCTTTTAAATAAAATCGAGAACTTGATAGCGGAGGGCCGGCTCCAGGTCATTGTGGAACCTGAGCCACCTCAAGCTATCTTCAAAGAACCCTTTCCCAAGCACACTAGTAGCAGTGGGAAAGGAAAGGAGGTATGCACCCTCACCTTTTCAAAAGAACTAGCGCAAAAATTTGAGTCTGGTCGACCCACTTGTGCGCCCACTCTTGTACTGTACAAGAAGCCCGCCCAAGTCGTCATCCGGGGACCACCAAGAGCTGAATCCCTGGCTAAACCAGTTTTAAAACTTCAAGGTGCTCCTCAACTCATAATTAGAGCCAATTTTAGTGTGAACCCTAGGCTGGTCGTGGGAGAAGTGACTAGATCTGGGAGGATCTATCAACTCCCGCAGCTACAAAGTGCTAAAAAGGTGGTCAGTGTGCCTGGCCCCTCAAAAGCATGTATTCCTAGAGTTCTGCCAAAAGCAGATAATGGGAAAGTCGTCCTAAATCCTTATGATTTCGAAAACCATCTTTCAAAGATTCCTATCCACATGTCCATCCTAGAGCTTATACAAACTTCGCCTAGGCATAGACTCGTGCTAGAGAAAATTCTAGAAAGAGCCAAGGTTAGTTTGAACATAAGTCCAGAATCCCTGTCTGACCAAGTAGCATTAATAGGAGCAAAATCGCCCATCACCTTTGTAGACACGGAAAATCTTCGACTCCAGGTTTCTTAGGCTTGGAGTGAATCTTTTCGCAATCTACGTTCGCTTTTAGGGCGTGCCAGCTAGCTTACTCAAACTAGCGAAGTAGTTTTGAAATATCTGACTTTTGAAAGGCGATTGTAGGCAAGCGGGATCTTTACGTCGCAGACCTTCTTGCACCGACGCGCAAGGGTTAGTCTGTACACTTAGATACTTCGTTTGAACAAGTTAAACTCAAATTCGATTTTTGAATAAGGAAGTGTTTTGAAAATCCTTTTGAAATCATGCACTTGGCGAGTTTTTGATTTGGGCGACCCTAAGTCTTTCAATTTTATCCACTTAGGCGTGTTTGCACGTTTTTTTCGGGTTTGTTCGATGCAGGCATGCACTCTAGCTCGAGTATGGCGAGTATGCAATGCAACTCACACAACTTGAATGTAAAACCCAAAATTTAAAGACTTAGCAGAAGGGAAAACCCAAATTGAATGAAACTCACACGACTTGAATGTAAATTGCAGAAATTTAAATATATCTATATCTTAAGAGCGAAAAGGCTCAATGTGTGCGTGGGTGTTGTGTATAAATTGAAATACAACACACGCAACTGAACCGTAAAACGCAGCAAAAGGGAGATATAGATATATGTAAGAGCGAAAAGGCTCAATTGTGGCGTGTGTGTATGTATGAATTGAAAGACAACACACACGACTGAATTTAAAACCTAGAATTGAAATGCGTACACAACTGAACCGGGAAAACTCACGCAGCAGAAAATATATAGATATGGCTATATCTTAGTAGCTTCTGAGGCCAAAATGTGCGTGAGGTGTTTGAGCAATCGCTCGGGTGTTTCTTGGGTGCGAGTGTGTAATTGAAAGACAAACCCACACAACTTAATGTAACAACCCAGCTGAATTAAACTACGTATGTATATGATAAGAGAGAAAAGGCTCAATTGTGTACGTGGTGCTTGTGTACGATATAAGAGCGGAAAGGCTCGAGTGTACGTGTGTGTCTCGTGTGTCCAGCACCGTTATTACATTCCGGGGGGAGACGATGCTCCGTTATTACAACCCCATATCACGAATTTAATTGAATTGAAAAGAAACTTGATATATATCAAACGACTTGCACTTTTCCAGGTTCTTGATTTGGGATTGTACAAGGGGAGAATCCGCCTTCTTCTTATGGAGTCCGGGGCACGTGGGAGCGAAGCCGGAGAGCCTGAGAGCTTGGAGAGACTTGGAGTTCCGGGAGCTGCAAGCTACAATGGGTTTGGGGCTACTTGGGGCCGGTTTGGGCAAGGTATGACTCGAGTCACCTTGGCTCGAGTGATTGGGTTTTTGTATGGGATTTGGCCAACACTTGGCCTTGGTTTAGGTATAGCTTAGGCTTGGTATTAGGCCAGCATTTGGCCTTGGTTTAGGTATAGGATAGAGTTGGCTGGTCCTAGGTTAGGTGTTGGCTAAAGTTTTGAGATTTCGGCCAAGGTTCATGACCTTTGTTTGGTCTTGTGAGACTCGAGCCAAGGTGGCTCAAGTAGGAGTGACTTGCTCTAAGGTTCGGCCAAGGCGGTTGTGGGGTTGTCTTGGGTCGACTTAGGTAAGTATGGGGGTTGATCCTAGGCAAACCACGACTAGGTTGAGGGCTGGCTAACTAATATGGGCCAAGGTGAGCTTAGGTAAGGGACCATGACCAGTATGGTCAAGTGGTTTCAAGGTGAATGGCCTTGGTGAAAGGAAGGACGCCCGGCCAACTTTGGCCGGGCTGTTTTGGGTGTGTGGGAAAGGGAAAACAGCCAAAGGTTGGGCTGGTTTTTAGATAATTGTCCTGCCTTTAGGGCAGGCCGGGACTTAGGTAGAAAATGGGACACGGCCTGCACTTGCAGGCCGTGGGTTTTAGGGAAAGAGCTCGAGCCAAGGTGGCTTGAGCTAGGTGGTTTTCAAAGGGAAGCTCGGCCAAGGTTGGCCGAACTTGATGGGGTTCAAGGTGAAGTTTGGCCAGCACCTGGCCGAACTGGTTTAGGTCTTAGGATAGGTTGTTTAGGTGGTGGTTTTGGGAGGATCTTTGGGTAGGATGGGTGGTCTAGAGAGGTTAGGGAAGAAAGGGGTTAGGTTTAGGTCTTAGGGGCTTACCTAGTTGCAGCACCTCTCCAAGCCGCCGCTCAAGCCGCCAAGCTCCACCATGCAACGCTCCCAGCCATCTTGTAGGGGACGTTCCCTGGTTGGTGCAGCCCTTGGCTTCACGAGCCAACCCAAACTCTCAACAAAAAACAACTTTGGCCTATGGGCCTCTTTCTCTCTCATCCCCCCCCTTTTATTCACGTGAGGTGCTTCCCTGGAGCCTCACCCATGCCTTTTTTCAAGCCCAGCACCTCTATTTATAGAGGTTTTATGTGGGTCTTGGATTTGGGTTTGGCTATCCGGATCCAGTCCAAACTCTATATGGATTTGGATCGCGGATCTCGGATATTTTGAGATCCAGATCCAATCCAAATATTTATTTGGGTTTGGATCTCGAATCTCGAATCTTGGATTTTTGAGATCCAGATCCAATCCAAACATAATTTGGATCTGGATCTGGATATTTTGGTCCAGACCCAATCTAGACTTTTCTTCTGCTCCTTGGTTTTCTGGTCCTTTCTGATGCTTTTCACCATCGGTTTCGAGATGGCTTTGATTCATTGGACACACAACTCTGGCCTGGGTCTTCCCCAAGTCTTTCTTCCAATTGGTGTTATGCTTTTCAGGACTTTTTCGGTGTTCGTTTCGGTCCACCGTTTTGGTTTTTGGCCGGTTCCTGTTTATATCGAACTCAGATTGCCGCACGGATTCCGTTCTTCATTTTGATGGGACGTGTCTCGGACTTTTGTCGACTTCCTCAGGTACTGGGCTTCTTTCTGCATTTTGGAGCTGCTTTGTGCTTTTTCTTTGACCCAAATTACATTTTTACCCTTCTGTCGGGCTTTTCTCCAAATGGACTCTTTTTTCTTCTATTTTTGAACAGGGGGTGGCTTTTGAGATTCCGGACTCGAATCCTCTTCTTGCCTAGGCTTTTCTTTTGCCTTTTGTACCTGTTTTCATAATTTAAAACAGGTTGTCATTTTGGCTCAAACGAGCCTTTTGTGTTTTTGAGAGTTTTTGATTTTTGGAAAATTCGGGGTGTTTACAGATGCCCCTCTTTGGCATTATCCAAATTGATTTGGATAATGGCGAAGAAGATAACACCCCATTTTGATTTTTCTCTCAAATTTTCTCGAGAATACACCATTTTTATTTCGCAAAACCCTGTTTTCATTTACCATAGGTGGGGATTTTTAGCAAAAAGGGGACTTTTCCTAGGTTTCCTTATGTATGATCATGCATGGACGATTTTTGGATGCATGCATGAAAAAAAGTTTTTGTTTTTTGGGTTTTTGAGCCCGAAGAGTGCCTTTTGAGGCAAGCTGCTCCGGGCAGGTTTTACCCTTGTCTTCTAGACATTTTTGGGTTTTCGAGCTTTGGAGAGAGCCTTTTGAGGTTGTCTGCTCCAAGCAGGTTCTACCCTTGTCTTTTTGACATTTGTGAGTTTTTTTGAAAATCTTCTTTTTGAAAACGAACTCCTTTTTGCTTGTATCTAAAAGGACTTCTGTTTTTCATACTTCCCTTCATTCGGGTTTCAATACCAGCTACTCAGTAGAGGTTTTTGGGAAGGAAAACTTGGAAAACATTTCAAAGTTCCATTTCCTACAAAACAGAGTCAAGTTCTCAAACAAAATGAAATCCAAATAAGCCTATTTTATTTGTACTTTAGGATTTTCGCAAATTTGAATCTTTTTCCTCGGGGATTAGCCGTAGGGATATGGGAAAGAGATACCATGGTCCCTTCTGAAGCGTCCCGCAAGTTTGCACATTTTGTTTAGGTTTGTTCGATGCAGGCATGCACTCTAGCTCGAGTATGGCGAGTATGCAATGCAACTCACACAACTTGAATGTAAAACCCGAAATTTAAAGACTTAGCAGAAGGGAAAACCCAAATTGAATGCAACTCACACGACTTGAATGTAAATTGTAGAAATTTAAATATATCTATATCTTAAGAGCGGAAAGGCTCAATGTGTGCGTGGGTGTTGTGTATAAATTGAAATACAACACACGCAACTGAACCGTAAAACGCAGCAAAAGGGAGATATAGATATATGTAAGAAAGAAAAGGCTCAATTGTGGCGTGTGTGTATGTATGAATTGAAAGACAACACACATGACTGAATTTAAAAACCGAAATTGAAATGCGTACACAACTGAACCGGGAAAACTCACGCAGCAGAAAATATATAGATATGGCTATATCTTAGTGGCTTCTGAGGCCAAAATGTGCGTGAGGTGTTTGAGCAATCGCTCGAGTGTTTCTTGGGTGCAAGTGTGTAATTGAAAGACAAACTCACACGACTTAATGTAACAACCCAGCTGAATTGAACTACGTATGTATATGATAAGAGCGAAAAGGCTCAATTGTGTACGTGGTGCTTGTGTACGAGATAAGAGCGGAAAGGCTCGAGTGTACGTGTGTGTCTCGTGTGTCCAGCACCGTTATTACATTCCGGGGGGAGACGATGCTCCGTTATTACAACCCCGTATCACAAATTTAATTAAATGGAAAAGAAACTTGATATATATCAAACGACTTACTCTTTTCCAGGTTCTTGATTTGGGATTGTACAAGGGGCGAATCCGCCTTCTTCTTATGGAGTCCGGGACACGTGGGAGCGAAGCCGGAGAGCTTGAGAGCTTGGAGAGACTTGGAGTTCCGGGAGCTGCAAGCTACAATGGGTTTGGGGCTACTTGGGGCCGGTTTGGGCAAGGTATGACTCGAGTCACCTTGGCTCGAGTGATTGGGTTTTTGTATGGGATTTGGCCAACACTTGGCCTTGGTTTAGGTATAGTTCAGGCTTGGTATTAGGCCAGCATTTGGCCTTGGTTTAGGTATAGGATAGAGTTGGCTGGTCCTAGGTTAGGTGTTGGCTAAAGTTTTGAGATTTCAGCCAAGGTTCATGACCTTTGTTTGGTCTTGTGAGACTCGAACCAAGGTGGCTCGAGTAGGAGTGACTTGCTCTAAGGTTCGGCCAAGGCGGTTGTGGGGTTGTCTTGGGTCGACTTAGGTAAGTATGGGGGCTGATCCTAGGCAAACCACGACTAGGTTGAGGGCTGGCTAACTAAGATGGGCCAAGGTGAGCTTAGGTAAGGGGCCACGGCCAGTATGGCCAAGTGGTTTCAAGGTGAATGGCCTTGGTGAAAGGAAGGACGCCCGGCCAACTTTGGCCAGGCTGTTTTGGGTGTGTGGGAAAGGGAAAACAGCCAAAGGTTGGGCTGGTTTTTAGATAGTTGGCCTGCCTTTCGGGCAGGCTGGGACTTAGGTAGAAAATGGGACATGGCCTGCACTTGCAGGCCGTGGGTTTTAGGGAAAGAGATACCACGGTCCCTTCTGAAGCATCCCGTGGTTTTAGGCAAAGAGTCGG
Source organism: Brasenia schreberi (assembly GCA_036023115.1). Lineage (NCBI taxonomy): Eukaryota > Viridiplantae > Streptophyta > Magnoliopsida > Nymphaeales > Cabombaceae > Brasenia > Brasenia schreberi. The sequence continues at coordinate 21,215,712 of JAYKKT010000072.1, forward strand.
AAAATAGCTCTTTGAGTTTTGGCTTTTTATTTCTTTTTTTCATAGAGGGTGTCCCTTTGGGAGTATTTTTTCATTAATCCCTATTTTCTTTAAAGGAGAGCAGCTCTTTGGAGGAGTTTTTATATTCCCTGTTTATGAAGGGAAGACCTCTTTGGGAGGAGTGTTTTTATATCTCCTTTTTCTTTTGAAACGAGAAGACCTCTTTCGGAGGAGTTTTTGTATTCTCGATTTTTTTCTTTCTTTTGAACACAGCCAATTTTCCTTTTTGGAGAGAAAGTAGAAATGGGGGAAGGCTTATCCCTTTGGTTACTCGATTCAAACGAGATCGTCCTATTTCTTAATAGCATCTGCTATTTGAAAATATTTTGATATTTTGACCAAGGCTTAATCTTGTAAGCCAGGGTTCTATGAAATATCGCCAATTTGTTTTTGGAAGACTCTACCTTTCGAAAAATATAAATTCCTCCATTCAGGGTTATACAATCAACTTCGATCCTTCTTTCAAGAAGTTTCAAAGGAGTTCGATTTTTCAAAATCTTTTCGAAAAAGGAATTTAACATAAACCCTTATGAATATTCGGGCATTTTTCAGGTTTTGCTAATTTCTACCCACAATATCAACAAATTTTCGATTTTTGTTGCCCTTTTGCAGACATGGGGACATTCCTACTCAGGTTTGCCAACCTCTTGGGCTTTCTTTGGGGTGATATGATATGGATATGATGCATGCTATGCACTCCATGTGATTCAAAATGGAAATACACGATTTTATGCAAGAGTGAACATATGAAATGTATCTCACAAGTCGAGAAGGAGATGCATTCTATGAAATTCGTTTCTTCATGGAAGGTGTCTAGGGGCTATATTTAAAAATGCCCCTAGCTTGAGGGAAATTTCGCATGGCCACATGGTGAAGGGCCATGGCTTTTCAAAAGGATTATGGATGGACAATGGTATGTTCATGTCCATGCACTTCCACGATTTTTCTAACATGATCATGATACTTTTTGCTCACGGATGGAAAACACAATCAGCCCTAAGTGATCGTCATGGCCATCAGGTTTTAGTTTTTGACATGGTCTCCATATTTCATCATTTTGATTCGTATGGAGACCTGTCTACGAAGGCTCAATACTTAGGGGGTCGACTTTCATTGCCCCTTTGGTTTCACAAAAAGAATCCAGAATTCGAGTTCTAAGATGATATCTAGACTCGATGCACATGTATGATTTCAAGATGTAATGCATGATGCTTATGCACACATTACAGGTCAGGCTTGTTTCTAAAAATCCCCAATCTTTGCATAAGTCAAGGATCTTGCGAATTTCAGGAAGTTCGAAGGTTTTTATTCCTCCTGGCTTTGGTGATTCTCGAGCTTTTCATTTTGAAAAAGCTCTAGACAAAAGGGGGTTCAAGATCAGTTTTTTTTTTTTTTTTGGATTTTTTTGGTTTTTGGGAGTTATATACAATTTTCGAAAAGCATTTTTACAATTTTCGAAAATGGACTTTGTACATGGCCAAAGGCTTTAAAACAAATTTCTTTTTAGAATTTTTATTTTTCCAAATGTTTTTGAGATTTTGTTTTGGGTTTTCAATTTTTTTGGTTTTTGGCAAATATCTGATTTTTTTGGCTTTTTCAAAAGGAGGGATCTTCTCATGAACCTACAAAGAAAACATTCATGAATCAGACTCTAATCAATAGGTCTAAGACATGGGTTTTGGGTTTTAGAGGTTCTACAGGGCACCCTTGACCCAGATGGTCTTAGGTGGCGGCTCTGGGGGTATGGGTGGGTTGTAGCCCAATCCATACTTTTGTCGATTGGCCTGAGGTAGGACAGGTTCGAGCCTACCTTGGTTTTGGGTTCCCAGGCCCTGATAGGGTTTATATCCCATATTCAGAATCATGTTCCAAGACTTCTTGTTTTTCGAAAAGTTTTTGTATAAATCATGGTTTTGGAACAGGGAATCGTCCATGTTAGGGATATATACCCTTTTGGATGTTGGAAGTTTGGATTCTGGGGCGATGGAAGACTTGGGCTTCCATGCAACCCTGGTTTGGGAGGTTTGTTTCTCAAAGTAAGTCGTGCTTTGTCCTTTGAGAAGTTTTGGATATTTCGGGATGTTTTTGTCTTCAAGGGAAACCGTGCTTGGTCCCTCGATAGACTTTGGATATTTTGGGGTGTTGGAAGACTTGTGCTTCCATACAACCCTGAATTGGGAGATTTTGTCCTCAAGGAAAGCCATGCTTGGTTCCTTGAGGAACTTTGGATATTGCACGGTGATGGAAGGAGTGAGCTTCCATACAACCTGTTTTTGGGAGAATTTTTCTTCAAGGGAATACAAGCTTGTTCCCTCGAAGTTTTTGACTTGCTCCCTAGGTTCAACTCGTGGTGCCCCTAGGGATGGATTTTTTTGTTTCAAAGTCCTAATCTTGGTTCTAGGGTACAAGACTAGGCTCGAAGAAGTGGGTTTTTCTATGGCAGGATTATGAGCTCCTAAGATGCCGATGCATGCATTAGGGGTCTCCATGTCTACCATTTTTTCAACTTCTTTTTGTTTTTGTTTTTGAAATTCTTTTGGCTGGTGCGGGATATTTGGCACACCTTGAAAATTCTCTAACTTAGGCACATTTCATGGGTTTGTGTGTGCAAAGGGGTTATCCAATGCATCTGACGACCCTATATGAAGAAGAGAGTTTTGAGAAGGATGGGTTTCAGGCATACCTCTTTGTGGCTTTTCTACCTTTTCATGGTGAGAGCAGGCCGTTTTCCCGGGTAACTCTGTTTTTAGCCCCCAGGGTTTCACGAGGCGTTCCTTTTCGAAACCTACCTGTTTTTCACTCTCGTCTCTTTGTGGGGTGTGGGTTTCATGTCCCGTTGTTTGTGTGTGCCTAGACTTAGGAATTGCACTTGAATTTTTTGAAATTTCAAAGTTTGATTTTTCAATTTTTGTCTTTTTGAAAGTTTTCAAGATTTTTTTGATTTTTTGAAACAAAAACAACTTTTTTCGAATTTTCTTTGGAATTTTCGAATTTTGGATTTGTGGGAGTGGAGGACTCACCCTTTTCTTCCTTAATTCCCTCGTTGATTTTGATTTTGGTTTTCTTTTCACAATCTTTAGGTGCCCGAGAAGAGCTGCTATGGGATTTATGGGTTTTAAGCTCCTTGCTTAAAACATCTGTTTTTTTTAAAGTTGCCCATATATCAGCTAGCATTTCTCGTTCTTTGGCTGTTTTGAAAACCTCTTTTGATTTACTCAACGAGGATTTTGGAAGTGTGGGAGTGGAGGACTCGCCCCTTTCTGGGTTTTGGCCTTTTAGCTCACATCCTTTATCGAGTTTGAGATCGGTTTTCTTTTCACGATCTTTGTGCGCCCGAGAAGAGCTGCTATGGGATTTATGGGTTTTAAGCTCCTTGCTTAAAACATCCATTTTTTCTTTGAAAATTGCCCGTATATCAGCTATTGCTTCTCGTTTTTTGGCTATTTTAGAAACCTCTTTTGATTTACTCGACGAGGATTTAGGTTTTTGCTCCATTTTCTGCAACTTTTCTAAGTATGCACGATTTTTTGCAAAATACCTTTTTTTTGAAATTGTGAGTGTAACTTGTTTGTTTGAAGTCTACTTAAGTCCCGGGTCCCACCGGGCGTGCCAAATCTGTAGACACGGAAAATCTTCGACTCCAGTTTTCTTAGGCCTGGAGTGAATCCTTTCACAATCTACGTTCGCTTTTAGGGCGTGCCAGCTAGCTTACTCAAACTAGCGAAGTAGTTTTGAAATATCTGACTTTTGAAAGGCGATTGTAGGCAAGCGGGATCTTTATGTCGCAGACCTTCTTGCACCGACGTGCAAGGGTCAGTCTGTACGCTTAGAGACTTCGTTTGAACAAGTTAAACTCAAATTCGATTTTTGAATAAGGAAGTGTTTTGAAAATCCTTTTGAAATCATGCACTTGGCGAGTTTTTGATTTGGGCAACCCTAAGTCTTTCAATTTTATCCACTTAGGCGTGTTTGCACGTTTTGTTCAAGTTTGTTCGATGCAGGCATGCACTCTAGCTCAAGTATGGCGAGTATGCAATGCAACTCACACAACTTGAATGTAAAACCCGAAATTTAAAGACTTAGCAGAAGGGAAAACCCAAATTGAATGCAACTCACACGACTTGAATGTAAATTGCAGAAATTTAAATATATCTATATCTTAAGAGCAGAAAGGCTCAATGTGTGCGTGGGTGTTGTGTATAAATTGAAATACAACACATGCAACTGAACCATAAAACACAGCAAAAGGGAGATATAGATATATGTAAGAGCGAAAAGGCTCAATTGTGGCGTGTGTGTATGTATGAATTGAAAGACAACACACACGACTGAATTTAAAACCCGGAATTGAAATGCGTACACAACTGAATCGGGAAAACTCACGCAGCAGAAAATATATAGATATGGCTATATCTTAGTGGCTTCTGAGGCCAAAATGTGCGTGAGGTGTTTGAGCAATCGCTCGGGTGTTTCTTGGGTGCGAGTGTGTAATTGAAAGACAAACTCACACGACTTAATGTAACAACCCAGCTGAATTGAACTACGTATGTATATGATAAGAGCGAAAAGGCTCAATTGTGTACGTGGTGCTTGTGTACGATATAAGAGCGGAAAGGCTCGAGTGTACGTGTGTGTCTCGTGTGTCCAGCACCGTTATTACATTCCGGAGGGAGACGATGCTCCATTATTACAACCCCGTATCACGAATTTAATTGAATTGAAAAGAAACTTGATATATATCAAACGACTTACACTTTTCCAGGTTCTTGATTTGGGATTGTACAAGGGGCGAATCCGCCTTCTTCTTATGGAGTCCGGGGCACGTGGGAGGAAGCTGGAGAGCTTGAGAGCTTGGAGAGACTTGGAGTTTCGGGAGCTGCAAGCTACAATGGGTTTGGGGCTACTTGGGGCCGGTTTGGGCAAGGTATGACTCGAGTCACCTTGGCTCGAGTGATTGGGTTTTTGTATGGGATTTGGCCAACACTTGGCCTTGGTTTAGGTATAGTTTAGGCTTGGTATTAGGCCAGCATTTGGCCTTGGTTTAGGTATAGGATAGAGTTGGCTGGTCCTAGGTTAGGTGTTGGCTAAAGTTTTGAGATTTCGGCCAAGGTTCATGACCTTTGTTTGGTCTTGTGAGACTCGAGCCAAGGTGGCTCGAGTAGGAGTGACTTGCTCTAAGGTTCGGCCAAGGCGGTTGTGGGGTTGTCTTGGGTCAACTTAGGTAAGTATGGGGGCTGATCCTAGGCAAACCACGACTAGGTTGAGGGCTGGCTAACTAAGATGGGCCAAGGTGAGCTTAGGTAAGAGACCACGGCCAGTATGGCCAAGTGGTTTCAAGGTGAATGGCCTTGGTGAAAGGAAGGACGCCCGGCCAACTTTGGCCGGGCTATTTTGGGTGTGTGGGAAAAGGAAAACAGCCAAAGGTTGGGCTGGTTTTTAGATAGTTAGCCTACCTTTAGGGCAGGCCGGGACTTAGGTAGAAAATGGGACACGGCCTGCACTTGCAGGCCGTGGGTTTTAGGGAAAGGGCTCGAGCCAAGGTGGCTCGAGCTAGGTGGTTTTCAAAGGGAAGCTCGGCCAAGGTTGGCCGAACTTGATGGGGTTCAAGGTGAAGTTCGGCCAACACCTGGCCGAACTGGTTTAGGTCTTAGGATAGGTTGTTTAGGTGGTGGTCTTGGGAGTATGTTTGGGTAGGATGGGTGGTCTAGAGAGGTTAGGGAAGAAAGGGGTTAGGTTTAGGTCTTAGGGGCTTACCTAGTTGCAGCACCGCTCCAAGCCGCCGCTCAAGCCACCAAGCTCCACCATGCAACGCTCCCAGCCATCTTGTAGGGGACGTTCCCTGGTTGGTGCAGCCCTTGGCATCACGAGCCAACCCAAACTCTCAACAAAAAACAACTTTGGCCTATGGGCCTCTTTGTGTCTCATCCCCCCCCCTTTATTCATGTGAGGTGCTTCCCTGGAGCCTCACCCATGCCTTTTTTCAAGCCCAGCACCTCTATTTATAGAGGTTTTAAGTGGGTCTTGGATCTTGGGTCTTGGATTTGGGTCTGGCTATCCGGATCCAGTCCAAACTCTATGTGGATCTAGATCGCGGATCTTGGATATTTTGAGATCCAGATCCAGTCCAAATATTTATTTGGGTTTGGATCTCGGATCTCGGATCTTGGATTTTTGAGATCCAGATCCAATCCAAACACAATTTGGATCTGGATCTGGATATTTTTGGGTCCAGACCCAATCCAGACTTTTCTTCTGCTCCTTGGTTTTCTGATCCTTTCTGATGCTTTTCACCGTCGGTTTCGAGCGGGCTTTGATTCATTGGACACCCAACTCTGGCCTGGGTCTTCCCCAAGTCTTTCTTCTAATCGGTGTTATGCTTTTCATGACTTTTTCGGCGTTCGTTTCGGTCCGCCGTTTTGGTTTTTGGCCAGTTCCTGTTTATATCGAACTCAAATTGCCGCACGGATTCCATTCTTCATTCTGACGGGACGTGTCTCAGACTTCTGTTGACTTCCTCAGGTACTGGGCTTCTTTCTGCATTTTGGAGCTGCTTTGTGCTTTTTCTTTGACCCAAATTACATTTTTACCCTTCTATCGGGCTTTTCTCTAAACGGGCTCTTTTTTCTTCCGTTTTTGAACAGGGGGTGGCTTTTGAGACTCCAGACTCGAATCCTCTTCTTGCCTGGGCTTTTCTTTTGCCTTTTCTACCTGTTTTCACATTTTAAAATAGGTTGTCATTTTGGCTCAAATGAGCTTTTTGTGTTTTTGAGAGTTTTTGATTTTTGGAAAATTCGGGGTGTTTACAACCTTCTCGAAAGATGATGTAGATAGACCCTACGAGTCCCACAACCAGGCCCTGCATATCGAAGTGGTTCTGAATAACCACTCTTTGGACAAGTGCCTAGTCGATGGGGGAGGAGGGCTCAACATCCTTCCACTTCATGTGGCGTACCAAATGGGAGTCACCTTGACTTCTGTGAACCCAAGCCCCATCGTTATCACTCGATACGATGGGAATACGTCTAGGCCTTTAGGATCGATCGAACTCCCAATGGAAATGGGTGGGATCACACACACGGGGGTGTTCCATGTCTTGGACATCCACCCCCATTATAACCTGTTGCTGGGAAGGCCCTGGATACACAGTTTGTACGCTGTGTCATCCACCTTCCACAGGTATGTCAAGATCCCTTTGAGGGACCAAGTTGTGGTGATCCTAGGTGAGAGTCACCCACAGCTTCAGGGGATCATAAACTCCCCTTGTTTGTCGAGTTCCCAGGCCCATGAGGCTAACCTGGGGCAGACTATGATTGAACTGCCAAGGCTCGTGTTAAACAACCCTAGGAAGGTTGTGTGTGTGAAGGGGCCGCCCAAAGCAGGCTCCCTCCCGATTCTAATCCTTCTAGGAAGACCCAAGCATCCCCTATTTCCAAAACCCATGGACAAAAAGCCATACGAGCACAATATGGACGACAGCAAGTTCCAGGACCACGATTTATACTCTACATTTTCAAAAAATAAAAAGTCATGGAACATGTTGTTGAATATTGGCTATACGCCCTACAAAAGTCTAGGGGTACAAAACTAGGGTCTCCTAGAGCCCATCCTTCCTAGGTCCAACCCAAGCCGATACGGGATCGGCTATACTCCCAAAATACCGCCAGAGCCACCCCCTGTGACCACCTAGGTCAAGGGTGCCCTAGAACCTATATTAGAAGAGACCTATGATTTAGACCTCCTATTCCGAGCCTAACCCGTAGTGTTTTCCCTTTGTAGGTATGATGGAAGATCCCTTTCATAAAAACACAAAAACATTTGGAAAACTTAAAATCAAAAAAATCAAAAAAGAGGAAAAACCAAAAACAATGGAAAAACAAAAACCCGAAAATAGGGTAGTTTGTATAGTTCCTAAAGTTCTTGTTTTACAAAAACCCAAAAAAATCAAAAATCTAGAAAATACCAAAAAGATTTTGTATATAGTTGCTCCTGGTAGAACTTTAGAAAAAGATTTCGAAAGGAACGTCGTCTGCATAGCCAGACCAAAAATTTCGAAATCAATTAAAAATCTGAGGACAAAACTAGGTCTTTTGAAAACTCACGCATCAAATTCCCTCGGGTCTATAACCCACGAGAATGATCGAAGCCCAGAAGTGGATCCCCTTGAGGAAGATCCCACTTCTGAGCTCCCAGAATTTCATAAAATTCTCGATTTTGAAAGACCTTCCAATTCAGTAGGAGGAGATTTCATAGAGGTGAACCTAGGGAGTGATTCCAATCCCAAAACCATCAAAATAGGCACATGTTTGCATGAACATGAAAGATCAGCATTCATTGCATTTCTACGAACCTATTTAGACGTGTTTGCATGGACGTATGAAGACATGCCGGGCATAGACCCCAGCATTGTCGAACATCGTCTTCCCTTAGATGCGGATGTAAAACCCATAAAGCATAAGCTTAGGAAAATACACCCGAATGTACACACGTAAGTCAAAGAGGGTTTAGAAGATCTGTTAAAAGCTGGATTTATAAAACCCATTGCATATTCTGATTGGTTGTCAAACATCGTTGTAGTTCAAAAAACCAATGGGAAAATTCGAATATGCATCGATTTCAGAAACCTGAATAAAGCCACTCCAAAGGATAATTATCCTTTACCAAACATAGATTTGATAGTCGATAGTACTGCAAATCATGAAATGTTTTCGTTTATGGATGGCTATTCAGGCTATAATCAAATCAAATTAAGTCCACGAGATCAGGGTAAGACCGCCTTCACAACCCCATGGGGCACGTACTGCTATACAGTCATGCCCTTTGGTTTGAAAAATGCCGGCGCAACATACCAGAGAGCCATGACCACGATCTTCCATGATCAAATTCATGAGCTCGTAGAAGTGTATGTAGATGATCTCTTGGCAAAATCCAAAACCCGATGCACTCATATCGAATGTTTGCAAAAGATTTTCGAAAGGCTTAGGCTTTACAAAGTAAAGCTAAACCCTTAAAAATGTGTATTCGGGGTAGAATCTGGGAAGCTTCTAGGCTTTATGGTGAGCCAAAGGGGTATAGAAGTCGACCCCTCTAAGTGTCGAGCCATCATAGACGTGGCTCCACCCTCCAATCTCACCCAAATTCGTAGCCTCCAGGGTCGATTACAGTCCGTTCGCCGATTCATATCAAATCTGGCGACTAGATGCGAACCCTTTAACAAGCTGTTGAAGAAGGGCATGAAATTCTTATGGGATGACGAATTTCAGAAGTCCTTCGAGAGGCATACCTGGTTAATCCCCTAGTTTTGAATCCTCCAAAGCAAGGAAAACCGCTTTTACTTTACATTTCTGTGCATGCGAATGATTTGGGAGCCCTATTGGCTCAATGCGAGGATGACACCCACAAGCAGTATGCCATCTACTATATTTCGAAAACCCTCTTGGCTTATCAACGAAATTATCAAGCCATGGAGAAGACGTGCTTGGCCCTGGTCTAGGCCTGCCAGAAATTCAGACACTACTTCCTAGATCATGAGATCTGGATAGTGTCCAAGCTTGATCCAATCAAGCACCTATTCGAAAAACCCATTCTCATGGGTAGATTGGGCAAATGACAACTCCTTCTAATGGAGTATGACCTGAAATACCATCACCAAATCTCCATTAAGGGGCAAGCCCTAGCAGACTACGTGGCTGAGTTCCCCCTAGAGGACGCGTATCCCACATTTGATGAAATGCCCGACGAAGGCATATTGCAAAACCATTTCCAAAACCACATTTTGGCAAATGCTTTCGAAAACCAAGTGTGGAAGATGCACTTCGATGGGGCACGAAACCAACGAGGGGCTGGTGCTGGGGTCATCTTCATCTCCCCTGAAAAGGGCAAGATTCCCATAGCAGTCCGCCTAGATTTCGAATGTTCCAACAACATAGGTGTACTCCAAAGGGAAAACCCGAATGTAAAGACAATGCCGAAGGGAAATAACCGAAGGGAAATGACCGAAGGAGCCGGTTGGGAGTGGGGCAGGTGGAAGGATGATGGTGATCGGCTGGGAATGGGGGGACCCAAGGCTTGATGATGGGAGATGGGAAAAACCCACCCCAAAGAGGGGGGGTTTATATAGGGCTGCAAGAGGCGGTTGGGGCTGGTTTTGGGGTAGTGGTTAGGTGGTCTAGGGGTGGTGGTAAGGTAGTAAGGTGGGCTGGTATTAGCGTAGGGCCAGATATTTTAGATAAAGGGGCTTTGGGTAAGTTGTGGGCTAGGTTTAGGTGGGGTGGTTTAGAGGTTTAGGGTTTAGCTAGGTGGGTTGGTTTTAGGGTGAGGTTTAGTGAGGTGGGTTAGGTGATTAGGCTAGGATTAGGTTAGGTTTAGGGAAATTAACCTAGGTTTAGGGAAGGATTAGGGAAGTGGGTTAGGTGATTAGGTTGGGATTAGGCCAGGATTAGGGAAGTGGGTTAGGTGATTAGGCTTAGATTAGGAACGGATTAGGGTAGAAGGCTAGGATTAGGTGTTTTTAGTTAGGATTAGAAGAAGGAGCTCCCTTTGCATGACCCATGGACCCTAATCACATCATGTTGGTGCAGCCCTAGGTTAGGTTTTGGCTAATTACAAGCTTAAACCCACTTAATTAGGCTAACCCACATGATTAACCCCAAACTTGACACACAAGTCAAGCTTAATTGCAACACACACTTGATCTTATCCTCCCCCACTCTCTCTCATGCCCATAATCCCACGTGAATTTCAAGTGGGCCCCACCTCCATTTATGAGAAGGTGATGTGGGCCATGGATATGGATATTGGATTGGATCTCTGGATCCAAATCCAAATCTAAGTCCATACATGGGTTTGGATTGGGATCTGGATATATATGGTCCAGATCCGATCCAAATTGAACTCTGACTCCTTCGAGCTGTGTTCAAAACGAACGGTTTGTGCGGGGTCTGACAGCATCAGTACTCCGTCTGCGTTGGGTCTTCGCCAACATGATCGTCCGCCTCTATTTTCGCCTTCTGGAGATGACTTCAAATGATGTTTTGATGATAACAGGGTCTTGGACGTTCGAGATCCTGGGGGTGGATTGGATACAAGAGTTGTTGTGCCGGGCTCGACATGTGCTCCGATTCCGGGCTCTCTTTGGCTTTCTTGGTCCTGTCTGGATGAGGCCAAGCTGCTTCGGGGTTTCAAAACATGTTTTAAAAAGGTTTTTAAAAGCCATATTGTATATTTTTGAAATATAAAGTTCAAAACATATGTACAGGGTTGTCTGGAAGGCTCCTGGGTTTCCAGACTCAAAATGGCCCTTTGAGGCTGCATTTACAAAACCAGATGGATTTGAGAAATTCGTGGGATTTCAGGGTGTTTACAGATGTCCCTCTTTGACCTTGTCCCAATCGATTTGGATAAGGGCAAAGATGACAAACGCCCCTTTCAATGTCTCCCAAGATCTAACCATGAAGAATATGGGATCGTCCCAATCTTTAGCAAAATCTCAGTTTTAAAACCCTGGTAGGAGGAGATATCACGCCAAAGGGATATGTATGGAATCTGGTCCTAAAAATGGGATCAGGTTTATGCAAGTGTCATGCGTGGGATGTAGATGCATGACATGGGTGTGGTGCCAAGAGTGGCGACCTCCCAGAGACTAGATGTGGTCGAACTCTAGAGACTTACAAGGCCTGTTGCTCCAAGTGAGCAGATCCTATGCTGTTCGATGTTCAATTTTTCAAAATCTATTTACAAAAGGGACAATTGTCTTGAGTCTCGATCTTAAGGATCTCAAGCTCTTCGTGTTCGCCCTTGTTTGAGTCTTAACACTCGCTTATCTAGCGGAGGTTTTGTAAGAAAACAAATTATATTTCAAATTCCTATGCCTTACTCGAAACGTCAAATTCTCAAAAAGATGAAATTCAAGTAAGTAAATCCTATTTTTACTTTAGGATTCCTCGAAATGAACCATGCTTTAGCTTGGGACAAGCCAAGGATGGGAAAGAGATATCACGGTCCCTTCTGAAGCGTCCCGTGGTTTAAGGCATAGAAGGCAGAAAACTGCTCTTTTTGAGCTTTTGGCCTCTTTTTCCTTTTTTCATAGAGGGTCTCCCTTTGGGAGTATTTTTTCTTTAATCCCTCTTTTTCACAAGAGAATCGATTTTTCTTTTGAATTCTGGTTTCTTTCTTTTGGAAAGATACATTGAATGGGAAATTCCCTTTGTTTGGGCTTTTGTTTTCCTTTTGGAAGGAGAAGAGAAGAGGGGAGGACTTATCCCAAGCCTACACTTGATCCATCCCAGATCAGCCTATTTAGAAATAGTACGTACTACTTGCAAGTATCTTGCTATATTGAACTAGGCCTTTCTTTGTAAGAAGAAGGATTTTGAAATGTAACCACGATTTTGAAGACTCCACTCTTTCACAAGTGCAAATTCTCTCACTCAGGGTCACACGATTTTGCCTTTGCACCTTATTTTCATGTCTCAGGGCAGCTATCCCTTAAAATTTTCGAAAAATGGAATTTAACCCAAATCCTACACATGATACTTCTTTAAGTATTGGATATTGATAGGATCTGCTAAATTCCTACCTTCTACATCGATCAACCAATACGAATTGTTCATGGTGGTTGCTCGTACAACATAGGGTCCATCCCACTTGGGGCGCCACTTTCCAAGTGGATGTGGGCCGCGATAATGGATGATCTTTAAGACTAGATCCCCCACTTCAAAGTGGCGAGGTCTCATGTGTTTGCCATAATGTCGGGCTATCCTTTGCCGATATGCACGAGCATGATCCATGGCAAGGAGTCGCCTCTCATCTAGCAAATCTAGTTCGGCCATCCTAGCATGCTGAAGCGTCTCTAGGGGGAGGTCGAGTGCAATGGATGTATGGAATGAATGTAGTTGGGTATGGATGGGAAGAATGGCGTTTGTGCCATAGACCAATTCGAATGGTGTGGCATTCGTGGGAGATCGGATGGAAGTCCTATAAGCCCATAAGGCTTCATCCAGCTTCTCGTGCCACGTCCTACCCTTCTCTAAAGTCTTCTCAATTATGCTAATGAGAGTCTTGTTTGTGGCTTTGGCTTGTGTAAACACCCCGAAATCCCACGAATTTCTTCAAAACAACCTGGTTTTATACGAGCAGCCCCAAAGGGCCATTTTTGAGTTTGGAAACCCAGGAGCCTTCCAGACAACCCTGTACATACATTTTGAACTCTATATTTTGAAAACATACAATATAGCTTTTAAAACCCTTTTAAAACATGTTTTGAAACCCCGAAGCGGCTTGGCCCGATCAAGACAGGACCAGGAGAGCTAAGAAGAGCCCGGAACCGGAGCACATGTCGAGCCCGACACAGCAACTCTTGTATCTGATTCACACCCCCAGGATCTCGAACGTCCAAGACCCTGTTCTTATCAAAATATCCTTTGAAGTCATCTCCGGAAGGCAGAAACGGAGGCGGACGACCATGTTGGCGAACACCCAACGTAGACGGAGTATTGATGTTGTCAGACCCCGCACAAATCGTCCGTTTCGAACCCAGCTCGACGGAGTCAGAGTTCAGTTTGGATTGGATCTGGACCATATACATCCAGATCCCAATCCAAACCCATATGTGGATTTGGATTTGGATTTGGATCCAAAGATCCAATCCAATATCCATATCCATGGCCCACATCACCTTCTCATAAATGGAGGTGGGGCCCACTTGAGTTTCACGTGGGATTATGGGCATGAGAGAGAGTGGGGATGGAAAATATCAAGAGTGTTGTAATTAAGCTTGACTTGTGTGTCAAGTTTGGGGTTAATCATGTGGGTTAGACTAATTGAGTGGGTTTAAGCTTGTAATTAGCCAAAACCTGACCTAGGGCTGCACCAACATGAGGTGGTTAAGGTCTATGGGCCATGCAAAGGGAGCTCCTTCACCTAAACCTAACCCAAAACGCCTAATCCTAGCCTAAACCCCTAATCCACCCCTAATCTGAACCTAATCACCTAACCCACTTCCCTAATCCCGTCCTAATCCCAACCTAATCACCTAACCCACTTCCCTAATCCTTCCCTAAACCTAGATTAATTTCCCTAATCCTAGCCTAAACCTAGCCTAATCACCTAACCTAGCTTACTAAACCTCACCCTAAAACCCAACCACCTAACCTAGCCCTAAACCCCTAAACCACCCCTAGCCCACAATCTACCCAAACCCCTAGTTTTCAAAATATCTGGCCCAACCCTTTCCAGCCCACCTTATCTACATACCACCCTACCTAAACCACCTAACCACTACCCCAAGCCCAGCCCTAACCGACCTACCCATCCCTATTTAAACCCCCCCCTTGGGGGCGGGTTTTCCTGGCTAGAACCCTCACCTCACCCAGCCGGGCCCTCTCTTTCTCCCATTTCCTCACCCAACCGAACCTGCCCGCCTGCTCCACCTGCTCCACCAGCACTACCTGCACCGCCACCTTCTCTCTTCCATCCACCACCATCTCCCAGCCGGACGCCACCACCCTCTCCCAGCCGGACGCCACACTTGCTCTCCATCCCATCTACACCCGGCTCCTCTCTTCCATCCGCCACCTCTCCCCATTCGGTAAGCATTCCCCAACTCTCCCTAAATTCTTCTCTACTCCCTCTCCACTCCTAGCCACCTACCCTATCATCATCTCAGCCCTTTGTCGCCACCCTTTTAACTTGGCCGAACCTAACACAACCTAAACTACCGGCCACTACCTAACCATCCCATTTGCACCCGGCTAGCCATCTCTTCCACCCTATAGGACTCCCATTCAGCCATCCCATAAACTCCCCTTTTAGGTCCACCTTCCCTAAACCCTCGACTCTCCTAGTGACCCTAAACACTCACTTGGTCCAGCCCCTTTAATCCCCCACATCGAGGCGACACCCATTTGCAGCCGACCACCTTCGAGGCGCCTATCCCACGCCCCACTTGCAGCCGGCCAGCACCCTTAGTCACCTATCCTCGCGGAGCTCCCGTTTGCAGCCCAAGGCGAAGCCCAAGCCCACGCTCAAGCAAGGCCTCTACGGACCAGCTACTCGTAAGTGCCTAAACTCGGTCTTTAGTTGTATACTTGCTTGAGATTCAATTTGATACGGGGTTGTAATAACGGAGCATAGTCTCCCCCCGCTTGTAATAACGTGGCTTGGCACAACCACACACGTGCACTCTCTTAGTCGTGCACGATTTTGAACACACACGGGCCTAATCAGCCCCTAATACATAAATATATATATATTTTTTCATTTTCGAAGGGTTTTGCTTAAGTTGGGTGCGTTGTCTTTCAATTCAAGCACTCACACACATTGAGCTTTCGCTCTTATTTGAAAGACCCAAGTAAGGGCCGACCTATACTATTTGGGTTTTATTTCCTCTCGTGTGAGTAAGTCTTTCAATTCAAGCACTTTCACACACATTGAGCCTTCGCTCTTACTCCCAAGACCTTAGTAAAGGCCTTATTGCAGTTATATTTGGGTTTCATTTATGTCGTGTGTGTAGTACTTCAATTCAAGCACTCTCACACACATTGAGCCTTCGCTCTTACTCCCAAGACCTTAGTAAAGGCCTTATTGCAGTTATATTTGGGTTTCATTTATGTCGTGTGTGTAGTACTTCAATTCAAGCACTCTCACACACATTGAGCCTTCGCTCTTACTCCCAAGACCTTAGTCAAGGCCATACTGCAATTTAAATTTGGGTTTAATTTCATGTCGTGTGTGAAAGTCTTTCAATTCCAGCACGCACCCACATTGAGCCTTCACTCTTATTTGCAAGACCCGAGTAAGGGCTCATATACATAATCTATATACATATCTCCCTTCGGTTATTTCCCTTCGGTCATTTCCCTTCAGTTATTTCCCTTCAGTATTGTCTTTACATTTCGGGTTTTCCCTTGGGAGTAGCGTGAGTTTGCATTGCATCTACGCCATACCACGAGGTAGGACGCATATTGCATCAAAGCAAGCCCCGCTCGAATTCGCCCACATAGTGGAGTGTTCATAACACACAAACTAGGTGGCCCGAAAAGGGATAAAAGAAAAGACTTAGGCACGTGCAAATCCACGTGATCTAAAACATGCAATCGCATTCTAAAGACCCGAAATAGACACCTCGAACCGCTTCGTAGACTTTCTCTCCAAAAACTCGATTTTTGCAAAGCGTACAGACTGACCCTTGCGCATTGGTGCAAGAAGGTCTGCGACGACAAGAGCTTACTTGCTCACAGTCGCCACGTTTAGAAGTCAGTGTTAAAAATATCTTTGCTAGCTTAGGTAAGCTAGCTGGCACGCCTTGTTTGCATACATAGGCCTTAGACACACGAGAGGATCCGCTCCAAGCCCTGAAAAAGGCAAGGAGGCGGGGATTTTCACGCGTCTACAGAGATTGGCACGCCCGGTGGGACGTGAGCCTTTCAAAAATCGAGTTTTAAGTAGAAGTCTTGCGAAAATTTTTAAAAGGTGTCGTTTTTAACTTATTTTCTTTGCTTGTACTTAGGACATTTTGAAAAAGCTTGAAAAGCATGTCAAAATCCAATCCAAGTGAAGTGTCGAGCCAAGGCTCATGCGCATCAAGTTCTCACTCTAGGAGGATTTTCAAAAACAAAATAAAACTAGATGAAATCGAGGATTTGAGAAGGGAGTTTGAGGCCAAAATCGATGCTCTCAGCCAAGAGGCTGAAGTAGGTGATTCATATTCATCAAACGGTGAACAAAGGCCTAAAAAGAAATCTGAAAAACCTCGCAAGCAAAAAGAGGCCTCCGTAATGGAAGGCAACCAATACCACGAGTCCTTCACACAAAAGGACCGTAAAGCCCTACAGCAGTTGCTAAAAGGGCAGAATAAAGAGAAAAGAAGCTACGCCCTGTCTGATTTCCTTCCTATGGACTACGAAACAGACAGTGACGATGAAATACCGAACTTCCATCGGTATGATGGCATGGGAGAACCTAGGTCTCACTTGCATCTTTTCTCACATCGAGCCCATAAGAAGAAAAAGTGACCCTAAACACTCACTTGGTCCAGCCCCTTTAATCCCCCACATCGAGGCGACACCCATTTGCAGCCGGCCACCTTCGAGGCACCTATCCCGCGCCCCACTTGCAGCCGGCCAGCACCCTTGGTCACCTATCCTCGCGGAGCTCCCGTTTGCAGCCCAAGGCGAAGCCCAAGCCCACGCTCAAGCAAGGCCTCTACGGACCAGCTACTCGTAAATGCCTAAACTCGGTCTTTAGTTGTATACTTGCTTGAGATTCAATTTGATACGGGGTTGTAATAACGGAGCATAGTCTCCCCCCGCTTGTAATAACGTGGCTTGGTACAACCACACACGTGCACTCTCTTAGTCGTGCACGATTTTGAACACACACGGGCCTAATCAGCCCCTAATACATAAATATATATATATATATATATTTTTTCATTTTCGAATGGTTTTGCTTAAGTTGGGTGCGTTGTCTTTCAATTCAAGCACTCACACACATTGAGCTTTCGCTCTTATTTGAAAGACCCAAGTAAGGGCCGACCTATACTATTTGGGTTTTATTTCATGTCGTGTGAGTAAGTCTTTCAATTCAAGCACTTTCACACACATTGAGCCTTCGCTCTTACTCCCAAGACCTTAGTAAAGGCCTTATTGCAGTTATATTTGGGTTTCATTTATGTCGTGTGTGTAGTACTTCAATTCAAGCACTCTCACACACATTGAGCCTTCGCTCTTACTCCCAAGACCTTAGTAAAGGCCTTATTGCAGTTATATTTGGGTTTCATTTATGTCGTGTGTGTAGTACTTCAATTCAAGCACTCTCACACACATTGAGCCTTCGCTCTTACTCCCAAGACCTTAGTCAAGGCCATACTGCAATTTATATTTGGGTTTAATTTCATGTCGTGTGTGTAAGTCTTTCAATTCCAGCACGCACCCACATTGAGCCTTTGCTCTTATTTGCAAGACCCGAGTAAGGGCTCATATACATAATCTATATACATATCTCCCTTCGGTTATTTCCCTTCGGTTATTTCCCTTCGGTTATTTCCCTTCAGTCATTTCCCTTCAGTATTGTCTTTACATTTCGGGTTTTCCCTTGGGAGTAGCGTGAGTTTGCATTGCATCTACGCTATACCACGAGGTAGGATGCATATTGCATCAAAGCAAGCCCCGCTCGAATTCGCCCACATAGTGGAGTGTTCATAACACACAAACTAGGTGGCCCGAAAAGGGATAAAAGAAAAGACTTAGGCACGTGCAAATCCACGTGATCTAAAACATGCAATCGCATTCTAAAGACCCGAAATAGACACCTCGAACCGCTTTGTAGACTTTCTCTCCAAAAACTCGATTTTTGCAAAGCGTACAGACTGACCCTTGCGCATCGGTGCAAGAAGGTCTGCGACGACAAGAGCTTACTTGCTCACAGTCACCACGTTTAGAAGTCAGTGTTAAAAATATCTTCGCTAGCTTAGGTAAGCTAGCTGGCACGTCCTGTTTGCATACATAGGCCTTAGACACACGAGAGGATCCGCTCCAAGCCCTGAAAAAGGCAAGGAGGCGGGGATTTTCACGCGTCTACAGAGATTGGCACGCCCGGTGGGACGTGAGCCTTTCAAAAATCGAGTTTTAAGTAGAAGTCTTGCGAAAATTTTTAAAAGGTGTCGTTTTTAACTTGTTTTCTTTGCTTGTACTTAGGACATTTTGAAAAAGCTTGAAAAGCATGTCAAAATCCAATCCAAGTGAAGTGTCGAGCCAAGGCTCATGCGCATCAAGTTCTCACTCTAGGAGGATTTTCAAAAACAAAATAAAACTAGATGAAATCGAGGATTTGAGAAGGGAGTTTGAGGCCAAAATCGATGCTCTCAGCCAAGAGGCTGAAGTAGGCGATTCATGTTCATCGAACGGTGAACAAAGGCCTAAAAAGAAATCTGAAAAACCTCGCAAGCAAAAAGAGGCCTCCGTAATGGAAGGCAACCAATACCACGAGTCCTTCACACAAAAGGACCGTAAAGCCCTACAGCAGTTGCTAAAAGGGCAGAATAAAGAGAAAAGAAGCTACGCCCTGTCTGATTTCCTTCCTATGGACTACGAAACAGACAGTGACGATGAAATACCGAACTTCCATCGGTATGATGGCATGGGAGACCCTAGGTCTCACTTGCAACTTTTCTCACGTCGAGCCCATAAGAAGAAAAAGTGACCCTAAACACTCACTTGGTCCAGCCCCTTTAATCCCCCACATCGAGGCGACACCCATTTGCAGTCGGCCACCTTCGAGGCGCCTATCCCGCGCCCCACTTGCAGCCGGCCAGCACCCTTGGTCACCTATCCTCGCGGAGCTCCCGTTTGCAGCCCAAGGCGAAGCCCAAGCCCACGCTCAAGCAAGGCCTCTACGGACCAGCTACTCGTAAGTGCCTAAACTCGGTCTTTAGTTGTATACTTGCTTGAGATTCAATTTGATACGGGGTTGTAATAACGGAGCATAGTCTCCCCCCGCTTGTAATAACGTGGCTTGGCACAACCACACACGTGCACTCTCTTAGTCGTGCACGATTTTGAACACACACGGGCCTAATCAGCCCCTAATACAAATATATATATATATATATTCATTTTCGAAGGGTTTTGCTTAAGTTGGGTGCGTTGTCTTTCAATTCAAGCACTCACACACATTGAGCTTTCGCTCTTATTTGAAAGACCCAAGTAAGGGCCGACCTATACTATTTGGGTTTTATTTCATGTCGTGTGAGTAAGTCTTTCAATTCAAGCACTTTCACACACATTGAGCCTTCGCTCTTACTCCCAAGACCTTAGTAAAGGCCTTATTGCAGTTATATTTGGGTTTCATTTATGTCGTGTGTGTAGTACTTCAATTCAAGCACTCTCACACACATTGAGCCTTCGCTCTTACTCCCAAGACCTTAGTAAAGGCCTTATTGCAGTTATATTTGGGTTTCATTTATGTCGTGTGTGTAGTACTTCAATTCAAGCACTCTCACACACATTGAGCCTTCGTTCTTACTCCCAAGACCTTAGTCAAGGCCATACTGCAATTTGTATTTGGGTTTAATTTCATGTCGTGTGTGTAAGTCTTTCAATTCCAGCACGCACCCACATTGAGCCTTCGCTCTTATTTGCAAGACCCGAGTAAGGGCTCATATACATAATCTATATACATATCTCCCTTCGGTTATTTCCCTTCGGTTATTTCCCTTCGGTTATTTCCCTTCAGTCATTTCCCTTCAGTATTGTCTTTACATTTCGGGTTTTCCCTTGGGAGTAGCGTGAGTTTGCATTGCATCTACGCCATACCACGAGGTAGGACGCATATTGCATCAAAGCAAGCCCCGCTCGAATTCGCCCACATAGTGGAGTGTTCATAACACACAAACTAGGTGGCCCGAAAAGGGATAAAAGAAAAGACTTAGGCACGTGCAAATCCACGTGATCTAAAACATGCAATCGCATTCTAAAGACCCGAAATAGACACCTCGAACCGCTTCGTAGACTTTCTCTCCAAAAACTCGATTTTTGCAAAGCGTACAGACTGACCCTTGCGCATCGGTGCAAGAAGGTCTGCGACGACAAGAGCTTACTTGCTCACAGTCGCCACGTTTAGAAGTCAGTGTTAAAAATATCTTCGCTAGCTTAGGTAAGCTAGCTGGCACGCCCTGTTTGCATACATAGGCCTTAGACACACGAGAGGATCCGCTCCAAGCCCTGAAAAAGGCAAGGAGGTGGGGATTTTCGCGCGTCTACAGCTTGGCCATTGCCTTGAGGGTAGTAGGGCGAAGAGAAGTGGTGAGTTATGCCATACGTGTTGCACAACTTAACCATCCGCTCGTTCTTTAATGGGGTGCCATTATCAGACACAAGGTCTCGTGGAACCCCAAATCGAGCCAAGATATTCCTCCGGATGAAAGCCACCACATGTTGCCCCATCACGTTGGTTAGGGAAATGGCTTCCACCCACTTGGAGAAATACTCCGTGACTGCTAAAATAAATTGATGCCCATTCGAGGCTTTTGGAAATATTGGGCCTACAATGTCAAACGCCCACATGGTAAATGGCCAGGGGCTGACCACGGAATGCAATGCAGATGAAGGGATATGAATGGCATGCCCATGCACTTGACATGGATGACACTTCCTAACATGATCATGACAATCCTTTTTCAGGGTGGACCAAAAATAGCCCCCTCTAAGTATTTTCATTGCCATCATGTTGGCATTAACATGACCTCCACATTCTCCATCGTGGAATTCATGCATCACTACCCTAGCCTCCTCTAGGTCGATACACCTAAGCAGAATGCCGGTAAAACTTTTTTTGTATAAAACCCCACCCAGGATGGTGTATCGGGTCGAAATCTTACGAATGAATGCCTTATCTTTGGATGTGGCATCCTCAGCGAATCCCCCATTTTCTAGAAATTATTTTATGTCATAAAACCAGTGTTTTTCAATAGACTCTGGGTTATTTTGACAAATATCCAGATCGTGTGTGGATGGGTTGGGCGCATGCCATATTTCTAAAGACTCGGTCCCTGAGATGGGATCGACCTTTAGGGCTGAACCCAAGGAGGAGAGGGCATCGGCGATGCCATTGTCCTCTCTACCTACGTGTGTGAGTTTACACGATTGGAAAGACTGGACCAATTGAGTGGCCAACTCGTGATATGGAAGTAGTTTCTCATTACGTACTTGCCAAATTTTTAAAACCTGGTTTATGACAAGGTGCGAATCTCCAAAGACCTTGATGCATGATGCCCCTAGAGTTTTCGAAATCCTTAAGCCTTGTATGAGTGCTTCATACTCAACTACGTTGTTGGAACATTCGAAATCTAGACGGACTGCTATGGGAATCTCACCCTTTTCAGGGGAGATGAGGATGACCCCAGCACCAGCCCCTCGTTGGTTTCGTGCCCCATTGAAGTGCATCTTCCATACTTGGTTTTCGAAACCGTTTGCTAAAATATGGTTTTGAAAATGGTTTTGTAATATGCCTGCATCAAGCATTTCAACAAGAGTGGGATATGCGTCCTCTAAGGGAAACTCAGCCACGTAATCTGCTAGGGCTTGCCCCTTAATGGAGATCTGGTGATGGTATTTCAGATCATACTCCATTAGAAGGAGTTGCCATTTTCCCAATCTACCCGTGAGAATGGGTTTTTCGAACAAGTGCTTGATTGGATCAAGCTTGGACACTATCCAGATCTCATGATCTAGGAAATAGTGTATGAATTTCTGGCAAGCCCAAACTAGGGCCAAGCACGTCTTCTCCATGGCTTGATAATTTCGTTCATAAGCCAAGAGAGTTTTCGAAATGTAGTAGATGGCATACTCCTTATGGGTGTCATCCTCGTATTGAGCCAACAGGGCTCCTAAAGCATTCGCATGCACGGAGATGTATAGTAAAAGCGGTTTTCCTTGCTTTGGAGGGTTCAAAACGGGGGGTTTAACCAAGTATGCCTTTAGTCTCTCAAAGGACTTCTGGCATTCGTCATCCCATAAGAATTTTGTGCCCTTCCTCAACAGTTTGTTGAAGGGTTCGCATCTAGTTGCCAGATTCGATATGAATCGGCGAACGGATTATAAACGACCCTAGAGGCTACGGATTTGGGTGAGATTGGAGGGTGGAGCCATGTCTATGATGGATCGACACTTAGAGGGGTCGACTTCTATACCCCTTTGGCTCACCATAAAGCCCAGAAGCTTTCCTGATTCTACCCCGAATACACATTTTTGAGGGTTTAGCTTTACTTTGTAAAGCCTAAGCCTTTCGAAAATCTTTTGCAAACATTCGAGATGAGTGCATCGGGTTTTGGATTTCGCCAAGAGATCATCTACATACACTTCTACAAGCTCATGAATTTGATCATGGAATATCGTGGTCATGGCTCGTTGGTATGTTGCGCCGGCATTTTTCAAACCAAAGGGCATGACTGTATAGCAGTACGTGCCCCATGGGGTTGTGAAGGCGGTCTTACCCTGATCTTGTGGACTTAGTTTGATTTGATTATAGCCTAAATAGCCATCCATAAATGAAAACATTTCATGATTTGCAGTACTATCGACTATCAAATCTATGTTTGGTAAAGGATAATTATCCTTCGGAGTGCCTTTATTCAGGTTTCTGAAATCGATGCATATTCGAATTTTCCCATTGGTTTTTCGAACTACAACGATGTTTGACAACCAATCAGAATACGCAATGGGTTTTATAAATCCAGATTTTAATAGATCTTCTAAACCCTCTTTGACTTGTGTGTGTACATTCGGGTGTATTTTCCTAAGCTTCTGCTTTATGGGTTTAACACCTGCATCTAAGGGAAGACGATGCTCGACAATGCTGGGGTCTATGCCCGGCATGTCTTCATACGTCCATGCAAACACATCTAAATAGGTTTGTAGAAAAGCAATGAATGCTAACCTTTCACTTTCATGCAAGCATGTGCCTATTTT
This sequence comes from Brasenia schreberi, assembly GCA_036023115.1. Classification (NCBI taxonomy): domain Eukaryota; kingdom Viridiplantae; phylum Streptophyta; class Magnoliopsida; order Nymphaeales; family Cabombaceae; genus Brasenia; species Brasenia schreberi. Next base: position 21,239,213 of record JAYKKT010000072.1, read on the forward strand.
GATGGATTTGGGATTGGAATCATCCCCTAGGTTCACCTCTATGAAATCTCCTCCTATTGATTGGGAAGGTCTTTCAAAATCGAGAATTTTATGAAATTCTGGGAGCTCAGAAGTGGGATCTTCCTCGAGGGGATCCACTTCTGGGCTTCGATCATTCTCGTGGGTTATAGACCCGAGGAAAGTTGATGCATGGTTTTTAAAAAGACCTGGTTTTGTACTCAGATTTTCAAGTGATTTCGAAATTTTTGGTCTGGCTATGCAGACGACGTTTCTTTCGAAATCCTTTTCTTTTGCCAAAGTCCTACCAGGAGCAGCTATATACAAAATCTTTTTGGTATTTTCCAAATTTTCGATTTTTTTGGGTTTTTGTAAAACAAGAACTTTAAGAATTATACAAAGCATTCTATTTTCGAGTTTTTGTTTTTCCATTGTTTTTGGTTTTTCTTCATTTTCGATTTTTTTGATTTTTAGTTTTCCAAATGTTTTTGTATTTTTATAAAAGGGATCTTCTGTCATACCTACAAAGGGAAAACACTACGGGTTAGACTCGGAATAGGAGCTCTAAATCGTAGGTCCCTTCTAAGGCAGGTTCCAGGGCACCCTTGACCCAGGTGGTCACAGGGGGTGGCTCCAACGGTATTCGGGGAGTATAGCCGATCCCATATCGGCTTGGGTTGGCCCTAGGAAGGATGGGCTCTAGGAGACCCTGGTTCTGCGCCCCTAGACTCTTGTAGGGCGTATAGCCCATGTTTAACAACATGTTCCATGACTTTTTGTTTTTTGAAAAGGTTTGGTATAAGTCGTGGTCTTGGAACTTGTTGTCGTCCATATTGTGCTCATATAGCCTCTTGTCTAGGGGCATTGAAAATAGGGAACGCTTGGGTTTTCCAAGAAGGGTTAGAATCGGGAGGGGGCCTGCTTTGGGCGGCCCCTTCACACATACAACCTTCCTAGGGTTGTTCAACACGAGCCGGGGTGGCTCAACCATAATTTGCCCCAGGTTAGCCTCATGGGCCTAGGAGCTCGATAAACAAGGGGAGTTTATGATCCCCTGAAGCGGTGGGTGACTCTCACCTAGGATCACTACGACCTGGTCCCTAAAAGGGATCTTAACACACCTGTGGAAGGTCGATGGCACAACGCACAAGCTATGTATCCAGGGTCTTCCCAGCAACAGGTTATAATGGGGGTGGATGTCTAAAACATGGAACACCCCCGAGTGTTCGATCCCTCCCGTTTCCATTGGGAGTTCGATGGATCCTAAAGGTCTAGACGCATTCCCATCGTATCCAGTGATAATGATGGGGGCTTGGGTTTACAGAAGTCAAGGTGACTCCGATTTTATATGCCACATGAAGTGGAAGGATGTTGAGCCCTCCTCCACCATCGACTAGGCACCTGTCCAGAGAGTGGTTGTTTAGAACCACCTCGATATGCAGGGCTTGGTAGTGGGATTCGTAGGGCCTATCTACATCATCTTCCGAGAAAGTGATCGCCGATTTTGCTCCTAATAAAGCCACTTGGGCAGACAAGGATTCTGAACTTATATTCGAATCAACCTTGGCCCTTTCTAGAATTTTCTCTAATACAAGTCTATGCCTAGGCGAGGTTTGTATAAGCTCAAAGATAGACATGTGAATAGGAATCTTTGAAAGGTGGTTTTCGAAGTCATAAGGATTTAGGATGACTTTATCCTAATCTGCTTTTGGCAGAACACTAGGGATACATGCTTTTGAGGGGTCAGGCACACTGACCACCTTTTGAGCACCTTGAAAGTGCTGGGGTTGATAGATCCTCCCGGATCTAGTCACTTCCCCCACGACCAACCTAGGGTTCGTGCTAAATTTGGCTCTAAGGATGAGCTGAGGAGAACCTTGGATTTTCAAAACTGGTTTTGCCGGGGATTCCACTTTTGGTAGTCCCCGAATGACGACTTGGGCGGGCTTCTTGTATAATACAAGAGTGGGCGCACAAGTGGGTCGACCAGACTCTGGTTTTTGCGCTAGTTCTTTAGAAAAGGTGAGGGTACATACCTCCTTTCCTTTCCCACTGCCACTGGCGTGTTTGAGAAAGGGTTCTTTGAAGATAGCTTGAGGTGGCTCAGGTTTTGCAGTGACCTGGAGCCGGCCTTCCGCTATCAAGTTCTCAATTTTATTTAAAAGGGAGAAACAGCGTTTGGTATCATGGCCTTTGAGCCGATGATACTTACAAAATTGGTTTAAATACCCCCCTTGGAAGTGACTCCTTCGGGGATTTCAGGGAGTTCTATCATGCCTTGGGAAAGTAGGAGGTCTAGGACCTCCGACACAGGTTGCCCCTGCGGTGTATACTCCCATTTTTCAACCGGTTTTTGAAAGGTTTGCTCCCTCTTGTTTTCTAATTTGTCAAAATTTTTTGGAAGTGCCTGCCATGCCTGGATCCACCCGAACATTGGCGATTTTATGGGGCTTTGCCCCTTTGTCCATCGTGGGCAGCCCGTATGTGATGGGCTTTTCCAAGCGGGTTTTAGAAACGGCACTTCCTTTCCAAAAGTGATCGTATGTCCCTTTTCGCAAGTTGGTTTCGAAAAGGGATGCCTTTTTTATCAACTTATGGAAAGTTGAGATCTCATGGAGCGAGAGAAGGGTTTTTAACTCGCTTTTAAAGTTATCCAAGATGAGCATGACTGCGCATCCTTCGGATATGGGCTCTCGCACTTGGCCCAAAAGTGACCTCCATCTTATAATGAAGGCATGTACGTCTTCGTTCATGCCTTGCTTTGTATCTGTAAACACCCCGAAATCCCACGAACTTCTCAAATCCATCTGGTTTTGTAAAAGCAGCCCCAAAGGGCCATTTTGAGTCTGGAAACCCAGGAGCCTTCCAGACAACCCTGTATATATGTTTTAAACTTTATATTTCAAAAATATGTGATATGGGTTTTGAAAACCTTTTAAAACATGTTTTGGAACACCGAAGCAGCTTGGCCTAATCCAGATAGGACCAGGAAAGCTAAGGGGAGCCCGTTACCGGAGCACATGTCGAGCCCGGCACAGCAACTCTCGTATCAAATCCACACCCCCAGGATCTCGAACGTCCAAGACCCTGTTATCATCAAAACATTGTTTGAAGTCATCTTCGAAAGGCGAAAACAGAGATGGACGATCATGTTGGTGAAGACCCAACGAAGACGGAGCACTAATGCTGTCAGGCCCCGCACAAACCGTTCGTTTCGAACACAGCTCGAAGGAGTCAATGTTCAGTTTGGATCGGATCTGGACCATATATATCCAGATCCCAATCCAAACCCATGTATGGACTTAGATTTGGATTTAGATTCAAAAATCCAATCCAATATCCATATCCATGGCCCACATCACCTTCTCATAAATGGAGGTGGGGCCCACTTGAATTTCACGTGGGATTATGGGCATGAGAGAGAGTGGGGGTGGATAAGATCAAGTGTGTGTTGTAATTAAGCTTGACTTGTGTGTCAAGCTTGGGGTTAATCATGTGGGTTAGCCTAATTAAGTGGGTTTAAGCTTGTAATTAGCCAAAACCTAACCTAGGGCTGCACCAACATGATATGATTAGGGTCTATAGGCCATGCAAAGGGAGCTCCTTCACCTAAACCTAACCAAAAACACCTAATCCTAGCCTTCTGCCCTAATCCCGTCCTAATCTGAGCCTAATCACCTAACCCACTTCCCTAATCCTTCCCTAAACCTAGGTTAATTTCCCTAAACCTAGCCTAATCCTAGCCTAATCACCTAACCTACCTCACTAAACCTCACCCTAAAACCAACCCACCTAGCTAAACCCTAAACCTCTAAACCACCCCTAGCACACAACCTACCCAAACCACTTCTATTTAAAATATCTAGCCCTACCCTTTCCAGCCCACCTTATCACCACACCACCCTACCTAAACCACCTAACCACTACCCCAAAACCAGCCCTAACCGACCTAGCCCAGCCCTATATAAACCCCCCCTTGGGGGCGGGTTTGGCCCATCTTCAAGCCCCCTCTTCCACCAGTCGGGTCCTCCACTCTCCAGCCCAGCCGACTCCCATCTTGTTCCACCTGCACAACCACCATGCTCCACCTGCTCCACCACTCCCCAGCCATCCGTCGCCATCCTCCATTCCCCGTCGAACCAGCCACTCCACCACACCCGGCTGCTCCTCCACCACCCGCCGCCTCCTATCACTCGGTTAGTACCCCATACTCCACTTCACCTCTTCGCCACTCCCCCTCCACTCTCAGCCACCTACACTACCACCACCTCACCCTAACACTAGCCATTCCACTTGCTGCCACCATTCCCACTCGGCCAGGCCATAATCAGCCTAATTACCCGCCACTACCTAACCACCCTAGATATACCCGGTCATCCCATTGAACCCCCTAAGTCCTGTCCACTCTACCTCACCACACCCGCCACTACCTTACCCCATCTCCTAGCTAGTTCCCTTCCCTTCCACCACTCCTAGCCACCCTAGCAGCCCGTCGCCACAAAGTCCCCTTAGTCGGCCACTCCAACCGACTATCACCCCTTTATTCGGCCAGCCACCTCCTTTCCCCCTAGACACTCCATTACACCTTCCCTTAGACTCCCCCTTTGGTGTCATACTCCCTAACACTACACCCTTCCTAGGGCTTGGTTAGGTGGTTGGGTTTTAGGGTGAGGTTTAGTGAGCTAGGTTAGGTGATTAGGCTAGGTTTAGGGAAATTAACCTAGGTTTGGGGAAGGATTAGGGAAGTGGGTTAGGTGATTAGGTTGGGATTAGGCCGGGATTAGGGAAGTGGGTTAGGTGATTAGGTTGGGATTAGGGGTAGATTAGGGTAGAAGGCTAGGATTAGGTGTTTTGGGTTAGGTTTAGGTGAAGGAGCTCCCTTTGCATGGCCCATAGACCTTAACCACTTCATGTTGGTGCAGCCCTAGGTTAGGTTTTGGCTAATTACAAGCTTAAACCCACTCAATTAGGCTAACCCACATGATCAACCCCAAACTTGACACACAAGTCAAGCTTAATTACAACACTCTTGATATTATCCATCCCCACTCTCTCTCATGCCCATAATCCCACGTGAATTTCATGTGGGCCCCACCTCCATTTATGAGAAGGTGATGTGGGCCATGGATATGGATATTGGATTGGATCTCTGGATCCAAATCCAAATCCAAGTCCACACATGGGTTTGGATTGGGATCTGGATATATATGGTCCAGATCCAATCCAAACTGAACTCTGACTCCCTCGAGTTGGGTTCGAAACGGACAATTTGTGTGGGGTCTGACAGCATCAGTACTCCGTCTGCGTTGGGTCTTCGCCAACATGGTCGTCCGCCTCCGTTTCTGCCTTCCGGAGATGACTTCAAATGACATTTTGATAATAACAGGGTCTTAGACGTTCGAGATTCGTGGGATTTCGGGGTGTTTACAGGGAGCATACTTGCATCGAACCAGATTGGTCAAATCGTGTAGTACTTGCCTTAAATCGAGCACTGGATGCACACGACTACACGCCAAAATCGGCTAAAACCCGAGAGACATAGGAGTGCATAGATCCCACTTGTCCACAGTCGCCCCAAAAGTCATATATTTTCAAAAATCACTTCGCTAGTTTGAGAAAGCTAGTTGGCACGCCCTTTTTAAAGCGACGTAAGCACGAAAAGATTCGCTTCAGGCCTAAGAACCCGGAGACGAGGATTTTCCGTGTCTACAAGTTCCACGCACAACATAGAGGTCCAAATCGTAGGTTTCTGCTTCACTAGGTTCCAGGGCACCCTTGACCCAGGTGGTCACAGGTGGTGGTTCTGGTGATATTTTTGGAGTATAGCAGATCCCATATCGGCTTGGGTTGACTCTAGGTAGTATGGGTTTGAGGAGACCCTGGCTTTGTGTCCCTAAACTTTGGTAGGGCATATATCCCATGTTCAATAGCGTGTTCCACGATTTCTTGTTTTTTGAGAAGTTTTGATATAAGTCGTGGTTTTGGAACTTGTTATCGTCCATGTTATGCTCGTATGGCTTTTTATCTAGGGTTTTGGGGAACAGACGACACTTGGTCTTTCCTAGGATCGTGATGGTTTTGAGTGGGCGAGCCTTGGGCTGCCCCTTGATACACAACACCTTCCTAGGGTTTTGAAGGACGAGCTTGGGTGGCTCGACCAAGACATGCCCCAGATTATCCTCCAAGGCTAGGTGACCTGATAAGCATGGGAAATTCTGTATTCCCTGAAGCTAAGGATGGCTCTCACCTACAATTACGACTTGATCTTTAAAAGGGATTTTTACACACCTATGGAAGGTAGATGGCACAGCTCGCAGGCTGTGTATCCAAGGCCTTCCAAGCAATCGGTTGTAATGGGGGTGTATGTCTAAGACGTGGAACACCCCTATGTGAGTTATCCCTCCCGTTTCCATGGGTAATTCTATGGCTCCTAGTGGTCTAGATGCATTCCCATCGTATCTAGTGATTACGATGGGGCTTGGGTTTACGGAGGTCAAGGTGACTCCGATTTGATACGCTACGTGGAGCGGAAGGATGTTGAGACCTCCTTCCCCATCAACTAGGCACCTGTCCAGAGAATGGTGATTTAATACCACCACGATATGCAGGGCTTGGTTGTGGGTTTCATCTGGTATTTCGATATCCACTTCTGAGAACACGATGGGCATTTTTACACATATAGGCGCCACTTGAATTGATAAAGACTCAGGGGTTATACTTGAGCTAACCTTGGCTCTTTCTAGGATTTTTTTCTAAGACAAGTCTATGCCTAGGAGAGGTTTGTATCAGCTCTAGGATGGACATGTTAATTGGAATCATCGAAAGATGATTTTCAAAATCATATAAGGTTAAAACATTTTTTCCTTTATCCATTTTTGGCGAAACTCTAGGGATACATGCTTTTGAAGGGCCAGGAACACTAACCACTTTTTTAGCATTTTGTAGATGTGGGGGTTGATAGATCCTTCCAAACCTAGTCACTTCCCCCATGACCTACTGTAAACAGCCCGAAATCCCACGAATTTCTTCAAAAACAACCTGGTTTTATACAAGCAGCCCCAAAGGGCCATTTTTGAGCCTTCCAGACAACCCTGTATATATGTTTTAAACTTTATCTTTCAAAAACATATGATATGGCTTTTGAAAAACTTTTAAAACATGTTTTGAAACCCCGAAGTGGCTTGGCCCCATCAAGACAGGACCAGGAGAGCTAAGAAGAGTTTGGAACTGGAGCACACATCGAGCCCAGCACAGCAACTCTTGTATCTGATTCACACCCCCAGGATCTCGAACGTCCAAGACCCTGTTCTTATCAAAATATCATTTGAAGTCATCTCCGGAAGGCAGAAACGAAGGCGGACGACCATGTTGGTGAAGACCCAACGCAGACGGAGTACTGATGCTGTCAGGCCCCGCACAAATCGTCCATTTCGAACCCAGCTCGAAGGAGTCAGAGTTCAGTTTGGATTGGATCTGGACCATATATATCCAGATCCCAATCCAAACCCATATGTGGACTTGGATTTGGATTTGGATCCAGAAATCCAATCCAATATCCATATCCATGGCCCACATCACCTTCTCATAAATGGAGGTGGTGCCCACTTGAAATTCACGTGGGATATTGGGCATGAGAGAGAGTGGGGATGGAAAATATCAAGAGTGTTGTAATTAAGCTTGACTTGTGTGTCAAGTTTGGGTTTAATCATGTGGGTTAGCCTAATTGAGTGGGTTTAAGCTTGTAATTAGCTAAAACCTAACCTAGGGCTGCACCAACATGAGGTGGTCAAGGTCTATGGGCCATGCAAAGGGAGCTTCTTCACCTAAACCTAACCCAAAACGCCTAATCCTAGCCTACCTAATCCACCCCTAATCTGAACCTAATCACCTAACCCACTTCCCTAATCCCGTCCTAATCCCAACCTAATCACCTAACCCACTTCCCTAATCCTTCCCTAAACCTAGATTAATTTCCCTAATCCTAGCCTAATCACCTAACCTAGCTCACTAAACCTCACCCTAAAACCCAACCACCTAACCTAGCCCTAAACCCCTAAACCACCCCTAGCCCACAATCTACCCAAACCCCTAGTTTTCAAAATATCTGGCCCAACCCTTTCCAGCCCACCTTATCTACATACCACCCTACCTAAACCACCTAACCACTACCCCAAGCCCAGCCCTAACCGACCTACCCATCCCCTATTTAAACCCCCCCCCTTGGGAGCGGGTTTTGCAAGCTAGGGCCCTCACCTCACCCAGCCGGGACCATCCTTTTCCTGCCCAGCCGGGACCACTCTCCACCTGCCCGCCTGCTCCATCTGCTCCACCAGCTCTACCTGCACCGCCACCTTCCCTCTTCCATCCACCACCATCCCCCAGCCGGATGCCACCACTTTCACCCAACCGAACCAGCCGAGCTCCCACATCCGGCTGCTTCTCTCTTCATCCACCGCCTCTCCCCATTCGGCAAGCATTCTCTAACTCTACCTAAACCCTTCTCTACTACCTCTCCACTCCTAGCCACCCACCCTATCATCATCTCAGCCTTTGCCACCACCCTTTTCACTTAGCCGAACCTAGCATAACCCAAACTACCGGCCACTACCTAACCATCCTATCCCATTCGGCCTTCCCCTAGGTGTCCCATTCGGCCTTCCCATAAACTCCCCTTTAGGTCCACCTTCCCTAAACACTCGACTATCCTAGTGACCCTAAGCACTCACTTGGTCCAGCCCCTTTAACCCCCCACATCGAGGCTACACCCATTTGAAGCCGGCCACCTTCGAGGCGCCTATCCCGCGCCCCACTTGCAGCCGGCCAGCACCCTTGGTCACCTATCCTCGCGGAGCTCCCGTTTGCAGCCCAAGGCGAAAGCCAAGCTCACGCTCAAGCAAGGCCTCTACGGACCAGCTACTTGTAAGTGCCTAAACTCGGTCTTTAGTTGTATACTTGCTTGAGATTCAATTTGATACGGGGCTGTAATAACGGAGCATAGTCTCCCCCCGCTTGTAATAACGTGGCTTGGCACAACCACACACGTGCACTCTCTTAGTCGTGCACGATTTTGAACACACACGGGCCTAATCAGCCCCTAATACATAAGTGTATATATATACTTTCATTTTCGAAGGGTTTTCTTAAGTTGGGTGCGTAGTCTTTCAATTCGAGCACTCTCACACACATTGAGCTTTCGCTCTTATTTGAAAGACCCAAGTAAGGGCCGACCTATACTATTTGGGTTTTATTTCGTGTCGTGTGAGTAAGTCTTTCAATTCAAGCACTTTCACACACATTGAGCCTTCGCTCTTACTCCCAAGACCTTAGTAAAGGCCTTATTGCAGTTATATTTGGGTTTCATTTATGTCATGTGTGTAGTACTTCAATTCAAGCACTCTCACACACATTGAGCCTTCGCTCTTACTCCCAAGACCTTAGTCAAGGCCATACTGCAATTTATATTTGGGTTTAATTTCATGTCGTGTGTGTAAGTCTTTCAATTCAAGCACACACCCACATTGAGCCTTCGCTCTTATTTGCAAGACCCGAGTAAGGGCTCATATACATAATCTATATACATATCTCCCTTCGGTTATTTCCCTTCAGTCATTTCCCTTCAGTATTGTCTTTACATTTCGAGTTTTCCCTTTGGAGTAGCGTGAGTTTGCATTGCATCTATGCCATACCACGAGGTAGGACGCATATTGCATCGAAGCAAGCCCCGCTCGAATTCGCCCATGTAGTGGAGTGTTCATAACACACAAACTAGGTGGCCCGAAAAGGGATAAAAGAAAAGACTTAGGCACGTGCAAATCCACGTGATCTAAAACATGCAATCGCATCTTAAAGACCCGAAATAGACACCTCGAACCGCTTCGTAGACTTTCTCTCCAAAAACTCGACTTTTGCAAAGCGTACAGACTGACCCTTGCGCATCAGTGCAAGAAGGTCTGCGACGACAAGAGCTTACCTGCTCACAGTCACCACGTTTAGAAGTCAGCGTTAAAAATATCTTCGCTAGCTTAGGTAAGCTAGCTGGCACGCCCTGTTTGCATACATAGGCCTTAGACACACGAGAGGATCCGCTCCAAGCCCTGAAAAAGGTGAAGAGGCGGGGATTTTCGCCCGTCTACACCTACCTACAGCTCGTGCCTATTGTGGCTCTACTTGTGTGCTTTGGAGCACCTTGGATTTGTAAAATGGTTCTAACCGGGGGCAGGACTCTAGGCGCTCCCCGAATTACTACTTGGTGATTTTCCTATGAAGGATTAGAGATGGTGTGCAAGTAGTCAAACCAGAATGAAATGTATGCACTAGACTCTTTGAAATCGAGAGAGTACATACCTCTTTGCCCTTCCCACTTGTACTTGCGTGTTTTGGGAAGGGTTCTTTGAAAATAGCTTGGGCAGGCTCTGGTTCCTCAATGACCTGGAGCCAGCCCTGATCTATCAAGTTCTCAATCTTGTTTAAAAGGGAGAAACACTATTTTGTATCATGGCCCTTAAGTCGATGATACTTGCAAAATTGATTTAGAAACCTCCCTTTGGAAGTGGTTCCCTCGGGAATTTCGGGGAGTTTGATCATTTCTTGGGCAAGTAGGAGGTCCAGGACCTTCGAAACAGGTTGCCCCAATGGAGTGTATTCCCGTTTTTCAAAAAGTTTTTGTAATTTTTTCTCTTTCTTGTTTTCAAAATTCTCAAAATTTTTAGAAGCGCTCGTCGGGCTTGAATCCACTCGGACGTTTGTAACTTTGTGGGGCTTTGCCCCTTTGTCCATTGTGAGTAACCCGTAAGTTCTGGGTTTTTCCAAGTAAGTTTTTGGAACAACACTCTCTTTCCACAAGTGATCGTAGACTCCCTTCTTTAGATTTGTTTCAAAAAGAGAAGCTTTCTAGATCAACTTGAGGAAAGTTGAGATTTCATGTAGGGAGAGAAGAGTTTTTAACTCAGGTTTAAAATTATTGAGGATGAGCATTGTTGCACATCCTTCTGATATTGGCTCTCTCACTTGCCCCAAGAGGGACCTCCATCAAACAATGAATGCATCTGCATCCTCGTTCGTTGCCTGCTTTGTATCCCTCAAAGTATTTAAGGTTGGCGTCACTTCTACGTTATGCGAAAACCTTTGCATAAAGCAGTTCGCTAACTCTTCAAAAGTTGCGAACTGACTCAAATTGTAAGAAGCAAGCCATTTTGAAGCAGTTCCTTTGAGGGAAAGGGGAAACCAATAAATCCACTTCATCGAGTCCTTCTTTTTCTTGTGGGCTCGACGAGAAAAGAGTTGCAAGTGGGATCGAGGATCCCCCTATAGACACACAAAAATTTTCACTATGGGTTCTTAGGCCTGAAGTGAACCTTTTTCGTGTCTAAGTCACTTGAAAAGGGTGTGCCACCTAGCTGACTCAAACTAGCGAAGTATGTTTTGAAATATCTGACTTATGGGACGATTGTGGACAAGTGAGCTCTTTTCGTCACAAACCTTCTTGAACCGATAATCAAGGGTCAGTTTGTACGCTTTAGAAAATATTGATTTTGAACAAGCATGGACTTTTGAAAAGAGTGTGAAAGTATTTGAGCGATTGTATGCCTATTTGCAGATTTTATTTACGTGGGGTTTGCACGTATCTATGTCTTTGAGTTTTATCTTTTTAGGAGAGATGTGTGTGCATCAAGTGCCTAAGTCTTGGCGTGTTTGCACGGGTTGTTCGGGGTTTGTTTGATGCAAGTATGCGCACTATCTCGAGTATGGCAGATATGCAATGCAACTCACACAACTGAACCTTAAAACCCAAAATTGAAAGACACAACTGAAGAGAAATTGCGGAAGAGAGATATAGATATAAGAGTGGAAAGGCTCAATGTGTGCGTGTGTATTGTGTATAAATTGAAAGACAACTCACATGACTTGAATGTAAAGCCACCCGACTTAAATGTAAAGTGCGGAATGGAAAATACGTATATATATATGAGCCCGAAGGTCATCAACGCGTGCATGTGTGTTGTGTATAAATGTAAAGACAACTCACACGACTGAATTTTAACAACCCGGAATTGAAAGACATACACAACTGAACTGGGAAAGCTCACGCAGTTGAAAATATATAGATATGACTATATCTTAGTGGCTACCGAGGCCAAAATGTGCGTGAAGGTGCTTGAGCAAGAGCTCAGGTGTCTTTGGGTGCGAGTGTGGAATTTTAAATAACAACTCACATGACTTAAAGTAACAACCCAGCTGAATGGAAATACATATATATGATAAGAGCAAAAGCTCAATGCACGCGTGGGTGTAGTGTGTAAATTTAAAGACAACTCACGCAGCTCTTACTAGAGTCTTTGGAGTAAGAGCGAAGGCTCAATTGTGTATGTGGGTGCTTGGTGTACGAGATAAGAGCTAAAGCCCAAGTGCACTTGTGGGTCTCGTGTACGAGAAAAGAGCTAAGGCTTAAGTGCACGTATGTGTCTCGTGTCAAGCAACAATATTAAATCCTGGGGGGAGACCATGCTCCGTTAATACAACCCCGTATCCGAATTGAATTGAATGTAAAGCAAGTTAGTATAAGAGACCAAGTTTAGACACTTACAAATAGCTAGTCCATCTTCACTTACTCGTACTTGGGCTTGTGATTCACTTCGGGCAACCAAGGACGTGCTCCCCTTGAAGCTTGAGGTGTGAAGTGGCTGGCCGGAGGTTGAGCTTGGTGGGTTTAAGGCTTGAGAGGTAGAGGCTCACGGGTGTGTAGGGTGCAGGTGTTAGTGGCTTTAGTGGGATTATGGCAAAGGAGTATGGCGTGGCTTGTAGTGGGGACTATGGCAAGGTGGTTGGGGGTGCTAGGCAAGAGGTCACGGCAGGGGTGTGATGTGGGGTATGGGAGTGTAAGGCATTGGATGTGATGAAGGGAGTTGGGGTCGGTGCTAGGTCAGTGGGAGTGTAAGGCAAGGTGGTTGGGGTAGGCCACGGAGGTGGTGTATGGCAGGTCGGTGGCGTGGTAGGGTGGCAGGGAGTTGGTGGTAGTGGTAGGGTGAAGATAGGGTAGAATCGGCTGGGTGGTAGGGTGTCGGCTGGAGTCAGGCGCTAGGCACCAAAGACTCGGCTGGGGCGACAGGTGTGGGGCGCGTAGGGTGGCAGTGGAGCGGATGCGGGGCCCTTAATCAAGGTGGTGCAGCCCACACTAATCCCTCTTTAAGCCCACAATTAACCCACTAAATAAAATTAAGAAAGCACTACGCACTCACCTTAATACCCTCTCTCTCCTCCAAGCTCCTCCTTAAGTGGATTTCACGTAAACTCTTGAGGACCCCCTCACTCCTATTTATAGGCAAATGAGGTGGGTCTTGGATATGGGTCTTGGGTTTGGATCGTGGAATCCGTGTCCGATCCAAACACTATTTAGATCTGCATCTTGGATCTCGGATATTTTGAGATCTATATCCGATCCAAATCCAACATTTTATAGATATGTATCTAGATATTTTGGTCCAGATCTGATCTAATCCAAACACTATTTGGATCTAATCCAAATCCAAACACTATTTGGATCTACCCAAATCCAAACACTATTTGGATCGACCCAAACCCAAATCTAGGGAGACATTGAAAGGGGTGTTGTCGTCTTTGCCATTATCCAAATAAATTTGGACAATGCCAAAGAGGGGCATCTGTAAACACCCCAAAATTCTATGATTTTCTCAAATATGCCTGGTTTTGCAAAAGCAGCCCCAAAGGGCTATTTTGAGTCTGAAAACCCAGGAGCCTTCCAGACAACCCTGTACATACTTTCAACCTGTATATATGTTTTAAAACTCTATAAATATAGTTTTAAAATTCTATAAATATAGTTTTAAAACCTTAAAAAGGTGTTTTGAAACCCCGAAAGCAGCCTTGCCTGACAAAAGCTGGACCGAAAAGGCAAAGGAGAGCCCAGACCCAAAGCATACTTCAAGCCCGGCACATCAACTCTCATATCAAAATCATCCCCAGATTCTTGGACATCCAAGCCCCAAATATCAGAAAGTTGCTGAAAATGAACTCCGGAAGGTGAGAAGAAGAGTGAACGACAATGTTGGCGAAGACCTAACGCAAGACGGAGTACTGATGAAGTCAGGCCCCGCACAAACTCTCCATTTCGAAATGCCATGAAGGAATCAAAAAATCAAATTTGGGCCGGATCTGGACCATATATATCCATATCCAAACCCAACATGTATTTGGATTTGGATCCAAAGATCCAAATCCAATATCTACATCCATGGCCCACATCACCTTCTCATAAATGGAGGTGAGGGGCCCACAATATTTCACGTGAAAAGCTTGGGTAGAGAGAGAAAGGGGGTGACAAAGTATGAGTGAGAAAGTTGGTAGGCTTGACTTTTGGTCAAGGGTGGGTTAACCTTGTGGGTTTAGCCTAGAGTTGTGGGTTTAAGCTTGTATGCACCTACACCTAACCTGGGGCTGCACCAACTTGGACATGGCTGCAAATGGACCAATGGACTGGCGCCAAGGGAGGTTCCTAAAACCTAGCCCTAAGCTAGCTCACCTCACCTATCCACTTCCCCTAAAACCTAACCCAAACCTAGCCATTCTCACCCAAAATCGCCCCAACCTCACTGTAGACACGGAAAATCCTCACTTCTAGTTCTTAGGCCTGAAGCGAATCTTTTCGTGTGTCTAAGTCATATTTTTAGCAAAAGGGTGTGCCAGCTAGCTTGCTTAAGCTACCGAAGAAAAGTTTTGAAATCTGACTTCTATCGGGGCGACTGTGAGCAAGTGAGATCTTTTCGTTGCAGACCTTCTTGCACGGATGCGCAAGGGTCAGTCTATACGCTTAGCAAAGTCTTTTAAAATGTAAACCTCTTCGAAAAATATCCTAAGTGTTTGGGCTTTTGTATAATTGCAAATTTTATTACACATGGGATTTGCACGTGCCTATGTCTTTCTTTTTATCTTTTAGGGCCAACTAGGTGTGAGCACAAGTGACCTAAGTTGGGTGATTTTTGAGCGGGTGTGTGGGGTTTGCTTTGATGCAATATGCGTCCTAACTCGTGGTATGGCGTATATGTAATGCAAACTCACACAACTCCGAAGGGAAAACCCGAATTGAAAGACAATGCGGAAGGGAAATGACTTACTGTAAATACCAAAAGGGAAATTGCAAAAGGGAAATATGGCAATATCTTAAGAGCGGAAAGGCTCAATTGTGTAAGTGTGTGTCGTGTATATATATAAGACTATGCACACTGCAGAACCTTAAAACCCAAATCTTAAAGACATAGCCGAAGGGAAAAACTTATAATATATATGGGCCCGAAGGTCGCCAACGTGTGCGTGGGTGTTGTGTGTATATTGAAAGACAACTCACACGATTTGTAACGAAACCCAAATATAATTGCAATAGGCCTTGACTAAGGTCTTGGGAGTAAGAGCGAAAGATCAATGTGTGTGAGTGTAGAATTGAAATACTACGCACACAACTTGAATGAAACCCAAATATAATTGCAATAGGCCTTGACTAAGGTCTTGGGAGTAAGAGCGAAAGCTCAATGTGTGTGAGTGTAGAATTGAAATACTACACACACGACATGAATTTAAACACCCCAAACTGAAATTGCAATGGGCCTTTACTAAGGTCTTGGGAGTAAGAGCGAAAGCTCAATGTGTGTGAGTGTAGAATTGAAATACTACGCACACGACATGAATTTAAACACCCCAAAACGAAATTGCAATGGGCCTTTACTAAGGTCTTGGGAGTAAGAGCGAAAGCTCAATGTGTGTGAGTGTGGAAATTGAAAGACAACATACACAACTTAATGAAAACCCACGCAACTTAAAACATATAGATATAACTATATCTTAAGGGCTGATTAGGCCCGTGTGTGTATCAAAATTGTGTGCAGCTAAGAGCGGAATAGGCTCAAGTGCATGTGTGTGTGGGTGTTTCAAACCACATTATTATAAGCGGGGGGAGACAACGCTCCATTATTACAACCCCGTATCAAATTTAATTAAGCATAAGCAAGTTCATAACAAGGACCGAGTTAGGCACTTACGTATAGCTGGTTCGGGTGTGACTTGCTTGGCTTTGGCCAAGTGAGTCGCCTTGGACAGCCGAAGGGGAGCTCCTTTGGTGCGGGTGGGCACCAAGTAGGGTCTTAGCCGAGTGGATGCTTTGATGAAGGCCGGGTGTAAGGCGCAGCAAAGGGGGTTGTTGAGTGAGTTGGGGGACGTTAGGGTGTCAGCTAGGTGGTCGAAGGTTTAAGGGGTAAGGCTTAGCTAAGGGCTGAGATGGGTGGCTAAGGGAAAGTGGGGGACATAGGGTGTGAAGTGGCCGGGTAAGAGGGGATGTCTAGGGTGCAGCAGTGGCGGGTGATGGACGGTGTGGCTCGGTAAGAGGGGGAGAGGAAGAGGAGTTAGATAGGGCAGAGATGGGGTACTAACCGGGGGTGGCTGTGGTGGTGGCCGGAGGTGGTGGCAAGAGGTGGTAGCCGAATGGAATTGGAAGAGGGTGGCAGCCGGGTGAAGAGTGCAGTCGGGTGGAGTGGCGATGGAGGTGGAAGATGCAGCTGGGCGGAAGTGGTTCAGCCGGGGGTGATGGAGTGAAGGGGGGCTGTGAAGAGAGCAGGTGAGAGAGGAGAGAGAGGGCTGAGAGCTGCCCAGATTTCATGCCAAACCCGCCCAAAAAGGGGGGGGTTTATAGACATGGGGTAGGGTCGGTTGGGATGGTATTGGGGGGGTAGATATTTAGGATGTTGTGGGCTGGGGTGGGGTGGTTTGGGTAGGCCGGCTAGGTGGGTGGTTTGGGTAGGTCGGTTAGGGTGGTTGGGATTTTAGGATTAGGGGCTAATTAGGTGGGTTAAGGTAGGATTAGGTTTAATCTAGTTAGGGTCTAAGTGGTCTAGTTAGGTGGGATAAGCTAGGTGAGGTCGGCTAGGTATAGTTAGGTGGTTTTGGGTGAGGGTGGCTAGGATTAGGTCGGGTTTAGGAGGGAATGGCTAGGTGAGGTGGGTTAGCTTAGGGTTAGGTTTAGCAGCATCCCCTTGGCCTTGATCCATCGACCTAGTTGCAGCATGTAGGTGCAGTCCCAGGTTAGGTGTAGGTGCATAGAAGCTTAATCCCACACTCTAAGGCTAAACCCACATGATTAACCCAAAACTTGACACAAAAGTCAAGCCCACCATATTTCTCACTAATACTTTATCCCCCATTCTCTCTCTTCCCAAGCTTTTCACGTGAATTTCTTGTGGGCCCCACCTCCATTTATGAGAAGGTGATGTGGGCCATGGATGTGGGTATTGGATTGGATCTTTGGATCCAAATCCAAATCCAAATCCATATGCATGTTTGGATCTAGATCTGGATATATATGTTCCATATCCGATCCAAATCTGATTTTCTGACTCCTTCATGGTATTTCCAAATGGACGGTTTGTGCGGGGCCCAACAGCATCAATACTCCGTCTTGCGTTAGATCTTCGCCAACATTGTCGTCTGCTCTTTTTCTTACCTTCCGGAGATCATTTCAGCAAATTTGTTGATAACAGGGGCTTCGATGTCCGAGATTTTGGAGATGATTCTGATATGAGAGTTGATGTGCCGGGCTAGGCATATGCTCCGGTTCCGAGCTCTCTTTTGCTTCTCTGGTCCTCCTTTCATCAGGCCAAGTTGCTTTGCGAGGTTTCAAAATACCTTTTTAAAGGTTTCAAAACTGTATAACACATATTTTAAAACATATATGATTTAAACATATGTACAGGGTTGCCTGGAAGGCTCCTGGGTTTCCAGACTCAAAATAGCCCTTTGGGGTTGCTTTTGCAAAACCAGGTAGTTTTGAGAAAATCGTGGGATTTTGGGGTGTTTACAGATGCCCCTCTTTGGCATTATCCAAATTGATTTTGATAATGGCAAAGACGATAACACCCCTTTCGATGTCTCCCTAAATCTATCCATAAAAATATGGGATCGTCCCAATTTTTAGCAAAATCTCTCTTTTAAACCCTAGTAGGAGGAAATATTACGCCAAAGGGATATCTATATAATCTGGTCCTAAACGGGATCATGTTATGCAAGCGTCTATGCGTGGAGATGCAGATGCATGACATGGATGGGACGCCAAGAATGGCGACCTCCTAGAGACCAGGTATGGTCGAACTCTTGAGACTTATGAAGGTCTGCTGCTCCAAGTGAGTAGACCCTATGTTGCTCGATGTTCGATTTTACAAAATCTATTTACAAAAGGGAAAACTGCTTTGAGCTTCCATCCTAAGGATCTTGAGCTCTTCGTGTTTGCCTGTTCTTGAGTCTTGACACTCGCTAATCTAGCAGAGGTTTTATAAGAAAACAAGCTATGTTTCAAAATTCCTATGTCTTACTCGAAACGTCGAATTCTCAAACAAAATGAAATTCAAGTAAGTAAATCCTATTTTTACTTTAGGATTCCTCAAAATGAACCATGTTTTACTTGGGATAAGCCAGGGATGGGAAAGAGATACCACGGTCCCTTCTGAAGCGTCTTGTGGTTTGAGGCATAGAAGGCAGAAAACTGCTCTTTTTGAGCTTTTTGGCCTTTTCTTCCTCTTTTTTTTTTCATAGAGGGTCTCCCTTTGGGAGTATTTTTTCTTTAATCCCTCTTTTTCATAAGAGAATCGAATTTTCCTTTTTGATCCTGGTTTCTTTCTTTGGGAAAGAGACTTTGTTTTTTGACGGGGAATTCCCTTTGTTTTGGCCACGTTTTCCTTTTTGGAAGTAGAAGAGAAGAGGGGAGGACTTATCCCAAGGTCACACTCGATCCATTCCACATCAGCCTATTTAGAAATTGCACGTACTACTTGCACGTATCTTGCTATATTGAACTAGGCCTTTCTTTGTAAGAAGATGGATTTTGAAATATAACCACGTATTTGGAAGACTCCACTCTTTCACAAGTGCGAATTCTCTCACACAGGGTCACACAATTCGCCTTTGAAGCTTACTTTCGAAGTTTCAAAGCAGCAATCCCTAAGGGTTTTCGAAAAAATGGGGATTTAACCTAAGTCCTATGCATAATACTTCTTTAAGTATTGAATGTTGATAGGATCTGCTAAATTCCTACCTTCTATATCGATCAACCAATATGAGTTGTTCGTGGTGGTTGCACGTACAACATAGGGTCCATCCCACTTGGGGCGCCACTTTCTTAGTGGATGTGGGCCACGATAGTGGATGATTTTCAAAACCTGATCTCCCACTTCAAAGTGGCGAGGTCTCATGTGTTTGTCGTAATGTCGGGCTATCCTTTGTCGGTATGCATGAGCATGATCCATAGCAAGGAGTCGCCTCTCATCCAACAAATCTAGCTTGGCCATCCTAGCATGCTGAAGCATCTCTAGGGGGAGGTCAAGTGCAATGGATGTATGGAATGAATGCAATTGTGTATGAATGGGAAGAATGGAGTTTGTGCCATAGACCAATTCGAATGGTGTGGCATTCATGGGAGTCCGGATGGAAGTCCTATAAGCCCATAAGGCTTCATCCAGCTTCTCGTGCCACGTCCTACCCTTCTCTAAAGTCTTCTCAATTATACTAATGAGAGTCTTATTCGTGGCTTCGTCTTGGCCGTTGCCTTGAGGGTAGTAGGGCGAGGAGAAGTGGTGAGTTATGCCATACGTGTTGCACAACTTGACCATCCACTCATTTTTGAACGGGGTGCCATTATCGGACACAAGGTCTCTTGGAACCCCAAATCGAGCCAAGATATTCTTCCTAATGAAAGCTACCACATGTTGCCCCTGTATGTTGGTCAGGGAGATGGCTTCCACCCACTTGGAGAAATACTCAGTGGGTGCTAAAATGAATTTATGCCCATTCGATGCCTTTGGAAAGATCGGGCCTACGATATCAAACGCCAACAAGGTAAATGGCCAGGGGCTGACCACGAAATGCAATGAACATGAGGGGATATGAATGGCGTAACCATGCACTTGACATGGATGACACTTTCTAACATGAGCGTGGCAATCCTTTTTTAGGATGGACCAAAAATAGCCCACTCTAAGTATTTTCATTGCCATCATGTTGGCATTAACATGATCTCCACATTCTCCATCGTGGAACTCATGCATAACAGTCCTAGCCTCCTCCAGATCGACACATCTTAGTAGGATGCCGGTAAAACTTTTCTTATATAAAATCCCACCCAGAATGGTGTATCGGGTTGAAATTTTTCGGATGAATGCCTTATCTTTGGATGTGGCATCCTTGGCAAACCCCCATTTTCTAGAAAACATTTGATGTCATAAAACCAAGTTTTTTCAACAGAATCTGGATTATTTTGGCAAATATCTAAATCATGTGTGGATGGGTTGGGCGCATGCCATAGAGGAGAGGGTGTCGGTAATGCCATTATGCTCTATGAAATCTTTAATAAGTCTGGGATTGGAATCACTCCCTAGGTTCACCTCTATGAAATCTCCTCCTACTGAATTGGAAGGTCTTTCAAAATCAAGAATTTTATGAAATTCAGGGAGCTCAAACGTGGGATCTTCCTCAAGGGGATCCACTTCTGGACTTTGTGGGTTATAGATCCGAGGGAATTTGATGCGTGGATTTTCAAAAGACCTAGTTTTACACTTGGAATTTCAATTGATTTCGAAATTTTTGATCTGGTTAGGCAGACGACGTTCCTTTCGAAATCTTTTCCTTTTTCCAAAGCCTTACCAGGAGCAGCTATGTACAAAATCTTTTTGGAGTTTTGTAAATTTTTGATTTTTTTGTGCTTTTGCAAAACTAGAACTTTGGGAACTATACAAACTACTCTTTTTTCGAGTTTTTGATTTTCCAATGTTTTTGGTTTTTGCAATTTTTCCATTTTTTCGATTTTGAGTTTTTCAAATGTTTTTGTGTTTTTGTAAAAGGAATCTTCCATTATACCTACAAAGGGAAAACACGACGAGTTAGACTCGAAATAAGAGGTCTAAATCGTAGGTTTCTTCTAGGGTAGGCTCCAGGGCACCCTTGACCCAGGTGGTCACAGGGGGTGGCTCTGGTGATATTTTGGGAGTATAGCTGATCCCATATCGGCTTGGGTTGGCCCTATGAAGTATGGGTTCTAGGAGACCCTGATTTTGTGTCCCTAGACTTTTACAAGGCAAATAGCCCATGTTCAACAGCATGTTCCACGATTTTTTATTTTTAGAAAAGTTTGAATACAAATCATGGTCCTGGAACTTGCTGTCATCTATGTCGTGCACATAGGGCTTCTTGTCCAGGGGTTTTAGAAATAAGGGATTTTTTGGTCTTCCTAGAAGGTTCAGAACCTTGAGGGGGCCAGCCTTGTGCGGCCCCTTCACATACACGACCTTCCTAGGATTGTTTAATACGAGCCTTGGTCGCTCAAGCATAGTTTGCCTAGTTTTACCTCATGGGTCTGGGAGCTTGACAAGCAGGGGAAATTTATGACCCCCTAAAGTTGAGGGTGACTCTCTCCTACGATCATAATGACTTGGTCCCTAAAAGAGATCTTGACACACCTGTGGAAGGTGGATGGCACAGCACACAAGCTATGTATCTAAGGCCTTCCCAACAACAGGTTATAATGGGGGTGGATGTCCAAGACATGGAACACCCCCGTGTGTGCTATCCCTCCCGTTTCCATGGGGAGTTCGATAGATCCTATGGGTCTAGACGCATTCCCATCGTATCCAGTGATAACGATGGGACTTGGATGAACGGATGTCAAGGTGACTCCGATTTTATTCGCCACATGAAGTAGAAAGATGTTGAGCCCTCCTCCCCCTCGACAAGGCAACTATCTAGAGAGTGGTTATTCAGAACCACCTCGATATGCAGGGCCTAGTTATGGGACTCGTAGGGTCTATCTCCATCGTCTTCCGAGAATATGATGGGCGTCTTTACTCCTATAGAGGCGACTTGTTTGGACAAAGACTCAGGGGTAATGTTCGAACTAACTCTAGAATTTCTCTAACACTAGTCTATGCCTAGGCGAAGTTTGTATTAGCTCTAGGATGGACATATTGATAGGAATCTTTGAAAGATGGTTTTCGAAATCATACACCTTTAAAACAACATTTTCTTTGTCCGTTTTTTACGGAACTCTAGGAATACATACTTTTGAGGGGCCAGGTACACTGACCACCTTTTTAGCACTTTGTAGATGTGGGGTTGGTAGATCCTCCCGGACCTTGTCACCTCCCCCATGATCAACCTAGGTTTCGTACTAATAATGGCTCTAATCGAGAGATTTGGAGCACCTTGTATGGTTAAAACTGGTTTAACTGGGGACGGAACTCTTGGTGGTCCCCGAATGACTACTTGGGCGGGTTTCTTGTAAAGTATAAGAGTAGACGCACAGGTAGATGAACCAGACTTACATGCATGCGCTAGATTCTTTGAAATTGAAAGAGTACATACCTCTTTTCCCTTCCCACTGGTACTTGCATGCTTGAGGAAGGGTTCTTTAAAGATAGATTGGGCAGGCTCAAGTTCTTTAGCAACCTGGAGTCGGCCTTCTGCTATCATGTTCTCAATTTTATTAAGGAGAGAGAAGCACCGCCTTATATCATGGCCTTTGAGCCAATGATACTTGCAGTATTTGTTTAAAAACCCTCCCTTCGAAGTGACTCCCTCGGGAATCTCAGGGAGTTCGATCATGCCTTGGGCAAGTAGGAGGTCTAGGACCTCCATCACAGGTTGCCCCAGCGGAGTATACTCCCGTCTTTCGAAAGGGTTTTTGAAAACTCCTCTCCTTTTTATTTTCAACTTTTTCAAAAGCTTTTAAAGCACTTGCCGGGATTGGATCCACCCAGACATTGGCGATTTTATGGGGCTTTGCCCCTTTGTCCGCGGTGGATGGCCCATAAGTGATGGGCTTCTCCAAGCGAGTTTTCGAACTAGGATTTCCTTTCCATAAGTTGTCATACACCCCCTTTTTCAAATTTGTTTCGAAAAGGGATGCTTTCTTTATTAACTTATGGAAAGTAGAGATTTCATGAAGCGAGAGAAGGGTTTTCAGCTCGTTTCTAAAATTATCGAGGATGAGCATGACTGCACATCCTTTTGATATGGGCTCTCACACTTGACCCAAGAGAGACCTCCAACGAACCATGAACGTATGTACGTCCTCGTTCACACCTTGTTTTGTATCCCTCAAGGTGTTTAAAGTTGGCGTGACTTCTACGTTATGCGAGAATCTCTGCATAAAGCACTTCGCTAACTCTTCAAAAGTTGCGAACTGGCTAAGATCGTAGGAAGCCAGCCATTTGGCAGTTGTGCCCTTGAGGGACAGAGGGAACCACTACACCCATTTCATCGAGTCTTTCTTTTTCTTATGGGCTCGATGAGAGAAAAGCTGCAAGTGAGACCTAGGGTCTCTCATGCCATCATACCGATGGAAGTTCGGTATTTCATCATCATTGTCTGTTTCATAGTCTACAGGTAGGAAATTAGATAGGGCGTAGCTCCTTTTCTCTTTATTTTGCCCTCTCAGCAGCTGTTGAAGGGCTTTATGGTCCTTGTGTGTGAAGGACTCATGGTATTGGTTACCTTCCATCGCGGAAGTCTCCCTATGTTTGAGAGGTTTTTCAAATTTCTTCTTGGCCTTTGGTTCGCCATTGGACGAACATGAATCGCCTACTTCAGCCTCTTAGCTAAGAGCGGCGATTTTGGCCTCGAAGCCCCTTCTCAAATCTTCAATCTCTTGTTTTTTTGAAAACCTTCGAGATTGAGAACTTGATGCGCAAGAGCCACGGCTAGATACCTCTTGGGAGCCTGGACTCGACATGCTTCAATGTGCTTTTCAAAACAAATCATAAGTATGAAAATGCAAACAAGCAAAGTTTAAAACACTTTAGAAAAAAAAATTCATGAGGTTTCTCTACATGAACTGACTCTACACAAGGCCCAGGTCCCACCAGGCGTGCCAAACCTGTAGACACGAAAAATCCTCACTTCTGGTTCTTAGGCCTGAAGCGAATCTTTTCGTGTGTCTAAGTTGTATTTTTCAACAAAAGGGCGTGCCAGCTAGCTTCCTTAAGCTAGTGAAGAAAAGTTTTGAAATTTGACTTCTATCGGGGCGACTGTGTGCAAGTGAGATCTTTTCGTCGCAGACCTTCTTGCACCGATACGCAAGGGTCAGTCTGTACACTTGGCAAAGTCTTTTAAAACGTAAACCTCTTCAAAAAATACCCTAAGTGTTTGGGCTTTTGTTTGATTGCAAATTTTATTACACGTGGGATTTGCACGTGCCTATGTCTTTCTTTTTATCTTTTAGGGCCAACTAGGTGTGTGCACAAGTGACCTAAGTTGGGCGATTTTTGAGTGGGAGTGTGGGGTTTGCTTTGATGCAATATGCGTCCTAACTCGTGGTATGGCGTATATGCAATGCAAACTCACACAACTCCGAAGGGAAAACCCGAATTGAAAGACAATGCGGAAGGGAAATGACTTAATGTAAATTGCAAAAGGGAAATTGCAAAAGGGAAATATGGCTATATCTTAAGAGCGGAAAGGCTCAATTGTGTAAGTGTGTGTCGTGTATATATATAAGACTATGCACACTGCAGAACCTTAAAACCCAAATCTTAAAGACATAGCCGAAGGGAAATACATATAATATATATGGGCCCGAAGGTCGCCAACGTGTGTGGGTGTTGTGTGTATATTGAAAGACAACTCACATGATTTGTAACGAAACCCAAATATAATTGCAATAGGCCTTGACTAAGGTCTTGGGAGTAAGAGCGAAAGCTCAATGTGTGTGAGTGTAGAATTGAAATACTACGCACACAACTTGAATGAAACCCAAATATAATTGCAATAGGCCTTGACTAAGGTCTTGGGAGTAAGAGCGAAAGCTCAATGTGTGTGAGTGTAGAATTGAAATAGTACGCACACGACATGAACTTAAACACCCCAAAACGAAATTGCAATGGGCCTTTACTAAGGTCTTGAGAGTAAGAGCGAAAGCTCAATGTGTGTGAGTGTAGAATTGAAATACTGCGCACACGACATGAATTTAAACACCCCAAAATGAAATTGCAATGGGCCTTTACTAAGGTCTTGGGAGTAAGAGCGAAAGCTCAATGTGTGTGAGTGTGGAAATTGAAAGACAACACATACAACTTAATGAAAACCCACGCAACTTAAAACATATAGATATAACTATATCTTAAGGGCTGATTAGGCCCGTGTGTGTATCAAAATCGTGTGCAGCTAAGAGCGGAATAGGCTCAAGGGCACGTGTGTGTGGGTGTGCCAAACCACATTATTACAAGCGGGGGGAGACAACGCTCCATTATTACAACCCCATATCAAATTTAATTAAGCATAAGCAAGTTCATAACAAGGACCGAGTTAGGCACTTACGTATAGCTGGTCCAGGTGTGACTTGCTTGGCTTTGGCCTAGTGAGTCGCCTTGAACAGTCGAAGGGGAGCTCCTTTGGTGCGGGTGGGCACCAAGTAGGGTCTTAGCCGAGTGGATGCTTTGATGAAGGCCGGGTGTAAGGCGCAGCAAAGGGGGTTGTTGAGTGAGTTGGGGGAGGTTAGGGTGTCAGCTAGGTGGTGGAAGGTTTAAGGGGTAAGGCTTAGCTAAGGGCTGAGATGGGTGGCTAAGGGAAAGTGGGGGATGTAGGGTGTGAAGTGGCTGGTAAGAGGGGATGTCTAGGGTGCAGCAGTGGCGGGTGATGGACAGTGTGGCTGGGTAAGAGGGGGGGAGGAAGCGAAGTTAGATTGGGCAGAGATGGGGTACTAACCGGGGGTGGTGGTTGTGGTGGTGGCCGGAGGTGGTCGGAGGTGGTGGAAAGAGGTGGCAGCCGAATGGAATTGGAAGAGGGTGGCAGTAGGGTGAAGAGTGCAGTCGGGTGGAGTGGCGATGGAGGTGGAAGATGCAGCCGGGCGGAAGTTGTTCAGCCGGGGGTGATGGAGTGAAGGGGGGGTGTGAGAGAGAGCAGGTGAGAGAGGAGAGAGAGGGCTGAGAGCTGCCCAGATTTCAAGCCAAACCCGCCCAAAAAGGGGGGGTTTTATAGACATGGGGTAGGGTCGGTTGGGATGGTATTGGGGGGGGTAGATATTTAGGATGTTGTGGGTTGGGGTGGGGTGGTTTGGGTAGGTCGGCTAGGTCGGTGGTTTGGGTAGGTCGGTTAGGGTGGCTGGAATTTTAGGATTAGGGGCTAATTGGGTGGGTTAAGGTAGGATTAGGTTTAATCTAGTTAGGGTCTAAGTGGTCTAGTTAGGTGGGATAAGCTAGGTGAGGTTGGCTAGGTATAGTTAGGTGGTTTTGGGTGAGGGTGGCTAGGATTAGGTCGGGTTTAGGGGGGAATGGCTAGGTGAGGTGGGTTAGCTTAGGGTTAGGTTTAGCAGCATCCCCTTGGCCTTGATCCATGGACCTAGTTGCAGCATTTTGGTGCAGCCCCAGGTTAGGTGTAGGTGCATACAAGCTTAATCCTACACTCTTAGGCTAAACCCACATGATTAACCCAAAACTTGACACAAAAGTCCAGCCCACCATATTTCTCACTCATACTTTATCCCCCATTCTCTCTCTTCCCAAGCTTTTCACGTGAATTTCTTGTGGGCCCCACCTCCATTTATGAGAAGGTGATGTGGGTCATGGATGTGGGTATTGGATTGGATCTTTGGATCCAAATTCAAATCCATGTGCATGTTTGGATCTAGATCTGGATATATATGTTCTAGATCCGATCCAAATCTGATTTTCTGACTCCTTCATGGTATTTCGAAACGGACGGTTTGTGCGGGGCCTGACAGCATCAGTACTTCGTCTTGCGTTGGGTCTTCGCCAACATTATCGTCCGCTCTTTTTCTCACCTTCCGGAGATCATTTCAGCAAAATTTTTGATAACAGGGGCCTCGATGTCCGAGATTTTGGGGATGATTCTGATATGAAAGTTGATGTGTCGGGCTAGGCATATGCTCCGGTTCCGGGCTCTCTTTTGCTTCTCTGGTCCTGCTTTCATCAGGCCAAGTTGCTTTGCGGGGTTTCAAAATACCTTTTTAAAAGTTTCAAAACTGTATAACACATATTTTAAAACATATATGATTTAAACATATGTACAGGGCTGCCTAGAAGGCTCCTAGGTTTCCAGACTCAAAATAGCCCTTTGGAGTTGCTTTTGTAAAACTAGGTAGTTTTGAGAAAATCGTGGGATTTTGGGTGTTTACACTCACCTAGCCAACCTCACCTAGCCGACCTCACCTAGCTAGACCACCTAGACCCTAACCAACTAAGCCTAAACCCACGTTAGTGCTCCTAATTAAACCCCTAACCACTATGTCCCAGCCCACCTAACCGACCTACCCTAAACCACTAACCAGCCCCCCCTAACCGACCTACCCCAAACCATGTCCCATGCCCACCTTATTACAAATATCTGGCCCATACCCCCCAATCGACCCAGCCCATTCCCAGCCTATAAAAGCCCCTCTTCCTTGCGGGTTTCACCCTCTCTCCTCCACTCTCACCCCCACTCACTCCATGCTCCAAGGCCACCTTACATCCGCCTGTCATTCCATCGCCACTCTACCACCTGGCCACCACCTCTCCACTTCAACCGACTCCATCACCTTCCACCTTCGGCGAGGAGCTCCACCCTTCGGCTACCACTCTTCTCAACTACTAGTCGACCACCACTTCCATCCACCAGCACCACCTCCATTCACGGTTAGTACCCCACCTCAACCCCATATAACCCTTCACCTCCTTCTTTCCCCGCTGCACACTCCCATCCACCCGACAACTTGCATCCTTCCCTTCTCCCTTCCCTCAACACCACCCACCCTAGCTCCTAGCTGAACACCTCCCCTAGTCACCCACTTCCCAGCCTGCCTTCGCCACTCCCCAACACCATCTTCCATCCATTCGGCCAACACCTTCCATTCGGCCAGCACCCCTACTTGCCGCTCCTTCCACTCGGCCATCATCAAGATACCACCCGGCCAGCACCCCCTACATGTCGTCCACATCCACCTAAGGAGCTCCCCTTCAACTGCCCAAGGCGACTCACGAGGCCAAAGCCAAGCAAGTTGAACACGGACCAGCTACACGTAAGTGCCTAACTCGGTCCATCATATGAACTTGCTTACATTTAAATAAATTTTGATACGGGGTTGTAATAATGGAGCATCGTCTCCCCCCCCCCATTATAATAATGTGGTTTTGACACACCAACACACACGTTCACTTGAGCCTTTCCGCTCTTAGCTGCACACTCTTTTTGCACACACACGAGCCTTGACAGCCCGTAAGATATAGTTATATTTATATATATTCAGCTGCGTGGGTTTTCCATTACAAGTCGTGGGTGTTGTCTTTCAATTCCACACTCACACACATTGAGCTTTCGCTCTTATTCCCAAGACCCTAGTAAGGGCCATCTTGCAAGTTTATTTGGGTGTTTCATTCAAGTCGTGTGTGTGATCTTTCAATTCCACAGTCACACACATTGAGCTTTCGCTCTTACTCCCAAGACCCAAGTAAGGGCCATATTGTAATTCTATTTGGGTTTTACATTACAAATCGTGTGAGTTGTCTTTACATATATACACAACACCCACGCACATGTTGGCGACCTTCGGGCCCATATATATTATAAGTATTTCCCTTCCGCTATGTCTTTAAGATTTGGGTTTTAAGGTTCAGCTGTGTGAGTAGTCTTTCCATATATACATGACACACACTTGCACAATTGAGCCTTTCCACTCTTAAGATACAGCCATATTTCCCTTTTGCAATTTCCCTTTTGCAAATTACATTACGCAATTTCCCTTAAGCATTGTCTTTCAATTCGGGTTTTCCCTTGGAGTTGTGTGAGTTTGCATTGCATATTCGCCATACCACGAGTTAGGACGCATATTGCATCAAAGCAAACCCCACACTCCCATGCAAAAATCACCCAACTTAGGTCACTTATGCACACACCTAGTTCGCCCTAAAAAAAGCATAAAAGTGAAAGACATAGGCACGTGCAAATCCCACTTTGAATAAAACTTGCAATCATACAAACAAAACCCAAGTCAAACACTTCGTGTATTTTCAAAGTGGTTACTTATTTAAAACGACTTTGCCAAGTGTACAGACTGACCCTTGCGCATCGGTGCAAGAAGGTCTACGACGAAAAGAGCTCACTTGCTCACAGTCTCTCCGAAAGAGTCAGATTTTAAAATTTCGCTAGCTTGAGTAAGTTAGCTCACGCCCTTGTTATAAAAACGAATTATACACACGAAAAGGTTCACTTTGGGCCTAAGAACTGGAAGTGAATATTTTTCGTGTCTACATGGTCCTTCTTGGCATTTTGAGGCAGACGTTTTGTGTGGGCACTGGCTTCATCAGCGCTCCATCTGGTGTTGGGTTTTCCCCAACTTTGTCATCCGAACTCCATCTCGTCATTCTAAACTCCGTTTTTGCTTAATTTGGCCATTTCTGGCTCAGATTCATGTTGCTTGGGTGGATGTATTTGATTTGGCTTCTAGGTGTGTCGGGCTTGCATTCTGCATCGGGCTTGAGCCTTCCTTTCACCTTTTGACCCTGGCTTTTATCAGGCCAGGGTGCTGCTTTTGGGCTTCTGCCCTTGTTTTTGAGACTGCTTTGGATTTGGCCTTCGTGGGATGGTTTCTAGGCTGCTTCTTGATCAGGTGTCGTCTTCCATGCTTTACCTGTTCGTCTTTGGTTTTTTTTGGAAAAATGGGGCTTAGCCCGAGTTTAAGGCATTTATACTGGATATGGGGTTTAAAACAGTATTTACAAGCTTTTTGGGAAGCTCTTGGGTTTTTGAAAATGCAAAATGGCCCTTTGGGTTGATTTGCAAACCAGGAATTTGTTTTCTAAAATCGTGTGATTTTGGGGTGTTTATAGATGCCCCTCTTTGGCATTATCCAAATGGATTTGGATAATGGCAAAGACGATAACACCCCTATTTGCTTTCTCCCTAGATTTATCCTCGAGAATATGGGATCGTCCTAGTTTTGAGAAAAGCGTTTTCTTTGAGCCTGGTAGGAGGAGATTTTTGCCAAAGGGGACTTACCTATATGGTTCTAGTCCTAATTGGGATCTGTATGGAAGTGTCCATGCGTGAATATGAATGAGTGGCATGGAATGAGATGCTAGGAAGTACGATTTCCTAGAGACTTATTGTAATGGTCGAACTAGGGAGTCTTATGAAGACCTGCTGCACCAAGTGAGCTGGTCTTATGTTGCTCGATGTTCGAGGATTTTCTAAACTTGTTTTTGAAAGAGGAAAGCTCCTTTTAACTTCAATCCTAAGGATTTCAGCTTTTCGTGTTTTCCCTTTATTTGAGTCTTGACACTCGCTAATCTAGCGAAGGTTTTATTTAAAATCAAGCCATATTTCAAAATTCCTACGCCTTACTCAGACGTCTAACTCTCAAACAAGATGAGATTCAAGTAAGCAAATCCTATTTTTACTTTAGGATTCCTTAGAACGAATCTTTCTTCACCTTGGGATAAGACGCAGGGACAGGAAAGAGCTTACCATGGTCCCTTCTGGAGTGTCCCGTGGTTTGCGGTACAGAGGCAAAAAACTGCTCTTTTTGAGCATTTTGGCCCTTTTTCTGTTTTTCGTAGAGGGTCTCCCTTTGGGAGTATTTTTTCTTTATTCCCTCTTTTCCATAGAATACACGATTTTCTTTGATTCACCTTTCTTTTGGGAAAGAGACTTTGTAGGGGTTTCCCTTTTTCCTTTTGGCCAAGTTTTCCTTTTGGGGAAAGAGAAGAGAAACGGGGAAGGACTTATCCCAAAGATCTACTTAATTCATCCCAGATCGGCCTATTTAGAAATAGCACGTACTACTTGCAAGTATCTTGCTATTTTGAACTAGGCCTTCGTTTGTAAGAGGAAGGATTTTTGAAATGTGACCCATTAGTTTTGGAAAACTCCGCTTTTTCACAAGCAATCGAGTCTCTCATTTAGGTTTGCACGATTTGCTTGGATCCTCACTCACGAAGTTTCAAAAGGAGGTTTTCAAAATTATTTTCGAAATAGGGCTTCTCTTAGACCCTACACATGGTATTTTTTCAAAAATTGAGCATTCATAGGGTCGGCTAAGTTCCAACCCTCAACATCGACTAGCCAATATGCATTGTTCATGGTGGTTCCATGCACAACATAAGGGCCATCCCAGTTGGGCCGCCACTTTCCAAGTGGATGTGGGCCACGATATTGGATGATTTTGAGTACAAGGTCTCTCACTTTGAAGTGGTGGGGTCTCATATGCTTCTCATAGTGTCGGGCTATCCTTTGCCAGTATGCATGTGCAAGATCCATGGGAAGGAGCCCTCGCTCATCTAGTAAGTCAAGTTCGGCCATCCTAGCATGCTGAAGCATCTCTAGGGGAAGGTCGAGTGCAATGGATGTATGAAATGAATGAATTTTGGTATGAATGGGGAGAATGGCGTTTGTGCCATAGACCAACTCAAATGATGTGGCATTTGTGGGAGTTCGGATGGAAGTCCTATAAGCCCATAAGGCTTTATCCAGCTTCTCATGCCACGTCTTACCCTTCTCTAACGTCTTCTCAATAATGCTTATCAGAGTCTTATTCGTGGCTTCGGCTTGGCCGTGGCCTTCAGGGTAGTAGGGCGATGAGAAGTGGTGAGTTATGCCATATGTGTTACATAACTTAACCATCCTCTCATTTTTGAAGGGGGTACCATTCTCGGACACTAAGTCCTTTGGAACCCCACAGCGAGCCAGAATATTTTTCCTAATGAACGCCACCACATGTTGCCCCTGCACATTGATCAGGGAGGTAGCTTCAACCCATTTGAAAAAATATTTGGTGGTTGCAAGTATAAACCTATGCCCATTTGATGCATGAGGGAATATTGGTCCTATGATGTCAAATGCCCACATGGTGAATGGCCAGGGGCTGACCACGGAATGCAATGAGGATGATGGGATATGGATGGCATGTCCATGCACTTGACATGGGTGACACTTCCTAACATGGTCATGGCAATCCTACTTTAAGGTGGACCAAAAATAACCCGCACTAAGTATTTTCATTGCCATCATATTGGCATTTACATGCCCTCCACATTCTCTGTCGTGGAATTCGTGCATTATAATCCTAGCCTCCTCCAAGTCGACACACCTTAGTAAGATGCCAGTGAAACATTTTTTGTAAAGAACCCCTCACAAAATCGTATATCAGGTAGAAATTCTTCGTATAAAAGCTTTGTCTTTGGACGAAGCGTATTTGGAAAATCCTCCATTTTCTAAGAAACTTTTAATGTCTTGAAACCACCCTGGGTTTTTAAAAATGCAAAATGGCCTTTTGGGTTGATTTGCAAACCAAGAATTTGTTTCTAAAATCGTGGGATTTTGGGGTGTCTACACCCCCGTGCCATCATACCGATGGAAATTCGGTATTTCGTCGTCATTGCCTGTTTCGTAATCTAAAGGAAGGAAATCAGACATGGCGTACGTTCTTTTCTCTCTATAGCGGAGGCTTCCTTGGGTTTGCGAGTTTTTTCAAATTTCTTTTTAGCCTTTGCTGGTTCGGTGTGAGACGAACACGAATCAGCTGCCTCGGCCTCTTGGCTAAGTGCAGTGATCTTAGCTTCAAAGTCTTTTCTTAAATCCTCGATTTCTTCTCTCCTATTTCTATTTTTCGAAAATCTCTTTGAGTGAGAACTTGATGTGCGCGAGACTTGGCTGGTCACCTCATTGGAGTCTGAACTCGACATGACTCCGATGCTTTTCAAAAACCAACTATGAAATGCACAAAAAGGCAAAGAGTTAAAAACTTTTCTAAAAAAAATTCAAGAGGTTTGCTTGTTTTTATCGATTTTTCTTAAGACCCACGTCCCACCGAGCGTGCCAAATCTGTAGACACGTGAAAATTTTCACTCTGGGTTCTTAAGCCTGAAGTGAACATTTTCGTATCTACGTCACTTTAAGGCATGACAGCTAGCTTGCTCAAACTACCGAAGTATTTTTGAAATATCTGACTTATGGGGTGACTGTGGACAAGTAAGATCTTTTCGTTGTAAACCTTCCTGAACCGGTGCTCAAGGGTCAGTTTAAATGCTTAGAAAATGTCGATTTTGAACAAGCATGGTCTTTTGAAAAGAACACGAAAGTATTTGAGCGATTGTATGCCTATTTGCAGATTTTATTTACGTGGGTTTGCACGTATCCAAGTCTTTCGATTTTATCTACTTAGGCGCGATGTGTGTGCATCAAATGGTCTAAGATTGGCGTGTTTGCACGGGGCATTCGGGGCTTTTTGGAATGCAAGTATGCGTAATATCTCGAGTTTGGCGAATATGCTATGCAACTCACACAACTTGAATGTAAAACCCGAAATTGAAAGACATAGCTGAAGGGAAATTGCGGAAGGGAGATATAGCTATATCTTAAGAGCGGAAAGGCTCAATGTGTGTCTGTGTGTTGTGTATATATTGAAAGACAACTCACATGACTTGAATTTAAAAGCCACCCGACTTGAATATAAAGTGTGGAAATGGGAAATAAGCATATATACATATATGAGCCCGAAGGTCATCAACGTATTCGTGTGTGCGTGGTGTATAAATTGAAAGACAACTCACACACATGACTGAAATTTAACTTGCGGAACGGGGAAATATAGATATAAGAGCGGAAAGGCTCAATGTGTGCGTGTGTATTGTGTATAAATGTAAAGACAACTCACACGACTGAAAATTAACAACCCGGAATATAAAGACATACACAACTGAACTGGGCAAACTCACGCAGCTGAAAATATATTAATAGGACTATATCTTAGTGGCTGCCAAGGCCAAAAGGTGCGTGAGTGCTTGAGCAAGTGCTTGGGTGTCCCTTGGGTGCGAGTGTGGAATTGAAATGACAAACTCACACGACTTTTAAAGTAACAACCCGAATGAAATTGCAGCTTATATGGCTCTTACTAGAGCCATTGGAGTAAGAGTGAAAGCTCAATTGTGTACGTAGGTGCTTGGTGTACGAGATAAGAGCTAAGGCTCAAGTGCACCTGTGTGTCTCGTCTGTCAAGCACCAATATTACATCCCGAGGAGAGACCACGATCCATTAATACAACCTACAAGTGATTCGGGCGTTTGATTCACTCCAATCTACAAGGGCTTTGGTTCACTTTGCAGCCGCGGACGTGTCCCCTTTGAAGCTTGAGGCGTGAAGTGGCTGGCCGAGCTTGAGCTTAGTGGGGTTTTGGGCTTCAGAGATAAAGTTCACGAGTGCTAGGTGGTCACGACCTAAAGCAAGGCTGGTCTTAGTTGGTGGGATAAGAGGTCACGGCCTACATGGGGTGGCTGGTCCTAAGTGGTCCCAGGGAAGGTCGCGACCTAAGGGTACAAGGGCAGCAAGACAGTCACTGTGGGGTGCGCGGCACAGGCAGGGCGCGGCAGGCCAGGATGTCTGGCGCTGGACATGGCACACCGCAGGTCGGCACGCGCAGCGGGTCAGTGCCAAGGCGCCTTGCGCTAAGCCACTGGGTGTTAGTGTGGGGCGCGCCGGGAGCGCTGGGGGTGTGGCAGAGCGCTGCAGGGGTGCGGCAAGGTACTGCAGGGAGTCGCGCGTAGGCAGGGCATGCAGGGTTGCCTGTTGGCCAGGGCTTGAGGGTTTGGGGGTTTAGCTTAGGGATAGTTTGAGTCGGTTAGGTTGGATTAGATGGGGTCCAGCCACTTCAAGCCTTCCGTGCGCAGGTCGGTTCAGCCCCAATCATGGTGGTGCAGTCCACACTAATCCCACTTTAAGCCCACAATTAACCCACTAAAAAAATTAAGAAAGCCATCACCTTAATACTCTCTCTCTCCTCCAAGCTCCTCCTTGTAATTCACGTGAACCTCCTCTTGGAGACCCCCTCACCTCTATTTATAGGCAAATGAGGTGGGTCTTGGATATGGGTTTTAGATTTGGGTCTTGGAATCCATATCCAATCCAAACACTATTTGAGTCTGGATCTTTGATCTCGGATATTTTGGATCCATATCCGACCCAAATCCAAACATTTATATGGATAAGGATCTAGATATTTTGGTCCAGATCTGATCCAATACAAACACTATTTGGATCTAATCCAAATCCAAACACTATTTGGATATGGATCTGGATATATCTGGTCCAGATCCAATCCAAATTTTCTCTGGATGGTCCTTCTTGGCTTTTCGAGGTAGACATTTTGTGTGGGCCCTAGCTTCATCAACGCTCCATCTTATGCTGGGTTTTCCCTAGTTTTGTTGTTCGGACTCCATCTCGCCGTTCTAGACTCCGTTTCTGCTCAATTTTGTCATTTCTGAATCAAGTTTATGCTGCTTGGGTGGATGTATTTGATTTGGCTTCTAGGTACTCCGGGCTGGCAGTTTGCATCGGGCCTGGGCCTTCCTTTTGCCTTTTCACCCTAGCTTTTATCAGGATAGGGTGCTGCTTTTGGGCTTAGGGTGATTTAGGCTTACCAAAGGGGGATGTCCAGCTAGGTGGTGCTCAAGGGTGGTCCAGCCACTTCAAGCCTTCCGTGCACAGGTCGGTTCAGCCCCAATCATGGTGGTGTAGCCCACACTAATCCCACTTTAAGCCCACAATTAACCCATTAAGAAAATTAAGAAAGCACTAAGCACTCACCTTAATACCCTCTCTTTCCTCCAAGCTCCTCCTTGTAATTCACGTGAACCTCCTCTTGGAGACCCCCTCACCTCTATTTATAGGCAAATGAAATGGGTCTTGGATATGGGTTTTGGATTTGGGTCTTAGAATCCATATCCAATCTAAACACTATTTGGGTCTGGATCTCAGATCTCGGATATTTTGGATCCATATCTGACCCAAATCCAAACATTTATATGTATACGAATCTAGATATTTTGGTCCAGATCTCATCCAATCCAAACACTATTTGGATCCAATCCAAATCCAAACACTATTTGGATCCAATCCAAATCCAAACACTATTTGGATCGATCTCAATCCAAACACTATTTGGATGTGGATCTAGATATATATGGTCCAGATCCAATCCAAATTTTCTCTGGATGGTCCTTCTTGGCTTTTCGAGGTAGACGTTTTGTGTGGGCCCTAGCTTCATCAACGCTCCATCTTATGCTGGGTTTTCCCTAGTTTTGTTGTTCGGACTCCATCTCGCCGTTCTAGACTCCGTTTCTGCTCAATTTCGTCATTTCTGAATCAAGTTTATGCTGCTTGGGTGGATGTATTTGATTTGGCTTCTAGGTACTCCGGGCTGGCAGTCTGCATCGGGCCTGGGCCTTCCTTTTGCCTTTTCACCCTAGCTTTTATCAGGATAGGGTGCTGCTTTTGGGCTTCTGCCCCTATTTCTGGGGTTGCTTTGGATTTGGCCCTTTTGAGCTGCTTTATGAGCTGCTTCTTGATCAGGCATCGTCTTCCATGCTTCACCTGTTCAAAATAGAATTTACAAGCTTTTGGAAGCTCCTAGGTTTTCGAAAATCTCAAATTTGGCCTTTTGGATTGATTTTCAAACCAGGTGTATGTTCTTATAAAATCGTGGGATTTTGGGGTGTTTACAAGGTCTCAACATCCTTCCGCTCTATGTGGCATATCAAATCGGAGTCACCTTGACCTTCGTAAACCCAAGCCCCATCGTAATCACTAGATACGATGGAAATGCATCTAGACCACTAGGAGTCGTTGAATTACCCATGGAAACGAGGGGCATAGCCCACATGGGGGTGTTTACAAGGTTTTGTGTATCAAAGGGCAACCCAAGGCAAGCCCACTCAAAACCATAACCATCCTAGGAAAGACCAAGTGTCGTCTGTTCCCAAAACCCCTAGACAAGAAACCGTTCATGCATAACATGGATGATAGCAAGTTCCAAAACCATGAATTATATCAAAACTTTTCAAAAAACCAAAAATCGTGGAGCATGCTATTGAACATGGGATACATGCCCTATCAAAGTCTAGGGAATCAAAACCAAGGTTGCCTCGACCCATAATGCCAAGAGCAAACCCAAGCCGATATGGGATCGGCTATACTCCCAAAATACCACCAGAACCACCACCTGTGACCACTTGGGTCAAGGGCGCCCTGGAACCTAGTGAAGCAGAAACCTACGATTTAGACCTCTTGTTTAGAGTCTAACTTGTGGCGTTTTCCTTTGTAGGTATGATGGAAGATCCCTTCTTAAACTAAAAACCAAAAAAAATGAAAAATCTCGAAATTCAAAAACAATTGGAAAAATCTCAAAAACCAAAAACATTTGAAAAGTGTAAAAAAATCAAAAAAAGTGTTGTTTGTATATCCCCCAAAATCCTTTCTTTACAAAAATCCAAAAAAATCTAAAAATTAGAATTTTCCAAAAACAAAATCATGTATATACCAGCTCTTGGTAAAAATTTGGAAAAGGCCAAGGATTTCAAAGAGAAAATTATCTTCATAACAAGACCGAAAGCTTTGAAACCTGTAGAAATTCCAAAACAAAAACCAGGTGTTTTCAAAACCCACGCATCAAGTTCAAATTTTGGTTCATTTCAAGGAATCCTAAAGTAAAAATAGGATTTACTTACTTAAATTTCATCTCGTTTGAGAATTCGACGTTTTGAGTAAGACGTAGGAATTTGAAATATAGCTTGTTTTCTTACAAAACCTCCGCTAGATAAGCGAGTGTTAAGACTCAAACAAGGGCAAACACGAAGAGCTCGAGATCCTTAGGATCGAGACTCAAGACAGTTGTCCCTTTTGTAAATAGTTTTGTAAATAAGTTTTGAAAATCGAACATCAAATAGCATAGGATTTGCTCACTTGGAGCAGGAGGCCTTGTAAGTCTCTAGAGTTCGACCACATCTGGTCTCTGGGAGGTCGCCACTCTTGGCACCACACCCATGTCATGCATCTGCATTCCACGCATGACACTTGCATAAACATGATCCCATTTAGGACTAGATTCTATAGTATATCCCTTTGGCGTGATATCTCCTCCTACTAGAGTTTATAAATTGGGATTTTGCTAAAAATTGGGACGATCCCATATTCTTCGTGGCTAGATCTAGGGAGACATTGAAAGGGGTGTTGTCACCTTTGCCCTTATCCAAATCGATTTGGACAAGGCCAAAGAGGGGCATCTGTAAACACCCCGAAATCCCACGAAATCCTCAAAAAAACCTGGTTTTGTAAAAGCAGCCCCAAAGGGCTATTTTGACTTTGAAAACTCAAGAGCCTTTCAGACAACCCTGTACATATATTTTAAACTTTACATATTTCAAAAATATATAATATGGCTTTAAAAACCTTTTAAAACACGTTTTCAAACCCCAAAGCAGCTTGGCCTAATCAAGATAGGACCAGCAAAGTCAAGGAGAGCCTGGAACCGGAGCACAAGTCGAGCCCAGCACAGCAACTCTCGCATTGAATCCACCCCCGGGATCTCGAACGTCCAAGACCCTGTTATCATCAAAACATCATTTGAAGTCATCTCCGGAAGGCGAAAACAGAGGCAGACGATCATGTTGGCGAAGACCCAACGCAGACGGAGTACTGATGCTGTCAGACCCCGCACAAACCATTCGTTTTAAACACAGCCCGAAGGAATCAGAATTCAGTTTGGATTGGATCTGGACCATATATATTTAGATCCCAATCCAAACCCATGTATGGACTTAGATTTGGATTTGGATTCAAAAATCCAATCCAATATCCATATCCATGGCCCACATCACCTTCTCATAAATGGAGGTGGGGCCCACTTGAATTTCACGTGGGATTATGGGTATGAGAGAGAGTGGGGGAGGATAAGATTAGAGTGTGTTGTAATTAGGCTTGACTTGTGTGTCAAGTTTGGGGTTAATCATGTGGGTTAGCCTAGTTAACATGGGTTTAAGCTTGTAATTAGCCAAAACCTAACCTAGGGTTGCACCAACATGATATGATTAGGGTCTATGGGTCATGCAAAGGGAGCTCCTTAATCCAATCTTAACCAAAAACACCTAATCCTAGCCTTTTACCCTAATCTTGTCCTAATCCTAGCCTAATCACCTAACCTACTTCCCTAATCCCGGCCTAATCCCAACCTAATCACCTAACCCACTTCCCTAATCCTTCCCTAAACCTAGGTTAATTTCCCTAAACCTAACCTAATCCTAGCCTAATCACCTAACCCACCTCACTAAACCTCACCCCAAAACCAACCCACCTAGCTAAACCCTAAACCTCTAAACCACCCCACCTAAACCTAGCACACCATCTACCCAAAACCCCTTGTATGAAAATATCTGGCCCTACCCCAACACCAGCCCACCTTACTACCATACCACCACCCCTAGACCACCTTACCACTACCCTAATACCAGCCCCAACCGACTTTTACAGCCCTATATAAACCATCATCTTCTCTCACCCCCTTTCCAACCCAACCGAGCCCAGCCACCTGCACCACTCCCAGCCGTTTCTTCCACCTGCACCACAGCCAGCTACCACCTCGCTCCACCTGCTCCACCACACCCCAGCCGGCCAACCACCTGTCGCCACCACTTCCATCCGGCCGAACCCTCCATTTCAACCACCTGGCTGCTCCCCTTCCATCCGCCACCGCCTCTTCATTCGGTTAGTACCCCATCCTTTAACCTACCTCTTCTTCGCTCCCCCTCCACTCTCAGCCACCTGCACCACCACCACCTTACCCTAACACCAGCCACTTGTCGCCACCACTCCCATTCGGCCAAGCCTCAACCACTCTAACTACCCGCCATTGCCTAGACACCCTAGCTACACCCAACCACTCCACTCAACTCCCTAAGACCGACCCATATCACCCCACCACAGCCGGCCACTAACTTACCCCATACCCTAGCTAGCTCCCTTCCCATCCACGCCACCCATAGCCAACCTAGGAACCACCACCACCAAGCCTCCCTTAGTCGGCCACTCCAACCGACTGCCCCATACTCATTCGGCCAGCCACCCGCCAGCCACATCCTTCCCCTAGGCACTCCTTTAGACATTCCCTTAGGCTCCCCCTTAGTGCCTACTTCCTAACATTACAACCTCCCTTAGTGACCCTACTTAGTCACTTTAGCCCCACGCACCAAGGCAGCCCCTCCCTAGCAGCCGGCCACCTTCAAGGCGCCCCTTCCGCGCACCTAAGGCACCCGGCCAGCAGTCCCTTTGTCGTTCAACTTCGTGGAGCTCCCTCTTGCAGCCCAAGGCGAAGGCCAAGCCCACGCTCAAGCAAGGCATCTTCGGACCAGCTATTAGTAAGTGTCTAACTCGGTCCTTAGTTGTATATTTGCTTAATATTTAATTTGATACGGGGTTGTAATAACAGAGCATAGTCTCCCCCCGCTTGTAATAACGTGGCTTGGCACACCCACACACACGTGCACTCTCTTAGTTGTGCACAATTTTGAACACACACGGGCCTAATCAGCCCCTAATACATAATTATATATATATATATATATAAACTTACGTAGGGTTTTGCTTAAGTTGGGTGTGTTGTCTTTCAATTCAAGCACTCACACACATTGAGCCTTCGCTCTTATTTGAAAGACTCAAGTAAGGGTCGTGCTATACTATTTGGGTTTTACTTCATGTCGTGTGTGTAAGTCTTTCAATTCAAGCACTCACACACATTGAGCCTTCGCTCTTATTTTTAAGACCCAAGTAAGGGCCGTGCTATACTATTTGGGTTTTACTTCATGTCGTGTGTGTAAGTCTTTCAATTCAAGCACTCACACACATTGAGCCTTCGCTCTTATTTGAAAGACCCAAGTAAGGGTCGTGCTATACTATTTGGGTTTTACTTCATGTCGTGTGTGTAAGTCTTTCAATTCAAGCACTCACACACATTGAGCCTTCACTCTTATTTGAAAGACCCAAGTAAGGGCCGTGCTATACTATTTGGGTTTTACTTCATGTCGTGTGTGTAAGTCTTTCAATTCAAGCACTCACACACATTGAGCCTTCGCTCTTATTCCCAAGACCTTAATCAAGGCCATATTGCAAGTTATATTTGGGTTTCATTTCATGTCGTGTGTGTAAGTCTTTCAATTCAAGCATGCACCCACATTGAGCCTTCGCTCTTATTTGCAAGACCCGAGTAAGGGCCCATATATATACCTTATATACATATCTCCCTTCGGCATTTACATTACAAGTCATTTCCCTTTGGTTATTTCCCTTCGGTTATTTCCCTTCGGCATTGTCTTTACATTCGGGTTTTCCCTTTGGAGTAGCGTGAGTTTGCATTGCATCTATGCCATACCACGAGGTAGGACGCATATTGCATCAAAGCAAGCCCCGTATTCCCGCTCAAATTCGCCCCATGTAGTGGAGTGTTCATAGCACACACCTAGGTGGCCCATAAAGGGATAAAAGGAAAGACTTAGGAAGTGTACAGACTGACCCATGCGCATCGGTGCAAGAAGGTTTGCGACGACAAGAGCTCACTTGCTCACAATCGCCACGTTAGAAGTCAGATTTAAAATATATCTTCGCTAGCTTAGGTAAGCTAGCTGGCACGCCCTGTTTATACAAATAGGCCTTAGACACACGAAAGGATCCGCTCCAGGCCCTAAGAAGCTAAAGGGGAGGCGGGGATTTTCACGCGTCTACAGATTCATCCGAACGTACATTCACAAGTTAAAGAGCGTTTAGAAGATCTACTTAAAGCCGGTTTTATAAAACCCATTGCGTATTCTGATTGGTTGTCAAATATTGTTATAGTTCGAAAAACCAATGAAAAAATTTGAATATGCATCGATTTTAGAAACCTGAACAAAGCCACTCCAAAGGATAACTTTCCTTTACCTAACATTGATTTGATAGTCGATAGTACTGCAAATCATGAAATGTTTTCATTCATGGATAGCTATTCAGGATATAACCAAATCAAATTAGTCTCGAGAGATCAGGCTAAAACTGCTTTCACCACACCTTGGGGCACATACTGCTGTATAGTCATGTCCTTTGGTTTGAAAAATACCTACGCCACCTACCAAAGAGCCATGACTACGATCTTTCACGATCAAATTCATGAGCTCGTAGAGGTATATGTGGATGATCTTTTGGCTAAATCAAAAACTCAATGCACCCATATTGAATGTTTACAAAAAATTTTTGAAAGGCTTAGGCTTTACAAAGTAAAGCTAAACCCTCAAAAATGCGTCTTTGGAGTAGAATCCGGTAAGCTCTTGGGCTTTATGGTAAGCTAAAGGAGCATCGAAGTCGACCCTTCTAAGTATAGAGCCATCATAGACATGTCTCCACCCTCCAATCTTACACAAATTCGTAGCCTCGAAGGTCGCCTCCAATCAATTCGCAAGTTTATTTCAAACCTCGCTACAAGATGCGAACCTTTCAACAAACTTTTGAGAAAAGGGGTGAAATTCGTATGGGACGATGATTGCCAAAAGGCCTTCGAAAGACTAAAAGCATATTTGGTTAATCCTCCTGTTTTAAACCCTCCAAAGCAAGGAAAACCTCTTTTGCTTTATATTTCTGTGCATGCGAATGCTTTGGGTGCATTGGTAGCTCAATATGAGGAAGATACCCATAAAGAGTATGCCATCTACTACATTTCAAAAACTCTATTGGCTTATGAATGAAATTATCAAGCCATGGAGAAGACTTGCTTGGCCTTGGTATGGGCCTGCCAGAAATTTCGACACTATTTCCTAGATCATGAGATCTGGATAGTGTCTAGGCTTGATCCAATCAAGCATCTATTTGAAAAACCTTGTGCTCAAAATCATCCAATATCGTGGCCCACATCCACTTGGAAAGTGGCGGCCCAAGTGGGATGGCCCTTATGTTGTACATGGAACCACCACGAACAACGCCTATTGGTTAGTCGATGTTGAGGGTAGGAACTTAGCATACCCTATGAATGCTCAATTTTTGAAAAAATACCATGTGTAGGGTCTAAGCTAAGCCCTATTTCAAAAATATTTTGAAAACCTCCTTTTGAACTTCGTGAGTGAGGATAAAAGCAAATCGTGCAACCCTGAATGAGAGACTCGATTGCTTGTGAAAAAACGGAGTTTTTCCAAAACCAATGGGTCACATTTTCAAAAATCCTTCTTCTTACAAAAGAAGGCTTGGTTCAAAATAGCAAGATACTTGCAAGTAGTACGTGCTATTTCTAAATAGGCTGATCTGTGATGAATCGAGTAGATCCTTGGGATAAGTCCTTCCCCGCTTCTCTTCTCTTCTCTAAAAGGAAAACTTGGCGAAAATTGAAAAGGGAAAACCCTACAAAGATCACTTTCCCAAAAGAAAGTTGAATCAAAAGAAAAATCGCTTATTCTATGCAAAAGAGGGAATAAAGAAAAAATACTCCCAAAGGGAGACCCTCTATGAAAAACAGAAAATATAGCCAAAAGATCAAAAAGAGCAGTTTTCCGCCTCTTTGCCTCAAACCACGGGACACTCAAGAAGGGACCGTTGTAAACTCTTTCCCATCCTTGTGACTTATCCCAAGGTGAAGAAAGGTTCATTCTAAGGAATCCTAAAGTAAAAATAGGATTTGCTTACTTGAATCTCATCTTGTTTGAGAGTTAGACGTCTGAGTAAGGTATAGGAATTTTGAAATATGGCTTGATTTTCGAATAAAACCTCCGCTAGATTAGCGAGTGTCAAGAATCAAGTAAAGGAAAAACACGAAAAGCTGAAATCCTTAGGATTGAAGCTAAAAGGAACTTTCCTCTTTCAAAAACGAGTTTAGAAAATCCTCGAACATCGAGCAACATAAGACCACCTCACTTGGTACAGCAGGTCTTCATAAGAATCCCAAGTTCGACCATTACATTAAGTCTCTAGGAGACCATACTTCCTAGCATATCATTCCATGCCACTCATTCATATATACGCATGGACACTTGCATCAATCTCATTCAGGATTAACACTATCTTAGGCAAAGTCCCCTTTGGCGAAAATCCCCTCTTACTGGGCTTAAAGAAAATGCTTTTTTCTAAAAAATTGAGACGATCCCATATTCTCGAGGACAAATCCAGGGAGAAAGCAAACAGGGGTGTTGTCGTCTTTGCTATCATCCAAATAAATTTGGATAATACCAAAGAGGGGCATCTATAAACACCCCAAAATAAAACGAATTTCAAAAACCAAACACCTGGTTTTAAAATTCATTGCAAAGCCAAATTTTGGAGGTTTTTGAAAACCTAGGGACTGTAAAAGCTTCAAATTTTGTTAAAAACCCCGCTCAACTTGATTTTCTCATTTATGGGCCAAGTCCCAATTTTGCCAAAGCCAATTTTCAATAGGTGAAGCCCTGAATGCCAAAGCAGCCTCAGAAATTGGTGTAGAAGCCCAAAAGCAGCACCTGGCCTGATAAAAGCCAGGGTCAAAAGGAAAAAGGAAGGCCCAGGCCCGATGCAGAATGCCAGCCCGGAGCACCCAGAAGCCAAGTCAAGCACATCCACCAAGCAGCAAAAATCCAAGCCCAAAATGGCGAAAATGAGCAGAAACGAAGTCCAAAAGGTGAGATGGAGTTCGGACAACAAAACTGGGGAAAACCCAGCGTAAGACAGAGCGCTGATGAAGCCAGGGCTCGCACAAACTGTCCATCTCGAAACGCTAAGAAGGACTGTTCAAAGAAATTTTGGATTGGATCTGGACCATAAATATCTAGATCCATATCCAAA
Source organism: Brasenia schreberi (assembly GCA_036023115.1). NCBI lineage: Eukaryota > Viridiplantae > Streptophyta > Magnoliopsida > Nymphaeales > Cabombaceae > Brasenia > Brasenia schreberi. The sequence continues at coordinate 21,283,827 of JAYKKT010000072.1, forward strand.
TAGTGTTTGGATTTGGATTGGATTCAAATAGTGTTTGGATTGGATCAGATCTGGACCAAAATATCTAGATCCATATCCATATAAATGTTTGGATTTGGATCGGATATGGTCATAAATATCCATATCTAAATAGTATTTGAATTTAGATTTGGATCCAGATCTCAAACCCATATCCAAACCCAAGACCCACCTCACTTGCCTATAAATAGAGGTGAGGGGGTCTCGAAGAAAGGATTCACGTGAAAGTGCTTGGAGGAGAGAGAGTGAGTGGTAAACCTAGCCATGTTGGCTTAAGGGTGAGTTGGGTTTAAGCCTTGTGGGCTAAGTGGGCTGCAACCAAGGCAGGCTCGATCAAGGAAGGCTGCAATCGTGGCTTGGACGTGGGTTCAACCAAGAAGGACCGGCTCCAAGAGGTAGGTCTCCTAATCATAGCCTAATCCACCTAATCCACATCATTAAACCTCACCCTAACTAGACTAAAACTAGCCTAACCGACTCAAGCAAATCGCTTAAGCTAGACCCCAAAACCCCAAAGACACCCTCGGCTCCCAGCGCCCTACGCGCATCGAACCTGCACCTACCACGCACCCTACGCCACAGCGCGCCCCACTTGCGCCTGTCGCACGCCCGACGCCTCAACACACCTAGCGCCCTACGTCGCTGTCTTGCGCGCCTAGCGCCCTGTCACACTCGGTGCTTAGCGCCGAGTTGCTGTCCCACTCTAGCCACCCGTTAGGGCCACCCGCACCTTGTTGTGCCTTAGCCTGGCTGCACCCTTAGGACAAACCTACCTTGGGACCAGCCCCCATTAGATAGTGACTAGCCCTAGCGAAACATACCCTTAGGTCATGACCCCCCTTGGCCGAACCTAGTTCCTCCCAAGTCACAAGCCCACGAGCCTTCCCTAAGCCTCAAACTCTCTCTGAAACCCACCTAGGGAGACCCCTCTTGGCTGCCTAAGGTGGACACAAGCTCACGCGTGAGCAAGGAGAAGAAAGTTGAATCACTTCTAAGTGTTTAAAATTCGGTATTTACATTACTCCTTTCATACTTAATTCAATTTTGATACGGGATTGTAATAATGGAGCGTGGTCTCCCCCCGAGATGTAATATTGGTGCTTGACACACGAGACACATACGTGCACTTGAGCTTTAGCTCTTATCTCGTACACAAGACACCCACGTACACTTGATTTTTAGCTCTTAATCATACACGCTTTGAACACACATGCATTGAGCTTTCGCTCTTACTCCGAAGACTCTAGTAAGAGCCGTGTGAGTTGCAATTTCATTCAGGTTGTTACTTTCAGTTGTGTGCATCGTCATTTCAATTCCACACTTGCACACAAAGGGCACCCGAGCACTTGCTCAACACTCTCATGAACATTTTGGCCTTGGCAGCCTCTAAGATATAGAATATCTATATACTTTCAGCTGTGTGAGTTTTATGTTCAGCTGTGTACGTCTTTACATTTTGGGTAGTTCAATTTCAGTTGTGTGAGTTGTCTTTCCATTTACACACCAAAAGCACTCACTCACATTGAGCCTTTACGCTCTTATATCTATATTCCCCTTTTTGCAAGTTAATTTTCAGTCGTGTGTGTGAGTTGTCTTTCAATTTATACACAACACACATGAACACGTTGAGCCTTACCGCTCATATATATATATTTCCCATTCGGCAAAGTTCAATTCAAGTCGTATGTGTGAGTTGTCTTTCCATTTATACACAACACACACGAACACGTTGAGCCTTACCGCTCATATATATACTTATATTTCAATTTCGGCAAGTTCAATTCAAGTTGTGTGAGTTTGTCATTTCAATTCTACACTCACACACGCGTGCATTGAGCCTTTCAGCTCTTAATATAAGTATATCTCCCTTCCTTAATTTACATTCAAGTCGTGTGAGTTGCTTTTAAGGTTCAGGTATTTCCCATTCAGTTGCGTGAGTTGCACTTACGTTTCAGGTATTTACTTTAAGCTAGGTGTGTGAGTTGCTTTCAATTCGAGCCTAGCTCACATCATATCCAACCCAAGAGAGATCGTGCATCCTTGCATCTTGTGCATTTTCAAAGAGGAAACCCCATACTATGCTCAAAACTTCGCTAAATCTAGGCCACTTGAAGCACACACATCCGGCCTAATTAGCTTAAAAGCGCCAAGAATTGGATACGGATAACCCCGTAATAAAACTTGCAACTTAGGTAAACAATCCTCATACTCGCTTTTCTTTTCAAAAAAGATAGGTTTGTTTAAAAGATCAAGGTTTTCTAAGCGCTGGAACTGACCCTTGAGCACCGGTTCAAGAAGGTTTCAAGCGAAAAGATCCCACTTGTCCACAATTGCCTTTCAAAAGTCAGATATATTTTAAAACCTTCGCTAGTTTGAGTAAGCTAGTTGGCATACCCATAAAGCGACGTAAACTCGAAAAGAACTCGTTTCTAGTCTTATAAACCAAGTGCATAGAGATTTTCGTGCTTACACACCCCTATACCAAAGTCAGACGAACAATTTTAATGTCAGTATTACTGTAGACCTCAACCATAGTTTCTCCTTGCTTCACCTTGCTCACGTATAGTTCACCATCTTTTGAGCCCCAAGAGGCATGCTCTCACTCAAACCCTTTTCAAAAAGATGGTCGGTTGATATTGCACCGTGTGAGGAGATCTTGCTACTTAGATTCCTTTTGCCTTTGAGGTTTCCCCTCCCATAAGCTTGCGCATTTGCTAGACACCTTGGACTATGTTTCAAGACACACAAATGGGGAGCCCGCAAGCCGGTGCCACCATATGCACTTGCTGCAAGTAGCAAGAGAATGCATTGCCTTTATAGAGTGTCACGCCTCAATCAATCATGTTATTAAGAAGAAGACCACGTGCCTAGGTCGCAATGACTTATAACAAAAGCACATGCCTATCAGATGTTAGTTGGTGAGGACCGACGTGCCTCATACGTGTCTCATTCCCGATAAAAAATATTCACCTCATTTGAATTGCCAATCTGAAACTTGATTTTTTGATCTCTGTAGACACGAAATTTTCACTCCAAGCCTATGTAGATTCTTGAATGATAGTTTCTAATCTACTCTTGCGTGATCATGCCAACTAGTTTTAAAAAACTAGCAAAAGTATAAACAAATCTGATTTCAATTGGCGATTGGGCTAAGCGAGCTCTTTTCGTTTTAGGCCTTCTTGAACCGACGCTCAAGGGTCAGCCTAAGCGCTTAGAAACCTCAATGCTATAGGTGAAAGACTCCAATTCACGTGAAGACGTGGTGTTTTTGAAAGAAGAAATGAGTGCACTTGATTTAGAGCTTTGAAATGCACAAGTTATGAAAAACATAATGTTCTCTTTTGAAGCCTTGTTTCCCGAATTGTTTTCAGTGCCTTACAGAAAATCATCAAAATTTAACAGGACTAATCCTGAGATGTGGAGTGCCTGTAGAACTTTACAGATCGTGATTCGGAGTTGTATTGGTGCGAAATTAAATCAGAGAAGTGCTTGTGCTTAGGTACTTGGAACTGTTCCGTCATAGAAATACAAAGACTCAAAGATGAGCCTTTATCTCAGTGCTCCAAGTTCAAATTTAGTGAATTTGATCTTGATGGAAAGCTATGGATATCAGCTTTCCAATGAATCAAAATTCATCAATTTTGGAGGCTTACAAATAGAGTTATGGGATGAAAATCTAGACTCTATTACAGGAAAACAGGTTTGACAAGAATTGTTCCGGTTTTGCACAGTTTTAATTATGTGGTTGCACGGACCTAAAATTCTTGAAAATTTTATTATGAGTGGGCTTGTGTGTGTAAAATATGTGTACAAAATTTCGGATCAATTGGAATAGAGATTCAAAAATTAAACATACAGCAATCAACGTATGCAGAGATGCGAAAGTTCAATTTCAAATTTTTACGTGATGCAAACTCACCCGGATTGAAATTGCAACAACACAACATCACAAATTAAACTCACACGAATTGAAATTGCAGCAACTCTACATCACGAATTGAAATTGCTGAAAGGAAAAAGATTTCCAATAATAGTTGTATTACGGTTTAAGAATTGAATAAGGTTGTAAATAGATTATAAATGACGATTGAGAGTGACACAAGAAAACACATGAAAGTGTCAATTGAGTGGGAAATTGTATGATAGTAATTTCGGGATTTAAAAAAAAGAATGTCGGAATACATGTTTAAATATGTTTAGTAAAATGGGGCGGATGAATAACAATGATAATTCGAATGGGAGCCACCGCCGGGTAGGGTAATATCGTAATAAATTGCTGAAACAGTACTGTTTGCGTTACTTTCATTTTGAAAAGATACCGCCTTCTCGCGTCTCCTCCTGTAAGCTTCCCCGCACAAATAGAATCCCCTTTTCCACGCATTTCTTAGAAAGAAAAAGCCGTCCTGCGATGATGGAGCAGCCAGCAGGGCGAGAGGAGCTGCTATGCAGCACTGAGGTGGACGAGGAGACGAGCCTCTTCCACAAGAAGAGATCGAGGCGCGTGAGCTTCGCCGACACCACCTCCGTGCACGTCTTTGATCGCGATGATGACTTGGAGACGCAACCTGATTCAAGGCCCAATGAAGAAAGCGACGAGGCGTCGGGTTGGGAATCCTCTGCGGCGCGTGATAAGAAGATCGAAGACGACCATGCATCCACAGAGGCCGACGACGGTGGTTTCAAGCACATTGTGCTCGAGATGGAGTCTCCTGGAACTGCGAACGATTCCGTGACGTCTAACGACGGTATAGATGGAAATTGGCTTCTGGTTCTCTGCTATTCTTATCTTTCCTGCTTTTTTCTTGGGGCTTCGCATGATTACCTTCCTTAATTTAGGAGCTCTAATGGCACAAGGGAGGGCTTTTCGTCAGAGCGGATAGAAAGCTTTAGAATTTTGGTAAAAGAGTTGCTCGAAAATATTCAATTAATCACCAGAACCGTTGTCATGGTTCATGTATATACCATTAGTGATAACTCCTGGTGTTAGTGGCCATAAGGCGCCATCGTGGTAACGGTTCATGCAATAAGGAAGGTGGGCCCCTTTCCCTAATTGCATGAACTATTTCTTGTCAGAAACAAACTGTTTTGTTAAATGTTTTTACTGAAACGTTTTTCAGTTTTCTCTTTCACATGAAAGGGCAATAGAAGAGGCAATTCATGGAGAGCTCTTTCATTTGAGAGGTAAGGGTACATCCGGAGGTAGAAAAGGTGTATATATACACATGTATACATATATATGTGATGAAGGACCAGGCACTAATATCTAACTTGGCCAGACAGGCTCACCCATTGCTACGAGGGCCCTCTTACTTGTGCACGAGGTAGAAGTTCCGTCCCAACCTTGTTTGAACCCAAATCATTATTGGGTGAATGGAGCATTAATGACTTCACCAAACTTCAAGGGTGTTTATTTACTCTAGGTGAGTCCAGAGTAAGCCCACATTTAAGCTAGCTAGGTGATTGTCATTATCTCTTACAATCAATAACTCCAGTTGGCTAATTTTGGGGACATACTCTTTAAATTTAATGTTCTTAGTTAGTTATATTTAGTGATCTTAGCAATTATCGAAACAATAATTAAAGAGTCATAGATGATTGAACATGCATCAACATTTTACAAGGTGACTGCCTAAGAGAGTCTTTATTGCAAGTACATATATGGCTGAACCTACATGAGCATTTTACAAGGTGATAGCTCATTTCGTATGAGAGTCTTTATAGCAAGTTAATATTGCCTTGAATTCTAAGTATAAATAAGATCATGCCTAAGCAATTCTCATTGTGTTGTTTTCCAGCATTGCTTCAAATCTCTATCTTATCCTTAATCGATGGTGAGTGAGTCGGTCTTTATCATCTTAATGAGTCATATCCATTATATGACAGTGTGTGTGAAAAAATCAGTAAGCACGTGTGATCCTCTCATCTAATTTTTATATCATTTAGTTCCTTAATTGAGATTGAGAGGATGGTAGGACACAATTTCAATTCTCGCCAGTACCACGAGGCATGTCTCTCGAGCAAAGTCAGATCATGGTACTGCAACATGGATAGGAGGCACTCGCAACCCATATAACACACTTGACCCAAAGCCTTGAGGAACTACTGTGATAACAAGCTCCTTCTCCTAACCACTCCAACACCAATCACCATAATGTGGACCCAAACTCCCTTGAGTTGGGTTTAACTGTACGAATGCACAAGGAGGTGAGAATGGACCAAAGAGACGTAGAATGCCAAGTTTGAATAAAAATTCCCTCTTTTGCTGAATCAAGCTCATATGTAGAGTTTCTCGACTAGGAGTAGCAGGTAGATAAGATCTTTGAGTATTATCGAAGAAAGGAAATGTCGCCTGGTTGTTTTGGAGTTCACAGATTATCCTAATCTCTGGTGGAAAAAACTCTCAGACTAGTGACGTAGGGAAGGAGATGGGGATATAACGAGTGGGGGCTTGATGAAACAGCTCATGCGTAAGAGATTTGTTCTTGACTACTACCAGCAAGAGCTTTACTTTTAGTTGCAAAGCTTTGTGACAAGGTTGACTCAATGTGGAGGACTACGTCAAAGAGTTTGATACCTTGTTGCATTGCAAAATACAGGAACCATGGGAGCATAACATTGCCCGATTTCTTAGCGGGCAAAACAAAAGAACTAGTTGACGCTGTGGAATTACAATCTTATATCACGAAGAACTAGTTTGATACCCAAGTGCATTGCGATTTTCTCTTTTGCGTGTTTTTACTTAAGTGCTACATGACTAGATGGGATTTCGGTGGGAGAAGATTCATCGACAGTCCGACAATACTACCATTCCGACGACAACAATGGCGACAACTTAGGGCACCATTTATTTCCTTGTGATATATCATTTTTCTTGTTTCTCATATTTATTTTCTATTTACTTGCGTTATCCATTTTTTTTGAATCACAATATATAAAGTGAGTTGATACATTTTTCCCTATCTACTTATGGTATATTATAATGACAAGACATTGAGTGGATGAATTTGGAAGGAACGCAATAATGTGGGTAGGGGGATCATGACATTGATTTTGCTAGTGAAGGTGGTGATCTTTAATAATGAGGAAGAGGAGAAGGTTATTTAGTTGATGATCTTGATTACAATACGTGCTTTTTCTTTTTCAATTACGAAAGTTGTAATTTTAAAGGATGTTTGCTACTTGTTAAATTGTACTTATAGTTTAAATTAATGTTTAATGGATGAATGTTTACATAAATTTTGATTTATAAGAATTATTTAGAATTGTTCTTGGTTTTTCTTGATTTTTTCAGATTTTCTCTATTTTCTGTTTTTTTTAAAAGATTTATGATACGTTACGATACACTTATATCATTAAGAAAATGATACACATTATGATACAGTACAAAGCAATGTTATGTGTACCATATCATATCATGTATCATTTTTATCGATGAGACAAGTGTATCGTATCATATCGTATCTTATCATAAATTTAAAAAATATTTAAAAAACAAACAACAACAACAACAACAACTAAGCCTTTTCCCATACTAGACGGGGTTGGCTACATGGATTCTTTGTTTCCACAGATCCCTATCGTGTGCCATGTTAGCAGTTAACTCCCAATAAGCTAGATCATTCTTTATTGTTTCTTTCCAACACTTTTGTGGTTGTCCTCTACCTCTTTTAATACTTTCCAAATTTAGTTTTTCTAACCTTCTTACAGGTTCTTCTTTTGATCTTCTTTCTATATGTCCAAACCATCTTAAACGATGTTCTCTCATTTTATCCTCTATTGGTGCCACTCTTAATTTGTTTCTAATAACCTCATTATGTATACGGTCTTTTCTTGTATGACCACTCATCCATCTCAACATCTTCATTTCTGTCACAGACATCTTTTGTACATGTTGATGATTAACTGCCCAACACTCAGAACCATAAAACATGGCAGGCCTAATTGCTGCTCTATAATATTTACCTTTTAATTTTAATGGTATCTTCTTATCATAAAGAATACCTGATGCTCCTCTCCATTTTAACCAACTAGCATTAATTCTATGTGTAACATATCTATCAATTCTTCCATCACTTTGAAAAATTGACCCTAGGTATTTAAAACTTTCCTTTTGGGGAATGCAATGTGTGCCAATTTTAATTTCTATGTCCTCTGAAGTAGCCAAATGATCAAACTTACATTCCATATATTGTCTTTGTTCTACTAAGTCGGAGGCCTTTGCTTTCTAATGTTTCTCTCCATAGTTCCAATTTTCTATTAACTTTTTCTTTAGACTCCTCCACTAATACAATGTCATCTGCAAATAACATACACCAAGGTACTTCATCTTGAATATGTTTTGTTAACTCATCCATCACCATTATAAATAAGTATGGACTTAAAGTTGATCCTTGATGTAACCCAATATTAACTTCAAAGAAGTCTGTCGTTGCTTCATAAGTCCTCACACATGTTTTTGCACCATCATACATGTCTCTTATAAGGTTAATATATGTCAATGGGATACCTCTTTTTTCCAAAGTTCTCGAAAGAACCTCCCTCAGTACCCTATCATAAGCTTTTTCTAGATTAATAAATATCATGTGAAGGTCTTTCTTTTTTGCTCTAAAATGTTCCATAAGACGTCTCAAAAGGTGAATCGCTTCAATAGTAGATCTGCCTGGCATAAATCCAAATTGGTTCTCTGTTGTACTTGATACTTGTCTTAACCTACGTTCGATAATTCTTTCCCATAATTTCATAGTATGACTCATTAACTTGATACCTCGATAATTTGCACAATTTTGAATGTCTCCCTTGTTCTTATATATGGGTATAAGTGTACTTGCTCTCCGTTCCTTGGGCATCTTTTGGTTTTTCCATATTTCATTAAATAGTCTTGTGAGCCAAGTGATTCCTATTTCTCCTAGTATTTTCCAAACTTCTATAGGAATATTATCTGGTCCTACCGATTTACCACTCTTCATATGTTTAAGAGCCTCTTTGGCTTCATTCTTTTGAATACGTCGGTAGAAATTGTGGTTTATATACTTTTCTGACTTTGGCTAAATCTCCTAAACTAATACTAACATCTTTATTTTCATTAAAAAGATTATAAAAATAGTTTTTCCATCTATTTCTTATATCATCATTTGCCACTAGAATTTTTTCCTCCTCGTCTTTTATGCATCTAACATAATTAAGATCTTTAGTTTTCTTATCTCTAGCCCTAACTATCCTAAAAATATCTCTTTCACCCTCTTTTGAGTTGAGTTTTTTATATAAGTCATCCCAAATCTTAGCTTTTGCTTCACTAACGGCCTTTTTCACTTCCTTCTTTGCTTTCTTATAAGCTTCTAAAGTTTCACTAGTTTTCTTAGCATAATGTAATTTCTAACATACCCTCTTTGCCTTGATTTTATTTTGTACTACTTCACTCCACCACCAAGCTTCTTTTTGTGCCGGTACACCTCCCTTAGATACCCCTAACACATCTTTCGCCACTTTCCTAATATGTATAGCCATATTGTTCCACATATCACAGGGTGTGCCAACATAATTCCAAACATCTCCTTGAAGGACTTTCTGTTTAAATATATCTTCTTTCTCGCTTTTGAGGTTCTAGCATTTAGTCTGAATAGCTCGATGCACTCTTTTCTTCTTTGTCCATTTTTTTATTTGTAAATCAATAACTAAAAGTCGATGTTGGGTGGTTAAGCTTTCTCCTGGAATTACCTTACAATCTTTACAACACGCTCTATCTTTTTTTCTATAAATAAAGCAATCAATTTGTGTTTGTGATAAGCCACTCTTATAAGTAATTAAATGTTCATCTCGTTTTTTGAAGATTGTATTGACTATAAAGAGATCAAATGACATAGCAAAATTTAAAATCTCCCTACCTTCCTCGTTTATATCCCCAAAACCAAAGTTTCCATGAATCCCTTGATATCCTAATGCCTCTTTATCAACATGTCTATTTAAATCTCCTAAACAAATCATCTCCCTTTGTGGAATCTTTTGAAACACCTTATCTAATTATTCCCAAAAAACTGTCTTTATACTATCTTCTAGTCCTACTTGGGGTGCGTAAGCACAAACTATATTCAAAACCTCTGCTCCTAACACTAATTTCAACGTCATGATTCGGTCACCATATCGTTGTATGTCTACTACACTCTCCTTTAAATCTTTATTTATGATAATACCATAAAGAGGAACCATGCAAGCGATAGAGTTTCTCCCATACCTCACCAAGATTCACCTCTTTCGTGGTCTCCCGTAAATCCACTCTCACCTTGGGATTCTCTTCATCAATTCAGTTCCAAATCTGCATCCCTTTCAACCCTTCTCTTTCTTGCAACTTTACTAGCATTAGTAGTCAATCGTGTTTTTGCAAAATTGCATATAGAACTTAGTGTTGTGCTCTATTTTACTCATTTATAGATTGTTAGACACTTTTTCCCTATAATTTGTGAAATAAAAGGACAACTAGTATTTGCCTTTTAGAATTGGCAAAACTTGAGAGGTCTAGTGTAGTTTTCATGGTTTCTAAGTGTTCTTAATATACCATAATGTTTCTATACGGTGGGTAGACTTCAATGTAAGCCGATAGATCATCAAGAGTAAGAATGGGGTTATTGACTTAAAAGAGTACCAATACGGAGAACATTGTGCTTTCATAGGAAGCAATATATAGTCTGACGTGTTGGAGAGCAAGTCAAATTTATGTTTTCCACGTTTTATATTTCCTTGTATATGATTTTATGTTCTTAAGTTAGGTTGGATCCCGAATCTGATCCATTGGGAGTTGGGTATGATTAACATTACTAATCAGGTTCTTTTTAGTCTTTTAATTTAGAAGTCATTATATATAAAACCCGAAGTGAGTCATTAGGTCTATAACGAAGAATAAGAAGGATTTAGAAAGGAGACGACAACCCCATGGGTGCCGACCCATTCTATGTTTTGATGAATTCAGTTTCTTGATTAATTAATTTTACAAAGTAACGACATGGTATCAGAGCTTCACCAGTGGAGATCTTGGCATGCAGAATTCTATGGAATGCTATTCTACATTAGGTGGCCTGGTAAAGTATAACTACAAGATTTATGTTATGTTATTTCAGTCTAGTATGAAACAGAACATGCAACCTAGTATGAAATAGAACGACAGCTTGGTATGAAACATAACAATAGCCAAAACAAAACGTGCACTTTTTACATCTTGTTTGATAGAAGAGGTCCTTCCTACGACAACCTTGTATGAAACAGAACAACAACCAAAACAGAACGTGCACTTGTTACATCTTGTTTGATAGAAGAGGTCCTGCTTGATTTTAGAGGCAACAGAATACAAAACGTGGACATATCACAATCCTATATGATCTGGATAGATTCTAAACATCAGAAATTAGTTATAAAATCGAGAAACTGAACCCTTATAATTCTGAACATCAGAAAGAAGTGAACAGATTTGAAACAAAACAAACAATGAAAAAAGAAAAGATAGGAGATGGGTATGAAAACAATCCCTCTGACAAGTACGAAGGGTTTTAAATTATAACCCTGAAATTAGATGGCAAGAATTATCTTTACTGGTCCAGATCCATTGAACTAGGTGTAATGGCAAGGGGGTGATGTGATTATTTAACTGGTGACATATCTCAACCTCCTATTACAAATCCTCTTTATTCACGATGGCATAAGAAAAACACACTTGTCAGCACATGTCGTATACAATCAATGATACTCTTGATTGACAGTACATTCATGTTTTTAAAATCGGCTAAGGATATTTGGTTCACAGTCCAAGATGCCTATAGTAAGAGAAAGAATATCACTAAAAAAATATGATCTTATTAAGAATATTCAGAAGTGCAGACAAATAGGAAGATCCGAATATTATGCAGAACTTAGAGGTTTATAGGAAGAATTACAATTTTATTCTAAGACAAAATGTCAAAGCCGCATGCAAGAGTGCAATGAAGAATTTGAAGAACAAAAAATATTTGATTTTTTATAGGGCATATCATCACAATATGAAGCTGTGAAAAATAATATTCTTAGTTGAGAAGAACTTCATTCCTTTAAGCATAATTTACTCTCTTATTTGGGGGCAGGAATACGCCTAATTTCTCTTCTCGTGGAAGAGGAGGATATGGGTGTGGTAGGGGAAGAAACCCACTTATTTTGGAAGAGGAGGACAAATTAACTTGTTTTCACTATGGAAAATCACGATATACGAAGGAGACATACTGTAAATTTGTTGTTAGACCTACTTACTATCAGAATAAGACCAATAAAACCTACTTCAACAGTGATCAAGGTGACAAACAGACTACAGAGAGCACTCAACATCATTGGCTAATATGGAAAAAGAGATTAAGCTACTTAAGTCTTGTCTCATTGATTCACAAACTCCATCCACATCCTCTCATGTTGATTCTCAAACTACCATGGCATACTATTCTCATTTATGACCGAGGGTAAAGTATTTATTCCTCCTTCAAGGACTTTCACCTTGAAGTACATTACTAGGCATCCTATTTATTAGGTGAACTGCTGGAAGAACAACTTCTCCCCAATAGAATTTACGAACATTATTTTGAAGTAGCAGAGTTCTGGCTACCTCTAGAATATGACGATTTTTCCTTTCACTGACTCCATTTTATTGAGGAGTATAGGAACAAGAAGTCTGGTGGACTATACCATGTGTGTGTAAATACTCCGTGAATTGCTTGCTAATGTACTCCCCCCTATTGTCTCAACGAAGGATTTTCATTGAAGTATTGAATTGGGTAAGAATGAATTTATGTACAATTGGAAAAATTGACAAAACTGCAGACATTGATTTCATTAAATATATAATTCTAAGGCGAGTACAATCGTCAATAAAGGAAACAAAGTATCTTTGATCAAATAAGGATGTAACAGGACTAGGACCCCAAATATCTGAATGCAGAAGTTCAAAAGGTTGAGATCGTCTAGAGTCACTTAAAGGATAAGTAGCCCTTTGATGTTTCTCAAGCTGACAGACTTCACATTCAAAGTGAATTTTATTGACTCTAAAATGAGGTAGAACATAAGAAAGTTTAGACACAGGTAAATGACCAAGACGATAATGTCAAAGCCGAATCTCTGAATCCTGAACTGGTGCTGCTGAAGCTTTATAAGAAGTTCCATGCTGAAGATGATCATCCAAAATGTATAAGCCCCGTTGAAGCCTACCATGACCAAAGACTTTCCCCGTCTTTAGATCTTGAAACACACAGTTAGTGGGAGTAAATGTGGGAGTAAATGTTATACTGCATTTCATGGTAGAGTCAATGAACTCACTGAAAGTAGATTAATTGGAAAACTGAGAACATGATATATTGATGTTAAAGTAGCAAGACATGTGGGCACACTTCCCTGTCCAACCATATATAAGTAAGAGCCATCTGCTAACTTAATAGGCTCTTGTTTTGGAAGAAGTCTGTACTCTGAAAAGTGAGATGATTCTCCTACCATATGATCTGTGGCACCTGAATCGATAATCCAAGTATTTGAGTTAGAGTTAGATAAGTTACCCTTAACAATGTGAGTTGCCTGTGCTACTGAAACTTGAGAGAAAGATAGTTGAGACTGTCCAGATAGTCTTGTTTCAAGTCTTTCAATTCTCTTAATAAGTTCTTGCATTCTATCTGTATTAGTCGTGGTATTCTCAGCAGAATGAGCAGCGGGATTTCTGTTTTTACAATAGTCTGGTTTGCCATGTAATTCCCAACAGTATTCTCTGGAATGTTTGGATTTTCCACAATGAGAACATATGAGTTTTTCTTTTTCATCAGGATGAGATCTACCACGTTCTCGTCCACGACCTTGATATCCTCCTCTTCTACGATAATACGAATTTTCTATTGAAACTTGAGAGGAAGATGGTTGAGACTGTCTAGATAGTCTTGTTTAAGTCTTTAAATTCTCTTAATAAGTTCTTGCATTCTATCTGTATTAGTTGTGGTATTCTCAGCAGAATGAGCAACGGGATTTCTGTTTTTATAATAGTCTGGTTTGCCATGTAATTCCCAACAGTATTGTCTGGAATGTTTGGATTTTCCACAATGAGAACAGATGAGTTTTTCTTTTTCATCAGGATGAGATCTACCACATCTTCGTCCACGACCTTGATATCCTCCTCTTCCACGATAATACGAATTTTCTCCTCTTGTTTGAAGTGCATGTTGATCAGGAGTGTGAATATTATTCTTTTCAAGATTTCTTCGATCCTCTTCCCTGATTAATAATGAGTATACAGTTCCTAATGAGGGTAGTTCATCTCTTTCCAAGACATTTAATTCAAATTCTGAATTTACACCCCACAGTAAGTCGAATACCTTTTTCTTTTCAGTCTCTGCATTTCTTTCATTTTGACATGAAGTGCACTTGATACTGGTGTAGTACTGAAGTTCATCTCAAAGTCCTCTAAGATCAACATAGTAGTCATTGATAGAACGTGAGCCTTGTTTACAATTTCTGATCTTTTTCAAAATTCCATATTCTTTTGCTACATTCTTTTACCGGAACTAAGCTTATGAAACTTCACACCAGATATCATCAGCTGATTCAAGAAACATAAATGTCTTTGCTGTTGATGGAATCATGGACTTTAGTAACCAAGATGAGATTAGTGCATCTTCTCGTTGCCAAACGAGGTAAAGAGAATCATGGATATCTGGAATGGGTGTCTGACCCATAAGATGAGTCAATCTCTCCCTTGCTATAATAGCAAGTTCCACTGACCTAGACCACTCCAAATAATTTTTTCCATCTAACCTTGTTGTGGTAATTTGAAAACTTTCTCTCTTTTCATTCATGGAGTGCTCAGACATTGTGACTGGAGTTTCAATCGCCTTGCCTTTATTTGCCATAAATAATTCAATTCAAAGATAAAGGATGAATATGTTTAGTATGATTCAACTCAATTCTGTCTTCTACGCCATAAGATGATAAGGTAGAATATGGCTGCCACCAAATGTTCAAAATAAGGATGAGAGTTTCTTCACAAATAAGAATCGGTAATCCAAATCACAACCACCATATGGCAATAATATGGCAATATGGCAACAATGTGTTGGCTGTCCACGATAATGACAATCGGCAATCCACTTTGTGATAAAGATATCAAACGACAGAATCATATGGCAACAATGTGTTGGCTGTCCACGATAATGACAGTCCACAATAATGACAATGTGTTGGTAACAATAAAGATTACAAGTGTTGGCTATCCACGATAAAGATAGTCCACTAACTTTTGCAATATAGGTATAAATCGTCTTTGAAATTTCAAAAGAAGATCACGTCTGTGTTGATCTGCTATGGGGCACAATAAAACTATGGCTTGTTGGTCACACCAAGGCTGTCCATGCCAGTGAGTTCAGTCACACAAAAAGAACATGTAGATCTTCCTTTGATTTGTGTAGAAAATCCTCTTTTCATTGAGCGATTGCAATCAGATTTCTTCACCAACATAAATCACGATCTTGAAACGACTAACACGCAGATTTTTGGGCTTTATAGGCTCTGATATCATAATAGAAGATAATTGCATTAATAAAAAACGAAGATCACTTACAAAACATGGCAGATTGGATCAGCTCCTCTAAACTTGCCGGCCACTTTTTCTTATTCTAAATAACCCTAATCACTACTACTTATACTACCTTATCTAACTTTAATTCCTAAACTATCCCTGATTAATATTAATTACTACAAAAGAAACATAACCCATCAGTACACCTAAATAACGTGAAATATAAGAAAAACGACATCCTTTAACAGATTTACCACCCTTCATATGTTTAGGAGCCTCTTTGACTTCATCCTTTTGAATACGCCGGTACAAATTGTGGTTTATATACTTTTCTGATTTGGCTAACTCTCCTAAGCTGATACTAACATCTTTATTTTCATTAAAAAGATTATAAAAATAGTTTTTTCATCTATTTCTTATATCATCATTTGCCACTAGAATTTTTTTATCCTCGTCTTTGATGCATCTAACATAATTAAGATCTTTAGTTTTCTTATCTCTATCCCTAGCTATCCTAAAAATATCCCTTTCACACTCTTTTGAGTTGAGTTTTTTTATATAAGTATCTCAAATTTTAGCTTTTGCTTCACTCACGGACTTTTTTGCTTCCTTCTTTGCTTTCTTATAAGCCTCTAAAGTTTCACTAGTTTTCTTAGCATAATGTAATTTGTAACATGCCCTCTTTGCCTTGATTTTATTTTGCACTACTTCACTCCATCACCAAGCTTCTTTTTGTGCCGGTACACCTCCCTTAGATATACCTAACACATCTTTTGCCACTTTCCTAATATGTATAGCTATATTGTTTCACATATCACAAGGTGTACCAACATAATTCCAAGATCTCCTTGAAGGACTTTTTTTTTAAATATATATTCTTTCTCGTTTTTGAGGCTCCACCATTTAGTCTGAATAGCTTAATGCACTCTTTTCTTCTTTGTCCATCTTTTTATTTATAAATCAATAACTAAAAGTCGATGTTGGGTGGTTAAACTTTCTCTTGAAATTACCTTGCAATCTTTATAACACACTCTATCTTTTTTTTTTACAAATAAAGTAATCAATTTGTGTTTGTGATAAGCCACTCTTATAAGTAATTAAATGTTCATCTCGTTTTTTGAAGATTGTATTTACTATAAAGATCAAATGCCATATCAAAATTTAAAATCTCCCTACCTTCCTCATTTATATCCCCAAAACTGAAGTTTCCATGAATACCTTGATATCGTAATGCCTCTTTACCGACATGTCTATTTAAGTCTCTTCCTAAACAAATCATCTCCCTTTCTGGAATCATTTGATTCACTTTATCCAACTTTTCCCAAAAAGCCGTATACAAATGGTGTAGAGCAATGTTGTCAAAACCGTATATGTACCCGTATCACACGGGGCACCAATACGGTTGTATCATACGGTACGATACGATATACAATTTTCTTTTTAAATTCAAAAATTCAAAAAATTTAAAATTTAAAATTAATGAACAAAACATGTATAACTCAATGAAGAAACATTCATACTATAACAAAAACGTCTCCATAACAAGGCTACAAGCATCCATATTTCATGAATCCATAATCCATGATTTCATATTCCATAATCCATAGAATACATACCATTAGTCATTAATTATTAGGATCTTAATCATCAAAGTTACAACTTACAAGGTACAAGTACAACTTACAAGTTACAAGTACAACTTACAATCATCAAAGACGAGAACATTATAAAGTTACAAATAAAAGTTAAAACAAATTACAATCATCCATAATGTGTGGATCATAATCAATAAAAGCATTATAATTAATGTAGGATCACCACCATCACCATCACCATCATCATCTCCTCCCTCTTCTTCTTTCATAATAGGATCTGTCCATCAAAATCCTTTGGCTTCATTTTCATTGTCTCCAACTCCAAGTTCTGCTTCGGCTTGGAGTGTTCTCCAATTTTCATCATCTAAAATGATAGGGAGCTCCTCCTCTTCGACCCAATCGTCAAGAATATCAACATTTTCGTAACTCAACGGGTCATATGACACCTTCCTTGTCTTTATTGCATCATTTTCCATTTGTTTATAAAAATGAATATTCAAATTATAAAGAATATCAAATGTAATATAACCACATCAAGCATTCACTATTAATAAGATTAAGAAAGAAGTCTAAAACTAGGGAACAACAAACAATATATATTTTCTAATTATTACCTTTGCTTAACTTTATGTTATAGGCAAGGTATACCAAATCATGTAGTTGAGTATGCTCCAGTCTGTTTCGCTTTTTCGTGTGAATGCATTCGAAAAAACGAAAATTACTCGTCCACCCACTTGAACTACATGTTTGACTCAATATACATTGAGTAAACCTTGCCAAATTCGGTGCGTCTACACCAAAACGAGCCCACCATTCATCTGAAATAAAACACGATAATGATTAATAAGAAACACATGAAGTTAATCAATTAATAACTTAAATTAATATCAATAAAACCACAGTACCTCGTCGCATCTAAGAGCAGAGTTGGATTGCAATTGGACTTCCAAAATCTCGAACACTGTGTATATACTTGCTTAACTCTAAATGAATATTACAACGACTAGATGAATCTTCAACAAGGTCAATTGCATTTAAGATACCCTTTTTTTACTTCTTCATCCTCTACAAAGTTAAGAGAAAATCGAATAAAAGGGTTAAGGAAATATGCAACAACATGCAAATCATAATGCATTTGGCGATTCCAATATGCATAAATTATCTTCCAAACTTTCTTTAGAAGCAATCGCTTGCGGTCAAGGTTTGCTTGTATTTCCAATTTGACCTTATCTATAGCATCATATATATAAGGCATAGAAGGTCTATCTTCAATGTCCACCATCTTCATTATCTTAACTAAAGGTACAATCATCCTAAAAAATTTGTTGCAACTTTATCGAAAATCAGCATTGAAAACATCTACCATAACAATCCCCTCCCTCTTTTTAGACCAACTAATAGAGCCCCATTCATCAGATGCAAACAATTTTTTCAATGCATTTTTATGTATGACAAGACTTTGCATAGTAACGATATTTATAACAAATCTTGTCAATGAAGGCCTAATCAAGCATTAAGTCTATGCGATGTACAACACATGGAATCCATACTAAGGATGGATGGTTTGCCTTTAGCATCTTAATAGCTGCTCTAAAATTTGCAGCATTATCAGTAATGAATTGAACAACATTTGAAACACCGACTTCCTCAACAACTTCTTTAAAAATAGGGAATAAATTATCTGCAGTTTTATCAATTTGGGACAAGTCATATATATGACTTAAAAAATAATGTACCTTTGGGACAATAGACTAGAAAGTTTACCAAAGACCTATGCTGACCATCTGTCCAACCATAAGCCATAACAAAATATCTTGTATCCTTCCACGACTCCCTAAATTCAGAACTCCATGCATTAACAATATCAACCAATTTTTGTAATAATGTGCTCCTCAAAGCATGATAAGTAGGGACTCTATACCCCGATCCTGCACTGGCAATAGCATCCGCCATACTTTGAAAAGAAAATGAGTTTGTAACATTGAAAGGAGGTAATTTTCATAAAAAAATTTAGCACACTTTAAATCTACTTTCTCAGTTACCTCCTTTGAAGCAATAGCTGATCTAATGCCTGGCTGAACTGCAAGAGTCGTACGTGGGAAAACAATGAAGGCATCCCACTAGGGCCACTACCTCCTCTGACTTCTCCTCTAGTATCCTTCGTATGCATCAGGCGAGTAGGAGCTCTTGCAGTGGAACAAGAGCCAACTCCACTTTTACTACCAGAACCTACATTTTTTTCCTTTTCTCTTCTTCTCCTCTCCTCTTCAGTCATCTCTTCTTCTATTTCAACTGCACCATGAAATTCATCACCACCATGACCATAGTCACCATACATCCCCTGAGCAATAGCATCGTCAAATGTATGAGACATATCCCAACCACTTATTTCTACCCTCTCTCTCACCTTTAATCTCTTCTTATCCTTCGAAGGCTCCAATACCTACTCAATCTCATACTTTACTGTTTCGGGAACCCGAGGACATTCACTAACATTCTTCTTGGTTCCCGTAAGGTGATGTTTCATACGAGAAATACCATAATGTTTTACAACATTGCAAAACATGCACTTGTTTATAAGCCTATTCTTTCATACACAAGAGTGTAATATTTCCAAGCCGGATCGACTTGATCGGAAGCAATTAAGAAAAGAGTGAACAATCAATAATAAGGAAAAGGATTTTTAGAGGTTAAGAATCACATAATCTCCAAACCCCCCAAAATTTTCAAGTGAAAAATCGGGTAGAATGCCAACGGAAAGATATATGACACGGATTTGACAAAAACCCTAGAGATGGGGAATTGGATTGAGTGAAAAATACTTGAGAATCTTGTGAATAAACCACGAAATCAACAAAAACAAGATAAGAAGAGGATCTGGAAGTAAGAAAATGGCGTGAAAAAGGGTTTGGGAAGAAACAGAAATGGAACCCGCAAGTTTCGAAATTCTCAAATTTATAACAGGAAAATCGACATCGACTCGTATGATACGGGGTGTATCGTACGATACGGTGTGATACACCCTCATATCGTACGATACGGTACAATACGACACGATAAATTGGATAAGCGATACGTGCCCTTGTATTTTACCGTATCTTCATACGATACATGATAAAATAGTATCGTATCGTACGATACGATACAATTTTTACAACATTGGTGTAGACCTCTTCGTACAACTACAATTTGGTTTCAACTAATTTCTTATTTATACAAAGCATTATTAAACAAAAGCAAGCCTTTAAGAGAATGTTCTCCTAAGATGAGTAACAACAAATTGTAAAGTTGTGTCAAAATAGAAGAACCAGAAAGTTAAATGCGATTTCAGAGACGGTGTGATATTGACTGATAGCGAGGAGAAACCATCTATTGGCTGATAGCCATGATACATTTTTGTATTATATGAATTTTTTGTAATTATCATATTTTTTCTATTGTTTTTGAATTTTTACTAATTTTTTGATATTAAATTACGATATGAGGCGATACGATATGATACATATTGTATCATTGACCAAAACGATACAGATATGATACACATCGAACGACACTGGTTATAGGTGTTTTTGATCCCAAAGAGGATAAACTTTATCTAAGAGATTTGAAATTTTTGGAAAATTACTACTATGACTAACATTAAAGATAATATACATTTCTAAATGACTTTGCAAACTTAGAAGATAGTGAGAATAAAGATATTGATAGAGAAAAAACCATTGATTCGAGGAAACAAGTTGAATACACAAATATAGAAATGAGAGACAACAGGAAGTCTCGTGATACTATAGAGCATTTTCCTTTACACTACTTTAGATGACCTAGTGGACAAGAAAATATTAGATTACTACCTAGAATTTCAAGGTCCCCATAAAGATTTTTGTCTTATGAAACCTTTTAACCTCAAAGGAAAAATCTTATTGCCTTCATTTTATAAGTAAAAGAACCAAACTTCTATAATCAAGCCAAAGGTATATGAGAATAAGAAAATGCTTTGCAAGAAGAATTAAAAGCCTTAGATAAAGCTCAAACTTGTGATATTGTAACATGTTAGGTCTAACTGATAATAAGAAGGCAGATACCCCAGAAGTATTTGGAACAAAATTGAGAGCAATAGATGTAAAGAAACTGAAAAATCCTATACTATAGAGGCAACTGATAGGATCATTGACTATTCTCACTGTCACTCTCCCAGATATATCACACGCTCTACATACTGCAAGCCAGTTTCAACAAGTTCCTACTTGTGATCAGATGAGTGCGGTTATGAGAATCATCAGATACATTAAACACTTTGTGGATACGGGGGTATTTCTGACTTCTTTCTCTTCTCTTGATTTGACTGAATATACTGATATAGATTGGGGTAGAGATGTCAACAATCGACATTTCACCACCGACTTTTGCGTTTTTTTAGATGAGGTCTTGATCTCCTAAAGATGTAAGAAACCCCATATAGTGTCTTTGTTATCCACAAAAGTATAATACCGAGCTATGACAACTACTCTTGCTAAGATTTCTTAGATTGTAGAGCTACTGAAAGGCATGTGGGTCATCCTAGAACAACCATCCACAATGTTATGTGAAAACAAGAGTGCCATGTATATAGCCTCTAATAACACGTTTTATTTAAGAACAAAACATATCGACATGGATTCCTACTTTGTTAGAGAAGAATGCTAGAAGAAGAAGCTGACCTTATGCTACTACCACTTGCCGACTTCTTCACCAAGTCATTATAAGGCCCTCGATTTCGGTTTTTGTTGGACAAAACTTTCAGTCTATACACCTAAGTTTGAGGAGGGTGTTAAAGTATGTAATAGGTACGGGCTAGTAGGTCTCGTAAACCATCTTTACTTCGGCCAATCCACTAGGCTCGGGCCAAGGCCCCAAACTAGCTGTTGGCCCACTCCCTCTCTCTTGATCTCATAATGCTGTATTTTCTTCTCATCTTGATCTATAAATAGAGCTCATTCATTCCTTAATAAATATGCTGTTTTGCAGCACTTTAGATATTTGGTTTGACTTCTTGAGTGTTTTATTATTTGACTTACTTTGAGTATTGAAAAACGAAGCATTTGGTGGTCTCTTGCGTTTCTTGGATTGTGTGATTGGCGATTGATTAGGATTCCTCAAGTGAATTGAAGAATCGTATTCTTACAAAGTATGCTTCTAACAACGTACTTGCATTTGATTTCACAGAACATCAGTACTTTGGACCAGTATCAACAAATTTCATCAGATCCAGAGCATTGCTGGAGTCACCAGCAGCAGATGACATTACACTAGATTCAACAGCATTTTCCATGCAATTTGGAAAGCTTTTGCAGTCTGGAGAAATCTCAAAGACATCATCTGGATTTTGTTTCACAAGTGATTGTGATACAACACCCACAGAACATTCAGAGTTTACCAGTTCTGGCAATAAAATGGTACTTACAGAGGACAAAAGACTGCATACCAGCTCCAATAAAAATAGTCTGAAATTCAAATTAGGCAGTGCTTCAAATGAGATGAGCATTGTTACTGATGAATCACAAAAGTATGACTATGCGAAGCTTTCCCCCAGGTCAGATGGTTTGCTTTCTCAATACTACAAATATTTTCCAACTAGCAGTGGAAGTAGTACCCCAGGCAAACTTTCCAAAGTGAACAGTCCTGTAAGAGATCTTGTTGATCCAAGCACGGTAGAGAGTTTCGGACTTGGAGATGGCAGTGACATAGTTAGTGAATCACATGTTTATGGTGGCAGGCTTTACAGTTTTGGTCATAAGGCTCCAATTCAACCTACACCAGAAAAGAAGTCAGTTCTTACAATGGAGACTTTTCTTGACATCCCACTCCATTCAAGCAGAGCTCCTGAGGTGAGAAAGCTATTTAATGTCTGCAACATGAGTTCAGTATCATACTTTTGTTTTTTAACTCTGTTCTGACTGGAGCATATTTGGTCAAACGTATTAGTTGTCCTGAATTATGGGTGGCCCAGTACTTTTGGTTTCTGATTTCTTGTCACAGCTAGACAGTCAAGGTTTAAGCAAGATGACTGTTGGCTACATGCCCTCTCATATGTAAGAAAGATCCCTTCAGTAAACTAGCTCACTTAAAGTATATACGTATGTTTTTCTTATGATTACAAATTCTGTTTTCTGCTAGTGTTATTCTTAATAAACTCAGAGAATAACATATTGATGTTCATTCAATTGAAATTTCAACGACCTTTTCAGCTTTTATGAATAATGCAGCTTGCTAGAGTATAACATTTTCTAACATGGATGATGCTATATCAAGTGACGCTGCTATTGGAACTACTAGAAACCATTCTGGTATCCCACCTTCATAATGGAAGAGAAATTGTAAATTGCACAGTCATCATATCTTTGGAGGGTCTATGCGCATCAAGCTTTGCTAGGTATATTTAGTAACTACTAGCTGTGAAAGGAATAATAGCTTTCTGGAAGGTCCATACACCTCAAGCTCGTTATTTTTTCCTTTTTCCATATTGCAGCTTTCAATTCACAGTGTTTGGCAAGGACAACGCGAGTTTCTAAAGGAAGTGTTGCTTAAATCTTTCGCCCATCATGACTTAACATACTTCAGTGGTCTTCATGGATACTTTGATTCGTTGAGTAGAAAGTGTCATTTTCTGGAAACATGTTTTCTGTTTGGTTCTGCATTGCTTGCATTGTTCATGTATCTCTTATTAAAGGGGTTCCTTCCATATTGCATGGCCTTTGCAACTAGTCCTTGTTGGACTGGCTTCATATTTTTTTGCATGTGACTTATGATCAATTGTGTTACCTTTTCTTTTGTGTCCAACAATGACTATTTCTTCCTTTGCTTTTATGCTCTAACAAAGATAAAGGTAGCTTCAATAGATTGCTTTCTGTATTCTTTTTCCATGACTATTCATTTTTAAGGAAATAAGTTTGTTGAGTTGGCTCCTATCCTACACATTAGTTTCATCATTATTGTTGTTCACCACCAAAACCAAAACCAAGCCTTTTCCCATCAAACATGTTTCCATTTGGATCAATCTTGAGCCAATACATTTAACTTCAGAAAAATAAGATAATATTGTATTGTATCTTTCAACACTTTAGAGGCCTTAGTGGAAGCAAGATCTTGTGCTAAATCACCTTCATATTATTCTGTTTCTATTCTACTAAGTCAAAAAACCTTTGTTTTTGAGGTTTTGCTTATGTTTATTGCTAATGCAGAAAGGTGCTTGATCTTCAATGTGCTTTTTGTTAGTTCATCCATAACTAAAAAGACCAATATGGATCTTCATCCTTGGTATAATATCAATATTAATGTTAAATGAATCAGTTATTGCTTTCATACAAGGCTCCCATCTTATGTGCCTTTTTTGTTAGGTTAATATTCCATAAGTTAACTGCATATGGATGAGGATATAGGACCTTGTTTAATCTTCATTACAATTGGGAATCTTAAACAAGCAAGTGCTCAACAAGAGGAGACACCTCAACAAAAGTTCTAATAAATGTTAAAGTCTATTCTCAAAGAAATGAGACCGAGTTTTACATTGGTCAACCCTCCTACTTTCTCATCCTCTTGGACCATCAAGGGTGGAGTTCATTGTCATTATTTAGTCAGACTAGAAATTGTAGTGCATATCTGTAGGGGATGTAACCTTTCTTGTTATGTCCTGTCCTAGGTAAGTATTGTTCTGTTATTGGTCTTCCTTCTGTTTTGAACTTTCAACTGATTTGAAGAAATCCAGAGTTACTTCAACTATGAATAATTTGTTAACTGGACAACTGAAACTAGGTTGAAGTATGAGTTTGTGTAAGTTTACGAGTAACTTTAACATTTTGTCTTGCAGAGAAATAATTTTGCTTGTCATATGGAGACTTCAGAACAGGTGGTTCAAATGAGTCAATTAGGTAAGCAGGAACTGACATTATTCTTGGCATCACTTGAGTTATGATGAGTTTGATGCAGCATCATTGATTGAAAACCAAATCTGACAGTTAAATTGCTTTTGGGAGTTGAATTGTGTTGAACAGTTGTTTACTCATCTCCATTCGAATCTAATTCAATTGTTTCTCTTCTCGTATTATCATTTGCAATTGCACAAGTATGTTTAAGTTCATCTAGGAACAGTGAGAGTGAAATTCTGGATGTGAGGAAGCTGACATTGTAAATGCAGGTTCTTCGCCAGGCAGGGCTATTTCAGTTCCAAAACAACAAGATAGCTGCTCTACAATCCAGAAGCACAGCTTTTCCCCTAAGAAATCGTTTGTAGTAGTGTCTTCCAGGTCAGCGAAGCACCATGAGATAGGCCAAAATGTGCTTGATGGTCACAAATTGGATGAGTCAGAAGACTTTCCTGTATGTATGGGAGGAGCTGCTACTCTTCCTAATGAAAAACATTCATCAATTTCCACTCCTAAGCTCCAGGAAGCTGGCATGGTTAGTGCACGTTCTTCTCCTGGTAGTATCTCAGTTCAGGAACGGCAAGCTTCAGAAATCCTCCAGCACATTGTTACCCCCAGGAAGCAGGTAGAAAATGTTATTAACAATCGCAGGTTGGATGAGCCACAAAACAGTTTTCTCAGATCTAAGAGAGAAGGTACTAATCTTTTTAGCATCAGTGAAAAGTATTCACCAAATTCCATCCCTAGAGTTAGCCAGGGAAATGAATCTCCATTGTTGTGGATGACATCCATATTGTGTTCTAAAAAGCGTCTACTGCTAAATGAGACTTTCAGTCCATTATGCAACATAGAGATTTCCACTCCTTTTTCAGTTAAGGCAGGAAGAAAGCACCAGGATTTTATTGGCTTGACATCTTCAGCAGACAGGAAAGTTTTCACACCATATGCAGTGGTTGATGCATCACAAGGAGATCATGAAAGTAATCAGTTGACACCGGCTTTTTCTTTGTCAGGTGCTCATCACCATATACAGGTTTTAAATGCAGAAAGTAATAGAGATTCCATAATCAAACAAGTCAAACCTTTAAATACTAAAACAGAGGTCAACACATTTAATGTAGAACTGGGTGACAAGAACAATCAGGATGGTCCTGTAAGCAATTGTGCAGAATTTGGTAAATATATGAAACCCAGTTGCTTGAACAGCATTCTTGAAGATGCACTTGCATCTCCAGTGTCCGCACCACCAAAGAAGACAGGAGATGAGCATCAATTTTCACAACTGGGAAATTCATTGTCTGATGCAGTGAGTTTTACTGTTTTGGTTGCTCTGGTTTCAGACTATTGAGTTGATAAAAGTTTGTATTGGATGCTAGAGTGGGATGTGTAATCATAGTTTGTCTTTGCTAGGCTTCTTCTCTTTCGAACACTTTCAAGCCACTAAGGGATGCATTTCTATCTTCATTATCCAGAATGAGATATAAAGATGTATGTATTACCATGCTGTTCTGTTGCTTTGGATTTGCATATATACTAGATGGTTTTCTGGATATTCTGCAAGGCATGGTCACCAGTAGAGATTTTGGTTTCTCTTCTTTGTCATTTTTCTGTTTGAGTAGATTAGTCATATATGTGACCTTGTAACTGTTGCCTGTAGCTTTGTCAACTAGAAGATATGCTGGAAGAGCTGCGGAAGGTTATAAAGTATAGAAGGTTGTCTGCTAAAGTTCAGGCTCAGGTCAATATAGTTAGAACATTCCTTTTCAGATCTGTTCACATTAATAGGTTCTTGTAGAGCATAACCCTGAAACCTCTTCAGCTTTTTTATGCAACATATTTTCTATTTCTTTGCTTTAGTGACAATAATCTTGCTTTGCTCAGAAAACAAAGAGTCAACTTGAGAATATGAAGCTTCAAAGGTGGGATCATGCATTTTTAGCTTTTCTTTCCCCCCCATTTCTGTAGCTGTATACTACTACTTGTGTGTGATGGATAAAGGTGGAAAGGATTCAAGATTTTAACCTTAAAAGGTTTTCTTGGTAATAATAGGATTTTAGAAGCAAGATTGTTGGGCTTAGAGCTACCCCATGAAAGACTAAAGTTTCACATTATGCAAATGAAGCGGGATATTTTGCAAGTAATGTCTCTTCTGAATTGCTCCTTTTGCGGTTCATGTTCCTGTACATTTCTTATCTTATGCTATTGTATCTTCCAGAAAAACATTCAGCAGCTGGAGTTGGGAGTGGAGGAATGTCACAAATTGAAACTGATGAAGCTTGAGCCAGTAGCTACTTCTGAAACTCAGGCTCCAACAATTTCATCATTTGACAATACTGCTAAGGTGTGTACATGACTTTGCTGTTTGGTGTTACCTGATTCTTGACTTTCTTTTTCCATTTCGTTTTTTATCATATGAAATGATGCGATGCATTATCTTATCTTTTCATCCCTTATTCCATAGTCTGCTGTTAATGTTTAATGGATCTGAGAGGGTCCATATCCAATTCATCTCGTTACTTAAGTAGTATCATTACTTAAGTAAGGGCGTTATGCCATTTAAGTTGTAATAGCTTGTTAAAGATTAACGATGAATGCATTTCTTCTTGGGTCTATTTCTCATGGTCTCCATCTACTTTCTTGTTTCTTCTGCTTCTTTCCTGGCTATATTGGAATTGCTTGTAAGTGTACGTAACACCATGGGGCAATAAAATTTAACATAGTATCAATGCATAGTTAAGGACTATTTTTCCCGTGAAGCGTGTGAAGAATAACAATAGTTATAAGTGATATAAATATTAAATCATTGAAAGATAATACGAAGAACTTACAAATATTGGCATATTGGAGGCATTCCTCCAATATGTCCAGAGTAGAATTTCGGCACCTTGTTCCTGGCTATCGTATCACCCTCTCTACTTTTCTAAATTGAATACTCTTAACCCTATACACTCTATTTATAAGTACTATTTAACTTGAATGACTAATTTACCCCTAATCTTAATTAAGTACTACTAAATAGACATAAAGTATGAACAAGACCCATAACAAGTCTACTATATGTTTTATTACAATCTCCAACACTCCCCCTCAAGTTGGGTGAAAGATATTAAGAACACCCAACTTTGACAAGGTATCCTTGCGCTGTCGTCTACTGACAGTAGCTTTAGTTAGGAAATCAACCATTTGTTTTTTTGATTTAACATACTCCAATTTGAATTCTTGATTTGATATCTTCTCTCTGATGAAGAAGTGACAATCAATCTTTATGTGTTTGGTTTTTTATTAATATACTAGGTTGGAAGTCATCTGAATAGTTGTATTGCTGTCACAATATAATGGTATAGGCTGAATATAGGCTCAATAGACGTAAACCCCAGTTCACTTATCAATGAAGATATCCATTCTTCTTCACACATAGCTTGAGCTATCATTCTCTATTCTGCTTCAGCTGTATATCTGGCAACAAATGTTTATTTTTTACTCTTCTAAGATATAATATTACCATCAAGTAGTGTCATATAACCTTTAGTTGATTTTTGCACATCTTTAGATCCAGTCCAGTCTGTATGAGAATAAAGTTCAATACTAAATTTGGAGGATTTTGAATAAACAAAACCAATTCCAGGTGTTGATTTTAGATATCTAAGAATTCTATACACCGCATCCATATGATTCTTGGTGAGAGAATGCATAAATTTGCTCACAATGCCCATAATATAAGTAATATGTGGACGAGTAATTGTTATATATAAGCTTGCCCACAAATTTCTGGTATTTGTGAATGTTCCTGAAATCTTCACTATTTAAAAGGAATAGTTTTTGATTTACCTCCATAGGAGTATCACTCTTTTTACAATCAAGCATATTTGTTTCTTGTAGTAGATCCATATTGTATTTTATCAGAGTTAGGAAAATACCTTGGGTGTAATATAATACCTTTATTCCCAAGAAATAGTGAAGTTGACCCAAGTCTTTGAGGTCAAATAATTTATGAAGATTCCTTTTTACCCTTGATATTTCTTTAATGTCATCATCTCTAACAATGATATCATCAACATAAACAACAAGAATAGATAATTTTGTACCTTTCTTGAAAAATACAGTATGATCATTTAGGCTTCTTTGATGCCCCAAGTTGCATACTACCTTACTGAATTTATCGAACCATGCTCTTGGTGACTCTTTTAGCCCATAGATAGCTTTATTCAATTTGCATACTGTATCATCACATGCTTTAATATTCATTCCTAGAGGAAGTTTCATATAGACTTCTTCATTGAAGTCTCCTTGTAAGAAGATATTTTTCACATTCACTTGCCATAAATCCCATCCAAAGTTTGTTGCCATACTAAGGAGTATTGTTACGGAAGTAAGTTTTGCCATAGGTGCGAAGGTTTCATTATAGTTAATTCCGTATGATTTACTCTACCCTTTGGCAACGAGTCTTGCCTTATACCTTTCAATGATGCATCTGCTTTATATTTAATAGTAAAAATCCACTTGCATCCCACTATAGAGAAAGTTTTGTAATGGTCTAAGTATTATTTTTCCAAGCACATTCAACTCCTCTTCTATTACAACTTTTTATAAAAGACACTTTTTTGCTTCTTCAAATTTTGTAAGAATCTTGTGTTTCTCATTCATAACAAAAGTTTCATAATTCTCAAAAGTATTAGCATAGAAAACACAATTAGAGATACGATATCATGCACATGTACGTTTACCTTTGTGAATGGCAATGGGAATTTTCAAGTCTTCTTCCACTAGGGATTAAGGATATGAGTTAGTTAGGTGATTATAGTTTGTATGGGTTCCTCTTGAGAGTAAATAATCTTCCTTGGTCCTCTCTTATACACCATGGTCTGCTTTGGT
The DNA here is from genome assembly GCA_036023115.1 of Brasenia schreberi. Classification (NCBI taxonomy): domain Eukaryota; kingdom Viridiplantae; phylum Streptophyta; class Magnoliopsida; order Nymphaeales; family Cabombaceae; genus Brasenia; species Brasenia schreberi. The sequence continues at coordinate 21,313,763 of JAYKKT010000072.1, forward strand.
TCATTTGCCTTCTCTTCATAGGAGTGTTGTTTGACGCGTATCGTATTGCGTATCGATGGGCTCCACGATACGGGCGTATCGTAGCGTATCATACTTTAATATTAAAAAAATAGAAAAATATTTAAAAAATAAAAAAATAGTAAAAATCTGAAAAAAATCAAGAAAAATCAGGAAAGATCTAGAATAATATGGTAATTGCTTTAAATTCATATAATGAAAAGTTTAGTACAGATTGAGCATTCAAGATTGAACAATTGCATCCAAATTTACATATTTTGAATCAAAAAAATGAAATACATTTACATTTTACAAATTGTAATCAGGATCATCAACTAAATAATCTTCATCTTCTCCTTACTGAAGATTCTCATCATCAGCACCTTCTGCTTGGAAATCAAATTCTTCATTTCCTTGATACTGTTGTTGTGCTCCTTCCAAATTAATCCATGCAATGCCTTCTTCGGTTAGGAGGGCATTTTCTTCACTGTCTTCTATAATCCAATCTTCTAATCTATCAAAATTATCCAAATATATTGGATCAAATTGGCTTTCTTGTCTATTTACTTTTTTTAATTGCCTACAACAAAGAAAGATGAGTAATTAGTAAATAATATTAACAATTAAAGCCAAACAATTTATTGAATTGAACATTTAAGTACTAACTACTAAGTAATACAACATTACCTTTCACGAAGGCGTATGTTACAACGAATAAAAACTAAATCATTCAGTCGCTTATATTCCAACCTGTTGCGTTTTTTTATATGGATGTGTTCAAATACACTCCAATTCCTTTCATAACCAGTTGCACTAAAGGTTTGACTTAAAACTTTGACTGCAAAATCCTTAAGATTCGGGCAATCAGTTCCAAACCTATTCCACCAAACATCTGTAGAAAAAGACAAACATTAGAAACATAATGTACAATAATATAAGATGTATTAATTTAAGAAACTTAAATACGAAGATAAACAATTTACGAGGACGCATAGTAGTGCGGTTGCGAATTGCTACAGGCAAACCCATCAAGTGAAGAGCATTATCATAGATCTCCATCTCTCGATGTATCACATCTGCTCTTCTCTTATCAGGAACTAATCTATTAATACAATCAATGATGCCTCGATTAACCTCACTGTCCCTTTTGAAGCTTGCTAAGTACCTGAATTATGGGTTTAGATAATATGCTACTGCATGAATAGGTTGATGCAATTGTTTATTCCATCTATTATCAATAATTTTCTACACGGGCACATAATCTCTCTTTTTTCTATTAAAATTATTTCTAATGGCTTCTTTTGCCCTATCCATGGCTTCATAAAGGTAGCCCATAGATGGTTTCTCCTCGCTATCAACCAATCTCAAAACCTTCACTAATGGACATGTAATCCTCAACAGTCTAACACATGCATTCCAAAATGTACTCCTGAAGACTGTCTCGGAAATCTCATTCAACTTTCGGTTTTTTTTGTTTTGAGGTGACTCTATAAATTGTTGTCACTCATATGAGGACAACATTTTCTTCAATGCTTGCTTCCGTCTCATAATACTCTGTACAAATAAGAAATTTGTTGCAAACCGAGTTGCAATTGTTCGAAGAAGCTCTGTACCTTCTATATATCTCCTCATCGTACACAAAACAAATGCATGGTTGTAAATGAATTTTGTGATATCTTGGCAACACTCAGTAACTGCATTTATCTCATCCATCTCACCAATATCCTCAAGGATGAGATCTAAACAATAGGCTGCACATGGTGTCTTTGTAGTTAGCTGCATTATCTGTAATCAATTGAACTACATTCTCTTGCCCAACCTTGCATATCACCTTATCAAATTCTTGTCGTAGGATCTCTGCAGTGTCTCTCTCCTCTGACATGTCTTTTGATTTTAAAAACATAAGTCCTTTTGGACAGTAGATAAGAAAGTTTAGCAAGGTCCTTTTTCGCCTATCTGTCCATCCATCTGCCATGATAGTGCAACCTGTCTCCTTCCATGACTCTCAAAGTCGAACATTATTCTTGCACTTCAATGATGGTCTTATATAAGATCTTTTCTCTCAACTTCTGATAGGAGGGCATCTTATATCCAGGACCAATGTTACCAATTGCATCTGCCTTGAAAATGAAAACTGTTTGGTGCATTAAATAAAATGCATGCGTCATAAAACCATCTGCCCACTGCAAGGTCTGCCTGATAATACAGTTGTTCTAAAGCCATAGTAGCATGAATTCTAGGTTGAGCATCAGGTGTAGTGTTAGGAGGAAAAAAATGAATGTATGCTAGAAGCAACTCTTCCTCTACTCCTTCCTGAACTTCCTCTTTTACCACCTCTAAAGTCTTCAACAACCCTCTTTTCCCTACTAGGTGCTCGCGAACTGCTACTACCAATCTCTGTTTTGACATCTGAAAGCAAACTATCAGTGAATCCAAATCCAATAGCATCATCGTCTTCTTCAAACATCTCCAAATCATCATTTTTTGTTTCCTTTCTTGTATACTCTCAAGATACTGCCATTTAATGTCTTCTCGCAAACTTCTAACTCTGCCTGTGCAAGGAGCAACTTCTTTCCTAGTCCCTACTAGGTGGTGTTTCAACCGTAAAATTCCATTGCTAACCACCCTCTCACAAAATAAACATCTGAACTTTAATTTGCAACCCTCAACTAGTGTACCCCACTCCAATGCCGGATCATTAGAACGAGAATGAGAGTCTATACCACCCCTTCCTGCCATCTTAATTGAGCACTTTAATTCAATAAAAAACTTGAAAATAAAAGCACTTCGTAAATCCCAATGTTCAAATAACACAAATAGAGTGTCTCCCACTTCATGAATGCAATAAAAATCATATCCACACACTTAATAACTTCATATTTTGTCATTCAAAAAAAGAAAAATACAAATAACATAAAAAAAACAACAAATATAAAGGAAAAAATGAAGAAAAATACTAAAAATATACCAAAATCCAAGTTAGGAGGCTTGCACGGACACCGTAGAGCACAGTTTTGGAGCCTTGAACACCAAGGAGGCCAAGAACCACGCTAGGGGAGCTCTGAACAAACCAAGAAAACCCACAAAAATGTGGGTTTTCGTTCGGCCATAAGGGTTTCTGGGCGTACGATATGGGCGATACGACCCGTATCGCATGATACTGAGCGATATTCTTTGTTTTACAATACACTATGGTGTATCATATCGATGTATCACACCGTATCGTACGATACGGATAACACTGCTCCATAGTCATCTACATTATCTTTTGCCTTACTAGGAATTAAGGGAAGGACATAAGGAGATATATTTGGAGAGGTAGCTGACTCCCCTTAGAAGAATAATAGGTAATAAATTATGAGAAGGTGACATCAATGGATACATACAGTTTCTTAAGGATTGGATCATCGCATTTATAACCTAGAAAAATACACTTTACAGACCTAGGATCAAGTTTAGTTTATCATTGTTAGATATTGTTAAATAGTAGTGTTATGGGTCTTAGTGTAGTTTATGTCTATTTAGTAGTACTTAATTAAGATTAGGGTAAATTAGTCATTCAAGTTAGATAGTACTTATAAATAGGTAGATTAGGGTTAAGTAAGTTAATTACAAAAGAAAGAGGAAGGCAGGGGCAACAGACATTAACAGGGCACGAGTTTCGGTTTTGGGGCAGATTGGAGGAATGCTTTCAATCTCCAATCTGTCGATATTTGTAAGTTTATCATATTTTTATTAAACAATATGATATTTATAACATGATATCATAGCCTATTGTTCTAAATAAACATTTATTCATATGAAATAAAATAGTTACAGAAGTTGACAGATTCGAGGCATCTCCTCCAATCTGCCTTTTGTAGTCTCACGACTTCTCGTGGCTGCACTTTTTAACAGATTGCTCTTTCTCTTATTCACTTTAACACTAAACCCTAATCACCTATTTATAAGTACCTTCTAACTTGAAAGATTAATCTATCCCTCCTCTTAATTAAGTGTAACAGAATAAACATATAAAGTCTACTATGACACATTATAATCTCTAACACCTATAAGGCTGTTAAATCAATGTTTTGTTTGAGAAATAATCAGTTTTTTGTGAAAAGTAAGAGACTGTTCTGTTCTGGCTTGAGCAACAAATCGGAGACATGCAACGGCCGCATACTCGAAAGCAATAGTTTTACTTTCATTTATATTGACTGAAGCCTGATCTTTAGGAGGATCTCTTTTGCCATACCCAATGTATTTTGATAACATGATGAATAGTCATTGTTTGCAATGAACGAGCATTGTACCTTGAGTGGGTTGAATACTGTGCAGTGTTATGGCATGTCCCTTTCGACCAATCCAATTTATGCTAATTGGTTTCCAGCAAAATTGTCTAATGTTGTGTTCTTAGATTGTCGTGCTTCTTGAATCCGTGCTTCACAACAACAAGTTGTTTGCACACCACCGTAAGCCTGATCTTTCTTAGGATCTGTTGATAAGGCAACCAACGTGTACATCCTCAAAGCATCTCCAGGTTATCTCAAGGGGTTGACGAGTCTCACATTGGTGAAGTTGTGGTTGTTGGATTCTTAATATTTTCAGCATTAAACCTCATCTCTTTGGAAATTGAAGTGTTTAAGATTGGACCTTTGTTTAGAAAACAAAAAACAGATTGTGAGAAGTCAGTTTATTAGATTTTTTATAAATAGATGGTAAAGGAAAGGGGGTTAAAAGCCATTTCATGATATATGAACACCCCACACATGAAAAAGTGGAAATTTTTTAGATTACAATAACAAAGTTAGATGACAAAAACTACTTGGAATGATGTAGGTCTGTGGAACTAACCCTTATAGTAAGGGAGAGATGTGCTCACCTAATGGGTCAAATACCAAGCCCAGACACACGATGCATAACACTCTAGTTGGAGAAGAGAAGATGCATTGATATCATCCTAATTACTTCAGTTTATGATCCCATCAATTGCCCAAACCTTTATGTTTCTTAAATCTGCTAATAAAATTTGGTGTGCAGTCTCTGAAGCCTATTTGAGAAAAAGAATGTTGTAAAAGAGTACGAGATATTCGAAAAGTTTAGAAAATATAAATAAGGAACTCGTTCTATCAGTGACTACTATGCAGATGGTCGAGGATTATAGGATGAACTTTTCTATACAAATATAAAGTGTTATTCTTGTTACACCGAAAGAAATGTTGAAATTGAGAAGAAGAAAGTATTCTATTTATTTTGGAGTGTAAATTCAGAATTTGGTTCAATAAAACTTAACATTTTGGGTAGAGAAAAACTTTCTTCACTTGGCACATTATACTCATTATTAATTCAGGAAGAAGATCACATAAATATTGAGAAGGACAACACCTCTGTTACTGAACAACATGCACTTCAAACAAGGGGAGAAAACTCACAATATCGTGGAAGAGGTGGACAACAAAATCTTGGACGTGGATGTGGTCGTTTCCATTCTGATTTGAAGGATAAGATTGTGTATTCTCACTGTGGTAAATCAAAACATTCTAGAGAAAATTATTGGGAATTACATGAGACCTGACTTTTCTAGAAATTGAAACTACTCTGCCATGCTACTCAAAATCCAACGCCTATTATCGATAACATTCAAGAACTTATTAAAAGGATAGAGAGCCTAAAAACAAAATTATCTGAACCAGTGTTGTTCGTATCGCATCGTGGGCCACCACGATACGATACGGGGGCCCGTATCGCAGGTGCGGGCGTATCGTACCGTATCGTGCGATACGGAGCGTATTGCCCGTATCGTACGATACAGGGGATACGCCCCAAAAAAAAATTTTCAAAAAAAAAATTTCAATTTTTTTTTTCAATTTTTTTTGGTTAATCGGGAAGCGGCAAAAGAGGGAAACTCCGACACCTTGGCTGTTTGCTAAAGATATAAAAAACGTTATGTTTTTTATCAGGTTTTTTACCTACACAACAATTATCTTTTAAATATATTTTAAATCTATATTTGTATCTACCAATATATCATGAGTTAACATATACGAGATGATATTTTCTTTCTCATAACTATATAATGAACATAGTGATATTTAACAAGATTGTTTTTTTTAATTATCAGTCCTACTCCAAAGCTTGATTTCTCATTGAAAAAACCAAAGTTGGTCAATGCGACACCTTATGGGCCTGCCGCGACCCGGATCCGTGAATCTGCTTGAGTCACTTCCCGTGCTCAGATTGGTGCAACCCTACTTAGTAAATACTCAACAAGGTTTGCCACGAACCAGGTTCAAGATGTTGGATTCCAAATCAGAACCAATATCGAGCATATAGGATAGTGCTCCATAGTCAAAGTCAATAGACTCAATACCATAGAAAGCAAGATCATGTTATTCGAGCAGATTCACACATTCGGTGTTTGTGAAGAGGAGAGAAGAGAGAAGTGAAGAGTGGCTAGAAAGTAGAAACTTAAAAAAAAAATTTGAAACTTTTTTTTTTGAATTTTTCTTTTCAAAAAAAAAAATGGGTGTATCGCCCGTATCGTGGAGCCCAGCGATACCCGATACGATACGTGTCAGACAACACTGATCTGAACATTCTCGACCCTCTTCTTCTCAGGGTATGGTAGCATAGATGACAAATACTATGAAGGGTAACAAATTTTCTCCCTTTCATTCCAAAACTTAGATTATTGATTCGGGTGCTACATATCACATGGTCGGAGTCATCATATTTAGTAGTACTTAATTAAGATTAGGGGTAAATTAGTTATTCAAGTTTGATAGTACTTATAAATAAGTAGATTAGGGTTAAGTATGTTAATTAGAAAAGAGGAAGACAGGGGCGACTGATAGTAACAATGCACGAGTTTCTGTTTTGGGGCAGATTAGAGGAATGCCTCCAATCTATCGATATTTGTAAGTTTCTCATATTTTTCTTCAATAATATGATATTTATAACAAAATTATAAATATTTGTAATGGGATCTATGACAGCTAGATCTGAAAAATGCCTTCTTATAAGGAGATTTGAATAAAGAAGTATATATGGAACTTCCTCAATGAATTACTATTAAAGCATCTCATGATACAATGCTCAAACTAAATAAAACTATCTATGGGTTGTAACAGTCACTAAGTGCATGGTTTGAGAAATTGAGTAAGGCAATGTGCAACTTGGGGTATCAAAGAAGTCTAAATGATCATTCTGTATTTTTCAAGAAAGGTATAAAATTATCTATTCTTTTAGTTTACGTTGATGATATCATTGTTACAGGTGATGACATTGAAGAAATATCAAGGTTAAAAAGGAATTTTCACAGATTATTTGACCTCAAAAACTTCACCCAACTTCACTATTTCTTGCGAATAGATGTGTTATATTCCACCCAAGGTATCTTTCTCAAAGACTGGGCTGGACATAAAGATGATCGAAAATCAACTATAGGTTATGTAATACAACTTGGTGGTAATATTATATCTTAGAAGAGTAAAAAAACAAATAGTTGTTGCCATATCTACAAGTGAAGCAAAATATATAGCGATAGCTCAAGCTATGTAGGAAGGAAAATGGGTATTTTCATTCATCAATAAACTTGGGTTTACTTGTATTCAGCCTATACCATTATATTGTGATAGTAGTGCAACAATTCAGATGGCTTCCAATCCAGTATATCATGAAAGAACAAAACATATAGAGATTGACTGTCACTTCATCAGAGAGAAGATAACAAATCAGGAATTCAAATTAGAGTATGTTAAATCAACAAAATAGAGGACTTATTTTCTAACTAAAGCTACTGTCAGTAGACAACTCAAGGATATTTTAAACAACTCAAAGGATACTTTATCCAAGTTGGGTGTTTTCAATATCTTTCACCCAACTTCATGTTAAATGAGTCCACGAGTCATGTATTGTGTCAGTTATGGGTCCAAGTTTAGGTAGTTGTAGATAAAATCCATTTAGTTGTAGATAAGATTAGTTAGGGTCAGTTGTAGATAAGATCCATTTAGTTGTAGATAAGATTAGTTAGCACCAGTTGTAGATAAGATCCATTCAGTTGTAGATAAGATTAGTAAGTTGGGTGATTAGGTTAAAATCGTGTGTGGGAGAAAAAGTTTTGTGGAGCAGTCGGCTGCCACCTTGGTAGAGTTAATTGGAGGAATGCCTCCAAACGACCAAGCTTTGTAAGTTTCTTATTTAATTCAAGTCAATAAAGTTCTATTTCATAATATGGTATCAGAGCCTATATGGCTTTTTTTTTGATGAAATCTGAAGAAGATGATTAGATTATAATATTTTGTGATCTAGAATAGTTGCCGTTTGGATTTGTGCCTAAAAAAAAAATAGATTTTGTATTTTCTGTGCCCTGGAATCTTGATTATTGGTATTCTTGCGCTAAGAAAATTTTAGATTTGAAGCTGTTCGGCTGATTCAGAACTATTTTTTTTGTCGTGTGATTCATTATAAGAAAATAAGAAATCGTGGTCTTCAGATTCAGCGTGTTGATTCAGACATTGAACTCTAATTGTGATTGATCATTCTTCTGTGATTTACTGATTCAGAAATATATATTGATATCTATTTCTACGAGATCTGATCAGCATGAGTTCAAACTCATTGGTGATTGAGTGTGATTGTCGTAGTTCATTATTCAGATTGTTTGTATCCTAATTGATTCATGACACTTCAAGATCGTGATCGATGTGAGAATTCATATTCTTGATTCTGATTTGTGGCAGTCCATTCATATTGTCGGGTCTGATTTGTGGCAATCCATTCCTCTTCTTCTCTATAGACGTGTTCCATTGAAGTGGCAGATTCTATATGTGTTAGTTTATTTAAAATTATGCAGGAGTAAAGTCAAGAATTCCTGTGACTATATTGTTTAACAAAAGGGGGCAGATATGAACCATCAACAAACACATTATAAGATTCAACTGATTAGATGAGACACACTTCATAATCTAAATCTTTTAACTAATGGCTGACAAAGGAAAAGGACTCTACAATTCCTATTCATTGGAAAAATAAAAAAATTTCAGATTACATCTACTAAGTTCGATGGCAGAAATTATTTGGAATGGTCTAGATCAGTAGAACTAGTTATTATAACAAGGGGGAGATGGGCGCATCTAATAGGTCAGATACCAATTCCAGAGGCTTAGGATATATTATAAATAGAATCAATCCAATTTGGCTAAAATGGTGAGGTGCATAAGCACAATTCTTGATATAATTAAACAAAAAGGTAATAATTTTTTTAATTTAATATCATGTGATCAATTACCAACTAATAAATATTAAACTCATAAGAACAAATATTACACTTGCTCTTAGCCAAAAGGCTATGAAAAATGTCTTATTGGGTTCCCAATAATGATTTTTATAGTGTTGAACCCATCCTTTATCTCATTCCTGGTCAATACGGGACTAAATTCAGCCATTTTATACTTGGTTGGATTGGGTTCGGTTGCCATGGTTCGATTTGGTTCTACTCATCGAACTGTGAATCGAACCACTTATAATTTTTTCTCTTAGAACCGGGCCACCAGTTTGGTTTGGTTTGTAGTGGTTTGCATGAGTTCCAGTGAATACGTGAACACCCCTAGTTGTTAGTATGAAGATAGGAGGGGTTAGTTGAAACTTTGTTCGTCCTAAGTGTGCAAGATCTTCCACGACCATGACAACAAAATTATTGTGTGGTTTGTTGAAAAATATGAATGTATCTGCTCTTTTTAGTGTTAGGTTTGTAATTTTTTGATATTTGGGTATTATTATAATTACCCGTAGTACTAAGGGCAGTTTTAGTGTTAGGTTTGTAATTTTTTGATATCTGAAAAAGTAAGTTACAAATTATTTTTCTTGATTTTGTGGGAAAGCAAACAAAAAAGGTAGTTATGGAAAGTTATTTTCATGTCTTTGTGGGGAAGAAAACCTAGAAAGTAGTTATGAAAGATCACCTTCCTGATTTGGTGGAAATGATAAGATAAAAAGAGAAGGATTATCTCCACCATTTTAGAAATGAAAATCGTTAACTGCTGCCCATCATCTGCATAAAGAAAGTGGATGCATAAAAAGGAAGGTGTTTCTAGTGTTTTAACATGGAATAAGTAGTGATGCTTTTGAGGATTTATCATCTAATAAAAGCTTCAGAGAGAGGCCTCCCCACTATAACAATATTTTGAGATTGGTTGTCCTTAAAAAGTATCGTTGCTTTATGGCAATTGGAGGCTCTTAGAGCAGTGAAATTGATGGTGGTGATCCGTTGTTGGATTATACTGTGTTGATTCAAACAACTTTAACGCATGTGAAAGAAATCACTTGAGTTGATTTAAGTAGTTGCCTCCAGTGGAATCATTTTTTGGAGATTCACTATGATCGAGTTGGCAAGAATGGGTTGTTCAACCACAAAGAAATATCAGTATATTTCATTTCGAACTTGTCAGATTATCTCCCAACTCTTATGTCTGGCAAAGTCAATGGCTTGCTCAAATGGAGGCCAAGCTAGAAACGAAACAACTTGGTTTGAAAAGGGAAAAGAATACTTCTAATAAAAAGAATGATCCTAAAGAGAATTCAAACCATGATAAGCCACATGATGGGAATTCTCCCGTAACCATAAAAGGAATAATAATGGACCTTGATGCCGTTGGGCAATCTGAGAATGTTAAAGCAGAAAGTAGTGTATTAAAGGATGAGATAGTCACGGACACGAAGGAAGGGAATTATTATGTTGACAAAGAGAAGAAAAGTGGGGCCAAGGTTTCCAAAACTGTTCCAGTGAGTGAAGAGAAGGATGTGAAGGCTCTCTATCGAAGAGTGCAAGCTTACACTAACATGGCCGACCTCGACCGGGTGGAGCTTGATATAAAGAAGACACTAGAAATAGATCTTGATAACAAAGATGTGAAGCTCGAATACAAAACCTTGAAGGACAAGATGAAGGAATACAACAAAAAAGGATGCTAAAGATTGCAGTCATGAGGATTGCAGAAATATTTTTAGTTGCAACTAGTGAGGTTGTAGGAATTTGCAGTTATAAAAGTTGCTGAAAAATTATTGCAGCCATTAAGTTTCTGAAGATAAACAACCATGAAGGCTGAGTTAAAGTTGTTGCAACCATGAAGGTTGAAGGAAAAGTGTTGCAACCAAGAAGGATGCTTGAAAATGGATACCCAAGAAGGCTGAAAAATTTAGAAAAAGATGCAGAAAATATGAAGTAGTATGTGGTGATTGTCTCTATTAGGAAAATAAAAGAATGCACATAGAATAAAAGATAGAATGTAGAAAATCAGTCTTTTTCACTACATATGTATGACAAATTTAGGGGGTGAAGAAAAAGGAAGAGAGGGAGCAACTAACACCCATAGAAGGGTCGTGCGCTACTCATGTGTTTTTACTTGTTCAAGTTGGTTTAAAGAAGCCTCAAAGAGATCATTGCTGCAAGTGTGGTGAAAAAAGAATCAGTTTTTCGGCAAGTTTGGAGTTCGAAATATCTCACTCCCAACTTGAGGGGGTGTTGAAGAATATGAATGTATGTGTTGCCTTTAGTGTTAGGTTTGTAATTTTTTGATATTTGGGTATTATTGTAATTGCCCGTAGTACTAATGGCAGTTTGGTTATTTATGTTTAACAACCTATTATATAAGGACTCGACGTTTTGTATTAAGGTTAAGAGTCTAAGATTAAGAAAGACAGAAAGAGAGGGGGGTGGTCTCTATTGGAGGGCCTGCCCCCTCCTCCAATCTTCACTTTTACTCTTCATTTTTTCTTATATTTGATTATTCGCTGCACTTTCCACGAGTTCCAACATTATTCGCTGCACTTTCCATGAGTTCCAACATGTAAAACATAATGAGGTTATTATAGAAACTTTTGGCAGGACGTTACAATTATGTTGGTTCAAACACTTGAAGATATGATCATATGGAGCTCTAGTGAGAATCTGTGAGAAGGTGGGATGTGAACATTTTTAAAGAGGGAGAGAAATACTTTATGAAGTTTTGAAGGAAATAATAAATCATAATCTTGTTCTTTTGGAGTTACATACTAATAGTACGCAAGATTGGGCTCAATGGTGACTTAGAATCCATGTACCCAACCCACTCATCGGAAAAGGCTTGGTTTTTGTTTTTGCTAAATTGTTAAGTGATTTCTTTTTCTAAGAACTAAAATTTTGATATTTTAGTAATTATATGTATGTTTGCTTGAAAGTGGTAGCACATTGTTGTAACTTAATTATAGAAAAAGACAAGGAATCACTTAACAATTCCTTTGCAGTTTCCTTCTCCACAGACACAAACACTCGCCCCCACACGCACAACAAAAGGAAAAGCAAGAAAAGGAGAAAAGAGATAATAAGTAGAAAAATACCAGTTGCAGATGTTGGAGATTTCAGATTTGTATCACTGCCATGGATCTGAAAATGGCATGCGTATGCAATATAGATGTTCAGCTATGTTACCTGGGTATTTTCCATGACATTTACTGATAATCTCAACATCGGTACCAATTTAGCAGTTGTTACATATTATACACTATTTGACAATAAACACAAGGTGCCATGAGTCTCCTGCCTAGAGGGTCATCTCAAATTTGTCTTCACTAAAGCAGATCATGAATTTGGTAGTGAGGGCGATGCATCTGGTGGATATCTGCCTGACCCAAAGAGGGAAAAACAACTGATGGTAAGTGTTAGGATATCTTCCATGACATCTATTGTCTCATTATATACTGGTTTTCCTGGTTCAGTGCAGCATAAAATGGTGAGTATGAAATAGGAATTATGTGATTTATAAAGGAATTTTACGTTCTTGAAATTGTTAGAGGTAAGCTTGTTCCTCCCTTCTGTTTGTTTGTTGATAGGTTCGAACTTGACACCTATACGGTTTTCTTGTTGCAACCCTAACATCAAAGCTGACTTCTTGTTATAGTCAGTCTACACAAAGGTGCTTATATTTTCTGTTCTGTTTGTACATACTACATTTACTGGAAGCTGGCCCTGGAGATTTATGGGTCAACTCCTACTTTAGTAATAGTGATCATCTTGTAACTGCTGATCAAACATCTATAAGAATTTTACAAGATGTTATAGATATTTGATATGTAGATGGCACTTCAAAGAGTTGAGATGTTGAGACAAGAATTTCAGAGCCTTGATCAAAAAGTGAAGAAGCTGGTTGAATCACTGCATAGATCCTGCAAACTAAAAGGTTCTCTGGACCCTGATGAGGCTCTTTCGTTAGTAAAAGATTATGTGAGGAAGAAGAGTTGCTGTACTTCAGTAACTACAGATTTGCAGGTCCATTTTATACTTTATTGTTGTTCTATTCTCTCTGGTGCGATTAGCCTTTGCAAAATTGTCACAAGAAGCTTATTTTTGTTGGAATGCTGTAGCGATGGAAGTTGGATGATGTAGAGGTTAATCATGATAAACGCACAATGTTTCTCAAGTATGGGGGTTTCCTTAACCAAAGGTTGGCCATTGATCTATGAAGAATTGTTCTGCTTTCAATCTTGTTGGCCATCTTCGTGAAGATCTCGCAGCCTCTTATCATGTAGTCTTGCAGATTTGCTGTTGATTGTGATGGTCTGCTGCCCAGTGTACAAAGTCTCTACTCTTTTAATGAGTCATTTGTTGACAAGGTATCCACTCCATTGCGTACTAAATTCTTGTTCCTAGTTTGTTGCCTAATGCCTTTGTTCCCCCTGATGTTTTGCGCAGATGTTCCCAAGCATAAATGCATGTGTGGCCTTTAGGTTTGTTTTTAGCAGTGATTCTGTACAAACTTTTCGTGGAGTAATGAGCATCCAGCAAGAGGCACAGGTACCCCTGAAGATGTGATACTGCATCTGCTTTATGACTGTTACAATTTGAATACAGACCCATGCTTGCATTATGTGAATCGATTCTTGAACATTGAAATTTTCAAAGCGAAATATGATACAACACACTGACATATTCATAATCACACTACTCTAAGGTTGATCATGTAAATCTGAAACAACGAAAGTTTATTTCTGGTAAGACACTGTTTGTCGTGTGGTTTGGAAATCAGGGAGTTAAGCTCTGTCATTTACTGGGTTAGTCCAGTTGACAACTCAAAGAAACCAGATCTGGCTTAGCTGTGTAATGCTATGATTTAGTCAAGCCGTTTCATAAATGATCTGGATGAGTCTCTGTTTGACTTGACTGAGGCTTACCTGGTTCTGGTTACACTATATGTGTGTTTTGTCTAACTTGGTCATTTAATATATAAACCTTCCCCTTTTTTAATGCTTTTACAGTTCAAGATACATGCTTGTTTTTGTTGTTTCTTTGTTTAGCTGATCGACTTTGTAGTTCATCATATCTTGTTCAAGTAATTTACAGGTGCCTACATGCTTAGAGTTGTTCAATTTCTTGTAGGAGGGTAACTATAGCATAGATATTGAACTAGTAGTTAACATATGTCGATTGATGCAATATGTTGCCTATTTTTAAAAGTTATTGAAACCCAGCAGCTCACCGTGTTAACCTGTGAAGTCAAGCAGGATCCGAAGCTGCTGATCTGTGGAGCTATCACGTGTAGGCTTGAGAGAGGATTTTCCAAGTTTGAAACAAAATATTCTCAGTTTTAAAACTTGATCATAATAGTTGACATTGTAACTCGGGAATGCTATGCTGTTGACATCTAAGTCACATAGACACTTCTAAGAGATGGAGTGTCGACCTCGACACGAGTGCGACACCGACACCGTGTCGGTGCGGCATGGCAAAAAAAAATGCATCTCATGGTTCTGCCCTCTATGATGTATTTATCCTGGAGAACCCGATCAAAGAGGGAGTAATCCATGAAGACAATGAAACCAAAGCCTCTTAGTCGACTCGTGACCTTATCTCTTATGATGACCACCTGAGTTACCTCACCATAGTTTCCAAAATGCTCCTTCAGGTTGTCTTCCATCATCTCCCATGAAACCCCGCCGATGAACATAGAAAAATATCTCAACGTGAACCTTCTTCACTTTCTTTTATGTGGATATTCCATGCTTCAAAATCTGGTATCGATTTTGAAGTTTGGGTCTTTTTGGATAAATGGGTCCGGACAGTGAAGATTGATTTGTGTATTATGATGAAATTAATAGTTTACCGTTTATGTGTTTTGCTTTAATATAAAGTTGTGTACTTGCTATTGTCATATACTTATGTTAATTGATGTCTCACTTTTTGTAGCTTGAATATTATATATAATATATAATATTATATAGCCTAGTCATGTCGTCGCACCCAAATTTTTTGAAATTTGCCGTATCCCGCACCCGTGTCCGCACCCGCACCCGTGTGACATAGGTTGACATTGTACAATTGAAGAAAATGATTTTGTTGCAAGTAGAACCTATGTCACATGGGTGTGGGTATAGGACACATCAAATTTAAAAATTCATGGGTATGTGGACATGGTGGTGTGTGGTGTGTGTGTGTCTCTCTCTCTATATATATCTTTTTTTTACAAGAGGGTATATATATAACTTTTATATATAACTATTTATAATTTTTATTATAAAAGAAGTTTAAAACTATATATATTTATTTATTGTTAAATATTGTGAACAAATTGAAGGGCAACTTTTTCCCTTGCCTCCTCTGAAAGCTCATCTATCATAAAACTGAAGTGTCTACAATGTCCTAATTGTGTAGATATGGAATCACTGAAAAGTATGAAATTTTTTGCTTGAATCACTCTCTTTCATTTCATTTCGACTAAGGGTCCATAAGCAACTTTCACGTATTGTGGTATGAAAGTATTTTTATACCTCATAAACTTTGACTTATTTCCTATTATGTGATCTGTAGCACCATAATCTATAATCCAAAAAAAGAATTAAAAAACGAGTTACCACTGATGCTATAGGATGTAGGAACATTTGTTTCATTCATAGGAAAGGAAGTAGAATGATGTTCACACTGTCTTAATTCAATGTCAACTAATTTCTTCTTCAATTCAATCATATCTTCCATAGAATTCGATTCATTCTTCTTCTCAACTTGCATGACCTCTATCTTGCTGAAAATTAATTTGACCTCTTTCAGCGAATGGATATTTCTGAACTTTAATTTGATTTCTTTTTTCTAAATTTCTTCGATCTTCTTTTCATAACAAAAGAGCATAGACTCTCCCTACTGAGGGTAGATCCTCTTTTTTCACAATATTAAGTTTGATGGACTCATATTCTGAGGATATTCTTCATAAGAGATCAAACACTTCACACTTCAATATCAACCATACATTCCTTAATGCAGTAGTTGCACTTATTCTCTACAATATACCTTTGTTCATTCTATAAACCACATAATTCCCTATAGTATTCACTTATGGATCTATCCCCTTGGCAACAATTCCTTATCATCTCAAGAATCTCATACTCCTTGGTGATATTGTGTTGTTAGGAGTATGACTCTTCTACTTCAGTGGACTCCATATACATGAATGTCTTGCTGATCATGAGAGTCATATATTATATCAACTAAGAACTCACTAATGCATCATCCTTAGATCATCGTTTAAATTCTGCACTGTCTTCGTTCGGTCGATTCTGATTTTTGCCAATAAGTGCTAGTTTTCCTCTAGATTTCAGGACAAGTTCGATTGATCTTGCCAATTCCCTATAATTTCCACCCTCAAGTCGAATGTTTATAGTCTAAAAAAGCTCATGGAAGGACGACTCAAAGAAGAATCCCAAGTCGCCACGTATGATAATGAACATAATGTATTCTCACAAACAGATGTCGGGCAAATTCTCTTTAGATATATTTTGTACCTTTTTGTCTTGTTGCTGCACTTACCAATTCTTGTGTCTTCGTGCGTGGATCAGCCTCATAGGCTCTGATACCATGTTGAATTTGACGAAGATTAAATAACATAACATTGAGATATTGATGGAAGATGAAATCGGGTGTGCAGGTTCACCGATAGCTACCATCTCCTTTCTCTTTCTTCTTCTATCTTACACGCTACAATCAGCTGGTTGGGTTTTTACTTTTATAAACAACATTATACTAATTTATTACCAAAGTGTCATTAATGAAATATAATTGAAAGGCACTTTTAAAAACAAAACTAAAGATAGGGCACTACACTAAGTACAATAATGAAATAAAAGGAAAAAATCACAGCAACATATCTGCCTTGCTTCACACATTACACGATGACTTCACTTCATGATTCCATATCTTAACATTTAAGTCCGGATTTGATGATAGAGAAAACCATGAGCTGGTCCTCTCTTTAGTGTGAAAGAGTATCAAGAACTAGATTCCCCATGCCTCTTTTGCACTGGAACTTGAAATCATACTTGAGAAGCTTAGAGATCCACCTTTGTTGCTATTAGGTTGTGATCCTTTCCTTCAAAATAAACTTCAAACTGTTGTGGTCGGTTTTTAAAGTAAATCTTCTCAAAAGTAAATACGTTCCCAAATTGTTAAGACTAGGACGATGGTGAGTAATTCCTTGTCATATGTCAAGTCACTCCTCTTGTAAGGTGATATGGCTTTGCTCATGTATGCAAATTGATGCTCCTCTTCCATAAGATAACCCGTACTCCAATGTGGCCTGCAATAGTCTCGACCACAAACTCTTTGGTGAAGTCTAATAATGTAAGAATGAGTGCAGTCGTCATCACCAACTTCAGCTTCTCAAAGTTTTCTTGGGCTTTTGGAGATCATGTGAAGGAGTCTCTTCACAAGTCCATCAAGGGCTTTATAAGAAAACTATAACCCCTAGATGAAGCACCTATGCTACCTTGTAAGTCCATGAAGCCTTGGAATGACAACAATCTTCACTTTAGATCAAGAGAGCATATCTTGTACCTTGGACATATCAGCCTTAACGCCTTCTCTTGAGATAATATGCCCATGAAAAGAACACTTGGACATCTTCACGTACAAATGATTAGCCCGAAGTAGTTATAAGACTTCCCTTTTTTTCTTGCATGCAATGTTGTTGATGGGTTTCCTTAGCTTGTTAAAGAGAAAACTATTTATTATCTGTTTGTGTTTGTTACCCATTTTACAAAACGTGTTATTCTTCAATGCAGGACATGTATTTGACACCATAAGCCTTTTCTATTTACTTAGCTTTGTCTTCAAATTTCAGGATTCAATGTGTAGTATAAAATGGATGTTGTTCTGTCTCTTTTAGTTACCAATGTATGTTATCAGTCTTCATAGAAGTTTGCCAACATATTGCTTTTTATAGCATGACTAGTTGCACAAAAGGTCTTTCTATCATTTCAAGTTGAACTGGGAACAATTTTTTTCTTTTTTCATAGTAGGAAGCCAAATAGCACCTAATCTTAAATAATACTTGGTATTGTTTATCTTGCTGGTACTTTATTTCCAGGCTGTTAGCCATCTTCTGGGCAATCTGCTTGATGTTCTTCAGGAGGTGCAGTTGGCAAAGTTGCAGTCGCCATGCTTAGTGCTAGCAAGTTTTGACTCTCCATCAGGTAAGCACCTTCTACTCTCACACTCTCCCCATTATGCTCAATATTCTTCATAGATCCACTCCATGACATTCGTAGCAAATCTTGTTAATGAAAGCCTAATCAATTTCCTTCCACCTATATGGATTCACATCAAATGGAATACAGAAGAATGATTATAAATAAACTTGTGACATTTCTGCATTGCACTCCTATGTAATGTAAACACATGAAGTTCATACTAATGATTGATGTTTTGCCTCAAGCATCTTACGAGCTACTCTAAAATTTTTGCATTATCATTAATGAATTGAACAACATTTGACATACCTACATCCTTAACAACTTCCTAAAAAATAACGAGTAAATTATATGCAGTTTTATCAATATGGGATAAGTAAATTACATACCTACATTCTTCAAAAAGAAAAAAGACTTTTTAGAAGTTACGAATCACGAAATTAGTAAAACCTCCAAAGTTTTGAAGTGAAAAATCGAGGAGAATGCAAAAGAAAAGGGGTATACCACAGATTTGACAAAAGCCCTATAGATGGAGAGTTGGATTTGGGTGATAATTGAGAATCATGTGAATAAACTATGAAATCAACAAGAACAAGAATAAGAAAAGGATTTGCGAGAAAGGGTTTGATGTGAAAAAGGGTTTGGAGAAAAAGCAGAAATGATTTCCGTAACTTCGGATTTTTCAGAATTTATACCCAAAAAATTCAGCATCAACTCGTATGATACGATACGATACAATCCCGTATCATACAATATAGTACGATATGGCATGATAAATCACATAGTGTGATACTTGTGCCTATATCGTACCGTATATACATACGATATCAATACAATCGTGTCGTATTGTATCGTACAATATGATATGATTTTTATAATATTGTGGTATACTTTTAGTGGGTAGGAGAAAAAACAAAGGAGATTGAGGATACATGTTTTAAATTATGGTACTCAGGTAAGAAAAGGCTCGAAACAGAGTTGGTATTATCATAAATAAATATTTAAATGATATAGTGACTGAATCATGACATTGAAATTAGTGTTAGAAGTAGAGGTTTTGAATATAGTTTGTGCTTACGCACTCCAAGTAGGACTAAATGGACATGTCGGTAAAGAGGCATTAGGATAAGGTATTTATGGAAACTTTGGTTTTGGGGATATAAATGAGGAAGGTAGGGAGATTTTAAATTTTGCTAATTGATCTCTTTATATTCAATACAATCTTTTAAAAAACGAGATGCACATTTAATTGCTTATAAGAGTGGCTTATCACAAACACAAATTGATTATTTTATTTGTAGAAAAAAAGATAGAATGTGTTGTAAAGATTGCAAGGTAATTGTAGGAGAAAGCTTAACCACCCAACATTGACTTTTAGTTATTGATTTATAAGTAAAAAAATGGATAAAGAAGAGAAGAGTACATCGAGCTATTTAGACTAAATGGTGGAACCTCAAAAGCGAAAAAGAAGATATTTTTATGCAATATGGCTATATATATTAGGAATTATGTACCGGCACAGAAAGATGTGTTATGTGAAAAGAGTGCATCGATTGGAATTATGTTGGTACCTTGTGATATGTGGGCTATATATATTAGAAAAGTGGCAAAAGATGTGTTAGGTGAATCTAAGGGAGGTGTACCGACATGAAAAGAAGCTTGGTGGTGGAGTGAAGTAGTGTAAAATACAATCAAGGCAAAGAGGGTATGCTACAAATTATATTATGCTAAGAAAACTAGTGAAACTTTAGAGGCTTATAAAAAAGCAAAGAAGGAAGAGAAAAATATCGTCAGTGAAGCAAAACCTAAAATTTGGGAGGATTTATATAAAAAACTAACGCAAAGGAGGGTAAAAGAGATATTTTTAGAATAGCTAGTGCTGGAGATAAGAAAACTAAGGATCTTAATTCTATTCGAGGATTAGAAAATTCTAGTGGCAAATGATGATATAAGAAATAGATGAAAAAGTATTTTTATAAGCTTTTTTATGAAAATAAAGATGTTAGTATTAGCTTAGGAGAGTTAGCTAAATCAGAAAAGTATATAGACCACAATTTCTACCGATGTATTCAAAAGAATGAAGTGAAAGAGGCTCTTAAACATATGAAGAGTGGTAAATCGGTAGGACCAGATAATATTCCTATAAAAGTTTAGAAAATACTGGGAGAAACATGAATCACTTGGCTCACAAGACTATTTAATGAAATATAGAGAAACCAAAAGATGCTCGAGGAATGGAGAGCGAGTACACTTATACCCATATATAAGAACAAGGAAGACATTCAGAATTGTGCGAATTATTGGGATATCAAGTTAATGAGCCATACCTTGAAATTATGGGAGAAGTATCAAGTACAATAAAAAACCAATTCGGATTCATGCCAAGCAGATCTACTGTTGAAGCGATTCACCTTTTGGGATGTCTTATAAAATATTTTAGAGGAAAAAAGAAAGACCTTCACATGATATTTATTGATATAGAAAAAACTTATGATAGGATATTGAGGGAGGTTTTTTGGATAACCTTGAAAAAAAGAGGTATCTCATTAACATACATAAACCTTATTAGAGATGTGTACGTGTTGAAGATTGAATTAATATTTATATTTTTGTAATTAGAATTATGTAAGTGGGTTGGATGGATCCCAATGGATCAGAATCTGGTCCATTGGGAGCTGAGTATAATTAGTTTCATTAATCAAGGACAGTTTAGTCTTTCAAGTTAGAAACCTGTATAAATAATGCCCTAAGTGTACTTAGTGTGTTAAGCAAAGAAATAAAGAGAGAGGCTACGACAACTATGGTGGCACCGACTCCCTGTTTCAAGGATTTCGTCCATTGATGAGTGTGTTAATGATTTTCTGGATATGTGAGTTAATTTTCTACATGGTATGAGAGCCTAATCACGTGGATTAGCGTGTGTTTGAGCAAGACTCAAGCCTATAATCATCTAAGACAGCAAAAAAAAGGTTATTGGCACAGATTTGTGTTGTCTAATTTTCAACAGGTCAGTCTATTTTAATGTTTCCAACATTATCAGTGTCCTAAAAACTAGAAAAATAGAAGGTTACGATCAACCCTAGAGAAAAGGGATAAATTTGATCATGACGGATAAAGGCAAGATGGGAGATAGCTGTGACAAAAGTTCTTCAAACAAAGGTGAGGTGTTTCAAATCACAAACCTTAAGTTAGATGGCAAGAACTACCTTTAATGAGCTAGAATAATTAAACTAGCTGTGATGGCAAGGGGGCATTGGGATTATCTAACTAGAGACATTTTCCACCCCCTACAACAGATCCTCTTTATTCATGATGGCGTAGAGAAAATGCATTTGCTAGTGCTTGACTTATACAATTAATGGTACCATCGATTGACAACATGTTCATGTTTCTAGAATCAACAATATACATTTGGTTGATAGTTCAGGAGGCCTATGCTCAAAGAAAATATAACAAAGAAATATGATATCATTGAAAGGATTCAAAAATGTAGACAAGGAAGTAGATCTATAATTGAGTATTATGCAGAACTTAAAGGTTTATGGGAGGAATTACAACTTTATTCTAAGACAAAAGGTCAAAGTTGCATGCAAGAGCGCAATGAAGAATTTGAAGAGCGGAAAGTGTTTAATCTTTTGTGGGATATCTCACCTGAATATGAGGTTGGAAAAAATAACATCTTTAGTAGAGAAGAACTTCCCTCCTTGAGCAGAGTGTATTCTCTTTTACTGCGGGAAGAAGATAGGAAATACCACGAGAAAGAAATCAAGATTAATTCATAGATCACTGCTTTTGTGGGCAATAATACTTCTAAGTTCTAACTCATTGTCTCGTGGTAGAGGATGATATGGAGGATATGGACATGGCAGAGGTAGATCACTATTTACATCTGAAGAAAGAGACAAACTAACTTTCTCTCATTGTGGAAAATCATGACATACAAAGGAGACATGTTGGGAACTGATGGACAGACCTACTTATTACCAGAATAAGCCCAATCAAGCCTTCTTCAACAGTGACCAAAGTGAAAAACATAATAGTGAAAGCAATGCAAATTCATTTGCCGACATGAAGAAAGAGATTGAGATGCTTAAAGCTCGTCTGGTTGATTCGCAGATTGCATCCACATCCTCTAATGTTGATTCTCAAGCTACTATAGCATATCCATTCTTATTCATAGCTAAGGGTAATGTAATCATTTCTCATTTCAGGATATGGGTAATTGACTCTGGTGCTATAGATCATATGGTTGGTAGACGAGATTTCTTTGATTGACTCAAGGAAAAATTAATATTAAGTTGTCCAATGGATCACATACTCCTATCATTGAAAAAGGAAATATCATTACACCTTTTGGAATATTGAAAAATGTCTTACATGTTTCAAACATTTCAGTCAATTTATTATCAGTTTTTGCCATGATACATGATCTAAAATATTGTGTAATCTTTGATTCTACTGGATGTTTCTTTGAGGAACTGAGGACGTAAAGAATCTTTGGTCAAGGAAACTTGAGGCGAGGTCTCTATATCTATGAGGAAGCAAAAGGAACAACTATACAATCAATAGTCATCACAGAAAAGCCAAAGGTTGCAAGTGGTAGAAGAGGAAGGGCTAGAGGAAGATCTTATTCTGGCATAAAGTCGTTTTTTCCTCTTAGTACTACATCTAGTGCTCAACTTGGAATTCATGTTGGTATGACTTCAGAGTAATTGCAAGAGCAAACAAACCTTACAATGGGAATTGGTTTTATGATGCATGCATTATATTTAATGCAACAAATTATTTTCATTTTTAAGTAATGACAGATGCCATTGCTAATATTGGTTCAGGGTATAAGGTGTTATTTTATAAAAAATCGAGAGAGAAATTATTAGATAAGACTGTCCTTGAAATCAAAGAATATTATTCGATTTTGAGAGTCATGGAAGGAGACAAGATATACTATCATGACAGACAAATGGACAGTTAGGCGAGAAAGGACTGCCTAAAAGACTTATGTTTTTTAGATCCCTAGACATGTCAGAGGAACGACATACTGTTGGGGTTCTTAGACAAGAATTTAATAAGGTGATATTAGAGGTTGTGCTTGAGAATGCAGTCCTATTAATTGTAAATAATGTAGCTAACTATAAAAGAATTAGTTGATACTTATGGGACTTTTTATTGGACACTATGTTGAACCAATTGTCTAGATCTCATCCTAGAGGATATTGGAGAGAGAGATGAGGTGAAGGCAACAATTAAGTTTTGTCGAGATATCACAAAATTTATCGATAACCACACTTTTGTATTATATATGATGAGGAGATATATAAATGGTGCAGAGCTCTTTTGTACTACTGCTACTCGGTTTGCAACTAATTTCTTATCAGTATAAAGTATTGTCAAACAAAAGTAAGCCTTAAAGAGAAGGTTTTCCTCATATGAGTGGCAATAGTTCGCAGAGTTGCATCAAAATGGAAGAAATAAAAAATTAAATGAGATTTCAGAGACAGTTTTTAGGAGTACATTTTGAAACTCGTGTGTTAGTTTTGAAACTCGTGTGTTAGATTATTAAGGATCACATGTCCTTTAATCAAAGTTTTGAAATTGGCTGATAGTGATGATAAGCCATCTATGAGCTATCTTTATGAACCATCAATAGGGCAAAGGAAGCTATTAGAAGCAATTTTATGGAAGAAAGAGAGATTATGTGCCCGTGTGAAATTTATATGCACTCAGGTCGTGGATCCGATACTAAATCTAGACCTGTTCGGTATTAGATACAACTTTTACTGGTCTTGAATCGAGACCTAGGCCTATGTCTGGATCCAATTTGATCTCATCCAGAGGATATTAGAGAGATGGATGAGGTTAAGACAACTTAGTGTCGTCAAGATATCATATAAAGTATTCATATGGTCCAAAGCTCTTTTGCATAATTGTTACTCGTTTTGCAACTAATTTCTTATCAATATAGAGTATTGTTAAATAAAAGTAAGCCTTGAAAATAATGTTTTTCTCGTATGAGTGATAATAGTTTGCGGAGTTGCCTTAAAATAGAAGAAATAAAAATTGAATGAGATTTCAGAGAGTTTTTAGAAATACATTTTGGAACTCATGTGTTAGACTATTAAGGATCACATGTCCTTTAGTCAAAGTTTTGAGATTGGCTGACAGCTGAGATAAGCCATCTATGAGCTATCTTTATAAAGCAATTGTTAGGGATAAAGAAGCTATTAGAAGCAATTTTAATGGAAAAAAGAGAGATTATATGCCCATGTGTAATATTATTGATAATAGATGAAATAAACAGTTGCATCAGCATATCCCATCTCGTTCATGGTAATGGGTAATATGTCTTCTTCTCAATCAAGAATTTCGGTAATCAATTCGGGTGCCATAGACCATATGGTTGGATATAGAAAATTTTTCCATGAATATCATACAATGCATGAAAAAAATCAAAAATTAAGTTGGTTGATGGCTCTTATACTCCTATAGTAGAAGAAGGGAGTATAATTACCTCTATCGAGATACTCAATAATTTTCTACATGTCCCTAGTATTTCAATTAATTTATTTTTCATATATGCCCTAACTAAAGTTCTAAAATGCTAAGTAATCCTTCGACCTGCTGGTTGTGTATTTTAGGAACTTAAGATGGGGATGATATTTGGTGAAGGTAGTGAGAAGAAAGGGCTTTATTTCTATGAGGAGACAAGAAGGAAAGATACAAAAGATCTATCTACCTTCATGGCAGCAAATCGACAAGTAGTACTTTGGCATCATAGATCAGGGCATTTGCTACTATTAAAAATAAAGAAATTGTTACCCGGATTAGCTAGTGATTGTGACTTTACTTTACATTGTCATACTTGTCAAAAGGCTAAGTACCATCGTGTGTCATTTCCTATCAATAAATCAAGGGCCTTAAAACCATTTAAAATTGTTCGTTATAATGCTTGGGCTCTATGTTCTACCACTTCTTTATATGGTTATAGATATTTCATATCGTTTATTGATGACTACCCGATTTATTATGATTTATCTTATGAAATCCATGAATGAAGTGAAAACTATTCTGCTCGTATTTCATATGTTTGTTCATACACAATTCCAATTGCCAATTAAGATTATGCGTACCGATAATGGAGGATAATTTGTCACATCACTTGCATGCATTTTTTTTGAAATATGGAATACTACATCACACTTTTTGTCCTAATACTCCACAAAATAGAGTTGCTCAAAGGAAAAATCATCATAAACTTTAAGTTGGAAGAACACTATTTCTAGGATATAATGTCCCTAAGTATAATTCTGGAGAAGCTGTCCTAATTGTAGTTTACTTGATAAATCGTATGCCAAGTATGTTACTGGGGTACTCCATATTTCATTCCCTATGTCCTAGTCAAAAATAATTTCATATGCTCTTGAGAGTATTTGGTAGTACTTGCTTTATTCATGTGTGGGAACTTAAGAGATAAATTGGATGCGAGGACAATTAAATGCATTTTTATGGGATACGCACCCACCCAAAAGGGTTATAAATGTTATAACCTAGTGAAAAAAGGACTTACGTCACGATGGATGTGACATTTAATAATGAGATTTCTTTTTATATTACAAAGAATAGAGATGCATCAAACATATATCATCTACAGTGGTTCTACCTATCTTACTAAATCTGATGAAGACAAAGGGCTACAGATTGTACATAAAGAACCAGCTACAAACAAAGTTTTGAAGACATACCCGATAAGTCGTCATGCCTGATCCTAATGCTAATCTTGACCCAAATCTTTCTCCTGATTAAATTCCACTAGTTTTTAAGGTAAATCCTTTAATTTCTTTTTTTGATCCTTTTGATGATCTGCCTATTTCCCTAAGGAAAGGAAAATATGGGACAATTAAATATCATATTAGTCAATGTGTCCTCTATTCTTCTAAAAGAATATCAAATGTTTGTGATGAATGCAGAAGCCTATTCTATTACAAAGCACTTTGAAGAAGCCAACAATGTTCCAGAATGGAGAGAAACAATGACCGATGAATTGCAACATTAAAAAGAACCACACTTGGGAACTTGTAGATCTCCCACTAGGCTGAAAAACAGTGGTTGTAAATGGGTTTATACCATTAAATTCAAGGCAGATAGGTATATAGAGATATCAAAGCTCGATTAGTGACCGAAGGATACAACCAATCAAATGGGATAGGATATATAGAGACATTTGCACCTATAGTCAAGATGAATACTATCCGAGTACTTCTTAGTGTAACAATTAATAAAAGGTGAAAATTATGGCAACTGGACGTAAAAAATGCTTTCTGCAAGGAGATTTATTGGAAGATATATATATATATATATATATATATATATATATATATATATATATATATATATATATAGACCTACCACTTAGCTATGATGATAAAGTGAGATTACAAAAGGTTGCAAAATTAAGGAAATCACTGTATGGGCTAAAACAATCATCAAGAGCATGGTTTAAAAAATTTAGTTAAGGAGTAATCAATCTAAGATTCAAGAGAATCATCAATGATCATATCCTCTTCATAAAATGCAATGATAAGACCTCTTATTAGTAGTGTATTTTGATGATATTTATATTACTGGAGATGATGTAGAGGGTATTGACTCCCTTAAGAAAAGGCTACATAGCTTATTTGACTAAAAGGATCTGGGCAATTTACATTACTTTCTTGGGATTAAAATGGTATGTTGCAATAAATGAATATTTGCATGTCAAAAGAAATATATTTTAGATTTATTGGAAGAGACAAAGATGTTGGAATGTCGGGTGTGTGTTCTCATTGAATCAAATAAAAGGTCAAGTGATAGAGATAAAAAGATGTATAAAGATATTGATACATATCAGAGACTAGCTGGTAAGTTAATATACCTTACCATCACAAGGCCTAATATTAGTTTTGTTGTGAGTTATGTTAGCAGGTTGATGCATGCTCCAACAAGACAATACATTAATGCTGTGTTCCAACAATACCTCAATTTAAGATAAAAAATCTACCTTAGGTTACTTTGCATGTGTAGGAAAAATATTGTCTCGTGAAAAAGTAAGAAACAGTCAGCGGTGGCGAGGTAAATATCGAGCTATTGCACTTGATATATGTGAAGGCCTATGGATTTTATCTCTCATGGAGGAAATCAGTATCAGAATATAGGAATTGCTAAGAGAGATGAAAAATTTAGGAAAAGAATAAAGAAGAGATTAGTACGTGATGATTGTCTCCATTGGAAAAACAACATGAAGAAAGTTTATAGAAAAGAGAATTGCTGTACTCTGATCTGAAGAAGATCGAACGAGGAGTAAGGCGACATTTTTAGGATGACATCACAGTAGTAGTTTTGGATCACAATCCTATAAGCAAAAGCAAGCTCGAACGGGACCAGTTTTGATGTTTCTGTTAGAGGCGATGGGAGAACAGCTGCTGCACATTCTTTAGCTTCGTCTGCCACATCTCCAGCTAGCTGTATTGATTGAAGACGATGAAGATACGCTGCACCAATCAGAGCAGACTGATTTCGGCAACTTCCCACAGCAGTCGATCGACTGATTTGGAAGGCCATGTACAGCTGCCAGAACCAGCAACACCCACTTACCTTTTCAGCATAAACAACAACAGACATTGGTCCCAGTTTGGAAGGCTTTCAGCAACAATTCATTACCTTTTTACGTTAAGCTACAACAAGGGAAGTTGCCTTGTCTGATCCTACATCCAATAGGCAACTTGTGGCCTATAAAAGGGGCACAAGAAGGCTGCAAGGGCATCAACCATTCACCGCTAAAAACCAGCCCGTGAACAGTAGAAAAGAGAGAGAGAAAGAGATGAGAGGATGTCAATATTAGAAAAGAAAAGAAAAAAAAACCCCGAATTGAAACCAAAAAGAGAGTTTTTCAATGAGTTGCTTAATTCATATCGTGAATTCCAAAATCAAGCACATGCTACTCTGAAACGTTGAAAGCAAAGGAACGATGGGATAAGCATGGCATGGAAGGCAAAGACAGCAAGCTACAAGAGCAGAATGACTTAGGTTCCAAGCGCTGAAAGCAGATAACCAAGAGGCATATTTGAGGATGGTTGAAGAGAGAAAAAAATGAAAGGTTGACCACCCTCCTTGGGAAAACCAATGAGCTGCACCCATCTCGACATCTCTGGGTGGGCAATAGCCCACGTATAACAAAGAATGTTCTTGCAAAATAATTTGTGAGATTTGGTGGTGAAGTCATAGCAAATGAACAAGTTAAGATCACGGTTAAATCTGTGACTAACATTGCAGAGACGTATGACAACTTCATCTGT
This sequence comes from Brasenia schreberi, assembly GCA_036023115.1. Classification (NCBI taxonomy): domain Eukaryota; kingdom Viridiplantae; phylum Streptophyta; class Magnoliopsida; order Nymphaeales; family Cabombaceae; genus Brasenia; species Brasenia schreberi. The sequence goes on from JAYKKT010000072.1 coordinate 21,342,556, forward strand.
GCAACTTTGGATTGGTGGCCTCCTACCAGGTGTGATTACAATCAGTGTCCATGGGAACTATCATTTGTTCTGAATTTGAATGTGTAGAAACGATCTGACCAAGAACTCAAAAAGGATGTAGCTGAAGAGGATGATGATGGCAGAGAAGAAGAAAGAGACTTCAACTGTTTGATGAAATGTTTCACAGAGACTTCACTCTGCAGGACAAGTGTTCGATGAAATGTCTAAGAGAAATATTCAACTGCACATCAAGTGTTTGATGAAATACCTAAGAGAGTTGTTTACCTGCATATCAAGTGTTTGCTAAAATGCTCAAGAGGGCTGAAAATTCAGAGAAAAACTTTGAAGAAGGTATGAAGCAAAAGTGATGATTTCTTCATTGGAAAAACAACTGAATGGAAATAAAAGGAAAGATAGAATGCAGAAAATCAGTATTGTTTCACTACACATGCATGACAAATCAAATCATAGAAGAGGTCAGAGGAATTTGATGGTATGGAATATGGCAGTATCACTAAGAAGCATAAAAGTTAAAACCTTGAGTTGCTGAAGTAAACAGCCAGGAGGGCTGAAAAAGCGGTTGCAGCTACCATGTGAAGGGGCGCAGATCGACTAGTATGAGCAGATGTCTGTATTCTGCTATTTGAGTGGTAGAGAGGGCACCCAACCAACACATCGGTGGCAACCACCATGTGAAGGGGCGCAGGAAAAGCTATGTGAAGTGTGTATGGTGGAGTAGTACCTCCTATTACAAAAGATCAGCTTTTTCAAGAGTAGAAGAAACATGACTTTTTGAAGTGTAGCTACCGAATCACTTTATGGAGAAGAAGAAAGAGAGAGGGAGCAACCGACACCCATAGAAGGGTCATGTGCTACCCATGTGTTCTTAATTATTTAAGTTGTTTTACAGAAGCCTTGAAGAAATTACTAGTGCACGTGTGATGAAGAAAGTCATGATGATGATCAGCCAAGAAGGCAGAGGTAATGATGTAGCCAGAGATGCTGCTTGAGATGATCAGCCAGGAGGGCTGAGTTGATGTTGCAACCAGAGATGCTGTTTGAGATGATCAACTAGGATGATTGAGTTGATGTTGCTGCCAGAGATGTTGCTTGAGATGATTAGCTAGGAAGGCTAAGTTTATATTGCAGCCAGAGATGCTGCTTGAGATGATCAACCAGGATGACTGAGTTGATGTTGCAGCCAGAGATGCTGCTTGAGATGATTAGCTAGGAAGGTTAAGTTTATATTACAGCCAGAAACGCTGCTTAATATGATCAGTCAGGAAGGTTGAGTTGAAGATATTGCAGCCAAAGAAGTTGTTGAAGATTAAACCAGTGATGAAGACAGATGAAGAATGTTGCAGACAATTGAAGATTTTTTTGGCAAGTTTGGAGTTCGACGTATCTCACTCCCAACTTGAGGGGGGGTGTTAAGAATATGAGTATAGCGTCAGTTTTAGTACATATAATGTCTTAGGACAGTAAAATTGATGTTTAGAGTATTATTGTAATTGTTCGAAGTCGTAAGGGCATTTTGGTAATTTTCTGTACTAGGGGGTATTTTGGTCATTTTACGTTTTATAACTCCTTATATAAGGGTTGATAAGTTGTATTAGGGTTAAGAGTCTGTGATTAAGAAAGAGAGAGAAAGAGGCCTTTGATCTTCACATTTCCTCTACAATGTTTGTTTATGTTTCTAATTTTAATCTCCGCTGCGCAACTATGTTTTTCAATAGTGAAGGCCTATGGATTTCATCTCTCATGGAGGAAATCAGTATCAGAATAAATACTGCTATCCATTTCTTAACATACAATAAGGCAACCATATAGATCGCCTCAAATCTGGTATATCATGAGAAGACGAAACATATTGAAGTAAGCTGTTACTTTATTAGAGAAAAGATCACTAAGGGGTCGTCAAACTCATATATGTACGATCAGAGGACGAATCATTAAACTTATTGACAAAGTCAGTGACTACAATGGCTTGAAGAGAGGTCTTAGCAAGTTGGGAGTAACGAGCATCCTACACCCAACATGAGGGGGTGTGTTAAAAATGACTTGGATCTAGACTCATTTGGATCTATTCTAGTTTGGATCCAAGAGTTGTTACGAAGAATATCTTTAGTATATGGGTGTTTTAGTCCTTTTATTTTTTATAATAAAGTATGTAACCCACTAGGTTGCTTTGGGGCGTCCCCGCCTAGCGACATGCTGCAGAGCCCGAATGCAGTAAGAAGTAAGCAAGGGCCACTACATTTTCGCTTGAATGTAGTGAATCAATTGCAGAGAGGGTTCCCACATCATGGACGGGTGTGGGTAAAGAAGTTAGTCCCGCTACATTGTCGCCCGAATGTAGTGAAATTTTTTTAAAGAGGGTCTCTGCATTTTGATTATGGACGGATGCGGGGGGTAAGGAAGTTAGTCCTAGATAATAAGATTCGTATCGGTTCTTGGAATATCGGAACATTATCGGGTAAGCTAATGGAGGTGGTAGATACTATGATTCGAAGAAAGATTCATATTCTATGTTTACAAGAGACAAAATGGGTTGGAGAAAAAGCAAAGGAGATAGAGGATACAGGTTTTAAATTATGGTACTCAGGTAAAGAAAAGGCTCGAAATGGAGTTGGTATTATCATAAATAAAGATTTAAACGAGAGTGTAGTAGACATACAACGATATAGCGACCGAATCATGACGTTGAAATTAGTGTTAGGAGCAGAGGTTTTGAATATAGTTTGTGCTTACGCACCCTAAGTAGGACTAGAAGATAGTATAAAGAGTTTTTTGGGAAGAGTTAGATAAGGTGTTTCAAAAGATTCCACAAAGGGAGATGATTTGTTTAGGAGGAGATTTAAATGAACATGTCGGTAAAGAGGCATTAGGATATCAAGGGATTCATGGAAACTTTGGTTTTGGGGATATAAATGAGGAAGGTAGGGAGATTTTAAATTTTGCTATGGCATTTGATCTCCTTATAGTCAATACAATCTTCAAAAAATGAGATGCACATTTAATTACTTATAAGAGTGGCTTATCACAAACATAAATTGATTACTTTATTTGTAGAAAAAGATAGAGCGTGTTGTAAAGATTGTAAGGTAATTCCAGGAGAAAGCCTAACCACCCAACATCGACTTTTATTTATGGATTTATAAATAAAAAAATGGACAAAGACGAAAAGAGTGCATCGAGCTATTCAGACTAAATGGTGGAACCTCAAAAGCGAGAAAGAAGATATATTTAAACAGAAAGTCCTTGAAGGAGATGTTTGGAATTATGTTGGCACACCCTCTGATATGTGGAACAATATGGCTATACATATTAGGAAAGTGGCGAAAGATGTGTTAGGGGTATCTAAGGAAGGTGTACCGTCACAAAAAGAAGCTTGGTGGTGGAGTGAAGTAGTACAAAATAAAATCAAGGCAAAGAGGGTATGTTACAAATTACATTATGCTAAGAAAACTAGTGAAACTTTAAAAGCTTATAAGAAAGCAAAGAAGGAAGCAAAAAAGGCCGCTAGTGAAGCAAAAGCTAAGATTTGGGAGGACTTATATAAAAAACTCAACTCAAAGGAGGGTGAAAGAGATATTTTTAGGATAGCTAGGGCTAGAGATAAGAAAACTAAAGATCTTAATTATGTTAGATGCATAAAAGACGAGGATGAAAAAATTCTAGTGGCAAATGATGATATAAGAAATAGATGGAAAAACTATTTTTATAATCTTTTTAATGAAAATAAAGATTTTAGTATTAGTTTGGGAGATTTAGCCAAGTCAGAAAAGTATATAAACCACAATTTCTACTGACGTATTCAAAAGAATGTAGTCAAAGAGGCTCTTAAACATATGAAGGGTGGTAAATCGGTAGGACCAGATAATATTCCTATAGAAGTTTGGAAAATACTAGGAGAAATAGGAATCACTTGGCTCACAATACTATTTAATGAAATATGGAAAAACCAAAAGATGCCCGAGGAATGGAAAGCAAGTACACTTATACCCATATATAAGAACAAGGGAGACATTTAAAATTGTGCGAATTATCGAGGTATCAAGTTAATGAGTCATACTATGAAATTATGGGAAAGAACTATCAAACGTAGGTTAAGACGAGTATCAAGTACAACAGAGAATCAATTTGGATTCATGCCAGGCAGATCTACTATTGAAGCGATTCACCTTTTGAGACATCTTATGGAACATTTTAGAGCAAAAAAGAAAGACCTTCACATGATATTTATTGATCTAGAAAAAGTTTATGATAGGGTACCGAGAGAGGTTCTCTGGAGAACTTTGGAAAAAAGAGGTATTCCTTTGACATATATTAACCTTATAAGAGACATGTATGATGGTGCAAAAACATGTGTGAGGACTCATGAAGGAACGACGGACTTCTTTGAAGTTAATATTGGGTTACATCAAGGATCAACTTTAAGTCCATACTTATTTATAATGGTGATGGATGAGTTAACAAAACATATTCAAGATGAAGTACCTTGGTGTATGTTATTTGCACATGACATTGTATTAGTGGAGGAGTTTAAGGAAAAAGTTAATAGAAAATTGGAACTATGTTAAGAGACATTAGAAAGCAAAGGCCTCCGACTTAGTAGAACAAAGACAGAATATATGATATGTAAGTTTGATCATTTGGTTACTTCAGAGGACATAGAAATTAAAATTGGCACACATTGCATTCCCCAAAAGGAAAGTTTTAAATACGTAGGGTCAATTTTTCAGAGTGGGAAGAATTGATGGAGATTTTACGCATAGAATTAATGCTGGTTGGTTAAAATGGAGAGGAGCATAAGGTATTCTTTGTGATAAGAAGATACCATTAAAATTAAAAGGTAAATATTATAGAGCAGCAATTAGGCCTGCCGTGTTTTATGGTTCTGAGTGTTGGGCAGTTAATCATCAACATGTAGAAAAGATGTTTGTGACAGAAATGAAGATGTTGAGATGGATGAGTGGTCATACAAGAAAAGACCGTATACATAATGAGGTTATTAGAAACAAATTAGGAGTGGCGGCAATAGAGGATAAAATGAGAGAACATCGTTTAAGATGGTTTGGACATATAGAAAGAAGATCAAAAGAAGAACTTCTAAGAAGGTTAGAAAAACTAAATTTGGAAAGTATTAAAAGAGGTAGAGGACGACCACAAAAGTGTTGGAAAGAAACAATAAAGAATGATCTAGCTTATTGGGAGTTAACTGCTAACATGGCACACAATAGGGATATGTGGAAACAAAGAATCCATGTAGCCGACCCCGTCTAGTATGGGAAAAGGCTTAGTTGTTGTTGTTGTTGTTGTATCCAAACTGAATCTTAATTAGATTGTGAACCATAGGGAAAATAGATGGTATTTCTGCCTTTGATTTCATAAGGTAAACAAATGTGAGTCTGGAATAGTCATCAATAAAAGTAACAAAGTACTTAAAATTGCCTAAAGAAGGTGTCAAACATAGACCCCATACATCAAAATGTATTAACTCAAATGGAACTGATGACTTAGAGTTACTACTAAGAAATGAGGTTCTATGGTGTTTAGCTGTCTGACATACATCACATTGAATAACCATGTCTTTTGGAATTACAAAAGGAACAAACTCATGAATCTTAGACACAGGCAGATGTCCTAATCTACTATGCCAAAGTCTTATTTCTTCTTTTGCTGGAGTAGCTGTCAATGCTCTTCTCTGTATTGTAGGATGTGGACTAGGAAGTAGATATAACCCATTTTTTAATTCACCACGTCCAAAGGTTCTTCCCATCCTCAGATCTTGAAACATATAGCCAGATGGAGAAAATGTGATTGAACAATTGATGTCTCTAACCAAAGAGCTTACAGAAAGTAAATTTACTGGAAATTTGGGAATGTATATCACTGAATTAAGTGTAAAGTTCTTCTCTTTAATTTCTCCTGAATGAAGGAACCATTGGCCATCTTTACATATTGAGGTGTAAGAGTAACTTTATATTCTTTAAAACCAGATTTATCTCCTACCATATGATCTGTATCCCCTGAGTCAATCACCCAATAATTTGAATATACATATTTTTTTCTAAAAAAATTACCACTAATACTATAGGAAGTGGGCTGGTTCATTTCAGACTTTGAAGATGATGTTGAAGGATGATCACGAAGTCGACTTTCTATCTCTGCAAGTTGTTTTTTGAGTTCAGCCATTTCATCTATAGGATTTTGTTCTGACTTTTCTTTTTCTGATATAGCAGCCACATGACTACCATCATTTTTGTACTCTACAGGTTTTCTAATAATTTCTCAGCAATGTTCTTTTGTATGTCTTCTTTTCCCACAATGTGTACATTGGAGCTTATTTCTATCATCATAATTCTGTGATCTTCCTCTTTCATGACCTCTTCCTGAATCTCTACCTCTCTGATAACTCATATTGCCTCTACCCACAAATGCAGATTTTTCAGTTTGGGTATGTTCTCCTTTTTCCAAGCTTTTTCTGTTTTCATCTCTTAGTAAGAGTGAGTATACCGTCCCCAGTCATGGCGGATCTTCTTTACTGGGAATATTCAACTTGATTGAGTCTTCTGGTGAGACTCCGCAAAGTAAATCAAACACTTTCCGAATTTCACTTTCTACTTTTCTTTCTTTCATATAATGGCTGTATTTATTCTCCACAAAAATATCTCCGTTCATTCTATAATTCTTTTAATTCTCCATAATACTCACTAACTGATCTAGTACCTTATCCACACCTTATTTTCTCAATAATCTCATATTCTTTTGCTATATTACTTTGTCTTAAAAATGCTTCTTCAACTGCTCCCTAAATCTCTGCAACAAATTCTAAATACATGAATATTTTACTGATAGACTGATTCATTAATTGAAGAAGCCATGAGCTTACTAATGCATCATCTTTGGACCATCTCTCAAAATCTGCATTCTTTGCATCGGGTTGTGGCTGGCTTGGTTTAATCATTGATAGTTTCCCACGTGCACGAAGAACTAGTTTAATTGATCTTGCCCATTCTCTATAATTTCTGCCTTCTAAACGGATATTTGTAATTTGGAATGGCTCTAGTTTCTGTTCGTTGCCACCAATAACTGATTGTTGTTCCTCTTTCATTATTTTCTCCATTGTATATATACTTGTATATAAACTGATTTGTTGTTTCACTTCAATATAGATGAAATACAGTCTGGAGTTGATGTCCCACAATGTGATGCACAATTGCTGTGTTACAGATCAAATTAAATATGCATACCTGATGTAGCAGATCCTTCAATGGTCGCAGTAAATTCTGCGTGTTGTCTTCTTGATGCAAATGAGATAAATTTTTGGCCTATTACGTGTCAGGTTCTGTCTTGCCAAACAATAATGGCCAAAAAACTTGGCCCGTTATATGCCAAAAAAACCAATGCAATATATCAAATTCCCTGTCCAGTCAATGACAGACCAATATAATACCGTGATGATTTTATATCAAATTCTGCCCTGTCCATCCAATGACGGGCTATTGCACTTTAGTAGTGGCTTCCTTCAATGCAACTTTTTACCAGTAATGCGTGTGCAAGCTTTGATACCATCTACAAACGAAAATATATCAGATATACAAATAAGAAATATGAATTAGCTGAGAAGATGGTGGAGGTGCGGTCTGTCTCTGTACAGTCGCCGCCCTCAAATTTCTTTCTTCCTTGCTGCAAATTACAAGTCGACTGATAGGGTTTGAACCCTTAAATATCAGCTTTACAATGATGCTCTAAATTACAAGAATACCATTAATGAAGCTTATTTAAAACTAACTTTAAAAACAAAATAAAGAAAGACATAATGCAGAGGATAAATAACAATGAACAAGATGAATGTGTCCTCTCTTGATATCTCTTCTATTTGGCTGAATGCTTTAACAATATTATATCATGTAAAAGCAAAAAACAATTAGTAGTAACCAGATCAAGTGCAGAGTAGAATATAGAGCAGTGATCGTATTCTACAATACAGGGATATATCATGATACGGACCTACAAATGGTACGTTGTGATTCAGGTATCGATTCAAGTACTGATATGCAATAAAACCATATCGCATTTTTAGGTATCCATTCTAGTACTAATATGTGAAAATCATATCATATTATACTATATGATTTTAATAACTTTGGTTTCGACCGAGCCCTAACATAGTCAAATCTCATCCGAACCCTATCGATATATATATATATATATATATATATATATATATATATTGTTAGAAAACTCTTGAGGAGTACTTTTGATGGTATACTTTTCACGATTAGATTCTACTTCTTCTAGTTACTTCGATTTTGTTGTGGGCCAGCAAGTTGACTTGAATTTGATTGTATTTAAGGACAATTGAGAAGGGACTCTAGTCTAGTTAGGTTCTAAATTTCTAATCACATCAATCATCCTCTTCCTTGTTCAGGCTTGCAATTGGCATTGACTAAATTAGCTCATGTCACACAACTTCCAAATTTCTAATCACATTTTGTCATGAAGCTTACGACTTGCATTTTGAATGCTTTTGTATGACTTCCAAATGTATACTATGCTTTTATAAGCATAAAATTCATATGGATTTTTTTTTCAGACTTGCACTTGACTATCTACAATATCTTTTCGCAGCTGGAGAACTTGAATTGCGAATTAGTTTAATTGGTTGCAACATGGAATGCAGAACAATTCTGGTGTTTGATGCAACTGACCTGAAACGGTAAGTTCAAACATGATTACCATTTGATCCTTCATGATAATATGACACTTGATTTTCAAAATGCCCAGATGACGTTTCTTTTCCAAAAGAACTGGACCCTTTGCTCATGCTTGCCTTTTGTACTTTAAAAATTCTCTTGTGTCAGTGTCTCATGTCCCAAGCAATTTCTAAAGGCATCACAATCTGTTGCTTTTATTTTGCTTGCTTGTGCTGGTTTCCTATAACAATTGCCATGGGACTTTGATCTCTGAAATTTTTGTGGTTGAGAGGAAGTAGATTCATATATTTTGATGCCAATTGTAGATGCGTCTTTTAAAATTCTTGGAACTTCTCTTTTCTCCCACAGCCAAAATAACATTGGGTTTTATGCATTTTGATAATCTTTATTCTGTTTAAGTTGCTGGGAGTGCAGCTTCTTCACCTGACAGAATTATTACTATGGAACAGTGCAGTCTATCCTTCTGAATCAATCCCATCCCAGCTTCTCATTCAAACTGCTGAACAGCCAGCATCAGAATCTCGGTCTTCTGCACAAATTCTGGATGCAATTCAAAATCTGAAATTTGGAAGTTTAAGGATCATTAGGATTTGCCAAGCGGTATCTCAACTTCTTCACAATCAAGTGGCCGACCCTCTCGATAGAATGTCGTAGGAACCTGAGGAAGGATCATAGCTTTCATGTTCTTGTTGTTTTCTTTCTTTTTTTTCGATCATCTTGAAATTTCTGTATGCTGGTGACTCGATGCTGTTGGTGCCACAGCATTTTATGATATCTGTGGGTTTTGAGTTTGAGGTAATTGATAGTCTTGATTATGAAATGTTTTTTTTTTGTTCTTCCTGTGTTTGGTTTCGTGTTCTGGTCCCTTTGACAAAAGAGTTATGTGATATCTCACACTGGGTAATAACAATTCACAATCATTTAAATAAATACTAGCACTTACTAGTCAAAATCTGTCTTGATTAAATGCGCACTTGTCATGTCCACGGTTTCCAGAGACAGAAGGTTGGTTTAGAGGGTGTCCAAATTGGTTGAACCAATTAGATTGGACTGGTTTAGGGCTTGTTCAACAACAATGACAACTAAGCCTTTTCCAATGTCAGATGGGGTCGGCTATATGGATTCTTTGTTTTCATAGAGCCCGATCATGTGCTAGCAGTTAACTCAACATAAGCTGGATTTCTTTATTGTTTATTTCCAACACTTTTTGTGGTCTTTTTCTTCCTATTTTAATATTTTCACAATCTAGTTTCTAATACCTTGCTTCTTTTGGTTATCTTTTTACATGTCCAAACCATCTTAAACCATTTTCTCTCATTTTATTATCTATTGGTGTCACTCCCAAATTGTTTCTAATAACCTCATTATGTATATTGTCTTTCCTTGTCTTTCCTTGTATGACCATTAATCTATGTCAGCATCTTCATTTCTGCAGTGAGTGCTAGTTGGCTACACAGATTCTGTTTCGATTGTGCCAGATTGGTGGGCGTTTAACTCCACAATATAGTAAGGTCATGCTTTAGAAACAAATCACCTATCAACTTTGAAGCCTTCATGGAGAAGTGTTCATTTAATTTCTCATACCATTGTCACCAGAATCTCGTTTAGTCTGTCCAAAGTTTCAAACCACCTCAAGCATGCTTCCTATCTTCTATTGGTGTTGCACCAAGCTTTTGTATGGTCACCTTGTTTTAACGCCAATATTTTCTTGTGTAGTAGCTGCAATCCATCTACACCATTTCTATAATGATCACGTGCTAAACATCTTAACCGGTTGACTGCATAGCATTTCTTGTCTTATTCTTGCTTTGTAATACTCGGCATATTTTCACAATAACACTTGATGCATCTCTCATTTATGCCCAGTTAATATTTGTTTTTTCTGTGACATCTCAACACTTTTGGTATATTTTCGAACATTGACCTTAAGTAATTAAATGCTCTCTCAGGATGCAAATTAGTAGATTTTTAACTTCTATTTAGTTTATTTTACAAATTTTTTTTAACTCGCATTTCATTTTCTCTCTTCATCCTGCTAAGTTGAAACCCTTTGTTTTTAAGGTTTCTCTTGATATTTTGAGTTTTTAACCTTTTTTCCTCGTTTCATCCACCTACACGATGATATTCTGCATGCAACAAAGTACTTAGTGTTGTGCAACTACTTAATGTTCTTTGTTACCAACAATAATTTAAAGAGATACCGGTTTCATGGTATAACTTGTTAACGATATCAAAGAAACCATTTACTTATTTTACTTATATTGTATATCCTGACATAGGCTGTTGCCATGTCCTTCATACTGTTAAGAAGTACCCCTTTTCTCTCAAATGGTTCTCGAAAGTGTTTCACTAGATGCTGATAATGAACTATTCTTCTATGCATTCACCTTGTTCCTTTGTTGCATTTGATACTTGTTTCGACTTTCTCAGCTGGTTTCTATAGCTTCGTGTTATAATGAACCGATGGCTTCCAGTTTGTTGAAGGGATGATTGATCGACACCAAAAGTGTCACTCTTCCTTTTTCCGCTCTTAATATTTTCTTGTTGTTTCATGACAAGTTAACTTTCCAAGGCAACGCAATCGTTTCTTTCTTATCATGGGAATTAGCTTATGAAAATTGAATTGATTTTAATTTATATATATGAGCAGTGGTTTTGAATCTTAAAATTGCTGGTTAGATCTAAATCGGACACATTTCAAAGCCTTTTCTGCAAACAAAATTCTTGTTCAAATTCGATCCTCGATGTGGTTCGTGTCTTATTCTGATGTTTGGCTGCCTTGGGGAGCAGCACCGTACAAAAGTTAAGTAGTTCATCCCCACAAAAAAAGCCGTTGGCATTTTGGGTAATTCATTCGGCAATCCGACAGCTGCTACGGATGTTACTATACATAAAACATACACTTTTCTGATCGATGACACTCACATTGTATATATTACTCATAGAGATGGTTATGAAACTTGATTTTTCGATTCATTTTTCATATAATTTTTAATATGAATGAAAATAGATCGAAAGTGACAATAATGAGAGATAAATAAAGTGAAGATTGGCGAGAGTAGAAAAGTTGCTAGAACAAGGATAAAAGGTTAAGGAGAAGAGTGCACACATGAAGGTCAGAGGAAGACGGTGATGGTGGTATATAACGGTGGTGGAGCTAGTAACGTGAAGGGGGTGTAGGAGAGAGTAAGAGGTAAAGAGAGAGAGATTATAGAGGTTATTTTTTGGAATTTAAAAAAAAAGGTATGTATTTAGTAAAAAGGGATGTTTGAATAACAATTGTCCATATCCTCTCATACAAAAAAAGTAAATCTACATGGGCATGAGCCAATCAAAGAGCACCACTTCATAATAAGGATGATGTGGCAGCAACGTATAGTCATCCCCATCTAAAAACCTGGTGGCCAGCTTTCTTTGGAGGAGAAATACCACCATGCCCTCCAAGTTACTGGGGAATTACGCAATCCATGTGGGAAGCAGTGGTGGCCCGGGGAGGAGCACTTAAATGGCAACAACTTCACGTGTGGGGTACTTATTAAGAATACGTTATCGGAAAAGCATTTCATAATAAAGTTAAGCTTTCCTTCGAACGAGCGTTGTTCACTTTTCCTTTTTCCTCTAAATTCTACCCTCCTTTTAATCACTTCCTCAATTAATTCTCTTTTTATGATGTAAGACAGGAATCAAGGCATTCAGATCAGCGTCAAATATTGGGGTCAACTAGGGAGGTTGGTTCCCAACCCAAGTACAAGTATCTTGATACTATCCTGATACTTAAGCATAATTTATCGATCAGCAACACTACTGAAATGTCTAGGAACAAAAGAATAATTGCAACGACCATACCAGCTAGATAGGGTGCAAACATTTTTTTAAATGTATGCCTTCATAAAGTGTAAGTTCAGTTACCACGTGAAGCTAATGCCTTCCTTGATCCTTGTAAGCTCTCCACGATAAACATAGATCGTGCTTATTTTGTGGATTGCTTTTATAGCCATGAATTGTTCTCTGCAGTCTCTGATAATCACTCCAATGGCATATATTTGTCACTTGGCTTAATAAGTAAATTTATCTTGATACAGCTTGCGTTCAGTTTCACCCATTGGTTGTTGTTCCTTAATCCCATAGAAATCCTCATCCCCTTCTATGCTATTTTATATTCTTCATTTGACTAGGAACTTCTTTTAGGATCTTATCTGTTGCTAGTAATGCTTCTCTTAGTCTCACTTAATTTCTTTGATACCTTAAGTTATACATGTGGCTGTCAGACACATAGTTTGCCCTTTTGAAATAAATAACCATCTACATCATAGAAACTGTTCAGGACTCTTTGTTTACTTGTGGAGCTGATTGGAGGGAAGTCAGAATCACTGGCGTATTGATCTTTCAAGACCTCTAGACCCAACATTCGAGCATTGAGAAATGTGATCAATGAATGCTAACGTGAAAGTGCTTCAGCCACTACATTAGAGTTCTCCTTTTTATACTGAATGGTATGGGAGAAAATGTCCAAGTATTCGACCCACTTGGCATGGCGCTTGTTCATTTTACCCTATCCATTGAGATACTTGAGCGATTCGTGGTCGGTATGGATCATGAACTCGTTCAACAATAAATAGTGTTGCCAAGTTTGTAAGGCCCGAATTAAGGCATAAAACTCCTCTTCATAAGTTGAGTAGTGCAGTCTGACTCTTCTCAACTCTTCAATTGTAAAAAGCCAAATCCAACAGGTGGAGCTTGATAAAAAACAACTCCAAAAGCAAAAGCTCAAAAGTCAGCCCGACCTGATAAAAGCAGGATCAAAAGCAAAAGGAGAGCCCAGGCCAGAAGTAGACTTCAGCCCTGGAGCATGAAAAGCAAAGCCAAAGCACCAAACCAAATCATTAGAAATCCAAGCCCAAGCTTGAAATTCTGAAAATCAGACGAAACGGAGTCTCGAAGGTAAGAAGGAGATCAGACGAAAAGGTTGGGGAAAACCCAGCCCAAGACGGAGCACTAATGAAGCTAGGGCTTGCGAAAACTGTCTATCTCAAAAAGCCAAGAAGGACTGAAGAAACAAAAATTTGGATTGGATCTGGACATAAATATCCAAATCCAGACCCAAATAGTGTTTGGATTAGATTTGGATCATAAAATCCAAATCCAAGATCCAAACCCAAGACCCACCTCCTTTGCCTATAAATAGAGGTGAGGGGGTGGTGGAAGTTCTGCAAAAGGGCATGGATGGATGGGCTACATGTGGTGGATCGGCTCTAAGAGGTAGGTCTCTCAACCTAACCCTAACCTAGCCGCTCAACCTCACCCCAAACTAACCTAACCTAGCCTACATACCCCAAACCGACTCCCTTTGACCAAACTAGCTGGACCACTCTCATCCGGCCACCTTCCCTCGTGCCACAACCCCTAACACCTCGCTCCCATCTCCCTGCTGCCTATCCCTCATCAGCTGGCTCCCGTCTACCACTGCCCCTTGCCATTTTCCAACACCCCAACATCCCCCTAGCACCAGCATACACCCTGCCGTGACCACCAACAGCCCCTCGCCTACCACAACCCTTGCACGCTGCGTCTAGCGCCTGCCCACAACACACCCGCCTCACCTTCCCATGTCCCACCCATGTCCTAGCGCCACACCACACCCACTATCACCTACCCCATTGCCACACTTGTCCCTCGCAACACCCTTGTCCCCCAGCACCTACCTGCCACCCTGCCGACACCCCCTCCACCTGTCGACCCACCTCACTGCAACCTGTCCCGTGCACCACATGAACCAGCACCTACCTCCCACCTTAACCACACCCACCTCCCTAGCACCACCCTAACACCCCAGCCCACACCTTAGCCGTGACCTACCTAACTCCCATCCCAAACCATCCCACTAACTAGGACCACACCTTAGCCGTGACCCTCCTAGCTAACCCACACCTTGGCCGAACTAAGCCCCTCCTAGGCCCTAAATCACTTGGCTGCCCTCAAGCCAACCTAATCCTAAACTCTCACGTCTAAACCCACCTAGGGAGACCTAACTCGAGGCTGCCAAGGAGGACGGACCCGAGCAGATTTGAGAGGAAAAGCCGACCACTTGTAAGTGTTTAAATTCGGTTTTTACTTTACTCATTTGAAATTCAATTCAATTCGATACGGGGTTGTAATAATGGAGCGTAGTCTCCTCCCAAAATGTAATATTCGTGCTTGATGTACAAGCCACATACGCACACTTGAGCCTTATCGCTCTTTAATCGTACATAAGGGACACCCACGTACACTTGAGCCTTTCTGCTCTTAATTGCACACGATTGCACACACATTGAGCCTTTCCGCTCTTAAGCTAAAGTATATATTTTCCTTTGGGTATTTACTTTAGTGAAAGCTGTGTGAGTTGCAATTCAATTTGGGTTGTTACATTCAAGTCATGTGAGTTTGTCATTTAAATTTCACACTTACACACACATTGAGCCTTTCCGCTCTTAAGCTAAAGTATATATTTCTCTTTGGGTATTTACTTTAGTAAAAGTCATGTGAGTTTGTCATTTAAATTTCGCACTTGCACACAAAAGCACTCGAGCCTTTCCGCTCTCCACTCTCACACACATTTTGAGCCTTTGTTGCTCATAGGATATAACATACTTATATATTTTTAAGTTGTGTGAGTTTACTTCACGTCGAGTTGCATTTCCCTTCGTGTGGATTTACGTTAAGTTGTGTGAGTTGCTTTACATTTCGGGTATTTACCTTAAGCTGCGTGAGTTGCACTTCAATTTCGGGTATTTACATTAAGTTGTGTGAGTTTCTTTCAATTCGAGCCTAGCTCACATCATCATCTCAGAACCTGAAAATCTTTTATGCATCTTTGCATTCGTTAGCTTTCAAAAGCGCCCCGAATCTACACACAAACCACGTTGAAAATAGGCCACTTGTGCACACACATATCCGGCCTAAAATAGCTAAAAAACTTGCAAACTAGGCATATATCGAGTTTTTCAAACACTGATCTTGCAAAGTTTTGTAAAAACAAAGTTTTAAGCGTTTAAATTGACCCTTGAGCATCGGTTCAAGAAGGTTTAAACGAAAAGATCCCACTTTCCCACAATTACCTCAAAAAGTCAGATATTTCAAAATCTTCGCTAGCTTGAGCAAGCTAGCTGGCACGCCCTTAGAAACGACATAGATATGAAAAGGTTCATTTTCAGCTTCAAAACCAGAAGTGAAAATTTTCACATTTACAAGTTTGGCACGCCCGATGGGACTCGAGGCTTAAAACTTTGATAAAACAAGCAGAACTCTGTGAAATTTTTCCAAAAGTGTTTAAATTTTTTGCCTATTTGCATTTGTAGGATTTCAAACTTTTGTTGAGTTATATCTAGTTCAGGCTCTAACGAAGTAACTAGTCGGGCCTCGTGCTCGCCAAGTTCCCTTTCCAAAAAGATTTCCAAATCTCAATTAAAGTGTAAGAAAGAAGAATTCAAAAACTTGTGTAGGGAATTCGAGGCTAAAATCGACGCAAGAATCGACACTCTTAGCCAAGAGGCTGAGGCGGCTGACTCTTGCTCGTCGCATGGTGAACCTGCCAAAGCCAAGAAAAGAACTACCAAGACAAGAAAACCCAAGGAAACCTCCGCAATGGAGGGGGACCAATACCCTGATTCCTTCACACTGAAGGATCGCAAAGCCCTTCAACAATTGTTGAAGGGGCAAAATAAAGAAAAGAAATTGTATACCCTGTCTGACTTCCTTCTTTCGAATTATGAAATAGATAGTGACGACGACATACCGAATTTCCATCGGCATGATGGCACGGGAGATCCTAGATCCCACTTGCAATTCTTTTCGCACAGAGCCCAAAAGAAGAAAAGAGACTCTACCAAATGGATTTATTGGTTCCCCCTTTCCCTCAAGGGGACTGCTTCAAAATGGCTTGCTTCCTACGACTTAAGCCAATTTGTTACTTTTGAAGAGTTAGCAAATAGCTTTATGCAAAGATTTTCGCACAACGTGGAAGTAACGCCCACTTTGAACACCTTGAGGGACACGAAACAAGCTTCGAACGAGGACGTGCATGCGTTCATCGTTCGATGGAGGTCCCTCCTTGGGCAAATAAAAGAGCCCATCTCCGAAGGATGCGCAGTCATGCTCATCCTTGAAAATTTTAAAACAGAGATCAAAACTCTTCTTTCATTTTACAAAATATCTACCTTTCACAAGTTAATAAAGAAGGCTTCCTTATTTGAAACTAATCTGAAAAAGGGAGTCTATGACGACTTGTGGAAGGGAAAAATACTTCCCAAAATGAGATTTGAAAAACCCGGAACTTACGGGCCCCCATGATGGATAAAGTGGCAAAACCCCAAAAGATTGCAAATGTCTGAGTGGAGTAGAGCCCGGCGGGCACTTCAAAAAAGCTCGAACACCAAAAAAATGAAAAAAATGAAAAATTTCAAAAAAGCTCGAACACCAAAAAACCTATCTCAGAGGTCCTAGACCTCCTACTCGCCCAAGGCTTGGTAGTACTCCCCGAAATTCCTGAGTGTACCTCACCAAAAGGGAGGTTTTTTAACAGATATTGTAAGTATCATCATCTCAAAGGTCATGATATGAACAAATGCTTTTCCCTTTTGAATAAAATAGAAAACTTGATAGAGCAGGACCGACTCAAGGTCACTGAAGAACTTGAGCCTGCCCAAGCTGTGTTCAAAGAACCCTTCCCCAATCACGCAAGTACCAGTGGGAAGGGAAAAGAGGTATGTGCTTTCGCAACCTCTAAAGGTTTTGTGCATGCATCATATTCTAGCTTCACTACTTGTCCACCGTCTCTCATCATATACAAGAAAGTCTCCCAAGTAGTGATCCGGGGAGCGCTTAGAGTCCCGCCCCCGGCTAGAACCGTCTTAAAAATTCTGGGTGCTCCAAAGCACACAAATAGAGCCAACTTAGGAGCGAGCCTTAGGCAAAGTGTAGGGGAGGTGACTAGGTCCGGGAGGATCTATCAACCCCAACACTTAGAAAAAACTGCTAAAAAAGTGGTCAGTGTTCTTGGCCCTTCAAAAGCATGCATTCCTAAGGTTTTGCAAATCACGGACAAAGGTAAAAACGTTTTAACCTCATATGATTTTGAAAATCATCTTTCTAAGATCCCGATGAACATGTTCATCCTAGAGTTGATACAAACCTCACCTAGGCATAGACTAGTCTTAGAAAAATCTTAGAGAAAGCCAAGGTTAACTCGAGTATAACTCTCGAGTCCTTGTCATTTCTAGTTGCACTCATCTGTGCAAAAATGCCAATTGTGTTTTCGGAAGACGACATCGAAAGACCATATGAAACCCACAATCAAGCCCTACATATCGAGGTGGTATTGAATCACCATCCTCTAGATAGGTGCTTAGTTGATGGGGTAGGAGGTCTCAACATCCTTCCATTACACGTGGCATGTCAAATTGGAGTCACCTTAACTTCCGTAAATTCAATCCCCATCATCATCACTGGATACGATGGGAATGCATCAAAACCTTTGGGAGCCATAGAGTTACCCATGGAAATTGGGGGAATAACCCATGAAGGGGTGTTTGTAAGCACGAAAATACTCACCTCCTGGTTTACAAGACCAAAAACGAGTCTTTTCGAGTTTACATCGCTTTTAGGGGCATGCCAGCTAGCTTGCTTAAACTAGCAAAGTTTCTTAGAAAATATCTGACTTTTGGGCAATTGTGGGCAAGCGGGATCTTTTCGCTTAAAACCTTCTTGAACTGGTGCTCAAGGGTCGGTTTAAGCGCTTATGGACTTCGATAAAAACAATTTTGACTCTTGAAAATACAAGTGTTTGAAATATGGATTTGATTCGTGCCTACGTTGCAATTTTTATGTACGGGGCTGTACGATTCTAAGTCTTTGAGTTTTAGCTATTTAGGCCGGCTATGTGTGTACACAAGTGGCCTAATTTTAGCAAGTTTGAGCATAGATTCGGGGTTTCCTTTTGAAAACGCACGAATGCAAGGATGCACAAATATTTGTTAGGTTTGATATGATGATGTGAGGTAGGCTCAAATTGAAAGCAACTCACACACACAACTTAATGTAAATACCCGAATTAAAGTGCAACTCACGCAGCTTAAGGGAAATACCTGAACTTTAAAGCAACTCACACGACTTGAATATAAATTATAGAATTTGAAATATACTTATATCCTAAGAGCGGAAAGGCTCAATGTGAGTGTGCGTTTGTCGTGTATAAATGGAAAGACAACTCACACACACGACTTGAATTGAACTTGCCGAATTTGAAATATAAGTATAGTAAGAGCGAAAAGGCCCAATGCACGCATGTGTGTAGTGTAGAATTTAAATGACAAACTCACACGACATGAATTGAACTTTGCCGAATTTGAAATATAGATATAGAAGAGTGGAAAGGCTCAATGTGAGTGAGTGCTTTTGGTATGTAAATGGAAAGACAACTCACACAACTGAAATTGAACCACCCGAAATGTAAATACGTACACAGCTTGGATGTAAAACTCATGCAGCTGAAAGTATATAGATACTCTATATCTTATGGGCAACGAAGGCCCAAAATGTGCGTGAGAGTGTAGAGCAAGTGCTCACGTACTTCTTGGGTGCGAGTGTGGAATTTTAAATGACAAACTCACACGACAAGAATTTAACAACCCGGAATTGAAATTGCACGGCTTTTACTAGTCTTTTGAGTAAGAGTGAAGGGTCAATGTGTGTGCAATAGTGTGCAACTAAGAGCGGAAAGGCTCAAGTGCACGTGGGTGTCTTGTGTACGAGATAAGAGCTAAGGCTCAAGTGTACGTGTGTGCTTGTGTATCAAGCACCAATATTACATCTCGGGAGGAGGCCACGCTCCATTACTACAACCCCGTATCAAAATTTAATTGAACTTTGAATGTAGAGGACTTACAACTTACCTAGCCCGCTATGTGGTGTTTCCCTAGGAAGTGTATGCCTTGCTTGTTGAGCTCAGTTCACGGCATCATCATGTTGCAGCAACGGGGCAAACGCCTTCAAGTGGCCCATCTTGGTCTAATCGTGCGTTATCGAACGTACTTCTATAAACCAAACCTAAAATAGGAGATAGAACAAACGTCCATACATTTCTTTCATTAAGACTAAGAACAATTCATTGTTTCAGAGATAATGAATTTTGATTGGTTGTTTTACCAAAAAAAAAGGCGATGAGTCTAGGTCTAGAGATTCCTAACTCTTCTAAGGCCAAAGGCCCTAATTTTCTTGCATAAAGTCTGAATTGGTAGAATTCAAATGCTCAGCAATTGGAGTAGATTCGGATACAAAAAATTAGTAAAAATTAGTATTGTACAAAGAAAAATCACGGCCTGCACTAGCAGGCCGTGGGTTTTGTAAGTGAAACAGTCTGCAAAAGGGCAGGCCGTTTAGTTTGGTGTGGCCTGCAAGCGCCAGACGCTAGGAGCTGTTGGGCTGGCACGTAGAAGATAGGGCTCGGTAGGTGCGCGATGTTCAGCAGGGCGCTAGGGCACCGGGGGTACAGCGGAGGCACACGGGGCACAGCGAGGGCATGCGGGGCGCAGCGAGGGCGCACGAGGCGTAGCCGGGTGCGGCGTTAGGTGCGCCTGCTTTGTATGGCTAGCTTTGGGTTAGCACGGGGCTTGGCCGTGGTGCAAGGGGTTGTGACCGTGGTGCAGCACGGTCTAGGTTTAGGGGTTAGGTTTAGTTGGGGTTGGGTTAGGTTGGGTCGAACCTACGCTAGGTCGGGGTTAGGTTTAGGGTGGCTTACCTCTTAGAGCCGGTCCACCACATGCACCCACTTCGAGCCTTCTTGGTTGCAGCCTCCTCCTTGGTAGCAACCCATGTTAAGTTGGTGCAGCCCATGTCTAGACCCACTAGTAGCCTCTCTCTCACTCTTTCTCCTCCAAGCAAATTCACGTGAATCTCTTCTTTAGACCCCCTCACCTCTATTTATAGGCAAATGAGGTGGGTCTTGGGTATGGATCTGGGTTCGAGATCTAGATCCAAACCAAATCCAAATACTATTTGGATCTGGATATTTATGAACGGATCCAATTAAGATCCAAACATTTATGTGGATATGGATCTGGATATTTATGGTCCAGATCCAATCCAATTTTTTCTTTGATCAGTCCTTGGCGTTTTGAGATTGACAGTTTGTATGGGCCCTAGCTTCATCAGCGCTCTGTCTTATGCTGGGTTTTCCCCAACTTTGTCGTCCGAACTCCTTCTCGCCTTTTTGGACTTCATTTCTGCTCATTTTCGCTGGATTTTTGCTGCTTCCGTGGATGCTCTTGGCTTAGCTCTTTGGTGCTCCGGGCTTGCAGTCTGCTTCGGGCCTGGGCCTTCTTTTTGCCTTTTGACCCTGGCTTTTATCAGGCCAAGGTGCTGTCTTTGGGCTTTCGAACCTTCTTCTGAGGCTGCTTTTGATCTAGGCTTTACTTTTCTTGTTTTTCTGGCTTGTAAGTTCAAAATTTTTTCAAAATATGGCATTTTTGGGGTGTTTATATATGCCCTCTTTGGCATTATTCAAATTTATTTGGATAATAGCAAAGAAGAAACACCCCTTTTCGTGGTTTTTCCTAATTTTTTCTTGAGAATGCACCATCCTTGTTTCATAAAACCTTGTTTTCTTTGACCACAGGAGGGGATTTTTAGCAAAAGGGGACTTTTCCTAGCTATTTCCCTATATATGATCATGCATGAATGACTCTTTGAAAGCATGCATGAGTGAGCAAAATTTTGTTTTTGGGGTTTTTGAGCTCGAAGGGAGCCTTTTGAGGCTGACTACTCTGAGGAGGTTTTACCCATGTCTTTTTGACATTTTCGGGTTTTCGAGTTTGGAGAGAGCCTTTTGAGGCTGTGTGCTCCAAGGAGATTCTACCCATTTGTCTTTTTGACATTTGCAGGTTTTTGAAAACTTCTTTTTCAAAAGGAACTCCTTTTATCTTTTATTGAAAGGACTTCTGATTTTTCATACTTCCCTTTTTTCGGGTTTCAATACCTACTACTAAGTAGAGGTTTTTTGGTAGAAAATCTTGGAAAACATTTCAAAGTTCCATTTCCTTCAAAACAAAGTTGAGTTCTCAACCAAAATGAAATCCAAATAAGTAGATTGTATTCGTACTTTAGGATTTTCGTAGTTGAACCTTTTTCCTTGGGGATAAGCTGCGGGGATATGGGAAAGAGATACCATGGTCCCATCTGAAGCATCCCGTGGTTTTAGACAGAGTCAGAAAATTACTCTTTTGAGCTTTGACTTTTTCTTTTTCTTTCACAGAGGGTCTCCCTTTGGGAGTATTTTTTCTTTATTCCATCTTTTCTTTCAAAGAGAAGACCTCTTTCGGAGGAGTTTTTGTATTCCCTGTTTATGAAGGGAAGACCTCTTCTTGGAGGAGTTTTTGTATTCTCCTTTTTCTTTTTTCTTTTGGATTTCGCCAGTTTTCCTTTTTGGAGAGAATGTAACATGGGGGAAAGCTTATCCCTTTGGTTACTCGATTCAACCGAGATCGTCCTATTTCTTAATAGCATTTGCTATTTGAAAGTATTTTGATATTTTGAACAAGGCTCAATCTTGTAAGCCAAGGATTTTTGAAATATTGCCAATTTTATTTTTGGAAGACTCTACTTTTCGTAAAGTATAAATTGCTCCATTCAGGGTTATACAATCAACCTTGATCCTTCTTTCAAGAAGTTTCAAAGGAGTTCGATTTTTTTAAAAATCTTTTCGAAAGAATTTAACATAGACCCTTTCGAATATTCGAGCATTTTCGGGGTCTGCTAAATTTCTACCCACCATATCAATATGTTTTTCGATTTTTGTTGCCCTTTCTTAAGACATGGGGACATTCCTACTCGGGCTGCCACCTTTTTGGGCTCTTTGGGTGATATGATATGCATGTGATGCATGCTATGCACTCCATGTGACTCAAAATGGAAATACATGCTTTATGCCATGATGAAATGTATCTCACATGTCGTGATGGAGATACATTCTTACGAAATTGGTTCTCCATGGAAGGTATCTAGGGGATACATTTAAATGCCCCTAGCTTGATGGAGATGTATGATTCCTATGGCCACGACTTTTCAAAAGGGGAGTTTTGAGTGGACGATGGATGTCCATGCATTTTGGTATTTTTGGTATTTCAAACATGATCATGACACTTTTTGGGTTAAGGATGGAAAATATAACCAGCCCTAAGTGATCGTTATGGCCATCATATTTGAACTTGACATGATTTCCACATTCTTCATCGTGGAACTCATGTGCTTATCCCAATACCATCAAGGTTTTTAGAGGTCTTCCATATGAAGATGATTTCTATACCTGCCCCTTGATCAAAATTTGAAACTTGGGTTAAGGATGGAAACTTGGTCTTCCATGTGCTTATCCCAATAGCCGACCTCATCAAGGTTAAATTTGAAACTTGGTTCTTTTGAAGAAGCAATTTTGGGAAATCCTCCCTTCTCATATGAAGATGATTTCTATACCTGCCCCTTGATCGAAATATGTTTCCTATGCTTGATTTTCTTTTGAAATAATTGGTCAAGCATGGCTTTTGGAATTCATTTTGAGCATTTATGCCTTTATGGGGCATTTGATCAAGCGTGGGGAATGTGTTTTGAATATACACTTCAGCCATACGATGTAGGGCTTGTCCCTTAATGGAGTCTTGAGTTTGAAAATCATACTCCATTTGAAAAGGGGCTGCCATGTATTTTGCCTACCTCTTTAAGGTAGGTTTTTCAAATGAGTGCTTTTAATGAACATCATTCCCTTTTCATGATATGGGAGATGATGTCTCAAATTTGGAGGCCTATAGCAAGGCTAAGCACAATTTCTCTCTTGGCTTGGTGATTTCTTTCATGTGTAAATACCCCAAAATAAAATGAATTTCAAAATCAAACACCTGATTTTAAAATTCATTTCAAAACCCAAATCTGGAGTTTTCAAAAACCCTGGGCTGTAAAAGCTCAAAATTTTGGTTTAGACCCCGTTCAAATCAAATTTCTCAAATATGGGCCAAGTCCCAATTTTGCAAAAGCCAAAATTCAACAGGTGAAGCCTGAATGCCAAAGCAGCCTCAAAAACAGGTTCAGAAGCACGAAGACAACACCTTGGTCTGATAAAAGCCACGGTCAAAAGGCAAAAAGAAGGCCCAGGTCCGATGCAGACTGTCAGCCCAGAGTATCCAAAAGCCAAGTCAAGTACATCAACCCAAGCAACAGAAATCCAAGACAAAAACGGTGAAAATAAGCAAACATGAAGTGCAAAAAGGCGAGAAGGAGTTCAGACGACAAAGTTGGGGAAAACCCAGCATAAGACGGAGCGCTGATGAAGCCAGGGCCCGCACAAACCGTCCGTCTCGAAACACCAAGAAGGACTGCTAAGAGAAAATTTGGATTGGATCTGGACCACAAATATCCAGATCCATATCCAAATAGTGTTTGGATTTGGATTGGATCCAAATAGTGTTTGGATTGGATTAGATCTGGACCAAAATAGCCAGACCATATCCATATAAATGTTTGGATTTGGATCGGATATGGTCATAAATATCCAGATCTAGATATCGAACCCATATCCAAACCCAAGACCTACCTCACTTGCCTATAAATAGAGGTGAGGGGGTCTCCAAAATGGATTCACGTGAACTTGCTTGGGAGGAGAGAGAGTGAGAGGTAAACTTAGCCATGTTGGCTCAAGGGTGAGGTGGGTTCAAGCCTTGTTGGCTAAGTAGGCTGCAACCAAGGTGGGCTCGATCAAGGAAGGCTTCAACCATGGCTTGGACGTGGGCTCAACCAAGAAGGACTGGCTCTAAGAGGTAGGCTTCCTAATCCTAGCCTAATCCACCTAACACACTTCACTAAACCTCACCCTAACTAGACTAAACCTAGCCTAACCCACTCAAACTACCCCTAACAAGTACCTAAGCTAAACCCCAAGGCCACCCTTACATCCCCGGCCTAGTCGTGCGCCCCAAGGCTACCCTCACGCGCCTTCTGGCTTCCTGCGGTGCCCCAGCGTCACTGCCGGTGCCTGCAGTATGCCTTGCACCCCAGTGCGCCAGTGTGCCCTGCACCCCAACGCGCCCTGCCCTGCGCCCTAGCGCCCGGCGCCAGACACCTTGGCGCCGCCCTGCTGTAGCGCCTGTGCCGCGCACCCCTGCAGCACCGACTTGCCACCTTCTACTTCATTTAGGCCGTGACCTCCTATCCCACTGACTAGGTTCACCCAAGTCCACGAGCCTCTTCAAAGCCCAAACTCTCTCTCAACCCACCTCTGCCCAAGGTGGACACAAGCCCAAGCACGAGCAAGGAGAAGAAAGCCGAATCACTTGTAAGTGTTTAAAATTCGGTATTTACATTACTCCTTTCATACTTAATTCAATTTTGATACAGGGTTGTAGTAATGGAGCGTGGTCTCCCCCCGAGATGTAATATTGGTGCTTGACACACGAAATACATACGTGCACTTGAGCCTTAGCTCTTATCTCGTACACGAGACACACACATGCACTTGACCCTTATCTCTTATCTCGTACACAAGACACCCATGTGCACTTGAGCTTTAGCTCTTAATTGTACACGATTTGCACACACACACATTGAGCTTTCGCTCTTACTCCAAAGACTCTAGTAAGAGCCGTGTACATTGCAATTTCATTCGGGTTGTTACTTTTAGCTGTGTGCGTTGTCATTTCAATTCCACACTTGCACACAAAGGGCACCCAAGCACTTGCTCAACACTCTCACGCACATTTTGGCCTTGGCAGCCCCTAAGATATATAATATCTATATACTTTCAGCTACGTGAGTTTTATGTTTAGCTGTGTACGTCTTTACATTTCGGGTGGTTCAATTTTAGTTGTGTGAGTTGTCTTTCCATTTACACACCAAATGCACTCACTCACATTGAGCCTTTCTGCTCTTATATCTATATTTCCCTTTCAGCAAGTTAAATTTCAGTCGTGTGTGTGAGTTATCTTAAAATTTACACACAACACACATGAACACATTGAGCCTTACCGCTCATATATATATATATATATATATATATATATATATATATATATATATATATATATATATATATATATCTATATTTCCCTTTCGGCAAAGCTCAATTCAAGTCATGTGTGTGAGTTGTCTTTCAATTTATACACAACACACATGAATACATTGAGCCTTACCGCTCATATATATACTTATATTTCAATTTTAGCAAGTTTAATTCAAGTCGTGTGAGTTTGTCATTTCAATTCTACACTCACACATGCGTGCATTGAGCCTTTTCGCTCTTAATATAAGTATATCTCCCTTCCGCAATTTACATTCAAGTCGTGTGAGTTGCTTTTAAGGTTCGGGTATTTTCCCTTCAGCTGTGTGAGTTGCTTTCAATTCGAGCTTAGCTCACATCATACCAAACCCGTGAGAGTTTGTGCATCCTTGCATCTTGCGCATTTTTCAAAGAGGAAACCCCGCACTACGCTCAAACTTCGCTAAATCTAGGCCACTTAAAGCACACACATCCGGCCTAATTAGCTTAAAAACTCAAAGACTTGGATACGGATAACCCCGTAAATAAAACCTGCAACTTAGGTAAACAAATCCTCATACTCGCTTTTCTTGTCAAAAGACAAGGTTTGTTTTAAAGATCGAAGTTTTTCTAAGCACTGGAACTGACCCTTGAGCACCGGTTCAAGAAGGTTTCAAGCAAAAAGATCCCGCTTGTCCACGATTGCCTTTTAAAAAGTGAGATATGTTTTAAAACCTTTGCTAGTTTGAGTAAGCTAGCTGGCACGCCCATAAAGCGACGTATACTCGAAAAGAACTCGTTTCTGGTCTTGTAAACTAGGAGCAAGAGATTTTCGTGTCTTATAATTTGGCACGCTCGGTGGGACCTGAGTCTTAAGAAAATCGATCAAAAACAAACAAACCTCTTGAATTTTTTTTTTCAAGAAAAGTATTTAACTCTTTGCCTTTTGTATTTCATAGCTGGGTTTTGAAAACAAAGCATTGGAGTCATGTCAAGTTCAGACTCCAATGAAGTGTCCAGCCATGTCTCACACACATCAAGTTCTCATTCCAAAAATGTTTCGAAAACAAAGTTCAAAAATAGGAGAGAAGAGATAGACGACTTGCGAAAAGACTTCGAGGCAAAAATCACTGCGCTTAGCCAAGAGGCAGAGACAGCTGAGTCCTGTTCGTCACATGGTGAACCGGCAAAAGCCAAGAAGAGATTCGACAAGTCTAGAAAGCTCAAGGAAACCTCCGTTATGGAGGGAAACCAATATCACGAGTCCTTCACTCACAAGTAGCTACTAAACGGGCAAAATAAAGAAAAGAGGACATACGCCCTGTCTGATTTCCTTCCCTTGGATTACGAAACAGATAGTGATGATGAGATACCGAACTTCCATCGGTACGATGGCACGGGGGATCCTAGATCCCACTTGCAACTCTTTTCCCGTCGAGCCCATAAGAAGAAGAAGGACTCGATGAAGTGGATATATTGGTTTCCCCTTTCCCTCAAAGGAACTGCTTCAAAATGGCTCGCTTCTTACGATTTGAGTCAGTTTGCAACTTTTGAAGAGTTAGCGAACTGCTTTGTGCAATGATTTTCGCATAACGTAGAAGTAACGCCAACTTTAAACACTTTGAGGGATACCAAGTAGGCCACGAACGAGGATGTGCACGCATTCATCGTTCGATGGAGGTCCCTCCTAGGGCAAGAGAGAGAGCCGATTTTAAAAGGATGCGCAGTAATGCTCATCCTCGATAATTTTAAACCTGAGTTGAAAACTCTCATTCCTTACATGAAATATCGACTTTTCATAAGTTGATCAAAAAGCCTCCCTCTTTGAAACAAATCTGAAAAAGGGGGTCTACGATCACTTATGGAAGGGAAATGTTGTGCAAAAGTCACGTTTGGAAAAACTCGGAAACTACGGGTTACCCACAATGGACAAAGGGGCAAAGCCCCAAAAAGTTGCAAACGTCCGAGTGGAT
The DNA here is from genome assembly GCA_036023115.1 of Brasenia schreberi. Lineage (NCBI taxonomy): Eukaryota > Viridiplantae > Streptophyta > Magnoliopsida > Nymphaeales > Cabombaceae > Brasenia > Brasenia schreberi. The sequence continues at coordinate 21,370,299 of JAYKKT010000072.1, forward strand.
CCAAGCCCGACGAGCACTTCCAGAAATTTTGAAAATTTTGAAAACAAAAAGAAAAAAAGGATGCAAAAACCTTTTGAAAAACGGGAGTATACCCCACTAGGGCAACCTGTTTCGGAGGTCCTGAACCTCCTACTTGCTTAAAAAATGATCAGACTCCCTGAAATTCCCAAGGGAACCACTTCCAAAGGGAAGTTTTTAAATCAATTTTGGAAGTATCATCGGCTCAAACGCCATGATACAAACCAATATTTTTCCCTCCTCAATAAAATTGAGAACTTGATAGCACAGGGCCAGCTCCAGGTCACTGAGGAACCAGAGCCTGCCCAAGCCATTTTCAAAGAACCCTTCCCCAATCACACAAGCACTAGTGGGAATGGCAAAGAGGTATGTGCTTTCTCGACTTCAAAGAGTCTAGTGTATTCATCCCATTCTGGTTTTACTACTTGTGCATCATCTCTCATTCTTTATAAGAAAAATGCCCAAGTAGTCATCCGGGGAGTGCTTAGAGTCCCGCCCCCGGCTAGAACCATTTTAGAAATTCGAGGTGCTCCAAAGTGCTCAAGTAGAGCCACAATAGGCACGATCCTTAGGTAAAGTGTAGGGGAAGTGATCAGGTCCAGAAGGATCTATCAACCCCAACACTTAGAAAAATCTGCTAAAAAAGTGGTCAGTGTCCTTGGCCCTTCAAAAGCATGCATACCTAAGGTCTCGCCAAAAACGAACAAAGGTCAAATTGTTTTAACCACATATGATTTCGAAAATCATCTCTCCAAGATCCCAATAAACATGTCCATCTTAGAGCTGATACAAACCTCACCTTGGCATAGGCTTGTTTTAGAAAAAATCTTAGAGAGAGCCAAGGTTAACTCAAACATAACCCCTGAGTCCTTGACAATTCAAGTGGCGTCTATAGGAGCAAAAATGCCCATCGTGTTCTCGGAAGACGAGATAGAAAGACCCTATGAAGCCCACAACTAAGCTTTGCATATCAAGGTAGTTTTGAATCACTATCCTCTCGACAAATGCTTAGTTGATGGGAGAGGAGGTCTCAACATCCTTCCGCTCCATGTGGCGTATCAAATCGGAGTCACATTGACTTCCGTAAACCCAAGCCCCATCGTAATCACTGGATACGATGGGAATGCATCTAGATCGTTGGGAGCCGTAGAGTTACCCATAGAAATGGGGGGCATAGCCCACATGGGGATGTTCCATGTCTTAGACATACACCCCCATTACAACCTATTGCTTGGAAGGCCCTGGATACATAACCTGCGAGTTGTGCCATCCACCTTCCATAGGTGTGTCAAAATCCCCTACGAAGACCAGATATTTGAAAGTATTTAAAACTTTTTGAAAATGGGCTTTGTACATGGACATTGTTTTTGAAATTTTTGAAATTTCTTCATTTTTTTGTCTTTTTCGAAATACAAATTCGAGGATTTGTATTAAGGCTTTTTCTTGAAATGTTTTTGAAATAAATTTCTTTTTGGATTTTCAATTTTTCAAATGTTTTAAGATTTTGGAGTTTTTCAATTTTTTTGGTTTTTTTGGCCATATCTGATTTTTTTGGTTTTTTTCGAAAAAGTAGGGATCTTCCATTGAACCTACAAAGAAAACTTCATGAATCAGACTCTAATCAAATAGGTCTAAGACATGGGTTTCGGTTTTAGAGGTTCTACAGGGCACCCTTGACCTAGATGGTCTTAGGTGGTGGTTCAGGAGATATGGGTGGGCTGTAGCCCAATCCATATCGATTCCTATTGGCTTTAGGTAGGACAAGTTGTAGCCTACCTTGGTCTTTGGCTCCTAGGTCCACGTAGGGTTTATATCCCATGTTTAGAATCATGTTCCAAGACTTTTTGTTTTTTGAAAAGTTTTGGTATAATTCATGGTCTTGGAACATGGAATCGTCCATGTAAGGGGTATATACCCTTTTGGTTTTGGATAATGGGAGTTTGGATTTAGGGGTGGTGGAAGACTTGGGCTTCCACGTGACCCTAGTTTGGGAGTTATGGCTTTCAAGGGAAGCCGTGCTTGGCCCCTTGAGCACTTTTGGATGTTTCAGGGTGATGGAAGACTTGGGCTTCCACATAACCCGATTGTGGGAGAGTTTTTCTTCAAAGGAAGCCCAGCTTGGCCCTTTGAAGCATTTTGGATGTTTCAGGGTGATGGAAGGCTTGGGCTTCCATTCAACCCTAGTTTAGGAGACATTTTCTTCAAGGGAAGCCAAGCTTGCTCCCTTGAAGTTTTTGACCTGCTCCCTAGGTGCAACTCGTGGTGCCCCTAGGGATGGATTTTTTTGTTTCAAAGCCATAGTCTTGGGTTTAGAGTACAACACTCGGCTCGAAGAAGTGGTTTCTTTGATGGTAGTGTTATGAGCTCCTAAGATGTCGATGCATGCTTTAGGGGTCTCCATGTCTACCATTTTTTGAACTTTTTTGTTTTGAAATTCTTTTGGGTGGTGCGGGACATTTGGCGCACCTTGAAAATCCTTTACTTCTGGCACATGTTGTGGGTTTGTGTGTGCATGGATGTGATCCAATACATCTGATAACCCTATTTTGAGAAGAGAGTTTTGAGGAGGATAGGTTTCAGGCATACCTCTTTTTGGCTTGTCTACCTTTTCAAGGTGAGAGCAGACCGTTTTCTCGGGTGACTCTGTTTCGAGCTCCCGTGGCTTCCTGAGGCATTCCTTTTTGAAGCCTACCTGCTTGTGACTCTCATCTCTTTGTGGGGTGTGGGTTTTGTTTCTCACTGTGTGTGTGTGCCTAGATTTAGGGATTTCATTTTCAGTTTTTGGAATTTCAAAGTTTGTTTTTTCAATTTTTTTGTCTTTTTGAAAGTTTTCAAGATTTTTTTGGCTTTTTGAAAGAGAAGTCTTTTTTCGATTTTTCTTTGGATTTTTGAGAGTTTGGAGACTCGGTAGTACCTGACTTGTCCCTTTCTTGGGATTTGTCTTTAACCTCTAATCCTTCGTCGAGTTTGAGATCGGTTTTCTTTTCACGATCTTAATGTGCCCGAGATGAGCTGCTATGCGATCGATGGGCTTTAAGCTCTTTTTTCTTAAAGCATCCATCCTTTGAAATATTTTCTGAATATCAACCAACTCTTCTTGGGCTTTAGCTATTTTGAAAACTTGTTTAAGCTTACTCGACGAGGATTTTCTGGGCTTTTGCTCCATTTTTCTGCAATTTTTGAAATGCACAAATTTTGGAAACACCTTTTGAAAATTTTTCAAGAGTTTTGCTTGTTTTATCAAAGTTTTTAAGACTCGGCTCCCACCGGGCCTGCCAAACTGTAAGAACAAAAATTCTCACCTCCTGGTTTACAAGACCATAAACGAGTCTTTTCGAGTTTACAACGCTTTTAGGGGCGTGCCAGCTAGCTTGCTTCAACTAGCAAAGTTTCTTGGAAAATATCTGACTTTTGGCAAATTGTGGGCAAGCGGGACCTTTTCACTTGAAACCTTCTTGAACCGGTGTTCAAGGGTTGGTTTAAGTGCTTATGGACTTCGATGAAAACAATTTTGACTCTTGAAAATACAAGTGTTTGAAATATGGATTTGATTCGTGCCTACGTTACAATTTTTATGTACGGGGCTGTGCCATTCTAAGTCTTTGAGTTTTAGCTATTTAGGCCGGCTATGTGTGTGCAAAAGTGGCTTAATTTTAGCGAGTTTGAGCATAGATTCGGGGTTTCCTTTTGAAAACTCACGAATGCAAGGATGCACAAATATTTGTCGGGTTTGATATGATGATGTGAGCTAGGCTCTAATTTAAAGCAACTCACACACACAACTTAATGTAAATACCTGAATTAAAGTGCAACTCATGCAGCTTAAGGGAAATACCCGAACTTGAAAGCAACTCACACGACTTGAATGTAAATTGCAGAATTTGAAATATACTTATATCCTAAGAGTGGAAAGGTTCAATGTGAGTGTGTGATTGTCATGTATAAATGGAAAGACAACTCACACACGACTTGAATTGAACTTGCCAAATTTGAAATATAAGTATAGTAACAGCGGAAAGGCTCAATGCACGCATGTGTGTAGTGTAGAATTTAAATGACAAACTCACAAGACATGAATTAAACTTTGCCTATAGATATAGAAGAGTGGAAAGGCTCAATGTGAGTGAGTGCTTTTGGTGTGTAAATGGAAAGACAACTCACACAACTGAAATTGAACCACCCGAAATGTAAATACGTACATAGCTTGGATGTAAAACTCACGCAGCTGAAAGTATATAGATACTCTATATCTTATGGGCAACGAAGGCCCAAAATGTGCGTGAGAGTGTAGAGCAAGTGCTCATGTACTTCTTGGGTGCGAGTGTGGAATTTTGAACGACAAACTCACACGACAAGAATTTAACAACCCAGAATTGAAATTGCACGACTTTTACTAAAGTCTTTTGAGTAAGAGCGAAGGCTCAATGTGTGTGCAATAGTGTGCAACTAAGAGCGGAAAGGCTCAAGTGCACGTGGGTGTCTTGTGTACGAGATAAGAGCTAAGGCTCAAGTGTATGTGTGTGCTTGTGTATCAAGCACTAATATTACATCTAGGGGGGAGGCCACGCTCCATTACTACAACCCCGTATCAAAATTGAATTGAACTTTGAATGTAGAGGACTTACAATTTACCTAGCCCGCTATGTGGTGTTTTCCTAGGAACTGTATGCCTTGCTTGTTGAGCTCGGTTCACGGCATCATCATGTTGCAGCAACAGGGCAAACGCCTTCAAGTGGCCCACCTTGGTGACGTGCAGCCAAGAGGTAAGCCGTGTAGGAGTGGTGCCACGTGAGAATGGAGCTTGAGGGGGTCGTTGGGGGCAACCGAGTTTTAGTGGGCCTTGGAGGGGCTGATTTGGGTTGGGGTTGACTTGAGCCAAGGGTGGCTTGAGTGGGCTTAGTTTGAGGGGTATGTGGACTGGCCCTAACTAGGTAGGTCTAGGTTAGGGTGACTCGACCCAAGGTGGCTCGAGTGGATTTTGGGGAGTTCGGCCAAGGGAGGTGGCCGGGTTGCCTAAAGGAAACAGCCTGCCATAAGGCAGGCTGTGGGTTTGGTTTGATATATGGGACATGGCCTGCACTAGCAGGCCGTGGGTTTTGTAAGTGAAACGACTTGCAAAAGGGCAGGCCGTTTGGTTTGGTGTGGCCTGCAAGCGCCAGGCGCTAGGCGCTGTTGGGCCGGTGCGCGAAAGACAAGGCGTGCTAGGCGCGCGATGTTCAGCAGGGCACTAGGGCGCCGGGGGTATAGTGGGGGCGCACGGGGTGCAGCGAGGGCACGCGGGGCACAGCGAGGGCGCACGGGGTGCAGTCGGGTGTGGCTCTAGGTGCACCTGCTTTGTATGGCTAGCTTTGGGTTAGTACGGGGCTTGGCCGTGGTGTAGGGGGTTGTGACCGCGGTGCAACACGATCTAGGTTTAGGGGTTAGGTTTAGTTGGGGTTGGGTTAGGTTGGGTCGAACCTAGGCTAGGTCAGGGTTAGGTTTAGGGTGGCTTACCTCTTGGAGCTGGTCCACCACATGCACCCACTTCGAGCCTTCTTGGTTGCAGCCTCCTCCTTGGTTGCAACCCATGTCTAGACCCACTAGCCAAATGGCTTGAACCCACACTCACTCATGAGCCCACATGGATTACCCTCTCTCTCACTCTCTCTCCTCCAAGCAAATTCACGTGAATCTCTTCTTGGGACCCCTCACCTCTATTTATAGGTAAATGAAGTGGGTCTTGGGTATGGATCTAGGTTCAAGATCTAGATCCAAATCCAAATACTATTTAGATCTAGATCTGGATATTTATGACTAGATCCGATTAAGATCCAAACATTTATGTGGATATGGATCTGGATATTTTTGTCCATATCCAATCCAAATCCAAACACTATTTGGATATGGATCTGGATATTTATGGTCCAGATCCAATCCAATTTTTTCTTTGATCAGTCCTTGGCGTTTCGAGATAGACAGTTTGTGCGGGCTCTAGCTTCATCAGCGCTCTGTCTTATGTTGGGTTTTCCCCAACATTGTCGTCTGAACTCCTTCTCACCTTTTTGGACATTTCTACTCATTTTCGCTCGATTTTTGCTGCTTGCGTGGATGCTCTTGTCTTGGCTCTTTGGTGCTTCAGGCTTGCAGTCTGCTTCGGGCCTGGGCCTTCTTTTTGCCTTTTGACCCTTAGTCTTCCACTCCAACCGACTGCCCCATACCCATTCGGCCAGCCACCCGCCAGCCACATCCTTCCCCTCACTCCCTTAGACACTCCCTTAGGCTCCCATTTAGTGCCACATTTCCTAACACTACACCCTCCCTTAGTGACCCTACTTAGTCACTTTAGCCTAACATGCCAAGGCAGCCCCCTCCCTAGCAGCCGGCCACCGTCAAGGCGCCCCATTTTCAGCCGACCAGCAGCCCCTCTTGCCGTTCAACTCCGCGGAGCTCCCTCTTGCAGCCAGGGGCAAAGGCCAAGCCCACGCTCAAGCAAGGCATCTTCGGACCAGCTATTAGTAAGTGCCTAACTCGGTCCTTAGTTGTATACTTGCTTAAAATTTAATTCGATACGGGGTTGTAATAACGGAGCATAGTCTCCCCCCGCTTGTAATAACGTGGCTTGGCACACCCACACACACGTGCACTCTCTTAGTTGTGCATGATTTTAAACACACACGGGCCTAATCAGCCCCTAATATATAAATATATATATACTTTAACTTACATAGGGTTTTGCTTAAGTTGGTGTAAACACCCCGAAATCCCACGAATTTCTCAAATCCATCTGGTTTTGTAAAAGCAGCCCCAAAGGGCCATTTTGAGTCTGAAAACCCAGGAGCCTTCCAGACAACCCTGTACATATGTTTTGAACTTTATATTTCAAAAATATACAATATGGCTTTTAAAAACCTTTTTAAAACATGTTTTGAAACCTCGAAGCAGCTTGTCCTCATCCAGACAGGACCAGGAAAGCCAAAGAGAGCCCGAAACCGGAGCACATGTCGAGCCCGGCATAGCAACTCTCGTATCAAATCCACCCCCAAGATCTCGAATGTCCAAGACCCTGTTATCATCAAAACATCATTTGAAGTCATCTTCGGAAGGCGAAAACAGAGGCGGACGATCATGTTGGTGAAGACCCAACGCAAACGGAGTACTGATGCTGTCAGACCCCGCACAAACCGTTCGTTTCGAACACAGCTCGAAGGAGTCAGAGTTCAATTTGGATCGGATCTGGACCATATATATCCAGATCCCAATCCAAACCCATGTATGGACTTAGATTTGGATTTGGATCCAGAGATCCAATCCAATATCCATATCCATGGCCCACATCACCTTCTCATAAATGGAGGTGGGGCCCACTTGAAATTCACATGGGATTATGGGCATGAGAGAGAGTGGGGGAGGATAAGATCAGTGTGTGTTGCAATTAAGCTTGACTTGTGTGTCAAGTTTGGGGTTAATCATGTGGATTAGCCTAATTAAGTGGGTTTAAGCTTGTAATTAGCCAAAACCTAACCTAGGGCTGCACCAACATGATGTGATTAGGGTCCATGGGTCATGCAAAGAGAGCTCCTTCATCTAATCCTAACTAAAAACACCTAATCCTAGCCTTCTACCCTAATCCGATCCTAATCTGAGCCTAATCACCTAACCCACTTCCCTAATCCTGGCCTAATCCCAACCTAATCACCTAACCCACTTCCCTAATCCTTCCCTAAACCTAGGTTAATTTCCCTAAACCTAACCTAATCCTAGCCTAATCACCTAACCCACCTCACTAAACCTCACCCTAAAACCAACCCACCTAGCTAAACCCTAAACCTCTAAACCACCCCACCTAAACCTAGCCCACAACTTACCCAAAACCCCTTTATCTAAAATATCTGGCCCTACCCTAATACCAGCCCACCTTACTACCTTACCACCACCCCTAGACCACCTAACCACTACCCCAAAATCTGCCCCAACCGCCTCTTGCAGCCCTATATAACCCCCCCCCCCTTTGGGGTGGGCTTTTCCCATCTCCCATCATCAAGCCTTGGGTCCCCCCATTCCCAGCCGATCACCATCAACCTTCCACCTGCCCCACTCCCAGTCGGCTCCTCCACCTGCACCACCACCAGCCGCCACCGTGCTCCACCTGCTCCATCACTCCCCAGCCACCCGTCGCCATCCTCTTCATCCGGCCGAACCAACCAATCCACCACATCCGGCTGCTCCTCAACCACCCGCCGCCTCCCATCATCCGGTTAGTATCCCATACCCTACCTCACCTCTTCTCCACTCCCCCTCCACTCTCAACCACCTGAACCACCACCATCTTCCCCTAACACCAGCCATTCATCGCCTCCCCCCACTCCCATTCGGCAAGGCCATAACCAACCTAACTACCCGCCAATACCTAGACACCCTAGCTACACCCGGCCACCCCATCCAACTCCCTAAGACCTGCCCATATTACCTCCCCACATCCACCACTACCTTACCCCATCTCCTAGCTAGTTCCCTTCCCTTCCATCACTCCTAGCCACCCTAACAGCCCGCCACCACCAAGTTCCCCTAGTCGGCCACTCCAACCAACTGTCACCTCCATTTGGCCAGCCACGTCCTTCTCTTAGGTGCTCCATTAGACACTCCCTTAGGCTCCCCTTAGTGTCATACTCCCTAACTTCACAAACCTTCCTTAGTGACCCTACATACTCACCTCAGCCCCACACGCCAAGGCAGCCCCTTTTCAAGTAGCCAGCCACCTTCAAGGCATCTCTTCCGTGCACCTAAGGCACCCGGCCAGCAGGCCCTTGCCGTTCAACACCGCGGAGCTCCCTCTTGCAGCCCAAGGTGAAGGCCAAGCCCATGCTCAAGCAAGGCATCTTCGGACCAGCTATTAGTAAGTGCCTAACTCGGTCCTTAGTTGTATACTTGCTTAAAATTCAATTCGATACGGGGTTGTAATAACGGAGCATAGTCTCCCCCCGCTTGTAATAACGTGGCTTGGCACACCCACACACACGTGCACTCTCTTAGTTGTGCACGATTTTGAACACACACGGGCCTAATCAGCCCCTAATATATAAATATATATATATATATTAACTTACGTAGGGTTTTGCTTAAGTTGGGTGTGTTGTCTTTCAATTCAAGCACTCACACACATTGAGCCTTCGCTCTTATTTGAAAGACCCAAGTAAGGGCCAAGCTATACTATTTGGGTTTTCATTTCATGTCGTGTGTGTAAGTGTTTCAATTCAAGCACTTACACACATTGAGCCTTCGCTCTTATTTGAAAGACCCAAGTAAGGACCGAACTATACTATTTGGGTTTTCATTTCATGTCGTGTGTGTAAGTGTTTCAATTCAAGCACTCACACACATTGAGCCTTCGCTCTTATTTGAAAGACCCAAGTAAGGGCCGAACTATACTATTTGGGTTTTCATTTTATGTCATGTGTGTAAGTCTTTCAATTCAAGCACTCACACACATTGAGCCTTCGCTCTTATTTGAAGAACCCAAGTAAGGGCCGTGTTATACTATTTGGGTTTAATTTCATGTTGTGTGCGTATTACTTCAATTCAAGCACTCACACACATTGAGCTTTCGCTCTTATTCCCAAGACCTTAATCAAGGCCATATTGCAAGTTATATTTGGGTTTTATTTCATGTCGTGTGTGTAAGTCTTTCAATTCAAGCACGCACCCACATTGAGCCTTCACTCTTATTTTCAAAGACCCAAGTAAGGGCACGTATATACCCTATATACATATTTCCCTTCGGTCATTTCCCTTCAGTTATTTCCCTTCAGTTATTTCCCTTCGGTTATTTTCCTTCGGCATTGTCCTTACATTCGGGTTTTCCCTTTGGAGTAGCGTGAGTTTGCATTGCATCTACGCCATACCACGAGGTAGGACGCATATTGCATCGAAGCAAGCCCCGTAATCCCGCTCAAATTCGCCCCATGTAGTGGAGTGTTCATAACACACACTTAGGAGGCCCATCAAGGGATAAAAAGAAAGACTTAGGCACGTGCAAATCCACGTGATCTAAAATCTGCAATCGTATCTAAAAGACCCAAATTAGACACCTCGAACCGCTTCGTAGGCTTTCTATACCCTAAAACTCGATTTTTCAAAGCGTACAGACTGACCCTTGCGCATCGGTGCAAGATGGTCTGCGACGACAAGAGCTCACTTGCTCACAGTCGCCACGATTAGAAGTCAGCTTAAAATATATCTTCGCTAGCATAGGTAAGCTAGCTGGCACGCCCTGTTTATATAAATAGGCCTTAGACACACGAGAGGATCCGCTCCAGGCCCTAAAAAGGCAAGAGGCGGGGATTTTCGCGCGTCTACAGAGATTGGCACGCCTGGTGGGACGTGAGCCTTTCAAAAATCGAGTTTTAAGTTAGAAGCTTGCGAAAAATTTTGTTAAAAGGTGTCATTTTCAACTTGTTTTCTTTGCTTGTACTTAGGAAATTTTGAAAAAGCTTGAAAAGCATGTCAAAATCCAATCCAAGTGAAGTGTCGAGCCAAGGCTCATGCGCATCAAGTTCTCACTCTAGGAGGATTTTCAAAAACAAAATAAAACTAGATGAGATCGAGGACCTGAGAAGGGAATTTGAGGCCAAAATCGATGCTCTCAGCCAAGAGGCTGAAGTAGGCGATTCGTGTTCATCAAATGGTGCATGCGTGTGTGAGTGTATAAATTGAAGACAAACTCACGCAGCTCTTACTAGAGTCTTAGGAGTAAGAGCGAAGGCTCAATGGTGCACGTGGGTGGTTGTGTACGAGTAAGAGCTAAAGCTAAAGTGCTCGTGTGTGCTTTGTGTAACAAACCAAGTTATTACAATCGGGGGGAGACAAGGCTCCGTTAATACAACCCCGTGTTCAAATTGAATTAAAGCGTAGAAAGGAGATATGAAATATCGAATGAAAACACTTACGTGATTCGGTTGTTTGTCCACTCCAATTTACGAGCTTGCTTGGCTTCACACCCACGGATGAGTCTTCCTTGAAGCTTGAAGCACTTAGGGTATATTGAGAAAATTAATTAAATGATCAATGAACTTCTAATTAGGTGTTTGTAATCTTTCCAATCCGAAAAAATTTATATAACGAACAAATGAGTTTACGTTATCATATGGTTTGTCAGCCTTGTTTGGTTCGCTTAATGGCCTGTCCTTGACTTGACTCAGGACCAAGTCTGTCTGACTCACCCAGGCCGCGCCGGGGCCGAACCTACTTTGGGCCAAAAACGTTATTTCGGGAAGGGTGGGACCCTTTCCCGTCCACAGAATCCTCCAACGTATCTCTCGCTGTGGTCCCCACACCCGTTGCATCGCTGTGCGAAAGATACGCCACTCGGTGGGACCGTACACAAAACACAGCAAGTTTTGAGAAGGTGACGTGGCAGGGTGTCTGTGGCCAGTTATAGCCACGTAGGCACTCCGACCTTGCTTGAGCCACTCATATCTCGCCAACTGTCATGGCAGTTGTCTTCTGTGGTCCAGTTGATTGATGTAGAAGGTAAGAATTTAACAGATCCTATCAATATTCAATACTTAAAGAAGTATCATGCGTAGGATTTGGATTAAATTCCAGTTTTCGAAAATTTTAGGGATAGCTGCCCTGAGACATGAAAATAAGGTGCAAAGGCAAAGTCGTGTGACCCTAAGTGAGAGAATTTGCACTTGTGAAAGAGTGGAGTCTTCAAAATCGTGGTTACATTTCAAAATCCTTCTTCTTACAAAGAAAGGCCTAGTTCAATATAGCAAGATACTTGCAAGTAGTATGTATTATTTCTAAATAGGCTGATCTGGAATGGATCGAGTGTAGGCTTGGGATAAGTCCTCCCCTCTTCTCTTCTCCTTCCAAAAGGAAAAACAGGGCCCAAAATAAAGGGAATTTCCCATTCAAAGTCTCTTTCCAAAAGAAAGAAACTAGAATTTAAGAGAAAAATCAATTCTCTTGTGAAAAAGAGGGATTAAAGAAAAAATACTCCCAAAGGGAGACCCTCTATGAAAAAAAAAAGGAGGAAAAAGAGGCCAAAAAGCTCAAAAAGAGCAGTTTTCCGCCTTCTATGCCTTAAACCACGGGACGCTTCAGAAGGGACCATGGTATCTCTTTCCCATCCCTGGCTTATCCCAAGCTAAAACATGATTCATTTCGAGGAATCCTAAAGTAAAAATAGGATTTACTTACTTGAATTTCATTTTCTTTGAGAATTCGACGTTTCGAGTAAGGCGTAGGAATTTGAAATATAGCTTGTTTTCTTTAAAAACCTCCGCTAGATAAGCGAGTGTTAAGACTCAAACAAGGGCAAACACGAAGAGCTCGAGATCCTTAGGATCGAGACTCAAGACAGTTGTCCCTTTTTGTAAATAGTTTTGTAAATAAATTTTGAAAAATCGAACATCAAACAGCATAGGATTTGCTCACTTGGAGCAACAGGCCTTGTAAGTCTCTAGAGTTCGACCACATCTAGTCTCTTGGAGGTCGCCACTCTTGGCACCACACCCATGTCATGTATATGCATTCCACGCATGGTACCTGCATAAACATGATCCCATTTAGGACCAGATTCCATAGTATATCCCTTTGGCGTCATATCTCCTCCTACCAGAGTTTGTAAATTGAGATTTTGCTAAAGATTGGGACGATCCCATATTCTTCGTGGCTAGATCTAGGGAGACATTAAAAGGGGTGTTTGTCATCTTTGCCCTTATCCAAATTGATTTGGACAAGGCCAAAGAGGGGCATCTGTAAACACCCCAAAATCCCACAAATTTCTCAAATAAAACTTGGTTTTGTAAAAGCAGCCCCAAAGGGCCATTTTGAGTCTGGAAACCCAGGAGCTTTCCAGGCAACCCTGTACATATGTTTTGAACTCCGTATTTCAAAAATGTATAATATGGCTTTAAAAACCTTTTAAAACACGTTTTTGAAACCCCGAAGCAGCTTGGCCTGATCAAGATAGGACCAAAAAAGCTAAAGAGAGCCCGGAACCGGAGCACATGTCGAGCCCGACATAGCAACTCTCATATTGAATCCACCCCTAGGATCTTGAACGTCCAAGACCCTGTTATCATCAAAACATCATTTGAAGTCATCTCCGGAAGGCGAAAATAGAGGCGGACGATCATGTTGGCAAAGACCCAACGCAGACGGAGTACTGATGCTGTCTTACCCTGCACAAACCGTTCATTTTGAACACAGCCCGAAGGAGTCAGAATTCAGTTTGGATTAGATCTAGACCATATATATCCAGATCCCAATCCAAACCCATGTGTGGACTTGGATTTGGATTTGGATCCAGAAATCCAATCCAATATCCATATCCATGGCCCACATCACCTTCTCATAAATGGAGGTGGGGCCCACTTGAAATTCACGTGGGATTATGGGCATGAGAGAGAGTGGGGGAGGATAAGATAAAGTGTGTGTTGTAATTAAGCTTGACTTGTGTGTCAAGTTTGGGGTTAATCATGTGGGTTAGCCTAGTTAACATGGGTTTAAGCTTGTAATTAGCCAAAACCTAACCTAGGGCTGCACCAACATGATATGATTAAGGTCTATGGGTCATGCAAAGGGAGTTCCTTAATCCAATCCTAACCAAAAACACCTAATCCTAGCCTTTTACCCTAATCCTGTCCTAATCCTAGCCTAATCACCTAACCCACTTTCCTAATCCCGGCCTAATCCCAACCTAATCACCTAACCCACTTCCCTAATCCTTCCCTAAACCTAGGTTAATTTCCCTAAACCTAACCTAATCCTAGCCTAATCACCCAACCCACCTCACTAAACCTCACCCCAAAACCAACCCACCTAGCTAAACCCTAAACCTCTAAACCACCCCACCTAAACCTAGCACACAATCTACCCAAAACCCCTTGTATTTAAAATATCTGGCCCTACCCCAAAACCAGCCCACCTTATCACCACACCACCACCCCCTAGACCACCTTACCACCTCCTCAAAACCAGCCCCACCGCCCTTCAAAAAAAGCTATAACCCCCCCCCTAGTGGGCGGGTTTTTAAGCTTTGGGGTCCACCACTTCCAGCCGATCTTCTTTCACCCCTTTCCAGCCCAACCGAGCTCGGCCAACCACCTGCGCCACTACCTCCCAGCCAAGCACCACCACCACCACCACTCCAGCCGAGCTCCACATCGCCACCATTCCGTCTGGCCGAACCCCCTCCTGTGCATCCAAGACACCCGGCTACTCCTCCCTTCCATCCGCCACCGCCTCTTCATTCGGTTAGTACCCCATCCTTTAACCTACCTCTTCTTCGCCCCCCCTCCACTCTCAGCCACCTGCACCACCACCACCTTACCCTAACACCAGCCACTTGTCGCCACCACTTCCATTCGGCCACACCTTAGCCACTTCAAACACCCGCCATCACCTAACCACACTAGCTACACCCGGCCACTCCACTTAACTCCCTAAGACCTACCCATATCACTTCACCACAACCAGCCACCACCTTACCCCATATCCTAGCTAGCTCCCTTCCCATCTACGACAGCCCTAGCTACCTTAGCAACCACCACCACCAAGTCTCCCTAGCAGTCGGCCACTCAAACCGACTATACTACATCCATTCGGCCAACCACCCACCAGCCACATACTTCCCCTAGGCATTCCCTTAGTCACTCCCTTAGGCTCCCCCTTAGTGCCATACTTCCTAACACTACACCCTCCCTTAGTGACCCTACTTAGTCACCTTAGCCCCACACACCAAGACAACCCTTTTGCTAAGCAGCCGGCCATCTTCAAGGCACCCCTCCCGCACGCCATTCCCAGCCGGCCAGCAGCCCCTTTGCCGTTCAACTTCGCAGAGCTCCCTCTTGCAGCCCAAGGCAAAGGCCAAGCCCACGCTCAAGCAAGGCATCTTCGGACCAGCTATTAGTAAGTGCCTAACTCGGTCCTTAGTTGTATACTTGCTTAAAATTTAATACGATACGGGGTTGTAATAACGGAGCATAGTCTCCCCCCGCTTGTAATAACGTGGCTTGGCACACCCACACACACGTGCACTCTCTTAGTTGTGCACGATTTTGAACACACACGGGCCTAATCAGCCCCTAATATATATAAATATATATATATATATATATATATATATTTTAACTTACGTAGGGTTTTGCTTAAGTTGGGTGTGTTGTCTTTCAATTCAAGCACTCACACACATTGAGCCTTTGCTCTTATTTGAAAGACCCAAGTAAGGGCCGTGCTATACTATTTGGGTTTCATTTCATGTCGTGTGTGTTGTCTTTCAATTCAAGCACTCACACACATTGAGCCTTCGCTCTTATTTGTAAGACCCAAGTAAGGGCCGTGTTATACTATTTGGGTTTAATTTCATGTTGTGTGCGTAGTACTTCAATTCAAGCACTCACACACATTGAGCTTTCGCTCTTATTCCCAAGACCTTAATCAAGGCCATATTGCAAGTTATATTTGGGTTTTATTTCATGTCGTGTGTGTAAGTCTTTCAATTCAAGCACGCACCCACATTGAGCCTTCGCTCTTATTTGTAAGACCCAAGTAAGGGCCGTGTTATACTATTTGGGTTTAATTTCATGTTGTGTGCGTAGTACTTCAATTCAAGCACTCACACACATTGAGCTTTCGCTCTTATTCCCAAGGCCTTAATCAAGGCCATATTGCAAGTTATATTTGGGTTTTATTTCATGTCGTGTGTGTAAGTCTTTCAATTCAAGCACGCACACACATTGAGCCTTCGCTCTTATTTGTAAGACCCAAGTAAGGGCCGTGTTATACTATTTGGGTTTAATTTCATGTTGTGTGCGTAGTACTTCAATTCAAGCACTCACACACATTGAGCTTTCGCTCTTATTCCCAAGGCCTTAATCAAGGCCATATTGCAAGTTATATTTGGGTTTTATTTCATGTCATGTGTGTAAGTCTTTCAATTCAAGCACGCACCCACATTGAGCCTTCGCTCTTATTTGCAAGACCCGAGTAAGGGCCCATATATATACCTTATATACATATCTCCCTTCGGCACTTACATTACAAGTCATTTCCCTTCGGTTATTTCCCTTCGGCATTGTCTTTACATTCAGGTTTTCCCTTTGGAGTAGAGTGAGTTTGCATTGCATCTACGCCATACCACGAGGTAGGACGCATATTGCATCAAAGCAAGCCCCGTATTCCCGCTCAAATTCGCCCATGTAGTGGAGTGTTCATAACACACACCTAGGTGGACCATAAAGGGATAAAAAGAAAGACTTAGGCACGTGCAAATCCACGTGATCTAAAATCTGCAATCACATTTAAAAAGACCCGAATCAAACACCTCGAACTGCTCTCGTAGGCTTTTTCCTACCCTAAACTCAATTTATAAAAGCGTACAGACTGACCCTTGTGCATCGGTGCAAGAAGGTCTGCGACGACAAGAGCTCACTTGCTCACAGTCGCCACGTTAGAAGTCAGATTAAAATATATCTTCGCTAGCTTAGGTAAGCTAGCTGGCACGCCCTCTTTATACAAATAGGCCTTAGACACACGAAAGGATCCGCTCCAGGCCCTGAGAAGCCAAAGGAGAGGCGGGGATTTTCCTTCGTCTACAGATCTTCCTCAAGGGGATCCACTTCTGGGCTTTGATCATTCTCGTGGGCTATAGACCCGATGGAATTTGATGCGTGATTTTCAAAAGACCTGGTTCTGTACTCGGATTTTCAAGTGATTTTGAAATTTTTGGTCTGGCTATGCAGACGACGTTCCTTCAAAATCCTTTTCTTTTGCCAAAGTCCTACCAGGAGCAGCTATATACAAAATCTTTTTGGTATTTTCAAGATTTTCGATTTTTTTGGGTTTTTGTAGAACAAGAACTTTGGGAACTATACAAAGCACTCTATTTTCGAGTTTTTGTTTTTCCATTGTTTTTGGCTTTTCTTCTTTTTCGATTTTTTTGATTTTAAGTTTTTCAAATGTTTTTGTATTTTTATAAAAGGGATCTTTCGTCATACCTACAAAGGGAAAACACTACGGGTTAGACTCAGAATAGGAGGTCTAAATCATAGGTCTCTTCTAAGGCAGGTTCTAGGGCACCCTTGACCCAGTTGGTCATAGGGGGTGGCTCTGGCGGTATTCTGGGAGTATAGCCGATCCCATATCGGCTTGGATTGGCCCTAGGAAGGATGGGCTCTAGGAGACCCTGGTTCTGTGCCCCTAGACTTTTGTAGGGCGTGTAGCCCATGTTCAACAACATGTTCCATGATTTTCTATTTTTGGAAAAATTTTGGTAAAGATCATGGTCCTGGAACATGCTGTCGTCCATATTGTGCTCATATGGCCTCCTGTCCAAGGGATTTGGAAATAGAGAACGTTGGGTTTTCCTAGAAGGGTTAGAATCAGGAAGGGGCCTGCTTTGGGTGACCTCTTCACACATACAACCTTCCTAGGGTTGTTTAACACGAGCCTTGGCGGCTCAATCACAATCTGCCCCAGGTTAGCCTCATGGGCTTCGGAGCTCGATAAACAAGGGAAGTTTATGATCCCCTGAAGCTGTGGGTAACTCTCACCTAGGATCACTACGACCTGGTCCCTGAAAGGGATCTTGACACACCTGTGGAAGGTGGATGGCACAGCGCACAAGCTGTGTATCCAGGGCCTCCCTAGCAACAGGTTATAATGGGGGTGGATGTCCAATACATGAAACACCCCCTGTGTGCAATCCCTCCCGTTTCCATTGGGAGTTTGATTGATCCTAATGGCCTAGACACATTCCCATCGTATCCAGTGATAATGATGGGGCTTGGGTTCGCAGAAGTCAAGGTGACTTTGATTTTATATGCCACATGAAGTGGAAGGATGTTGAGCCCTCCTCCCCCATCGACTAGGCACCTGTCCAGAGAGTGGATATTCAGAATCACCTCAATATGCAGGGCCTGGTTGTGGGACTCGTAGGGTCTATCTACATCATCTTCCGAGAAAGTGATGGGCGATTTTGCTCCTAATAAAGCCACTTGGGCAGACAAGGATTCCAGACTTATGTTCGAATCAACCTTGGCCCTTTCTAGAATTTTCTCTAGCACGAGTCTATGCCTAGGCGAGCTTTGTATAAGCTCTAGGATAGACATGTAGATAGGAATCTTTGAAAGGTGGTTTTCGAAGTCATAAGGATTTAGGATGACTTTATCCTTGTCTGCTTTTGGCAGAACTCCAGGAATACATGCTTTTGAGGGGCCAGGCACACTGACCACCTTTTTAGCACTTTGTAGGTGTGGGGGTTGATAGATCCTCCCGGATCTAGTCACTTCCCCCACGACCAGCCTAGGGTTCGCGCTAATTTTGGCTCTAAGGATGAGTTGAGGAGCACCTTGAAGTTTCAAAACTGGTTTTTTCGGGGATTCCACTTTTGGTGGTCCCTGAATGACGACTTGGGCGGTCTTCTTGTACAGTACAAGAATGGGCGCACAAGTGGGTCGACCAGACTCTGGTTTTTACGCTAGTTCCTTAGAAAAGGTGAGGGTACATACCTCCTTTCCTTTCCCACTGCCACTGGCGTGTTTGGGTAATGGTTCTTTGAAGATAGCTTGAGGTGGCTCAGGTTCCACAGTGACTTGGAGCCGACCCTCCGCTATCAAGTTCTCAATTTTATTTAAAAGGGAGAAACAACGTTTGGTATCATGGCCTTTGAGCCGATGATACTTACAAAATCGATTTAAATACCCCCCTTTGGAAGTGACTCCTTCGGGGAGTTCTATCATGCCTTGGGCAAGTAGGAGGTCTAGGACCTCCAACACAGGTTTCCCCAGCGGAGTGTACTCCCGTTTTTCAACCGGTTTTTGAAAGGTTCGCTCCCTTTTGTTTTCTAGTTTTTCAAAATTTTTGGAAGTGCCCGCTATGCCTAAATCCACCAGGACATTGGCGATTTTATGGGGCTTTGCCCCTTTGTCCATCGTGGGTAGCCCATAAGTGGTGAGCTTTTCCAAGCGGGTTTTAGAAACGACACTTCCCTTCCATAAGTGATCAAATGTCCCTTTTCGAAAAGGGATGCCTTTTTGATCAACTTATGGAAAGTTGAGATCTCATGGAGCGAGAGAAGGGTTTTTAACTCGCTTTTAAAATTATCCAGGATGAGCATGACTGCGCATCCTTCGGATATGGGCTCTCGCACTTGGCCCAAAAGTGACCTCCATCATATAATGAAGGCATGTACGTCTTCGTTCATGCCTTGCTTTGTATCCCTTAAGGTATTCAGAGTCGGTGTGACTTCTACGTTGTGTGCAAATCTTTGCATGAAGCAGTTTGCTAACTCTTCAAAAGTAGCGAACTGGCTTGAGTCGTAGGAAGCCAGCCATTTGGCAGCTGTGCCTTTAAGGGATAAAGGAAACCAATACACCCATTTCATCGAGTCCTTTTTCTTCTTATGGGCTCGACGCGAGAAAAGTTGCAAGTGAGACCTAGGGTCTCCCATGCCGTCATACCGATGGAAGTTCAGTATTTCATCGTCACTGTCTGTTTCGTAATCCATAGGAAGGAAATTAGATAGGGCGTAGCTTCTTTTCTCTTTATTCTGCCCTTTCAACAACTGCTGTAGGGCTCTACGGTCCTTTTGTGTGAAGGACTCGTGGTATTGGTTGCCTTCCATTACGAAGGCCTCTTTGTGCTTGCGAGGTTTTTCAGACTTTCTTTTGGGCCTTTGTTCACCGTTTGATGAACACGAATCGCCTACTTCAGCCTCTTGGCTGAGAGCATCGATTTTGGCCTCAAATTCCCTTCTTAGGTCCTCTATCTCGTCTAGTTTGATTTTGTTTTTGAAAATCCTCCAAGAGTGAGAACTTGATGCGCATGAGCCTTGGCTCGACACTTCACTTGGATTGGATTTTGACAGGCTTTTCAAGCTTTTTCAAAATTTCCTAAGTACAAGCAAAGAAAACAAAGTTAAAAACGATACCTCTTTGAAAATCTTTTGCAAGTTTCTAGGCTAACTCGATTTTTGAAAAGACTCACGTCCCACCGGGCGTGCCAAAGTCTGTAGACGCAGGAAAATCCCCGCCTCCCTGGTTTCTCAGGCCTGGGGCAAACCTTTTCGTGTGTCTAAGTCCTATTTGTATAAATAGGGCGTGCCAGCTAGCTTACCTAAGCTAGCGAAGATATATTTTAACCTGACTTCTAACGTGGCGACTGTGAGCAAGTGAGCTCTTGTCGTCGCAGACCTTCTTGCACCAATGCACAAGGGTCAGTCTGTACGCTTTTAAAAATAGTGTTTAGGGTAGAAAAAAGCCTACGAGAGCGGTTCGAGGTGTTTGATTCGGGTCTTTTTAAATGTGATTGCAGATTTTAGATCAGGTGGATTTGCACGTGCCTAAGTCTTTCTTTTTATCCCTTTATGGTCCACCTAGGTGTGTGTTATGAACACTCCACTACATGGGCGAATTTGAGCGGGAATACGGGGCTTGCTTTGATGCAATATGCGTCCTACCTCGTGGTATGGCGTAGATGCAATGCAAACTCACGCTACTCCAAAGGGAAAACCCGAATGTAAAGACAATGCCGAAGGGAAATAACCGAAGGGAAATGACTTGTAATGTAAATGCCGAAGGGAGATATGTATATAAGGTATATATGGGCCCTTACTCGGGTGTTACAAATAAGAGCGAAGGCTCAATGTGGGTGCGTGCATGAATTGAAAGACTTACACACACGACATGAAATAAAACCCAAATATAACTTGCAATATGGCCTTAACTAAGGTCTTGGGAATAAGAGCGAAAGCTCAATGTGTGTGAGTGCTTGAATTGAAGTACTATGCACACAAAATGAAATTAAACCCAAATAGTATAACACGGCCCTTACTTGGGTCTTACAAATAAGAGTGAAGGCTCAATGTGTGTGAGTGCTTGAATTGAAGTACTATGCACACAACATGAAATGAAACCGAAATAGTATAACACGACCCTTACTTGGGTCTTACAAAGAAGAGCGAAGGCTCAATGTGCTTGAATTAAAAGACTACACACACAACATGAAATAAAACCCAAATATAACTTGCAGTATGGCCTTAACTAAGGTCTTGGGAATAAGAGCGAATGCTCAATGTGTGAGTGCTTGAATTGAAGTACTACGCACACAACATGAAATTAAACCCAAATAGTATAACACGGCCCTTACTTGGGTCTTACAAATAAGAGCGAAGGCTCAATGTGTGTGAGTGCTTGAATTGAAAGACAACACACTCAACTCAAGCAAAACCCTACGTAAGTTAAAGTATATATATATTTTTATATATTAGGGGCTGATTAGGCCCGTGTGTATTCAAAATCGTGCACGACTAAGAGAGTGCACGTGTGTGTGGGTGTGCCAAGCCACGTTATTACAAGCGGGGGGAGACTATGCTCCGTTATTACAACCCTGTATCCAATTGAGTTCAAGCAAATATACGACTAAGGACCGAGTTAGGCACTTACTTATAGCTGGTCCGAAGATGCCTTGCTTGAGTGTGGGCTTGGCCTTTGCCTTGGGCTGCGAGAGGGAGCTCCTTGGAGTTGAACGACAAGAGGGGCTACTGGCCGAGTGCCTTAGGTGCGCGGGAAGGGCGCCTTGAAGGTGGCCGGCTGTTATGAAGGGGGCTGCCTTGGCGTGCTGGGCTAAGGTGACTAAGTAGGGTCACTAAGGGAGGGTGTAGTGTTAGGAAATATGACGCTAAGTGGGAGCCTAAGGGAGTGTCTAAGGGAGTATCTAAGGGAGTACCTAAGGCTGGCGGGCGGTTGGCCGAGTAGATATGGAACAGTCGGTTGGAGTGGCCGACTAAGGGAGACTTGGTGGTGGCCGGCTGCTAGGGTGGCTATGGGTGTCGTGGATAGGAAGGAAGCTAGCTAGGGTATGGGGTAAGGTGGAGTTAGGGGCTGAGGGGAAGTGATATGGGTAGGTCTTAGGGAGTTAAGTGGAGTGGCCGGGTGTAGCTAGGGTGGCTAGGAAATGGCGGGTGGTTGAAGTGGCTAAGGTCTGGCCGAATGGGTAGGATGGCGGGCAGGTGGTGTTGGGGTGATGTGGTGGTGGTGTAGGTGGTGGAGAGTGGAGGGGGAGTGAAGAAGAGATAGAATTAGGTTGAGACACTAACCGGGTGATGATGGGAGGCGGCGGATGGAAGAGGAGCAGCTGGGTGGTTGAAGTGGATGGTTCGGCCGGATGGGAATGGTGGCGACGGGTGGTTGGCCGGCTGGGGTGTGGTGGAGCAAGGTGGTGGCTGCTGTGGTGCAGGTGGAAGACTCAGCTGGGAGGGATGGTTGAGGTCGGCTGGGATCGGCTGGCTGGAAAAGAGATGGGAGAGGATGGAAAACCCGCCCCTTCGGGGGGGGGGTTATATAGGGCTGAAGAAGTCGGTTGGGGCTGGTATTAGGAGGGTGGTTAGGTGGTTTAGGTAGGGGTGGTGTGGTGATTAGGTGGGCTAGTTTTGGGGAGGGGCCAGATATTTTGATACAAGGGGTTTTGGGTAGATGGTGTGCTAGGTTTAGGTGGGGTGGTTTAGGGGTTTAGGGTTTAGTTAGGTGGGTTGGTTTTGGGGTGAGGTTTAGTGAGGTGGGTTAGGTGATTAGGCTAGGATTAGGTTAGGTTTAGGGAAATTAACCTAGGTTTAGGGAAGGATTAGGGAAGTGGGTTAGGTGATTAGGTTGGGATTAGGCCGGGATTAGGGAAGTGGGTTAGGTGATTAGGCTAGGATTAGGACAAGATTAGGGTAAAAGGCTAGGATTAGGTGTTTTTGGTTAGGATTGGATTAAGGAGCTCCCTTTGCATGACCCATAGACCTTAATCACATCATGTTGGTGCAGCCCTAGTTTAGGTTTTGGCTAATTACAAGCTTAAACCCACTTTAGTTAGGCTAACCCACATGATTAACCCCAAACTTGACACACAAGTCAAGCTTAATTACAAACACACTGTAATCTTATCCTCCCCCACTCTCTCTCAAGCCCATAATCCCACGTGAAATTCAAGTGGGCCCCACCTCCATTTATGAGAAGGTGATGTGGGCCATGGATATGGATATTGGATTGGATCTCTGGATCCAAATCCACACATGGGTTTGGATTGGGATCTGGATATATATGGTACAGATCCAATCCAAACTGAATTCTAACTCCTTCAGGTTGTGTTCGAAATGAACGATTTGTGCGGGGTCTGACAGCATCAGTACTCCGTCTGCATTAGGTCTTCGCCAACATGATCGTCCGCTTCTGTTTTCACCGTTGGGAGATGACTTCAAGTGATGTTTGATTATAACAGGGTCTTGGACGTTCGAGATCCTGGGGTGGATTCAATACAAGAATTGCTGTGCCAGGCTCGACTTGTGCTCCGGTTCCGGGCTCTCTTTAGCTTTTCTAGTCCTGTCTTGATTAGGCCAAGCTGCTTCAGGGGTTTCAAAGTGTGTTTAAAAAGTTTTTAAAACCATATTATACATATTTAAAACATATAAAGTTTAAAACATATGTACAGGGTTGCCTGAAGGCTCCTAGGTTTCCAGACTCAAAATGGCCCTTTGGGGCTGCCTTTACAAAACCAGGTTAGTTTGAGGAATTCGTGGGATTTCGGGGTGTTTACAAGACCTTGCCACTTTGAAGTGGGAGATTTGGTTTTGAAAATCATCCACTATCGTGGCCCACATCCACTTGGAAAGTGGCGCACCAAATGGGATGGACCCTATGTTGTGCGTGCAACCACCACGAACAACTCGTACTGGTTGATCGATGTAGAAGGTAGGAATTTAGCAGATCCTATCAATATTCAATACTTAAAGAAGTATTATGTGTAGGGTTTGGGTTAAATTCCCGTATTCGAAAATTCTTAGGGATAGCTGCTTTAAAACCTCGAAAGTAAGGTTTAAAGGCAAATTGTGTAACCCTGAGCGAGAAAATTTGCACTTGTGAAAGAGTGGAGTTTTCAAAATACGTGGTTACATTTCAAAATCCTTTTTCTTAGAAAGAAATGCCTAGTTCAATATAGCAAGATACTTGCAAGTAATACGTGCTATTTCTAAATAGGCTGATCTTGAATGGATCGAGTATGACCTTGGGATAAGTCCTCCCCTCTTCTCTTCTCCTTCCAAAAGGAAAATGTTGCCAAAACAAAGGGAAATCCCCGCCAAAGATCTCTTTCCCAAAGAAAGAAACATGAATGAAAAAGAAAATTCGATTCTTTTATGGAAAAGAGGGATTAAAGAAAAAATACTCTCAAAGGGGGACCCTCTATGAAAAAAAGGAAGAAAAGGCCAAAAAGCTCAAAAAGAGCAGTTTTCCGCCTTCTATGCCTCAAACCATGGGACTCTTCAGAAGGGACCATGGTATCTCTTTTCCCATCCCTATGGCTTATCCCAAGTAAAACATGGTTCATTTCGAGGAATCCTAAAGTAAAAATAGGATTTACTTACTTAAATTTCATTTTGTTTGAAAATTCGACGTTTCGAGTAAGGCATAGGAATTTTGAAATATAGCTTGTTTTCTTATAAAACCTCCGCTAGATTAGCGAGTGTCAAGACTCAAGCAAAGGCAAATGCGAAGAGCTCGAGATCCTTAGGATTGAGGCTAAAGCAGTTTTCCTCTTTTTTTGTAAATAAATTTTGAAAAATCGAACATCGAGCAACATAGGGCCTGCTCACCTGGAGCAGCAGGTCTTCATAAGTATCAAGAGTTCGACCATACCATCTGGTCTCTGGGAGGTTGCCATTCTGGGCGTCTCATCCATGTCACGCATGTACACATCCACTCATGAACACTTGCATAACATGATCCCGTTTAGGGCCAAAAACCCTAGAAATCCCCTTTGGCGTGATATCTCCTCCTACCAAGTTTAAAAGAGAGATTCTGCTAAAAAATTGGGACGATCCCATATTTTCGTTGATAGATCTAGGGAGACATTGAAAGGGGTGTTGTCGTCTTTGCTATTATCCAAATAAATTTGGATAATGCCAAAGAGGGGCATCTGTAAACACCCCAAAATCCTACGATTTTTCTCAAATATGCCTCGTTTTGCAAAAGCAGCCCCAAAGGGATATTTTGAGTATGGAAACCCAGGAGCCTTCCAGACAACCCTATACATACTTTGAACCTATATATATGTTTTAAAACTCTATACATATAGTTTTAAAACCTTAAAAAGGTGTTTTGAAACCCCAAAAGCAGCTTGGCCTGATGAAAGCAGGACCGAAAAGGCAAAAGACAGCCCTGACCCGGAGCATACTTCAAGCCCGACACATCAACTCTCATATCAAAATCATCCCCAGATTCTCGGACATCCAAGCCCCAAATATCAGAAATTTGCTCGAAATGAACTCCGAAAGGTGAGAAGAAGAGCGGACGACAATGTTGGCGAAGACCCAATGCAAGACGGAGTACTGATGAAGTCAGGCCCCACACAAACCGTCCGTTTCGAAACACCATGAAGGAATCAAAAAAATTAGATTTGGGCCGGATCTGGTCCATATATATCCAGATCCAAACCCAACATGCATTTGGATTTGGATTTGAATTTGGATCCCAAGATCCAATCCAATATCTACATCCATGGCCCACATCACCTTCTCATAAATGGAGGTGGGGCCCACAAAATTTTCACGTGAAAAGCTTGGGTAGAGAGAGAAAAAGGGGTGATAAAGTATGAGTGAGAAAGTTGGTAGGCTTGACTTTTGGTCAAGGGTGGGTTAACCTTGTGGGTTTAGCCTAGAGTGTGGGTTTAAGCTTGTATACACCTACACCTAACCTGGGGCTGCACCAACTTGGACATAGCTGCAACTGGGTCAATGGACCGGCGCCAAGGGGAGGTTCCTAAAACCTAGCCCTAAGCTAGCCCACCTCACCTAGCCGCTTTCCCTAAAAACCTAACCCAAACCTAGCCATCCTCACCCAAAACCGCCCCAACCTCACCTAGCCAACCTCACCTAGCTAGACCACCTAGACCCTAACCAACTAAGCCTAAACCCACTTTAGTGCACCTAATTAAACCGCTAACCACTAAGTCCCAGCTCACCTAACCGACCTACCCTAAACCACTCCCCATGCATACCTTATGACAAATATCTGGCCCATACCACTCCAACCGACCCAGCCCATTCCTAACCTATAAATACCCCCCTTTCTTGCGGGTTTCACTCTCTCCTCTTCCACTCTCATCCCCCCCCACTCCCACCAAGCTCCACCACTTCCATCCACCTGCCCTTCCACCGCCACTTCATCACCCGGCTACCACCTCTCCACTTCAACCGACTCCACCATCTTCCACCTTCGGTGAGGAGCTCCACCCTTCGGCTGCCACCTTTCTTCCACCACCATCGGGCCACCACTTCCATCCACCAGCACCACCTCCCTGCACGGTTAGTACCCCACCTTAAACCCCAGCTTGCCTTCACCACTCCCCACCATCTCCAATCCACCCGCTAACTTGTATCCTTCCCTTCTCCCTTACACCCGGCCGACCTGTACCATACCCCACTACCTTCCCTTAACACCACCCATCTAAGCTCCTAACTGAACCTTCTCCCTTAGTCACCCACCCCTCGGCCAGCACCCCTACCAGATGTGCCTTCCACTCGGCCAGCATCAAGATGCCACTCGGCTCGCACCCCTACATGTCGCCCACATCCACCTAAGGAGCTCCCCTTTGGCTGCTCAAGGCGACTCACGAGGCCATAGCCAAGCAAGTTGAACATGGACCAGCTACACGTAAGTGCCTAACTCGGTCCATTACATGAACTTGCTTACATTTAATTGAATTTGATACGGGGTTGTAATAATGGAGCGTTGTCTCCCCCCAATTGCAATAATGTGGTTTGGCACACCAACACACACGTGCACTTGAGCCTTTCTGCTCTTAGCTGCACACCATTTTGGCACACACACGGGCCTTACCAGCCCCTAAGATATAGTTATACTTATATATATCCAGTTGCGTGGGTTTTAACTTATGTCGTGGGTGTTGTCTTTCAATTCTGCACTCACACACATTGAGCTTTCGCTCTTATTCCCAAGACCCTAGTAAGGGCCATATTGCAATTTCATTTGGGTGTTTTAATTCAAGTGGTATTTCCATTCTACACTCACGCACATTGAGCTTTCGCTCTTACTCCCAAGACCCTAGTAAGGGCCATATTGCAATTTCATTTGGGTGTTTTAATTCAAGTTGTGTGCGTGGTCTTTCAATTCCACACTCACACACATTGAGCTTTCGCTCTTACTCCCAAGACCCTAGTAAGGGCCATATTGCAATTTCATTTGGGTGTTTTAATTCAAGTTGTGTGCGTGGTCTTTCAATTCCACACTCACACACATTGAGCTTTCGCTCTTACTCCCAAGACCCTAGTAAGGGCCATATTGCAATTCTATTTGGGTTTTACATTGCAAGTCGTGTGAGTTGTCTTTACATATACACACAACACCCACGCACACGTTGGCGACCTTCGGGCCCATATATATATAGTTGTATTTCCCTTCCGCTATGTCTTTAAGATTTGGGTTTTAAGGTTCAGTTGTGTGAGTTGCATTTCAATTTATACACGACACACACTTGCACAATTGAGCCTTTTCGCTCTTAAGATATAGCCATATTTCCCTTTTGCAATTTCCCTTTTGCAATTTATATTCCGTCATTTCCCTTAAGCATTGTCTTTCAATTCGGGTTTTCCCTTGGAGTTGTGTGAGTTTGCATTGCATATTCGCCATACTACGAGTTAGGACGCATATTGCATCAAAGCAAACCCCACACTCCCGTGCAAAAATCGTCCAACTTAGGTCACTTGTGCACACACCTAGTTGGCCCTAAAAAGCATAAAAGTGAAAGACATAGGCACGTGCAAATCCCACATGAAATAAAACTTGCAATCATACAAACAAAACCCAAACACTTCGGGTATTTTTCAAATAGGTTTGTTTTAAACGACTTTGCCAAGCATACAGACTAACCCTTGCACATCGGTGCAAGAAGGTGTGCGACGAAAAGAGCTCACTTGCTCACAGTCGCCCTGATAGAGTCAGATTTCAAAACTTACTTCGCTAGCTTGAGTAAGCTAGCTGGCACGCCCTTGTTATAAAAACGACTTAGACATACGAAAAGGTTCACTTCGGGCCTACGAACTAGAAGTGGGATTTTTTTCGTGTCTACATCTCCTCCCAAGCATTTGCATGAACCCTTTACATGGACCCCCTCACCTCTATTTATAGACATTTGAGGTGGGTCTTGGATTTGGGTTTGGGTTTGGGATTTGGATCGAGACCCAAATCCAAACACTATTTGGATCTGGATCGTGGATCTCGGATATTTTGAGATTCGTATTTGATCCAAACCCAACATTTTTATGGATACAGATCTGGATATTTTGGTCCAGATCCGATCCAATCCAATCCAAACACTATTTGGATCCAATCCAAATCCAAACACTATTTGGATTGGCCCAAATCCAAACACTATTCATTATATGGATTTGGATCTGGATATTTATTGTCCAGTTCCAAATCAAAATTTCTTCGGATAGTCCTTCTTGGCTTCTCGAGGTGAACGATCTGTGCGGGCACTGGCTTTTTCAGCGCTCCGTCTGGTGCTGGGTTTTCCCCAACTTTGTCGTCCGAACTCTGTCTCGCCATTCTGGACTTCATTTTGCTTGATTTTGAGCTTTTCTTCGAAGAGGCTCTGCTTTCTCTTATTTTTTATTAGGGAGTGGCTTTTTGAGACTCTGGGCTTGAATCCTTCTTCTTGTCAGGGCTCTCCTTTTGCCTTTTATACCTGTTTTTGCATTTAAAACAGGTTGTCGTTTTGGCTCAAACGAGCTTTTTGTGTTTTTGAGAGTTTTTTGAAATATAGAAGATTTGGGGTGTTTCCAGATGCCCCTCTTTGGCATTATCCAAATGTATTTGGATAATGGTAAAGAAGAAACACCCCATTTTGGTTTTTCTCTCAAATTTTCTCGAGAATACACCATTTATTTCGCAAAAACCCTATTTTCTTTTACCATAGGTGGGGATTTTTAGCAAAAGGGGGCTTTTCCTAGCTATTTCCCTATATGTATGTGTAGACGCGCGAAAATCCCCACTCCTCTTCACCTTTTCTAGGCTTGGAGTGGATCCTCTCGTGCGTCTAAGGCCTATTTATATAAACAGGGCGTGCCAGCTAGCTTACCTAAGCTAGCGAAGATATATATTTTTAACTGACTTCTAATCGTGGCGACTGTGAGCAAGTGAGCTCTTGTCGTCGCAGACCTTCTTGCATCGATGCGCAAGGGTCAGTCTGTATGCTTTGCAAAAATCGAGTTTTTGGGTGTAGAAAGCCTACGAAGCGGTTTGAGGTGTCTAATTCGGGTCTTTTAGATATGATTGCAGATTTTAGATCACGTGGATTTGCACGTGCCTAAGTCTTTCCTTTTATCCCTTTATGGGCCACCTAGTTTGTGTGTTATGAACACTCCACTACATGGGCAAATTTAAGCGGGGCTTGCTTTGATGCAATATGCGTCCTACCTCGTGGTATGGCGTAGATGCAATGCAAACTCACGCTACTCCAAAGGGAAAACCCGAATGTAAAAGACAATGCCGAAGGGAAATAACCGAAGGGAAATGACTTGTAATGTAAATACCGAAGGGAGATACGTATATAGAGTATGTATATGGGCCCTTACTCGGGTCTTGCAAATAAGAGCAAAGGCTCAATGTGGGTGCGTGCTTGAATTGAAGGACTTACACACACGACATGAAATTAAACCCAAATATAACTTGCAGTATGGCCTTGATAAAGGTCTTGGGAATAAGAGCGAAAGCTTAATGTGTGTGAGTGCTTGAATTGAAATACTACGCACACAACATGAAATTAAACCCAAATATAACTTGCAGTATGGCCTTGATTAAGGTCTTGGGAATAAGAGCGAAAGCTTAATGTGTGTGAGTGCTTGAATTGAAGTACTACGCACACAACATGAAATTAAACCCAAATAGTATAACACGGCCTTACTTGGGTCTTTCAAATAAGAGCGAAAGCTCAATGTGTGTGAGTGCTTGAATTGAAAGACTTACACACACGACATGAAATGGAAACCCAAATAGTATAGGTCGGCCCTTACTTGAGTCTTTCAAATAAGAGCGAAAGCTCAATGTGTGTGAGTGCTTGAATTGAAAGACTTACACACACGACATGAAATGAAAACCCAAATAGTATAGGTCGGCCCTTACTTGGGTCTTTCAAATAAGAGCGAAAGCTCAATGTGTGTGAGTGCTTGAATTGAAAGACAACACACCCAACTTAAGCAAAACCCTACAAAATTAAAGTATATGTATATATTTATGTATTAGGGGCTGATTAGGCCCGTGTGTGTTCAAAATCGTGCACAACTAAGAGAGTGCACGTGTGTGGGTGTGCCAAGCCACGTTATTACAAGCGGGGGGAGACTATGCTCCGTTATTACAACCCCGTATCGAATTGAATCTCAAGCAAGTATACAACTAAAGACCGAGTTAGGCACTTACTAATAGCTGGTCCGAAGATGCCTTGCTTGAGCGTGGGCTTGGCCTTCGCCTTGGGCTGCAAAAGGGAGCTCCGCGAGGTTGAACGGCAAGGGGAGGTGCTGGCCAGATGCCTTGGGCGTGCGGGAAGAGCGCCTTGAAGGTGGCCGGCTGCTAGGGAAGGGCTGTTTTTGGCGTGTTGGGCTAAAGGGCCTAAGTAGGGTCACTAAGGATAGGGTTTAGTTTTAAGGTAGGTTGTGCAAAGGGTGAACCTAAAGGAAGGTCTAACGGATCACCTAAGGTTGGCGGGTTGCTAGGGTGGCCGAATGAAATGACAGTCGGTTGGAGTGGCCGACTAGGAGGACTTGGTGGTGGCAGGTAGTTAGAGTGGCTAGGAGTGGTGTAATGTAGGGGAACTAGCTAGGAGATGGGGCCAGGTGGTAGTGGGTGTAGTAGGTGTATTGGGGTGATATGGGCAGGTTTTAGGGAGTCGGATAGGGTGGCCGAATGGAGCTAAGGTGCCTAGGTGGTGGCGAGCAGTTAGGGTGGCTAGGAGTGGTTGAGTGGGACTAGTGGCAACAAGTGGAATGGCTGGTGTTAGGGTGATATGGGAGTGGATTAGGTGGCTGAGAGTGGAGAGGGAGTGAAGAAGGAGTAAGGTAGAATGTAGGGTACCTACCGAGAGAAGAGGTGGTGGCGGATGGAAGGGAATCAGTCGGGGGATTGGGAGGCTCGGGATGAAGTTCAGCCGGGTGATGGTGGTGGTGGTGGTGCTCGGCTGGAAGGTAGTGGTGCAGGTGGTGGCAGGACGTGGAGTAGGTGGAGCAGGAGGGGATTCGGCTGAGCTGGGAAGTGGAGGACCCGGGATTGGAGGTAGGGTTGCCAGATGGGAAAGCCCGCCCCCAAGGGGGGGGGGGTTTATATAGGGCTGGGCTAGGTCGGTTAGAGCTGGTTTTGGGGTAGTGGTTAGGTGGTTTAGGTAGGGTGGTGTGGCGATAAGGTGGGCTGGAAAGGGTAGGGCCAGATATTTTAAATACAAGTGGTCTGGGTAGGTTGTGGGCTAGGGGTGGTTTAGAGGTTTAGGGTTTAGCTAGGTGGGTTGGTTCTAGGGTGAGGTTTAGTGAGGTAGGTTAGGTGATTACGCTAGGTTTAGGCTAGGTTTAGGGAAATTAACCTAGGTTTAGGGAAGGATTAGGGAAGTGGGTTAGGTGATTAGGTTGGGATTAGGCAGGGATTAGGAAAGTGGGTTAGGTGATTAGGCTCAGATTAGGGCCGGATTAGGGTGGAAGGCTAGGATTAGGTGTTTTTGGTTAGGTTTAGGTGAAGGAGCTCCCTTTGCATGGCCCATAGACCTTAACCACATCATGTTGGTGCAGCCCTAGGTTAGGTTTTGGGTAATTACAAGCTTAAATCGACTTAATTAGGCTAACCCACATGATTAACCCCAAACTTGACACACAAGTCAAGCTTAATTACAACACACACTTGATCTTATCCACCCCCACTCTCTCTCATGCCCATAATCCCATGTGAAATTCAAGTGGGCTCCACCTCCATTTATGAGAAGGTGATGTGGGCAATGGATATGGATATTGGATTGGATTTTTGAATCCAAATCCAAATCCAAGTCCATACATGGGTTTGGATTGGGATCTGGATATATATGGTCCAGATTCGATCCAAACTAAACTCTGACTCCTTCGAGCTGTGTTCGAAACGAACGGTTTGTGCGGGGCCTGACAGCATCAATGCTCCGTCTGCGTTGGGTCTTCGCCAACATGATCATCCGCTTCTGTTTTCGCCTTCCGGAGATGATTTCAAAGGATGTTTTGATGATAACAGGGTCTTGGACGTTCGAGATCCTGGGGTGTGGATTTGATACGAGAGTTGTTGTGCCGGGCTCGACATGTGCTCCGGTTCTGGTTTCTCCTTAGCTCTCCTGGTCCTGTTTGGATTAGGCCAAGCTGCTTCGGTGTTCCAAAACATGTTTTAAAAAGGTTTTAAAAGCCATATTGTATGTTTTCGAAATACAGAGTTCAAAACATATGTACAGGGTTGCCTGGAAGGCTCCTGGGTTTCCAGACTCAAAATAGCCCTTTGGGGCTGCTTTTACAAAACCAGATGGATTTTGAGAAATTCGTGGGATTTTGGGGTGTTTACAGTATGATCATGCACGAACGACTCTTTGAATGCATGCATGAGAAAATTTTTATTTTTGGGTTTTTGAGCCCGAAGAGAGCCTTTTGAGGCTGGCTACGTCGAGCAAGTTTTTACCCATGTCTTCTTGACATTTTCTGGGTTTTCGAGCTTTAGAGAGAGCCTTTTGAGGCTGTCTGGTCTAAGTAGCTTCTACCCTTGTCATTTTGACATCCATGGGTTTTTTTTCAAAAATTTCTTTTTGAAAAGGAACTCCTTTTAACTTGTATCGAAAAGGACTTCCATTTTTCATACTTCCCTTCATTCGGGTTTCAATACCTGCTACTCAGTAGAGGTTTCTGGGTAGGAAAACTTGGAAAACATTTCAAAGTTCCATTTCCTACAAAACAGAGTCGAGTTCTCAAACAAGATGAAATCCAAATAAGCCAATTTTATTCGTACTTTAGGATTTTCGCAAATTTGAATCTTTTTCCTCGGGGATAAGCCGTAGGGATATAGGAAATAGATACCACAGTCCCTTCTGAAGCGTCTCGTTGTTTTAGGCAAAGAATCAGGAGATCGCTCTTTGGAGCTTTGGCTTTTTGTTTCTTTTTTTTTTCACAAAGGGTCTTCCTTTGAGAGTATTTTTTCATTAATCCCTCTTTTCTTTAAAGGAGAGCAGCTCTTTGGAGGAGTTTTTGTATTCCCTGTTTATGAAGGGAAGACCTCTTTGGGAGGAGTTTTTTTATATCTCCTTTTTCTTTTGAACAAGAAGACCTCTTTCGGAGGAATTTTGTAATCCCTGTTTATGAAAGGAAGACTACTTTCGGAGGAGTTTTTGTATTCTCGTTTTTTCTTTTTCTTTTGAACACAGCCAATTTTCCTTTTCAAAGAGAAAGTAGAATGGGGGAAGGCTTATCCCTTTGGTTTCTTGATTCAAACGAGATCGTCCTATTTCTTAATAGCATCTGCTATTCGATAATATTTTGATATTTTGAACAAGGCTTAATCTTGTAAGCCAGGGATTTTTAAAATGTTGCCAATTCGTTTTTGGAAGACTCTACCTTTCGCAAAGTATAAATTTCTCCATTCAGGGATATACAATTGTAGACGCAGAAAATTCCCGCTCCTGGTTCTTAGGCCCGAAGCGAACTTTTTCGTGTGCCTAAGTCCTAATTAAGAAAAAGGGCGTGCCAGCTAGCTTACTTAAGCTAGCGAAGAGATATTTTAAACCTGACTCCTAACGTGGCGATTGTGAGCAAGCAAGCTCTTGTCGTCGCAGACCTTCTTGCATCGATGCGCAAGGGTCTGTCTGTACGCTTTTAAAATCGAGTTTTGGGATATAAGAACCTACGAAAACGTGTTTGAGGTGTTTGATTCGGGTTGTTTTTGGTATGATTTTCAGATTTTATTTCACGTGGATTTGTACGTGCCTAAGTCTTTCTTTTTATCCCTTTTTGGGCCAACTAGGTGTGTGTTATGAACACTCAGCCTAAGTGGGGCGACTTTGAGCAGGAGTATGGGGTTTGCTTTGATGCAATATGCGTCCTAACTCATGGTATGGTGTATATGCAATGCAAACTCACGCAACTCCAAAGGGAAAACCCGAATTTAAAAGACAATGCCGAAGGGAAATGACTTGTAATGGAAATTGTCGAAGGAAAATGACTTGTAATGTAAATTGCCGAAGGGAAATTGCAAAAGGGAAATATGGCTATATCTTAAGAGCGGAAAGGCTCAATAGTGCAAGTGTGTGCCGTATATATATGTAAAGACTACGCACACTGCTGAACCTTAAAACCCAAATCTTAAAGACATAGCCGAAAGGGAAATACGTATATAATATATATGGGCCCTTACTTGGGTCTTGGAAGTAAGAGCGAAGGCTCAATGTGGGTGCGTGTGAAAATGTAAAGACAACACACACGACTTTAAATGAAACTCAAATATAAATTGCAATATGGCCTTAACTAAGGTCTTGGGAGTAAGAGCGAAAGCTCAATGTGTGTGAGTGCTAGAATTGAAGTACTACGCACACAACATGAAATTAAACCCAAATATAAATTGCAATATGGCCATAACTAAGGTCTTGGGAGTAAGAGCGAAAGCTCAATGTGTGTGAGTGTTGTAGACGCGCGAAAATCCCCACCTCTTCACCTTTTTCAGGGCTTGGAGCGGATCCTCTCGTGTGTCTAAGGCCTATGTATGCAAACAGGGCGTGCCAGCTAGCTTACCTAAGCTAGCGAAGATATTTTTAACACTGACTTCTAAACGTGGCGACTGTGAGCAGGTAAGCTCTTGTCGTCGCAGACCTTCTTGCACCAATGCGCAAGGGTCAGTCTGTACGCTTTGCAAAAATCGAGTTTTTGGAGAGAAAGTCTACGAAGCGGTTCAAGGTGTCTATTTCGGGTCTTTAAGATGCGATTGCATGTTTTAGATCACGTGGATTTGCACGTGCCTAAGTCTTTTCTTTTATCCCTTTTCGGGCCACCTAGTTTGTGTGTTATGAACACTCCACTACTGGGCGAATTCGAGCGGGGCTTGCTTCGATGCAATATGCGTCCTACCTCGTGGTATGGCATAGATGCAATGCAAACTCACGCTACTCCAAAGGGAAAACCCGAAATGTAAAGACAATACTGAAGGGAAATGACTGAAGGGAAATAACCGAAGGGAAATAACCGAAGGGAAATAACCGAAGGGAGATATGTATATAGATTATGTATATGAGCCCTTACTCGGGTCTTGCAAATAAGAGCGAAGGCTCAATGTGGGTGCGTGCTTGAATTGAAAGAGTTACACACACGATATGAAATTAAACCCAAATATAAATTGCAGTATGGCCTTGACTAAGGTCTTGGGAGTAAGAGCGAAGGCTCAATGTGTGTGAGAGTGCTTGAATTGAAGTACTACACACACGACATAAATGAAACCCAAATATAACTGCAATAAGGCCTTTACTAAGGTCTTGGGAGTAAGAGCGAAGGCTCAATGTGTGTGAAAGTGGTTGAATTGAAAGACTTACTCACACGACACGAAATAAAACCCAAATAGTATAGGTCAGCCCTTACTTGGGTCTTTCAAATAAGAGCGAAAGCTCAATGTGTGTGAGAGTGCTTGAATTGAAAGACTTACTCACACGACATGAAATGAAACCCAAATAGTATAGGTCGGCCCTTACTTGGGTCTTACAAATAAGAGCGAAAGCTCAATGTGTGTGAGAGTGCTCGAATTGAAAGACTACGCACCCAACTTAAGCAAAACCCTTCGAAAATGAAAGTATATATATACACTTATGTATTAGGGGCTGATTAGGCCCGTGTGTGTTCAAAATCGTGCACGACTAAGAGAGTGCACGTGTGTGGTTGTGCCAAGCCACGTTATTACAAGCGGGGGGAGACTATGCTCCGTTATTACAACCCCGTATCAAATTGAATGTCAAGCAAGTATACAACTAAAGACCGAGTTTAGGCACTTACAAGTAGCTGGTCCGTATAGGCCTTGCTTGAGTGTGAGCTTGGCCTTCGCCTTGGGCTGCAAACGGGAGCTCCGCGAGGATAGGTGACCAAGGGTGCTGGCCGGCTGCAAGTGGGGCGCGGGATAGGCGCCTCGAAGGTGGCCGACTGCAAATGGGTGTAGCCTCGATGTGGGGGGTTAAAGGGGCTGGACCAAGTGAGTGCTTAGGGTCACTAGGATAGTCGAGTGTTTAGGGAAGGTGGACCTAAAGGGGAGTTTATGGGAAGGCCGAATGGGACACCTAGGGGAAGGCCGAATGGGATAGGATGGTTAGGTAGTGGCTGGTAGTTTGGGTTATGCTAGGTTCGGCTAAGTGAAAAGGGTGGTGGCAAAGGCTGAGATGATGATAGGGTGGGTGGCTAGGAGTGGAGAGGTAGTAGAGAAGGGTTTAGGTAGAGTTAGAGAAGGGCTTGGCTGGTTCGGTTGGGTGAAGGTGGTGGCATCCGTGGGAGTCCGGATGGAAGTCCTATAAGCCCATAAGGCTTCATCCAGCTTCTCGTGTCACGTCCTACCCTTCTCTAAGGTTTTCTCAATAATACTAATGAGAGTCTTGTTTGTGGCTTAGGCTTGGCCGTTGCCTTGAGGGTAGTAGGGCGAGGAGAAGCGGTGAGTTATGCCATACGTGTTGCACAACTTAACCATCCGCTCATTCTTGAATGGGGTACCATTATCAGACACAAGGTCTCGTGGAACCCCAAATCGAGCCAAGATATTCCTCCGGATGAAAGCCACCACATGTTGCCCCATTACATTCGTTAGGGAAATGGCTTCCACCCACTTGGAGAAATACTCCGTGGCTGCTAAAATAAATCGATGCCCATTCGAGGCCTTGGGAAATATTGGGCCTACGATGTCAAACGCCCACATGGTAAATGGCCAGGGGCTGACCACGGAATGCAATGCGGATGAAGGGATATGAATGGCGTGCCCATGCACTTGACACGGATGACACTTCCTAACATGATCGTGACAATCCTTTTTCAGGGTGGACCAAAAATAGCCCCCTCTAAGTATTTTCATTGCCATCATGTTGGCATTAACATGACCTCCACATTCTCCATTGTGGAACTCATTCATCACTATCCTAGCCTCCTCTAGGTCGATACACCTAAGCAGAATGCCGGTAAAACTCTTTTTGTATAAGACCCCACCTAGAATGGTGTATCGGGTCGAAATCTTACGAATGAATGCCTTATGTTTGGATGTGGCATCCTCGGTGAATCCCCCATTTTCTAAAAATTGTTTTATGTCATAGAACCAAGGTTTTTCAATAGACTCTGGGTTGTTTTGGCAAATATCCAAGTCGTGTGTGGATGGGTGGGGCGCATGCCATATTTCCAAAGATCTGGTCCCTGAAATGGGATCGATCTTCAGGGCTGAACCCAAGGAGGAGAGGGCATCGGCGATACCATTGTCCTCTCTTCCTATGTGTGTGAGCTTACATGACTGGAAGGATTGGACCAATCGAGTGGCCAACTCGTGATATGGAAGTAGTTTCTCATTACGTACTTGCCAAATTTTTAAAACCTGGTTTATGACAAGGAGCGAATCTCCAAAGACCTCAATGCACGATGCCCCTAGAGTTTTCGAAATCCTTAAGCCTTGTATGAGTGCTTCATACTCAGCTACGTTGTTGGAACATTCGAAATCTAAGCGGACTGCTATGGGAATCTCACTCTTTTCAGGGGAGATTAGGATGACCCCAGCACCAGCCCCTCGTTGGTTTCGTGCCCCGTCGAAGTGCATCTTCCACACTTGGTTTTCGAAAGAATTTGCCAAAATGTGGTTTTGAAAATGGTTTTGCAATATGCTTTCATCAGGCATGTCGACAAGAGTGGGATATGCGTCCTCTAAGGGGAATTCAGCCACGTAATCTGCTAGGGCTTGCCCCTTAATGGAGATCTGGTGATGGTATTTCAGATCATACTCCATTAGAAGGAGCTGCCATTTGCCCAATCTACCCGTGAGAATGGGTTTTTCGAACAAGTGCTTGATTGGATCAAGCTTGGACACTATCCAGATCTCATGATCTAGGAAATAGTGTCTGAACTTTTGGCAGGCCCAGACTAGGGCCAAGCACGTCTTCTCCATGGCTTGATAATTTCGTTCATAAGCCAAGAGAGTTTTCGAAATATAGTAGATAGCATACTCCTTATGGGTGTCATCCTCGTATTGAGCCAACAGGGCTCCTAAAGCATTTACATGCACGGAGATGTATAATAAAAGCGGTTTTCCTTGTTTTGGAGGATTCAAAACGGGGGGATTAACCAAGTATGCCTTCAATCTCACGAAGGACTTTTGGCATTCGTCATCCCATAAGAATTTCGTACCCTTCCTCAACAGTTTGTTGAAGGGTTCGCATCTAGTTGCTAGATTCGATATGAATCGGCGCACGGATTGTAATCGACCCTGGAGGCTACGGATTTGGGTGAGATTGGAGGGTGGAGCCATGTCTATGATGGCTCGACACTTAGAGGGGTCGACTTCTATTCCCCTTTGGCTCACCATAAAGCCTAGAAGCTTCCCTGATTCTACCCCGAACACACATTTTTGAGGGTTTAGCTTTACTTTGTAAAGCTAAGCCTTTCGAAAATCTTTTGTAAACATTCGATATGGGTGCATCGGGTTTTGGATTTCGCCAAGAGATCATCTACATACACTTCTACAAGCTCATGAATTTGATCATGGAAGATCGTGGTCATGGCTCGTTGGTATGTTGCGCCGGCATTTTTCAAACCAAAGGGCATGACTGTATAGCAGTACATGCCCCATGGGGTTGTGAAGGCGGCCTAAACCTGATCTCGTGGACTTAGTTTGATTTGATTATAGCCTGAATAGCCATCCATGAATGAAAACATTTCATGATTTGCAGTACTATCGACTATCAAATCTATGTTGGGTAAAGGATAATTATCCTTTGGAGTGGCTTTATTCAGGTTTCTGAAATCGATGCATATTCGAATTTTCCCATTGGTTTTTCGAACCACAACGATATTTGACAACCAATCAGAATACGCAATGGGTTTTATAAATCCGGCTTTTAGCAGATCTTCTAAACCCTCTTTGACTTGCGTGTGTACATTCGGGTGTATTTTCCTAAGCTTCTGCTTTATGGGTTTTACACCTGCATCTAAGGGAAGACGATGCTCGACTATGCTGGGATCTATGCCCGGCATGTCTGCATACGTCCATGCAAACACATCTAAATAGGTTCGTAGAAATGCAATGAATGCTAACTTTTCAGTTTCATGCAAGCATGCAACTATTTTGATGGTTTTGGGATTGGAATCATCCCCTAGGTTCACCTCTATGAAATCTCCTCCTACTGATTGGGAAGGTCTTTCAAAATCGAGAATTCTATTAAATTCTGGGAGCTCAGAAGTGGGATCTTCCTCAAGGGGATCCACTTCTGGGTTTTGATCATTCTCGTGGGCTATAGACCCGAGGGAACTTGATGCATGGTTTTCAAAATGACCTTGTTTTGTACTTGGATTTTCAAGTGATTTCGAAATTTTTGGTCAGGCTATGCAGACGACGTTTCTTTCGAAATCCTTTTCTTTTGCCAAAGTCCTACCAGGAGCAGCTATGTACAAAATCTTTTTGGTATTTTCTAAATTTTTGATTTTTTTTGGCTTTTGTAAAACAAGAACTTTGGGAACTATACAAAGCACTCTTTTTTCGAGTTTTTGTTTTTCCATTGTTTTTGGTTTTTCTTGTTTTTCGATTTTTTTGATTTTAAGTTTTTCAAGGTTTTTGGTATTTTTAGAAAAGGGATCTTCCGTCATACCTACAAAGGGAAAACACTAAGGGTTAGACTCGGAATAGGAGGTCTAAATCGTAGGTTTCTTCTAAGACAGGCTCCGGGGCACCCTTGACCCAGGTGGTCACAGGGGGTGGCTCCGGCGGTATTCGGGGAGTATAGCCGATCCCATATCGGCTTGGGTTGGCCCTAGGCAGGATGGGCTCTAGGAAACCCTGGTTTTGTGCCCCTAGACTCTTGTAGGGCGTGTGGCCCATGTTCAATAACATGTTCCATGACCTTTTGTTTTTTGAAAAGATGGGATACAAGTCGTGGTCCTGGAACATGCTATCGTCCATATTAGGCTCGTATGGCCTCTTGTTCAGGGGTTTTGGAAATAGGGAACGCTTGGGTTTTCCTAGGAGGATTAGAGTCTGGAGGAGGCCTGCTTTGGGCGGCCCCTTCACACATACAACCTTCCTAGGGTTGTTCAACACGAGCCGAGGTGGCTCAACCATAATTTGCCCCAGGTTAGCCTCATGGGCCTGGGAGCTTGATAAACAAGGGGAGTTTATGATCCCCTGAAGCTGTGGGTGACGCTCACCTAGGATCACTACGACCTGGTCCCTAAAAGGGATCTTGACACACCTGTGAAAGGTGGATGGCACAGCGCACAAACTGTGTATCCAGGGCCTTCCTAGCAACAGGTTATAATGGGGGTGGATGTCCAAGACATGAAACACCCCCGTGTGTTCGATCCTTCCCGTTTCCATTGGGAGTTCGATGGATCCTAAAGGTCTAGACGCATTCCCATCGTATCCAGTGATAACGATGGGGCTTGGGTTCACTGAAGTCAAGGTGACTCCGATTTTGTACGCCACATGAAGTGGAAGGATGTTGAGCCCTCCTCCACCATCGACTAGGCACCTGTCCAGAGAGTGGTTGTTTAGAACCACCTCGATATGCAGGGCCTAGTTATGGGTTTCGTAGGGTCTATCTACATCATCTTCCGAAAAAGTGATGGGCGATTTTGCTCCTAATAAAGCCACTTGGGCAGACAAGGATTCCGGACTTATGTTCGAATCAACCTTGGCCCTTTCTAGAATTTTCTCTAATACAAGTCTATGCCTAGGCGAGGTTTTTATAAGCTCTAGGATAGACATGTGAATAGGAATCTTTGAAAGGTGGTTTTCGAAATCATAAGGATTTAGGATGACTTTGTCCTTATCTGCTTTTGGCAGACCACTAGGGATACATGCTTTTGAGGGGCCAGGCACACTGACCACCTTTTGAGCACCTTGAAGGTGTGGGGGTTGATAGATCCTCCCGGATCTAGTGACTTCCCCCACGACCAGCCTAGGGTTCGCGCTAAACTTGGCTCTAAGGATGAGCTGAGGAGAACCTTGGATTTTCAAAACTGGTTTTACTGGGGTTTCCACTTTTGGTGGTCCCCGAATGACGACTTGGGCGGGCCTCTTGTATAGTACAAGGATGGGTGCACAAGTAGGTCGACCAGGTTCTGGCTTTTGCGCTAGTTCCTTGGAAATGGTGAGGGTACATACCTCCTTTCCTTTCCCACTGCCACTGGCGTGTTTGGGAAAGGGTTCCTTGAAGATAGCTTGAGGTGGCTCAGGTTCCGCAGTGACCTGGAGCCGGCCTTCTGCTATCAAGTTCTTAATTTTGTTTAAAAGAGAGAAGCAGCGTTTGGTATCATGGCCTTTGAGCCGATGATACTTACAAAATCGGTTTAAAAACCCCCCTTTGGAAGTGACTCCTTCGGGGATTTCAGGGAGTTCGATCACGCCCTAGGCAAGTAAGAGGTCTAGGACCTCCGACATAGGTTGCCCCAGCGGAGTATACTTCCGTTTTTCAACCGATTTTTGAAAATTGCGTTCCCTCTTATTTTCTAATTTTTCAAAATTTTTAGAAGTGCCCGCCATGCCTGGATCCACCCGGACATTGGCGATTTTATGGGGCTTTGCCCCTTTGTCCGTCGTGGGCAGCCCATATGCGATGGGCTTTTCCAAACGGGTTTTTGGAACGGCACTTCCTTTCCATAAGTGGTTGTATGTCCCTTTTCGCAAGTTGGTTTCGAAAAGGGAGGCCTTTTTGATCAACTTATGGAAAGTTGAAATCTCATGGAGCGAGAGAAGGGTTTTTAACTCGCTTTTAAAATTATCCAGGATGAGCATTACTGCACATCCTTCGGATATGGGCTCTCGCACTTGGCCCAAAAGCGACCTCCATCTTATAATGAAGGCATGTACGTCTTCGTTCATGCCTTGCTTTGTATCCCTTAAGGTATTCAGGATTGGCGTGACTTCTACGTTGTGTGCAAATCTTTGCATGAAGCAGTTCGCTAACTCTTCAAAAGTAGCGAACTGGCTTAAGTCGTAGGAAGCCAGCCATTTGGCAGCTGTGCCTTTAAGGGATAAAGGGAACCAATACACCCATTTCATCGAGTCCTTTTTCTTCTTATGGGCTCGACGTGAGAAAAGCTGCAAGTGAGACCTAGGGTCTCCCATGCCATCATACCGATGGAAGTTTGGTATTTCATCGTCACTGTTTGTTTCGTAGTCCATAGGAAGGAAATCAGACAGGGCGTAGCTTCTTTTCTCTTTGTTCTGCCCTTTTAGCAACTGCTGTAGGGCTTTACGGTCCTTTTGTGTGACGGACTCGTGGTATTGGTTGCCTTCCATTACGGAGGCCTCTTTTTGTTTGTGAGGTTTTTCAGATTTCTTTTTAGGCCTTTGTTCACCGTTTGATGAACATGAATCGCCTACTTCAGCCTCTTGGCTGAGAGCATCGATTTTGGCCTCAAACTCCCTTCTCAAGTCCTCGATTTCATCTAGTTTTATTTTGTTTTTGAAAATCCTCCTAGAGTGAGAACTTGATGCGCATGAGCCTTGGCTCGATACTTCACTTGGATTGGATTTTGACATGCTTTTCAAGCTTTTTCAAAATATCCTAAGTACAAGCAAAATAAAACAAGTTAAAACGACACCTTTTTACAAAATTTTCGCAAGACTTTCTACTTACAAACTCGATTTTTGAAAGGCTCACCTCCCACCGGGCGTGCCAATCTCTGTAGAAGCGCGAAAATCCCCGCCTCTTCACCTTTTTCAGGGCTTGGAGCGGATCCTCTCGTGTGTCTAAGGCCTATGTATGCAAACAGGGTGTGCCAGGTAGCTTACCTAAGCTAGCGAAGATATTTTTAACACTGACTTCTAAACGTGGCGACTGTGAGCAGGTAAGCTCTTGTCGTCGCAGACCTTCTTGCACCGATGCGCAAGGGTCAGTCTGTACGCTTTGCAAAAATCGAGTTTTTGGAGAGAAAGTCTACGAAGCGGTTCGAGGTGTCTATTTC
Organism: Brasenia schreberi; assembly: GCA_036023115.1. Taxonomy (NCBI): domain Eukaryota; kingdom Viridiplantae; phylum Streptophyta; class Magnoliopsida; order Nymphaeales; family Cabombaceae; genus Brasenia; species Brasenia schreberi. The sequence continues at coordinate 21,413,506 of JAYKKT010000072.1, forward strand.
GGGTCTTTAAGATGCGGTTGCATGTTTTAGATCACGTGGATTTGCACGTGCCTAAGTCTTTTCTTTTATCCCTTTTCGGGCCACCTAGTTTGTGTGTTATGAACACTCCACTACATGGGCGAATTCGAGCGGGGCTTGCTTCGATGCAATATGCATCCTACCTCGTGGTATGGCGTAGATGCAATGCAAACTCACGCTACTCCAAAGGGAAAACCCGAAATGTAAAGACAATACTGAAGGGAAATGACTGAAGGGAAATAACCGAAGGGAAATAACCGAAGGGAAATAACCGAAGGGAAATAACCGAAGGGAGATATGTATGTAGATTATGTATATGAGCCCTTACTCGGGTCTTGCAAATAAGAGCGATGGCTCAATGTGGGTGCGTGCTTGAATTGAAAGACTTACACACACGACATGAAATTAAACCCAAATATAAATTGCAGTATGGCCTTGACTAAGGTCTTGGGAGTAAGAGCGAAGGCTCAATGTGTGTGAGAGTGCTTGAATTGAAGTACTACACACACGACATAAATGAAACCCAAATATAACTGCAATAAGGCCTTTACTAAGGTCTTGGGAGTAAGAGCGAAGGCTCAATGTGTGTGAAAGTGCTTGAATTGAAAGACTTACTCACACGACACTGTAAACACCCCGAAATCCCACGAATTCCTTAGAACAAACCTGGTTTTGTAAAAGCAGCCCCAAAGGGCCATTTTGAGTCTGGAAAGCTAGGAGCCTTCCAGACAACCCTGTATATATGTTTTAAACTTTGTCTTTCAAAAACATATGATATGGCTTTTAAAAACCTTTTAAACATGTTTTGAAACCCCGAAGTGGCTTGGCCCGATCAAGACAGGACTAGGAAAGCTAAGAAGAGCCCAGAACCGGAGCACACGTCGAGCCCGGCACAGCAACTCTTGTATCTGATTCACACCCCAGGATCTCGAATGTCCAAGACCCTGTTCTTATCAAAATAGCATTTGAAGTCATCTCCGGAAGGCAGAAACGGAGGCGGACGACTATGTTGGCGAAGACCCAACGCAGACGGAGTACTGATGCTGTCAGGCCCCGCACGAATCGTCCGTTTCGAACCCAGCTCGAAGGAGTTAGAGTTCAGTTTGGATTGGATCTGGACCATATATATCCATATTCCAATCCAAACCCATATGTGGACTTGGATTTGGATTTGGATCCAGAGATCCAATCCAATATCCATATCCATGGCCCACATCACCTTCTCATAAATGGAGGTAGGGCCCACTTGAAATTCACGTGGGATATTGGGCATGAGAGAGAGTGGGGATGGAAAATATCAAGAGTGTTGTATTAAGCTTGACTTGTGTGTCAAGTTTGGGTTTAATCATGTGGGTTAGCCTAATTAAGTGGGTTTAAGCTTGTAATTAGCTAAAACCTAACCTAGGGCTGCACCAACATAAGGTGATCAAGGTCTATGGGCCATGCTAAGGGAGCTCCTTCACCTAAACCAAACCCAAAATGCCTAATCCTAGCCTAAACCCCTAATCCACCCCTAATCTGAACCTAATCACCTAACCCACTTCCCTAATCCCGGCCTAATCCCAATCTAATCACCTAACCCACTTCCCTAATCCTCCCCTAAACCTAGATTAATTTCCCTAATCCTAGCCTAAACCTAGCCTAATCACCTAACCTAGCTCACTAAACCTCACCCTAAAACCCAACCACCTAACCTAGCCCTAAACCCCTAAACCACCCCTAACCCACAATCTACCCAAACCCCTAGTTTCCCAAATATTTGGCCCAACCCTTTCCAGCCCACCTTATCTACATACCACCCAACCTAAACCACCTAACCACTACCCCAAGCCCAGCCCTAACCGACCTACCCATCCCCTATTTAAACCCCCCCCCCCCTTGGGGGCGGGTTTTGCAAGTGGGAGCCCTCATCTCACCCAGCCGGGACCACCCTTTTCCAGCCTAGCCGGGACCACTCTCCATCAGCCCAGCCGGGACCACTCTCCACCAGCACTACCTGCACCGCCACCTTCCCTCTTCCATCCATCACCACCTCACCCAGCCGGACGCCACCACCTTCACCCCACCGAACCAGCCGAGCTCTCATCCACACCCGGCTTCTCTCTTCCATCCGCCACTTCTCCCCATCCGGTAAGCACTCTCTAACTCTACCAAAACCCTTCTCTACTACCTCTCCACTCCTAGACACCCACCCTATCATCATCTCAGCCCTTTTCCACCACCCTTTTCACTTAGCCGAACCTAGCATAACCCAAACTACCGGCCACTACCTAACCCTCCTATCCCATTCGGCCTTCCCACAAACTCTCCTTTAGGTCCAGTTTCCCTAAACACTCAACTCCCCTAGTGACCCTAAAAACTCACTTGTTCAGCCCCTTTAACCCCCCACCTCGAGGCGACATCCACTTGCAACCGGCCACCTTTGAGGCGCCTATCCCGCGCCCCACTTGCAGCCGGCCAGCACCTTTGGTCACCTATCCTCGCGGAGCTCCCGTTTGCAGCCCAAGGCGAAGGCCAAGCTCACGCTCAAGCAAAGCCTCTACGGACCAGCTACTCGTAAGTGCCTAAACTCGATCCTTAGTTGTATACTTGCTTGAGATTCAATTTGATACGGGGTTGTAATAACGGAGCATAGTCTCCCCCCGCTTGTAATAACGTGGCTTGGCACAACCACACACGTGCACTCTCTTAGTCGTGCACGATTTTGAACACACACGGGCCTAATCAGCCCCTAATACATAAGTGTATATATATACTTTCATTTTCGAAGGGTTTTGTTTAAGTTGGGTGCGTTGTCTTTCAATTCAAGCACTCACACACATTGAGCTTTCGCTCTTATTTGAAAAACCCAAGTAAGGGCCGACCTATACTATTTGGGTTTTATTTCATGTCGTGTGAGTAAGTCTTTCAATTCAAGCACTCTCACACACATTGAGCTTTCGCTCTTATTTGAAAGACCCAAGTAAGGGCCGACCTATACTATTTGGGTTTTATTTCATGTCGTGTGAGTAAGTCTTTCAATTCAAGCACTTTCACACACATTGAGCCTTCACTCTTACTCCCAAGACCTTAGTAAAGGCCTTATTGCAGTTATATTTGGGTTTCATTTATGTCGTGTGGGTAGTATTTCAATTCAAGCACTCTCACACACATTGAGCCTTCGCTCTTACTCCCAAGACCTTAGTCAAGGCCATACTGCAATTTATATTTGGGTTTAATTTCATGTCGTGTGTGTAAGTCTTTCAATTCAAGCACGCACCCACATTGAGCCTTCGCTCTTATTTGCAAGACCCGAGTAAGGGCTCATATACCTAACCTATATACATATCTCCCTTCGGTTATTTCCCTTCGGTTATTTCCCTTCAGTTATTTCCCTTCGGTTATTTCCCTTCGGTTATTTCCCTTCGGTTATTTCCCTTCAGTCATTTCCCTTCAGTATTGTCTTTACATTTCGGGTTTTCCCTTTGGAGTAGCGTGAGTTTGCATTGCATCTACGCCATACCACGAGGTAGGATGCATATTGCATCGAAGCAAGCCCCGCTCGAATTCGCCCATGTAGTGGAGTGTTCATAACACACAAACTAGGTGGCCCGAAAAGGGATAAAAGAAAAGACTTAGGCACGTGCAAATCCACGTGATCTAAAACATGCAACCGCATCTTAAAGACCCGAAATAGACACCTCGAACCGCTTCGTAGACTTTCTCTCCAAAAACTCGATTTTTGCAAAGCGTACAGACTGACCCTTGCGCATCGGTGCAAGAAGGTCTGCGACGACAAGAGCTTACCTGCTCACAGTCGCCACGTTTAGAAGTTAGTGTTAAAAATATCTTCGCTAGCTTAGGTAAGCTAGCTGGCACACCTTGTTTGCATACATAGGCCTTAGACACACGAGAGGATCCGCTCCAAGCCCTGAAAAAGGCGAAGAGGCGGGGATTTTCGCGCTTCTACAGAGATTGGCACGCCCGGTGGGAGGTGAGCCTTTCAAAAATCGAGTTTGTAAGTAGAAAGTCTTGCGAAAATTTTGTAAAAAGGTGTCGTTTTAACTTGTTTTATTTTGCTTGTACTTAGGATATTTTGAAAAAGCTTGAAAAGCATGTCAAAATCCAATCCAAGTGAAGTATCGAGCCAAGGCTCATGCGCATCAAGTTCTCACTCTAGGAGGATTTTCAAAAACAAAATAAAACTAGATGAAATCGAGGACTTGAGAAGGGAGTTTGAGGCCAAAATCGATGCTCTCAGCCAAGAGGCTGAAGTAGGCGATTCATGTTCATCGAAAAGGTGAACAAAGGCCTAAAAAGAAATCTGAAAAACCTCGCAAGCAAAAAGAGGCCTCCGTAATGGAAGGCAACCAATACCACGAGTCCTTCACACAAAAGGACCATAAAGCCCTACAGCAGTTGCTAAAAGGGCAGAATAAAGAGAAAAGAAGCTACGCCCTGTCTGATTTCCTTCCCATGGACTACGAAACAGACAGTAACGATGAAATACCGAACTTCCATCGGTATGATGGCATGGGAGACCCTAGGTCTCACTTGCAGCTTTTCTCACGTCGAGCCCATAAGAAGAAAAAGGACTCGATGAAATGGGTGTATTGGTTCCCTCTATCCCTTAAAGGCACAGCTGCCAAATGGCTGGCTTCCTACGACTTAAGCCAGTTCGCTACTTTTGAAGAGTTAGCGAACTGCTTCATGCAAAGATTTGCACACAACGTGGAAGTCACGCCAACCCTGAATACCTTAAGGGATACAAAGCAAGGCATGAACGAAGACGTGCATGCCTTCATTATAAGATGGAGGTCGCTTTTGGGCCAAGTGCGAGAGCCCATATCCGAAGGATGCGCAGTAATGCTCATCTTGGATAATTTCAAAAGCGAGTTAAAAACCCTTCTCTCGCTCCATGAGATTTCAACTTTCCATAAGTTGATCAAAAAGGCCTCCCTTTTCGAAACCAACCTGCGAAAAGGGACATACGACCACTTATGGAAAGGAAGTGCCATTCCAAAAACCCGTTTGGAGTAGCGTGTGTTTGCATTGCATCTACGCCATACCACGAGGTAGGACGCATATTGCATCGAAACAAGCCCCGCTCGAATTCGCCCATGTAGTGGAATGTTCATAACACACAAACTAGGTGGCCCGAAAAGGGATAAAAGAAAAGACTTAGGCACATGCAAATCCACGTGATCTAAAACATGCAACCGCATCTTAAAGACCCGAAATAGACACCTCAAACCGCTTCGTAGACTTTCTCTCCAAAAACTCGATTTTTGCAAAGCGTACAGACTGACCCTTGCGCATCGGTGCAAGAAGGTCTGCGACGACAAGAGCTTACTTGCTCACAGTCGCCACGTTTAGAAGTCAGTGTTAAAAATATCTTCGCTAGCTTAGGTAAGCTAGCTGGCACTTCCTGTTTGCATACATAGGCCTTAGACACACGAGAGGATTCGCTCCAAGCCCTGAAAAAGGCGGAAGAGGCGGGGATTTTCGCGCGTCTATAGACACGAAATAAAACCCAAATAGTATAGGTCGGCCCTTACTTGGGTCTTTCAAATAAGAGCGAAAGCTCAATGTGTGTGAGAGTGCTTGAATTGAAAGACTTACTCACACGACATGAAATGAAACCCAAATAGTATAGGTCGGCCCTTACTTGGGTCTTACAAATAAGAGCGAAAGCTCAATGTGTGTGAGAGTGCTTGAATTGAAAGACTACGCACCCAACTTAAGCAAAACCCTTCGAAAATGAAAGTATATATATACACTTATGTATTAGGGGCTGATTAGGCCCGTGTGTGTTCAAAATCGTGCACGACTAAGAGAGTGCACGTGTGTGGTTGTGCCAAGCCACGTTATTACAAGCGGGGGGAGACTGCACGTGACTGGTGCCCACCCACACCATTCGAGTTGGTCTATGGCACAAACGCCATTCTTCCCATTCATACCCAACTACATTCATTCCATACATCCCTAGCACTCGACCTCCCCCTAGAGACGCTTCAGCATGCTAGGATGGCCGAACTAGATTTGCTAGATGAGAGGCGACTCCTTGCCATGGATCATGCTCGTGCATACCGGCAAAGGATAGCCCGACATTATAGCAAACACATGAGACCTCGCCACTTTGAAGTGGGAGATATGGGGTCTTAAAAACCATCCACCATCGTGGCCCACACCCCTTAGGTAAGTGGCGCCCCAACTGGGATGGACCCTATGTTGTACGAGCAACCACTACGAGCAATTCGTATTGGTTGATCGATGTAGTAGGTAGGAATTTAGCAGTTCCTATCAATATTCAATACTTAAAGAAGTATCATGTGTAGGATCTGGATTAAATTCCAGTTTTCGAAAATTTTATAGGGATAGCTGCCCTGAGACATGTGAATAAGGTGCAAAAGCAAACTCGTGTAACCCTAAGTGAGAGAATTCGCACTTGTGAAAGAGCGGAGTCTTCAAAATCGTGGTTACATTTCAAAATCCTTCTTCTTACAAAGAAAGGCCTAGTTCAACATAGCAAGATACTTGCAAGTGGTACGTGCTATTTCTAAATAGGCTGATCTGGAATGGATCGAGCGTAGGCTTGGGATAAGTCCTCCCCTCTTCTCTTCTCCTTCCAAAAGGAAAACAAAGGCCCAAAACAAAAGGGAATTTCCCATTCAAATTCTCTTAATAAACCTCGAACCGCTTCGTAGACTTTATCTCCAAAAACTCGATTTTTGCAAAGCGTACAGACTGACCCTTGCGCATCGGTGCAAGAAGGTCTGCGACGACAAGAGCTTACCTGCTCACAGTCGCCACGTTTAGAAGTCAGTGTTAAAAATATCTTCGCTAGCTTAGGTAAGCTAGCTGACACGCCCTGTTTGCATACATAGGCCTTAGACACACGAGAGGATCCGCTCGAAGCCCTGAAAAAGGCGAAGAGGCAGGGATTTTCGCGCGTCTACAAGTGTATAATTGAAATACTACACACACGACATGAAATTAAACCCAAGGAGAGTATAACACGGCCCTTACTTGGGTCTTGCAAATAAGAGCGAAAGCTCAATGTGTGTGAGTGCGAGAATTGAAAGACAACACACACAACTTAAACAAAACCCCACGTAACTTAAAGTATATAAATAAACTTATATCACAAGGGCTGATTAGGCCCATGTGTGTTCGAAATAGTGCACAACTAAGAGCGAGGTAGGCTCAAGTGCACGTGTGTGTGGGTGTGCCAAGCCACGTTATTACAAGCGGGGGGAGACAATGATCCGTTATTACAACCCCGTATCAAATTTAATTTAACTTAAGCAAATCTACAAATGAGGACCGAGTTAGGCACTTATGTATAGCTGGTCCGAAGGTGACTTGCTTGAGCTTGGGCTTGGGCTTTGCCTTGGGCTGCAAGAGGGAGCTCCTCGGAATGGCACGGCAAGGGTGTGTGGCTGGGTGACAAAGGAGCAAGGGTGTGGTGCCTTGGGGACTTGCCGGCTGAATGGGATGGTGCGGCTGTGGTGTCTTGGGCTGAAGTGATTAAGGAGGGTCACTAAGGTATAGGGCTGGTACTAGGGAAGGTGGCGCTAAGGGATCACTAAAGGGAAGATGTTTAAGGAAGAGGGTGTGGCTGGCCGGGTGACTTGGGTGCAGTTGGCTATGACTGGCCGACTAGGGGTGGTTTAAATGGTGGCCGGCTAGGGGATGTCACGGGTGGGAAGGTAGGGTGCTATGGAAGGTGGAGTTAAGTTTTAGTTAAGAGTGGAGGGGCAGGTCCTAGGGAGCATGGTAAGGTAGCTAGGGTGTCGCTAAGGGCTAGTAGGGAAGCGGGTGTGACTAGCCGAGTGGTTTGGGTGTGTTTGAAGGGTAGCGGGTAGTTAGGTGGTGGCCGGCTGAGTGGAGTGAAAACTAGGCTAAGGTAGGGTGCTATTGTGTGGCTGAGAGTGGAGGGGGAGTGAAGATAGGGTGAAGTTGGGTTGAGGTACTAACCGAATAGGAGAAGGAGGTCGGTGTGTGGAAGGAGGGCAGCCGGGTGATGAAGGTGGATGGAGCTGGCCGGGTGGTTGGTGGCAACGTGGAGTGGAGCAGGGCGGGAGGTAGTGGTGGCGCGAGGTGGAGCTGGCCAAGAAGTTGTGGTGGTGCAGGTGGGAGAAGAGAGCAATGTGAGAGAGGGCTCGGCTGGCCCAAGTGGAGGCTGGAAAAACTTGAAAAACCCACCCACTAGGGGGGGTTTTATAGTTTTCAAAGGGTCAGTTGGGGGTGGTTTTGAGAGGGTGGTAAGGTGGTGGTGGTGTTGTGATAAGGTGGGTTGGTTTTGAGGGGGGGCCAGATATTTTGTTTTAAGTGGTTTTAGGGATATGGTGTGCTAGGTTTAGGTGGGGTGGTTTAGGGGTTTAGGGCTTAGCTAGGTGGGTTGGTTTTGGGGTGAGGTTTAGTGAGGTGGGTTAGGTGTTTAGGCTAGGATTAGGTTAGGATTAAGGGAATTAGGCTAGGTTTAGGGAAGGATTAGGGAGGTGGGTTAGGTGATTAGGTTGGGATTAGGCTGGGATTAGGGAAGTGGGTTAGTTGATTAGGCTAGGATTAGGCCGAGATTAGGGTAGAGGCTAGGATTAGGGGTTTTGGTTTAGGATTGGGTTAGGAAGCTCCCTTTGCATAACCCACAGACTTCATTGCATCATGTTGGTGCAGCCCTAGGTTAGGTTTTGGCTAATACAAGCTTAAACCCATACTAATTAGGCTAACCCTCATGATCAACCCCAAACTTGACACACAAGTCAAGCTTAATACAATTCCCCTCATGCTTATCCTCCCTATTCTCTCTCATGCCCATAATCCCACGTGAATTTCAAGTGGGCCCCACCTCCATTTATGAGAAGGTGATGTGGGCCATGGATGTGGATATTGGATTGGATTTTTGAATCCAAATCCAAATCCAAATCCACACATAGGTTTGGATTGGGATCTGGATATATATGGTCCAGATCCAATCCAAACTGAATTCTGACTCCTTCAGAGTATGTTCGAAACGAACGGTTTGTGCGGGGTTTGACAGCATCAATACTCCGTCTGCATTGGGTCTTCGCCAACATGGTCGTCCGCCATGCAAGGTCCCTTGAAGTTTTTGACTTGGTCCCTAGGTTCAACTCGTGGTGCCCCTAGGGTTTGATTTTTTTGTTTCAAAGCCATAGCCTTGGTTCCAGGGCACAAGACTAGGCTCGAAGAAGTGGGTTTTTCTATGGTAGGGTTATGAGCTCCTAAGATGTCGATGCATGCATTAGGGGTCTCCATGTCTACCATTTTTGGAACTTCTTTTTGTTTTTGAAATTCCTTTGAATGGTGCGCGACAATTGGCGCACCTTGAAAATCCTCAAGTTTTGGCACAGTTTGTGGGTTTGTGTGTGCAAAGGGGTTATCCAATGCATCTGATGACCCTACATGAAGAAGAGAGTCTTGAGAAGGATGGGTTTCAGGCATACCTCTTTGTGGCTTGTCTACCTTTTCAAGGTGAGAGCAGGCCGATTTCCCGGGTAACTCTGTTTTGAGCCCCCGAGGTTTAACGAGGCGTTTCCTTTCGAAACCTTCCTGTTTTTCACTCTCGTTCCTTTGTAGGGTGTGGACTTCATGTCCCACTGTATATGTGTGCCTAGACTTAGGACTTTTACTTGAAGTTTTCGAAATTCCAAAATTTTGTTTTTCAATTTTTTGGTCTTTTTCCAAATTTTCAAGATTTTTTTGGTTTTTTGAAATAGAAAAATCTTTTTTTGGTTTTTCTATGGATTTTGAAAAGCTTGAAGCTGTAGGAGTGGATGACTTATCCCTTTGCCGGGATTTGTCTCTAATCTCCAATCCTTTGTTGAGTTTGAGATCGGTTTTCAATTCACGATCTGTATGTGCCCTAGAAGAGCTGCTATGTGATCGATGGGCTTTAAGCTCCTTGCTTAAAGCATCCATCTTTTGAAATATTTTTGAAATGTCATCGAGCTCTTTTTGGGCTTTATCTGATTTGAAAGCCTCTTTTAGTTTACTCAACGAAGATTTGTGTAGCTTTCTATCCATTTTCATGCAATTTTCCTAAGTATGCATGATTTTTGAAAAAAACACTCTTTTTTTTCGAAAATTTGAGTATAACTCGTTTGTTTGAAGTCTGCTAAAGTCCTGGGTCCCACCGGGCGTGCCAATTTGTAGACACCGAAAATTTTCACTTACGGGTTCTTAGGCCTGAAGTGAACCTTTTCGCAATCTACATTCGCTTTATGGGCGTGCCAGCTAGTTTACTTTAACTAGCAAAGTATGTTTTGAAAATAATCTGACTTTTGAAAGGCGATTGTAGGCAAGCGGGATTTTTACGTCACAGACCTTCTTGCACCGATGCGCAAGGGTCAGTCTGTACGCTTAGAGACTTCATTTTGAAACAAGTTTAACTCAAAATATATTTTGAATGAAGAAGTGTTTTAAAACTTTTTGAAAACCATGCATTTGGGCGATTTTGACTTTGTAAGGGTTGGACGACCCTAAGTCTTTCAAATTTTAATCTACTTAGGCATGATGTGCATGCATCGAAATAGCCTAAGTCTTGGCGTGTTTGCACGATTGATTCGGGTTTGTACGATTTTCAGATTTTAGATCACGTGGATTTGCACGTGCCTAAGTCTTTCTTTTTATCCCTTTATGGGCCACCTAGGTGTGTGTTATGAACACTCCACTACATGGGGCGAATTTTGAGCGGGAGTACGAGGCTTGCTTTGATGCAATATGCATCCTACCTCGTGGTATGGCGTAGATGCAATGTAAACTCACGCAACTTGAAAGGGAAAACCCGAAATGTAAAAGACAATGCCGAAGAGAAATGACTTGTAAAGTAAATAGCCGAAGGGAAATGACTTGTAAAGTAAATAGCCGAAGGGGAAATATGGCTATATCTTAAGAGCGGAAAGGCTCAATTGTGTAAGTGTGTGTCATGTATATATTGAAAGACAACGCACACGACTTGAATCTTAAAACCCGAATCTTAAAGATGTAGCCGAAAGAAATACTTTATATAGAGTATATGTAGGGGCCCTTACTTGGGACTTGTAAATAAGAGCGAAGGCTCAATGTGTGTGCGTGCTTAAAATTGAAAGACTTACACACACGACATGAAATGAAACCCAAATATAAATTGCAGTATGCCTTGACTAAGGTCTTGGGAGTAAGAGCGAAGGCTCAATGTGTGTGCGTGTGGAAAATGGAAAGACAACACACACGACTTAATTAAAAACCCCCTTGACTTAAAATATATAAATATAACTATATATTAAGGGCTGGTTAGGCCCGTGTGTGTGTAAAAGGTGTGAAGCTAAGAGCGGAAAGGCTCAAGTGCACGTGCGTGTTTGTGTGGCAAACCAAGTTATTACAATCGGGGGGAGACAAAGCTCCTTTACTACAACCCCGTATCAAAATTTAATAAAACACCAAATGTAAGGACTTACAACTCACCTAGCCCGCTATGTGGGGTGTGTCTAGGACGCGTACGCCTTGCGTGTGGAGCCCGGATCACATGGAAGTGGAACCAGCTAGCTTGGAGATGTTTGAGAACCTTTGAGGACTTGGGAGAGGCGTTTGAGTAGGCTTTGTATGGGCCTGGTTTTTGGCTTGGTATGGGCCTGGTTTGGGATGACTCGAGCCAAGATGGCTTGAGTTGGGTTCTAGGGGAGCTTGGGGCACTTCGGGCTATCTTGGTGCAGCCCGGGGTTTTGCCTTGCAGGGGGTGTCTTAGGATGACTCGAGCCAAGGTGGCTCGAGTTGGGTTTTAGGGGAAACCCTAACTAGGTTAGGTTCAGTCGGTCAAGGCCATGGCAGGCCGGCCAGGGCTAAGCTAGGACTCGGCCTGGCTGGGTGGAGTCACGGCCAGAGGTAGGTGGCCCAAGGAAACGGCCTGCCTTGTAGCAGGCCGGGGCTTTAGTGGTGTGGATGATACACGGTCTGCACCAGCAGGTTGGTTGGTTGGTGAGGTGGGGATGTTGGTTGGTGGCGAGGTGGGGTTCGGCCAGGTTGCAGGTGGAGTTGGGTCAAGGCGGGGTTTGGCCAGGTTGCAGGTTGGTTGGGGAAGGGGTTTTGGGGAGTTCGGCCAGCACTTGGCTGGGCTTATTTGGGGTGGTTTAGGTTTAGTTAGGTGTAGGTGGGTTCATATGGGTTAGGTTTAGAAGGGTAGAGAGAAGGGCTAGGTTTAGTTGAGGCTTACCTTAGGTGCAGCCCACTAGGTCCACCCACCTCCAATCGGTCCAGCCCACTTCCATGCCCGCGGTCCACCTCTTGGTGCAGCTAGGCTCGAGTTGGTGCAGCCCCCTTGATCTAGCCTTGGCCCACATGGCTCAAGCCCACTTCACTCATGAGCCCACATGGCTAGGTTTATCACTCCCTCTCTCTCCTCCCAAGCATTTGCATGAACCCTTTACATGGACCCCCTCACCTCTATTTATAGAGATTTGAGGTGGGTCTTGGATTTGGGGTTTGGATCCAGACCCAAATCCAAACACTATTTGGATCTGGATATTGGATCTCGGATATTTTCAGATCCGTATCCGATCCAAACCCAACATTTTTATGGATATGGATCTGGATATTTTGATCCAGATCTGATCCAATCCAAATACTATTTAGATCCAATCCAAATCCAAACACTATTTGGATCGACCCAAACACTATTTGGATTGGCCCAAATCGAAACACTATTCATTACATGGATTTGGATCTGGATATATATGGTCCAGATCCAAATCAAAATTTCTTCGGACAGTCCTTCTTGGCTTCTCGAGGCGAACGATCTGCGTGGGCACTGCCTTCATCAGCGCTCCGTCTGGTGCTGGGTTTTCCCCAACTTTGTCGTCCGGACTCTGTCTCGCCGTTCTGGACTCCGTTGAGCTTTTCATCAAACGGGCTCAGCTTTCTTTTGTTTTTTTATCAGGGAGTGGTTTCTGAAGCTCTGGGCTTGAATCCTCTTCAGTTCTAGGGTCTTCTTTTGCCTTCTGTACCTGTTTTCACATTTCAAAACAGGTTGTCGTTTTGGCTCAAACGAGCTTTTTGGTGTTTTGAGAGTTTTTGAAAAATAAAAGATTTGGGGTGTTTACAATATTCAAATTTCTCTAAAAACAAGAAATCATGGAACATACCGTTGAACATGGGCTATATGCCCTATATGAGTCTAGGGGCACAAAATCAGTGTCTCCTAGAACCCATACTTACTAGGGCCAATCCAAGCCAATATGGGATCGGCTATATTCCCAAAATACCACGAGAGCCACCCCCTGTGGCCACCTGGGTCAAGGGTGCCCTGGAGCCTACCCTAGAAGAAACCTACGATTTAGACCTCTTATTCCAAGTCTAACGCGTAGTGTTTTCCCTTTGTAGGTATGATCTAAGATCCCTTTTACAAAAATACAAAAATATTTGAAAAACTCAAAATTGAAAAAATGGAAAAATCACAAAAACCAAAAACATTAGAAAATCAAAAACTCGAAAATAGAGTAGTTTGTATAGTTCCTAAGGTTCTTGTTTTGCAAAAACACAAAAAACTCGAAAATTTACAAAATACCAAAAAGATTTTGTACATAGCTGCTCCTGGTAAGGTTCTTGCTTTGGTCTGCATAACTAGACCAAAAATTTTGAAATCAATTGAAATTCCAAGTGTAAAACCAGGCCTTTTGAAAATCCACGCATCAAATTCCCTCGGATTTATAAACCATGAGAATGATCGAAACCCAGAAGTGGATCCCCTTGAGGAAGATCCCACTTCTGAGCTCCCTGAATTTCATAAAATTCTTGATTTTGAAAGACCTTCCAATTCAGTAGGAGGAGATTTCATAGAGGTGAACCTAGGGAGTGGTTCCAATCCCAAACTCATTAAGGTAGGTGCATGTTTCCATGAGCATGAAAGATCAGCATTCATTGCATTTCTATGAACCTACTTAGATGTGTTTGCATGGACGTATGAAGACATGTCGGGCATAGACCCCAATATAGTCGAACATCGTCTTCCCTTAGATGCGGAAGTGAAACCCATAAAGCAGAAGCTTAGGAAAATACATCCGAATGTACATGCACAAGTTAAAGAGGGTTTAGAAGATCTGCTAAAAGCCAGATTTATAAAACCCATTGCGTATTCTGATTGGTTATCAAACATCGTTGTTGTTCAAAAAACCAATGGGAAGATTCGAATATGCATCGATTTCAGAAACCTGAATAAAGCCACTCCAAAGGATAACTATCCTTTACCAAACATAGATTTGATAGTCGATAGTACTGCAAATCACAAAATGTTTTCGTTTATGGATGGCTATTCAGGGTATAACCAAATCAAGCTAAGCCCACGAGATCAGGGTAAGACCGCTTTCACAACTCCATGGGGCACGTACTGCTATACAGTTAAGCCCTTTGGTTTGAAAAATGCCGGCGCAACATACCAAAGAGCCATGACCACGATCTTCCATGATCAGATTCATGAGCTCGTAGAAGTGTATGTAGATGATCTCTTGGCAAAATCCAAAACTCGATGCACTCACATCGAATGTTTGCAACAGATTTTCGAAAGGCTTAGACTTTACAAAGTAAAGCTAAACCCTCAAAAATATGTATTCGGAGTAGAGTCCGGAAAGCTTCTAGGCTTTATGGTGAGCCAAAGGGGTATAGAAGTCGACCCCTCTAAGTGTCGAGCCATCATAGACATGGCTCCACCCTCCAATCTCACACAAATTCGTAGCCTGCAAGGTCCATCACAGTCCATTCTTCGGTTTATATCAAACCTAACGACTAGATGCGAACCCTTCAACAAATTATTGAGGAAGGGCACAAAATTTTCATGGGATGACGACTGCCAGAAGTCCTTCGAAAGACTAAAGGCATACCTGGTTAATCCCCCTATTTTGAATCCTCCAAAGCAAGGAAAACCTGTTTTGCTTTACGTTTCTGTGCATGTGAATGGCTTGGGAGCTCCATTAGCTCAATACGAGGATGACACCCATAAGGAGTATGCCATCTATTATATTTCAAAAACTCTCTTGGTTAACGAAAGGAATTATCAAGTCATGGAGAATACGTGCTTGGCCCTAGTCTGGGCCTGCCAGAAATTTCGACACTATTTCCTAGATCATGAGATCTGGATAGTGTCCAAGCTTGATCCAATCAAGCATTTGTTCGAAAAACCCATTCTCACTGGTAGATTTGGCAAATGGCAACTCCTTCTAATGGAGTATGACCTGAAATACCATCATTAGATCTCCATTAAGGGGCAAGCCCTAGCTGACTATGTGGTTGAGTTCCCCCTGGAGGATGCATATTCCACACTTGATGAAATGCCTGATGAAGGCATATTGCAAAACCAATTTCAAAACCACATTCTGAAAATCGTACATACAAAGCCCCAAACACTTAGGGTATTTTCAAAGAGGTTTAATTAAAAGACTTTGCCAAGCGTACAAACTGACCCTTGAGCATCGGTGTAAGAAGGTTTGCGACAAAAAGAGCTCACTTACTCACAGTCGCCCCGATAGAAGTCAGATTTCGAAAACTTTCTTTGCTAGCTTAAGCAAGCTAGCTGGCACGTCCTTTTGCTAAAATATGACTTAGACGCACGAAAAGGTTCACTTTAGGCCTAAGAACTAGAAGTGAGGATTTTTCGTGGCTACACATACTTCAAGCCCGGCACATCAACTCTCGTATCAAAATCATCCCCAGATTCTCGGACATCCAAGCCCCAGATATCAGAAATGTGTTCAAAATGAACTCCTGAATGTGAGAAGAAGAGCGGACGACAATGTTGGCGAAGACCCAACGCAAGACGGAGTACTGATGCAGTCAGGCCCCGCACAAACCATCCGTTTCGAAACGCCATGAAGGAATCAGAAAATCAAATTTGGGCCAAATCTGGACCATATATATCCAGATCCAAACCCAACATGCATTTGGATTTGGATCCAAAGGTCCAAATCCAATATCCACATCCATGGCCCACATCACCTTCTCATAAATGGAGGTGGGGCCCACTGATATTTCACGTGAAAAGCTTGGATAGAGAGAGAAAAAGGGGGTGATAAAGTATGAGTGAGAAAGTTGGTGGGCTTGACTTTTGGTCAAGGGTGGATTAACCTTGTGGGTTTAGCCTAGAGTGTGGGTTTGAGCTTGTATGCACCTACACCTAACCTGGGACTGCACCAACTTGTACGTGGCTGCAACTGGGTCCATGGACCGGCGCCAAGGGGAGGTCCTAAAACCTAGCCCTAAGCTAGCCCACCTCACATAGCCACTCCCCCCTAAATCTGACCCAAACCTAGCCACTCTCACCCAAAACTGCCCCAACCTCACCTAGTTCACCTCACCTAGCTAAACCACTTATACCTTAACCAACTAAGCCCAAACCCACCTTAGTGCACGTAATTAAACCCTAACCACTAAGTCCCAGCCCACCTAACCGACCTTTCCCTAAACCACTAACCAGCCCCCTAACCGACCTACCCCAAACCACTCCCCAAGCCCACCTTATTACAAATATCTACCCCATACCACTCCAACCGACCCAACCCCTTTTCCAGCCTATAAAACCCATCTTTCTTGCGGGTTTCACTCTCTCTCTTCCACTCACATCCCCCCTCACTCCCTCCAAGTTGCACCACTTCCACCGCCACTTCATCACCTGGCTGCCACCTTCCCCACTTCCATCGCCACCTCATCACCTGGCTGCACCAGCACCGCCTTCCATCTTCAGCGAGGAGCTCCACCCTTCAGCTGCCACCTTCGTTCACCACCATTCGGCCACCACCTTCATCCACCAGCACCCTTGCCATCCATGGTTAGTACCCCACCTCAACCCCATCTAGCCTTTCACCCCTTTCTTTCCCAGCTACACACTCCATCACCCGCCAACTTACATCCTTCCCTTCTCCCTTACACCCGGCCGACCTATACCATACCCCACCACCTTCCCTTAGCACCACCCACCTTAGCTCTTAGCTGGACCTTCTCCCTTAGTCACCCACTTCCCAACCCAACATCACCCTAACCTGCCGCACCTAGCCACTCCATCTCCGAGCCAGCATCAAGGACTCCACCCGACTAACACCCCTACCTGCCGCCAACATACATCCAAGGAGCTCCCCTTCGGCTGTCCAAGGCGACTCACTAGGCCAAAGCCAAGCAAGTTGAACACGGACTAGCTACACGTAAGTGCCTAACTCGGTCCTTGATATGAACTTGCTTACATTTAATTAAATTTGATATGGGGTTGTAATAATGGAGCGTTGTCTCCCCCTGCTTGTAATAATGTGGTTTGGCACACCAACACACACGTGCACTTGAGCCATTCTGCTCTTAGTTGCACACCATTTTGGCACACACACGGGCCTAAATAGCCCCTAAGATACAGTTATACTTATATATATTCAGCTGCGTGGGTTTTAACTTAAGTCGTGGGTGTTGTCTTTCAATTCCACACTCACACACATTGAGCTTTCGCTCTTACTCCCAAGACCCTTGTAAGGGCCATATTGCAATTTCGTTTGGGTATTTTAATTCAAGTTGTGTGCATGGTCTTTCAATTCCACACTCACACACATTGAGCTTTCGCTCTTACTCCCAAGACCCTAGTAAGGGCCATATTGCAATTCTATTTGGGTTTTACATTGCAAGTCGTGTGAGTTGTCTTTACATATACACACAACACCCACGCACATGTTGGCGGCCTTCAGACCCATATATATTATAAGTATTTCCCTTCGGCTATGTCTTTAAGATTTGGGTTTTAAGGTTCAGCTATGTGAGTAGTCTTTCCATATATACATGACACATACTTGCACAATTGAGCCTTTCCGCTCTTAAGATATAGCCATATTTCCCTTTTGCAATTTACATTAAGTCATTTTCCTTAAGCATTGTCTTTCAATTCGGGTTTTCCCTTTGGAGTTGTGTGAGTTTGCATTGCATATTCGCCATACCACGAGTTAGGACGCATATTGCATCAAAGCAAGCCCCACACTCCCGTGCAAAAATCGCCCAACTTAGGTCACTTACACACACACCTAGTTGGCCCTAAAAAGCATAAAAAGAAAGACATAGGCACGTGCAAATCCCACGTGAAATAAAACTTGCAATCGTACAAACAAAGCCCAAACACTTCAGGTATTTTCAAAGAGGTTTGTTTTAAAAGACTTTGCCAAGCGTACAGACTGACCCTTGTGCATCGGTGCAAGAAGGTCTGCGACGAAAAGAGCTCACTTGCTCACAGTCACCCCGATAGAGTCAGATTTCAAAAACTTACTTCGCTAGCTTGAGTAAGCTAGCTGGCACGCCCTTTTGTTATAAAAATGACTTAGACACACGAAAAGGTTCACTTCGGGCCTAAGAACCAGAAGTGGGAATTTTCCGTGTCTACACTGGTTTTTCCCCAACTTTGTCGTCCGGACTCCGTCTCGCCATTCTGGACTCTATTTTGCTTGATTTTGAGCTTTTCTTTGAATGGGCTCTACTTTCTCTTGTTTTTGATCAAGGAGTGGCTTTTTGAGACTCCGGGCTTGAATCCTTCTTCTTGCCAGGGCTCTCCTTTTGCCTTTTGTACCTGTTTTTACATTTAAAACAGGTTGTCGTTTTGGCTCAAATGAGCTTTTTGTGTTTTTGAGAGTTTTTTGAAATATAGAAGATTTGGGGTGTTTACAGTGTCAAAATCCCTTTCAGGGACAAAGTCGTAGTGATCCTAAGTGAGAGTCATCCTCAGCTTCAAGGGGTCATAAATTTCCCTTGCTTGTCGAGTTCCCAGACCCACGAGGTAAATCTGGGGCAGACCCTGCTCGAGCCACCAAGGCTCACACTGAAAAGCCCTAGGAAGGTCGTATATGTGAAGGGGCCACCAAAGGCTGGCCCCCTCAAAGTTCTGACCATCCCAGGAAAACACAAGAATCCCCTATTTCCAAAACCCCTAGACAAAAAGCCCTACGTGTATAACATAGATGACAACAAGTTCCAGGACCACGATTTATATCAAAATTTCTCTAAAAATAAAAAATCATGGAACATGCTGTTAAATATGGGCTATTTTCCATATAAGAGTCTAGGGGCACAAAATGAGGGTCTCCTAGAACCCATACTGCCTAGGGTGAATCCAAGCCGATATGGGATCGGCTATACTCCCATAATACCACTAGAACCACCCCCTGTGACCACTTGGGTCAAGGGTGCCCTGGAGCCTACCTTAGAAGAGGCCTACGATTTAGACTTCTTGTTAAGAGTCTGTAGACGTGCGAAAATCCCCGCCTCTAGCCTTTTCAGGGCTTGGAGCGGATCCTCTCTTGTGTCTAAGGCCTATTTATATAAACAGGGCGTGCCAGCTAGCTTACCTAAGCTAGCGAAGATATTAAACTGACTTCTAATCGTGGCGACTGTGAGCAAGTGAGCTCTTGTCGTCGCAGACCTTCTTGCACCGATGCGCAAGGGTCAGTCTGTATGCTTTGAAAAATCGAGTTTTCTTGGGATAGAAAGCCTACGAAGCGGTTCGAGGTGTTTAATTCAGGTCTTTTATATGCGATTGCAGATTTTAGATCATGTGGATTTGCACGTGCCTAAGTCTTTCCTTTTATCCCTTTATGGGCCACCTAGTTTGTGTGTTATGAACACTCCACTACATGGGCGAATTTGAGCGGGGCTTGCTTTGATGCAATATGCGTCCTACCTCGTGGTATGGCGTAGATGCAATGCAAACTCACGCTACTCCAAAGGGAAAACCCAAATGTAAAGACAATGCCAAAGGGAGATATGTATATAGAGTATGTATATGGGCCCTTACTCGGGTCTTGCAAATAAGAGCGAAGGCTCAATGTGGGTGCGTGCTTGAATTGAAAGACTTACACACACGACATGAAATTAAACCCAAATATAACTTGCAGTATGGCCTTAACTAAGGTCTTGGGAATAAGAGCGAAAGCTCAATGTGTGTGAGTGCTTGAATTGAAGTACTACGCACTCAACTTGAAATTAAACCCAAATAGTATAACACGGCCCTTACTTGGGTCTTTCAAATAAGAGCGAAGGCTCAATGTGTGTGAGGGCTGTAGACACCGAAAATTTTCACTTACGAGTTCTTAGGCCTGAAGTGAACCTTTTCGCAATCTACATTCGCTTTATGGGCGTGCCAACTAGTTTACTTTAACTAGCAAAGTATGTTTTGAAAATAATCTGACTTTTGAAAGGCGATTGTAGGTGTAGACGCGTGAAAATCCCCGTCTCTTCGCCTTTTTCAGGGCTTGGAGTGGATCCTCTCGTGTGTCTAAGGCCTATGTATGCAAACAGGGTGTGCCAGCTAGCTTACTTAAGCTAGCGAAGATATTTTTAACACTGACTTCTAAACGTGGCGACTGTGAGCAAGTAAGCTCTTGTCGTCCCAGACCTTCTTGTACCGATGTGCAAGGGTCAGTCTGTATGCTTTGCAAAAATCAAGTTTTTGGAGAGAAAGTCTACGAAGCGGTTCGAGGTGTCTATTTCAGGTTTTTAAGATGCGATTGCATATTTTAGATCACGTGGATTTGCACGTGCCTAAGTCTTTTCTTTTATCCCTTTTCGGGCCACCTAGTTTGTGTGTTATGAACACTCCACTACATGGGCGAATTCGAGCGGGGCTTGCTTCGATGCAATATGCGTCCTACCTCGTGGTATGGCATAGATGCAATGCAAACTCACGCTACTCCAAAGGGAAAACCCGAAATGTAAAGACAATACTGAAGGGAAATGACTGAAGGGAAATAACCGAAGGGAAATAACCGAAGGGAGATATGTATATAGATTATGTATATGAGCCCTTACTCGGGTCTTGCAAATAAGAGCGAAGGCTCAATGTGGGTGCGTGCTTGAATTGAAAGACTTACACACACGACATGAAATTAAACCCAAATATAAATTGCAGTATGGCCTTGACTAAGGTCTTGGGAGTAAGAGCGAAGGCTCAATGTGTGTGAGAGTGCTTGAATTGAAGTACTACACACACGACATAAATGAAACCCAAATATAACTGCAATAAGGCCTTTACTAAGGTCTTGGGATAAGAGCGAAGGCTCAATGTGTGTGAAAGTGCTTGAATTGAAAGACTTACTCACACGACATGAAATGAAACCCAAATAGTATAGGTCGGCCCTTACTTGGGTCTTTCAAATAAGAGCGAAAGCTCAATGTGTGTGAGAGTGCTTGAATTGAAAGACTTACTCACACGACATGAAATGAAACCCAAATAGCATAGGTCGGCCCTTACTTGGGTCTTTCAAATAAGAGCGAAAGCTCAATGTGTGTGAGAGTGCTTGAATTGAAAGACAACGCACCCAACTTAAACAAAACCCTTCGAAAATGAAAGTATATATGTACACTTATGTATTAGGGGCTGATTAGGCCCGTGTGTGTTCAAAATCGTGCACGACTAAGAGAGTGCACGTGTGTGGGTGTGCCAAGCCACGTTATTACAAGCGGGGGGAGACTATGCTCCGTTATTACAACCCCGTATCAAATTGAATCTCAAGCAAGTATACAACTAAGGACCGAGTTTAGGCACTTACGAGTAGCTGGTCCGTAGAGGCCTTGCTTGAGCGTAGGCTTGACCTTCGCCTTGGGCTGCAAACGGGAGCTCCGCGAGGATAGGTGACCAAAGGTGCTGGCCGGCTGTAAGTGGGGTGCGGGATAGGCGCCTCAAAGGTGGCCGGTTGCAAGTGGATGTCGCCTCGAGGTGGGGGGTTAAAGGGGCTGAACAAGTGAGTTTTTAGGGTCACTAGGGGAGTTGAGTGTTTAGGGAAACTGGACCTAAAGGAGAGTTTGTGGGAAGGCCGAATGGGACACCTAGGGGAAGGCCGAATGGGATAGGAGGGTTAGGTAGTGGCCGGCAGTTTGGGTTGTGCTAGGTTCAGCTAAGTTAAAGTGGTGGTGGCAAGAGCTGAGATGATGATAGGGTGGGTGGCTAGGAGTGGAGAGGTAGTAGAGAAGGGCTTTGGGTAGAGTTAGAGAGTGCTTACCGGATGGGGAGAGGTGGTGGATGAAGTGAGAAGCCGGGAGTGGATGGGAGCTCGGCTGGTTCGGTTGGATGAAGGTGGTGGCGTCCAGCTGGGGAATGGTGGTGGATGGAAGAGGGAAGGTGGCGGTGCAGGTAGAGCTGGCGGAGCGGGTGGAGAGTGGAGCAGGTGGAGAGTGGAGCAGGCGGGCAGGTGGAGAGTGGAGCCGGCTGGGCTGAGGTGAGGGCCTTTCACTTTTGCAAAACCTGCCCCCAAGGGGGGGGGGTTTAAATAGGGGATGGGTAGGTCGGTTAGGGCTGGGCTTGGGGTAGTGGTTAGGTGGTTTAGGTAGGGTGGTATGTAGATAAGGTGGCTGGAAAGGGTTGGGCCAGATATTTTGAAAACTAGGGGTTTGGGTAGATTGTGGGCTAGGGGTGGTTTAGGGGTTTAGGGCTAGGTTAGGTGGTTGGGTTTTAGGGTGAGGTTTAGTGAGCTAGGTTAGGTGATTAGGCTAGGTTTAGGCTAGGATTAGGGAAATTAATCTAGGTTTAGGGAAGGATTAGGGAAGTGGGTTAGGTGATTAGGTTGGGATTAGGGAAGTGGGTTAGGTGATTAGGTTGGGATTAGGGAAGTGGGTTAGGTGATTAGGTTCAGATTAGGGGTGGATTAGGGGTTTAGGCTGGGATTAGGCATTTTGGGTTAGGTTTAGGTGAAGGAGCTCCCTTAGCATGGCCCATAGACCTTGATCACCTCATGTTGGTGCAGCCCTAGGTTAGGTTTTAGCTAATTACAAGCTTAAACCCACTCAATTAGGCTAACCCACATGATTAAACCCAAACTTGACACACAAGTCAAGCTTAATACAACACTCTTGATATTTTCCATCCCCACTCTCTCTCATGCCCAATATCCCACGTGAATTTCAAGTGGGCCCCACCTCCATTTATGAGAAGGTGATGTGGGCCATGGATATGGATATTGGATTGGATCTCTGGATCCAAATCCAAATCCAAGTCCACATATGGGTTTGGATTGGAATCTAGATATATATGGTCCAGATCCAATCCAAACTGAACTCTGACTCCTTCGAGCTGGGTTCGAAACGGACGATTCGTGCGGGGCCTGACAGCATCAGTACTCCGTCTGCATTGGGTCTTCGCCAACATAGTCGTCCGCCTCCGTTTCTGCCTTCTGGAGATGACTTCAAATGCTATTTTGATAAGAACAGGGTCTTGGACGTTCGAGATCTTGGGGGTGTGAATTAGATACAATAGTTGCTGTGCCAGGCTCGACGTGTGCTCCGGTTCTGGGCTCTTCTTAGCTCTCCTGGTCCTGTCTTGATCAGGCCAAGCCACTTCGGGGTTTCAAAACATGTTTTAAAAAGGTTTTAAAGCTATAATGTATGTTTTCGAAATATAGAGTTCAAAACGTATGTACAGGGTTGTCTGGAAGGCTCCTGGGTTTCCAGACTTAAAAATGGCCCTTTGGGGCTGCTTGTACAAAACCAGGTTTGTTTTAAGGAATTCATGGGATTTCAGGGTGTTTACAGATGCCCCTCTTTGGCCTTGTCCAAATCGATTTGGATAAGGGCAAAGATGACAAACACCCCTTTTAATGTCTCCCTAGATCTAGCCACGAAGAATATGGGATCGTCCCATTTTTAGCAAAATCTCAATTTACAAACTCTGGTAGGAGGAGATATCATGCCAAAGGGTTTACTTATGGAATATGGTCCTAAATGGGATCATGTTCATGCAAGTACCATGCGTAGAATGCAGATGACATGGGTGTGGTGCCAAGAGTGGCGACCTCCCAGAGACCAGATGTGGTCGAACTCTAGAGACTTACAAGGTCTATTGTTCCAAGTGAGCAAATCCTATGCTGTTCGATGTTCGGTTTTAAAAACTTATTTACAAAAGCTATTTACAAAAGGGACAACTGTCTTGAGCCTCGATCCTAAGGATCTCAAGCTCTTCGTGCTTGCCCTTGTTTGAGTCTTACCACTCGCTTATCTAGCGGAGGTTTTATAAGAAAAACAAGCTTCATTTCAAATTCCTACGCCTTACTCAAAACGTCGAATTCTCAAACAAGATGAAATTCAAGTAAGTAAATCCTATTTTTACTTTAGGATTCCTCAAAATGAACCATGTTTTAGCTTGGGATAAGCCAGGGATGGGAAAGAGATACCACGGTCCCTTCTGAAGCGTCCCGTGGTTTAAGGCATAGAAGGCGGAAAACTGCTCTTTTTGAGCTTTTTGGCCTCGTTTTCCTTTTTTTTTTTTTTCATAGAGGGTCTCCCTTTGGGAGTATTTTTTCTTTAATCCCTCTTTTTCACAAGAGAATCGATTTTTCTTTTGAATTCTGGTTTCTTTCTTTTGGAAATATACTTTGAATGGGAAATTCCCTTTGTTTGGGCTTTTGTTTTCCTTTTGGAAGGAGAAGAGAAGAGGGGAGGACTTATCCCAAGCCTACACTCGATCCATTCCAGATCAGCCTATTTTGAAATAGCACGTACTACTTGCAAGTATCTTGCTATGTTGAACTAGGCCTTTCTTTGTAAGAAGGATTTTGAAATGTAACAACGATTTTGAAGACTCCACTCTTTCACAAGTGCGAATTCTCACACTCGGGGTCACACGACTTTGCCTTTGCACCTTATTCTCATGTCTCAGGGCAGCTATCCCTATAAAATTTTCGAAAACTGGAATTTAATCCAGATCCTACACATGATACTTCTTTAAGTATTGAATATTGATAGGATCTGTTAAATTCCTCCCTTCTACATCGATCAACCAATACGAATTGTTCGTAGTGGTTGCTCGTACAACATAGGGTCCATCCTAGTTGGGGCGCCACTTGCCTAAGGGGTGTGGGCCACGATGGTGGATGGTTTTTAAGACCAGCTCTCCCACTTTAAAGTGGCGAGCTCTCATGTGTTTGCCATAATGTCGGGCTATCCTTTGCTGGTATGCACGAGCATGATCCATGGCAAGGAGTCACCTCTCATCTAGCAAATCTAGTTCGGCAATCCTAGCATGCTGAAGCATCTCTAGGGGGAGGTCGAGTGCTATGGATGTATGAAATGAATGCAATTGAGTATGAATGGGAAGAATGGCGTTTGTGCCATAGACCAATTCGAATGGTGTGGCATTCGTGGGAGTCCGGATGGAAGTCCTATAAGCCCATAAGGCTTCATCCAGCTTCTCGTGCCATGTCCTACCCTTCTCTAAGGTTTTCTCAATAATACTAATGAGAGTCTTGTTTGTGGCTTCGGCTTGGCCGTTGCCTTGAGGGTAGTAGGGCGAGGAGAAGTGGTGAGTTATGCCATACGTGTTGCACAACTTAACCATCCGCTCATTTTTGAATGGGGTACCATTATCAGACACAAGGTCTCGTGGAACCCCAAATCGAGCCAAGATATTCCTCCGGATGAAAGCCACCACATGTTGCCCCATTACATTTGTTAGGGAAATGGCTTCCACCCACTTGGAGAAATACTCCGTGGCTGCTAAAATAAAACGATGCCCATTCGAGGCCTTTGGAAATATTGGGCCTACAATGTCAAACGCCCACATGGTAAATGGCCAGGGGCTGACCACGGAATGCAATGCAGATGAAGGGATATGAATGGCGTGCCCATGCACTTGACACGGATGACACTTCCTAACATGATCGTGACAATCCTTTTTCAGGGTGGACCAAAAATAGCCCCCTCTAAGTATTTTCATCGCCATCATGTTGGCATTAACATGACCTCCACATTCTCCATCGTGGAACTCATGCATTACTATCCTAGCCTCCTCTAGGTCGATACACCTAAGCAGAATGCCGGTAAAACTCTTTTTCTATAAGACCCCACCCAGAATGGTGTATCAGGTCGAAATCTTACGAATGAATGCCTTATCTTTGGATGTGGCATTCTCGGCAAATCCCCCATTTTCTAAAAATTGTTTTATGTCACAGAACCAGGGTTTTTCAATAGACTCTAGGTTGTTTTGGCAAATATCCAAGTCGTGTGTGGATGGATGGGGCGCATGCCATATTTCCAAAGATCTGGTCCCTGAAATGGGATCGACCTTCAGGGCTGAACCCAAGGAGGAGAGGGCATCGGCGATGCCATTGTCCTCTCTTCCTACGTGTGTGAGCTTACACGACTGGAAGGTTTGGACCAATCGAGTGGCCAACTCGTGATATGGAAGTAGTTTCTCATTACGTACTTGCCAAATTTTTAAAACCTGGTTTATGACAAGGAGCGAATCTCCAAAGACCTCGATGCATGATGCCCCTAGAGTTTTCGAAATCCTTAAGCCTTGTATGAGTGCTTCATACTCAGCTACGTTGTTGGAACATTCGAAATCTAAGTGGACTGCTATGGGAATCTCGCCCTTTTCAGGGGAGATTAGAATGACCCCAGCACCAGCCCCTCGTTGGTTTCGTGCCACGTCGAAGTGCATCTTCCATACTTGGTTTTCGAAAGAATTTGCCAAAATGTGGTTTTGAAAATGGTTTTGCAATATGCCTTCATCAGGCATTTCGACAAGAGTGGGATATGAGTCCTCTAAGGGGAATTCAGCCACGTAATCTGCTAGGGCTTGCCCCTTAATGGAGTTCTGGTGATGGTATTTCAGATCATACTCCATTAGAAGGAGTTACCATTTGCCCAATCTACCCGTGAGAATGGGTTTTTCGAACAAGTGCTTGATTGGATCGAGCTTGGACACTATCCAGATCTCATGATCTAGGAAATAGTGTCTGAACTTCTGGCAGGCTCAGACTAGGGCCAAGCACGTCTTCTCCATGGCTTGATAATTTCATTCATAAGCCAAGAGAGTTTTCGAAATATAGTAGATGGCATACTCCTTATGGGTGTCATCCTCGTATTGAGCCAACAGGGCTCCTAAAGCATTTACATGCACGGAGATGTATAATAAAAGCGGTTTTCCTTGTTTTGGAGGATTCAAAACGGGGGGATTAACCAAGTATGCCTTCAGTCTCTCGAAGGACTTTTGGCATTCGTCATCCCATAAGAATTTCGTACCCTTCCTCAACAGTTTGTTGAAGGGTTCGCATCTAGTTGTCAGATTCGATATGAATCGGCGTACGGATTGTAATCGACCCTGGAGGCTATGGATTTGGGTGAGATTGGAGGGTGGAGCCATGTCTATGATGGCTCGACATTTAGAGGGGTCGACTTCTATTCCCCTTTGGCTCACCATAAAGCCTAGAAGCTTCCCTGATTCTACCCCGAACACACATTTTTGAGGGTTTAGCTTTACTTTGTAAAGCCTAAGCCTTTCGAAAATCTTTTGTAAACATTCGATATGGGTGCATCGGGTTTTGGATTTCGCCAAGAGATCATCTACATACACTTCTACAAGCTCATGAATTTGATCATGGAAGATCGTGTTCATGGCTCGTTGGTATGTTGCGCCGGCATTTTTCAAACCAAAGGGCATGACTGTATAGCAGTACGTGCCCCATGGGGTTG
This sequence comes from Brasenia schreberi, assembly GCA_036023115.1. Classification (NCBI taxonomy): domain Eukaryota; kingdom Viridiplantae; phylum Streptophyta; class Magnoliopsida; order Nymphaeales; family Cabombaceae; genus Brasenia; species Brasenia schreberi. Next base: position 21,440,962 of record JAYKKT010000072.1, read on the forward strand.
TGAAGGCGGTCTTACCCTGATCTCGTGGACTTAGTTTGATTTGATTATAGCCTGAATAGCCATCCATGAATGAAAACATTTCATGATTTGCAGTACTATCGACTATCAAATCTATGTTTGGTAAAGGATAATTATCCTTTGGAGTGGCTTTATTCAGGTTTCTGAAATCGATGCATATTCGAATTTTCCCATTGGTTTTTCGAACTACAACGATATTTGATAACCAATCAGAATACGCAATGGGTTTTATAAATCCGGCTTTTAGCAGATCTTCTAAACCCTCTTTGACTTGCGTGTGTACATTCGGGTGTATTTTCCTAAGCTTCTGCTTTATTGGTTTTACACCTGTATCTAAGGGAAGATGATGCTCGACTATGCTGGGATCTATGCCCGGCATGTCTTCATACGTCCATGCAAACACATCTAAATAGGTTTGTAGAAATGCAATGAATGCTAACTTTTCAGTTTCATGCAAGCATGCACCTATTTTGATGGTTTTGGGATTGGAATCATCCCCTAGGTTCACCTCTATGAAATCTCCTCCTACTGATTGGGAAGGTCTTTCAAAATCGAGAATTCTATGAAATTCTGGCAGCTCAGAAGTGGGATCTTCCTCAAGGGGATCCACTTCTGGGCTTTGATCATTCTCGTGGGCTATAGACCCGAGGGAACTTGATGCGTGGTTTTCAAAATGACCTGGTTTTGTACTTGGATTTTCAAGTGATTTCGAAATTTTTGGTCTGGCTATGCAGACGACATTTCTTTCGAAATCCTTTTCTTTTGTCAAAGTCCTACCAGGAGCAGCTATGTACAAAATCTTTTTGGTATTTTCCAAATTTTCGATTTTTTTTGGCTTTTGTAAAACAAGAACTTTGGGAACTATACAAAGCACTCTTTTTTCGAGTTTTTGTTTTTCCATTGTTTTTGGTTTTTCTTGCTTTTCGATTTTTTTTTATTTTAAGTTTTTCAAATGTTTTTGGTATTTTTAGAAAAAGGGATCTTCCGTCATACCTACAAAGGGAAAACACTACGGGTTAGACTCGGAATAGGAGGTCTAAACCATAGGTTTCTTCTAAGACAGGCTCCGGGGCACCCTTGACCCAGGTGGTCACAGGGGGTGGCTCTGGCGGTATTCGGGGAGTATAGCCGATCCCATATCGGCTTGGGTTGGCCATAGGAAGGATGGGCTCTAGGAGACCCTGGTTTTGTGCCGCTAGACTCTTGTAGGGCGTGTAGCCCATGTTCAATAACATGTTCCACGACCTTTTGTTTTTTGAAAAGATGGGATATAAGTCGTGGTCTTGGAACATGCTATCATCCATATTAGGCTCGTATGGCCTTTTGTCCAGGGGTTTTGGAAATAGGGAACGCTTGGGTTTTCCTAGGAGGATTAGAGTCAGGAGAGGGCCTGCTTTTGGCGGCCCCTTCACACATACAACCTTCCTAGGGTTGTTCAACACGAGCCGAGGTGGCTCAACCATAATTTGCCCCAGGTTAGCCTCATGGGCCTAGGAGCTTGATAAACAAGGGGAGTTTATGATCCCCTGAAGCTGTGGGTGACTCTCACCTAGGATCACTACGACCTGGTCCCTAAAAGGGATCTTAACACACTTGTGGAAGGTGGATGGCACAGCGCACAAACTGTGTATCCAAGGCCTTCCCAGCAATAGGTTATAATGGGGGTGGATGTCCAAGACATGGAACACCCCCGTGTGTTCGATCCCTCCCGTTTCCATTGGGAGTTCGATGGATCCTAAAGGTCTAGACGCATTCCCATCGTATCTAGTGATCACGATGGGGCTTGGGTTTACTGAAGTCAAGGTGACTCCGATTTTATACGCCACATGAAGTGGAAGGATGTTGAGCCCTCCTCCACCATCGACTAGGCACCTGTCCAGAGAGTGGTTGTTTAGAACCACCTCGATATGCAGGGCCTGGTTATGGGTTTCGTAGGGTCTATCTACATCATCTTCCGAAAAACTGATGGGCGATTTTGCTCCTAATAAAGCCACTTGGGCAGACAAGGATTCCGGACTTATGTTCGAATCAACCTTGGCCCTTTCTAGAATTTTCTCTAATACAAGTCTATGCCTAGGCGAGGTTTTTATAAGCTCTAGGATAGACATGTGAATAGGAATCTTTGAAAGGTGGTTTTCGAAATCATAAGGATTTAGGATGTGTCCTTATCTGCTTTTGGCAGACCACTAGGGATACATGCTTTTGAGGGGCCAGGCACACTGACCACCTTTTGAGCACCTTGAAGGTGCGGGGGTTGATAGATCCTCCCGGATCTAGTGACTTCCCCCACGACCAGCCTAGGGTTTGCGCTAAACTTGGCTCTAAGGATGAGCTGAGGAGGACCTTGGATTTTCAAAACTGGTTTTACCGGGGTTTCCACTTTTGGTGGTCCCCGAATGACGACTTGGGCGGGTCTCTTGTATAAAACAAGGATGGGCGCACAAGTAGGTCGACCAGGTTCTAGCTTTTGCACTAGTTCTTTGGAAATGGTGAGGGTACATACCTCCTTTCCTTTCCCACTGCCACTGGCGTGTTTGGGAAAGGGTTCCTTGAAGATAGCTTGAGGTGGCTCAGGTTCCCCAGTGACCTGGAGCCGGCCTTCTGCTATCAAGTTCTCAATTTTATTTAAAAGAGAGAAGCAGCGTTTGGTATCATGGCCTTTGAGCCGATGATACTTACAAAATCGGTTTAAATACCCCCCTTTGGACGTGACTCCTTCGGGGATTTCAGGGAGTTCGATCATGCCCTGGGCAAGTAAGAGGTCTAGGATCTCCGACACAGGTTGCCCCAGCGGAGTATACTCCTGTTTTTCAACCGGTTTTTGAAAATTACGTTCTCTCTTATTTTCTAATTTTTCAAAATTTTTGGAAGTGCCCGCCATGCCTGGATCCACCCGGACATTGGCGATTTTATGGGGCTTTGCCCTTTTGTCTGTCGTGGGCAGCCCATATGCGATGGGCTTTTCCAAACGGGTTTTTGGAATGGTACTTCCTTTCCATAGGTGATCAAATGTCCCTTTTCGCAAGTTGGTTTCGAAAAGGGAGGCCTTTTTTATCAACTTATGGAAAGTTGAAATCTCATGGAGCGAGAGAAGGGTTTTTAACTCGCTTTTGAAATTATCCAGGATGAGCATTACTGCGCATCCTTCGGATATGGGCTCTCGCACTTGGCCCAAAAGCGACCTCCATCTTATAATGAAGGCATGTACGTCTTCGTTCATGCCTTGCTTTGTATCCCTTAAGGTATTCAGGGTTGGCGTGACTTCTACGTTGTGTGCAAATCTTTGCATAAAGCAGTTCGCTAACTCTTCAAAAGTAGCGAACTGGCTTAAGTCGTAGGAAGCCAGCCATTTGGCAGCTGTGCCTTTAAGGGATAAAGGGAACCAATACACCCATTTCATCGAGTCCTTTTTCTTCTTATGGGCTCGACGTGAGAAAAGCTGCAAGTGAGACCTAGGGTCTCCCATGCCATCATACCGATGGAAGTTTGGTATTTCATCGTCACTGTCTGTTTCGTAATCCATAGGAAGGAAATCAGACAGGGCGTAGCTTCTTTTCTCTTTATTCTGCCCTTTCAGCAACTGCTGTAGGGCTTTACGGTCCTTTTGTGTGAAGGACTCGTGGTATTGGTTGCCTTCCATTACGGAGGCCTCTTTTTGCTTGCGAGGTTTTTCAAATTTCTTTTTAGGCCTTTGTTCACCGTTCGATGAACATGAATCGCCTACTTCAGCCTCTTGGCTGAGAGCATCGATTTTGGCCTCAAACTCCCTTCTCAAGTCCTCGATTTCATCTAGTTTTATTTTGTTTTTGAAAATCCTCCTAGAGTGAGAACTTGATGCGCATGAGCCTTGGCTCGACACTTCACTTGGATTGGATTTTGACATGCTTTTCAAGCTTTTTCAAAATGTCCTAAGTACAAGCAAAGAAAACAAGTTAAAACGACACCTTTTTACAAAATTTTCGCAAGACTTCTACAAGCAAACTCGATTTTTGAAAAGGCTAACGTCCCACCGGGCGTAACAATCTCTGTAGACGCGCGAAAATCCCCGCCTCTTCACCTCTTTCAGGGCTTAGAGCAGATCCTCTCGTGTGTCTAAGGCCTATGTATGCAAACAGGGCGTGCCAGCTAGCTTACTTAAGCTAGCGAAGATATTTTTAACACTGACTTCTAAACGTGGCGACTGTGAGCAAGTAAGCTCTTGTCATCGCAGACCTTCTTGTACCGATGCGCAAGGGTCAGTCTGTACGCTTTGCAAAAATCGAGTTTTTGGAGAGAAAGTCTACGAAGCGGTTCGAGGTGTCTATTTCGGGTTTTTAAGATGCGATTGCATATTTTAGATCACGTGGATTTGCACGTGCCTAAGTCTTTTCTTTTATCCCTTTTCTGGCCACCTAGTTTGTGTGCTATGAACACTCCACTACATGGGCGAATTCGAGCGGGGCTTGCTTCGATGCAATATGCATCCTACCTCGTGGTATGGCGTAGATGCAATGCAAACTCATGCTACTCCAAAGGGAAAACCCGAAATGTAAAGACAATACTGAAGGGAAATGACTGAAGGGAAATAACCGAAGGGAAATAACCGAAGGGAGATATGTATATAGATTATGTATATGAGCCCTTACTCGGGTCTTGCAAATAAGAGCGAAGGCTCAATGTGGGTGCGTGCTTGAATTGAAAGACTTACACACACGACATGAAATTAAACCCAAATATAAATTGCAGTATGGCCTTGACTAAGGTCTTGGGAGTAAGAGCGAAGGCTCAATGTGTGTGAGAGTGCTTGAATTGAAGTACTACACACACGACATAAATGAAACCCAAATATAACTGCAATAAGGCCTTTACTAAGGTCTTGGAAATAAGAGCGAAGGCTCAATGTGTGTGAAAGTGCTTGAATTGAAAGACTTACTCACACGACATGAAATGAAACCCAAATAGTATAGGTCGGCCCTTACTTGGGTCTTTCAAATAAGAGCGAAAGCTCAATGTGTGTGAGAGTGCTTAAATTGAAAGACTTACTCACACGACATGAAATGAAACCCAAATAGTATAGGTCGGCCCTTACTTGGGTCTTTCAAATAAGAGCGAAAGCTCAATGTGTGTGAGAGTGCTTGAATTGAAAGACAACGCACCCAACTTAAACAAAACCCTTCGAAAATGAAAGTATATATGTACACTTATGTATTAGGGGCTGATTAGGCCCGTGTGTGTTCAAAATCGTGCACGACTAAGAGAGTGCACGTGTGTGGGTGTGCCAAGCCACGTTATTACAAGCGGGGGGAGACTATGCTCCGTTATTACAACCCCGTATCAAATTGAATCTCAAGCAAGTATACAACTAAGGACCGAGTTTAGGCACTTACGAGTAGCTGGTCCGTAGAGGCCTTGCTTGAGCGTGGGCTTGACCTTCGCCTTGGGCTGCAAACGGGAGCTCCGCGAGGATAGGTGACCAAAGGTGCTGGCCGGCTGCAAGTGGGGCGCGGGATAGGCGCCTCAAAGGTGGCCGGTTGCAAGTGGATGTCGCCTCGAGGTGGGGGGTTAAAGGGGCTGAACAAGTGAGTTTTTAGGGTCACTAGGGGAGTTGAGTGTTTAGGGAAACTGGACCTAAAGGAGAGTTTGTGGGAAGGCCGAATGGGACACCTAGGGGAAGGCCGAATGGGATAGGAGGGTTAGGTAGTGGCCGGCAATTTGGGTTGTGCTAGGTTCGGCTAAGTTAAAGTGGTGGTGGCAAGAGCTGAGATGATGATAGGGTGGGTGGCTAGGAGTGGAGAGGTAGTAGAGAAGGGCTTTGGGTAGAGTTAGAGAGTGCTTACCGGATGGGGAGAGGTGGTGGATGAAGTGAGAAGCCGGGAGTGGATGGGAGCTCGGCTGGTTCGGTTGGATGAAGGTGGTGGCGTCCAGCTGGGGAATGGTGGTGGATGGAAGAGGGAAGGTGGCGGTGCAGGTAGAGCTGGCGGAGCGGGTGGAGAGTGGAGCAGGTGGAGAGTGGAGCAGGCGGGCAGGTGGAGAGTGGAGCCGGCTGGGCTGAGGTGAGGGCCTTTCACTTTTGCAAAACCTGCCCCCAAGGGGGGGGGTTTAAATAGGGGATGGGTAGGTTGGTTAGGGCTGGGCTTGGGGTAGTGGTTAGGTGGTTTAGGTAGGGTGGTATGTAGATAAGGTGGGCTGGAAAGGGTTGGGCCAGATATTTTGAAAACTAGGGGTTTGGGTAGATTGTGGGCTAGGGGTGGTTTAGGGGTTTAGGGCTAGGTTAGGTGGTTGGGTTTTAGGGTGAGGTTTAGTGAGCTAGGTTAGGTGATTAGGCTAGGTTTAGGCTAGGATTAGGGAAATTAATCTAGGTTTAGGGAAGGATTAGGGAAGTGGGTTAGGTGATTAGGTTGGGATTAGGGAAGTGGGTTAGGTGATTAGGTTCAGATTAGGGGTGGATTAGGGGTTTAGGCTGGGATTAGGCATTTTGGGTTAGGTTTAGGTGAAGGAGCTCCCTTAGCATGGCCCATAGACCTTGATCACCTCATGTTGGTGCAGCCCTAGATTAGGTTTTAGCAAATTACAAGCTTAAACCCACTCAATTAGGCTAACCCACATGATTAAACCCAAACTTGACACACAAGTCAAGCTTAATACAACACTCTTGATATTTTCCATCCCCACTCTCTCTCATGCCCAATATCCCACGTGAATTTCAAGTGGGCCCCACCTCCATTTATGAGAAGGTGATGTGGGCCATGGATATGGATATTGGATTGGATCTCTGGATCCAAATCCAAATCCAAGTCCACATATGGGTTTGGATTGGAATCTGGATATATATGGTCCAGATCCAATCCAAACTGAACTCTGACTCCTTCGAGTTGGGTTCGAAACGGACGATTCGTGCGGGGCCTGACAGCATCAGTACTCCGTCTGCGTTGGGTCTTCGCCAACATAGTCGTTTGCCTCCGTTTCTGCCTTCTGGAGATGACTTCAAATGCTATTTTGATAAGAACAGGGTCTTGGACGTTTGAGATCCTGGGGGTGTGAATTAGATACAAGAGTTGCTGTGCCGGGCTCGACGTGTGCTCCGGTTCCAGGCTCTTCTTAGCTCTCCTGGTCCTGTCTTGATCAGGCCAAGCCACTTCGGGGTTTCAAAACATGTTTTAAAAAGGTTTTAAAGCTATAATGTATGTTTTCGAAATATAGAGTTCAAAACGTATGTACAGGGTTGTCTGGAAGGCTCCAGGGTTTCCAGACTTAAAAATGGCCCTTTGGGGCTGCTTGTACAAAACCAGGTTTGTTTTAAGGAATTCGTGGGATTTCGGGGTGTTTACAGTAGGCAAGCGGGATTTTTATGTCGCAGACCTTCTTGCACCGATGCGCAAGGGTCAGTCTGTACGCTTAGAGACTTCATTTTGAAAACAAGTTTAACTCAATATATCTTGAATGAAAAAGTGTTTAAAACCTTTTAAAACCATGCATTTGGGCGATTTTGATTTTGTAAGGGTTGGACGACCCTAAGTCTTTCAAATTTTAATCTACTTAGGCATGATGTGCATGCATCGAAATAGCCTAAGTCTTGGCATATTTGCACGATTGATTCGGGTTGTTTTTGTATGATTTTCAGATTTTAGATCACGTGGATTTGCACGTGCCTAAGTCTTCCTTTTTATCCCTTTATGGGCCACCTAGGTGTGTGTTATGAACACTCCACTACATGGGGCGAATTTGAGCGGGAGTACGGGGCTTGCTTCGATGCAATATGCGTCCTACCTCGTGGTATGGCGTAGATGCGATGCAAACTCACGCTACTCCAAAGGGAAAACTCGAAATTAAAAGACAAATGCCGAAGGGAAATTGCTGAAGGGAAATAACCGAAGGGAAATGACTTGTAAAGTAAATAGCCGAAGGGAAATGACTTGTAAAGTAAATAGCGAAAGGGGAAATATGGCTATATCTTAAGAGCAGAAAGGCTCAATTGTGTAAGTGTGTGTCGTGTATATATTGAAAGACAACGCACACGACTTGAACCTTAAAACCCGAATCTTAAAGACATAGCCGAAAGAAATACTTTATATAGAGTATATGTAGGGGCCCTTACTTGGGTCTTGCAAATAAGAGCGAAGGCTCAATGTGTGTGCGTGCTTGAATTGAAAGACTTACACACACGACATGAAATGAAACCCAAATATAAATTGTAGTATGCCTTGACTAAGGTCTTGGGAGTAAGAGCGAAGGCTCAATGTGTGTGCGTGTGGGAATGTAAAGACAACTCACACAACATAAATGAAACCCAAATATAACTGCAATAAGGCCTTAACTAAGGTCTTGGGAGTAAGAGCGAAGGCTCAATGTGTATGCGTGTGGAAAATGGAAAGACAACACACACGACTTAATTAAAAACCCCCTTTGACTTAAAATATATAAATATAACTATATATTAAGGGCTTGTTAGGCCCGTGTGTGTGCAAGAAGTGTACGACTAAGAGCAGAAAGGCTCAAGTGCGTGTGTGTGTGGGTGTGTCAAACCACGTTATTACAATCGGGGGGAGACAAAGCTCCTTTACTACAACCCCGTATCAAAATTTAATAAAACACCAAATGTAAGGACTTACAACTCACCTAGCCCGCTATGTGGGGTGTGTCTAGGACGCGTACGCCTTGCGTGTGAGCCCGGATCACATGAAAGTGGAACCGGCTAGCTTGGAGCTGTTTGAGAACCTTTGAGGACTTGGGAGAGGTGTTTGAGTAGGCTTTGTATGGGCCTGGTTTGGGATGACTCGAGTTGGGTTCTAGGGGAGCTTGGGGCAACACGGGCTATCTTGGTGCAGCCCGGGGTTTTCCCTTACAGGGGGTGCCTTAGGATGACTCAAGCCAAGGTGGTTCGAGTTATGTTTTAGGGGAAACCCTAACTAGGTTAGGTTCAGTCAGTCAAGGCCAAGGCAGGCCGGCCAGGGCTGAGCTAGGGCTCGGCCTGGCTGGGTGGAGTCACGGCCAGAGGTAGGTGGCCCAAGGAAACGGCCTACTTTGTGGCAGGCTGGGGGCTCTTATAGTGGGGATGATACACGGCCTGCACCAGCAGGCCGTGGGGCTTGGGGGTGAAGGAAGGGACACGGCCTACACTAGCAGGCCGTGGGGTCTCTAGGGAGAGGTGGCCTGCCGAGTGGCAGGCTCTGCCCTTGGAAAGGAGGGGAAGCCTGGCCTGCACTAGCAGGCCGTGGGCTTGTAGGGAGAGGGCCTACCGAGTGGCAGGCCTTCGCGAGTTTTTGGTAAGAACTTGCCTGCCGAGTGGCAGGCCCTGGCTGGGTTTGGTTTGAGGCACGGGATGGTGGCGAAGTGGGGTTTGGTTAAAGGTAGGTTAGGGGCGGCAGTTTTTAGGTGGTGGTAGGCTAGTCGGGGCAGGTGAGGTGCAGGTGGAGTTGGGTGGTCAAGGGCAGGTGGTGGTAGGCTTAGGTAGTGCAGGTCAAGGTGGGTTTTGGTTGAGGCGGTGATAGGTAGGTTCGGCCAGGTTGCGGCCGGTGGTGGGGGCGGCGACTAAGGGATGTTGGTTGGTGGCGAGGTGGGGTTCGGCCAGCTAGGGCAGGTCGGTTGGGAAAGGGGTTTTGTGAAGTTCGACCAGCACTTGGCTGGACTTACTTGGGGCGGTTTAGGCTCAGTTAGGTGTAGGTGGGTTCATATGGGTTAGGTTTAGAAGGGTAGAGAAAAGGGCTAGGTTTAGTTGAGGCTTACCTTAGGTGCAGCCCACTAGGTCCAGCCACCTCCAATCGGTCCAGCCCACTTCCACGCCTGCGGTCCACCTCTTGGTGCAGCTAGGCTCGAGTTGGTGCAGCCCCTTTGATCTAGCCTTGGCCAACATGGCTCAAGCCCACTTCACTCATGAGCCCACATGGCTAGGTTTATCACTCCCTCTCTCTCCTCCCAAATATTTGCATGAACCCTTTACATGGACCCCCGCACCTCTATTTATAGACATTTGAGGTGGGTCTTGGATTTGGGTTTGTGTTTGGGGTTTGCATCCAAACCCAAATCCAAACACTATTTGGATCTGGATATTGGATCTCAGATATTTTGAGATCTGTATCCGATCCAAACCCAATATTTTTATGGATACGGATCTGGATATTTTGGTCCAGATCCAATCCAAACACTATTTGGATCCAATCCAAATCCAAACACTATTTGGATCGACCCAAACACTATTTGGATTGGCCCAAATCCAAACACTATTCATTACATGGATTTGGATCTGGATATTTATGGTCCAGATCCAAATCAAAATTTCTTCGGACATTCCTTCTTGGCTTCTCGAGGCGAACGATCTGTGCGAGCACTGGCTTCATCAGCGCTCCGTCTGGTGCTGGGTTTTCCCCAACTTTGTCGTCCGGACTCCATCTCGCCGTTCTAGACTCCGTTTTTCTTGGTTTTCACCGTTTTTGGCTTTTTCTTCAAACAGGCTCTGCTTTCTTTTGTTTTTTTATCAGGAAGCGGCTTCCGAAGCTCTGGGCTTGAATCCTTTTCGGGCCTAGGGTCTTCTTTTGCCTTCTGTACCTGTTTTCACATTTCAAAACAAGTTATTGTTTTGGCTCAAACGAGCTTTTTCGAGAGTTTTTTGAAATATAGAAGATTTGGGGTGTTTACAGATGCCCCTCTTTGGCATTATCCAAATGTATTTGGATAATGGCAAAGAAGAAACACCCTATTTTTGTTTTTCTCTCAAATTTTCTCGAGAATACACCATTTATTTTGCAAAAACCCTGTTTTCTTTTTCCACAGGTCGGGATTTTTAGCAAAAGGGGGCTTTTCCTAGCTATTTCCCTATATGTATGATCATGCACATCGACTCTTTGAATGCATGCATGAGAAAAATTTTACTTTTGGTTTTTGAGCTCGAAGAGAGCCTTTTGAGGCTGGCTGCTCCGAGCAGGTTTTTACCCATGTCTTCTCAACATTCTTCGGGTTTTTCGAGCTTTAGAGAGAGCCTTTTGAGGCTGTCTGCTCTAAGCAAGTTGTACCCTTGTCTTTTTGACATTCGTGGGTTTTTCAAAAATTTCTTTTTGAAAAGGAACTCCTTTTAACTTGTATCGAAAAGGACTTCTATTTTTCATACTTTCCTTCATTCGGGTTTCAATACCTGCTACTCAGTAGAGGTTTTTGGGTAGGAAAACTTGGAAAACATTTCAAAGTTCCATTTCCTACAAAACAAAGTCGAGTTCTCAAACAAAATGAAATCCAAATAAGCCGATTTTATTCGTACTTTAGGATTTTCGCAAATTTGAATCTTTTTCCTCGGGGATAAGCCGTAGGGATATGGGAAAGAGATACCACGGTCCCTTCTGAAGCGTCCCGTGGTTTTAGGCAAAGAATCGGAAAATCGCTCTTTGGAGCTTTGGCTTTTTGTTTCTTTTTTTTCATAGAGGGTCTCCCTTTGGGAGTATTTTTTCATTAATCCCTCTTTTCTTTAAAGGAGAGCAGCTCTTTGGAGGAGTTTTTGTATTCCCTGTTTATGAAGGGAAGACCTCTTTGGGAGGAGTGTTTTTATATCTCCTTTTTCTTTTGAAACGAGAAGACCTCTTTCGAAGGAGTTTTTGTATTCCCTGTTTATGAAGGGAAGACCACTTTCGGAGGAGTTTTTGCATTCTCGTTTTTTTGTTTTTCTTTTGAACACAGCCAAATTTCCTTTTCGGAGAGAAAGTAGGATGGGGGAAGGCTTATCCCTTTAGTTACTCAATTCAAACGAGATCGTCCTATTTCTTAATAGCATCTGCTATTCGAAAATATTTTGATATTTTGAACAAGGCTTAATCTTGTAAGCCAGGGTTCTTTGAAATATCGCCAATTCATTTTTGGAAGACTCTACTTTTTGAAAAGTATAGATTCCTCCATTCGGGGTTATACTATCTACTTCGATCCTTCTTTCAAGAAGTTTCAAAGGAGTTCGATTTTTCAAAATCTTTTTGAAAAAGAATTCAACATAAAACCCTTTTGAATATTCGGGCATTTAAGGAGTTTTGCTAATTTCTACCCACAATATCAACAAATTTCTAATTTTTGTTGCCCTATTGAAGACATGGGGACATTCCTACTCAAGTTTGCCACCCTTTTGGGCTATCTTCGGGGTGATATGATGCATGCTATGCACTCCATGTGATTTTAAAATGGAAATACATGTTTTTATGCAACACTAGGTCCCCATGAAATGTATCTCACAAATCATGAAGGAGATGCATTCGCTTATCCATGGAAAGTGTCTAGGGGCTGTATTTAAAAATGCCCATAGCTTGATGGGAATTTCGCATGGCCATATGGTGAAGGGCCATGGCTTTTCAAAGGGATTTTGGATGGACAATGGTATGTTCATGTCCATGCACTTCCATGGTTTTTCTAACATGATCATGATACTTTTTGCTCAAGGATGGGAAACATAACCAGCCCTAAGTGATCGTCATGGCCATCAGGTTTTAGTTTTGACATGGTCTCCATATTTCATCGTGAGATTCATGTTCTTTATCCTAACACAATCAAGGTTTTTATATAAACCAGAAGTTGAAGAAAATCTTTCTTTTTAAAGCCATGAAAGGTTTTTGTGAAATGCTAACCCTTTTTCGAGATTCTCATTTCCTTTTTAAAATTTGCCTCGAAGGTGTTGGTTTTGATTTGTATGGAGACATGCCTATGAAGGCTCGATACTTAGGGGGTCGACTCTTATTGCCCCTTTGGTTTTGCAAAAACCCTGAATTTGATTTCTAAAATGATGTCTAGACTCGATGCATATGAATGATTTCAATGTGTAATGCATGATGCTTATGCACACACTATGGGTTAACTTATTATTATTATTATTATTATTATTTTTTTTTTAAATCCCCAATTTTCCATAAGTTAAGGATTTTTGCGAAGTTCAGGAAGCTTGGAGGTGTTTATTCCTCCTTGCTTTGGTGATTCTCGAGCTTTTCATTTTTGAAAAAGCTCTAGGCAAAAGGGTGGATAGGACCAGCTTTTTGGATACTTGGTTTCAGGGAGTATATACAATTTTCGAAAGCATTTTTACAATTTTTCGAAAATGGGCTTTGTACATGGCCAAAGGCTTTTGAAACAAAATTTCTTTTTGGAATTTTCGTTTTTCCAAATATTTTTGAGATTTTGAGAGTTTTCAATTTTTTTGGTCTTTTTCAAAAGTAGGGATCTTCCATTGAACCTTCAAAGAAAACATTCATGAATCAGACTCTAATCAGATAAGTCTAAGACATGGGTTTTGGTTTTAGAGGTTCTACAGGGCACCCTTGACCCAGATGGTCTTAGGTGGCGGCTCTGGTGGTATGGGTGGGCTATAGCCCAGTCCATATCGTTCCCTATTGGTTCTAGGTAGGACAGGCTCAAGCCTACCTTGGTTTCGGGTTCCCAGGCCCGCGTAGGGTTTATATCCCATATTCAGAATCATGTTCCAAGACTTTTTGCTTTTCAAAAAATTTTGGTATAAATCATGATCTTGGAACATGGAATCGTCCATGTTGGGGACATATACCCTTTTGGATATCGGGAGTTTGGATTCCGGGGTGATGAAAGACTTGGGCTTCCATACAAACCTGGTTTGGGAGACTTTTCCCTCAAGGAAAGCCAAGCTTGGTTCCTTGAGGAGTTTTGGACATAGCAGGGTTATGGAAAACTTATGGTTCCATACCCTATTTTGGGAAAAATTTACTTCAAGGGGAGCCATGCAAGGTCCCTTGAAGTTTTTAACTTGGTCCCTAGGTTCAACTCGTGGTGCCCCTAGGGATTGATTTTTTTGTTTCAAAGCCATAGCCTTGGTTCCAGGGCACAAGACTAGGCTCGAAGAAGTGGGTTTTTCTATGGTAGGGTTATGAGCTCCTAAGATGTCGATGCATGCATTAGGGGTCTCCATGTCTACCATTTTCGGAACTTCTTTTTGTTTTTGAAATTCCTTTGAATGGTGCGCGACAGTTGGCGCACCTTGAAAATCCTCAAGTTTTGGCACAGTTTGTGGGTTTGTGTGTGCAAAGGGGTTATCCAATGCATCTGATGACCCTACATGAAGAAGAGAGTCTTGAGAAGGATGGGTTTCAGGCATACCTCTTTGTGGCTTGTCTACCTTTTCAGGGTGAGAGCAAGCCGATTTCCCGGGTAACTCTGTTTTGAGCCCCCGAGGTTTTACGAGGCGTTTCCTTTCGAAACCTTCCTGTTTTTCACTCTCGTTCCTTTGTAGGGTGTGGACTTCATGTCCCACTGTATGTGTGTGCCTAGACTTAGGACTTTTACTTGAAGTTTTCGAAATTCTAAAATTTTGTTTTTCAATTTTTTGGTCTTTTTCCAAATTTTCAAGATTTTTTTGGTTTTTTGAAATAGAAAAATCTTTTTTTGGTTTTTCTATGGATTTTGAAAAGCTTGAAGCTGTAGGAGTGGATGACTTATCCCTTTGCCGGGATTTGTCTCTAATCTCCAATCCTTTGTTGAGTTTGAGATCGGTTTTCAATTCACGATCTGTATGTGCCCTAGAAGAGCTGCTATGTGATCGATGGGCTTTAAGCTCCTTGCTTAAAGCATCCATCTTTTGAAATATTTTTGAAATGTCATCGAGCTCTTTTTGGGCTTTATCTGATTTGAAAGCCTCTTTTAGTTTACTCAACGAAGATTTTTGTAGCTTTCTATCCATTTTCATGCAATTTTCCTAAGTATGCACGATTTTTGAAGTATGCCTCGTTTGTTTGAAGTCTGCTTAAGTCCCGGGTCCCACTGGGCGTGCCAATTTGTAGACACTGAAAATTTTCACTTACGGGTTCTTTGGCCTGAAGTGAACCTTTTCGCAATCTACATTCGCTTTATGGGCATGCCAGCTAGTTTACTTTAACTAGCAAAGTATGTTTTGAAAATAATCTGACTTTTGAAAGGCGATTGTAGGCAAGCGGGATTTTTACGTCGCAGACCTTCTTGCACCGATGCGCAAGGGTCAGTCTGTACGCTTAGAGACTTCGTTTTGAAAACAAGTTTAACTCAATATATCTTGAATGAAGAAGTGTTTAAAACCTTTTAAAACCATGCATTTGGGCGATTTTGATTTTGTAAGGGTTGGACGACCTTAAGTCTTTCAAATTTTAATCTACTTAGGCATGATGTGCATGCATCGAAATAGCCTAAGTCTTGGCATATTTGCATGATAGATTCGGGTTGTTTTTGTATGATTTTCAGATTTTAGATCACGTGGATTTGCACGTGCCTAAGTCTTCCTTTTTATCCCTTTATGGGCCACCTAGGTGTGTGTTATGAACACTCCACTACATGGGGCGAATTTGAGCGGGAGTACGGGGCTTGCTTCGATGCAATATGCGTCCTACCTTGTGGTATGGCGTACATGCAATGCAAACTCACGCTACTCCAAAGGGAAAACCCGAAATTAAAAGACAAATGCCGAAGGGAAATTGCCGAAGGGAAATGACTTGTAAAGTAAATAGCCGAAGGGAAATGACTTGTAAAGTAAATAGCGAAAGGGGAAATATGGCTATATCTTAAGACCGGAAAGGCTCAATTGTGTAAGTGTGTGTCGTGTATATATTGAAAGACAACGCACACGACTTGAACCTTAAAACCCGAATCTTAAAGACATAGCCGAAAGAAATACTTTATTTAGAGTATATGTAGGGGTCCTTACTTGGGTCTTGCAAATAAGAGCGAAGGCTCAATGTGTGTGCGTGCTTGAATTGAAAGACTTACACACACGACATGAAATGAAACCCAAATATAAATTGCAGTATGCCTTGACTAAGGTCTTGGGAGTAAGAGCGAAGGCTCAGTGTGTGTGCATGTGGGAATGTAAAGACAACTCACACAACATAAATGAAACCCAAATATAACTGCAATAAGGCCTTAACTAAGGTCTTGGGAGTAAGAGCGAAGGCTCAATGTGTGTGCGTGTGGAAAATGGAAAGACAACACACACGACTTAATTAAAAACCCCCTTTGACTTAAAATATATAAATATAACTATATATTAAGGGCTTGTTAGGCCCGTGTGTGTGCAAGAAGTGTACGACTAAGAGCGGAAAGGCTCAAGTGCGTGTGTGTCAAACCACGTTATTACAATCGGGGGGAGACAAAGCTCCTTTACTACAACCCCGTATCAAAATTTAATAAAACACCAAATGTAAGGACTTACAACTCACCTAGCCCGCTATGTGGGGTGTGTCTAGGACGCGTACGCCTTGCGTGTGGAGCCCGGATCACATGAAAGTGGAACCGGCTAGCTTGGAGGTGTTTGAGAACCTTTGAGGACTTGGGAGAGGTGTTTGAGTAGGCTTTGTATGGGCTTGGTTTGGGATGACTCGAGTTGGGTTCTAGGGGAGCTTGGGGCAACTCGGGCTGTCTTGGTGCAGCCCGGGGTTTTCCCTTGCAGGGGGTGCCTTAGGATGACTCGAGCCAAGGTGGTTCGAGTTATGTTTTAGGGGAAACCCTAACTAGGTTAGGTTCAGTCAGTCAAGGCCAAGGCAGGCCGGCCAGGGCTGAGCTAGGGCTCGGCCTGGCTTGGTGGAGTCACGACCAGAGGTAGGTGGCCCAAGGAAACGGCCTGCTTTGTGGCAGGCTGGGGGCTCTTGTAGTGGGGATGATACACGGCCTACACCAGCAGGCCGTGGGGTCTCTAGGGAGAGGTGGCCTGCCGAGTGGCAGGCCCTGCCCTTGGTAAAGGAGGGGAAGCCTGGCCTGCACTAGCAGGCCGTGGGCTTGTAGGGAGAGGGCCTGCCGAGTGGCAGGCCCTGGCTGGGTTTGGTTTGAGGCACGAGATGGTGGCGAAGTGGGGTTTGGTTAAAGGTTGGTTAGGGGCGGCAGTTTTTAGGTGGTGGTAGGCTAGTCGGGGCAGGTGAGGTGTAGGTGGAGTTGTGTGGTTAAGGGCAGGTGGTGGTAGGCTTAGGTAGTGTAGGTCAAGGTGGGTTTTGGTTGAGGCGGTGATAGGTAGGTTCGGCCAGGTTGCGGACGGTGGTGGGGGCGGCGACTAAGGGATGTTGGTTGGTGGCGAGGTGAGGTTCGGCCAGCTAGGGCAGGTCAGTTGGGAAAGGGGTTTTGTGAAGTTCGGCCAGCACTTGGCTGGACTTACTTGGGGCGGTTTAGGGTCAGTTAGGTGTAGGTGGGTTCATATGGGTTAGGTTTAGAAGGGTAGAGAGAAGGGCTAGGTTTAGTTGAGGCTTACCTTAGGTGCAGCCCACTAGGTCCAGCCACCTCCAATCGGTCCAGCCCACTTCCACGCCCGCGGTCCACCTCTTGGTGCAGCTAGGCTCGAGTTGGTGCAGCCCCTTTGATCTAGCCTTGGCCAACATGGCTCAAGCCCACTTCACTCATGAGCCCACATGGCTAGGTTTATCACTCCCCCTCTCTCCTCCCAAATATTTGCACGAACCCTTTACATGGACCCCCTCACCTCTATTTATACACATTTGAGGTGGGTCTTGGATTTGGGTTTGGGTTTGGGGTTTGGATCCAGACCCAAATCCAAACACTATTTGGATCTGGATATTGGATCTCGGATATTTTGAGATCTTATCCGATCCAAACCCAATATTTTTATGGATACGAATCTGGATATTTTGGTCCAGATCCAATCCAATCCAAACACTATTTGGATCCAATCCAAATCCAAACACTATTTGGATCGACCCAAACACTATTTGGATTGGCCCAAATCCAAACACTATTCATTACATGGATTTGGATCTGGATATTTATGGTCTAGATCCAAATCAAAATTTCTTCGGACAGTCCTTCTTGGCTTCTCGAGGCGAACGATCTGTGCGAGCACTGGCTTCATCAGCGCTCCGTCTGGTGCTGGGTTTTCCCCAACTTTGTCGTCCGGACTCCGTCTCGCCGTTCTAGACTCCGTTTTTCTTAGTTTTCACCGTTTTTGGCTTTTTCTTCAAACAGGCTCTGCTTTCTTTTGTTTTTTTATCAGGAAGCGGCTTCCAAAGCTCTGGGCTTGAATCCTTTTCGGGCCTAGGGTATTCTTTTGCCTTTTGTACCTGTTTTCACATTTCAAAACAAGTTGTCGTTTTGGCTCAAACGAGCTTTTTCGAGAGTTTTTTGAAATATAGAAGATTTGGGGTGTTTACAAGTGCTTGAATTGAAAGACTTACACACACGACATGAAATGAAAACCCAAATAGTATAGGTCGGCCCTTACTTGGGTCTTTCAAATAAGAGCGAAGGCTCAATGTGTGTGAGTGCTTGAATTGAAAGACTTATACACACGACATGAAATGAAAACCCAAATAGTATAGGTCGGCCCTTACTTGGGTCTTTCAAATAAGAGCGAAGGCTCAATGTGTGTGAGTGCTTGAATTGAAAGACAACACACCGAACTTAAGCAAAACCCTACGAAAATTAAAGTATATGTATATATTTATGTATTAGGAGCTGATTAGGCCAGTGTGTGATCAAAATCGTGCACAACTAAGAGAGTGCAGGTGTGTGGGTGTGCCAAGCCACATTATTACAAGCGGGGGGAGACTATGCTCCGTTATTACAACCCCGTATTGAATTGAATCTTAAGCAAGTATACAACTAAGGACCGAGTTAGGCACTTACTAATAGCTGGTCCGAAGATGCCTTGCTTGAGCGTGGGCTTGGCCTTCGCCTTGGGCTGCAAAAGGGTGCTCCGCGGAGTTGAACGGTGTAGACACGCGAAAATCCCCGCCTCTTCGCCTTTTCAGGGCTTGGAGCGGATCCTCTCGTGTGTCTAAGGCCTATTTATGTAAACAGGGCGTGCCAGCAAGCTTACCTAAGCTAGCGAAGATATATTCTGACTTCTATCGTGGCGACTGTGAGCAAGTGAGCTCTTATCGTCGCAGACCTTCTTGCACCGATGCGCAAGGGTCAGTCTGTACGCTTTGCAAAAATCGAGTTTTTGGGATAGAAAGCCTACGAAGCGGTTCGAGGTGTCTAATTCAGGTCTTTTAGATGCGATTGCAATTTTTAGATCACGTGGATTTGCACGTGCCTAAGTCTTTCCTTTTATCCCTTTATGGGCCACCTAGTTTGTGTGTTATGAACACTCCACTACATGGGCGAATTCGAGCGGGGCATGCTTTGATGCAATATGCGTCCTACCTCATGGTATGGCGTAGATGCAATGCATACTCACGCTACTCCAAAGGGAAAACCCGAATGTAAAGACAATGCCGAAGGGAAATGACTTGTAAAGTAAATGCCGAAGGGAGATATGTATATAGAATCGGTATATGGGCCCTTACTCGGGTCTTGCAACTAAGAGCGAAGGCTTAATGTGGGTGCGTGCTTGAATTGAAAGACTTACACACACGACATGAAATTAAACCCAAATATAAATTGCAGTATGGCCTTAACTAAGGTCTTGGGAGTAAGAGGGAAAGCTCAATGTGTGTGAGAGTGCTTGAATTGAAAGACTTACCCACACGACATAAAATGAAACCCAAATAGTATAGGTCGGCCCTTACTTGGGTCTTTCAAATAAGAGCGAAAGCTCAATGTGTGTGAGAGTGCTTGAATTGAAAGACTTACACACACGACATGAAATGAAACCCAAATAGTATAGGTCGGCCCTTACTTGGGTCTTTCAAATAAGAGCGAAAGCTCAATGTGTGTGAGAGTGCTTGAATTGAAAGACAACGCACCCAACTTAAGCAAAACCCTACAAAATCAAAGTATATATATATATATTGATGTATTAGGGGCTGATTAGGCCCGTGTGTGTTCAAAATCGTGCACAACTAAGAGAGTGCACGTGTGTGGGTGTGCCAAGCCACGTTATTACAAGCGGGGGGAGACTATGCTCCGTTATTACGACCCCGTATCGAATTGAATCTCAAGCAAGTATACAACTAAAGACCGAGTTAGGCACTTACTAATAGCTGGTCCGAAGATGCCTTGCTTGAGCGTGGGCTTGGCCTTCGCCTTGGGCTGCGAAAGGGAGCTCCGCGAGGTTGAACGGCAAGAGGTGCTGGCCGAGTGTCCTTGGCGTGCGAAAGAGGCGCCTTGAAGGTGGCCGGCGGTAAGCAAAGGGGCTGTCTTTGGTGTATTGGGTAAAAGGGCCTAAGTAGGGTCACTAAGGGAGTATGGCACTAAGGGAAGGAGCTGGCTAGGATATGGTGATGGCTGGCAGATGGCTGGCCGAAGAAAGGGGATGACAGTCGGTTGGAGTGGCCGAATGGGGGAGTTTGGTGGTGGCTGGTATTTAGGGTGCTAGGGGTTCGGCTAAGTGGGGCTGGTGGCAGCAGGTGGACGGGCTAGTGTTAGGATGATAGGGGAGTGGATTAGCTGGCTGAGAGTGGAGAGGGAGTGAAGAGGTGGCAAGGTAGGATGTAGGGGGACTTACCGGGTGAAGAGAGGGTGGCGCTCGGCTAGAAGGGAGTTGTGCAGGCGGTGGCGTTCGACTGGAAGGTGGTGGTGCAGGTGGTGGTGGGATGTGGAGCCGGCGGAAGGTGGGCAGGTGGAGCAGGCGGCTGAGCTTGGGGAAGTGGAGGACCCGGCTGGGATGGGTGAGGCGGCTTGGTCATGAAACCCGCCCCCAAAGGGGGGGGGTTTATATAGGGCTGGGTAGGTCGGTTAGGGCTGGGTTTGGGGTAGTGGTTAGGTGGTTTAGGTAGGGTGGTATGATGATAAGGTGGGCTAGAAAGGGTAGGGCCAGATATTTTAGATACAAGTGGTTTGGGTAGGTTGTGGGCTAGGGGTAGTTTAGAGGTTTAGGGTTTAATTAGGTGGGTTGGTTCTAGGGTGAGGTTTAGTGAGCTAGGTTAGGTGATTAGGCTAGGATTAGGCTAGGTTTAGGGTAATTAACCTAGGTTTAGGGAAGGATTAGGGAAGTAGGTTAGGTGATTAGGTTGGGATTAGGCAGGGATTAGGGAAGTAGGTTAGGTGATTAGGCTCAGATTACGGGTGGATTAGGGTAGAAGGCTAGGATTAGGTATTTTTGGTTAGGTTTAGGTGAAGGAGCTCCCTTTGCATGGCCCATAGACCTTAACCATATCATGTTGGTGCAGCCCTAGGTTAGGTTTTGGCTAATTACAAGCTTAAACCCACTTAATTAGGCTAACCCACATGATTAACCCCAAACTTGACACACAAGTCAAGCTTAATTACAACACTCTTTGATCTTATCCACCCCCACTCTCTCTCATGCCCATAATCCCACGTGAAATTCAAGTGGGCCCCACCTCCATTTATGAGAAGGTGATGTGGGCCATGGATATGGATATTGGATTGGATTTTTGAATCCAAATCCAAATACAAGTCCATACATGGGTTTGGATTGGGATCTGGATATATATGGTCCAGATCCGATCCAAACTGAACTCTGACTCCTTCGAGCTGTGTTCGAAACGAACGGTTTGTGTGGGGCTTGACAGCATCAGTGCTCCGTCTGCGTTGGGTCTTCGCCAACATGATCGTCCGCTTCTATGTTCGCCTTCTGGAGATGACTTCAAACGATGTTTCGATGATAACAGGGTCTTGAACGTTCGAGATCCTGGGGGTGTGAATTTGATACAAGAGTTGCTGTGCCAGGCTTGACATGTGCTCCGGTTCCGGGCTCTCCTTAGCTCTCCTGGTCCTGTCTGGATTAGGCCAAGCTGCTTCGGGGTGTCAAAACATGTTTTAAAAATGTTTTAAAAACCATATTGTATGTTTTCGAAATACATAGTTCAAAACATATGTACAGGGTTGCCTGGAAGGCTCCTAGGTTTCCAGACTCAAAATAGCCCTTTGGGGCTGCTTTTGCAAAACCAGATGGGTTTGAGAAATTCGTGGGATTTCGGGGTGTTTACAAACGGCAAGGGGAGGTGCTGGCCGGATGTCCTTGGTTCGCGAAAGAGGCGCCTTGAAGATGGCCGGCTGCTAAGGAGGGGCTATTTTTGGCGTGTTGGGCTAGAGGGCCTAAGTAGAGTCACTAAGGGAGTATGGCACTAAGGGAAGGGAACTAGCTAGGGGAAGGTTATGGCTAGCGGATGGCTGGCCGAATGAAGAGGATGACAGTCGGTTGGAGTGGCTGACTAGAAGGACTTGATGGTGGCGGGTTGCTAGGGTGGCTAGGAGTGGTGTAAGGGAAGGGAACTAGCTAGGAGATGGGGTCAAGTGGTAGTGGGTGTAGTGAGTGTAGTGGGGTGATATGGGCAGGTCTTAGGGAGTCGGATAGGGTGGCCGAATAGAGCTAAGGTGTCTAGGTGGTGGTGGGTAGTTAGGGTGGTTACGGGCTTGGCCGAGTGGGAATGGTGGCAGCAAGTGGAATGGCTGGTGTTAGGGTGATATGGTAGGGGTTTAGGTGGCTGAGAGTGGAGAGGGAGTAAAGAAGGAGTAAGGTGGAGTGTAGGGTACTAACCAAGTGAAGAGGTGGTGGCGGATGGAAGGGGAGCAACCGGGTGATTGGGATGTGCAGGATGGGATTCGGCCGGTGTGGTGGTGGTGGTGGTGCTTGGCTGGGAGGTAGTGGCGCAGGTGGTGGCGGGCTATGGGGCAAGTGGAGCAAGGCTGGAGTCGGCTGGGCTGGAGAGTGGACGACCCGGCTGGTGGAAGGTGGAGCTTGGAGATTTGAAAAACCCGCCCCAAAGGGGGGGGTTTATATAGGGCTGGGCTAGGTCGGTTAGGGCTGGTTTTGGGGTAGTGGTTAGGTGGTTTAGGTAGGGTGGTCTGGTGATAAGGTGGGCTGGAAAGGGTAGGGCGAGATATTTTAAATACAAGTGGTTTGGGTAGGTTGTGTGCTAGGGGTGGTTTAGAGGTTTAGGGTTTAGCTAGGTGGGTTGGTTTTAGGGTGCGGTTTAGTGAGGTAGGTTAGGTGATTAGGCTAGGATTAGGCTAGGTTTAGGGAAATTAACCTAGGTTTAGGGAAGTGGGTTAGGTGATTAGGCTCAGATTAGGACCAGATTAGGGTAGAAGGCTAGGATTAGGTGTTTTTGGTTAGGTTTAGGTGAAGGAGCTCCCTTTGCATGGCCCATAGACCTTAACCACCTCATGTTGGTGCAGCCCTAGGTTAGGTTTTGGCTAATTACAAGCTTAAACCCACTCAATTAGGCTAACCCACATGATTAACCCCAAACTTGACACACAAGTCAAGCTTAATTACAACACTCTTGATATTATCCATCCCCACTCTCTCTCATGCCCATAATCCCACGTGAAATTCAAGTGGGCCCCACCTCCATTTATGAGAAGGTGATGTGGGCCATGGATATGGATATTGCATTGAATCTCTGGATCCAAATCCAAATCCAAGTCCACACATGGGTTTGGATTGGGATCTGGATATATATGGTCCAGATCCAATCCAAACTGAACTATGACTCCTTCGAGCTGGGTTCGAAACGGACGATTTGTGCGGGGCCTGACAGCATCAGTACTCCATCTGCGTTGGGTCTTCGCCAATATGATTGTCCGCCTCCGTTTCTGCCTTCCGGAGATGACTTCAAATGACATTTTGATAAGAACAGGGTCTTGGATGTTCGAGATCCTTGGGGTATGGATGTGATACGAGAGTTGCTGTGCCGGGCTTGACATGTGCTCCGGTTCCGGGCTCTCTTTGACTTTGCTGGTCCTGTCTTGATTAGGCCAAGCTGCTTTGGGGTTTCAAAAATGTGTTTTAAAAGGTTTTCAAAAGCCATATTGTATGTTTTTGAAATATGAAGTTTAAAACATATGTACAGGGTTGTCTGGAAGGCTCCTGGGTTTCCAGACTCAAAATAGCCCTTTGGGGCTGCTTTTACAAAACCAGATGGATTTGAGAAATTCGTGGGATTTCGGGGTGTTTACACAAGTCATACTCTATTAGAAGGAGTTGCCATTTGCCCAATCTACCAGTGAGAATGGGTTTTTCGAACAAGTGATTGATTGGATCAAGCTTGGACACTATCCAGATCTCATGATCTAGGATTAGGTATTTTTGGTTAGGCTTAGGTGAAGGAGCTCCCTTTGCATGGCCCATAGACCCTAATCATATCATGTTGGTGCAGCCCTAGGTTAGGTTTTGGCTAATTACAAGCTTAAACCCACTTAATTAGGCTAACCCACATGATTAACCCCAAACTTGACACACAAGTCAAGCTTAATTACAACACACACTTGATCTTATCCTCCCCCACTCTCTCTCATGCCCATAATCCCACGTGAAATTCAAGTGGGCCCCACCTCCATTTATGAGAAGGTGATGTGGGCCATGGATATGGATATTGGATTGGATTTTTTAATCCAAATCCAAATCTAAGTCCATACATGGGTTTGGATTGGGATCTGAATATATATGGTCCAGATCCAATCCAAACTGAACTCTGACTCCTTCGAGCTGTGTTCGAAACGAACGGTTTGTGCGGGGCCTGACAGCATCAGTGCTCTGTCTTCGTTGGGTCTTCGCCAACATGATCGTCCGCCTCTGTTTTTGCCTTCCGGAGATGACTTCAAACAATGTTTTGATGATGACAGGGTCTTGGACGTTCGAGATCCTGGGGGTGTGGATTTGATATGAGAGTTGTTGTGCCGGGCTCGACATGTGCTCCGGTTCCGGGCTCTTCTTAGCTTTCCTAGTCCTGTCTGGATTAGGCCAAGGTGCTTCAGGGTTTCAAAACATGTTTTAAAAGGTTTTCAAAACCCATATCACATATTTTTGAAATATAAAGTTTAAAACATATATACAGGGTTGTCTAGAAGGCTCCTGGGTTTCCAGACTCAAAATGGCTCTTTGGGGCTGCTTTTACAAAACCAGGTTGTTTTGAGGAATTCATGGGATTTCGGGGTGTTTATAGAGTCTAACCTGTAGCGTTTTCCCTTTGTAGGTATGATGGAAGATCCCTCAATCAAAAATACAAAAAACATTTGAAAAACTCAAAATCCAAAAAATGGAAAAATTACAAAAACCAAAAACACTTGAAAATGAAAAACTCGAAAAAAGAGTAGTTTGTATAGTTCCTAAAATTCTTGTTTTACAAAAGCACAAAAAAATCGAAAATTTACAAAATTCCAAAAAGATTTCGTACATAGTTGCTCGTAGTAAGGATTCGGAAAAAGCAAAAGATTTCAAAAGAAACGATGTCTATATAACTAGACCAAAAATTTCGAAATCAATAGAAATTCCAATTGTCAAACCAGGTCTTTTTAAAATCCATGCATCAAATTCACTAGGATCTATAAACCACAAGAATGATCAAAGCCTAGAGGTGGATTCCCTTGAGGAAGATCCCACTTCTGAGCTCCCAGAATTTCATAAAATTCTCGATTTTGAAAAGCCTTCAAATTAAGTAGGAGGAGATTTCATAGAGATAAACCTAGGGAGTGATTCAAAGCCCAAACTCATTAAGGTAGGCACATGTTTCATTGAGCATGAAAGGTCATCATTCATTGCATTTCTAAAAACCTACTTAGATGTGTTTGCATGCACGTATCAAGACATGCCAGGTATAGACTCGAGTATTGTCGAGCATCGTCTTCCCTTAGATGCGGATGTAAAACCCATAAAGCAAAAGCTTAGGAAAATACATCCGAACATATACGCCCAAGTCAAAGAGGGTTTAGAAAATCTGTTAAAAGTTGGATTTATAAAACTCATTGCGTATTTTGATTGGTTATCTAATATAGTTGTTGTTCGAAAAACCAATGAGAAGATTCGAATATGCATCGATTTTAGAAACCTGAATAAAGCCACTCCAAAGGATAACTATCATTTACCAAACATAGATTTGATAGTCGATAGTATTGCAAATCACAAAATGTTTTCGTTTATGGATGGCTATTCAGGGTATAACCAAATCAAACTAAGCCCACGAGATCAAGGTAAGACCGCTTTCACAACCCCATGGGGCACGTACTGCTATACAGTCATGCCCTTTGATTTGAAAAATACCGGCGCAACATACTAGAGAGCCATGACCACGATCTTCCATGATCAAATTCATGAGCTCGTAGAAGTGTATGTAGATGATCTCTTGGCAAAATCCAAAACTCAATGCACTCACATCGAATGTTTGCAACAGATTTTCGAAAGGCTTAGACTTTACAAAGTAAAGCTAAACCCTCAAAAATGTGTATTCGGAGTAGAGTCTGGAAAGCTTCTAGGCTTTATGGTGAGCCAAAGGGATATGAAAGTCGACCCCTCTAAGTGTCGAGCCATCATAGACATGGCTCCACCCTCCAATCTCACACAGATTCGTAGCCTCCAAGGTCGATTACAGTCCATTCACCGGTTTATATCAAACCTGGCGACTAGATGCGAACCCTTCAACAAATTGTTGAGGAAGGGCATGAAAATTTCATGGGATGATGACTGCCAGAAGTCCTTCGAAAGACTAAAGGCATACCTGGTTAATCCCCTTGTTTTGAATTCTCCAAAGCAAGGAAAACCTCTTTTGCTTTACATTTCCGTGCATGCGAATGCCTTGGGAGCTCTATTAGCTCAATAAGAGGATGACACCCATAAGGAGTATGCCATCTATTATATTTCGAAAATTCTCTTGGCTTACGAAAGGAATTATCAAGCCATGGAGAAGACGTGCTTGGCCCTAGTCTGGGCCTGCCAGAAATTTCGACACTATTTCCTAGATCATGAGATCTGGATAGTATCCAAGCTTGATCCAATCAAGCATTTGTTCGAAAAACCCATTCTCACTGGTAGATTGGGCAAATGGCAACTCCTTCTAATGGAGTATGACCTGAAATATCATCATCAGATCTCCATTAAGGGGCAAGCCCTAGCTGACTGTGTGGCTAAGTTCCCCCTAGAGGATGCATATCCCACACTTGATGAAATGCCTGATGAAGGCATATTGCAAAACCAATTTCAAAACCACATTTTGGCAAACTCTTTCAAAAACCAAGTGTGGAAGATGCACTTCGATGGGGCACGAAACCAACGAGGGGCTGGGGCAGGTACCATCCTCGTATCCCCTGAAAAGGGGGAGATCCCCATAGCAATTCGCCTAGATTTCAAATGTTCCAACAACATAGCTGAGTATAAAGCACTCGCCGACGCCCTCTCCTCCTTGGGTTCAGCCGTAAAGGTCAATCCCACTTTGGTAACCCGATACTTAGAAATATGGCATGCGCCCACTCCATCCACACACAATTTAGATATTTGCCAAAATAATCCACATTCTATTGAAAAACCTTGGTTTTATGACATTTGTAAACACCCCGAAATCCCACGAATTTCTCAAATCCATCTGGTTTCGTAAAAGCAACCCCAAAGGGCCATTTTGAGTCTGGAAACCCAGGAGCCTTCCAGACAACCCTGTGCATATATTTTGAACTCTGTATTTCAAAAATATACAATATGGCTTTTAAAACCTTTTTAAAACATGTTTTGAAACCCCAAAGCAGCTTAGCCTAATCAAGACAGGACCAGGAAAGCTAAGAAGAGCCCGGAACCGGAGCACATGTCGAGCTCGGCACAGCAACTCTCGTATCAAATCCACACCACCAGGATCTCGAACGTCCAAGACCCTGTTATCATCAAAACATTGTTTGAAATCATCTTCGGAAGGCGAAAACAGAGACGGACGATCATGTTGGCGAAGACCCAACGCAGACAGAGCACTGACGCTGTAAGGCCCCGCACAAACCGTTCGTTTCGAGCACATCTCGAAGGAGTCAGAGTTCAGTTTGTATCGGATCTGGACCATATATATCCAGATCCCAATCCAAACCCATGTATGGACTTGGATTTGGATCCAGAGATCCAATCCAATATCCATATCCATGACCCACATCACCTTCTCATAAATGGAGGTGGGCCCACTTGAATTTCATGTGGGATTATGGGCATGAGAGAGAGAGGGGGTGGATAAGATCAAGTGTGTGTTGTAATTAAGCTTGACTTGTGTGTCAAGTTTGGGGTTAATCATGTGGGTTAGCCTAATTGAGTGGGTTTAAGCTTGTAATTAGCCAAAACCTAACCTAGGGCTGCACCAACATGATGTGGTTAAGGCCCATGGGTCATGCAAAGGGAGCTCCTTCACCTAAACCTAACCAAAAACACCTAATCCTAGCCTCCTACCCTAATCCCGTCCTAATCTGAGCCTAATCACCTAACCCGCTTCCCTAATCCCGGCCTAATCCCAACCTAATCACCTAACCCACTTCCCTAATCCTTCCCTAAACCTAGGTTAATTTCCCTAAACCTAGCCTAATCACCTAACCTACCTCACTAAACCTCACCCTAAAACCAACCCACCTAGCTAAACCCTAAACCTCTAAACCACCCCTAGCCCACAACCTACCCAAACCACTTGTATTTAAAATATCTGGCCCTACCCTTTCCAGCCCACCTTATCACCACACCACGCTACCTAAACCACCTAACCACTACCCGAAAACCAGCCCTATATAAACCCCCCCCTTTTGGGGCGGGTTTTCCCATCTAAAAGCCCCACCTTCCACCAGCCGGGTCCTCCCCTTTTCCAGCTCAGCCGACTCCCCTCCTGCTCCACCTGCCCCACAATCAGCCACCACCAACACCACCACTCCAGCCGAGCACCACCACCACCACCACACTGGTCGAATCCCCTCCTGCGCATCCCAACCGCCCGGCTCCTTTCTTCCATCCACCGCCCCTCTTCAATCACGGTTAGTACCCTATCCTCCACCTTACTCCTTCTCCACTCCCTCTCCACTCTCAGCCACCTAACCCACTACCATATCAACCTAAGGCCAGCCACTAGCCGCCACCATCTTCATTCGGCCAGCCATAACCTTCTCCTAGCTAGTTCCCTTCCCTTAGTGCCATACTCCCTTAGTGACCCTACTTAGGCCCTCTAGCCCAACACACCAAAAACAGCCCTTCCCTAGCAGCCGACCACCTTCAAGGCGCCTCTTCCGCGCACCAAGGACATTCGGCCAGCACCTCCCCTTGTCGTTCAACCTCGCGGAGCTCCCTTTTGCAGCCCAAGGCAAAGGCCAAGCCCACGCTCAAGCAAGGCTTCTTCGGACTAGCTATTAGTAAGTGCCTAACTCGGTCCTTAGTTGTATACTTGCTTAAGATTTAATTCGATAGGGGTTGTAATAACGGAGCATAGTCTCCCCCCGCTTGTAATAACATGGCTTGGCACACCCACATACGTGCACTCTCTTAGTTGTGCACGATTTTGAACACACATGGGCCTAATCAGCCCCTAATACATAAATATATACATATATTTTAATTTTCGTAGGGTTTTGCTTAAGTTGGGTGTGTTGTCTTTCAATTCAAACACTCACACACATTGAGCCTTCGCTCTTATTTCAAAGACCCAAGTAAGGGCCAACCTATACTATTTGGGTTTTCATTTCATGTCGTGTGTGTAAGTCTTTCAATTCAAGCACTCACACACATTGAGCCTTCGCTCTTATTTGAAAGACCCAAGTAAGGGCCAACCTGTACTATTTGGGTTTTCATTTCATGTCGTGTGTGTAAGTCTTTCAATTCAAGCACTCACACACATTGAGCCTTCGCTCTTATTTGAAAGACCCAAGTAAGGGCCGACCTATACTATTTGGGTTTTCATTTCATGTCGTGTGTGTTGTCTTTCAATTCAAGCACTCACACACATTGAGCCTTCGCTCTTTTTTGAAAGACCCAAGTAAGGGCCGTGTTATACTATTTGGGTTTAATTTCATGTTGTGTGCGTAGTACTTCAATTCAAGCACTCACACACATTGAGCTTTCTCTCTTATTCCCAAGACCCTAATCAAGGCCATACTGCAAGTTATATTTGGGTTTAATTTCATGTTGTGTGCGTAGTACTTCAATTCAAGCACTCACACATTGAGCTTTCGCTCTTATTCCCAAGACCTTAATCAAGGCCATACTGCAAGTTATATTTGGGTTTAATTTCATGTCGTGTGTGTAAGTCCTTCAATTCAAGCATGCACCCACATTGAGCCTTCGCTCTTATTTGCAAGACCCGAGTAAGGGCCCATATACATACTCTATATACATATCTCCCTTCGGCATTTACATTACAAGTCATTTCCCTTCGGTTATTTCCCTTCGGCATTGTCTTTA
This sequence comes from Brasenia schreberi, assembly GCA_036023115.1. Classification (NCBI taxonomy): domain Eukaryota; kingdom Viridiplantae; phylum Streptophyta; class Magnoliopsida; order Nymphaeales; family Cabombaceae; genus Brasenia; species Brasenia schreberi. The sequence continues at coordinate 21,470,933 of JAYKKT010000072.1, forward strand.
CATTCGGGTTTTCCCTTTGGAGTAGCGTGAGTTTGCATTGCATCTACGCCATACCACGAGGTAGGACGCATATTGCATCAAAGCAAGCCCCGCTCAAATTCGCCCATGTAGTGGAGTGTTCATAACACACAAACTAGGTGGCCCATAAAGGGATAAAAGGAAAGACTTAGGCACGTGCAAATCCACGTGATCTCAAATCTACAATCGCATCTAAAAGACCCGAATTAAACACCTCGAACCGCTTCGTAGGCTTTCTATTCCAAAAACTAGATTTTTGCAAAGCGTGCAGACTGACCCTTGCGCATCGGTGCAAGAAGGTCTGCGACGACAAGAGCTCATTTGCTCACAATCACCACGATTAGAAGTCAGTTTAATATCTTTGCTAGCTTAGGTAAGCTAGCTGGCACGCCCTGTTTATATAAATAGGCCTTAGACGCACGAGAGGATCCGCTCCAAGCCCTGAAAAGGCGAAGAGGCGGGGATTTTCGCCGTGTCTACAACATTAAATGTTTTTTAGAAAATGGGGGATTCACTGAGGATGCCACATCCAAAGATAAGGCATTCATCCAGAAAATTTCCACCCGATATGCGATTTTGGGTGGGGTTTTGTATAAAAAGAGTTTTACTGGCATCTTACTAAGATGTGTCGACCTAGAGGAGGCTAGGACTATCATGCATGAATTCCACGATGGAGAATGTGGAGGTCATGTTAATGCCAATATGATGGCAATGAAAATACTTAGGGCGGGGTATTTTTGGTCCACCCTGAAAAAGAATTGCCACGATCATGTTAGGAAATGTCATCCATGTCAAGTGCATGGGCACGCCATTCATATCCCCTCATCTTCATTACATTCCATGGTCAGCCCCTGGCTATTTACCATGTGGGCGTTTGATATTGTAGGCCCAATATTTCCAAAGGCATCGAATGGGCATAGGTTCATTTTAGCAACCACTGAGTACTTCTCCAAATGGGTCGAAGCCATCTCCCTAACCAACGTATAGGGGCAACATGTGGTGGCTTTCATTAGGAGGAATATCTTGGCTCGATTTGGAGTTCCAAGAGACCTTGTGTCCGATAATGGCACCCCATTCAAAAACGAGCGGATGGTCAAGTTGTGCAATACCTATGGCATAACTCGCCACTTCTCCTCGCCCTACTACCCTCAATGCAACGGCCAAGCCGAAGCCACCAATAAGACTCTCATTAGCATTATTGAGAAAACTTTAGAAAAGGGTAGGACATGGCATGAGAAGCTGGATGAAGCCTTATGGGCTTATAGGACTTCCATCCGGACTCCCACGAATGCCATGCCATTTGAGTTGGTCTATGGCACAAACGCCATTCTCCCCATTCATACATGACTGCATTCATTTCATACATTCATTGCACTCGACCTCCCCCTAGAGATGCTTCAGCATGCTAGGATGGCCGAACTAGATTTTTTAGATGAGAGGTGACTCCTTGCTATGGATCATGCTCATGTATACCAGCAAAGGATCGCCCGATACTATGACAAACATATGAAACCTCGCCACTTTGAAGTGGGAGATCTGGTTTTAAAAATCATCCACTATCGTGGCCCACATCCACTTGGAAAGTGGCGCCCCAAGTGGGATGGACCCTATGTTGTGCGTGCAACCACCACGAACAACTCATACTGGTTGATCGATGTAGAATGTAAGAATTTAGCAGATCCTATCAATATTCAATATTTGAAGAAGTATTATGTGTAGGGTTTGGGTTAAAATTCCATTTTCGAAAATTCTTAGGGATAGTTGCTTTGAAACCTCAAAAGTAAGGTTCAAAGGCGAATTGTGTGACCTTAAGCGAGAGAATTCGCACTTGTGAAAGAGTGGAGCTTTCCAAAAAGGTGGTCACATTTCAAAATCCTTCTTCTTATAAAGAAAGGCCTAGTTCAATATAGCAAGATACTTGCAAGTAGTACGTGCTATTTCTAAATAGGCTGATCTGGAATGGATCGAGTATGACCTTGGGATAAGTCCTCCCCTCTTCTCTTCTCCTTCCAAAAGGAAAATATGGCCAAAAACAAAGGGAAATCTCCGCCAAAATCTCTTTTCCAAAGAAAGAAACCTGAATCAAAAGCAAAATTTGATTCTTTTAAGGAAAAGAGGGATTAAAGAAGAAATACTTCCAAAGGGAGACCCTCTATGAAAAAAGGAAGAAAAGGCCAAAAAGCTCAAAAAGTGCAGTTTTCCGCCTTCTATGCCTCAAACCATGGGACACTTCAGAAGGGACCGTGGTATCTCTTCCCCATCCCCATGACTTATCCCAAGTAAAACATGGTTCATTTCGAGGAATCCTAAAGTAAAAATAGGATTTACTTACTTGAATTTCATTTTGTTTGAGAATTCGATGTTTCGAGTAAGGTGTAGGAATTTTGAAATTCAGCTTGTTTTCTTATAAAACTTGTGTTGAATTAGCGAGTGTCAAGACTCAAGAAAAGGCAAACACGAAGAGCTCGAGATCCTTAGGACCGAGGCTAAAAGCAGTTTCCCTTTTTGTAAATAGATTTTGAAAAATCGAACATCGAGCGACATAGGGCTCGCTCACTTGGAGTAGCAGGTCTTCGTAAGTCTCAAGAGTTAGACCATAACATCTAGTCTCGGGGAGGTCGCCCTTCTTGGCGTCTCATCCATGTCATGCATGTGCATATTCACGCATGAACACTTGCATAACATGATCCCCGTTTAAGACAAGAAACCATAGAAAAGTCCCCTTTGGCGTGATATCTCCTCCTACCAGGTTTAAAAGAGAGATTTTGCTCAAAAATTGGGACGATCCCATATTTTCATGGATAGATCTAGGGAGACATTAAAAGCAGTGTTGTCGTCAGTAAATACCAAGAAATCCCACGAACTTCTCAAACAAACCTGGTTTTCTAAAAGCAGCCCCAAAGGGCTATTTTGAGTCTGGAAACCCAAGAGCCTTCTAGGCAACCTTGTACATATGTTTTAAACTTTGTATGTTTTAAATATGTATAATATGTTTTAAAAACTTTTAAAATATATTTTAAAACCCCACGAAACGGCTTGGCCTGATGCAAGCAGGACCAGAAAAGCTAAAGAGAGCCCGGAACCCGAGCACATGTCGAGCCCGACATAGCAACTCTCGTGTTGAATCCACCCCCAGAATCTCAAACGTCCAAGACCCTGCTATCATAAAAAATCTTTTGAAGTCATCTCTGGAAGGTGAAAACAGAAGCGGACGACCATGTTGGCGAAGACCCAACACAGACAGAGTACTGATGCTGTCAGACCCCGCACAAACCGTTCGTTTCGAACACAACCTAAAGGAGTCAGAATTCAGTTTGGATTGCATCTGGACCACATATATCCAGATCCCAATCCAAACCTATGTGTGGATTTGGATTTGGATTTGGATCCAGAGATCCAATCCAATATCCACATCCATGGACCACATCACCTTCTCATAAATGGAGGTGGAGCCCACTTGAAATTCACGTGGGATCATGGGCATGAGAGAGAATGGGGAGGATAAGATTTGAGGGGAATTGTAATTAAGCTTGACTTGTGTGTCAAGTTTAGGGTTAATCATGTGGGTTAGCCTAATTAGTGTAGGTTTAAGCTTGTATTAGCCAAAACCAAACCTAGGGCTGCACCAACATGATGCAATAAGTTCTATGGGTTATGCAAAGGGAGCTCCCTAACCGAATCCTAAGCCAAAACCCCTAATCCTAGCCCTTTTCCCTAATCCCGGCCTAATCCAAGCCTAATCACCTAACCCACCTCCCTAAAACTTCCCTAAACCTAGCCTAATTTCCTTAAACCTAAACTAATCCTAGCCTAATCACCTAACCCACCTCACTAAATCTCACCCCAAAACCAACCCACCTAGCTAAGCCCTAAACCCCTAAACCACCCCACCTAAACCTAGCACACCATATCCCTAAAACCCCTTTAAGCAAAATATCTGGCCCCTCCTCAAAACCAGCCCACCTTATCACCACACCACCACCACCTAAACCACCTTACCACCCTCCAAAAACCAGCCCCAACCGCCCTTCAAAAGTCTATATAAACCCCCCCCTAATGGGCAGGTTTTTCACCTTCTCCCAGCCAATCCTCTCGCAAGTTTTTCCAGCCAGCCCTTGGGCTAGCCGAACCCTCTCTCACCTGGCTCTCTTCTTCCACCTGCACCACCACTACCTCCCGGCCAGCTCCACCTCGTGCCACCACTACCTCCCGGCCTGCTCCACTCCACGTCGCCACCACAGTCACCCGACCAGCTCCCTTCCTTCCACCCAGCTGCCCTTCTTCCACACACCAACTTCCCTCACCCATTCGGTTAGTACCTCAACCCAACTCCATCTTCTCTTCTCTCCCCTCCACCACTCTCAACCACCCATACCACCACAACACCTCGCCAACACTACCTTCCCGCCACCCTTCCCCATTCGGCCAGACATAACCCCTTTACCACCCTACCTTGTTCCCTAGTGATACCCCGACCACCCTACCTTGCTCCCTAGGACCTTCTCCTTTCACTCTCAACCAACCCTTAACTAAACCTTCCCCCAACACCCTACCTTCCCATCGGTGACATCCCCTAGCTACCCTAGCCGGCCAACATTTAAACCACCCCTAGTCGGCCAGTCATAGCCGACTGCACCCAAGTCACCCGACCAGCCATACCCTCTTCCTTAGACATCTTCCCTTTAGTCACCCCGTAGCGTCACCTTCCCTAGCGCCAACCCTATACCGTAGTGACCCTCCTTAGTCACTTCAGCCCGAGACACCACGGCAGCACCCTCCTAGCAGCCGGCAAGCTCTAAGGCGCCACACCCGCGCTCCCTTGTCACCCGGCCAGCACACCCCTTTGCCGTGCCATTCCGAGGAGCTCCCTCTTGCAGCCCAAGGCGATGCCCAAGCCCAAGCTCAAGCAAGTCACCTCCGGACCAGCTATACGTAAGTGCCTAACTCGGTCCTCATTTGTAGACTTGCTTAAGTTAAATTAAATTTGATATGGGGTTGTAATAACAGAGCATTGTCTCCCCCCGCTTGTAATAACGTGGCTTGGCACACCCACACACACGTGCACTTGAGCCTACCTCGGTCTTAGTTGTGCACGATTTTGTACACACACGGGCCTAATCAGCCCTTAAGATATAAGTTTATTTATATACTTTAAGTTGCGTAGGGTTTTGCTTGAGTTGTGTGTGTTGTCTTTTAATTCTCGCACTCACACACATTGAGCTTTCGCTCTTATTTGCAAGACCCAAGTAAGGGCCGTGTTATACTCTCCTTGGGTTTAATTTCATGTCGTGTGTGTAGTACTTCAATTCTAGCACTCACACACATTGAGCTTTCGCTCTTAGTCCCAAGACCTTAGTTAAGGCCATATTGCAATTTATATTTGGGTTTAATTTCATATTGTGTGCGTAGTACTTCAATTCTAGCACTCACACACATTGAGCTTTCGCTCTTACTCCCAAGACCCTAGTTAAGGCCATATTGCAATTTATATTTGGGTTTCATTTCATGTCGTGTGTGTAGTACTTCAATTCTCGCACGCACCCACATTGAGCCTTCGCTCTTATTTGCAAGACCCAAGTAAGGGCCCATATATATTATATACGTATTTCCCTTTTGGCTATGTCTTTAAGATTTGGGTTTTAAGGTTCAGCAGTGTGCGTAGTCTTTACATATATACACGGCACACACTTGCACTATTGAGCCTTTCCGCTCTTAAGATATAGACATATTTCCCTTTTGCAATTTCCCTTCGGCAATTTACATTTACAAGTCATTTCCCTTCGGCAATTTCCATTACAAGTCATTTCCCTTCGGCATTGTCTTTTAAATTCGGGTTTTCCCTTTGGAGTTGCGTGAGCTTGCATTGCATATACGCCATACCATGAGTTAGGATGCATATTGCATCAAAGCAAACCCATACTCCCGCTCAAAGTTGCCACACTTAGGCTGAGTGTTCATAACACACACCTAGTTGGCCCAAAAAGGGTTAAAAAGAAAGACTTAGGCACGTGCAAATCCACGTGAAATAAAATCTGAAAGTCATACAAAACAACCCGAATCAAACACCTCAAACCGTTTTCATAGGTTCTTATACTCAAAAACTCGATTTAAAAAGCGTACAGACTGACCCTTGCGCATCGGTGCAAGAAGGTCTGCGATGACAAGAGCTTGCTTACTCACAGTCGCCACGTTAGGAGTCAGGTTTAAAATATTTTCTTTGCTAGCTTGAGCAAGCTAGCTGGCATGCCCTTTTGCTTAATTAGGACTTAGGCGCACGAAAAGGTTCGCTTCAGGCCTAAAGAACCAGGAGCGGGAATTTTCCGCGTATACAATTATTTGGCACGCCCGGTGGGACGTGAGTCTTTTAAAAATCGAGTTACTCTAGGAACCTTGCAAAAATTTTTCAAAAAGGTGTGTTGTTTTAACTCTTTTCTTTATTGTACATACGAATTTTGAAAAGCTTGAAAGAATGTCAAAATCTAACCCAAGTGAAGTGTCGAGCCAAGGCTCATGCGCATCAAGTTCTCACTCTAGGAAGGTTTTGAAAAATAAGATCAAACTAGACGAGATAGAGGACCTGAGAAGGGAATTCGAGGCCAAAATCGATGCTCTCAGCCAAGAGACTGAAGTAGGCGATTCATGTTCATCGAATGGTGAACAAAGGGCCAAGAAAAAAACTAAAAAACCTCGCATGCACAAAGAGGCCTCCGTAATGGAAGGCAACCAATACCACGAGTCCTTCACACAAAAGGACCGGAAAGCCCTACAACAGCTGCTGAAAGGGCAAAATAAAGAGAAAAGGAGTTACGCCCTGTCTGATTTCCTTCCTATGAATTACGAAACAGATAGTGACAATGAAATACCGAACTTCCATCGGTATGATGGCATGGGAGACCCTAGGTTTCACTTGCAACTTTTCTCGCGTCGAGCCCATAAGAAGAAAAAGGACTCGATGAAATGGGGGTGTTGGTTCCCTTTATCCCTTAAAGGCACAACTGCCAAATGGCTGGCTTCCTACGATTTAAGCCAGTTCGCTACTTTTGAAGAGTTAGCGAACTGCTTCATACAAAGATTTGCACATAACATAGAAGTCACGCCGACTTTAAATACTTTAAGGGATACAAAGCAAGGCATGAACGAAGACATACATGCCTTCATTATTCGATGGAGGTCCCTTTTGGGCCAAGTGTGATAGCCCATATCCGAAGGATGCACAGTCACGCTCATCCTGGATAATTTTAAAAGCGAACTAAAGACCCTTCTCTCGCTCCATGAGATCTCAACTTTCCATAAGTTGATAAAAAAAGCATCCCTTTTCGAAACAAACTTGAAAAAGGGGATATACGATCATTTATGGAAAGGAAGTACCGTTTCAAAAACCCGCTTGGAAAAGCCCATCACTTATGGGCTACCCACGATAGACAAAGGGGCAAAGCCCCATAAAATCGCCAATGTCCGGGTGGATCCAGGATCGGCGGGCACTTCCAAAAATTTTGAAAAAATAGAAAACAAAAGGGAGAGAAGTTTTCAAAAACCTATTGAAAAACGGGAGTACACACCGCTGGGACAACCTGTGTCGGAGGTCCTAGACCTCCTACTTGCCCAAGGCATGATTGAACTTCCCAAAATCCCCGAGGGAGTCACTTCCAAAGGGGGATATTTAAATCATTTTTGCAAGTACCGTCGGCTCAAGGGCCATGATACAAAGCATTGTTTCTCCCTTTTAAACAAAATCGAGGACTTGATAGCGGAGGGCCGGCTCCAGGTCACTGCGGAACCTGAGCCAACTCAATCTATCTTCAAAGAACCCTTTCCCAAGCACGCCAGTAGCAGTGGGAAAGGAAAGGAGGTATGTACCCTCACCTTTTCAAAAGAACTAGCGCATTCATCTGAGTCTGGTCGACCCACTTGTGTGTCTACTCTTGTACCTTACAAGAAGCCCGCCCAAGTCATCATCCAGGGACCACCAAGAGTTGAATCCCCGACTAAACCAGTTTTAAAACTTCAAGGTGCTCCTCAACTCGTAATTAGAGCCAGTTTTAGTGTGAACCCTAGGTTGGTCGTGGGGGAAGTGACTAGATCTGGGAGGATCTATCAACCCCCGCACCTACAAAGTGCTAAAAAGGTGGTCAGTGTGCCTGGCCCCTAAAAAGCATGTATTCCTAGAGTTCTGCCAAAAACAAACAATGGGAAAGTCGTCCTAAACCCTTATGATTTTGAAAACCATCTTTCAAAGATTCCTATCCACATGTCCATCCTAGAGCTTATATAAACTTCGCCTAGGCATAGACTTGTGCTAGAGAAAATTCTAGAAAGAGCTAAGGTTAGTTCGAACATAAGTCCGGAATCCCTGTCTGACCAAGTGGCATTAATAGGAGCAAAATCGCCCATCACTTTCTCGGAAGATGATATAGATAGACCCTACGAGTCCCACAACCAGGCCCTGCATATCGAGGTGGTTCTGAATAACCACTCTCTGGACAAGTGCCTAGTCGATGGGGGAGGAGGGCTCAACATCCTTCCACTTCATGTGGCGTATCAAATCGAAGTCACCTTGACTTCTGTGAACCTAAGCCCCATCGTTATCACTGGATACGATGGGAATGCGTCTACGCCTTTAGGATCGATCGAACTCTCGATGGAAACGGGAGGGATCACATACACGGGGGTGTTCCATGTCTTGGACATCCACCACCATTATAACCTGTTGCTGGGAAGGCCCTGGATACACAGCTTGTGCGTTGTGCCATCCACCTTCCACAAGTGTGTCAAGATCCCTTTCAGGGACCAAGTCGTGGTGATCCTAGGTGAGAATCACCCTCAGCTTCAGGGGATCATAAACTCCCCTTGTTTGTCGAGCTCCCAGGTCCATCAGGCTAACCTGGGACAGACCATGGTCGAGCCACCAAGGCTCGTGTTAAACAACCCTAGGAAGGTTGTGTATGTGAAGGGGCCGCCCAAAGCAGGCCCCCTCCCGATCCTAACCCTTTTAGGAAGACCTAAGCATCCCTTATTTCCAAAAAGCCATACGAGCACGATATGGACGACAGCAAGTTCCAGGACCATGATTTGTATCATACTTTTTCAAAAAACAAAAAATTGTGGAACAAGCTGTTGAATATGGGCTACACGCCCTATAAAAGTCTAGGGGCATAAAACCAGGGTCTTCTAGAGCCCATCCTTCCTAGGGCTAACGCAAGCCGATATGGGATCGGCTATACTCCCAAAATACCACCAGAGCCACCCCCTGTGACCACCTATGTCAAGGGTGCCCTAGAACCTATCCTAGAAGAGACCTACGATTTAGACCTCTTATTTCGAGTCTAACCCGTAGTGTTTTCCCTTTGTAGGTATGATGGAAGATCCCTTTCATAAAAATACAAAAACATTTGGAAAACATAAAATCAAAAAAATTGAAAAAGGGAAAAAACCAAAAATAATGGAAAATCAAAAACTCGAAAATAGAGTGGTTTGTATATTTCCTAAAGTTCTTGTTTTACAAAAACCCAAAAAAATCGAAAATCTACAAAATACTAAAAAGATTTTGTACATAGCTGCTCCTGGTAAGACTTTGAAAAAAGATTTCGAAAGGAACATCGTTTGCATAGCCAGACCAAAAATTTCGAAATCGGTTGAAAATCCGAGTACAAAACCAGTTCTTTTGAAAACTCACGCATCAAATTCCCTCGGGTCTATAACCCACGAGAATGATCGAAGCCCAGAAGCGGATCCCCTTGAGGAAGATCCCACTTATGAGCTCCTAGAATTTCATAAAATTCTCGATTTTGAAAGACCTTCCAATTCAGTAGGAGGAGATTTCATAGAGGTGAACCTAGGGAGTGATTCCAATCCCAAAACCATCAAGATAGGTGCATGTTTGCATGAACATGAAAGATCAGCATTCATTGCATTTCTACGAACCTATTTAGATGTGTTTGCATGGACGTATGAAGACATGCCGGGCATAGATCCCAGCATTGTCAAACATCGTCTTCCCTTAGATTAGGATGTAAAACTAATAAAGCAGAAGCTTAGGAAAATACACCTGAATGTACACACGCAAGTCAAAGAGGGTTTAGAAGATCTGTTAAAAGCCAAATTTATAAAACCCATTGCGTATTCTGATTGGTTGTCAAATATCATTGTAGTTCGAAAAACCAATGGGAAAATTCGAATATGCATCGATTTTAGAAACCTGAATAAAGCCACTCCAAAGGATAATTATCCTTTACCAAACATAGATTTGATAGTCGATAGTACTGCAAATCATGAAATGTTTTCGTTTATGGATGGCTATTCAGGCTATAATCAAATCAAACTAAGTCTACAAGATCAGGGTAAGACCGCCTTCACAACCCCATGGGGCACGTACTGCTATACAGTCATGCCCTTTGGTTTGAAAAATGCTGGCACAACATACCAGCGAGCCATGACCACGATCTTTGATTATCAAATTCATGAGCTCGTAGAAGTGTATGTAGATGATCTCTTGGCAAAATCTAAAACCCGATGCACTCATATCGAATGTTTTCAAAAGATTTTCGAAAGGCTTAGGCTTTACAAAGTAAAGCTAAACCCTCAAAAATGTGTATTCGGGGTAGAGTCTGGAAAGCTTCTAGGCTTTATGGTGAGCCAAAGGGGTATAGAAGTCGACCCCTCTAAGTGCCGAGCCATTATAGACATGGCTCCACCCTCCAATCTCACCCAAATCCGTAGCCTCTAGGGTCGATTACAGTCCGTTCGCCGATTTATATCAAATCTGGCGACTAGATGCTAACTCTTCAACAAGCTGTTGAGGAAGGGCATGAAATTCTTATGGAATGACGAATGCCAGAAGTCCTTCAAGAGACTAAAGGCATACCTGGTTAATCGCCCCGTTTTGAATCCTCCAAAGCAAGGAAAACCACTTTTACTCTACATCTCTGTGCATGCGAATGCTTTGGGAGCCTTATTGGCTCAATACGAGGATGACACCCACAAGGAGTATGCCATCTACTATATTTCGAAAACTCTCTTGGCTTATGAACGAAATTATCAAGCCATGGAGAAGACGTGCTTGGCCCTAGTCTGGGCCTGCCAGAAATTCAGACACTATTTCCTAGATCATGAGATCTGGATAGTGTCCAAGCTTGATCCAATCAAGCACTTGTTCGAAAAACCCATTCTCACGGGTAGATTGGGCAAATGGCAACTCCTTCTAATGGAGTATGACCTAAAATACCATCACCAAATCTCCATTAAAGGGCAAGCCCTAGTAGACTACGTGGCTGAGTTCCCCTTGGAGGACGCATATCCCACATTTGATGAAATGCCTGACGAAGGCATATTGCAAAACCATTTCCAAAACCACATTTTGGCAAACAATTTCGAAAACCAAGTGTGGAAGATGCACTTCGATGGGGCACGAAACCAACAAGGGGCTGGTACTGGAGTCAATCCGCCTAGATTTCGAATGTTCCAACAATATAGCTGAGTATGAAGCACTTATACAAGGCTTAAGGGTTTCGAAAACTCTAGGGGCATCATGCATCGAGATCTTTGGAGATTCGCTCCTTGTTATAAACCAGGTTTTAAAAATTTGGCAAGTACGTAACGAAAAACTACTTCCATATCACGAGTTGGCCACTCGATTGGTTGAGTCCTTCCAATCGTGCAAACTCACACACGTGGGAAGAGAGGACAATGGCATCGCCGATGCCCTCTCCTCCTTGGGTTCAGCCCTAAAGGTCGATCCCATTTCAGGGACCCGGTCTTTAGAAATATGGCATGCGCTTAACCCATCCACACATGATTTGGATATTTGCCAAAATAACCCAGACTCTATTGAAAAACCCTGGTTTTTCGACATCAAACAATTTCTAGAAAATGAGGGATTCACCGAGGATGCCACGTCCAAAGATAAGGCATTCATCCGTAAGATTTCTACCCGATATACCATTCTGGGTGGGGTTCTGTACAAGAAAAGTTTTACCGGCATCCTACTTAGGTGTATCGATCTAGAGGAGGCTAGGACAGTGATGCATGAATTCCACGATGGAGAATGTGGAGGTCATGTTAATGCCAACATGATGGCGATGAAAGTACTTAGAGGGGGCTATTTTTGGTCCACCCTGAAAAAGGATTGTCATGATCATGTTAGGAAGTGTCATCCATGTCAAGTGCATGGGCACGCCATTCATATCCCCTCATCTGCATTGCATTCCGTGGTCAGCCCCTGGCCATTCACCATGTGGGAGTTTGACATCGTAGGCCCCATATTTCCAAAAGCCTCGAATGGGCATCGATTCATCTTAGCAGCCACTGAGTATTTCTTCAAGTGGGTGGAAGCCATTTCCCTAACCAACGTGCTGGGGCAGCATGTGGTGGCTTTCATTAGGAGGAATATCTTGGCTCGATTTGGGGTTCCACGAGACCTCGTGTCTGATAATGGCACCCCATTCAAGAACGAGCGGATGGTTAAGTTGTGCAACACGTATGGCATAACTCACCACTTCTCCTCGCCCTACTACCCTCAAGGCAACGACCAAGCCGAAGCCACAAACAAGACTCTCATTAGCATAATTGAGAAGACTTTAGAGCAGGGTAGAACGTGGCACGAGAAGCTGGATGAAGCCTTATGGGCTTATAGGACTTCCATCCAGACTCCCACGAATGCCACACCATTCGAATTGGTCTATGGCACAAACGCCATTCTTCCCATTCATACTCAACTGCATTCATTCCATACATCCATAGCACTCGACCTCCCCCTAGAGACGCTTCAGCATGCTAGGATGGCCGAACTAGATTTGCTAGATGAGAGGCGACTCCTTGCCATGGATCATGCTTGTGCATACCGGCAAAGGATAGCCCGACACTATGGCAAATACATAAGACTTCGCCACTTTGAAGTGGGGTATTTGGTTTTGAAAATCATCCACTATCATGGCCCACATCCCCTTGGAAAGTGGCGCCCCAAGTGGGATGGACCCTATGTTGTATGTGCAACCACCACGAACAACTCATATTGGTTGATCGATGTAGAAGGTAGGAATTTAGCAGATCCTATCAATATTCAATACTTAAAGAAGTATTATGTGTAGGATTTGTAGTAAATTCCCCATTTTCAAAAATTTTAGGGATAGCTGCCCTGAGACCTGAAAATAAGGTGCAAAGGCAAAGTCGTGTGACCCTGAGTGAGAGAATTCACACTTGTGAAAGAGTGGAGTCTTCAAAATCATGGTTACATTTCAAAATCCTTCTTCTTACAAAGAGAGGCCTAGTTCAATATAGCAAGATACTTGCAAGTAGTACGTGCTATTTCTAAATAGGCTGATCTGGAATGGATCGAGTGCGAGCTTGGGATTAGTCCTCCCCTCTTCTCTTCTCCTTCCAAAAGGAAAACAAAAGCCCAAATAAAGGGAATTTCCCATTCAAAGTCTCTTTCCAAAAGAAAGAAACCAGAATTCAAAGGAAAAATCGATTCTCTTGTGAAAAAGAGGGATTAAAGAAAAAATACTCCCAAAGGGAGACCCTCTATGAAAAAAGGAAAAAGATGCCAAAAAGCTCAAAAAGAGCAGTTTTCCGCCTTCTATGCCTTAAACCAAGGGACGCTTTAGAAGGGACCGTGGTATCTCTTCCCCATCCCTGGCTTATCCCAAGCTAAAACATGGTTCATTTCGAGGAATCCTAGAGTAAAAATAGGATTTACTTACTTGAATTTCATTTTGTTTGAGAATTCGACGTTTCAAGTAAGACGTAGGAATTTGAAATATAGCTTGTTTTCTTATAAAAGCTCCGCTAGATAGGCGAGTGTCAAGACTCAAGCAAGGGCAAACACGAAGAGCTCGAGATCCTTAGGATTGAGACTCAAGACAGTTGTCCCTTTTGTAAATAGCTTTTGTAAATAGATTTTTGAAAATCGAACATCGAACAGCATAGGATCTGCTCACTTGGAGCAGCAGGCCTTGTAAGTCTCAAGAGTTCGACCACATCTGGTCTCTGGGAGGTCGCCACTCTTGGCACCACACCCATGTCATGCATCTGCAATCCACGCATGACACTTGCATAAACCTGATCCCATTTTAGGACCAGAAACCATTACATATCCCTTTGGCGTGATATCTCCTCCTACCAGGGTTTTTAAAACTGAGATTTTGCTAAAGATTGGGACGATCCCATATTTTCGTGGTTAGATCTAGGGAGACATTAAAAGGGGTGTTTGTCATCTTTGCCATTATTGAAATCGATTTGGACAATGCCAAAGAGGGGCATCTGTAAACACCCCGAAATCCCACGAACTTCTCAAACAAACCTGGTTTTGTAAAAGCAGCTCCAAAGGGCTATTTTGAGTTTAGAAACCCAAGAGCCTTCCAAGCAACCCTGTACATATGTTTTAAATATGTATAATATGTTTTAAAAACTTTTAAAATATGTTTTGAAACCTCACGAAATGGCTTGGCCTGACGCAAGCAGGACCAGAAGAGCTAAAGAGAGCTCGGAACCCGAGCACATGTCGAGCTCGGCACAGCAACTCTCGTGTTGAATCCACTCCCAGGATCTCGAATATCCAAGACCCTGCTATCATCAAAAATCTTTTGAAGTCATCTTTGGAAGGTGAAAACAAAAGCGGACGACCATGTTGGCGAAGACCCAACGCAGACGGAGTACTGATGCTGTCAGACCCCGCACAAACTGTTCGTTTCGAACACAGCCTGAAGGAGTCAGAATTCAGTTTGGATTGCATCTGGACCATATATATCCAGATCCCAATCCAAACCTATGTGTGGATTTGGATTTGGATTTGGATCCAGAGATCCAATCCAATATCCACATCCATGGCCCACATCACCTCCTCATAAATGGAGGTGGGGCCCACTTGAAATTCACGTGGGATCATGGGCATGAGAGAGAATGGGGAGGATTAGATTTGAGGGGAATTGTAATTAAGCTTGACTTGTGTGTCAAGTTTAGGTTTAATCATGTGGGTTAGCCTAATTTGTGTGGGTTTAAGCTTGTATTAGCCAAAACCTAACCTAGGGCTGCACCAACATGATGCAATAAGGTCTATGGGTTATGCAAAGGGAGCTCCCTAACCCAATCCTAAGCCAAAACCCCTAATCCTAGCCCTTTTCCCTAATCCCGGCCTAATCCTAGCCTAATCACCTACCCACCTCCCTAATCCTTCCCTAAACCTAGCCTAATTACCTTAAACCTAACCTAATCCTAGCCTAATCACCTAACCCACCTCACTAAACCTCACCCCAAAACCAACCCACCTAGCTAAGCCCTAAACCTCTAAACCACCCCACCTAAACCTAGCACACCATATCCCTAAAACCCCTTTAAGCAAAATATCTGGCCCCTCCTCAAAACCAACCCACCTTATCACCACACCACCACCACCTAAACCACCTTACCACCCTCCAAAAACCAGCCCCAACCGCCCTTCAAAAGTCTATATAAACCCCCCCCTAATGGGCGGGTTTTTCACCTTCTCCCAGCCGATCCTCTCCCAAGTTTTTCCAGCCAGCCCTTGGGCCAGCCGAACCCTCTCTCACCTGGCTCTCTTCTTCCACCTGCACCACCACTACCTCCCGGCCAGCTCCACCTCGCGCCACCACTACCTCCCGGCCTGCTCCACTCCACGTCGCCACCACAGTCGCCTGGCCAGCTCCCTTCCTTCCAACCAACTGTCGTTCTTCCACACACCGACTTCCCTCACCCATTCGGTTAGTACCTCAACCCAACTCCATCTTCTCTTCTCTCCCCCTCCACTCTCAACCACCCACACCACCACAACACCTCGCCAACACTACCTTCCTGCCACCCTTCCCCATTCGGCCAAACATAACCACTTTACCACCCTACCTTGTTCCTTAGTGATACCCGGCCACCCTACCTTGCTCCCTAGGACCTGCCCCTTTCACTCTCAACCAACCCTTAACTCCACCTTCCCCCAACACCCTACCTTCCCATCCGTGACATCCCCTAGCTACCCCAGCCGGCCACCATTTAAACCACCCCTAGTCGGCCAGTCATAGCCGACTGCACCCAAGTCACCCGGCCAGCCATACCCTCTTCCTTAGACATCTTCCCTTTAGTCACCCCGTAGCGTCACCTTCCCTAGCTCCAACCCTATACCTTAGTGACCCTCCTTAGTCACTTCAGCCCGAGACACCACGGCAGCACCCTCCTAGCAGCCGGCAAGCTCCAAGGCACCACACCCGCGCTCCCTTGTCACCCGGCCAGCACACCCCTTTGCCGTGCCATTCCGAGGAGCTCCCTCTTGCAGCCCAAGGCGACGCCCAAGCCCAAGCTCAAGCAAGTCACCTCCGGACCAGCTATACGTAAGTGCCTAACTCGGTCCTCATTTGTAGACTTGCTTAAGTTAAATTAAATTTGATACGGGGTTGTAATAACGGAGCATTGTCTCCCCCCGCTTGTAATAATGTGGCTTGGCACACCCACACACACGTGCACTTGAGCTTACCTCGCTGTTAGTTGTGCAGGATTTTGAACACACACGGGCCTAATCAGCCCTTAAGATATAAGTTTATTTATATACTTTAAGTTGCGTAGGGTTTTGCTAGAGTTGTGTGTGTTGTCTTTCAATTCTCGCACTCACACACATTGAGCTTTTGCTCTTATTTGCAAGACCCAAGTAAGGGCCGTGTTATACTCTCCTTGGGTTTAATTTCATGTCGTGTGTGTAGTACTTCAATTCTAGCACTCACACACATTGAGCTTTTGCTCTTACTCCCAAGACCTTAGTTAAGGCCATATTGCAATTTATATTTGGGTTTAATTTCATGTTGTGTGCGTAGTACTTCAATTCTAGCACTCACACACATTGAGCTTTCGCTCTTACTCCCAAGACCTTAGTTAAGGCCATATTGCAATTTATATTTGGGTTTCATTTCATGTTGTGTGCATAGTACTTCAATTCTAGCACTCACACACATTGAGCTTTCGCTCTTACTCCCAGGACCTTAGTTAAGGCCATATTGCAATTTATATTTGGGTTTCATTTCATGTCGTGTGTGTAGTACTTCAATTCTCGCACGCACCCACATTGAGCCTTCGCTCTTATTTGCAAGACCCAAGTAAGGGCCCATATATATTATATACGTATTTCCCTTTTGGCTATGTCTTTAAGATTTGGGTTTTAAGGTTCAGTAATGTGCGTAGTCTTTACATATATACACGGCACACACTTGCACTATTGAGCCTTTCCGCTCTTAAGATATAGCCATATTTCCCTTTTGCAATTTTCCTTCGGCAATTTACATTTACAAGTCATTTCCCTTCGGCAATTTCCATTACAAGTCATTTCCCTTCGGCATTGTCTTTTAAATTTGGGTTTTCCCTTTGGAGTTGCGTGAGTTTGCATTGCATATATGCCATACCACAAGTTAGGACGCATATTGCATCAAAGCAAACCCCACTCCCACTCAAAGTTGCCACACTTAGGCTGAGTGTTCATAACACACACCTAGTTGGCCCAAAAAGGGTTAAAAAGAAAGACTTAGGCACGTGCAAATCCACATGAAATAAAATCTGAAAGTCATACAAAACAACCCGAATCAAACACCTCAAACCGTTTTCGTAGGTTCTTATACTCAAAAACTCGATTTTAAAAGCGTACAGACTGACCCTTGCGCATCGGTGCAACAAGGTCTGCGACGACAAGAGCTTGCTTGCTCACAGTCGCCACGTTAGGAGTCAGGTTTAAAATATTTTTTGCGCTAGCTTGAGCAAGCTAGCTGGCACGCCCTTTTGCTTAATTAGGACTTAGGCACACGAAAAGGTTCGCTTCAGGCCTAAAGAACCAGGAGCGGGAATTTTCCACGTATACATCGTCTTTGCCATTATCCAAATCTATTTGGATAATGCCAAAGAGGGGCATCTATAAACACCCCAAAAACCCATGATTTTCTCAAATATGCCTGGTTTTACAAAAGCAGCCCCAAAGGGCTATTTTGAGTTTGGAAACCCAGGAGCCTTCCAGACAACCCTGTACATATTCTAAACCTATATATTTGATTTAAAACTCTATACGTATAGCTTTTAGACTATAAACAGTGTTTTGAAGCCCCAAAAGGCCCCTGGCCTAACAAAAGCCGATCAAAAAGGCAAAGAAGAGCCCGGACCCGAAGCATACTTCAAGCCCGGCATATCAACTCTCGTATTAAAAGCATCCCCAAATTCTCAGACATCTAAGCCCCAAATATCAGAAAAATGATCAAAATAAACTCCTAAAGGTGAGAAGAAGATCGGACGACAATGTTGGCGAAGACCCAATGCAAGACGGAGTACTGATGAAGTCAGACCCCACACAAACCATCCATCTCGAAACGCCATGAAGGAATCAAAAAAATCAGATTTGGGTTGGATCTGGACCATATATATCTAGATCCAAACCCAACATGTATTTGGATTTGGATTTGGATCCCAAGATCCAAATCCAATATCTGTATCCATGGCCCACTTCACCTCCTCATAAATGGAGGTGAGGGGCCCACAAAGTTTCACGTGAAATGCCTTGGAAGGCTTGGGTAGAGAGAGAAAGGGGGCCATAAAGTATGAGTGAGAAATTTGGTAGGCTTGACTTTTGGTCAAAAGTGGGTTAGCCTTGTGGGTTTTAGCCAAGAGTGTGGGTTCAAGCTTGTATGCACCTACACTTGACCTAGGGCTGCACCAACTTGGACATGGCTGCAATGGATCGATGCCAAGGGATGGTTCCTAAACCTAGCCCTAAGCTAGCTCACCTCACCTAGCCGTTTCCCTTAAAACCTAACCCAAACCTAACCCAAACCTGACCTAAACCTAACCCTTCTCACCCAAAACCGCCCCAACCTCACCTAGCTAGACCACCTAGACCCTAACCAACTAAGCCTAAACCAACCTTAGTTCACCTAACTAAGTCCCTAACCACCTAAACCTAGCTCACCTAATCGACCTACCCCAAACCACTAAACCAGCCCACCTAATTGACCTACCCCAAACCATGTCCCAGCCCAACTAAAAGTAAATATCTAGCCCACCATATCCCAACCCACCAAAACAAATATCTGGCCCACCAACCAACCTAAACTCCCAGCCCCCAACCCCTAGCTAGCCTATATAAACCCCCTCCTTCATGCGGGTTGGCTCCTCTTGGCTCCTCTTCATGCTCCCTTCACCTTTTGGGACCCGGCCAACACCTCCCTTCACACTTCCATCTGGCCAGGGCCAGCTCCCATCTCTTGCCATTCCTCTTTCCCTCCACCATTCGGCCAGGACCAGCAGATCCCCCTTCACTCCACCATTCGGCTAGGACTCCCAGCCACTCACATCTCACGTTCGGCCAGGACAGCACCACTCCAACACCACCAGCAGCTCCATCCTTCCCGGTTAGTACTACTCCCCCTTTCCCAAAACATTTGCATCTCCTTCATTCCAGGCTGACCAAGACACCTACCCTTCCACCTGCTGCACCCGCCACCTTCCTTCCACCCGGCCACCAACACTACCACACCCCTAGCCAACACCCCCTTCATTCCCAGCCCAACTCCCAACACCACCTGCCCAGCCGACCTGCACCACCTGTCCTTCCCTCCTCTTCCAACCGAGACCTACCTGTCCCCAAACATATCCCAACCCCTAACACCACACCCTAGCCCAGCCTACCTTCCCTACCATGCCTCAACATCAGCCGGCTAGCACTCCTACCTGCCGCAACCATCCACTTAAGGGACTCCTCCCGGCTGCCCAAGGCGGATCACAAGGCTAAGTCCACGCAAGTTGAACATAGACCAGCTACATGTAAGTGCCTAAACTCGGTCCACCATATGAACTTGCTCTATATTCAATTAAATTTTAACATGGGGTTGTAATAATGGAGCGTAGTCTCCCCCCAAGATGTAATAATGTGGTTTGACACACAAGCACCCACGTGCACTTGAGCCTTTCCGCTCTTAGCTTCACACCTTTTTGCACACACACGGGCCTTGACAGCCCCTAAGATATAATTTTATTTATATAAGTTCAGTTGCGTGTGTTTTCATTTAAGTCGTGGGTGTTGTCTTTCAATTCCACACTCACACACATTGAGCTTTCGCTCTTACTCCCAAGACTCTAATAAGAGCCGTATTGCAATTTAATGTGGGGTTTTTATTCAAGTTGTGTGCGTGGTCTTTCAATTCTACACTCACACACATTGAGCTTTCACTCTTACTCCCAAGACCCTAATAAGGGCCATATTGCAATTCTATTTGGGTTTTACATTACAAGTCGTGTGAGTTGTCTTTACATATATACACAACACCCACGCACACGTTGGCGACCTTCGAGCCCATATATATATATAGTTGTATTTCCCTTCCGCTATGTCTTTAAGATTTGGGTTTTAAGGTTCAGCTGTGTGAGTAGTCTTTCAATATATACACGACACACACTTACACAATTGAGCCTTTCCGCTCTTAAGATATAGCCATATTTCCCTTTTGCAATTTACATTACGCAATTTCCCTTAAGCATTGTCTTTCAATTTCGGGTTTTCCCTTGGAGTTGCATGAGTTTGCATTGCATATTCGCCATACCACGAGTTAGGACACATATTGCATCAAAGCAAACCCCATACTCCCGTGAAAAAATCGCCCAACTTAGGTCAATTGCGCACACACCTAGTTGGCCTAAAAAAGCATAAAATTGAAAGACATAGGCACGTGCAAATCCCACGTGAAATAAAATTTACAACCATACAAACAAAACCCAATCAAACACTTCGTGTATTTTCAAAGAGGTTACTTGTTTAAAAATGACTTTGCTAAGCATACAGACTGACCCTTGTGCATCGGTGCAAGAAGGTCTGCGATGAAAAGAGCTCATTTACTCACAGTCGCCCCAAACAAGTCAGATTTTCAAAACTTACTTCACTAGCTTGAGTAAGCTAGCTGGCACGCCCTTTTTCATAAAAACGACTTAGACACACGAAAAGGTTCACTTCAGGCCTAAGAACCAGAAGTGAGAATTTTTTGTGTCTACAGCTACCAAAGAAGTGATCATTGTTCCCGGCCCTTTAAAGTCATGCATTCCCAAAGCATCTCAGGTCATGGACAAAGAGAAAAACGTGTTAACCCTCTATGATTTTGAATCACATCTTTCCAAGATCCCTATAAATATGTCTATCCTAGAACTAATCCAAACTTCATCCAAGCATAGACAAGCTTAGAGAAAATCTTAGAAAGAGCTAAGGTTAACTCAACCATAACCCCTGAGTCCCTATCCTTCCTAGTCTCACCTATCTGTGCTAAAACCCCCATTGTGTTCTCGGAAGATAAGCTAGAACGATCATGCCAAACCCATAACGAAGCCTTGCATATAGAGGTCAAATTTTTTCTTGGCCTTTGGTTCGCCGTTTGATGAACATGAGTCGCCTGCTTCAACCTCTTGGCTAAGAGCGGTGATCTTGGCCTTGAATCACCATCCTCTATACAAGCGTTTGGTTGACGGGGGAGGAGGTCTAAACATCCTTTTGTTACACGTGGCCTTTCAAATCGAAGTCTCCTTAACCTCTGTGAATCCAAGCCCTATCGTTATCACAAGATATGATGAAAATGCATCGAAGCCTTTAGGAGCCATAGAGTTACCCATGGAGATAGGGGGTATAACCCATGCAGGGGTGTTCCATTTCTTAGACATACACCCCTATAGACATGCGAAAATTTTCACTCTAGGTTCTTAGGCCTAAAGTGAACCTTTTTCGTGTCTAAGTCGCTTTAAAAAGGGCGTGCCAGCTAGCTTACTCAAACTAGCGAAGTATGTTTTGAAATATCTGACTTATGAGGCGACTGTGGACAAGTGGGCTCCTTTCGTCGCAAACCTTCTTGAACCGATGCTCAAGGGTCAGTTTGTACGCTTTAGAAAATATCGATTTTGAACAAGCATGGACTTTTGAAAAGAGTGTAAAAGTATTTGAGCGATTGTATGCCTATTTGCAGATTTTATTTACGTGGGGTTTGCATGTATCTATGTCTTTGAGTTTTATCTTTTTAGGCGAGATGTGTGTGCATCAAGTGCCTAAGTCTTGGTGTGTTTGCATGGGTTGTTCGGGGTTCGTTTGATGCAAGTATGCGCACTATCTCGAGTATGGTGGATATGCAATACAACTCACACAACTGAACTTTAAAACCTGAAATTAAAAGACATAGCTTAAGGGAAATTGCGGAAGGGAGATATAGATATAAGATCGGAAAGGCTCAATGTGTATGTGTGTGTTGTATATATATTGAAAGACAACTCACACAACTTTGGAATGTAAAACCCTGCTCGACTTAAATGTAAATTGCGAAAGGGAAATACGTATATATATATGAGCCCGAAGGTCGTCAACGTGTGCATGTGTGTTGTGTATATATTGAAAGACAACTCACACGACTGAAAATTAACAACCCAGAATTGAAAGACATACACAACTGAACAGAGAAAACTCATGCAGTTGAAAATATATAGATATGGCTGTATCTTAGTGGCTGCCGAGGCCAAAATGTGCGTGAAGGTGCTTGAGCAAGAGCTCGGGTGTCTTTGGGTGCGAGTGTGGAATTTTAAATGACAACTCACATGACTTAAAGTAACAACCTAGCTGAATGGAAATACATATATATGATAAGAGCGGAAGCTCAATGCACGCGTGGGTGTAGTGTGTAAATTTAAAGACAACTCACGCAGCTCTTACTAGAGTCTTTGGAGTAAGAGCGAAGGCTCAATTGTGTATGTGGGTGCTTGGTGTACGAGATAAGAGCTAAGGCTCAAGTGCACTTGTGTGTCTCGTGTGTGAGATAAGAGTTAAGGCTCAAGTGCACATATGTGTCTCGTGTGTCAAGCAACAATATTACATCCCGGGGGGAGACAACGCTCCATTAATACAACCCCGTATCTGAATTGAATTGAATGTAAAGCAAGTTAACTTAAGAGACCAAGTTTAGACACTTACAAATAGCTGGTCCGTCTTCACTTGCTCGTACTTGGGCTTGTGATTCACTTCGGGCAACCAAGGATGTGCTCCCCTTGAAGCTTGAGGCATGAAGTGGCTGGTCGAAGGTTGAGCTCAGTGGGTTTAAGACTTGAAAGGTAGAGGCTCATGGGTGCTAGGTGGGTTGTGAGGCTTTTGTGGGGTTATGGCAAGGGAGGTCATGGGTGTGCTAAGTGATGGATGTGATGAAGAGAGTTGGGGTCGGTGCTAGGTCGGTGGGAGTGTAAGGCAAGGTGGTTGGGGTAGGCCAAGGAGGTGGTGTATGGCAGGTCGGTGGCGTGGTAGGGTGGTAGGGAGTTGGTGGTAGTGGTAGGGTGAAGATAGGGTAGAATCGGTTGGGTGGCAGGGTGTCGACTGGAGTCAGGCGCTAGGCGCCAGAGACTCGGCCGGGGCGACAGGTGCGGGGCGCGCAGGGTGCGTTGTGGTGTGCTGGGTGGCAGTGGAGCGGGTGTGGGAGGTGCACGGCATTAGGGAGCAGAGTGCGTGTAGGGCGCACGGGGTGCATGTGGTGCGCAGGGGGCGTTCGGGTGAGGCGTTTAGTGCAATGGAGGCAGGGCCGAGAGGTTAGGTGGTTGTGGGTGATGTAGAGTGAACTCGGCCAGCCAGGGCAGGGTCGAGTGGTGGCTGGGTTTGGTGAGGGCAGGCGGTGAAGTGGAGGTGGCTGTGGTTTAGGTGGAGTAGGTTGGAAAGGTGGGTTAGCTAGGTCTAGGTGGAGTCGGTTTAGGTGGTGTCGGTTGGAAGGGTGGGTTAGTTAGGTGGTTCGGCTAGGTATAGGTGGAGTTGATTTAGGTGGTTTAGAGGGACTCGAGAGAGGTGGGCTAGGTGAGTTTGTTAGGCTTACCTTAGGGTGCGGTCTTGAGGTGTGCTTAAGCTCCAAATCGGCCACTCCAAAGCCTTCTTGTTCAAGCAAATCCATCCCTAAATCAAGGTGGTGCAACCCACACTAATCCCTCTTTAAGCCCACAATTAACCCACTAAACAAAATTAAGAAAGCACTAAGCACTCACCTTAATACCCTCTCTCTCCTCCAAGCTCCTCCCCAAGTGGATTTCACGTGAGCTTTTGGGGACCCCCTCACTCCTATTTATAGGCAAATGAGGTGGGTCTTGGATATGGGTCTTGGGTTTGGATCGTGGAATCCATGTCCGATCCAAACACTATTTGGATTTGGATCTTGGATCTCGGATATTTTGAGATCCATATCTAACCCAAATCCAACATTTTTATGGATATGGATCTGGATATTTTGGTCTAGATCTGATCCAATCCAAACACTATTTGGATCGATCCAAATCCAAACACTATTTGGATATGGATCTGGATATATATGGTCCAGATCCAATCCAAATTTTCTTTGGATGGTCCTTCTTGGCTTTTGGAGGAGAACATTTTGTGCGGGCCCTGGCTTCATCAGTGCTCCGTCTTATGCTGGGTTTTCCCTAGTTTTGTCGTCCGGAATCCATCTCGCCTTTCTGGACTTCGTTTCTGCTCAATTTTGCCATTTCTAGCTCAGGTTTATGGTGCTTGGGTGGATGTGCTTGACTTGGCTTCTGAGTGTGCCAGGCTTGCATTCTGCATCGAGCCTGGGCCTTCCTTTCGCCTTTTGACCCTGGCTTTTATTAGGCCAGGGTGTTGCTTTTGGGCTTCTACCCCTATTTTTGAGGCTGCTTTGGATTTGGCCTTCGTGGGCTGGTTTCAGGGCTGCTTCTCGATCAGGTGTCGTCTTCCCTGCATCACCTATTCGTCTTTTGCTTTTTGGCAAAATGGGACGTAGCACGAGTTTAAGAAATTTATACTTGATACGGGGTTCAAAACAATATTTACAAGCTTTTTGGGAAGCTCTTGGGTTTTTGAAAATGCAAAATGGCCTTTTGGGTTGATTTGCAAACCAGGAATTTGTTTTCTAAAATCATGGGATTTTGGGGAGTTTACACCCCCCATTACAACCTATTCCTAGGAAGACCATGGATACATAGCCTTCAGGCCGTTCCATCCACCTTCCATAGGTGTGTCAAGATCCCCCACAAAAGCCAAATTGTGGTAATTCTAGGAGAAAACTACCCTCAGCTTAGGGGAGTTCAAAACTTCCCTTGCTTGTCAAGCCATCAAACCTGTGAGTCAAACCTAGGAAAACTCTTGGTCGACCCACCCAAGTTCATCCTAAAGAGACCTAAGGATGTCGTGCATATCAAGGGGCAGCCCAAGGCTTGCCCGCTGTAGACACGGAAAATCTTCGACTCCGGGTTCTTAGGCCTGAAGTGAACCTTTTCGTAATCTACGTTCGCTTTTAGGGCGTGCCAGCTAGCTTACTCAAACTAGCAAAGTAGTTTTTAAATATCTGACTTTTAAAAGGCAATTATAGGCAAGCGAGATCTTTTCGTTGCAAACCTTCTTGCACCGATGCGCAAGGGTCAGTTTGTACGCTTAGAAAAACTCGATTTTGAACAAACGACCTTTTTGAAAAGTATGAAAGTGTTTGATCAATTGGTTTTCGTCAAGTTGCAGATTTAGTTCATGGGGTCTAGACGTTCCTATGTCTTTGGGTTTTAGCACAGATTTAGTTCATGGGGTCTAGGCATGTAGGTGTGTGCATCAAGTGCTCGATTTTGGCAAGTTCTACACGATTTTGCTCAGGATGGTTTGATGCAAATATGCTCCCTATCTCGAGTGTGGCATATATGCAATGCAAACTCACACAACTTGAAGGGAAAACCCGAAATTTAAAGACATAGTAGAAGGGAAATTGCAGAAGGGAAAATATGGCTATATCTTAGATGCGAAAAGAAAATATATAGCTATATCTTAAGAGTGGAAAGGCTCAATGTGAGTGAGTGCTTTGAGTGTGTGAAATGAAAGACAACTCATGCAACTTTAATGTAAAACCCAGCTGAAAGGGAAATACGTATATATGTAAGAGCGGAAAGGCTCAATGTGAGTGAGTGCTTGAGTGTGTGAAATGAAAGACAACTCATGCAACTTTAATGTAAAACCCAGCTGAAAGGGAAATACGTATATATGTAAGAGCGGAAAGGCTCGATGTGAGTGAGTGCTTTGAGTGTGTAAAATGAAAGACAACTCACACAACTTGAATGTAAACCCACGCAGCTGAATTTATATAAATAGAGCTATATCTTAGGGGCTGTCAAGGCCCGTTTGTGTGCAAAAGTGTGTAGCTAAGAGCGGAAAGCCTCAAGTGCACGTGTGTGTTCGTGTAACAAGCACATATGTTACATCCGGGGGGAGACAAGCTCCGTTATTACAACCCCATACGAATTTAATGGGTTAAGGGGACTAGGTTTTAGTGGAGTCTAAACAAGGCCCGGCCAGCACTTGGCCGAGCTAGATGGGTTTAAATGAGTGCGGTATTGGGTGGTTTAGAGGGTTAGGACAAAGAGGGGTTAAGGTTGACTAGGGACTAACCTTTGGTTGCAGCCGAGCTAGGTCCAAGCTCCCTCCATGCAGCCACTTTCTCGCCATGTGCAGCTCATCCACGCCTCAAGGTGCAGCCCACACTAAGCCCTTGGCCACAAGGCTCAAGCCCACACTCAAAAAGCAAAGTCAAGCCTACAATTTTTTACTTGCTTCCCTCTCTCTCTCTTTCTCTCTCCACCCACCAAAATTTTCACTTGAAAAGGATCTGGAGACCGCCCCCCCTCATGTCCTTTTATAGGCAAGGGGATTGGATATGGATCCTAGATTGTTTCTGAAATCTGGATCCAATCCAAATCTTATTTGGATCTGGATATTTGGATCCAAATTTGATCCAAATTTTTCTCTTCTTCAATCCTTCCTGGCGTTTCGAGCCGGACGTTTTGTGCGGGCCCTGACTTCATCAATGCTCCGTCTTATGCTGGGTTTTCCCCAATTTCGTCGTCCGAGCTCCTTTTCACTTTTCTAGACTCCGTTTTAACTGATTTTCACTACTTCAGATTTGGATTGCTTGTGATTTCAGGGGTGTTTTTGGCTTGGCCATTAATGATTCAGGCTTGAAGTCCACTTGTGGCCTGGGCTCCTCTTTTGTCTTTGAAATTTGCTTTTCATCGGGCTACGCTGACTTTCGAGCTTTTGAACCTCTTTTGAAGCTGCTTTGGGCCAGGCTTTACCTGTTCGTCTGGGCTTTTGCAAAAATGGGACTTTCGTCTGTCTTTGAGAAATTCATGTTTTAAACGGGGTTGGAAAACAGAGGTTTGAAGTATTTGAGTCTCCTGGGTTTTCGAAAATTCCAAACTTGGCCTTTTGAGCTGATTTTTGAACTAGGCGTTGGTTTTTGCAAAATTTTTGGATTTCAGGGTGTTTACAGATGCTCCTCTTTGGCATTATCCAAATTGATTTGGATAATGGCGAAGAAGATAACACCCCTATTTGTTTTTTCCCTGGATTTGATCTTGAGAATATGGGATCGTCCCAAAATTTTGAGAAAAACATTTCCTTTTTAAGCTTGGTAGGAGGAGATTTTCACCAAAGGGGACTTTCCTATGGGTTCCAGTCTTAATTGAGATCATGTATGAAGTGTTCATGCTTGAATATGCAAGTGAATGGATGAGATATTAGGAAGGTCGACTTCCTAGAGATTTGATCAAATGGTCGAACCTTTGAGTCTTATGAAGACCTGCTGCTTCAATTGAGCGGGCCTGATGTTGCTCGACGTTCGAGTTTTTGAAATTCATTTCAAGAGGGAAACTCCTTTTAACCTCGATCCTAAGGACCCTTAGCTCTTTGTATTTGCCTTTACTTGAGTCTTAACATTCGTTAATCTAGCGGAGGTTTTATAAGAAAACAAGCTAAATTTCAAAATTCCTACGCCTTACTCAAAATGTCGAATTCTCACACAAGATGAAATTCAAGTAATTAAATCCTATTTTTACTTTAGGATTCCTTGAAATGAACCATGTTTTACTCGGGATAAGTCGCAGGGATGGGGAAAGTGATACCACGGTCCCTTTTGAAGTGTCCCGTGGTTTGAGACAAAGAAGCGGAAAACTGCTCTTTTTGAGCTTTTTGGCCTTTCTTTTTTTTTCATAGAGGGACTCCCTTCGGGAGTATTTTTTCTTTATTCCCTCTTTTTCATATAGGAATCGATTTTCTATTTCTGATTTAGCTTTCTTTCTTTGGGAAAGAGATTAAGATAGGGATTTCCCTTTGTTTTGGCCAAATTTTCCTTTTTGGACGGAGAAGAGAAGAGGGGAGGACTTATCCCAAGGTCATACTCGATCCATTCCAGATCAGCCTATTTAGAAATAGCACATACTACTTGCAAGTATCTTGCTATATTGAACTAGGCCTTTCTTTGTAAGAAGAAAAAATTTGAAATGTAACCAAGTATTTTGGAAAGCTCCACTTTTCCACAAGTGTCGATTCTCTTATTCAGGGTCACACAATTCACCTTTGATCCTTACTTTCGAGGTTTCAAAGCAGATTTCCCTAAAATATTTTCGCAAATGGGAATTTAACTCAGACCCTATACGTGATACTTTTTCAAATACTGAATATTGATAGGATCTGCTAAATTCCTACCTTCGACATTCGGTTAACCATTAAGAATTGTTTGTGGTGGTTCCACGCACAACATAAGGGCCATCCCACTTGGACCGCCACTTTCCAAGTGAATGTGGGCCATGATGGTGGATGATTTTCAAAACGAGATCTCCCACTTCAAAGTGGCGAGGTTTCATATGTTTCTCATAGTGTCGGGCGATCCTTTGCCAGTATGCATGAGCATGATCCATAGCAAGGAGTCGCCTCTCATTTAATAGATCTAGTTCGGCCATCCTAGCATGCTGAAGCATCTCTAGGGGGAGGTCGAGTGCAATGGATGTATGAAATGAATGTAATTTGGTATTAATGGGGAGAATGGCGTTTGTGCCATAAACCAACTCAAAGGGCGTGGCATTTGTGGGAGTTCGGATGAAAGTCCTATAAGCCCATAAGGCTTCATCCAGCTTCTCATGCCACATCCTACCCTTCTCTAAAGTTTTCTCAATAATGCTAATGAGAGTCTTGTTGGTGGCTTCGGCTTGGCAGTTGCCTTGAGGGTAGTAAGGCGATGAGAAGTGGTGAGTTATGCCATACGTGTTACATAACTTGACCATCCTCTCGTTTTTGAATGGGGTGCCATTATCAGACACAAGATCTCTTGGAACTCCAAATTGAGCCAAGATGTTTTTCTTAATGAATGCCACCACATGTTGCCCCTGGACATTGGTCAGGGAGGTGGCTTCGACCCATTTGGAAAAATAGTCAGTGGCTGCTAAAATGAACCTGTGTCCATTCGATGCCTTTGGAAAAATTGGTCCTACAATATCAAATGCCCACATGGTAAATGGCCAGGGGCTGACCACGGAATGCAATGATGATGCGGGGATATGAATGGCGTGCCCATGCACTTGACATGGATGACACTTCCTAACATGATCGTGGCAATCTTTTCTCAGGGTGGACCAAAAATAACCTGCTCTAAGTATTTTCATCGCCATCATGTTGCCATTGACATGACCTCCACATTCTCCACCATGGAATTCGTGCATAACAGTCCTAGCCTCCTCTAGGTTGATGCATCTTAGTAAGATGCCGGTAAAACTCTTTTTGTACGGAACCCCACCCAGAATCGTGTATCGGGTAGAAATCTTTTGGATGAATGCCTTATCTTTAGGTGTGGCATTTTCAGCAAATCCCCCATTTTCTAGAAAACACTTTATGTCATGGAACCAAGGTTTTTCATCAGAATCAGGGTTATTTTGGCAAATTTGCGAATTATGTATGGAAGGAGTGGGTGTGTGCCATATTTCAAGGGATCTGGTTCCCGAAGTGGGATCGACCCTTAGGGCTGAACCCAGGGATGAGAGGGCATCAGCAACGCCATTATCCTCTCTTCCTACGTGTGTGAGTGTACACGATTGGAACGACTCGACCAGTCAAGTGGCCAACTCGTGATATGGAAGCAGTTTTTCATTCCGAACTTGCCAAATTTTTAAAACTTGGTTTATAACGAGCAGTGAATCTCCAAAGACCTCGATGAATGATGCCCCTAGAGTTTTCAAAACTTTTAAGCCTTGTATGAGTGCTTCATACTCAGCTATGTTGTTGGAACATTCGAAATCTAGGCGAATCGCTATGGGGATTTCACCCTTTTCAGGGGATACGAGGATGATACCTGCCCCAGCCCCTCGTTGGTTTCGTGCCCCATCGAAGTGCATCTTCCACACTTGATTTTCGAAAGAGTTTGCCAAAATGTGGTTTTGAAATTGGTTTTGCAATATGCTTTCATCAGGCATTTCATTAAGTGTGGGATATGCGTCCTCTAGGGGGAACTCAGCCATGTAGTCAGTGAGGGCTTGCCCCTTAATGGAGATCTGAATGTGGTATTTCAAGTTGTAGACGCACAAAAATCCCCGCCTCTCGCCTTTTCAAGGGCTCGGAGCAGATCCTCTCGTGGGTCTAAGGCCTATGTATGCAAACAGGGCGTGCCAGCTAGCTTACCTAAGCTAGCGAAGATATATTTAACACTGCTTCTAAACGTGGCGACTGTGAGCAAGTAAGCTCTTGTCGTCGCAGACCTTCTTGCACCGATGCGCAAGGGTCAGTCTGTACGCTTTGCAAAAGTCGAGTTTTGGAGAGAAAGTCTACGAAGCGATTCGAGGTGTCTATTTCGGGTCTTTAAAATGTGATTGCATGTTTTAGATCACGTGGATTTGCACGTGCCTAAGTCTTTTCTTTTATCCCTTTTCGGGCCACCTAGTTTGTGTGTTATGAACACTCCACTACATGGGCGAATTCGAGCGGGGCTTGCTTTGATGCAATATGCGTCCTACCTCGTGGTATGGCATAGATGCAATGCAAACTCACACTACTCCAAAGGGAAAACCCGAAATGTAAAGACAATACTGAAGGGAAAATAACCGAAGGGAAATAACCGAAGGGAAATAACCGAAGGGAAATGACTTGTAAAGTAAGTGCCGAAGGGAGATATGTATATAGAATATGTATATGAGCCCTTACTCGGGTCTTACAAATAAGAGCGAAGGCTCAATGTGGGTGCGTGCTTGAATTGAAAAGACTTACACACATGACATGAAATTAAACCCAAATATAAATTGCAGTATGGCCTTAACTAAGGTCTTGGGAGTAAGAGCGAAGGCTCAATGTGTGTGAGTGCTTGAATTGAAGTACTACACACACGACATAAATGAAACCCAAATATAACTGCAATAAGGCCTTTACTAAGGTCTTGGGAATAAGAGCGAAAGCTCAATGTGTGTGAAAGTGCTTGAATTGAAAGACTTACACACACGACATGAAATGAAACCCAAATAGTATAGGTCGGCCCTTACTTGGGTCTTTCAAATAAGAGCGAAAGCTCAATGTGTGTGAGAGTGCTTGAATTGAAAGACTTACACACACGACATGAAATGAAACCCAAATAGTATAGGTCGGCCCTTACTTGGGTCTTTCAAATAAGAGCGAAAGCTCAATGTGTGTGAGTGCTTGAATTGAAAGACAACGCACCCAACTTAAGCAAAAACCCTACAAAAATGAAAGTATATGTATATACTTATGTATTATGGGCTGATTAGGCCCGTGTGTGTTCAAAATCGTGCACAACTAGGAGAGTGCACGTGTGTGGGTGTGCCAAGCCACGTTATTACAAGCGGGGGGAGACTATGCTCCGTTATTACAACCCCGTATCAAATTGAATCTCAAGCAAGTATACAACTAAAGACCGAGTTAGGCACTTACTAGTAGCTGGTCCGTAGAGGCCTTGCTTGAGCATGGGCTTGGCCTTCGCCTTCGGCTGCAAACGGGAGCTCCGCGAGGGTGAACGACAAAAGGTGCTGGCCGGCTGCAAATGGGGCGCGGGATAGGCGCCTTGAAGATGGCCGGCTGCAAGTGGGTGTCGCCTTGATGTGGGGAATTAAAGGGGCTGGGCCAAGTGAGTATGTAGGGTCACTAGGAGAGTATAGAGTATTAGGGAGTATGGACCTAAGGGGAGTTTAGGGGAAGGCCGAATGGGACACCTAGGGGAAAAGAGATGGCTGGCCGAATAAAAGGGATAGTCGGTTGGAGTGGCCGACTAGGGTGACTAAGGCTGGAGTATGGGAAGGTAGCTAGTTAGGTGATGGGGCTAGGTGGTAGTGGGGATAGTGGGTGTAAGGGAGTGTTATGGGCAGGTCTTAGGAAGTCTAATAGGGTGGCCGGGTGTAGTTAGGGGAGTTAGGTAGTGGCAAATGGCTGGGGGCGGCTAAGGTTTTGTCGAGTGGGAGTGGTGGCGGCGAGTGGCTGATGTGTAGGTAAGGTGGTGGTATGGTGGGTGGCTGGGAGTGGAGAGGGAGTAGAGAAGGAGCTAGGTAGGGTGTGGGGTACTTACCGAATGGAGAGAAGATGGTGGATGGAAGAAAGCAGCCGGATGTGGTGACAGGTGGTGGTTCGGCCGAGGGCAGGGGTGGTGTCAGGTGGTGGTGTAGGTGGCGGTGCAGGTGGTGGTGCAGATGGAGCAGGTGGAGCAGGTGGAGCAGGTGGCTGGGTTCGGCTGGGCTGGGAAGTGGGGTCCCGGCTGGGCTTGGGGAAGGCGATTGGATAGGAGAGCCCGCCCCCAAGGGGGGGGTTTATATAGAGGTGGGTAGGTCGGTTAGGGTTGGGTTTGGGGTAGTGGTTAGGTGGTTTAGGTAGGGTGGTATGAAGATAAGGTGGGCTGGAAAGGGTAGGGCCAGATATTTTAAATACTAGTGGTTTGGGTAGATTGTGGGCTAGGGGTGGTTTAGGGGTTTAGGGCTAGGTTAGGTGGTTGGGTTTTAGGGTGAGGTTTAGTGAGCTAGGTTAGGTGATTAGGCTAGGTTTAGGCTAGGTTTAGGGAAATTAACCTAGGTTTAGGGAAGGATTAGGGAAGTGGGTTAGGTGATTAGGTTGGGATTAGGCCGGGATTAGGGAAGTGGGTTAGGTGATTAGGCTCAAATTAGGGGTGGATTAGGGTGGTAGGCTAGGATTAGGTGTTTTGGGTTAGGTTTAGGTGAAGGAGCTCCCTTTGCATGGCCCATAGACCTTAACCACCTCATGTTGGTGCAGCCCTAGGTTAGGTTTTGGCTAATTACAAGCTTAAACCCACTCAATTAGGCTAACCCACATGATTAACCCCAAACTTGACACACAAGTCAAGCTTAATTACAACACTCTTGATATTATCCATCCCCACTCTCTCTCATGCCCATAATCCCACATGAAATTCAAGTGGGCCCCACCTCCATTTATGAGAAGGTGATGTGGGCCATGGATATGGATATTGGATTGAATCTCTGGATCCAAATCCAAATCCAAGTCCACACATGGGTTTGGATTGGGATCTAGATATATATGGTCCAAATCCAATCCAAACTGAACTCTGACTCCTTCGAGCTGGGTTCGAAACGGACGATTTGTGCGGGGCCTGACAGTATCAGTACTCCGTCTGCGTTGGGTCTTCACCAACATGATCGTCCGCCTCCGTTTCTGCCTTCCGGAGATGACTTCAAATGACATTTTGATAAGAACAGGGTCTTGGACGTTCGAGATCCTGGGGGTATGGATGTGATACGAGAGTTGCTGTGCCGGGCTTGACATGTGCTCCGGTTCCAGGCTCTCTTTGACTTCGCTGGTCCTGTCTTGATTAGGCCAAGCTGCTTTGGGGTTTCAAAAATGTGTTTTAAAAGGTTTTCAAAAGCCATATTGTATGTTTTTGAAATATGAAGTTTAAAACATATGTACAGGGTTGTCTGGAAGGCTCCTGGGTTTCCAGACTCAAAATAGCCCTTTGGGGCTGCTTTTACAAAACCAGATGGATTTGAGAAATTCGTGGGATTTCGAGGTGTTTACACAAGTCATACTCCATTAGAAGGAGTTGCCATTTGCCCAATCTACCAGTGAGAATGGGTTTTTCGAACAAGTGATTGATTGGATCAAGCTTGGACACTATCCAGATCTCATGATCTAGGAAATAGTGTCGAAATTTCTAGCAGGCCCAAACTAGGGCCAAGTACGTCTTCTCCATGGCTTGATAATTCCTTTCATAAACTTGTTGAAGGGTTCGCATCTAGTTGCCAGATTTGAAATAAACCTGCGAATGGATTGTAATCGACCCTGGAGGCTACGAATCTGCATGAGATTGGAGGGTGGAGCCATGTCTATGATGGCTCTACACTTAGAGGGATCGACTTCTATGCCCCTTTGGCTTACCATAAATCCTAAAAGCTTACCAGATTCTACCCCGAACACACATTTTTGAGGGTTTAGCTTTACTTTGTAAAGTCTAAGCCTTTTGAAAATCTTTTGCAAACATTCGAGATGAGTGCATCGAGTTTTTAGCTTAGCCACGAGATCATCTACATATACCTCTACGAGCTCATGAATCTAATCATGAAAGATCGAGGTCATAGCTCTCTGGTATGTGGCGCCAGCATTTTTCAAACCAAAAGGCATGACTGTATAGTAGTACGTGACCCATGGGGTTGTGAAAGCGTCTTAGTTTGATCTCCTGGGCTTAGTTTGATTTGGTTATACCCTGAATAGCCATCCATGAATGAAAACATCTCATGATTTGCAATACTGTCGACTATCAAATCAATGTTTGGTAAAGGGAAATTATCTTTGGGCGTGGCTTTATTCAGGTTTCTGAAATCGATGCATATTCGAATTTTCCCACTGGTTTTTCGAACAACAACTATATTGGACAACCAATCAGAATACGCAATGGGTTTTATAAATCCGGCTTTTAATAGATCTTCTAAACCCTCTTTGACCTGTGAATGCATGTTCGGATGTATTTTCCTAAGCTTTTGTTTTACGGGTTTTGCATCTAAATCTAAGGGAAGACGATGCTCTACAACATTCGGGTCTATACCCAGCATGTCTTCATACGTCCATGCAAACACATCAACGTAGGTATTCAAAAATGCAATGAATGATGCTCTTTCATGCTCATGCAAACATGCGCCTACCTTAATGAGTTTTGGCTTTGAATCACTCCCTAAGTTTATCTCTATGAAATCTCCTCCTACTGATTTCGAAGGTTTTTCAAAATCGAGAATTTTATGAAATTCTGGGAGCTCAGAAGTGGGATCTTCCTCAAGGGGATCTACTTCTGGCCTTTGATCATTCTCGAGGACTCTAAATGTGCAGATGTGGGGGTTGATAGATCTTCCCGGATCTTGTCACCTCCCCCATGATCAACCTAGGGTTCGCACCTAACATGGCTTTAATCGAATGTTTTGGAGCACCTTGAATTTTCAAAACTGGTTTAACCGGGGATGGAACTCTTGGTGGTCCCCGACTCACTACTTGGGCGGGTTTCCTACGAAGGACGAGAGTAGATGCACAAGTAGAAAAACTAGATTCATATGCATGCGCTAGACTCTTCAAAATTGTGAGAGCACATACCTCTTTGCTCTTTGTAAACACCCCAAATTTTCCAAAAAATCAAAAACTCTCAAAAACACAAAAAGCTCGTTTGAGCCAAAACGACAACCTATTTTAAAATATGAAAATAGGTACAAAAGGCAAAAGGAAAGCCCTGGCAAGAAGAGCAAATCAAGCCCGAAGTCTCAAAAGCCACCCCCTGTTCAAAAACGGAAGAAAAAAGAGCCCGTTCAGAGAAAACCCCATTAGAAGGGTAAAAATGTAATTTGGGTCAAAGAAAAAGCACAAAGCAGCTCCAAAATGCAGAAAGAAGCCCAGTACCTGAGGAAGTCAACAGAAGTCTGAGACACGTCCCGTCATAATGAAGAACGGAATCCGTGCGACAATCTGAGTTCGATATCAACAGGAACCGGCCAAAAACCAAAACGGCGGACCGAAACGAACGCCGAAAAGGTCCTGAAAAGCAGAACACCGGTTGGAAGAAAGACTTGGGGAAGACCCAAGCCAGAGTTGGGCGTCCGATGAATCGAAGCCCGCTCAAAACCGACGGTGAAAAGCACCAGAAAGGACCAGAAAACCAAGGAGGAGAAGAAAAGTCTGGATTGGGTCTGGACCCAAAAATATCCAGATCCAGATCCAAATTGTGTTTGGATTGGATCTGGATCTCAAAAATCCAAGATCCGAGATCCAAACCCAAATAAATATTTGGATTGGATCTGGATCTCAAAATATCTAAGATCCGTGATCCAGATCCACATAGAGTTTGGATTGGATCCGGATAGCCAGACCCAAATCCAAGACCCAAGATCCAAGACCCACTTAAAACCTCTATAAATAGAGGTGCTGGGCTTGAAAAAAGGGACGTGAGGCTCAAATGGGAGAAGCCTTTCACATGAAGGTTTGGTGGGTGGAGAGAGAAAGAGAGAGAGAGAGGGAAGCAAATCAAGAATAGTGGCTTGACTTTCCCCTTTTCAAATTTTTTTTATGTGAAACCTTGTTGGCCAAGGGACTTGAGGAAGCTGCACCAACCAAAGAACGTCCCCTACCTTGGCTGGGAGCATGGCGTGGTGGAGCTTGGCGGCTTAGAGCGGTGTTGCAACCAAGGTAGGTCCCCTAAGCCCTAACCTAACCCCTCTTCCCTAACCTCTCTAGACCACCCATCCTAGCCAAACTTGCCCCTAAAACCACCACCAAACCAGCCAAGTGCTGGCCGTTTTTCACCAAGTCTCCTACCTAAGACCACCACCTAAACACCACCCTAAACAACCTCCCTAAAACACCTAAAGTTTGGCCAAGTGCTGGCCGAACTTCCCTTTGAAACTACCTAGCTCGAGCCACCTTGGCTCGAGCCTTTTTCCTCCCCCATCTACCTTTTAAACCAGCCCCTAACCCAGGCCGTGGTCCCTTACCAAAGACCCAAGACAACCCCTAAGCTAACCTTGGCCCTCACCTAGAACCCAGCCCAAACTCTATCCTAAAACCCCCCCTACTCGAGCCACCTTGGCTCGAGTTTCACAAGATCTAAACCAAATCCCATCACTCGAGCCACCTTGGCTCGAGTCATGCCTAAT
The DNA here is from genome assembly GCA_036023115.1 of Brasenia schreberi. Taxonomy (NCBI): domain Eukaryota; kingdom Viridiplantae; phylum Streptophyta; class Magnoliopsida; order Nymphaeales; family Cabombaceae; genus Brasenia; species Brasenia schreberi. The sequence continues at coordinate 21,507,893 of JAYKKT010000072.1, forward strand.
ACCAAGTCTATCCTATACCAAACCCAAGGCCAAAGGCTGGCCGGATTGACTCTACCCTAAACCAAGTTCACTCGAGCCACCTTGGGCTCGAGTCACACAAGCAAAACCTAAGGCCGAGTGTTGGCCGAACCCTAGAGCAAGTCACTCCTACTCGAGCCACCTTGGCTCGAGTTTCACAAGACCCAAACCAAGGCCAAAGTGCTGGCCTAATCCCAAGTCAAAAACCATACCTAAACCCAAGGCCAAAGGTTGGCCGAATCCCACACAAAAACCCTATAACCCGAGCCAAGGTGGCTCGAGTCTTACCTTGCCCAAACCAGCCCCAACTAGCCCCAAACCCATTGTAGCTTGCAGCTCTCGGAACTCCAAGTCTCTCCAAGCTCTCAAGCTCTTCGACTTCACTCCCACATGCCCCGGACTCCATAAGAAGAAGGCGGATTCGCCCCTTGTACGAACCTAACTCAAAAGGCTGGAAAGTGTAAGTTGATTTCGATATATATCAAATCCCTTTCTATTCAATTCAATTTGTCATATGGGGTTGTAATAACGGAGCATCGTCTCCCCTCGGATGTAATATATGTGCAAAACACACACACGTACACTCGAGCCTTTCCACTCTTATCTGCACACTTTTGCACACAAACGGGCCTCAACAGTAGGATATAGCCCTATTTATATACATTCAGTTGGGTTTTAAGGTTCAAGTCGTGTGAGTTGTCTTTCATTTTATACACTCAAAGCACTCACTCACATTGAGCCTTTCCGCTCTTACATATATATACGTATTTCCCTTCCAGCTGGGTTTTAAATTCAAGTTGCGTGAGTTGCCTTTCAATTTATACACTCAAAGCACTCACGCCACAATTGAGCCTTCTCGCTCTTATATATATCTATATCTCCCTTCTGCTGCATTTTACGGTTCAGTTGCGTGTGTTGCATTTCAATTTATACACAACACCCACGCACACATTGAGCCTTTTCGCTCTTAAGATATAGATATATTTAAATTTCTGCAATTTACATTCAAGTCGTGTGAGTTGCATTCAATTTGGGTTTCCCTTCTGCTAAGTCTTCCAATTTTGGGTTTTAAGGTTCAGTTGTGTGAGTTGCATTACATACTCGCCATACTCGAGCTAGAGTGCATACCTGCATCAAATAAAACCCGAACAAATCGTGCAAACACGCCTAAGTGGTTGAAACTGAAAGACTTAGGGTCGCCCAAAGCCCAATAAAAGCAAAAACTCGCCAAGTGCATGATTTCCAAAGTTTTCAAACACCTGATCATTCAAAAATCGAATTTGAGTTTAACTTATTTGAACGAAGTCTCTAAGCGTACAGACTGACCCTTGCGCGTCGGTGCAAGAAGGTCTGCAACATAAAGATCCCGCTTGCCTACAATCGCCTTTCGAAAGTCAGATATTTCAAAAACTACTTCGCTAGTTTGAGTAAGCTAGCTGGCATGCCCTAAAAGCGAATGTAGATTGCGAAAAGATTCGCTCCAGGCCTAAGAAACCTAGAGTCGAAGATTTTCCGTGTCTACAGATTTTGGCACGACCGGTGGGGCCCGGGACTTAAGTAGACTTCAAACAAACAAGTTACACTCAAATTTTCGAAAAAAAGGTATTTTCAAAACAATCGAGCATACTTAGAAAATTTGCAGAAAATGGAGCAAAAGCCAAAATCCTCGTCGAGTAAATCAAAAGAGGTTTCTAAAAAAGCCAAAAAATGAGAAGCAATAGCTGATATACAGGCAATTTTCAAAGAAAAAATGGATGTTTTAAGCAAGGAGCTTAAAACCCATAAATCCCATATCAGCTCTTCTCTGGCGCACAAAGATCGTGAAAAGAAAATCGATCTCAAACTCGACGAAGGATGTAAGGTAAAAGGCCAAAACCCAGAAAGGGGTGAGTCCTCCACTCCCACACTTCCAAAATCCTCATTGAGTAAATCAAAAGAGGTTTTTAAAACAGCCAAAGAACGAGAAATGCTAGCTGATATATGGGCAACTTTCAAAAAAAAGGATGTTTTAAGCAAGGAGCTTAAAACCCATAAATCCCATAGCAGCTCTTCTCGGGCGCACAAAGATTGTGAAAAGAAAACCAAAATCAAAATAGATAAAGGAATTGAGGTAAAAGGCCAAAACCCAGAAAGGGGCGAGTCCTCCATTCCCACAAATCCAAAATTCGAAAATTCCAAAGAAAATTTGAGAAAAGTTGTTTTTGTTTCAAAAAATCAAAAAAATCTTGAAAACTTTGAAAAAGACAAAAAAATTGAAAAATCAAACTTTGAAATTTCAAAAAATTCAAGTGAAAGTCCTAAGTCTAGGCACATGCACAGAGTGGGACATAGAACCCGCACCCCACAAAAAGACGAGAGTGAAAAACAGGTAGGTTTCGAAAAGGAACGCCTCGTGAAACCCCGAGGGCTCAAAACAGAGTTACTCGGGAAAACGGCCTGCTCTCACCATGAAAAGGTAGACAAGCCACAAAGAGGTATGCCTGAAACCCATCCTTCTCAAAACTCTCTTCTTCATATAGGGTCATCAGATGCATTGGATAACCCCTCTACACACACAAACCCACAAAATGTGCTTAAGTTAGAGAATTTTCAAGGTGCGCCAAATATCCCGCACCATCCAAAAGAATTTCAAAAGCAAAAACGAAAACAAACTCAAAAAATGGTAGACATGGAGACCCCTAATGCATGCATCGACATCTTAGGAGCTCATAACCCTGCCATAGAAAAACCCACTTCTTCGAGCCTAGTCTTGTACCCTGGAACCAAGATTAGAGCTTTGAAACAAAAAAATCCATCCCTAGGGGCAACACTAGTTGAACCTAGGGAGCAAGTCAAAAAATTTGAAGGAGCAAGCTTCCCTTCTCTCGAAGAAAAATTCTCCCAAATACAGGTTGTGTGGAAGCTCAAGTCTTCCATCACCCTGCAATATCCAAAGTTGCTCAAGGAACCAAGCATGGCTTTCCTTGAGGACAAAATCTCCCAATTCGGGGTTGTATGGAAGCACAAGTCTTCCATCACCCCAAAATATCTGAAGTCCATCGAGGGACCAAGCACGGTTTCCCTTGAAGACAAAAACATCCCAAAATATCCAAAACTTCTCAAAGGACCAAGCACGGTTTACTTTGAGAAACAAACCTCCCAAACCAGGGTTGCATGGAAGCCCAAGTCTTCCATCGCCCCAAAATCCAAAATCCCAAAATCCAAAAGGGTATATATCCCCGACATGGATGATTCCCTGTACCAAGGCCATAATTTATACAAAAACTTTTCAAAAAACAAGAAGTCTTAGAACATGATTCTAAATATGGGATATAAACCCTACCAAGGCCTGGGAACCCAAAACCAAGGTAGGCTCGAACCTGTCCTACCTCAGGCCAATCGACAAAAGTATGGATTGGGCTACAGCCCACCCATACCCCCAGAGCCGCCACCTAAGACCATCTCGGTCAAGGGTGCCCTGTAGAACCTCTAAAACCCAAAACCCATGTCTTAGACCTATTGATTAGAGTCTGATTCATGAATGTTTTCTTTCTAGGTTCATGGGAAGATCCCTCCTTTTGAAAAATCCAAAAAATCATATATTTGTCAAAAAACCAAAAAAATTGAAAACCCAAAACAAAATCTCAAAAACATTTGGAAAAATGAAAATTCCAAAAAGAAATTTGTTTTAAAACCTTTGGCCATGTACAAAGTCCATTTTCAAAAATTGTAAAAATGCTTTTTGAAAATTATATATAACTCCCAAAAACCAAAAAAATCCAAAAAGCTGATATTAAACACCCTTTTGTCTAGAGCTTTTTCAAAATGAAAAGCTCGAGAATCACCAAAGCTAGGAGGAATAAAAACTTCCGAAACTTCCTGAAATTCGCAAGATCCTTGACTTATGCAAAGATTGGGGATTTTTTTAGAAACAAGCCTGACCCGTAGTGTGTGCATAAGCATCATGCAACACACTCTGAAATCATTCATGTGCATCGAGTCTAGACATCATCTTAGAGCTCGAATTCAGGGTTTTGTAAAACCAAAAGGGGCAATGAAAGTCGACCCCCTAAGTATCGAGCCTTCATAAGCAGGTCTCCATACGAATCAAATCCAACACCTTCAAGGCAAATTTAAAAAGAAATGAAAATCTCGAAAAAGGGTTAGCATTTCACAAAAGCCTTTTCAAAATTCTTTTGATAAAAACCTTCCATACATTGCAAGTCATGCATTGTCTGCTTTACTTGATCAAATGAAGATGTTGTTCATACTAAATGTGCCATACATTTTCGAAAACTCTTTTGGCGTGTGAAAGGAATCACTAAGCCAAAAGAAAAATCGTGCTTGGCCTTGCTATAGGCCCTAAAAATTCGAGACATCATCTCCCATGAAAAGGGGAATGATTCATTAAAGCACTCATTTGAAAAACCTATCTTAAACAGGTAGACAAAATGGCAGCCCCTTTCAACAGAGTATGAGTTTCAAAACTCAAGACTCAATTAAGGGACAAGCCCTATATCGTGTGGTTGAAGTGCCTCTGTGAGACACATTCCCCATACTTGATCAAATGCCCCATGAAGGCACGAATTTTCAAAATGAATTCCAAAAAAACCTTGCTTGACCAAAATCAAGTATAGGAAACATATTTCGATCAAAAGGGCTGGTATGAAACCATCTCCATATAAAAGGGAGGATTTCCCAAAACTACTTTCTCAAAAAGGATCAAGATTTCGAAAAATTTAACCCTACATATGGCTTTGAAAAGAAAGATTTTCAACTTCTGGTTAAAACCTTGATAGTGTTGGGATAAGAACATGAATCTCATGATGAAATATGGAGACCATGTCAAAACTAAAATCTGACGGCCATGACGATCACTTAGGGCTGGTTGTGTTTTCCATCCTTGAGCAAAAAGTATCATGATCATGTTAGAAAAACCATGGAAGTGCATGGACATGAACATACCATCATCCATCCAAAAAAGTCTTTTTGAAAAGCCATGGCCCTTCACCATGTGGCCATGCAAAATTTCTCTCAAGCTAGGGGCATTTTTAAATATAGCCCCTAGACGCCTTCCATGAAGAAACGAATTTCATAGAATGCATCTCCTTTTTGACTTGTGAGATACATTTCATACATTTCACTCTTGCATAAAATTGTGTATTTCCATTTTGAATCACATGGAGTGCATAGCATGCATCATATTCATATCATATCACCCCAAAGAAAGCCCAAGAGGTGGGCAAACCTGAGTAGGAATGTTCCCATGTCTTCAAAAAGGGCAACAATAATCGAAAATTTGTTGATGTTGTGGGTAGAAATTAGCAAAACCCCGAAAATGCCCGAATATTCAAAAGGGTTTAAGTTAAATTCCTTTTTCGAAAAGATTTTAAAAAAAAAAAAATCAAACTCCTTTGAAACTTCTTGAAAGAAGGATCGAAGTAGATTGTACAACCCTGAATGGAGGAATTTATACTTTTCAAAAGGTAGAGTCTTCCAAAAATAAATTGGCGATATTTCAAAGAACCCTGGCCTACAAGATTAAGCCTTGTTCAAAATATCAAAATATTTTCGAATAGCAGATGCTATTAAGAAATAGGATGATCTCATTTGAATCGAGTAACCAAAGGGATAAGCCTTCCCCCATTCTACTTTCTCTCCAAAAAGGAAAATTAACTATGTTCCAAAGAAAGAAAAAAATCGAGAATACAAAAACTCCTCCGAAAGTGGTCTTCCCTTCATAAACAGGGAATACAAAAACTCCTCTGAAAGAGGTCTTCTCATTTCAAAAGAAAAAGGAGATATAAAAACACTCCTCCCAAAGAGGTCTTCCCTTCATAAACAGGGAATACAAAAACTCCTCCAAAGAGCTGCTCTCCTTTAAAAAAAAAGAGGGATTAATGAAAAAATACTCCCAAAGGGAGACCCTCTATGAAAAAAGAAATAAAAAGCCAAAGCTCAAAGAGCAATTTTCTGACTCTTTGCCTAAAACCACGGGATGCTTCAGAGGGGACCGTGGTATCTCTTTCCCGTATCCCTACGGCTTATCCCCAAGGAAAAAGGTTCAAATTTGCGAAAATCCTAAAGTACGAATAAAATCAGCTTATTTGGATTTCATTTTGTTTGAGAACTCGGCTTTGTTTTGTAGGAAATGGAACTTTGAAATGTTTTCCAAGTTTTCCTACCCAAAAACCTCTACTGAGTAGCAGGTATTGAAACCCAAGGCCAAAGGTTGGCCGAATCCCACACAAAAACCCTATAACCCGAGCCAAGGTGGCTCGAGTCTTACCTTGCCCAAACCAGCCCCAACTAGCCCCAAACCCATTGTAGCTTGCAGCTCCCGAAACTCCAAGTCTCTCCAAGCTCTCAAGCTCTTCGACTTTGCTCCCACATGCCCCGGACTCCATAAGAAGAAGGCGGATTCGCCCCTTGTACGATCCTAACTCAAAAGGCTGGAAAGTGTAAGTTGATTTCGATATATATCAAATCCCTTTCTATTCAATTCAATTTGTCATATGGGGTTGTAATAACGGAGCATCATCTCCCCCCGGATGTAATATATGTGCAAAACATACACACGTACACTCGAGCCTTTCCGCTCTTATCTGCACACTTTTGCACACAAACGGGCCTCAACAGCCCATAGGATATAGCCCTATTTATATACATTCAGCTGGGTTTTAAGGTTCAAGTCGTGTGAGTTGTCTTTCATTTTATACACTCAAAGCACTCACTCACATTGAGCCTTTCCGCTCTTACGTATATATAGCCCCAGTCATGGTACTTGCATGATTGGGGAAGGGTTCTTTGAAAATAGCTTGGGCAGGATCTGGTTGCCCCAACGGAGTGTACTCCCTCGGGGATTTCAGGGAGTTCGTTCATGCCTTCGGCAAGTAGGAGGTCTAGGACCTCCGACACAGGTTGCCCTAACGGAGTGTACTCCCTTTTTCAAAGGGTTTTTGCATTTTTTTGTCTTTCTGTTTTCGAAACTCTCAAAATTCTTTGAAGTGCTCGCCAGTCTTGGATCTACCCGGACATTGGCGACCTTGTGGGGTTTTGCCCCTTTGTCCATGGTGGGTAGCCCGTAATTGCCAGGCTTCTCCAAGCGAGTCTTTGAAATCTCGCTCCCTTTCCACAAATGGTCGTAAATCCCTTTTTTCAAATTTGTTTCAAAGAGAGATTCTTTTTTAATTAGTTTGTGGAAATTAGAGATTTCGTGTAGAGAAAGAAGGGTTTTCAACTCAGTTTTAAAATTATCCAGGATGAGCATTACTACGCATCCTTCGGATATCGGTTCTCGCACCTGCCCAAGGAGGGACCTCCATCGAATGATAAATGTATGCACATCTTTGTTCATACCTTGCTTCGTATCCCTCAAAGTGTTTAAAGTATGCGTGACTTCCACGTTATTCAAAAATCTTTGCATAAAGTAGTTCGCTAACTCTTCAAAAGTTGTGAATTGGCTCAGATCGTAGGAAGCCAGCCATTTGGAAGTTGTGCCTTTGAGGGATAGAGGGAACCAATACACCCATTTCATCGAGTCCTTCTTTTTCTTGTGGTGTCGACGAGAGAAAAGTTGCAAGTCAGACCTAGGGTCTTGTAAACACCCCGAAATCCCAAGAATTCCTTAAACAAACCTGGTTTTGTAAAAGCAGCCCCAAAGGGCCATTTTTGAGTCTGGAAACCCAGGAGCCTTCCAGACAACCCTGTATATATGTTTTAAACTCTGTATTTCAAAAATATATAATATAGCTTTTGAAAACCTTTTAAACACGTTTTGAAACCCCAAAGCGGCTTGACCCGATCAAGACAGGACCAGGAGAGCTAAGAAGAGCCCGGAACCGGAGCACATGTCAAGCCCGGCACAACAACTCTTGTATCTGATTCACACCTCCAGGATCTCGAACGTCCAAGACCCTGTTCTTATCAAAATATCATTTGAAGTCATCTCCGGAAGGCAGAAACGGAGACGGACGACCATGTTGGCGAAGACCCAACGCAGACGAAGTACTGATGCTGTCAGGCCCCGCACGAATCGTCCGTTTCGAACCCAGCTCGAAGGAGTCAGAGTTCAGTTTGGATTGGATCTGGACCATATATATCCAGATCCCAATCCAAACCCATATGTGGATTTGGATTTGGATTTGAATCCAGAGATCCAATCCAATATCCATATCCATGGCCCACATCACCTTCTCATAAATGGAAGTGGGGCCCACTTGAAATTCACATGGGATCATGGGCATGAGAGAGAGTGGGGATGGAAAATATCAAGAGGGTTGTAATTAAGCTTGACTTGTGTGTCAAGTTTGGGGTTAATCATGTGGGTTAGCCTAATTGAGTGGGTTTAAGCTTGTAATTAGCCAAAACCTAACCTAGGGCTGCACCAACATGAGGTGGTTAAGGTCTATGGGCCATGCAAAGGGAGCTCCTTCATCTAAACCTAACCCAAAACACCTAATCCAAGCCTACCCCCCTAATCCACCCCTAATCTGAGCCTAATCACCTAACCCACTTCCCTAATCCCGGCCTAATCCCAACCTAATCACCTAACTCACTTCCCTAATCCTTCCCTAAACCTAGGTTAATTTCCCTAATCCTAGCCTAAACCTAGCCTAATCACCTAACCTAGCTCACTAAACCTCACCCTAAAACCCAACCACCTAACCTAGCCCTAAACCCCTAAACCACCCCTAGCCCACAATCTACCCAAACCCCTAGTTTTCAAAATATCTGGCCCAACCCTTTCCAGCCCACCTTATCTACATACCACCCTACCTAAACCACCTAACCACTACCCCAAGCCCAGCCCTAACCGACCTACCCATCCCTATTTAAACCCCCCCCCTTGGGGGTGGGTTTTCCTAGCTAGCAGCCCTCACCAATCCCAACCGGGTCCCCTTCTTCCCCAAGTCCAGCCGAGTCCCATCATCTCCCTCCTGCTCCACCTACTCCACCTGCACCGCCACCTTCTCTCTTCCATCCACCACCATCTCCCAGCCGGACGCCACCACCATCTCCCAGCCGGACGCCACCACTTGCTCTCCATCCCAACCACCCGATTTCTCTCTTCCATCCACCGCATCTCCCCATTCGGTAAGTACCCCCCCCTAACGCTACCTAACTCCTTCTCTACTCCCTCTCCATTCCTAGCCACCCACCATACTATCATCTCACCTACACATCAGCCCTTTGCTGCCACCATTCTCCCTTAGCCGAACCTAGCACAACCTAAACCATCGGCCACTACCTAACTACCCTAACTATACCCGGCCAGCCATCTCTTTTCCCCTTAGACTCCCATTCGGCCTTCCCTTAAACTCCCCTTAGGTTCATATTCCCTAACACTCTATACTCTCCATTCGTGACACTACACACTTACTTGGCCCAGCCCTTTGATCGCCCACATCAAGGCGACACCCATTTGCAGCCGGCCACCTTCGAGGCGCCTATCCCGCGCCCCACTTGCAGCCGGCCAACACCCTTTGTCACCCACCCTCGCGGAGCTCCCGTTTGCAGCCCAAGGCGAAGGCCAAGCCCACGCTCAAGCAAGGCCTCTACGGACCAGCTACTCGTAAGTGCCTAAACTCGGTCTTTAGTTGTATACTTGCTTGAGATTCAATTTGATACAGGGTTGTAATAACGGAGCATAGTCTCCTCCCGCTTGTAATAACGTGGCTTGGCACACCCACACACGTGCACTCTCTTAGTCGTGCACGATTTTGAACACACATGGGCCTAATCAGCCCCTAATACATAAGTATATATATTTTCATTTTCGAAGGGTTTTGCTTAAGTTGGGTGCGTTGTCTTTCAATTCAAGCACTCACACACATTGAGCTTTCGCTCTTATTTGAAAGACCCAAGTAAGGGCCGACCTATACTATTTGGGTTTCATTTCATGTCGTGTGAGTAAGTCTTTCAATTCAAGCACTCTCACACACATTGAGCTTTCGCTCTTATTTGAAAGACCCAAGTAAGGGCCGACCTATACTATTTGGGTTATTTCATGTCGTGTGTGTAAGTCTTTCAATTCAAGCACTCTCACACACATTGAGCCTTCGCTCTTATTCCCAAGACCTTAGTAAAGGCCTTATTGCAGTTATATTTGGGTTTCATTTATGTCGTGTGTGTAGTACTTCAATTCAAGCACTCTCACACACATTGAGCCTTCGCTCTTACTCCCAAGACCTTAGTCAAGGCCATACTGCAATTTATATTTGGGTTTAATTTCATGTCGTGTGTGTAAGTCTTTCAATTCCAGCACGCACCCACATTGAGCCTTCGCTCTTATTTGCAAGACCCGAGTAAGGGCTCATATACATAATCTATATACATATCTCCCTTCGGTTATTTCCCTTCGGTTATTTCCCTTCAGTATTGTCTTTACATTTCAGGTTTTCCCTTTGGAGTAGCGTGAGTTTGCATTGCATCTACGCCATACCACGAGGTAGGACGCATATTGCATCAAAGCAAGCCCCGCTCGAATTCGCCCACGTAGTGGAGTGTTCATAACACACAAACTAGGTGGCCCAAAAAGGGATAAAAGAAAAAGACTTAGGCACGTGCAAATCCACGTGATCTAAAACATGCAATCGCATTTTAAAAACCCAAAATAGACACCTCGAACCGCTTCGTAGACTTTCTCTCCAAAAACTCGATTTTTGCAAAGCGTACAGACTGACCCTTGCGCATCGGTGCAAGAAGGTCTGCGACGACAAGAGCTTACTTGCTCACAGTCGCCACGTTTAGAAGTCAGTGTTAAAAATATCTTCGCTAGCTTAGGTAAGCTAGCTGGCACGCCCTGTTTGCATACATAGGCCTTAGACACACGAGAGGATCCGCTCCGAGCCCTGAAAAAGGCAAAGAGGCGGGGATTTTCGCGCGTCTACAGGTCTCTGTAAACACCCCGAAATCCCACGAATTTCTCAAAATAAAACCTGGTTTTGTAAAAACAGCCCCAAAGGGCTATTTTGTGTCTGGAAACCCAGGAGCCTTCCAGGCAACCCTATACAGATGTTTTAAACTTTTATATGTTTTAAATATGTATAATATATTTTAAAAAACTGTTAAAATATGTTTTGAAACCCCACAAAAGCAAGCTTGGCCTGATCAAAGCAAGACCAGAAGAGCTAAAGAGAGCCCGGAACCAGAAAACAAGTCGAGCCCGGTACAACAACTCTCATATTGAATCCAACCCCAGGATCTCGACATCACTTGAAATCATCTCTGGAAGGTGAAAACAGAAGCGGACGACCATGTTGGCGAAGACCCAACGCAGACGGAGTACTAATGCTGTCAGACCCCGTACAAACTGTTCGTTTCGAACACAGCCTGAAAGAGTCAGAATTCAGTTTGGATTGGATCTGGACCATATATATCCAGATCCCAATCCAACCTATGTGTGGATTTGGATTTGGATTTGGATTCGGATCTAGAGATCCAATCCAATATCCACATCCATGGCCCACATCACCCTCTCATAAATGGAGGTGGGGCCCACTTGAAATTCAAGTGGGATTATGGGCATGAGAGAGAGTGGGGGAGGATAAGATTTGAGGGTTAATTGTAATTAAGCTTGACTTGTGTGTCAAGTTTGGGGTTAATCATGCGGGTTAGCCTAATTAGCATGGGTTTAAGCTTGTATTAGCCAAAACCTAACCTAGGGCTGCACCAACATGATGCAACAAGGTTTATGGGTTATGCAAAGGGAGCTTCCTAACCCAATCCTAAGTAAAACCCCCTAATCCTAGCCTTTTACCCTAATCCCGGCCTAAACCTAGCCTAATCACCTAACCCACTTCCCTAATCTCGGCCTAATCCCAACCTAATCACCTAACCCACTTCCCTAATCCTTTCCTAAACCTAGCTTAATTTCCTTAAACCTAACCTAATCCTAGCCTAATCACCTAACCTACCTCACTAAACCTCACCCCAAAACCAATCCACCTAGCTAAGCCCTAAACCCCTAAACCACCCCACCTAAACCTAGCACACCATATACCTAAAACCCCTTTTATCAAAATATCTGGCCCCTCCTCAAAACCAGCCCACCTTATCACCACACCACCACCACCTAAACCACCTTACCACCCTCCAAATACCAGCCCCAACCGCCATTTCCAAACCTATATAAACCCCCCCTAGTGGGCGGGTTTTCCATCTTTTTCCACCTTGGGCCAGTCGACCTTGGCCAATCACCTCCCAGCCGAACCTTCCACCTTGCTCCACCTGTACCACCACACCCCCGGCCAGCTCCACCTCGCACCACCACTGCCTCCCAGCCTGCTCCACTCCATGTCGCCACCACCTCCCGGCCGAACCCCATCTTCCTTCATCAACCGGTTGCCCTTCTTCCATCCACCGACCTTCGTCATCCATTCGGTTAGTACCTTACACTTAGCTCCACCTCCTCTTCACTCCCCCTCCACTCTCAACCACCCATACCACCACTACATCACTCCATCACAGCCACCTGCCACCTTTGCCCATTCGGCCAGACCTAAACTATTCACATCACCCGATCCCATACTTCCCCCTAGTGATACCCGACCACCCTACCTTACTCCCTAGGACCTGCCCCTTCCAACTCTTAGTCGTCCACTAACCCCACCTTCCACAACACCCTAGTTAGCTCCCTTCCCATCCATAACATCCCCACTACCCCAGCCCGCCACCACTAAAATTCCCCTAGTCGGCCACCCCAGCTGACTGCACCAAACCCATTCGGCAGCCACCCCATTTCCCTTAGGCATTCCCTTTAGGCTCCCCTTTTGCGCCACCTTCCCTAATCACCTTAGCCCAAAGCACCACGGCAGCACACTCCTAGTAGCCGGCCAGCTTCAAGGCTCCACTCCCGTGCACCCAAGTCACCCGGCCAGCACCTCCCCTTGCCGTACCATTTCGAGGAGCTCCCTCTTGCAGCCCAAGGCGAAGCCAAGCCTACGCTCAAGCAAGTCACCTCCGGACCAGCTATAAGTAAGTGCCTAACTCGGTCCTTAGTTGTAGAATTGCTTAAATTAAATTAAATTTGATACGGGGTTGTAATAACGGAGCATAGTCTCCCCCCGCTTGTAATAATATGGCTTGGCACACCCACACACACGTGCACTTGAGCCTACCTCGCTCTTAGTTGTGCACGATTTTGAACACACACGGGCCTAATCAGTCCCTTTAGATATAAGTTATGTATATACTTTAAGTTGCATAGGGTTTTGCTTGAGTTGGGTGTGTTGTCTTTAAATTCTTGCACTCACACACATTGAGCTTCCGCTTGTAAACACCCCGAAATCCCACGAATTTCTCAAATCCATCTGGTTTTGTAAAAGCAGCCCCAAAGGGCCATTTTGAGTCTGGAAACTCAGTTGCCTTCCAAGCACCCCTGTATATATGTTTTAAACTTTATCTTTCAAAAATATACGATATGGTTTTTAAAAACCTTTTTAAACATGTTTTTGAAACCCCAAAGCAGCTTGGCCTAATCCAGACAGGACCAGAAGAGCTAAGGAGAGCCTAGAACCGGAGCACATGTCGAGCCCGGCACAGCAACTCTCGTATCAAATCCACACCCCCAGGATCTCGAACGTCCAAGACCCTGTTATCATCGAAACATTGTTTGAGGTCTTCTCCGAAAGGCGAAAACAGAGGCGGACGATCATGTTGGCGAAGACCCAATGCAGACGGAGCACTGATGCTGTCAGGCCCCGCACAAACCATTCATTTCGAACACAGCTCGAAGGAGTCAGAGTTCAGTTTGGATCAGATCTGGACCATATATATCCAGATCCTAATCCAAACCCATTGTATGGACTTGGATTTGGATTCAAAAATCCAATCCAATATCCATATCCATGGCCCACATCACCTTCTCATAAATGGAGGTGGGGCCCACTTGAATTTCACGTGGGATTATGGGCATGAGAGAGAGTGGGGGTGGATAAGATCAAGTGTGTGTTGTAATTAAGCTTGACTTGTGTGTCAAGTTTGGGGTTAATCATGTGGGTTAGCCTAATTAAGTGGGTTTAAGCTTGTAATTAGCCAAAACCTAACCTAGAGCTGCACCAACATGATGTGGTTAAGGTCTATGGGCCATGCAAAGGGAGCTCCTTCACCTAAACCTAACCAAAAACACCTAATCCTAGCCTTCTACCCTAATCCCACCCTAATCTGAGCCTAATTACCTAACCCACTTCCCTAATCCTGGCCTAATCCCAACCTAATCACCTAACCCACTTCCCTAATCCTTCCCTAAACCTAGGTTAATTTCCCTAAACCTAGCCTAATCCTAGCCTAATCACCTAACCTACCTCACTAAACCTCACCCTAGAACCAACCCACCTAGCTAAACCCTAAACCTCTAAACCACCCCTAGCCCACAACCTACCCAAACCACTTGTATTTAAAATATCTGGCCCTACCCTTTCCAGCCCACCTTATCACCACACCACCCTACCTAAACCACCTAACCACTACCTCAAAACCAGCCCTAACCGACCTAGCCCAGCCCTATATAAACCCCCCCCCTTGGGGGCGGGTTTTCCCATCTAGAGGCTCCAACCTCCAATCCCGGGTCCTCCCCTTTCTAGCTCAGCCGAATCCCCTCCTACTCCACCTGCTCCACGTAAAGCCACCGCATCTGCCACCACCTCCCAACCGAGCATCACCACCACCATCACCCGGCCGAGCTCCATCCTGCGCATCCCTTCCATCCGCCACCACCCCTTTACTCGGTTAGTACCCTACACTCCACCTTACTCCTTCTTCACTCCCTCTCCACTCTCAGCCACCTATCCCCCTACCATATCACCCTAACACCAGCCATTCCACTTGCTGCCACCACTCCCCCTCGGCCAGGCCCATAATCACCCTAACTACCCGCCACCACCTAGACACCTTAGCTCCATTCGGCCACCCTATCCGACTACCTAAAACCTGCCCATGTCACCCCAATACACCTACTACACCCACTACCAGCTGGTCCCATCTCCTAGCTAGTTCCCCTCTCTTACACCACTCCTAGCCACTCTAGCAACCCGCCACCACCAAGTCCTCCTAGTCGGCCACTCCAACCGACTATCATTTCATTCAGCCACCCTAGCAACCTGCCAACCTTAGGTGCCCCCATTAGATCTTCCCTTGAGCTTCCCTTAGTGCCATACTCCCTTAGTGACCCTACTTAGGCCCTCTAGCCCAACACGCCAAGAACAACCCTTTCCTAGCAGCCAGCCACCTTCAAGGTGCCTCTTCCGCGCACCAAGGACACTCGGCCAGCAACCCCTTGCCGTTCTACTCCGCGGAGCTCCCTTTTGCAGCCCAAGGCGAAGGCCAAGCCCACACTCAAGCAACGCATCTTCGGACCAGCTATTAGTAAGTGCCTAACTCGGTCTTTAGTTGTATACTTGCTTGAGATTCAATTCGAAACGGGGTTGTAATAACAGAGCATAGTCTCCCCTCGCTTGTAATAACGTGGCTTGGCACACCCACACACGTGCACTCTCTTAGTTGTGCATGATTTTGAACACACACTGGCCTAATCAGCCCCTAATACATAAATATATACATATACTTTAATTTTCTAGGGTTTTGCTTAAGTTGGGTGTGTTGTCTTTCAATTCAAGCACTCACACACATTGAGCCTTCGCTCTTATTTGAAAGACCCAAGTAAGGGCCGACCTATACTATTTGGGTTTTCATTTCATGTCATGTGTGTAAGTCTCTCAATTCAAGCACTCACACACATTGAGCTTTCGCTCTTATTTCGAAGACCCAAGTAAGGGCCGACCTATACTATTTGGGTTTAATTTCATGTCGTGTGTGTAAGTCTTTCAATTCAAGCACGCACCCACATTGAGCCTTCGCTCTTATTTGAAAGACCCAAGTAAGGGCCGTGTTATACTATTTGGGTTTTCATTTTACGTCGTGTGTGTAAGTCTTTCAATTCAAGCACTCACACACATTGAGCCTTCGCTCTTATTTGAAAGACCCAAGTAAGGGCCGTGTTATACTATTTGGGTTTAATTTCATGTTGTGTGCGTAGTATTTCAATTCAAGCACTCACACACATTGAGCTTTCGCTCTTATTCCCAAGACCTTAGTCAAGGCCATACTGCAAGTTATATTTGGGTTTAATTTCATGTCGTGTGTGTAAGTCTTTCAATTCAAGCACGCACCCACATTGAGCCTTCACTCTTATTTGCTAGACCCGAGTAAGGGCCCATATACATACTCTATATACATATCTCCCTTCGGCATTTATATTACAAGTCATTTCCCTTCGGTTATTTCCCTTCGGCATTGTCTTTACATTCGGGTTTTCCCTTTGGAGTAGCGTGAGTTTGCATTGCATCTACGCCACACCACGAGGTAGGATGCATATTGCATCAAAGCAAGCCCCGCTCAAATTCGCCCATGTAGTGGAGTGTTCATAACACACAAACTAGGTGGCCCATAAAGGGATAAAAGGAAAGACTTAGGCACGTGCAAATCCATGTGATCTAAAATCTGCAATCGCATCTAAAAGACCCGAATTAAACACCTCGAACCGCTTCGTAGGCTTTCTATCCCAAAAACTCGATTTTTGCAAAGTGTACAGACTGACCCTTGCGCATCCGTGCAAGAAGGTCTGCGACGACAAGAGCTCACTTGCTCACAGTCGCCACGATTAGAAGTCAGTTTAATATCTTCGCTAGCTTAGGTAAGCTAGCTGGCATGCCCTGTTTATATAAATAGGCCTTAGACGCACGAGAGGATCCACTCCAAGTCTACAGAGATTGGCACACCCGGTGGGACGTGAGCCTTTCAAAAATCGAATTTTTTAAGTTAGAAATTTCTGAAAATTTTGTTAAAAAGGTGTTGTTTTTAACTTGTTTTCTTTGCTTGTACTTAGGACATTTTAAAAAAGCTTGAAAAGCATGTCAAAATCCAATCCAAGTGAAGTGTCGAGCCAAGGCTCATGCGCATCAAGTTCTCACTCTTGGAGGATTTTCAAAAACAAAATAAAACTAGATGAGATCGAGGACCTGAGAAGGGAGTTTGAGGCCAAAATCGATGCTCTCAGCCAAGAGGATGAAGTAGGCGATTCGTGTTCATCAAATGGTGAACCAAGGCCTAAGAAAAAATCTGAAAAACCTCGCAAGCACAAAGAGCCCTCCGTAATAGAAGGCAACCAATACCACGAGTCCTTCACACAAAAGGACCGTAAAGCCCTACAGCAGTTGCTGAAAGCGCAGAATAAAGAGAAAAGAAGCTACGCCCTGTCTGATTTCCTTCCTATGGATTACGAAATAGACAGTGACGATGAAATACCGAACTTCCATCGGTATGATGGCATGGGAGACCCTAGGTCTCACTTGCAGCTTTTCTCGCGTCAAGCCCATAAGAAGAAAAAGGACTCGATGAAATGGGTGTATTGGTTCCCTTTATCCCTTAAAGGCACAGCTGCCAAATGGCTGGCTTCCTACGACTTAAGTCAGTTCGCTACTTTTGAAGAGTTAGCGAACTACTTCATGCAAAGATTTGCACACAACGTAGAAGTCACGCCAACCCTGAATACCTTAAGGGATACAAAGCAAGGCATGAACGAAGACGTACATGCCTTCATTATAAGATGGAGGTCGCTTTTGGGCCAAGTGCGAGAGCCCATATCCGAAGGATGCGCAATCATGCTCATCCTAGATAACTTTAAAAGCGAGCTAAAAACCCTTCTCTCGCTCCATGAGATCTCAACTTTCCATAAGTTGATCAAAAAAGCCTCCCTTTTCGAAACCAACTTGCGAAAAGGGACGTACGATCACTTGTGGAAAGGAAGTGCTGTTTGCAAAACCCGCTTGGAAAAGCCCATCACATACGGGCTACCCACGATGGACAAAGGGGCAAAGCCCCATAAAATCGCCAATGTCCGGGTGGATCCAGGCGTGGCAGGCACTTCCAAAAATTTTGAAAAATTAGAAAATAAGAGGGAGCGAAACTTTCAAAAATCGGTTGAAAAACGGGAGTACACTCCGCTGGGGCAACCTGTGTCGGAGGTCCTAGACCTCCTACTTGCCCAGGGTATGATAGAACTCCCTGAAATCCCCGAAGGAGTCACTTCCAAAGGGGGGTATTTAAACCGATTTTGTAAGTATCATCGGCTCAAAGGCCATGATACCAAACGCTGCTTCTCCCTTTTAAATAAAATTGAGAACTTGATAGCAGAAGGCCGGCTCTAGGTCACTGCGGAACCTGAGCCACCTCAAGCTATCTTCAAAGAACCCTTTCCCAAACACGCCAGTGGCAGTAGGAAAGGAAAGGAGGTATGTACCCTCACCATTTCTAAGGAACTAGCGCAAAAACCAGAGCCTGGTCGATCCACTTGTGCACCCACTCTTGTATTATACAAGAAGCCCGCCCAAGTCGTCATTCGGGGACCACCAAAAGTGGAATCCCCGTCAAAACCAGTTTTAAAAATTCAAGGTTCTCCTCAGCTCATCCTTAGAGCCAAATTTAGCGCGAACCCTATGCTGGTCGTGAGGGAAGTCACTAGATCCGAGAGGATCTATCAACCCCCTCACCTTCAAGGTGCTCAAAAGGTGGTCAGTGTGCCTGGCCCCTCAAAAGCATGTATCCCTAGTGTTCTGCCAAAAGCAGATAAGGACAAAGTCATCCTAAATCCTTATGACTTCGAAAACCACCTTTCAAAGATTCCTATTCACATGTCTATCTTAGAGCTTATACAAACCTCGCCTAGGCATAGACTTGTATTAGAGAAAATTCTAGAAAGGGCCAAGGTTGATTCAAACATAAGTCCGGAATCCTTGTCTGCCAAGTGGCTTTATTAGGAGCAAAATCACCCATCACTTTCTCGGAAGATGATGTAGATAGACCCTATGAATCCCACAACCAGGCCCTGCATATCGAGGTGGTTCTGAATAACCACTCTTTGGACAGGTGCCTAGTCGATGGTGGAGGAGGGCTCAACATCCTTCCACTTCATGTGGCGTATAAAATCGGAGTCACCTTCACTTCAGTGAACCCAAGCCCCATCGTTATCACTGGATATGATGGGAATGTGTCTAGACCTTTAGGATCCATCGAACTCCCAATGGAAATGGGAGGGATCGAACACACGGGGGTGTTCCATGTCTTGGACATCCACCCCCATTATAACCTGTTGCTGGGAAGGCCCTGGATACACAGTTTGTGCGCTGTGCCATCCACCTTCCACAGGTGTGTAAAGATCCCTTTTAGGGACTAGGTCGTAGTGATCCTATGTGAGAGTCACCCACAGCTTCAAGGGATCATAAACTCCCCTTGTCTATCGAGCTCCCAGGCCCATGAGGCTAACCTGGGGCAAATTATGGTCGAGCCACCTCGGCTCGTGTTGAACAACCCTAGGAAGGTTGTATGTGTGAAGGGGCCGCCCAAAGCAGACCCCCTCCCGATCTTAACCCTTCTAGAACGATCCAAGCGTTCCCTATTTCCAAAAACCCTGGACAAGAGGCCATATGAGCACAATATGGACGATAGCATGTTCCAGGAGCACGACTTGTATCAAACTTTTTCAAGAAACAAAAAGTTGTGGAATATGTTGTTGAACATGGGCTACACGCCCTACAAGAGTCTAGGGGCACAGAACCAGGGTCTCCTAGAGCCCATCCTTCCTAGGGCATCTCCAAGCCAATATGGGATCGGCTATACTCCCCGACTTCCACGACATGTGCACGATTTTGAACACACACGGGCCTAATCAGCCCCTAATACATAAATATATACATATACTTTAATTTTCTAGGGTTTTGCTTAAGTTGGGTGTGTTGTCTTTCAATTCAAGCACTCACACACATTGAGCTTTCGCTCTTATTTGAAAGACACAAGTAAGGGCCGACCTATACTATTTGGGTTTTCATTTCATGTCGTGTGTGTAAGTCTTTCAATTCAAGCACTCACACACATTGAGCTTTCTCTCTTATTTGGAAGACCCAAGTAAGGGCCGACCTATACTATTTGGGTTTAATTTCATGTCGTGTGTGTAAGTCTTTCAATTCAAGCATGCACCCACATTGAGCATTCGCTCTTATTTGAAAGACCCAAGTAAGGGCCGTGTTATACTATTTGGGTTTTCATTTTATGTCGTGTGTGTAAGTCTTTCAATTCAAGCACTCACACACATTGAGCCTTCGCTCTTATTTGAAAGACCCAAGTAAGGGCCGTGTTATACTATTTGGGTTTAATTTCATGTTGTGTGCATAGTATTTCAATTAAAGCACTCACACACATTGAGCTTTCGCTCTTATTCCCAAGACCTTAGTCAAGGCCATACTGCAAGTTATATTTGGGTTTAATTTCATGTCGTGTGTGTAAGTCTTTCAATTCAAGCACGCACCCACATTGAGCCTTCGCTCTTATTTGCAAGACCCGAGTAAGGGCCCATATACATACTCTATATACATATCTCCCTTCGGCATTTACATTACAAGTCATTTCCCTTCGGTTATTTCCCTTCGGCATTGTCTTTACATTCAGGTTTTCCCTTTGGAGTAGCGTGAGTTTGCATTGCATCTACGCCACACCACGAGGTAGGATGCATATTGCATCAAAGCAAGCCCCGCTCAAATTCGCCCATGTAGTGGAGTGTTCATAACACACAAACTAGGTGGCCCATAAAGGGATAAAAGGAAAGACTTAGGCACGTGCAAATCCACGTGATCTAAAATCTGCAATCGCATCTAAAAGACCCGAATTAAACACCTCGAACCGCTTCATAGGCTTTCTATCCCAAAAGCTCGATTTTTGCAAAGCGTACAGACTGACCCTTGAGCATCGGTGCAAGAAGGTCTGCGACAACAAGAGCTCACTTGCTCACAGTTGCCATGATTAGAAGGCAGTTTAATATCTTCGCTAGCTTAGGTAAGCTAGCTGGCACGTCCTGTTTATATAAATAGGCCTTAGACGCACGAGAGGATCCACTCCAAGCCCAGAAAAGGCGAAGAGGCGTGGGGATTTTCGCGCGTCTACACCGCTCTTATTTGCAAGACCCAAGTAAGGGCCGTGTTATACTATTCTTGGGTTTAATTTCATGTTGTGTGCGTAGTACTTCCATTCAAGCACTCACACACATTGAGCTTTCGCTCTTATTCCCAAGACCTTAGTTAAGGCCATATTGCAATTTATATTTGGGTTTCATTTGAAGTCGTGTGTGTTGTCTTTACATTTTCACACGCACCCACATTGAGCCTTCGCTCTTATTTGCAAGACCCAAGTAAGGGCTCATATATACTATATACGTATTTCCCTTTTGGCTATGTCCTTTTAATTTGGGTTTTAAGGTTCTGCAGTGTGCGTAGTCTTTCAATATATACACGGCACACACTTGCACAATTGAGCCTTTCCGCTCTTAAGATATAGCCATATTTCCCTTTTGCAATTTCCCTTCAGCAATTTCACTTCGGCAATTTCCATTACAAGTCATTTCCCTTCGGCATTGTCTTTTAAATTCGAGTTTTCCCTTTGGAGTAGCGTGAGTTTGCATTGCATATACGCCATACCATGAGTTAGGATGCATATTGCATCAAAGCAAACCCCATACTCCCGCTCAAAATCGCCACATCTTAGTGGAGTGTTCATAACACACACCTAGGTGGCCCCAAAGAGGGATAAAAAGAAAGACTTAGGCACGTGCAAATCCACGTGATCTAAAATCTGAAATCATACCAAAAAGACCCGAATCAAACACCTCGAACTGCTTTCATAAGTTCTTACACTCCAAAACTCGATTTTAAAAGCGTACAGATTGACCCTTGCACATCGGTGCAAGAAGGTCTGCTATGACAAGAGCTTGCTTGCTCATAGTCGCCATGTTAGAAGTCAGGTTTTAGAATATATCTTCGCTAGCTTAAGTAAGCTAGCTGGCACGCCCTGTTTGTTTAAATAGGACTTAGACACACGAAAAGGTTCGCTTCAGGCCTAAGAACCAGGAAGCGGAAATTTTCTGCATCTACAGAAGTTTGGCACGCCCGGTGGGACGTGAGTCTCTTAAAGTCGAGTCACTCTAGGAAACTTGCGAAAAGATTTTCAAAGAGGTGTTGTTTTAACTCTTTTTTCTTTACTTGTACTTAGGAATTTTGAAAAAGGCTTGAAAGCATGTCAAAATCCAACCCAAGTGAAGTGTCGAGCCAAGGCTCATGCGCATCAAGTTCTCACTCTAGGAAGATTTTAAAAAACAAGATCAAACTAGACGAGATAGAGGACTTGAGAAGGGAATTCGAGGCCAAAATCGATGCTCTCGGCCAAGAGGCTGAAGTAGGCGATTCATGTTCATCGAATGGTGAACAAAAGGCCAAAAGAAAATCTGAAAAACCTCGCAAGCACAAAGAGGCCTCCATAATGGAAGGCAACCAATACCACGAGTCCTTCACACAAAAGGACCGTAAAGCCCTACAACAGCTGCTGAAAGGGCAAAATAAAGAGAAAATGAGTTACGCCCTGTCTGATTTCCTTCCTATGGATTACAAACAGATAGTGACGATGAAATACCGAAATTCCATCGGTATGATGGCATGGGAGACCCTAGGTCTCACTTGCAACTTTTCTCGCGTCGAGCCCATAAGAAGAAAAAGGACTCGATGAAATGGGTGTATTGGTTCCCTTTATCCCTTAAAGGCACAGCTGCTAAATGGCTGGCTTCCTACGATTTAAGCCAGTTCGCTACTTTTGAAGAGTTAGCGAACTGCTTCATGCAAAGATTTGCACACAACGTAGAAGTCACGCCAACTTTAAACACTTTAAGGGATACAAAGCAAGACATGAACGAAGACGTACATGCCTTCATTATACGATGGAGGTCACTTTTGGGCCAAGTGCGAGAGCCCATATCCGAAGGATGCGCAGTCATGCTCATCCTGGATAACTTTAAAAGCGAGTTAAAGACCCTTCTCTCGCTCCATGAGATCTTAACTTTCCATAAGTTGATCAAAAAAGCATCCCTTTTTGAAACAAACTTGAAAAAGGGGATATACGATCACTTATGGAAAGGAAGTGCCATTTCTAAAACCCGCTTGGAAAAGCCCATCACTTATGGGCTACCCACGATGGACAAAGGGGCAAAGCCCCATAAAATCACCAATGTCCGGGTGGATCTAGGCGTGGTGGGCACTTCCAAAATTTTTGAAAAGCTAGAAAATAAAAGAGAGAGGAATTTTCAAAAGCCGATTGAAAAACGGGAGTACACACCGCTGGGGCAACCTGTGTCGGAGGTCCTAGACCTCCTGCTTGCCCAAGGCATGATAAAACTTCCCAAAATCCCCGAAGGAGTCACTTCCAAAGGGGGGTATTTAAATCGATTTTGCAAGTATCATCGGCTCAAAGGTCATGATACCAAATGCTGTTTCTCCCTTTTGAATAAAATCGAGAACTTGATAGCGAAGAACCCTTTCCCAAGCACGCCAGTAGCAGTGGGAAAGGAAAGGAGGTATGTACCCTCACCTTTTCAAAGGAACTAGTGCAAGAATCTGAGTCTGGTCGACCCACTTGTGCGCCCACTCTTGTACTATACAAGAAGCCCGCCCAAGTCGTCACCCGGGGACCACCAAGAGATGAATCCCCGGCTAAACCAGTTTTAAAACTTCAAGGTGCTCCTCAACTCATACTTAGAGCCAATTCTAGTGCGAACCCTAGGCTGGTCGTGGGAGAAGTGACTAGATCCAAGAGGATCTATCAACCCCCATACCTACAAAGTGCTAAAAAGGTGGTCAGTGTGCCTGGCCCCTCAAAAGCATGTATTCCTAGAGTTCTTCCAAAAGCAGACAAGGGGAAAGTCATCCTAAATTCTTATGATTTCAAAAACCACCTTTCAAAGATTCCAATCCACATGTCTATCCTAGAGCTTATACAAACTTCCCCTAGGCATAGGCTCGTGCTAGAGAAAATTCTAGAAAGAGCCAAGGTTGATTCGAACATAAGTCTGGAATCCCTGTCTAATCAAGTGGCCTTAATAGGAGCAAAATCGCCCATCACTTTCTTGGAAGATGATGTAGATAGGCCCTACGAGTCCCACAACTAGGCCCGGCATATTGAGGTGGTTCTGAATAACCACTCTCTGGACAGGTGCCTAGTCGATGGGGGAGGAGGGCTCAACATCCTTCCACTTCATGTGACGTACCAAATCGGAGTCACCTTGACTTTTGTGAACCCAAGCCCCATCGTTATCACTGGATACGATGGGAATGCGTCTAGGCCATTAGGATCGATCGAACTCTCGATGGAAACGGGAGGGATCACACACACGGGGGTGTTCCATGTCTTAGACATCCACCCCCATTATAACCTGTTGCTGGGAAGGCCCTGGATACACAGCTTGTGCGCTGTGCCATCCACCTTCCACAGGTGTGTCAAGATCTCTTTCAGGGACCAGGTCGTGGTAACCCTAGGTGAGAGTCACCCACAGCTTCAGGGGATCATAAACTCCCCTTGTTTGTCGAGCTCCCAGGCCCATGAGGCTAACCTGGGGCAGACCATGGTCGAGCCACCAAGGCTCGTGTTAAACAACCCTAGGAAGGTTATATATGTGAAGGGGTCGCCCAAAGTAGGCCCCCTCCCGATCTTAACCCTTCTAGGAAGACCCAAGCATCCCCTATTTCCAAAGCCCCTGGACAAGAAGCCATACGAGCACAATATGGACGACAGCAAGTTCCAGGACCACGATCTTTATCAAAAAATAAGAAATCGTGGAACATGTTGTTGAATATGGGTTACACGCCCTACAAAAGTCTAGGGGCACAAAACCAGGGTCTCCTAGAGCCCATCCTTCCTAGGGCCAATCCAAGCCGATACGGGATCGGCTACACTCCCAAAATACCGCCAGAGCCAACCCCTGTGACCACCTGGGTCAAGGGTGCCCTGGAGCCTACCCTAGAAGAGACCTACGATTTAGACCTCCTATTCCGAGTCTAACCCGTAGTGTTTTCCCTTTGTAGGTATGATGGAAGATCCCTTTCATAAAAACACAAAAATATTTGGAAAACTTAAAATCAAAAAAATCGAAAAAGAGGAAAAACCAAAAACAATGGAAAAACAAAAACTCAAAAATAGAGTGCTTTGTATAGTTCCTAAGGTTCTTCTTTTACAAAAAACCAAAAAAATCGAAAATCTCGAAAATACCAAAAAGATTTTGTATATAGTTGCTCCTAGTAAGACTTTGGCAAAAGAAAAGGATTTCGAAAGAAACGTCATCTGCATAGCCAGACCAAAAATTTCGAAATCAATTGAAAATTTGAGTACAAAACCAGGTCTTTTGAAAACTCACGCATCAAATTCCCTCAGGTTTATAACCCACGAGAATGATCGAAGCCCAGAAGTGGATCCCCTTGAGGAAGATCCCACTTCTGATCTCCCAGAATTTCATAAAATTCTCGATTTTGAAAGACCTTCCAATTCAGTAGGAGGAGATTTCATAGAGGTGAACCTAGGGGATGATTCCAATCCCAAAACCATCAAAATCGGAGCATGCTTGCATGAACATGAAAGATCAGCATTCATTGCATTTCTATGAACCTATTTAGATGTGTTTGCATGGACGTATGAAGACATGTCGGGCATAGACCCCCCCAGCATTGTCGAACATCGTCTTCCCTTAGATGCGGATGTAAAACCCATAAAGCAAAAGCTTAGCAAAATACACTCGAATGTACACACGCAAGTCAAAGAGGGTTTAGAAGATCTGTTAAAAGCCGGATTACCCATTGCGTATTCTGATTGGTTGTCAAACATCGTTATAGTTCAAAAAACCAATGGGAAAATTTGAATATGCATCGATTTCAGAAACCTGAATAAAGCCACTCCAAAGGATAACTATCCTTTACCAAACATAGATTTGATAGTCGATAGTACTGCAAATCATGAAATGTTTTCGTTTATGGATGGCTATTCAGGCTATAATCAAATCAAACTAAGTCCACAAGATCAGGGTAAGACCGCCTTCACAACCCCATGGGGCACGTACTGCTATACAGTCAAGCCCTTTGGTTTAAAAAATGTCGGCGCAACATACCAGAGAGCCATGACCACAATCTTCCATGATCAAATTCATGAGCTCGTAGAAGTGTATGTAGATGATCTCTTGGCGAAATCCAAAACCCGATGCACTCATATCGAATGTTTGCAAAAGATTTTCGAAAGGCTTAGGCTTTACAAAGTAAAGCTAAACCCTCAAAAATGTGTATTCAGGGTAGAATCTGGGAAGCTTCTAGGCTTTATGGTGAGCCAAAGGTGTATAGAAGTCGACCCCTCTAAGTGTCGAGCCATCATAGACATGGCTCCACCCTCCAATCTCACCCAAATTCGTAGCCTCCAGGGTCGATTACAGTCCATTCACCGATTCATATCAAATCTGGCGACTAGATGCGAACCCTTCAACAAGCTGTTGAGGAAGGGCACGAAATTCTTATGGGATGACGAATGCCAGAAGTCCTTTGAGAGACTAAAGGCATATCTGGTTAATCCCTATGTTTTGAATCCTCCGAAGCAAGGAAAACCGCTTTTACTCTACATCTATGTGCATGCGAATGCTTTAGGAGCCCTATTGGCTCAATACGAGGATGACACCCATAAGGAGTATGCCATCTATTATATTTCGAAAACTCTCTTGGCTTATGAACGAAATTATCAAGCCATGGAGAAGACGTGCTTGGCCCTAGTCTAGGCCTTCCAGAAATTCAGACATTATTTCCTAGATCATGAGATCTAGATAGTGTCCAAGCTTCATCCAATCAAGCACTTGTTCGAAAAACCCATTCTCATGGGTAGATTGGGCAAATGGCAACTCCTTCTAATGGAGTATGACCTGAAATACCATCACCAGATCTCCATTAAGGGACAAGCCCTAGCAGACTACATGGCTGAGTTCCCCCTGGAGGACGCGTATCCCACACTTGATGAAATGCCTGATGAAGGCATATTGCAAAACCATTTCCAAAACCACATTTTGGCAAACTCTTTCGAAAACCAAGTGTGGAAGATGCACTTCGATGGGGCACGAAACCAAAGAGGGGTTGGTGCTGGGGTCATCCTCATCTCCCTTGAAAAGGGCGAGATTCCCATAGCAGTCCGCCTAGATTTCGAATGTTCCAACAATATAGCTGAGTATGAAGCACTCATACAAGGTTTAAGGGTTTCGAAAACTCTAGTGGCATCATGCATCGAGGTCTTTGGAGATTTGCTCCTTGTTATAAACCAGGTTTTGAAAATTTGGCAAGTACGTAATGAAAAACTGCTTCCATATCACGAGTTGGCCACTCGATTGGTTGAGTCCTTCCAATCGTGTAAACTCACACACGTAGGAAGAGAGGACAATGGCATCGCCGATGCCCTCTCCTCCTTGGGTTCAGCCCTAAAGGTCGATCCCATTTCAGGGACCCGGTCTTTAGAAATATGGCATGCACCCAACCCATCCACACACGACTTGGATATTTGCCAAAATAACCCCGATTCTATTGAAAAACCCTGGTTTTACGACATCAAATATTTTTTAGAAAGTGGGGGATTCACCGAGGATGCCACATCCAAAGATAAGGCATTCATCCATAAGATTTCGACCCGATACACCATTCTGGGTGGGGTTCTATACAAAAAGAGTTTTACCGGCATCCTGCTTAGGTGTATTGATCTAGAGGAGGCTAGGATAGTGATGCATGAGTTCCACGATGGAGAATGTGGAGGCCATGTTAATGCCAACATGATGGCAATGAAAATACTTAGAGGGGGCTATTTTTGGTCCACCTTGAAAAAGGATTGTCACGATCATGTTAGGAAGTGTCATCCATGTCAAGTGCATGGGCACGCCATTCATATCCCATCATCTGCATTGCATTCCATGGTCAGCCCCTGGCCATTCACCATGTGGGCGTTTGACATCGTAGGCCCCATATTTCCAAAAGCCTCGAATGGGCATCGATTCATTTTAGCAGCCACAGAGTATTTCTCCAAGTGGGTGGAAGCCATTTCCCTGACCAACGTGCTGGGGCAACATGTGGTGGCTTTCATTAGGAGGAATATCTTGGCTCGATTTGGGTTTCCACGAGACCTTGTGTTTGATAATGGCACCCCATTCAAGAACGAGCGGATGGTTAAGTTGTGCAACACGTATGGCATAACTCACCACTTCTCTTCGCCCTACTACCCTCAAGGCAACGGCCAAGCCGAAGCCACAAACAAGACTCTCATTAGCATAATTGAGAAGACTCTAGAGAAGGGTAGGACATGGCACGAGAAGCAGCATGAACCCTTATGGGCTTATAGGACTTCCATCCGGACTCCCACAAATGCCACACCATTCGAATTGGTCTATGGCACAAACGTCATTCTTCCCATTCATACCCAACTGCATTCATTCCATACATCCATTGCACTCGAATCCCTCTAGAGACGCTTCAGCATGCTAGAATGGCCGAACTAGATTTGCTAGATGAGAGGCGACTCCTTGCCATGGATCATGCTCGTGCATACCGGCAAAGGATAGCCCGACACTATGGCAAACACATGAGACCTTGCCACTTTGAAGTGGGGGATCTGGTCTTGAAAATCATCCACTATCGTGGCCCACATCCCCTTGGAAAGTGGCGCCCCATGTGGGATGGACCCTATGTTGTACGTGCAACCACCACGAACAACTCGTATTGGTTGATCGATGTAGAAGGTAGGAATTTAGCAGATCCTATCAATATTCAATACTTAAAGAAGTATTATGTGTAGGATTTGGATTAAATTCCAATTTTCAAAAATTTTAGGGATAGCTGCCCTGAGACATGAAAATGAGGTGCAAAGGCAAAATCGTGTGACCCTGAGTGAGAGAATTCGCACTTGTGAAAAAGTGGAGTCTTCAAAATCGTGGTTACATTTCAAAATCCTTCTTCTTACAAAGAAAGGCCTAGTTCAACATAGCAAGATACTTGCAAGTAGTAGGTGCTATTTCTAAATAGGCTGATTTGGAATGGATCGAGTGTGAGCTTGGGATAAGTCCTCCCCCCCTTCTCTTCTCCTTCCAAAAGGAAAACAAAGGCCCAAATGAAGGGAATTTCCCATCCAAATTCTCTTTCCAAAAGAAAGAAACCAGAATTCAAAAGAAAAATCGATTCTCTTATGAAAAAGAGGAATTAAAGAAAAAATACTCCCAAAGGGAGACCCTCTATGAAAAAAAGGAAAAAGAGGCCAAAAAGCTCAAAAAGAGCAGTTTTCCGCCTTCTATGCCTTAAAACCACGGGACGCTTCAGAAGGGACCGTGGTATCTCTTTCCCATCCCTGGCTTATCCCAAGCTAAAGCATGGTTCATTTTGAGGAACCCTAAAGTAAAAATAGGATTTACTTACTTGGATATCATCTTGTTTGAGAATTCGATGTTTCGAGTAAGGCGTAGGAATTTGAAATATGCCTTGTTTTCGTATAAAACCTCCACTAGATAAGCGAGTGTTAAGACTCAAACAAGGGCAAACACGAAGAGCTCGAGATCCTTAGGATTAAGACTCAAGACAGTTGTCCCTTTTGTAAATAAATTTTGTAAATAAATTTTGAAAATCGAACATTGAACAACATAGGATTTGCTCACTTGGAGCAGCAGGCCTTGTAAGTCTCTAGAGTTCGACCACATCTGGTCTCTGGGAGGTCGCCACTCTTGGCACCACACCCATGTCATGCATCTGCATTCCACACACGACACTTGCATAAACATGATCCCCTTTAGGACCAGATTCCATAACAGATCCCTTTGGCGTGATATCTCCTCCTACCAGAGTTTGTAAATTGAGATTTTGCTAAAAATTGGGATGATCCCATATTCTTCGTGGCTAGATCTAGGGAGACATTGAAAGGGCTATTTGTCATCTTTGCCCTTATCCAAATCGATTTCAACAAGGCCAAAGAGAGGCATCTGTAAACACCCCGAAATCCCACGAATTCCTCAAAACAACCCGGTTTTGTAAAAACAACCCCAAAGGGCTATTTTGAGTTTGGAAACCCAGGAGCCTTCCAAGCAACCCTGTACAGATGTTTTAAACTTTTATATGTTTTAAATATGTATAATATGTTTTAAAAAACTGTTAAAATATATTTTGAAACCCCACAAAGCAACCTGATCAAAGCAGGACCAGAAGAGCTAAAGAGAGCCCGGAACAGGAGCACAAGTCAAGCCCGGCACAGCAACTCTCGTATTGAATCCACCCCCAGGATCTCGAACGTCCAAGACCCTGTTATAATCAGACATCACTTGAAATCATCTCCGAAAGGTGAAAACAGAAGCGGACGACCATCTTGGCGAAGACCCAACGCAAACGGAGTACTGATGCTATCAGACCCCGCACAAACCATTCGTTTCGAACACAGCCTAAAAGAGTTAGAATTCAGTTTGGATTGGATTTGGACCATATATATCCAGATCCCAATCCAAACCTATGTGTGGATTTGGATTTCGATTTGGATCCAGAGATCCAATCTAATATCCACATCCATGACCCACATCACCTTCTCATAAATGGAGGTGGAGCCCACTTGAAATTCACGTGGGATTATGGGCATGAGAGAGAGTGGGGGAGGATAAGATTTGAGGGTTAATTGTAATTAAGCTTGACTTGTGTGTCAAGTTTGGGGTTAATCATGTGGGTTAGCCTAATTAGCATGTGTTTAAGCTTGTATTAGCCAAAACCTAACCTAGGGCTGCACCAACATGATGCAACAAGGTCTATGGGTTATGCAAAGGGAGCTTCCTAACTCAATCCTAAGTAAAAAAACCCTAATCCTAGCCTTTTACACTAATCCCGGCCTAAACCTAGCCTAATCACCAAACCCACTTCCCTAATCCCGGCCTAATCCCAACCTAATCACCTAACCCACTTCCCTAATCCTTCCCTAAACCTAGCTTAATTTCCTTAAACCTAACCTAATCCTAGCCTAATCACCTAACCCACCTCACTAAACCTCACCCCAAAACCAACCCACCTAGCGAAGCCCTAAACCCCTAAACCACCCCACCTAAACCTAGCACACCATATACCTAAAACCCCTTTTATCAAAATATCTGGCCCCTCCTCAAAACCAGCCCACCTTATCACCACACCACCACCACCTAAACCACCTTACCACCCTCCAAATACCAGCCCCAACCACCATTTCCAAACCTATATACACCCCCCCTAGTGGGCGGGTTTTCCATCTTTTTCCACCTTGAGCCAGCCGACCTTGGCCAATCACCTCCCAGCCGAACCTTCCACCTTGCTCCACCTGCACCACCACACCCCCGGCCAGCTCCACCTCGCGCCACCACTGCCTCCCAGCCTACTCCACTCCACGTCGCCACCACCTCCCGGCCGAACCCCATCTTCCTTCATCACCCGGCTGCCCTTCTTCCATCCACTGACCTTCGTCATCCATTCGGTTAGTACCTTACACTTAGCTCCACCTCCTCTTCACTCTCCCTCCACTCTCAACCACCCATACCACCACTACATCACTCCATCACAGCCACCCGCCACCTTTACCCATTCGGCCAGACCTAAACCATTCACATCACCCAATCCCATACTTTCCCCTAGTGATACCCGACCACCCTACCTTACTCCCTAGGACCTGCCCCTTCCAACTCTTAGTCGTCCACTAACCCCACCTTCCACAACACCCTAGTTAGCTCCCTTCCCATCCATAACATCCCCACTACCCCAGCCAGCCACCACTAAAATTCCCCTAGTCGGCCACCCCAGCCGACTGCACCAAACCCATTCGGCAGCCACCCCATTTCCCTTAGGCATTCCCTTTAGGCTCCCCTTTTGAGCCACCTTCCCTAATCACCTTAGCCCAAAGCACCATGGCAGCACACTCCTAGCAGCCGGCCAGCTTCAAGGCTCCACTCCCGCGCACCCAAGTCACCCGGCCAGCACCTCTCCTTGCCGTGCCATTTCGAGGTGCTCCCTCTTGCAGCCCAAGGCGAAGCCAAGCCTACGCTCAAGCAAGTCACCTCCGAACCAGCTATAAGTAAGTGCCTCACTCAGTCCTTAGTTGTAGACTTGCTTAAATTAAATTAAATTTGATACGGGGTTGTAATAACGGAGCATAGTCTCCCCCCGCTCGTAATAACGTGGCTTGGCACACCCACACACACGTGCACTTGAGCCTACCTCGCTCTTAGTTGTGCACGATTTTGAACACACACGGGCCTAATCAGCCCCTTTAGATATAAGTTATGTATATACTTTAAGTTGCATAGGGTTTTGCTTGAGTTGGGTGTGTTTTCTTTAAATTCTCACACTCACACACATTGAGCTTCCGCTCTTATTTGCAAGACCCAAGTAAGGGCCGTGTTATACTATTCTTGGGTTTAATTTCATGTTGTGTGCATAGTACTTCCATTCAAGCACTCACACACATTGAGCTTTCGCTCTTATTCCCAAGACCTTAGTTAAGGCCATATTGCAATTTATATTTGGGTTTCATTTGAAGTCGTGTGTGTTGTCTTTACATTTTCACACGCACCCACATTGAGCCTTCGCTCTTATTCCCTTTTGGCTATGTCTTTTAATTTGGGTTTTAAGGTTCTGCAGTGTGCGTAGTCTTTCAATATATACACGGCACACACTTGCACAATTGAGCCTTTCCGCTCTTAAGATATAGCCATATTTCCCTTTTGCAATTTCCCTTCGGCAATTTCACTTCGACAATTTCCATTACAAGTCATTTCCCTTCGGCAATTTCCCTTCGGCATTGTCTTTTAAATTCAGGTTTTCCCTTTGGAGTAGCGTGAGTTTGCATTGCATATACACCATACCACGAGTTAGGACGCATATTGCATCAAAGCAAACCCCATACTCCCTCTCAAAATCGCCACATCTTAGTGGAGTGTTCATAACACACACCTAGGTGGCCCCAAAGAGGGATAAAAAGAAAGACTTAGGCACATGCAAATCCACGTGATCTAAAATCTGAAACCATACCAAAAAGACCCGAATCAAACACCTCGAACCGCTTTCGTAAGTTCTTACACTCCAAAACTCGATTTTAAAAGCGTATAGACTGACCCTTGCGTATCGGTGCAAGAAGGTCTGTGACGACAAGAGCTTGCTTGCTCACAGTCGCCATGTTAGAAGTCAGTTTTTAGAATATATCTTCGCTAGCTTAAGTAAGCTAGCTGGCATGCCCTGTTTGTTTAAATAGGACTTAGACACACGAAAAGGTTCGCTTCAGGCCTAAGAACCAGGAAGCGGAAATTTTCTGCGTCTACAGTCTCTCGTGCCATCATATCGATGGAAATTTGGTATTTCGTCGTCACTATCTGTTTCATAGTCTAAAGGGAGAAAGTCAGAAAGGGCGTACGTTGTTTTCTCTTTGTTTTGCCTCTTCAGCAACTGCTATAGGGCTTTACGATCCTTGTGAGTGAAGGAGTCGTGGTATTGGTTGCCTTCCATCGCAGAGGTCTCCTTGTGTTTGCGAGTTTTTTCAAACTTCTTTTTGTCCTTCATTGGTTCGCCATGTGACGAACACGAATCGGCTGCTTCAGCCTCTTGGCTAAGAGCAGCGATCTTGGCCTCGCACTCCCTTCTTATCTCTTCCTCTCTTTGTTTTTGAGTTTTCGAAGATTTCCTAGAATGAGAACTTGAGGCGCATGAGGCATGGCTAGACACTTCATTGGAGTCTGAACTCGACATGACTGCGATGCTTTAAAATCCAACTATGAAATGCAAAAAGACAAAGAGTTAAAACACTTTTCTTTGAAAACAAATTTTCAAGAGATCTGTTTGTTTTGTATCGATTTTTCCTTAAGACCCACGTCCCACCAGGCGTGCCAAATCTGTAGACACAGAAAATCTTCGACTCCGGGTTCTTAGGCCTGAAGTGAACCTTTTCGCAATCTACATTCGCTTTTAGGGTGTGCCAGCGAGCTTACTCAAACAAACGAAGTAGTTTTTAAATATCTGACTTTTAAAAGGCAATTGTAGGCAAGCGGGATCTTTTCGTCACAGACCTTCTTGCACCGATGCACAAGGGTCAGTCTGTATGCTTAGAAAAACTCAATTTTGAACAAATACAACCTTTTTGAAAAGTATGAAAGTGTTTGATCAATTGGTTTTTGTCAAATTGCAGATTTTGTTCAAGGGGTCTACACGTTCCTATGTCTTTGGGTTTTAGTCAATTTTAGGCATGTAGGTGTGTGCATCAAGTGCTCGATTTTGGCAAGTGCTACATGATTTTGCTCAGGATGGTTTGATGCAAATATGCTCCCTATCTCGAGTGAGGCATATATGCAATGCAAACTCACACAACTTGAAGGGAAAACCCGAAATTTAAAGACATAACAGAAGGGAAATTGCAGAAGGGAAAATATGGCTATATCTTAGATGCGAAAAGAAAATATATAGCTTGGGCTGGGTTATTACAACCCCATATGTTACATCCGGGGGGAGACAAGCTCCGTTATTACAACCCCATACGAATTTAATTGAATTTGGAGCAATGTAAAAAGACCGAAGTTAAAACTTACAGGTGGTCTCTCGTCACTTGGATCCGTCTTCCTTGGTGCAGCTGCGGGATGAACTTGGACTTAGCTTGGGCTGGGTGTTGCCAAAGGGATAGGTTTAGGTTGGTCCTAGTTTAGATCTAGGTTAGGTTAAAAAGCTGGGAGGTGGTCGGCCAAGGGACTTGGCTGATTTTGGTTTAGGTCTATGGTGGGCTCGGTTTGAGGTATTGGGGGTTTTGGATATGGCTTGAGCCAAGGGTGGCTCGAGTGTTTAAGTTTAGTCCTTGGTTGGGCTCGGCCAGCAAGGAGGGTCAAGGGCTGGTGTCTTGTGGGTGATTTAGGCAAGATCCTAAAGGGATGTTCTAAGGGAATGCTCGGCCAAAGGGTGGTCGAGCTGGGTAGGTTTTAGGGGATTTGTTTTAGGTAACGTTCGAGTGGGATCCTAAGGTAAAGGCTCGGCCAGCACTTTGGCCGAGCTCTTGTGGTTCTTAGGGGATCCACTTTAGGTAGGATTCAAATGGGATCCTAAGGGAATCGTACGGCCAGATTGTGGCCGAGTGTAAACACCCCGAAATCCCATGAATTCCTCAAAACAACCCAGTTTTGTAAAAGCAGCCTCAAAGGGCCATTTTGAGTCTGGAAACCCAAGAGCCTTCCAAGCAACCCTGTACATATGTTTTAAACTTTATATATTTCAAAAATGTATAACATGGCTTTAAAAACCTTCTAAAACACATTTTTGAAACCCCGAAGCAGCTTGGCCTAATCAAGACAAGACCAGAAAAGCTAAAGAGAGCCCGAAACTGGAGCACAAGTCGAGCCTAGCACAGCAACTCTCGTATTGAATCCATCCCCAGGATCTCGAACGTCCAAGACCCTGTTATCATCAAAACATTATTTGAAGTCATCTCCGAAAGGCGAAAACAGAGGCGGACGATCATGTTGGCGAAGACCCAACGCAAACGGAGTACTGATGCTGTTAGAGCCCGCACAAACCGTTCGTTTCGAGCACGGCCCAAAGGAGTCAGAATTTAGTTTGTATTGGATCTGGACTATATATATCCAGATCCCAATCCAAACCCATGTGCAGACTTGGATTTGGATTTGGATTTGGATCCAGAGATCCAATCCAATATCCATATCCATGGCCCACATCACCTTCTCATAAAGTCTCTTGGCTTATGAACGAAATTATCAAGCCATGGAGAAGACGTGCTTGGCCCTAGTCTGGGCCTGCCAGAAATTCAGACACTATTTCCTAGATCATGAGATCTGGATAGTGTCCAAGCTTGATCCAATCAAGCACTTGTTCGAAAAACCCATTCTCACAGGTAGATTGGGAAAATGACAACTCCTTCTAATGGAGTATGACCTGAAATCCATCACCAGATCTCCATTAAGGGGCAAGCCCTAGCAGATTATGTGGCTGAGTTCCCCTTAGAAGTTGCATATCCCACGCTTGTTGAAATGCCTGATGAAGGCATATTACAAAACCATTTTCAAAACCATATTTTGGCAAACAATTTCGAAAACCAAGTATAGAAGATGCACTTCGATGGGGCACGAAACCAACGAGGGGCTGGTGCTGGGGTCATCCTCATCTCCCCTGAACGAATGTTCCAACAACGTAGCTGAGTATGAAGCACTCATACAAGTCTTAAGAATTTCGAAAACTCTAGGGGCATCATGCATCGAGGTCTTTGGAGATTCACTCCTTATCATAAACCAGGTTTTGAAAATTTGGCAAGTACGTAATGAAAAACTACTTCCATATCATGAGTTGGCCACTCGATTGGTCAAATCCTTCCAATCGTGTAAACTCACACACATAGGAAGAGAGGACAATGGCATCGCCGATGCCCTCTCCTCCTTGGGTTCAGCCCTAAAGGTAGATCCCATTTCAGGTTTCCGATCTTTAGAAATATGGCATGCACCCAACCCATCCACACACGATCTGGATATTTGCCAAAATAACCCAGACCCTATTGAAAAACTCTGGTTTTATGACATAAAATAGTTTTTAGAAAATGTGGGATTCGCCGAGGATGCCACATCCAAAGATAAGGCATTCATTCGTAAGATTTCGACCCGATACACCATTCTGGGTGGGGTTTTATACAAAAAGAGTTTTACCGGCATTCCGCTTAGGTGTATCGACCTAGAGGAGGCTAGGATAGTGATGCACGAGTTCCACGATGGAGAATGTGGAGGCCATGTCAATGCCAACATGATGGCAATGAAAATCCTTAGAGGGGGCTATTTTTGGTCCACCCTTAAAAAGGACTGCCACGATCATGTTAGGAAGTGTCATCCATGTCAAGTGCATGGGCACGCCATTCATATCCCATCATCTGCATTGCATTCCGTGGTCAGCCCCTGGCCATTTACCATGTGGGCGTTTGACATCGTAGGCCCGATATTTCCAAAAGCCTCGAATGGGCATCGATTTATTTTAGCAACCACGGAATATTTCTCCAAGTGGGTGGAAGCCATTTCCTTAACCAACGTGCTGGGACAACATGTGGTGGCTTTCATCTGGAGGAATATCTTGGCTCGATTTGGGGTCCCACGAGACCTTGTGTCTGATAATGGCACCCCATTCAAGAACGAGCGGATGGTTAAGTTGTGCAACACGTATGGCATAACTCACCACTTCTCGTCGCCCTACTACCCTCAAGGCAACGG
Organism: Brasenia schreberi; assembly: GCA_036023115.1. Taxonomy (NCBI): domain Eukaryota; kingdom Viridiplantae; phylum Streptophyta; class Magnoliopsida; order Nymphaeales; family Cabombaceae; genus Brasenia; species Brasenia schreberi. The sequence goes on from JAYKKT010000072.1 coordinate 21,545,034, forward strand.
CCAAGCCGAAGCCACAAACAAGACTCTCATTGGTATAATTGAGAAAACTTTAGAGAAGGGTAGGATGTGGCACGAGAAGCTGGATGAAGCCTTATGGGCTTATAGGACTTCCATCCGGACTCCCACGAATGCCACACCATTCGAATTGGTCTATGGCACAAACGCCATTCTCCCCATCCCAACTGCATTCATTCCATACATCCATTGCACTCGACCTCCCCCTAGAGTCGCTTCAGCATGCTAGGATGGCCAAACTAGATTTGCTAGATGAGAGGCGACTCCTCGCCATGGATCATGCTCGTGCATACCGGCAAAGGATAGCTCGACACTATAGCAAACACATAAGACCTCGCCACTTTGAAGTGGGGGATCTAGTTTTGAAAATCATCCACTATTGTGGCCCACACCCGCTCGGAAAGTGGCGCCCTAAGTGGGATGGACCCTATGTTGTACGAGCAACCACCACGAACAATTCGTATTGGTTGATCGATGTAGAAGGTAGGAATTTAGCAGATCCTATCAATATTCAATACTTAAAGAAGTATCATGTGTAGGATTTGGATTAAATTCCAATTTTCAAAAATTTTAGGGATAGCTGCCCTGAGACATGAAAATGAGGTGCAAAGGCAAAATCGTGTGACCCTGAGTGAGAGAATTCGCACTTGTGAAAAAGTGGAGTCTTCAAAATCGTGGTTACATTTCAAAATCCTTCTTCTTACAAAGAAAGGCCTAGTTCAACATAGCAAGATACTTGCAAGTAGTAGGTGCTATTTCTAAATAGGCTGATTTGGAATGGATCGAGTGTGAGCTTGGGATAAGTCCTCCCCCCCTTCTCTTCTCCTTCCAAAAGGAAAACAAAGGCCCAAATGAAGGGAATTTCCCATCCAAATTCTCTTTCCAAAAGAAAGAAACCAGAATTCAAAAGAAAAATCGATTCTCTTATGAAAAAGAGGGATTAAAGAAAAAATACTCCCAAAGGGAGACCCTCTATGAAAAAAAGGAAAAAGAGGCCAAAAAGCTCAAAAAGAGCAGTTTTCTGCCTTCTATGCCTTAAACCACGGGACGCTCCAGAAGGGACCGTGGTATCTCTTTCCCATCCCTGGCTTATCCCAAGCTAAAGCATGGTTCATTTCGAGGAATCCTAAAGTAAAAATAGGATTTACTTACTTGAATTTCATCTTGTTTGAGAATTCGACGTTTCGAGTAAGGCGTAGGAATTCGAAATATAGCTTGTTTTCTTATAAAACCTCTGCTAGATAAGCGAGTGTTAAGACTCAAACAAGGGTAAGCACGAAGAGCTCGAGATCCTTAGGATCGAGGCTCAAGACAGTTGTCCCATTTGTAAATAGTTTTGTAAATAAGTTTTGAAAATCGAACATCGAATAGCATAGGATTTGCTCACTTGGAGCAGCAGGCCTTATAAGTCTCTAGAGTTCGACCACATCTGGTCTCTGGGAGGTCGCCACTCTTGGCACCACACCCATGTCATGCATCTGCATTCCACACACGACACTTGCATAAACATGATCCCCTTTAGGACCAGATTCCATAACAGATCCCTTTGGCGTGATATCTCCTCCTACCAGAGTTTGTAAATTGAGATTTTGCTAAAAATTGGGATGATCCCATATTCTTCGTGGCTAGATCTAGGGAGACATTGAAAGGGGTGTTTGTCATCTTTGCCCTTATCCAAATCGATTTCGACAAGGCCAAAGAGAGGCATCTGTAAACACCCCGAAATCCCACGAATTCCTCAAAACAACCCGGTTTTGTAAAAGCAGCCTCAAAGGGCCATTTTGAGTCTGGAAACCCAGGAGCCTTCCAGGCAACCCTGTACATATGTTTTAAACTTTATATATTTCAAAAATGTATAACATGGCTTTAAAAACCTTTTAAAACACATTTTTGAAACCCCGAAGCAGCTTGGCCTAATCAAGACAGGACCAGAAAAGCTAAAGAGAGCCCGAAATCGGAGCACAAGTCGAGCCCGGCACAGCAACTCTCGTATTGAATCCATCCCTAGGATCTCGAACGTCCAAGACCCTGTTATCATCAAAACATTATTTGAAGTCATCTACGAAAGGCGAAAACAGAGGCAGACGATCATGTTGGCGAAGACCCAACGTAGACGGAGTACTGATGCTGTCAAACCCCGCACAAACCGTTCATTTTGAACACGGCCCGAAGGAGTCAGAATTCAGTTTGTATTGGATCTGGACCATATATATCCAGATCCCAATTCAAACCCATGTGCAGACTTGGATTTGGATTTGGATCCAGAGATCCAATCCAATATCTATATCCATGGCCCACATCACCTTCTCATAAATGGAGGTAGGGCCCACTTGAATTTCACGTGGGATTATGGGCATGAGAGAGAGTGAGGGAGGATAAGATCAAAGATTGTTGTAATTAAGCTTGACTTGTGTGTCAAGTTTGGGGTTAATCATGTGGGTTAGCCTAGTTAACATGGGTTTAAGCTTGTAATTAGCCAAAACCTAACCTAGGGTTGCACCAACATGATATGATTAGGGTCTATGGGTCATGCAAAGGGAGCTCCTTAATCCAATCCTAACCAAAAACACCTAATCCTAGCCTTTTACCCAAATCCTAACCTAATCCTAGCCTAATCACCTAACCCACTTCCCTAATCCCGACCTAATCCAAACCTAATCACCTAACCCACTTCCCTAAACCTAGGTTAATTTCTCTAAACCTAACCTAATCCTAGCCTAATCACCTAACCCACCTCACTAAACCTCACCCCAAACCCAACCCACCTAGCTAAACCCTAAACCTCTAAACCACCCCACCTAAACCTAGCACACAACCTACCCAAAACCCCTTGTATTTAAAATATCTGGCCCTACCCTAATACCAGCCCACCTTACTACCATACTACCACCCCTAGACCACCTTACCACTACCCTAATACCAGCCCTAACTGCCTCTTGCAGCCCTATATAAACCCCCCCCTAAGGGGCGGGTTTTCCAAGCTTTTTCACCCCCCCTTTCCAGCCCAACCGAACCCAACCACCTACACCACTTCCAGTCGGGTCTTCCACCTGCACCACCACCGGCCACCACCGTGCTCCACCTGCTCCACCACACCCCCACCGGCCAACCACTCATCGCCATCCTTCTCATCCGGCCGAACTAGTCGCTCCACCACACCCGGCTGCTCCTCAACCAACCACCGCCTCCCTTCATCGCCGGTTAGTACCCCATCCCTCACCTCACCTCTTCTCCACTCCCCCTCCACTCTCAGCCACCTGTACCACCACCATCTTCCCCTAACACCAGCCACTTGTCGCCCGCACTCCCATTCAGCCAAGCCTCAACTACTCTAACTACCCGCCATTGCCTAGACACCCTAGCTACACCCGGCCACCCCACCTAACTCCCTAAGACCTGCCCATATCACCTCACCACACCCACCACCACCTTACCCCATACCCTAGCTAGCTCACTTCCCATTCACCATCACCTAGCCACCCTAGCAGCCCGCCACCACCAAGTCCCCCTAGCAGTCGGCCACTCCAACCGACTGCCATACACTCATTCGGCCAGCCACCCGCCAGCCATATCCTTCCCCTAGACACTCCCTTAGACACTCCCTTAGGCTCTCCCTTAGTGCCATACTCCCTAACCTTACAACCTCCCTTAGTGACCCTACATAGTCACCTTAGCCCCACACACAAAACCAGCCCATCGCAAAGCAGCCGGCCATCTTCAAGGCGCCTCTCCCGCGCCCCATTTGCAGCCGGCCAGCAGCCCCTCTTGCCGATCAACTCCGCGGAGCTCCCTCTTGCAGCCCAAGGCGAAGGCCAAGCCCACGCTCAAGCAAGGCTTCTTCGGACTAGCTATTAGTAAGTGCCTAACTCGGTCCTTAGTTGTATACTTGCTTAAAATTTAATTCAATACGGGGTTGTAATAACGGAGCATAGTCTCCCCCCGCTTGTAATAACGTGGCTTGGCACACCCACACACACGTGCACTCTCTTAGTCGTGCACGATTTTGAACACACATGGGCCTAATCAGCCCCTAATCTATAAATATATATATATATATATATATATATTTTAACTTACGTAGGGTTTTGCTTAAGTTAGGTGTGTTGTCTTTCAAATCAAGCACTCACACACATTGAGCCTTCGCTCTTATTTGAAAGACCCAAGTAAGGGCCGTGCTATACTATTTGGGTTTTCATTTCATGTCGTGTGTGTAAGCCTTTCAATTCAAGCACTCACACACATTGAGCCTTCGCTCTTATTTGAAAGACCCAAGTAAGGGCCGTGCTATACTATTTGGGTTTTCATTTCATGTCATGTGTGTAAGTCTTTCAATTCAAGCACTCACACACATTGAGCCTTCGCTCTTATTTGAAAGACCCAAGTAAGGGCCGTGTTATACTATTTGGGTTTAATTTCATGTTGTGTGCGTAGTACTTCAATTCAAGCACTCACACACATTGAGCTTTCGCTCTTATTCCCAAGACCTTAATCAAGGCCATAATGCAAGTTATATTTGGGTTTTATTTCATGTCGTGTGTGTAAGTCTTTCAATTCAAGCACGCACCCACATTGAGCCTTCGCTCTTATTTGCAAGACCCAAGTAAGGGCACGTATATACCCTATATTCATATCTCCCTTCGGCATTTACATTACAAGTCATTTCCCTTCGGTCATTTCCCTTCGCCATTGTCTTTACATTCGGGTTTTCCCTTTGGAGTAGCGTGAGTTTGCATTGCATCTATGCCATACCACGAGGTAGGGCGCATATTGCATCGAAGCAAGCCCCGTATTCCCGTTCAAATTCGCCCATGTAGTGGAGTGTTCATAACACACACCTAGGTGGCCCATAAAGGGATAAAAAGAAAGACTTAGGCACGTGCAAATCCACGTGATCTAAAAACTGCAATCATATCTAAAAGACCCGAATCAAACACCTCGAACCACTTTGTAGGCTTTTTCTCCCCTAAAACTCGATTTTTAAAAGCGTACAGACTAACCCTTGAGCATCGGTGCAAGAAGGTCTGCGACGACAAGAGCTCACTTGCTCATAGTCGCCACGTTAGAAGTCAGATTAAAATATATCTTCACTAGCTTAGGTAAGCTAGCTGGCACGCCCTGTTTATATGAATAGGCCTTAGACACACGAGAGGATCCGCTCCAGGCCCTGAGAAGCCAGAGGCAGGGATTTTCCTGCGTCTACACCGAGCTGGGTAGTTTTAGGAATGGTTTTAGATAGGCTTCTAAGCTAAAGTCTTAGGCAATTCTCGGCCAGCACTTTGGCCGAGTTAGGTGGTCCTTAGTGGGTTAAGGTTTTAGGTAGTTTAGGGTTGTTCTAGGCAAGGCTCGGCCAACACTTGGCCGAGCTAGGTGGGTTTAAATGAGTGCGGTTTAATGGGTTAAGGGGACTAGGTTTTAGTGGAGTCTAAACAAGGCCCGGCCAGCACTTGGCCGAGCTAGATGGGTTTAAATGAGTGCGGTATTGGGTGGTTTAGAGGGTTAGGACAAAGAGGGGTTAAGGTTGATTAGGGACTAACCTTTGGTTGCAGCCGAGCTAGGACAAAGCTCCCTCCATGCAGCCACTTTCTCGCCATTTGCAGCTCATCCACGCCTCAAGGTGCAGCCCACACTAAGCCCTTGGCCACAAGGCTCAAGCCCACACTCAAAAAGCAAAGTCATGCCTACAATTTTTGACTTGCTTCCCTCTCTCTCTCTTTCTCTCTCCACTGTAGACACGGAAAATCCTCGACTCCGGGTTTCTTAGAACTGGAGCAAATCTTTTTGCAATCTACGTTCGCTTTTAGGGCATGCCAGCTAGCTTACTCAAACTAGCGAAGTAAGTTTTGAAATATCTGACTTTTCAAAGGCAATTGTAGGCAAGCGGCATCTTTTCGTCGCAGACCTTCTTGCACCGACACGCAAGGGTCAGTCTGTACGCTTAGAGACTTCGTTTTGAAACAAGTTAAACTCAAATTCGATTTTTGAACAGACAGGTGTTTGAAAATCCTTTTGAAATCCTACACTTGGCGAGTTTTTGATTTGGGCGACCCTCAGTCTTTCAATTTTATCCACTTAGGCGTGTTTGCACTTTTTGTTCGTGTTTGTTCGATGCAGGTATGCACTCTAGCTCGAGTATGGTGAGTATGCAATGCAACTCACACAACTTGAATGTAAAACCCGAAATTTAAAGGCTTAGCAGAAGGGAAAACCCAAATTGAATGCAACTCACACGACTTGAATGTAAATTGCAAAAATTTAAATATATCTATATCTTAAGAGCGGAAAGGCTTAATGTGTGCATGGGTGTTGTGTATAAATTGAAATGCAACACATGCAATTGAACAGTAAAACGTAGCAGAAGGGAGATATAGATATATGTAAGAGCGGAAAGGCTCAATTATGGTGTGTGTGTATGTGTATAAATTGAAAGACAACACATACGACTGAATTTAAAACCCGGAATTGAAATGCGTACACAACTGAACCTGGAAAACTCACGCAGCAGAAAATATATAGATATGGTTGTATCTTAGTGGCTTCTGAGGCCAAAATGTGCATGAGGTGTTTGAGCAATCGCTCGGGTGCTTCTTGGGTGCGAGTGTGTAATTGAAAGACAAACTCACACGACTTAATGTAACAACCCAGCTGAATTGAAATACGTATGTATATGATAAGAGCGAAAAGGCTCAATTGTGTACGTGGTGCTTGTGTACGAGATAAGAGCGAAAAGGATCGAGTGTATGTGTGTGTCTCGTGTGTCCAGCACCGTTATTACATTCCGGGGGGAGACGATGCTCCGTTATTACAACCCCGTATCACGAATTGAATTGAATGGAAAGGGATTTGGTATATATCGAAATCAACTTACACTTTCCAGCCTTTTGAGTTAGGATTGTACAAGGGGCAAATCCACCTTCTTCTTATGGAGTCTGGGGCATGTGGGAGCGAAGCCGGAGAGCTTGAGAGCTTGGAGAGACTTGGAGTTCCGAGAGCTGCAAGCTACAATGGGTTTGGGTCTACTTTTGACCGGTTTGGGCAAGGTAAGACTCGAGCCACCTTGGCTGGAGTTATAGGGTTTTTGTGTGGGATTCGGCCAACCTTTGGCCTTGGGTTTAGGTATGGTTTTTGACTTAGGATTAGGCCAGCATTTGGCCTTGGTTTTGGTCTTGTGAAACTCGAGCCTAGGTGGCTCGAGTAGGAGTGACTTGCTCTAGGGTTCAGCCAACCTTGGCCTTAGTTTTTGCTTGTGTGACTCGAGCCAAAGGTGGCTCGAGTGAACTTGGTTTAGGGTAGAGTCAATCCGGCCATCCTTAGGCCTTGGGTTTGGTATAGGATAGACTTGGTATTAGGCATGACTCGAGCCAAGGTGGCTCGAGTGATAGGATTTGGTTTAGGTCTTGTGAAACTCGAGCCGAGGTGGCTCGAGTAGGTTAGGTGTTGGCTGTCCTAGGCTAGTCACGGCTAGGTTTAGATGTGGTTTAGTATGGTTTAAGTGGCCTGCCTCAAAACAGGCCAGGTTTTGGCCAAAAAGCAAGGAAGCCCGGCCACCTTTGGCCGGGCTGTTTTAGGTGGGTGGGGGAGGAAAAACCCAGCCGGTGGCTGGGTGGTTTTTAGGGTAGATGGCATGCCTCAAGGCAAGCCAAAAATATAGGTAGGAAGTGTGGGACACGACTTGCCTTGCAGGCCGTGGATCTTAGGAAAAAGGCTCGAGCCAAGGTGGCTCGAGCTAGGTATTTTCAAAGGAAAGTTCGGCCAACACTTGGTCGAACTTTAGGTCGTTTAGGGAGGTTGTTTAGGTCCGCCGTTTTGGTTTTTGGCTGGTTCTTGTTGATATCGAACTCAGATTGCCGCACGGATTCCGTTCTTTATTCTGACGGGACGTGTCTCGGACTTCTGTCGACTTCCTCAGGTACTGGGCTTCTTTCTACATTTTGGAGCTTGCTTTGCGCTTTTTCTTTGACCCAAATTATATTTTTACCCTTCCGTCGGGCTTTTCTCCAAACGGGCTCTTTTTTCTTCCGTTTTTGAACAGGGGGTGGCTTTTGAGACTCCGTGCTTGATTTCTCTTCTTGCTGGGGCTCTCCTTTTGCCTTTTGTACCTGTTTTCACATTTTAAAACAGGTTGTCGTTTTGGCTCAAACGAGCTTTTTGTGTTTTTGAGAGTTTTGATTTTTGGAAAATTTGGGGTGTTTACAGATGCCCCTCTTTGGCATTATCCAAATTGATTTGGATAATGGCGAAGAAGATAACACCCCATTTTGGTTTTTCTCTCAAATTTTCTCGAGAATACACCATTTTTATTTCGCAAAACCCTGTTTCTTTTACCACAGGTGGGGATTTTTAACAAAAGGGGACTTTCCCTAGTTTTCCCTATGTATGATCATGCATGGACGATTTTTGGATGCATGCATGAAAAAAATATTTTTGTTTTTGGGGTTTTGAGCCCGAAGAGTGGCTTTTGAGGCAGGCTGCTCCGAGCAGGTTTTACCCATGTCTTCTAGACGTTTTCAGGTTTTCGAGCTTTGGAGAGAGCCTTTTGAGGCTGTCTGCTCCAAGCAGGTTCTACCCTTGTCTTTTTGACATTCGTGGGTTTTTTTGAAAATTTGCTTTTTGAAAATGAACTCCTTTTAGCTCGTATCGAAAAGGACTTCCGTTTTTCATACTTCCCTTCATTGAGGTTTCAATACCTGCTACTCAGTAGAGGCTACTCAGTAGAGGTTTTTCATACTTGGAAAACATTTCAAAGTTCCATTTCCTACAAAATAGAGTCGAGTTCTTGTAAACACCCTGAAATCCCACAAATTTCTCAAATAAAACCTGGTTTTGTAAAAGCAGCCCCAAAGGGCTATTTTGAGTCTAGAAACCCAGGAGCCTTCCAGGCAACCCTGTACATATGTTTTGAACTTTATATGTTTTAAATATGTATAATATGTTTTAAAAACTGTTAAAATATATTTTGAAACCCCACAAAGTGGCTTGGCCTGATGAAAGCAGGACCAGAAGAGCCAAAGAGAGCCTGGAACCGGACGACCATGTTGGCGAAGACCTTGTTATTAGCAAACAAAACTCTCGTGTTGAATCCACCCTCAGGATCTCGAACGTCCAAGACCCTGTTATCAGCAAACATCACTTGAAATCAGCTTCGAAAGGTAAAAATAGAAGCGGACGACCATGTTGGCGAAGACCCAACGCAGACGGAGTACTGATATTGTCAGACCCCGCACAAACCGTTTGTTTCGAACACAACCTGAAGGAGTCAGAATTCAGTTTGGATTGGATCTGGACCATATATATCCAGATCCCAATCCAAACCTATGTGTGGATTTGGATTTGGATTTGGATCCAAAGATCCAATCCAATATCCACATCCATGGCCCACATCACCTTCTCATAAATGGAGGTGGAGCCCACTTGAAATTCACGTGGGATTATGAGCATGAGAGAGAGTGGGGGAGGATAAGATTTGAGGGTTAATTGTAATTAAGCTTGACTTGTGTGTCAAGTTTGGGGTTAATCATGTGGGTTAGCCTAATTAGCATGTGTTTAAGCTTGTATTAGCCAAAACCTAACCTAGGGTTGCACCAACATGATGCAACAAGGTCTATGGGTTATGCAAAGGGAGCTTCCTAACTCAATCCTAAGTAAAAAAACCCTAATCCTAGCCTTTTACACTAATCCCGGCCTAAACCTAGCCTAATCACCTAACCCACTTCCCTAATCCCGGCCTAATCCCAACCTAATCACCTAACCCACTTCCCTAATCCTTCCCTAAACCTAGCTTAATTTCCTTAAACCTAACCTAATCCTAGCCTAATCACCTAACCCACCTCACTAAACCTCACCCCAAAACCAACCCACCTAGCGAAGCCCTAAACCCCTAAACCACCCCACCTAAACCTAGCACACCATATACCTAAAACCCCTTTTATCAAAATATCTGGCCCCTCCTCAAAACCAGCCCACCTTATCACCACACCACCACCACCTAAACCACCTTACCACCCTCCAAATACCAGCCCCAACCACCATTTCCAAACCTATATACACCCCCCCTAGTGGGCGGGTTTTCCAATCTCTTTCCAGCCCATCTTGGCCCAGCCGACCTTGGCCAATCACCTTCCAGCCGAACCTTCCACCTTGTTCCACCTGCACCACCTCCATCCAGCCAAGCTCCACCTCGCGCCACCACTGCCTCCCGGCCTGCTCCACTCCACACTGCAACCCTCATCACCCGGCCGAACTCCATCCATCCACATCACCCGGCTGCCCTTCTTCCATCCTCCGACCTTCTTCAGCCATTCAGTTAGTACCTCAACCTAACTCTACCTCTTCTTCACTCCTCCTCCACTCTCAACCACCCACACCACCACAACCTCTCACCAACACCACCTGCCCGTCATCCCTACCCATTCGGCCAGACCTAACCCTTTACATCACCCGATCCCATCCTTTTTCCTAGTGATACCCGGTCACCCTACCTTGCTCCCTAGGACCTGCCCCTTTCACTCTTAGTCACCCACTAACCCCACCTTCCACAGCACCCTAGCTAGCTCCCTTCCCATCCTTGATATCCCCCTAACTACCCTAGCACCTGGCCACCACTTAATCATCCCTAGTCGGCCACCCCAGCCGACTGCACCAAACCTATTCGGCCAACCACACCTTTCTCTTAGACTTACCTTTAGGCTCCCCTTTAGCGCCACCTTCCCTAGCACCACACTATCCCTTAGTGACCCTCTCCAATCACCTTAGCCCAAAGCACCACGGCAGCCTCCCCCTAGCAGCCGGCCAGCTTCAAGGCGCCACTCCCACGCACCCAAGTCACTCGGCCAGCACCTCCCCTTGCCGTGCCATTTCAAGGAGTTCCCTCTTGCAGCCCAAGGCAAAGCCAAGCCTACGCTCAAGCAAGTCACCTTCGAACCAGCTATAAGTAAGTGCCTAACTCGATCCCTAGTTGTAGACTTGCTTAAGTTAATTTAAATTTGATACGGGGTTGTAATAACGGAGCATAGTCTCCCCCCGCTTATAATAACATGGCTTGGCACACCCACACACACGTGCACGATTTTGAACACATACGAGCCTAATCAGCCCCTTTAGATATAAATTTATTTATATACTTTAAGTTGTGTAGGGTTTTTGCTTGAGTTGCGCGTGTTGTCTTTCAATTCTCGCACTCACACACATTGAGCTTCCGCTCTTATTTGCAAGACCCAAGTAAGGGCCGTGTTATACTATCCTTGGGTTTAATTTCATGTCGTGTGTGTAGTACTTCAATTCTAGCACTCACACACATTGAGCTTTCGCTCTTACTCCCAAGACCTTAGTTAAGGCCATATTGCAATTTCTATTTGGGTTTAATTTCATGTTGTGTGCGTAGTACTTCAATTCTAGCACTCACACACATTGAGTTTTCGCTCTTACTCCCAAGACCTTAGTTAAGGCCATATTGCAATTTATACTTGGGTTTCATTTGAAGTCATGTGTGTTGTCTTTACATTTTCACATGCACCCACATTGAGCCTTCACTCTTATTTGCAAGACCCAAGTAAGGGCTCATATATACTATATGCGTATTTCCCTTTTGGCTGTCTTTTCAATTTGGGTTTTTAGGTTCAGCGGTGTGTGTAGTCTTTCAATATATACACGGCACACACTTGCACAATTGAGCCTTTCCGCTCTTAAGATATAGCCATATTTCCCTTTTGCAATTTCCCTTCGGCATTTTACATTACAAGTCATTTCCCTTCGGGAATTTCCATTACAAGTCATTTCCCTTCGGTATTGTCTTTTAAATTCAGGTTTTCCCTTTGGAGTAGCGTGAGTTTGCATTGCATATACATCGTATCACGAGTTAGGACGCATATTGCATCAAAGCAAACCCCATACTCCCGCTCAAAAGTCGCCACATCTTAGTGGAGTGCTCATAACACACATCTAGGTGGCCCGAAAAGGGATAAAAAGAAAGACTTAGGCACGTGCAAATCCACGTAATCTAAAATCTGAAAGTCATACAAACAGACCTGAATCAAACACCTCGAACCGCTTTCGTAGGTTCTTACACTCCCAAAACTCGATTTTAAAAGAGTACAGACTGACCCTTGCGCATCGTTGCAAGAAGGTCTGCGACGACAAGAGCTTGCTTGCTCACAGTCGCCACGTTAGAAGTCAGGTTTTAGAATATATCTTCGCTAGCTTAAGTAAGCTAGCTGGCATGCCCTGTTTGTTTAAATAGGACTTAGGCACACGAAAAGGTTCGCTTCAGGCCTAAGAACCAGGAGCGAGAATTTTCTGCGTCTATTGTTCTCAAACAAAATGAAATCCAAATAAGCTGATTTTATTCATACTTTAGGATTTTCTCAAATTTGAATCTTTTTCCTCGGGGATAAGCCGTAGGGATATGGGAAAGAGATACCACGGTCCCTTCTAAAGCGTCTCGTGGTTTTAGGCAAAGAGTCGGAAAATCGCTCTTTGAGCTTTGGCTTTTTATTTCTTTTTTTCATAGAGGGTCTCCCTTTGGGAGTATTTTTTCATTAATCCCTCTTTTCTTTAAAGGAGAGCAGTTCTTTGGAGGAGTTTTTGTATTCCCTGTTTATGAAGGGAAGACCTCTTTGGGAGGAGTGTTTTTATATCTCCTTTTTCTTTTGAAACGAGAAGACCACTTTCGGAGGAGTTTTTGTATTCCCTGTTTATGAAGGGAAGACCACTTTCAGAGGAGTTTTTGTATTCTCGATTTTTTTCCTTTCTTTTGAACACAGCCAATTTTCCTTTTTGGAGAGAAAGTAGAATGGGGGAAGGCTTATCCCTTTGGTTACTCGATTCAAACGAGATTGTCCTATTTCTTAATAGCATCTACTATTCGAAAATATTTTGATATTTTGAACAAGGCTTAATCTTATAAGCCAGGGTTCTTTGAAATATCACCAATTTGTTTTTGGAAGACTCTACCTTTTGAAAAGTATAAATTCCTCCATTCAGGGTTATACAATGAACTTCGATCCTTCTTTCAAGAAGTTTCAAAGGAGTTCGATTTTTTAAAATATTTTTGGAAAAGGAATTTAACATAAACCCTTTTGAATATTCGAGCATTTTCGGGGTTTTGCTAATTTCTACCCACAATATCAACAAATTTTCGATTTTTGTTGCCCTTTTTGAAGACATGGGGACATTCCTACTCAGGTTTGCCCACCTCTTGGGCTTTCTTTGGGGTGGTATGATATGAATATGATGCATGCTATGCACTCCATGTGATTCAAAATGGAAATACACGATTTTATGCAAGAGTGAAATGTATCTCACAAGTCAAGAAGGAGATGCGTTCTATGAAATTCGTTTCTTCATGGAAGGTGTCAAAGGGCTATATTTAAAAATGCCCCTAGCTTGAGGGAAATTTCGCATGGACACATGGTGAAGGGCCATGGCTTTTCAAAAGGATTATGGATGGACAATGGTATGTTCATGTCCATGCACTTCCACGATTTTTCTAACATGATCATGATACTTTTTGCTCAAGGATGGAAAACACAACCAACCCTAAGTGATCGTCATGGCCATCAGGCTTTAGTTTTTGACATGGTCTCCATATTTCATTGTGAGATTCATGTTCTTATCCCAACACAATCAAGGTTTTCATATAAACCTGAAGTTTTGAAAATCTTTTTTTTTTCAAAGTATATGTAGGGTTAAATTTTCGAAATTCTGATCCCTTTTGAGAAAGCAATTTTGGGAAATCCTCCCTTTTATATGGAGATGGTTTCATACCAGCCCTTTTGATTTGAAATATGTTTTCTACACTTGATTTTGGTCAAGCAGGGTTTTGGAATTCATTTTGAAGATTCATGCCTTCATGGGGCATTTGATCAAGTATGGGAGTGTGTCTCAAAGAGGCACTTCAGCCACACGATACAGGGCTTGTCCCTTTAATTGAGTCTTGAGTTTTGAACTCATACTCTATTGAAAGGGGCTACCATTTTGCCTACCTGTTGAGATAGGATTTTAAAAATGAGTGCTTTAATGAACATCATTCCCCTTTCCATGACATGGGAGTTGATGTCTCGAATTTTGAAAGCCTACGGCAAGGCTAAGCACGATTTTTCTTTTGGCTTAGTGATTCCTGTCACATGCCAATAGAGTTTTTGAAATGTATGGCACATTTAGTATGAATAACATCTTCATTTGATCAAGTCAAGCAGACAATGCATGAGTTGCAATGTGTGGAAGGTTTTTTATCAAAAAGAATTTTGAAAAAAGGCTTTTGTGAAATGCTAACCCTTTTTCGAGATTTTCATTTCTTTTGAAATTTGCCTTGAAGGTGCTGGATTTGATTCGTATGGAGACCTGCTAAAGAAGGCTCGATACTTAGGGGGTTGACTTTCATTGCCCCTTTGGTTTCACAAAAAACCCAGAATTCGAGTTCTAAGATGATATCTAGACTCAATGCACATGCATGATTTCAAGATGTGATGCATGATGCTTATGCACATACTATGGGTCAGGCTTATTTCTAAAAAATCCCCAATCTTTGCATAAGTCAAGGATCTTGCGAATTTCAGAAAGTTCGGAGGTTTTTATTCCTCCTAGCTTTGGTGATTCTCGAGCTTTTCATTTTGAAAAAAGCTCTAGACAAAAGGGTGTTCAAGATCAGCTTTTTGGGTTTTTTTGGTTTTTGGGAGTTATATACAATTTTCGAAAAGCATTTTTACAATTTTCGAAAATGGACTTTGTACATGGCCAAAGGCTTTAAAACAAATTTCTTTTTGGAATTTTCATTTTTCCAAATGTTTTTGAGATTTTGTTTTGGGTTTTCAATTTTTTTGGTTTTTGGCAAATATCTGATTTTTTTGGCTTTTTCAAAAGGAGGGATCTTCCCATGAACCTACAAAGAAAACATTCATGAATCAGACTCTAATCAATATGTCTAAGACATGGGTTTTGGGTTTTAGAGGTTCTACAGGGCACCCTTGACCCAGATGGTTTTAGGTGGCGGCTCTGGGGTTATGGGTGGGCTGTAGCCCAATCCATACTTTTGTCGATTGGCCTGAGGTAGGACAAGTTTGAGCCTACCTTGGTTTTGGGTTCCCAGGCCCTGGTAGGGCTTATATCCCATATTCAGAATCATGTTCCAAGACTTCTTGTTTTTTGAAAACTTTTTGTATAAATTATGGCCTTGGAACATGGAATCGTCCATGTCAGGGATATATACCCTTTTGGATATTGGGAGTTTGGATTCTGGGGTGATGGAAGACTTGGGCTTCCATACAACCTGGTTTTGTGAGATTTGTTTCTCAAAGAAAACCGTGTTTGGTCTTTTGAGAGATTTTGGATATTTTGGGATGATTTTGTCTTCAAGGGAAACCGTACTTGGTCCCTGTAAACACCCCGAAATCCCACGAATTTCTCAAATTCATCTGGTTTTGTAAAAGCAGCCCCAAAGGGCTATTTTGAGTCTGGAAACCCAGGAGCCTTCCAGACAACCCTGTACATACGTTTTAAACTTCATATTTCAAAAATATATAATATGGCCTTTTAAAACCTTTTTAAAACATGTTTTGAAACCCCCTGTACATACGTTTTAAGCTTCATATTTCAAAAATATATAATATGGCCTTTTAAAACCTTTTTAAAACATGTTTTGAAACCCCGAAGCGGCTTGGCCCGATCAAGACAGGACCAGGAGAGCTAAGAAGAGCCCGGAACCGAAGCACATGTCAAGCCCGGCACAGCAACTCTCGTATCACATCCATACCCCCAGGATCTCGAACATCCAAGACCCTATTCTTATCAAAATGTCATTTAAAGTCATCTCTGGAAGGCAGAAACGGAGACGGATGACCATGTTGGCGAAGACCCAATGCAGACGGAGTACTGATGCTGTTAGGCCCCGCACAAATCGTCTGTTTCGAACCCAGCTCGAAGGAGTCAGAGTTCAGTTTGGATTGAATCTGGACCATATATATCCATATCCCAATCCAAACCCATGTGTGGACTTGGATTTGGATTTGGATCTAGACATCCAATCCAATATCCATATCCATGGCCCACATCACCTTCTCATAAATGGAGGTGGGGCCCACTTGAAATTCACATGGGATTATGGGCATGAGAGAGAGTGGGGATGGATAATATCAAGAGTGTTGTAATTAAGCTTGACTTGTGTGTCAAGTTTGGGGTTAATCATGTGGGTTAGCCTAATTGAGTGGGTTTAAGCTTGTAATTAGCCAAAACCTAACCTAGGGCTGCACCAACATGAGGTGGTTAAGGTCTATGGGCCATGCAAAGGGAGCTCCTTCACCTAAACCTAACCCAAAACACCTAATCCTAGCCTACCCCCCTAATCCACCCCTAATCTGAGCCTAATCACCTAACCCACTTCCCTAATCCCGGCCTAATCCCAACCTAATCACCTAACCCACTTCCCTAATCCTTCCCTAAACCTAGGTTAATTTCCCTAAACCTAGCCTAAACCTAGCCTAATCACCTAACCTAGCTCACTAAACCTCACCCTAGAACCCAACCACCTAACCTAGCCCTAAACCCCTAAACCACCCCTAGCCCACAATCTACCCAAACCACTAGTTTTTAAAATATATGGCCCTACCCTTTCCAGCCCACCTTATCTTCATACCACCCTACCTAAACCACCTAACCACTACCCCAAACCCAGCCCTAACCGACCTACCCATCCCTATATAAACCCCCCCCCTTGGGGGCGGGTTTTCCAATCTAGAAGCCCACCTAGATCCCAGCCGGGTCCTCTCCTTCCCCAAGTCCAGCCGAACCTGCTCCTCCTCCTCCACTTCCCCAGCTGCTCCACCTGCGCCGCCTGCACCACCACCATCCCTCCATTCCACCACCACTTGCACCGCCATCTCCACCACCTCCCGACCGAGCTTCACAGCCTGCCCATCTTCCTTCCAGCCGAGCACCACCTTCTCCCCATTCGGTAAGTACCCCACACTCTACCTAGCTCCTTCTCTACTCCCTCTCCACTCCTAGCCACCCACCATACCACCACCTTACCTACACATCATCCCTTTGCTGCCACCATTCTCACTCAGCCGAACCTATCACAACCTAAACCACTGGCCACTACCTAACTACCCTAACTACACCCGGCCAGCCATCTCTTTTCCCCTAGGACTCCCATTCGGCCTTCCCTTAAACTCCCCTTAGGTCCATATTCCCTAACACTCTATACTCTCCATTCGTGACCCTACATATTCACTTGGCCCAGCCCCTTTAATTTTCTACATCAAGGCGACACCCACTTGCAGCCGGCCACCTTGGAGGCGCCTATCCCGCGCCCCACTTGCACCCGGCCAGCACCCTTTATCATTCACCCTCGCGGAGCTCCCGTTTGCAGCCCAAGGCGAAGGCCAAGCCCACGCTCAAGCAAGGCCTCTACGGACCAGCTACTCGTAAGTGCCTAAACTCGGTCTTTAGTTGTATACTTGCTTGAGATTCAATTTGATACGGGGTTGTAATAACGGAGTGTAGTCTCCCCCCGCTTGTAATAACGTGGCTTGGTACACCCACACACGTGCACTCTCTTAGTTGTGCACGATTTTGAACAGACACGGGCCTAATCAGCCCCTAATACATAAGTAGATATATATACTTTCATTTTCGAAGGGTTTTTGCTTAAGTTGGGTGCGTTGTCTTTCAATTCGAACACTCTCACACACATTGAGCTTTCGCTCTTATTTGAAAGACCCAAGTAAGGGCCGACCTATACTATTTGGGTTTCATTTCATGTCGTGTGAGTAAGTCTTTCAATTCAAGCACTCCCACACACATTGAGCTTTCGCTCTTATTTGAAAGACCCAAGTAA
Organism: Brasenia schreberi; assembly: GCA_036023115.1. Classification (NCBI taxonomy): domain Eukaryota; kingdom Viridiplantae; phylum Streptophyta; class Magnoliopsida; order Nymphaeales; family Cabombaceae; genus Brasenia; species Brasenia schreberi. The sequence goes on from JAYKKT010000072.1 coordinate 21,562,876, forward strand.
GGGCCGACCTATACTATTTGGGTTTCATTTCTTGTCGTGTGAGTAAGTCTTTCAATTCAAGCACTTTCACACACATTGAGCCTTCGCTCTTATTCCCAAGACCTTAGTAAAGGCCTTATTGCAGTTATATTTGGGTTTCATTTATGTCGTGTGTGTAGTACTTCAATTCAAGCACTCTCACACACATTGAGCCTTCGCTCTTACTCCCAAGACCTTAGTCAAGGCCATACTGCAATTTATATTTGGGTTTAATTTCATGTCGTGTGTGTAAGTCTTTCAATTCAAGCACGCACCCACATTGAGCCTCCGAAAGGCAGAAACGGAGGCGGACGACCATGTTGGCGAAGACCCAACGCAGACGGAGTACTGATGCTGTCAGGCCCCGCACAAATCGTCCGTTTCGAACCCAGCTCGAAGGAGTCAGAGTTCAGTTTGGATTGGATCTGGACCATATATATCCAGATCCCAATCCAAACCCATATGTGGACTTGGATTTGGATTTGGATCCAGAAATCCAATCCAATATCCATATCCATGGCCCACATCACCTTCTCATAAATGGAGGTGGGGCCCACTTGAAATTCACGTGGGATATTAGGCATGAGAGAGAGTGGGGATGGAAAATATCAAGAGTGTTGTAATTAAGCTTGACTTGTGTGTCAAGTTTGGGGTTAATCATGTGGGTTAGCCTAATTGAGTGGGTTTAAGCTTGTAATTAGCTAAAACCTAACCTAGGGCTGCACCAACATGAGGTGGTCAAGGTCTATGGGCCATGCTAAGGGAGCTCCTTCACCTAAACCTAACCCATAACGCCTAATCCTAGCCTAAACCCCTAATCCACCCCTAATCTGAACCTAATCACCTAACCCACTTCCTTAATCCCGGCCTAATCCCAACCTAATCACCTAACCCACTTCCCTAATCCTTCCCTAAACCTAGATTAATTTCCCTAATCCTAGCCTAAACCTAGCCTAATCACCTAACCTAGCTCACTAAACCTCACCCTAAAACCCAACCACCTAACCTAGCCCTAAACCCCTAAACCACCCCTAGCCCATAATCTACCCAAACCCCTAGTTTTCAAAATATCTGGCCCAACCCTTTCCAGCCCACCTTATCTACATACCACCCTACCTAAACCACCTAACCACTACCCCAAGCCCAGCCCTAACCGACCTACACATCCCCTATTTAAACCCTCCCCCTTGGGGGCGGGTTTTGGGCAAGCTGGAACCCTCACCTCACCCAGCCGGGTCCTCTCTTTCTCCCATTTCCTCACCCAGCCGGGACCACTCTCCACTTCCCCAAGCTCCACCTGCAGCACCACCAGCACCACCACCGCCACCACCGCTCCAGCCGAAGCCCACTCCATCATCATTCTCTTCACCCAACCGAACCAGCCGAGCTCCCACATCCGGCTGCTTCCCTCTTCCATCCGCCACCTCTCCCCATCCGGTAAGCATTCCCCAACTCTCCCTAAATTCTTCTCTACTCCCTCTCCACTCCTAGCCACCCACCCTATCATCATCTCAGCCTTTGCCACCACCCTTTTCACTTAGCCGAACCTAGCATAACCTAAACTATCGGCCACTACCTAACCATCCTATTCCATTCGGCCTTCCCCTAAGACTCCCATTCGGCCTTCCCATAAACTCACCTTTTAGGTCCACCTTCCCTAAACCCTCGACTTTCCTAGTGACCCTAAACCTTTCCTTGGTCCGGCCCCTTTAACCCCCCACATCGAGGCTACACCCATTTACAGCCGGCCACCTTCGAGGTGCCTAACCCGCGCCCCACTTGCAGCCGGCCAGCACCTTTGGTCACCTATCCTCGCGGAGCTCCCGTTTGCAGCCCAAGGCGAAGGCCAAGCCCACGCTCAAGCAAGGCCTCTACGGACCAGCTACTCGTAAGTGCCTAAACTCGGTCCTTAGTTGTATACTTGCTTGAGATTCAATTTGATACGGGGTTGTAATAACGGAGCATAGTCTCCCCCCGCTTGTAATAACGTGGCTTTGCACAACCACACACGTGCACTCTCTTAGTCGTGCACGATTTTGAACACACACGGGCCTAATCAGCCCCTAATACATAAGTGTATATATATACTTTCATTTTCGAAGGGCTTTTGTTTAAGTTGGGTGCGTTGTCTTTCAATTCAATCACTCTCACACACATTGAGCTTTCGCTCTTATTTGAAAGAACCAAGTAAGGGCCGACCTATACTATTTGGGTTTTATTTCATGTCTGTGAGTAAGTCTTTCAATTCAAGCACTCTCACACACATTGAGCTTTCGCTCTTATTTGAAAGACCCAAGTAAGGGCCGACCTATACTATTTGGGTTTCATTTCATGTCGTGTGAGTAAGTCTTTCAATTCAAGCACTTTCACACACATTGAGCCTTCGCTCTTATTCCCAAGACCTTAGTAAAGGCCTTATTGCAGTTATATTTGGGTTTCATTTATGTCGTGTGTGTAGTACTTCAATTCAAGCACTTTCACACACATTGAGCCTTCGCTCTTACTCCCCAAGACCTTAGTCAAGGCCATACTGCAATTTATATTTGGGTTTAATTTCATGTCGTGTGTGTAAGTCTTTCAATTCAAACACGCACCCACATTGAGCCTTCGCTCTTATTTGCAAGACCCGAGTAAGGGCTCATATACATAATCTATATACATATCTCCCTTCGGTTATTTCCCTTCGGTTATTTCCCTTCGGTTATTTCCCTTCAGTATTGTCTTTACACTTCGGGTTTTCCCTTTGGAGTAGCGTGAGTTTGCATTGCATCTACGCCATACCACGAGGTAGGATGCATATTGCATCGAAGCAAGCCCCGCTCAAATTCGCCCATGTAGTGGAGTGTTCATAACACACAAACTAGGTGGCCCGAAAAGGGATAAAAGAAAAGACTTAGGCACGTGCAAATCCACGTGATCTAAAACATGCAATCGCATCTTAGAGACCCGAAATAGACACCTCGAACCGCTTCGTAGACTTTCTCTCCAAAAACTCGATTTTTAAAAAGCGTACAGACTGACCCTTGCACATCGGTGCAAGAAGGTCTGCGACGACAAGAGCTTCCTTGCTCACAGTCGCCACGTTTAGAAGTCAGTGTTAAAAATATCTTCACTAGCTTAGGTAAGCTAGCTGGCACGCCCTGTTTGCATACATAGGCCTTAGACACACGAGAGGATCCGCTCCAAGCCCTGAAAAAGGCGAAGAGGCGGGGATTTTCGTGCATCTACAGCCCCACCCATCCACACACGACTTAGATATTTGCCAAAACAACCCAGAGTCTATTGAAAAACCCTGGTTTTATAACATAAAACAATTTTTAGAAAATGGGGGATTTACCGAGGATGCCACATCCAAAGATAAGGCATTCATTCGTAAGATTTCGACCCGATACACCATGTTGGGTGGGGTTTTATACAAAAAAAGTTTTACCGGCATTCTGCTTAGGCGTATCGACCTAGAGGAGGCTAGGATAGTGATGCATGAATTCCACGATGGAGAATGTGGAGGTCATGTAAATGCCAACATGATGGCGATGAAAATACTTAGAGGGGGCTATTTTTGGTCCACCCTGAAGAAGGATTGTCACGATCATGTTAGGAAGTGTCATCCATGTCAAGTGCATGGGCACGCCATTCATATCCCTTCATCTGCATTGCATTCCGTGGTCAGCCCCTGGCCATTTACCATGTGGGCGTTTGACATTGTAGGCCCAATATTTCCAAAGGCCTCGAATGGGCATCGATTTATTTTAGCGGCCACGGAGTATTTCTCCAAGTGGGTGGAAGCCATTTCCCTAATCAATGTAATGGGGCAACATGTGGTGGCTTTCATCCGGAGGAATATCTTGGCACGATTTCGGGTTCCACGAGACCTTGTGTCTGATAATAGTACCCCATTCAAGAACGAGTGGATGGTTAAGTTGTGCAACACGTATGGCATAACCCACCACTTCTCCTCGCCCACCCTCAAGGCAATGGCCAAGCCAAAGCCACAAACAAGACTCTCATTAGTATTATTGAGAAAACCTTAGAGAAGGGTAGGACGTGGCACGAGAAGCTGGATGAAGCCTTATGGGCGTATAGGACTTCCATCCGGACTCCCACGAATGCCACACCATTCGAGTTGGTCTATGGCACAAACGCCATTCTTCCCATTCATACTCAACTGCATTCATTTCATACATCCATAGCACTCGACCTCCCCCTAGAGACGCTTCAGCATGCTAGGATGGTCGAACTAGATTTGCTCGATGAGAGGCGACTCCTTGCCATGGATCATGCTCGTGCATACCGGCAAAGGATAGCCCGACATTATAGCAAACACATGAGACCTCGCCACTTTGAAGTGGGAGATCTGGTCTTAAAAACCATCCACCATCGTGGCCCACACCCCCTAGGCAAGTGGCGCCCCAATTGGGATGGACCCTATGTTGTACGAGCAACCACTACGAACAATTCGTATTGGTTGATCGATGTAGAAGGTAGGAATTTAGTAGATCCTATCAATATTCAATACTTAAAGAAGTATCATGTGTAGGATCTGGATTAAATTCCATTTTTCAAAAATTTAAAGGGATAGCTGCCCTGAGACATGTGAATAAGGTGCAAAGGCGAACTCGTGTGACCCTGAGTGAGAGAATTCGCACTTGTGAAAGCGTGGAGTTTTCAAAATCGTTGTTACATTTCAAAATCCTTCTTCTTACAAAGAAAGGCCTAGTTCAACATAGCAAGATACTTGCAAGTAATACGTGCTATTTCTAAATAGGCTGATCTGGAATGGATCGAGTGTATGCTTGGGATAAGTCCTCCCCTCTTCTCTTCTTCTTCCAAAAGGAAAACAAAGGCCCAAAACAAAAGGGAATTTCTCATTCAAAGTCTCTTTCCAAAAGAAAGAAACCAGAATTTAAAAGAAAAATCGATTCTCTTATAAAAAAGAGAGATTAAAGAAAAAATACTCCCAAAGGGAGACCCTCGGTGAAAAAAAGGAAAAAGAGGCCAAAAAGCTCAAAAAGAGCAGTTTTCCGCCTTCTGTGCCTCAAACCACAGGACGCTTCAGAAGGGACCATGGTATCTCTTTCCCCTCCCTGGCTTATCCCAAGCTAAAGCATGGTTCATTTCGAGGAATCCTAAAGTAAAAATAGGATTTACTTACTTGAATTTCATCTTGTTTGAGAATTCGACGTTTCGAGTAAGACGTAGGAATTTGAAATGAAGCTTGTTTTTCTTATAAAACCTCTGCTAGAGAAGCGAGTGTTAAGACTCAAACAAGGGCAAGCACGAAGAGCTCGAGATCCTTAGGATCGAGGCTCAAGACAGTTGTCCCTTTTGTAAATAGCTTTTGTAAATAAGTTTTGAAAACCGAACATCGAACAGCATAGGATTTGCTCACTTGGAGCGATAGGCCTTGTAAGTCTCTAGAGTTCGACCACATCTGGTCCCTGGGAGGTCGCCACTTTTGGCACCACACCCATGTCATTTGCATTCCATGCATGGTACTTGCATGAACATGATCTCATTTTAGGACCAGATTCCATAAAACCCTTTGGCGTGATATCTCCTCCTACCAGAGTTTGTAAATTGAGATTTTTTGCTAAAAATGGGACGATCCCATATTCTTCGTGGATAGATCTAGGGAGACATTGAAAGGGGTGTTTGTCATCTTTGCCCTTATCCAAATCTATTTGGACAAGGCCAAAGAGGGGCATCTGTAAACACCCCGAAATCCCACGAATTTCTCAAATTCATCTGGTTTTGTAAAAGCAGCCCCAAAGGGCTATTTTGAGTCTGGAAACCCAGGAGCCTTCCAGACAACCCTGTACATACGTTTTAAACTTCATATTTCAAAAATATATAATATGGCCTTTTAAAACCTTTTTAAAACATGTTTTGAAACCCCCTATACATACGTTTTAAACTTCATATTTCAAAAATATATAATATGGCCTTTTAAAACCTTTTTAAAACATGTTTTGAAACCCCGAAGCGGCTTGGCCCGATCAAGACAGGACCAGGAGAGCTAAGAAGAGCCTGGAACTGGAGCACATGTCAAGCCCGGCACAGCAACTCTCGTATCACATCCATACCCCCAGGATCTCGAACGTCCAAGACCCTGTTCTTATCAAAATGTCATTTGAAGTCATCTCCGGAAGGCAGAAACAGAGACGGACGACCATGTTGACGAAGACCCAACGCAGACGGAGTACTGATGCTGTCAAGCCCCGCACAAATCGTCCGTTTCGAACCCAGCTCGAAGGAGTCAGAGTTCAGTTTGGATTGGATCTGGACCATATATATCCAGATCCCAATCCAAACCCATGTGTGGACTTGGATTTGGATTTGGACCCAGAGATCCAATCCAATATCCATATCCATGGCCCACATCACCTTCTCATAAATGGAGGTGGGGCCCACTTGAAATTCACGTGGGATTATGGGCATGAGAGAGAGTGGGGATGGATAATATCAAGAGTGTTGTAATTAAGCTTGACTTGTGTGTAAGTTTGGGGTTAATCATGTGGGTTAGCCTAATTGAGTGGGTTTAAGCTTGTAATTAGCCAAAACCTAACCTAGGGCTGCACCAACATGAGGTGGTTAAGGTCTATGGGCCATGCAAAGGGAGCTCCTTCACCTAAACCTAACCCAAAACACCTAATCCTAGCCTACCCCCCTAATCCACCCCTAATCTGAGCCTAATCACCTAACCCACTTCCCTAATCCCGGCCTAATCCCAACCTAATCACCTAACCCACTTCCCTAATCCTTCCCTAAACCTAGGTTAATTTCCCTAAACCTAGCCTAAACCTAGCCTAATCACCTAACCTAGCTCACTAAACCTCACCCTAGAACCCAACCACCTAACCTAGCCCTAAACCCCTAAACCACCCCTAGCCCACAATCTACCCAAACCACTAGTTTTTAAAATATATGGCCCTACCCTTTCCAGCCCACCTTATCTTCATACCTGTAAACACCCGAAATTTTTTTCAAGTATTTTCAAAAACTCCTAAATTTTGAAGGCCAATTTAAAGCCTTTATGAACCTTTAAATTCAAAATCCCCAAATTTTAAAGTTTAGACCTTTTGGGAGATTATTTTAAAATAAAGGTTTTAAATCCAAATAGCCCATGAGTTTCGAAGCAGGCGGAGACCCAATCCAGGCCTCGATTCTCGGAAAGAAGATAAAGTGTATCAAGATACGGATCAAGTTAAATCAGATTGATTCCCAAAAGTGGAGAAGATTGAAGCATATCAAGTTCAAATTCAACAACTTATCCAAATGGAAGGTCAAGACCGATCAAATCCAAGTTTGTCCGATGGGGCCAACTTGGAACCAAGACTCGAGGCCATGGTCACAAGCTCATTCAATTCTAGAAGATTTCAAGTGTAGCTCAAAAGCAAGAGGTGGGAGCCGAATCAAAGAAAGAAGCGAATTCAAGTGGGTCGAAGTTTAAAGAAATCAGCCCAAACAAAACATGTTGCACATTGTAAGGTTGTTTAAAACCAACCGCATGCTCTAGGGCTACACCAAGCCATGGCACCTATACCAACCCATACGGGCTGGTCCGAATCGACTCAATGAAGAACTACAAGAAGCCGGTTTGGAGCAGATCAAATCCACCAAGCTAAAGCTCTAACCCGCCCCACAAGAAGCCACTAGAACCAGCCCCCTTGGCCTATAAAAAGGCCCAAGAGGGGGGGTGGGTTCCATAACTTGCATAACTTGGAGAAGAGAGAGAAGAGAGAGACCTTGGGTGGTGTGTGCTAGACTAGGTGCAGAAAATTTCAGCAAAGGGGGGACGTTTTCTAGTGAAGGGGAAGCTAGGTGAGAGCTTGTAGGAGTTAAGAAGGAAGGCCATCAAGAGGAAGACCGGCTTCATCATTGAAATCCGGTCCTTCGCATCCAAAACTCGTGTAAGACCTTTCTTACTTAATCTAAGTTTCATTCCCTTCCATTCAATTCATTAAATGGGGTTGTATTAATGGAGTTTCATCTCCCCCCGAGTTGTAATAATCTAGCTTTGCTGCCATTTCAATTTCGTGGATGAAACACTATACACCCACATGCACGCCAAGTGTTTGCTTTAATGCTTATCCCTTCCTATATGCTATATACCCTCTATACTTCTAACCCCCTCTATGTCTAAGCTATAAAGTACTTCCCATTCATTTATATTCCAGCAAATTTGCTTTAAGGGTTGTTGCATTTTAATTTCGGGTGGGTTATGCATCATTACATTTATAAAACAGAAAACCGGATTTCAGCATCTCTGCATATGTCTGTTTCTGTAATTTTAATTTTGTGATGCTTACTCCGATTGTCTTGAAATTTGGCACACTGATTCCACACACATTGGGACACTCTGTATAAAATTGGCAAGATTTTAGGGCCTCTCAGCCACGTAATAAAAGCATATTAAGAACGACCAGATTTCTGCACCACTGTTTGTACAGTCGGATTTCCTGAAACAAAGGTTGGGTAAAAGTCTCATATCTCTGTCCACAGGAGTCCAAATTGGTTGATTTTGATGCATTGGAAAGCTAAAATCCATAGCTTTCCAGCAATATCAAAATCATTAAAATCGGAGTTCTGAGCAGAGAGATACCGACTCATCTTTGAGTTTCTGTATTTCTGAAACAGAGTTGTTCCTAGCCAGTGAGGTGGTCTGAGTAGATTATTTGTTTCTGATTCAATACTGCTCCAAATGCAGATTTGAAAAAGGCTACAGTCTCTCCACACTATCAGCTTTGTCTGGTAAAATTTTGATAATTTTTGGAAGTCCGTAACGCCTTGAAAACTCCCCTAGAAAATAGCTCTGAAAACAGAATTCTCTGTTTTCAGCAACTTGTGTTTTTCCAAGTATTGAATCCGAGTGCACAAGTTCAACAAATTTTTCAAAGACACTTGTTTATGTAAAAGGGAATCATATTTGCTGTAAAATGAAATTCCTAAGCGCTCAACACTGACCCTTGAGCATCGGCTCAAGAAGGTGTGAGTGAAAAGATCCCGCTTGCACACAATCGCTTAGAAGTCTTACAAACATTTGCTAGTTTTGAACTAGCTGGCACGCTCGCGCAAGCGTAGGGGTGGAAAGTTTCATTTCAAGTTTGTTTCATAAACTTTGAAATGAGAATTTTCATGTCTACAGAAATGGCACGCCCGGTGGGAGTCGGGTCTTAAGGAATTTCTAAGCAAATAAGACTCCCAAAAATCTTTTCAAAGTGTTTTTAACATCGGTAAATTGTGCACGTGTAGGATTTTCAAGGGCCCATAAGATCATGTCAAGTTCGGATGGTTCTTACGAGGTGTCGAGCCGGGCTTCATGCTCGTCAAGTCAATTTTCGAAAAGATTTTCAAAAACAAATTTCAAAAACAAGAAAGAGTCATTAGAAGAATTGAGGAAAGAATTCGAAGCAAGAATCGCCGCTCTCAGCCAAGAGGCCGAAGCGGTCGAATCCTGCTCATCCCATGGGAGGCAAACTAGGGCTCGAAAGAAAACAAACAAACCCAGAAAACCCAAAGAGACCTCCACCATGGAGGGGGATAGAGAGCTCGAGTCGTTCACATTAAAAGATCGCAAGGCCCTTCAACAACTACTAAGGGGCCAGGCCAAGGAAAAGAGGTCATATGCCCTATCCGATTTTTTACCTTCCGATTACCAAACGGATAGCGACGATGACATACCGAATTTTCATCGATATGACGGGACGGGGGATCCTAGATCTCACCTCCAACTCTTTTCCCGTCGAGCATATAAAAAGAAGAAAGACTCGGCTAAGTGGATCTACTGGTTCCCCCTCTCCCTTAAGGGAACTGCTTCCAAGTGGCTCGCTTCCTATGACTTGAGCCAGTTTGCCACTTTTGAAGAGTTGGCAAATGGGTTCATGCAAAGATTTTCACACAACGTGGAAGTGACCCCCACTTTGAACACCCTAAGGGACACAAAACAAGCCACGAACGAGGATGCTCATGCATTTATCGTTCGATGGAGGTCTTTATTGGGGCAAGTAAGAGAGCCCATCTCAGAAGGATGTGCCGTGATGCTCATCCTTGAAAATTTCAAACCAGAGCTGAAAATGCTCCTTTCCCTCCATGAAATTTCCACTTTCCACAAACTAATCAAGAAGGCTTCCCTATTCGAAGCAAATATGAAAAAGGGGGTCTACGATGACTTGTGGAAAGGCAAAATTTTTTCGAAAACTCGTTTTGAAAAGCCCGGGACTTACGGGCCAACTACTACGGACAATGGGGCAAAACCCCAAAAAGTTGCAAATGTCCGAGTAGAACCAAGCCCGGCCGGCACTTCAAAATTTGAACCGAAGAACAAAAAGGTTCAAAAGTCTTTCGAAAAAAGGGAGTACACCCCGCTGGGGCAGCCCATCACAGAGGTCCTCGACCTCCTGCTCGCCCAGGGAATGGTGACACTTCCGGAAATCCCCGAGGGGACACCCCCTAAAGGGAAATTTTTAAACAAGTTTTGCAAGTATCATAGGCTCAAAGGCCATGATACAAATCACTGCTACACCCTTTTAAACAAAATAGAGGACTTGATCGAGCAAGGCCGGCTCCAGGTCACCGAGGAACCGGAGCCCGCCCAAGCCGTACTCAAGGAACCCTTCCCCAACCATGCAAGCACTAGCGGGAAGGACAAGCAGGTATATGCTCTCTCCTCTCATTTGAATGGTTCAAAACATGCATGGCATACGGATCGCACTACTTGTCACACACCACTACTCGTAATAAAAAAAGCCAAACAAGTAGTGATCCGGGGAGCGCTTAGAGTCCTGCTCCCGGCTAGAGCCTTATTAGAGATTCGAGGTGCTCCCAAGCATCAAACTAGAGCCCACCTAGGAACGAGCCATAGGGAAGGTGTGGACGAGGTCACTAGATCCGGAAGGATCTACCAACCCCCACACTTAGCAAAAGATGCTAGCAAGAAAGTGGTCGTTATCCCCGGCCCTTCAAAATCATGCATTCCCAAAGCATCGCATCTCATGGGTAAAAACGATGTGTTAACCCCATATGATTTTGAAAATCACCTTGCTAAGATTCCCATAAACATGTCTATCCTAGAACTTATCCAAACATCCCCTAGACATAGACAAGTTTTAGAAAAGATCTTAGAAAAGGCCAAGGTTAACCCAACCATAACCCCTGAGTCCCTCTCCTTCCTAGTCTCACCCATTTGTGCTAAAACTCCCATTGTGTTTTCGGAAGATGAGCTAGAACAACCCTACCAAAACCACAACCAAGCCTTGCATATAGAGGTGGTATTGAATCACCATCCTCTAGACAAGTGTTTGGTTGATGGCGGAGGAGGTCTAAATATACTTCCACTACACATAGCCTACAAAATAGGAGTCTCCTTGACCTCTCTAAACACGAGTTCCATCGTGATCACAGGATACGATGGAAACGCATCCAAACCTTTAGGAGTCATAGAGTTACCCGTAGAAGTAGGGGGCATGAGTCATTCCGGGGTGTTTCATGTTTTAGACATACACCCCCATTATAACCTACTCCTAGGAAGGCCATGGATACACAGCTTGCGGGCTGTGCCATCCACCTTTCATAGGTGTGTAAAAATACCCCTCCAAAACCAAGTTGTGGTAATTCTAGGAGAGAATCACCCCCAGCTGCAGGGAATACAAAATTTTCCATGCTTATCAGGTGATAAAACCCATGAGCCAAAACTAGATGAACCCTTGGTAGCTCATCCCAAACCAAAAGGTGTCGTGCACATAAAAGGGCCACCCAAGGCTAGCCCGCTCAAGACCATCTCAAAACTACCCAAAGTCCTCCCCAAGTCCATAAAAGTGTTTGAGCATGACATAGACGACACCAAGTTCAAAGGCCATCCTCTTTATAAAACATTTTCAAAATTAAAGAAGCCTTGGAACATGATGTTGAACATGGGTTATATGCCTTATCAAGGCCTAGGAAGCCAAAACCAAGGTCGTCTTGAACCCATAGTGTCAAACATAAACCAAAACCGGTATGGGATAGGCTACGACCCATCCATACCACCCGAACCTCCACCCATGACTACTTGGGTCAAGGGTGCCTTAGAGCCTCCTAACACCGAAACCTATGACTTAGACCTCTTATTTAGAGCCTAATGCATGGTGTTTTCTTTGTAGGTTTGATGGAAGACCCCGCCACATCCAAAAACCCAAAAAAATTAGAAAGTTCCCAAAAACCAAAAACAATAGAAAATTTCAAAAATCTCGAAAAGAATGTGATTTACATTTCTCCTCCTTCTATTTGTTTACAAAAAGCCAAAAAAATTGAAAATTTTGAGAATTTCAAAAAGAATGTGGTTTTTGTTCCTTCCCTGTGTTTACAAAAAGCCAAAAAAATTGAAAATTTTGAAAATTTCAAAAAGAATGTGGTTTTTGTTCCTTCCTTGTGTTTACAAAAAGCCAAAAAAATTGAAAAATGCGAAAACACCAAAAACAAGGTTCTCTACATCCCATCTCCGAAGAGCAATTTCGAAAAAGCCAAAAAAATCGAAAATCCTGGAAAACCCAAAAACATGGTCTTTGTGAAAAGCCCTAGTCTTTTGAAAGTGGTAGATGTTCCAAAACCGTGTGCCTTGCTTAGCACTTTCATAGAACCCAAATTTCTCAAGAGCGATCAAAGCGAAGAGGAAGATCCCCTCGTCCATGAGGAGGACCAAACCTCCGAGCTTCCCGAGTTCCATAGAATCCTTGATTTAGAAAAACCTTCAAATTCCGTAGGAGGGGATTTTGTGGAAGTAAATCTAGGGAGTGAGTCTAAGCCTAAGCATGTTAAAATAGGCGCATGTTTACATGAGCATGAAAGGACATCATTCATCACATTTCTCAAGTCATATGTAGATGTGTTTGCATGGACCTACGAAGACATGCCGGGTTTAGACCCAATGGTAGTAGAGCATCGTCTTCCCCTAGAATCAAATGCCAAACCCATAAAGCAAAAGCTTAGAAAGATTCACCCCGATGTACATGCACAGGTGAAAGAGGGTTTAGAAGATCTTTTAAAAGCCGGATTTATAAAACCCATTGCGTACTCAGAATGGCTTTCAAATATCGTTGTAGTTCGAAAATCCAATGGGAAAATTAGGATTTGCATTGATTTTAGAAATTTGAACAAAGCCACTCCAAAAGACAATTTTCCTCTACCAAATATTGATTTGATAGTGGATAGCACTGCAAATCATGAAATGTTTTCTTTCATGGATGGCTATTCGGGTTACAATCAAATTAAGTTAGCACCAAAAGATCAGGCAAAAACTGCTTTTACTACACCTTGGGGCACATACTGTTATACAGTTATGCCGTTTGGTTTGAAAAATGCCGGTGCCACATACCAAAGAGCTATGACTACTATCTTTCATGACTAAATTCATGAGCTCTTGGAAGTATATGTGGATGACCTTTTGGTGAAATCAAAAACCCGAGTTACTCACATTGAGTCTTTGCAAAAAGTTTTCGAAAGGCTTAGGCTTTACAAAGTGAAACTAAACCCTCAAAAATGTGTATTCGGGGTAGAATCAGGTAAGCTTTTGGGCTTTATGGTGAGCCAAAGGGGTATTGAAGTAGACCCCTCTAAGTGCCGAGCCATCATAGATATGCCTCCACCATCCAATTTGACCCAAATCCGAAGCCTCCAAGGTCGCCTCCAAGCCATTAGGAGGTTCATTTCAAATTTAGCAACAAGATGCGAACCTTTCAATAAACTTTTGCGAAAAGGGGTAAAATTTTTGTGGGACGAGGATTGTCAAAAAGCTTTTGAAAGATTGAAAACTTATTTGGTGAATCCTCCAATTTTGAAACCTCCAAAGCAAGGAAAACCTTTACTTCTTTACATTTCCATACATACGAATGCATTGGGTGCTTTATTAGCCCAATATGAGGATGATGGCCACAAAGAGTGTGCCATTTACTATATTTCAAAAACTCTCTTGGCATATGAAAGAAATTATCGAGCCATGGAGAAAACGTGCTTGGCATTAGTATGGGCTTGCCAAAAGTTTAGACATTACTTCCTAGATCATGAGATATGGATAGTGTCTGAGCTTGATCCGATCAAGCACTTGTTTGAAAAACCTATCCTAACGGGTAGGCTTGGTAAATGACAACTCCTCTTAATGGAATATGACTTGAAATATCACCACCAAACCTCCATTAAGGGGCAAGCCCTAGCCGATCATATGGCCGAGTTCCCCTTGGAAGAAACATATCCCATACTTGATGAGATGCCCGATGAAGGCATATTTGCAAACGATTTTCAAAACCATGTTTTAGCAAACTGTTTTAATGAAAACCAAGTATGGAAAATGTACTTTGATGGGGCACGTAACCAACAAGGGGCAGGTGTTGGAGTCATTCTCATATCCCCCGAAAGGGGAGAAATACCCATTGCAATTCGTTTAGATTTTGAGTGTTCAAATAATGTGGCTGAATATGAGGCTCTCATACAAGGCCTAAAAGTCTTGAAAAATCTAGGGGCAGCTTGCATTGAAGTCTTTGGAGACTCTTTACTGGTTGTGAACCAAGTTTTAAAAGTTTGGCAAGTCAAACATGAAAAACTCATTCCGTATCATGAGTTGGCCACCAAGTTGGTCGACTCTTTCAAATCATGCACACTCACTCACATAGGGAGAGAGGATAACATCATAGCGGATGCCCTCTCCTCCTTAGGATCCGCTTTAAGGGTCGATCCCACCTTGGGAACCCGATCCCTAGAGATATGGCACTCACCCGTTCCATCCACGCACGATTTAGAGATTTGCCAAAACGACCAAAATCCAAATGATAAACCTTGGTTTTATGACATTAAAAACTTTTAAGAAAACGGAGGATTTCCCGAGTATGCTTCTTCAAAAGATCAAGCTTTTATTAGAAAAATTTCAACCCGGTATGTAATTTTGGGAGGGGTGCTTTATAAGAAAAGTTTTACGGGCATCTTGTTGCGATGTGTAGACCTTGAAGAGGCTAGGACCATAATGCACGAGTTCCACGATGGAGAGTGTGGAGGCCATGTTAATGCAAATATGATGGCCATGAAGATACTTAGAGCTGGGTATTTTTGGTCCACCCTAAGACAAGATTGCCATGATCATGTTAGGAAATGTCATCAATGTCAAATACATGGGCATATCATTCACACCCCATCATCCACTTTGCATTCCATCGTGAGCCCTTGGCCTTTTGCCATGTGGGCGTTCGACATCGTAGGACCCATATCCCCCAATGCATCCAATGGACATAGGTTCATCCTAGCGGCCACCGAATATTTCTCTAAATGGGTTGAAGCTACATCCTTGGCCAATGTCCAAGGACAACATGTAGTGGCATTCATTAAGAGAAATATCTTGGCCCGATTTGGAGTACCAAAAGACCTAGTGTCCGATAATGGCACCCCATTCAAGAATGAGAAGATGGAAAAATTGTGTGTCACATATGGCATGACTCAACACTTTTCATCGCCCTACTACCCTCAAGGCAACGGCCAAGCCGAAGCCACAAACAAAACCCTCATAAGCATCATTGAGAAAACCATAGAAAAAGGTAGGACATGGCATGAGAAGCTCGACGAAGCCTTGTGGGCTTATAGAACTTCCATTCGAACCCCAACAAATGCCACCCCATTCGAGTTGGTCTATGGCACGAGTGCCATACTCCCCATTCATACCAAGCTTCATTCATTTCATACATCACTTGCATTAGATATTCCATTAGAAACCCTACAACATACTAGAATGGTCGAACTTGACTTGTTGGATGAAAAGAGGCTACTTGCTATGGATCATGCACATGCATATAGGCAAAGGGTAGCCCGACACTACAAGAAGCACATGAAGGCCCGCCACTTCAAAGTGGGAGACCTAGTGCTAAAAACCATTCACCACCGAGGCCCACACCCCCTTGGAAAGTGGCGGCCCAAGTGGGATGGTCCTTATGTTGTGCGTGGAACCACCACTAACAATGCTTACTGGTTGGTTGATGTTGACGGTAGGAACTTGGTAGACCCTATAAATGCTCAACATTTGAAAAGATATCATGTATAGGGGCTACTCTCTTTTGAAAATATTTTGAATGGGATCTCCTTTGAACTTCTTGAAGAAGGATCAAGGTGGATCGTGTGACCCTAAACAAGGGAAATAGGATCTTATGAAAGGTAGAGTTTTCAAAATTTATGGGCTATATTTCAAAAGTCCCCATCTTACAAAATCGAGCCTTGTTCAAAACAGCAAAATATTTCCAAATGGTATATGCTATTTCAAAATAGGGTGTTCTTAGATGAATCGAGTAAACCATTGGGATAAGTCTCTCCCCATTTCGCTTCTCCTTCCCAAAAAGGAAAATTTGGCAAAATAGAAAAGAGGATATCCCTCCAAAATTTTATCTTCAAAAGAAAAAGAAAAGCAAAGCAGAAAAGAGTGCTTTGATTGAAAAGAAAGAGGAAAAAGCAAAATCCTCCAAAAAGAAAAAGGGAGGCCCTCTATGAAAAAAAAAAAAAAAAAAAAAAAATTTTGCCAAAAGCTCAAAAGGAGCAAATTTTCCTCTTCTTGGCCTTAAACCACGGGACGCTTCAGAAGGGACCGTGGTAATTCTTTTCCTATCCCTATGACTTATCCTAGTGGAGAAAGGTTTTATCTAGGAAAATTCTAAAGTAGGAATAGGATTTATTCATTTGAATCTTATTTTGTTTGAGAATTAGACTTTGTTGTGTAAGTAGGAGAGTTTTGCAATGTTTCCTAGTTTTCCTATAAAAATCTCTACTAAGTAGTAGGTATTATGACCCGAGTAAAGGGAAATACAAGAAGCTGAAAATCCTTGTGATTGAAGTAAAAAAGGATTTCCCCTTTCTTTTGGAAAGTTGTGAAAACCCGAAAACATCAAGCCACATAAGGGCCACGATCACTTGGGGCAGTCGACCTTCACAAACCTCCCAAGTTCGATCCTTGCATGTTAAGAGTCTCTAAAAGAATTATCGTGTGCATATCACTCACACCCTTCATACATGCCCATGCATGCATTTCGAAACCATTGAGTACATGATCGATATTAGGACCAAGGTCATAGCAGATTGAGTCCCCTTTGGCTCTAAATCCCCTCTTACTTATTTTTAAAAGTTAGGCACTCAGATGATCCATGCTCTTGAGAAAGGTTCGGAAGAAGAGTAAAAGGGTGTTTTCTTCTTTGACATTATCCAAACATAGTTGGATTAATGCCAAAGAGGGGCATCTGTAAACACCCGAAATTTTTTTCAAGTATTTTCAAAAACTCCTAAATTTTGAAGGCCAATTTAAAGCCTTTATGAACCTTTAAATTCAAAATCCCCAAATTTTAAAGTTTAGACCTTTTGGGAGATTATTTCAAAATAAAGGTTTTAAATCCAAATAGCCCATGAGTTTCGAAGTAGGCGGAGACCCAATCCAGGCCTCGATTCTCGGAAAGAAGATAAAGTGTATCAAGATACGGATCAAGTTAAATCAGATTGATTCCCAAAAGTGGAGAAGATTGAAGCATATCAAGTTCAAATTCAACAACTTATCCAAATGGAAGGTCAAGACCGATCAAATCCAAGTTTGTCCGATGGGGCCAACTTGGAACCAAGACTCGAGGCCATGGTCACAAGCTCATTCAATTCTAGAAGATTTCAAGTGTAGCTCAAAAGCAAGAGGTGGGAGCCGAATCAAAGAAAGAAGCGAATTCAAGTGGGTAAAAGTTTAAAGAAATCAGCCCAAACAAAACATGTTGCACATTGTAAGGTTGTTTAAAACCAACCGCATGCTCTAGGGCTACACCAAGCCATGGCACCTATACCAGCCCATACGGGCTGGTCCGAATCGACTCAATGAAGAACTACAAGAAGCCGGTTTGGAGCGGATCAAATCCACCAAGCTAAAGCTCTAACCCGCCCCACAAGAAGCCACTAGAACCAGCCCCCTTGGCCTATAAAAAGGCCCAAGAGGGGGGGTGGGTTCCATAACTTGCATAACTTGGAGAAGAGAGAGAAGAGAGAGACCTTGGGTGGTGTGTGCTAGACTAGGTGCAGAAAATTTCAGCAAAGGGGGGACGTTTTCTAGTGAAGGGGAAGCTAGGTGAGAGCTTGTAGGAGTTAAGAAGGAAGGCCATCAAGAGGAAGACCGGCTTCATCATTGAAATCCGGTCCTTCGCATCCAAAACTCGTGTAAGACCTTTCTTACTTAATCTAAGTTTCATTCCCTTCCATTCAATTCATTAAATGGGGTTGTATTAATGGAGTTTCATCTCCCCCCGAGTTGTAATAATCTAGCTTTGCTGCCATTTCAATTTCGTGGATGAAACACTATACACCCACATGCACGCCAAGTGTTTGCTTTAATGCTTATCCCTTCCTATATGCTATATACCCTCTATACTTCTAACCCCCTCTATGTCTAAGCTATAAAGTACTTCCCATTCATTTATATTCCAGCAAATTTGCTTTAAGGGTTGTTGCATTTTAATTTCGGGTGGGTTATGCATCATTACATTTATAAAACAGAAAACCGGATTTCAGCATCTCTGCATATGTCTGTTTCTGTAATTTTAATTTTGTGATGCTTACTCCGATTGTCTTGAAATTTGGCACACTAATTCCACACACATTGGGACACTCTGTATAAAATTGGCAAGATTTTAGGGCCGCTCAGCCACGTAATAAAAGCATATTAAGAACGACCAGATTTCTGCACCACTGTTTGCACAGTCGGATTTCCTGAAACAGAGGTTGGGTAAAAGTCCCATATCTCTGTCCACAGGAGTCCAAATTGGTTAATTTTTGATGCATTGGAAAGCTAAAATCCATATCTTTCCAGCAATATCAAAATCATTAAAATCGGAGTTCTGAGCAGAGAGATACCGACTCATCTTTGAGTTTCTGTATTTCTGAAACAGAGCTGTTCCGAGCCAGTGAGGTGGTCTGAGTAGATTATTTGTTTCTGATTCAATACTGCTCCAAATGTAGATTTGAAAAAGGCTACAGTCTCTCCACACTATCATCTTTGTCTGGTAAAATTTTGATAATTTTTGGAAGTCCGTAACGCCTTGAAAACTCCCCTAGAAAATAGCTCTGAAAACAGAATTCTCTGTTTTCAGCAACTTGTGTTTTTCCAAGTATTGAATCCGAGTGCACAAGTTCAACAAATTTTTCAAAGACACTTGTTTATGTAAAAGGGAATCATATTTGCTGTAAAATGAAATTCCTAAGCGCTCAACACTGACCCTTGAGCATCGGCTCAAGAAGGTGTGAGTGAAAAGATCCCGCTTGCACACAATCGCTTAGAAGTCTTACAAACATTTGCTAGTTTTGAACTAGCTGGCACGCTCGCGCAAGCGTAGGGGTGGAAAGTTTCATTTCAAGTTTGTTTCATAAACTTTGAAATGAGAATTTTCATGTCTACAATACCACCCTACCTAAACCACCTAACCACTACCCCAAACCCAGCCCTAACCGACCTACCTATCCCTATATAAACCCCCCCCCTTGGGGGCGGGTTTTCCAATCTAGAAGCCCACCTAGATCCCAGCCGGGTCCTCTCCTTCCCCAAGTCCAGCCGAACCTGCTCCTCCTCCTCCACTTCCCCAGCTGCTCCACCTGTGCCGCCTGCACCACCACCATCCCTCCATTCCACCACCACTTGCACCGCCATCTCCACCACCTCCCGACCGAGCTTCACAGCCTACCCATCTTTCTTCCAGCCGAGCACCACCTTCTCCCCATTCGGTAAGTACCCCCCACTCTACCTAGCTCCTTCTCTACTCCCTCTCCACTCCTAGCCACCCACCATACCACCACCTTACCTACACATCATCCCTTTGCTGCCACCATTCTCACTCAGCCGAACCTATCACAACCTAAACCACCGGCCACTACCTAACTACCCTAACTACACCCGGCCAGCCATCTCTTTTCCCCTAGGACTCCCATTCGGCCTTCCCTTAAACTCCCCTTAGGTCCATATTCCCTAACACTCTATACTCTCCATTCGTGACCCTACATATTCACTTGGCCCAGCCCCTTTAATTTTCCACATCAAGGCGACACCCACTTGCAACCGACCACCTTCGAGGCGCCTATCCCGCGCCCCACTTGTACCCGGCCAGCACCCTTTGTCATTCACCCTCGCGGAGCTCCCGTTTGCAGCCCAAGGCGAAGGCCAAGCCCACGCTCAAGCAAGGCCTCTACGGACCAGCTACTCGTAAGTGCCTAAACTCGGTCTTTAGTTGTATACTTGCTTGAGATTCAATTTGATACGGGGTTGTAATAACGGAGTGTAGTCTCCCCCCGCTTGTAATAACGTGGCTTGGTACACCCACACACGTGCACTCTCTTAGTTGTGCACGATTTTGAACAGACACGGGCCTAATCAGCCCCTAATACATAAGTAGATATATATACTTTCATTTTCGAAGGGTTTTTGCTTAAGTTGGGTGCATTGTCTTTCAATTCAAGCACTCACACACATTGAGCTTTCGCTCTTATTTGAAAGACCCAAGTAAGGGCCGACCTATACTATTTGGGTTTCATTTCATGTCGTGTGAGTAAGTCTTTCAATTCAAGCACTCCCACACACATTGAGCTTTCGCTCTTATTTGAAAGACCCAAGTAAGGGCCGACCTATACTATTTGGGTTTCATTTCTTGTCGTGTGAGTAAGTCTTTCAATTCAAGCACTCTCACACACATTGAGCCTTCGCTCTTATTCCCAAGACCTTAGTAAAGGCCTTATTGCAGTTATATTTGGGTTTCATTTATGTCGTGTGTGTAGTACTTCAATTCAAGCACTCTCACACACATTGAGCCTTCGCTCTTACTCCCAAGACCTTAGTCAAGGCCATACTGCAATTTATATTTGGGTTTAATTTCATGTCGTGTGTGTAAGTCTTTCAATTCAAGCACGCACCCACATTGAGCCTTCGCTCTTATTTACAAGACCCGAGTAAGGGCTCATATACATAATCTATATACATATCTCCCTTCGGTTATTTCCCTTCAGAATTGTCTTTACATTTCGGGTTTTCCCTTTGGAGTAGCGTGAGTTTGCATTGCGTCTACGCCATACCACGAGGTAGGACGCATATTGCATCGAAGCAAGCCCCGCTCGAATTCGCCCATGTAGTGGAGATTTCATTACACACAAACTAGGTGGCCCGAAAAGGGATAAAAGAAAAGACTTAGGCACGTGCAAATCCACGTGATCTAAAACATGCAATCGCATTTTAAAGACCCGAAATAGACACCTCGAACTGCTTCGTAGACTTTCTCTCCAAAACTCGATTTTTGCAAAGCGTACAGACTGACCCTTGCGCATCGGTGCAAGAAGGTCTGCGACGACAAGAGCTTACTTGCTCACAGTCGCCACGTTTAGAAGTCAGTGTTAAAAATATCTTCGCTAGCTTAGGTAAGCTAGCTGGCACACCCTGTTTGCATACATAGGCCTGAGACATACGAGAGGATCTGCTCCAAGCCCTGAAAAAGGCGAGAGGCGGGGATTTTTGCGCGTCTACAGTCCCTCAAGAGACTTTGGATATTTTGGGGTGATGGAAGACTCGTGCTTCCATACAACCCCGAATTGGGAGATTTTATCCTCAAGGAAAGCCATGCTTGGTTTCTTGAGGAACTTTGGATACTGCAGGGTGTTGGAAGACTTGAGCTTCCATACAACCTATTTTTGGGAGAATTTTTCTTCGAGGGAAGGTAAGCTTGCTCCCTCGAATTTTTTTACTTGCTCCCTAGATTCAACTCGTGGTGCCCCTAGGGATGGATTTTTTTTGTTTCAAAGTCCTAATCTTGGTTCCAGGGTACAAGACTAGGCTCGAAGAAGTGGGTTTTTCTATGGCAGGGTTATGAGCTCCTAAGATGTCGATGCTTGCATTAGGGGTCTCTATGTCTACCATTTTTTGAGTTTGTTTTTGTTTTTGCTTTTGAAATTCTTTTGGCTGGTGCGGGATATTTGGCGCACCTTGAAAATTCTCTAACTTAGGCACATTTCGTGGGTTTGTGTGTGCAGAGGGGTTATCCAATGCATCTGATGACCCTATATGAAGAAGAGAGTTTTGAGAGGGATGGGTTTTAGGCATACCTCTTTTTGGCTTGTCTACCTTTTCAAGGTGAGAGCAGGCCGTTTTCCCGGGTAACTCTGTTTTGAGCCCCCGGGGTTTCATGAAGCGTTCCTTTTCGAAAACCTACCTGTTTTTCACTCTCGTCTCTTTGTGGGGTGTGGGTTTTATGTCCCAATGTGTGTGTGTGCCTAGACTTAGGACTTTCACTTGAATTTTTCGAAATTTCAAAGTTTGATTTTTCAATTTTTTTGTCTTTTTGAAAGTTTTCAAGATTTTTTTGATTTTTTGAAATAAAAACAACTTTTTTCGAATTTTCTTTGGAATTTTCGAATTTTGGATTTGTGGGAGTGGAAGTCTCACCCTTTTCTAGGGTTTGGCTTTTAAACTCACATCCTTCGTCGAGTTTGAGATTGGTTTTCTTTTCACACTTTTTGTGCGCCCGAGAAGAGCTGCTACGGGATTTATGGGTTTTCAGCTCTTCGCTTAAAACTTCCATTCTTTTGAAAATCGCCCGTATATCAGCTAGCGCTTCTCGTTCTTTAGATGTTTTGAAAACCTCTTTTGATTCACTCGACGAGGATTTTGGTTTTCGCTCCATTTTCTGCAACTTTTCTAAGTATGCACGATTTTTGGAAAACACCTTTTTTTCAAAAATTTTGAGTGTAACTTGTTTGTTTGAAATCAATTTAAGTCCCGGGTCCCACCGGGCGTGCCAAATAACTGTAGACACAGAAAGTTTCTGCTCCTGATTCTTAGGCCTGAAGCGAACCTTTTCGTGTGTCTAAGTCCTAATTAAGCAAAAGGGCGTGCCAGCTAGCTTACTTAAGCTAGCGAAGAAATATTTTGATATCTGACTCCTAATGTGGCGACTGTGAGCAAGCAAGCTCTTTTTGTCGCAGACCTTCTTGCACCGATGCGCAAGGGTCAGTCTATACGCTTTAAAAATCGAGTTTTGGAATATAAGAACCTACGAAAACGTGTTTGAGGTGTTTGATTCAGGTTGTTTTTGTATGATTTTCAGATTTTATTTCACGTGGATTTGCATGTGCCTATGTCTTTCTTTTTATCCCTTTTCGGGCCAACTAGGTGTGTGTTATGAACACGTAACCTAAGTGGGGCGACTTTGAGCGAGAGTATGGGGTTTGCTTTGATGCAATATGCGTCCTAACTCGTGGTATGGCGTATATGCAATGCAAACTCATGCAACTCCAAAGGGAAAACCCGAAATTGAAAGACAATGCCGAAGGGAAATGACTTGTAATGTAAATTGCCGAAGGGAAATTGCGGAAGGGAAATTGGAAAAGGGAAATATGGCTATATCTTAAGAGCGGAAAGGCTCAATAGTGCAAGTGTGTGCCGTGTATATATGTAAAGACTACGCACACTACTGAACCTTAAAACCCAAATCGTAAAGACATAGCCGAAAGGGAAATACTTATACTATATATGGGCCCGAAGGTCGCCAACGTGTTGCGTTGGTGTTGTGTATATATTGAAAGACAACTCACACGACTTAAATGAAACCCAAATATAAATTGCAATTTGGCCTTAACAAAGGTCTTGGGAGTAAGAGCGAAAGCTCAATGTGTGTGAGTGCGAGAATTGAAGTACTACACACACGACATGAAATTAAACCCAAATATAAATTGCAATATGGCCTTAACTAAGGTCTTGGGAGTAAGAGCGAAAGCTCAATGTGTGTGAGTGCGAGAATTGAAAGACAACACACACAACTTAAGCAAAACCCCACTGTAAACACCCCGAAATCCCACGAACTTCTCAAATAAACCTGGTTTTGTAAAAGCAGCCCCAAAGGGCTATTTTGAGTCTGGAAACCCAAGAGCCTTCCAGGCAACCCTGTACATATGTTTTGAACTTTATATGTTTTAAATATATATAATATGTTTTAAAAACTATTAAAATATGTTTTGAAACCCCACAAAGCGGCTTGGCCTGATGAAAGCAGGACCAAAAGAGCCAAAGAGAGCCCGGAACCGGATGACCATGTTGGCGAAGACCCTGTTATCAGCAAACAAAACTCTCGTGTTGAATCCACCCCCAGGATCTCGAACGTCCAAGACCCTGTTATCAGCAAACATCACTTGAAATCAGCTTCGGAAGGTGAAAATAGAAGCGAACGACCATGTTGGCGAAGACCCAACGCAGACGGAGTACTGATGCTGTCAGACCCCGCACAAACTGTTTGTTTCGAACACAGCCTGAAGGAGTCAGAATTCAGTTTGGATTGGATCTGGACCATATATATCCAGATCCCAATCCAAACCTATGTGTGGATTTGGATTTGGATTTGGATCCAGAGATCCAATCCAATATCCACATCCATGGCCCACATCACCTTCTCATAAATGGACATGGGGCCCACTTGAAATTCACATGGGATTATGGGCATGAGAGAGAGTGGGGGAGGATAAGATTTGAGGATGATTGTAATTAAGCTTGACTTGTGTGTCAAGTTTGGGGTTAATCATGTGGGTTAGCCTAATTAGCATGGGTTTAAGCTTGTATTAGCCAAAACCTAACCTAGGGCTGCACCAACATGATGCAATTAAGGTCTATGGGTTATGCAAAGGGAGCTCCCTAACCCAATCCTAAGTAAAAAACCCTAATCCTAGCCTTTTACCCTAATCCCGGCCTAAACCTAGCCTAATCAACTAACCCACTTCCCTAATCCCGGCCTAATCCTAACCTAATCACCTAACCCACCTCCCTAATCCTTCCCTAAACCTAACCTAATTCTAGCCTAATCACCTAACCCACCTCACTAAACCTCACCCCAAAACCAACCCACCTAGCTAAGCCCTAAACCCCTAAACCACCCCACCTAAACCTAGCACACCATATACCTAAAACCCCTTTAACTAAAATATCTGGCCCCTCCTCAAAACCAGCCCACCTTATCACCACACCACCACCACCTAAACCACCTTACAACCCTCCAAATACCAGCCCCAACCGCCCTTGACAAACCTATATAAACCCCCCCTAATGGGCGGGTTTTCCATCTTTTTCCACCTTGGCCTCTCCCATCTCCTCCCAGCCGAGCCTTCCACCTTGCTCCACCTGCACCACCACACCCCTGGCCAGCTCCACCTCGCACCACCACTGCCTCCCAGCCTGCTCCACTCCACGCCAACACCACCTCCCGGCCGACTCCTTCACCATTCGGTTAGTACCTTACACTTATCTCCACCTCCTCTTCACTACCCCTCCACTCTCAACCACCCACACCACCACAACCTCTCGCCAACACCACCTGCCCGTCATCCCTACCCATTCGGCCAGACCTAACCCTTTACATCACCCGATCCCATACTTCCCCCTAGTGATACCCGACCGCCCTACCTTGCTCCCTAGGACCTGCCCCTTCCAACTCTTAGTCATCCACTAACCCCACCTTCCACAACACCCTAGTTAGCTCCCTTCCCATCCATAACATCCCCACTACCCCAGCCGGCCACCACTAAAATTCCCCTAGTCGACCACCCCAGCCGACTGCACCAAACCCATTCGGCAGCCACCCCATTTCCCTTAGGCATTCCCTTTAGGATCCCCTTTTGCGCCACCTTCCCTAACACCAACCTATCCCTTTATGACCCTCCCTAGTCACCTTAGACCAAAGTACCACGGCAGCCTCCCCCTAGCAGCCGACAAGCACCAAGGCGCCTCACCCGTGCTCTCTTGTCACCCGGCCACACAACCTTGCCGTTCCACTCCGAGGAGCTCCCTCTTGCAGCCCAAGGCGAAGCCAAGCCTACGCTCAAGCAAGTCACCTCCGGACCAACTATAAGTAAGTGCCTAACTCGGTCCTTAGTTGTAGACTTGCTTAAATTAAATTAAATTTGATACGGGGTTGTAATAACGGAGCATTGTCTCCCCCCGCTTGTAATAACGTGGCTTGGCACACCCACACACACGTGCACTTGAGCCTACCTCGCTCTTAGTTGTGCACGATTTTGAACACACACGGGCCTAATCAGCCCTTTAAATATAAGTTTATGTATATACTTTAAGTTGCATAGGGTTTTGCTTGAGTTGGGTGTGTTGTCTTTAAATTCTCGCACTCGCACACATTGAGCTTCCGCTCTTATTTGCAAGACCCAAGTAAGGGCCGTGTTATACTATCCTTGGGTTTAATTTCATGTCGTGTGTGTAGTACTTCAATTCTAGCACTCACACACATTGAGCTTTCGCTCTTACTCCCAAGACCTTAGTTAAGGCCATATTGCAATTTCTATTTGGGTTTCATTTCATGTTGTGTGCTAGTACTTCAATTCTAGCACTCACACACATTGAGCTTTCGCTCTTATTCCCAAGACCTTAGTTAAGGCCATATTGCAATTTATATTTGGGTTTCATTTGAAGTCGTGTGTGTTTGTCTTTACATTTTTACACGCACCCACATTGAGCCATCGCTCTTATTTGTAAGACCCAAGTAAGGGCTCATATATATTGTATATGTATTTCCCTTTTGGCTATGTCTTTCAATTTGGTTTTTAAGGTTCAGCAGTGTGCGTAGTCTTTCAATATATACACAGCACACACTTATACAATTGAGCCTTTCCGCTCTTAAGATATAGCCGTATTTCCCTTTTGCAATTTCCCTTCGGCAATTTCCATTACAAGTCATTTCCCTTCGGCAATTTCCATTACAAGTCATTTCCCTTCGGTATTGCCTTTTAAATTCGGGTTTTACCTTTGGAGTTGCGTGAGTTTGCATTGCATATACGCCATACCATGAGTTAGGATGCATATTTCATCAAAGCAAACCCCATACTCCCGCTCAAAAGTCGCCACATCTTAGTGGAGTGTTCATAACACACATCTAGGTGGCCCGAAAAGGGATAAAAAGCAAGACTTAGGCACGTGCAAATCCACATGAACTAAAATCTGAAAATTATACTAAAAAGACCCGAATCAAACACCTCAAACCGCTTTCGTAAGTTCTTACACTCCAAAACTCAATTTTTAAAAGCGTACAGATTGACCCTTGTGCATCAGTGCAAGAAGGTCTGTGACGACAAGAGCCTTCTTGCTCACAGTCACCACGTTAGAAGTCAGGTTTTAAATATATCTTCGCTAGCTTAAGTTAGCTAGCTGGCACACCCTGTTTGTTTAAATAGGACTTAGGCACACAAAAAGGTTCACTCCAGGCCTAAGAATCAGGAAGCAGAAATTTTCTGCGTCTACAGTAGTTTGGCACGCCCGGTGGGACGTGAGTCTTTTAAAGTCGAGTCACTCTAGGAAACTTGCGAAAAGATTTTCAAAGAGGTGTTGTTTTAACTCTTTTTTTCTTTACTTGTACTTAGGAAATTTTGAAAAAGGCTTGAAAGCATGTCAAAATCCAACCCAAGTGAAGTGTCGAGCCAAGGCTCATGCGCATCAAGTTCTCACTCTAGGAGGATTTTGAAAAACAAGATCAAACTAGATGAGAAAGAGGACTTGAGAAGGGAATTCGAGGCCAAAATCGATGCTCTCAGCCAAGAGGCTGAAGTAGGCGATTCATGTTCTTCGAATGGTGAACAGAGGGCCAAGAAAAAATCTAAAAAACCTCGCAAGCACAAAGAGGCCTCCATAATGGAAGGCAACCAATACCACGAGTCCTTCACACAAAAGGACCGTAAAGCCCTACAGCAGCTGCTGAAAGGGCAGAATAAAGAGAAAAGGAGTTACGCCCTGTCTGATTTCCTTCCTATGGATTATGAAACAGACAGTGAACTTCCAACTTTTCTCGCGTCGAGCCCATAAGAAGAAAAAGGACTCAATGAAATGGGTGTATTGGTTCCCTTTATCCCTTAAAGGCACAACTGCCAAATGGCTGGCTTCCTACGATTTAAGCCAGCCAGCTACTTTTGAGGAGTTAGTGAACTGCTTCATGCAAAGATTTCCACACAACGTAGAAGTCACGCCAACTTTAAACACTTTAAGGGATACGAAGCAAGGCATGAACGAAGACGTTCATGCCTTCATTATACGATGGAGGTCACTTTTGGGCCAAGTGCGAGAGCCCATATCCGAAGGATGCGCAGTCATGCTCATCCTGGATAATTTTAAAAGCGAGTTAAAAACCCTTCTCTCGCTCCATGAGATCTCAACTTTCCATAAGTTGATCAAAAAAGTATCCCTTTTCGAAACAAACTTGAAAAAGGGGATATGCGATCACTTATGGAAAGGAAGTGCCGTTTCTAAAACCCACTTGGAAAAGCCCATCACTTATGGGCTATCCACGAAGTATAAAGGGGCAAAACCACATAAAATCGCCAATGTCCGGGTGGATCCAGGCGTGGTAGGCACCTCCAAAAATTTTGAAAAATTAGAAAACAAAAGGGAGAGAAATTTCCAAAAGCCGATTGAAAAATGGGAGTACACTCCGCTGGGGTAACCTGTGTCGGAGGTCCTAGACCTCCTACTTGCCCAAGGCATGATAGAACTTCTCGAAATCCCCAAAGGAGTCACTTCCAAAGGGGGATATTTAAATTATTTTTGCAAGTATCATCAGCTCAAAGGCCATGATACAAAACGTTGTTTCTCCCTTTTAAATAAAATCGAGAACTTGATAGTGGAGGGTCGGCTCCAAGTCACTGCGGAACCTGAGCCAACTCAAGCTATCTTCAAAAAACCCTTTCCCAAGCACGCTAGTAGCAGTGGGAAAGGAAAGGAGGTATGTACCCTCACCTTTTCAAAGGAACTAGCACAAAATTCTGAGTCTGGTCAACCCACTTGTGCGCCCACTCTTGTACTATACAAGAAGCCCGCCCAAGTCATCATCCGGGGACCACCAAGAGCTGAATCCCCGGCTAAACCAATTTTAAAACTTCAAGGTGCTCCTCAACTCATAATTAGAGCCAATTTTAGTGTGAACCCTAGGCTGGTCGTGGGGGAAGTGACTAGATCCGGGAGGATCTATCAACCCCCGCACCTACAAAGTGCTAAAAAGGTGGTCAGTGTGCCTGGCCCCTCAAAGGCATGTATTTCTCGAGTTCTGCCAAAAGCAGACAAGGGGAAAGTCATCCTAAATCCTTATGATTTCGAAAACCATCTTTCAAAGATTCCTATCCACATGTCTATCCTAGAGCTTATACAAACTTCGCCTAGGCATAGACTCGTGCTAAAGAAAATTCTAGAAAGAGCCAAGGTTGATTCGAACATAAGTCCAAAATCCCTGTCTGACCAAGTGGCACTAATAGGAGCCAAATCGCCCATCACTTTCTCAGAAGATGATGTAGATAGACCCTACGAGTCCCATAACCAGGCCCTACATATCGAGGTGGTTCTGAATAACCACTCTCTAGACAGATGCCTAGTGGATGGGGGAGGAGGGATCAACATCCTTTCACTTCATGTGGCGTACCAAATCGGAGTCACCTTGACTTCTGTGAACACAAGCCCCATCGTTATCACTGGATACGATGGGAATGCATCTAGGCCTTTAGGATCGATCAAACTCCCGATGGAAATGGGAGGGATCACACACACGGGGGTGTTCCATGTCTTGGACATCCACCCCCATTATAACCTGTTGTTGGGAAGGCCCTGGATACACAGTTTGTGCGCTATGCCATCCACCTTCCACAGGTGTGTCAAGATCCCTTTCAGGGACCAGGTCGTGGTAATCCTAGGTGAGAGTCACCCACAGCTTCAGGGGATCATAAACTCCCCTTGTTTGTCGAGCTCCCAGGCCCATGAGGCTAACCTGGGGCAGACCATGATTGAGCCGCCAAGGCTCGTGTTAAACAACCCTAGAAAGGTTGTGTATGTGAAGGGGCTGCTCAAAGCAGGCCCCCTCCCGATCTTAACCCTTCTAGGAAGACCCAAGCATCCTCTATTTCCAAAGCCCCTGGGCAAGAAGCCATACGGGCACGATATGGACGACAGCAAGTTCCAGGACCACGATTTATACTCTGCATTTTCAAAAAATAGAAAATCATGGAACATGTTGTTGAATATGGGCTACATGCCCTACAAAAGTCTAGGGGCACAAAGCCAGGGTCTCCTACAGCCCATCCTTCCTAGGGCCAACCCAAGCCGATACAGGATCGGCTATACTCCCAAAATACCGCTAGAGCCACCCCCTGTGACCACCTGGGTCAAGGGTGCCCTGGAACCTATTTTAGAATTTGCTAGATGAGAGGCGACTCCTTGCTATGGATCATGCTCGTGCATACCGGTAAAGGATAGCCCGACACTATGGCAAACACATAAGACCTCGCCACTTTGATGTGGGAGATCTGGTTTTGAAAATCATCCACTACCGTGGCCCACATCCCCTTGGAAAGTGGCGCCCCAAGTGGGATGGACCCTATGTTGTACGTGCAACCACCGCGAACAACTCGTATTGGTTGATCGATGTAGAAGGTAGGAATTTAGCAGATCCTATCATTATTCAATACTTAAAGAAGTATTATGTGTAGGATTTGGATTAAATTCCCCATTTTCGAAAATTTTAGGGATAGCTGCCCTGAGACCGGAAAATAAGGTGCAAAGGCAAAATCGTGTGATCCTGAGTGAGAGAATTCGCACTTGTGAAAGAGTGGAGTCTTCAAAATCGTGGTTACATTTCAAAATCCTACTTCTTACAAAGAAAGGCCTAGTTCAATATAGCAGGATACTTGCAAGTAGTACGTGCTATTTCTAAATAGGCTGATCTGGAATGGATCGAGTGTGAGCTTGGGATAAGTCCTCCCCTCTTCTCTTCTCCTTCCAAAAGGAAAACGCGGCCCAAATAAAGGGAATTTCCCATTCAAAATCTCTTTCCAAAAGAAAGAAACCAGAATCCAAAAGGAAAAATTGATTCTCTTGTGAAAAAGAGGGATTAAAGAAAAAATACTCCCAAAGGGAGACCCTCTACGAAAAAAAGGAAAAAGAGGCCAAAAGCTCAAAAAGAGCAGTTTTCTGCCTTCTATGCCTTAAACCACGGGACGCTTCAGAAGGGACCGTGGTATCTCTTTCCCATACCTGGCTAATCCCAAGCTAAAACATGGTTCATTTCAAGGAGTCCTAAAGTAAAAATAGGATTTACTTACTTGAATTTCATTTTGTTTAAGAATTAGACGTTTCGAGTAAGATGTAGGAATTTGAAATGTAGCTTGTTTTCTTATAAAACCTCCGCTAGATAAGCGAGTGTCAAGACTCAAGCAAAGGCAAACACGAAGAGCTTGAGATCCTTAGGATTGAGACTCAAGACAGATGTCCCTTTTGTAAATAGCTTTTGTAAATAGATTTTGAAAAATCGAACATCGAACAGCATAGGATCTGCTCACTTGGAGCAGTAGGCCTTGTAAGTCTCAAGAGTTCGACCATATTTGGTCTCTGGGAGGTCGCCACTCTTGGCACCACACCCATGTCATGCATCTGCATACCTACGCATGGACATTTGCATAACATGATCCCATTTTAGGACCAAAAACCATTTTGTATATCCCTTTGGCGTGATATCTCCTCCTACCAGGGTTTTTAAAAGTGAGATTTTGCTAAAGATTGGGATGATCCCATATTTTCGTGGTTGTAGACACCGAAAATTTTCACTTACGGGTTCTTAGGCCTGAAGTGAACCTTTTCGCAATCTACATTCGCTTTATGGGCGTGCCAGCTAGTTTACTTTAACTAGCAAAGTATGTTTTGAAAATAATCTGACTTTTGAAAGTCGATTGTAGGCAAGCGGGATTTTTACGTCGCAGACCTTCTTGCACCGATGCGCAAGGGTCAGTCTGTACGCTTAGAGACTTCGTTTTGAAACAAGTTTAACTCAAAATATATTTTGAATGAAGAAGTGTTTTAAAACCTTTTGAAAACCATGCATTTGGGCGATTTTGATTTTGTAAGGGTTGGACGACCCTAAGTCTTTCAAATTTTAATCTACTTAGGCACGATGTGCATGCATCGAAATAGCCTAAGTCTTGGCATATTTGCACGATTGATTCGGGTTGTTTTTGTATGATTTTCAGATTTTAGATCACGTGGATTTGCATGTGCCTAAGTCTTCCTTTTTATCCCTTTATGGGCCACCTAGGTGTGTGTTATGAACACTCCACTGCATGGGGCGAATTTGAGCGGGAGTACGGGGCTTGCTTTGATGCAATATGCGTCCTACCTCATGGTATGGCGTAGATGCAATGCAAACTCACGCTACTCCAAAGGGAAAACCCGAAATGTAAAGACAATGCCGAAGGGAAATGACTTGTAAAGTAAATAGCCGAAGGGAAATGACTTGTAAAGTAAATAGCGGAAGGGGAAATATGGCTATATCTTAAGAGCGGAAAGGCTCAATTGTGTAAGTGTGTGTCGTGTATATATTGAAAGACAACGCACACGACTTGAACCTTAAAACCCGAATCTTAAAGACATAGCCGAAAGAAATACTTTATATAGAGTATATGTAGGGGCCCTTACTTGGGTCTTGCAAATAAGAGCGAAGGCTCAATGTATGTGCGTGCTTGAATTGAAAGACTTATACACACGACATGAAATGAAACCCAAATATAAATTGCAGTATGCCTTGACTAAGGTCTTGGGAGTAAGAGCGAAGGCTCAATGTGTGTGCGTGTGGGAATGTAAAGACAACTCACACGACATAAATGAAACCCAAATATAACTGCAATAAGGCCTTTACTAAGGTCTTGGGAGTAAGAGCGAAGGCTCAATGTGTGTGCGTGTGGAAAATGGAAAGACAACACACAAGACTTAATTAAAAACCCCCTTGACTTAAAATATATAAATATAACTATATATTAAGGGCTTGTTAGGCCCGTGTGTGTGCAAGAAGTGTACGACTAAGAGCGAAAAGGCTCAAGTACGTGTGTGTGTGGGAGTGTCAAACCACGTTATTACAATCGGGGGGAGACGAAGCTCCTTTACTACAACCCCGTATCAAAATTTAATTGAATATAAAGCAAGTTAATGTAATAGACCAAGTTTAGACACTTACAAATAGCTGGTCCATGTTCAACTTGCTTGCACGTGGGCTCACGGTTCACCTTGGGCAGCCAAGAGGGGGTTATCCTAGGTGGCTTTGAGGGAGGTTCTATGGGGCACGATTAGGGCCTTAGGGAAGCTTAGGTTCGGCCAAGACAGGGGCTGTGTAGGGTCTGTCTTAGGGTCTGTCCTAGGGTGCAGTTCACGACCAAGGTGCAGGTCAGGTCGGCAGGTCAGGTCGGCAGGGGGGTGGACAGGTCGGCAGGGAGGTGGTCAGGTGGCTGGCACGGCCGTTGGGCGCCTGGCGCAGCAGACGGGCACCCGGGACGGCTGCGGCGCGGGGCGTGCAGGCAATAGAGGGGCATGCGGTAGGACACAAAGGGGCACGCGGCAGCAAAAGGGGCGAGCGGCAGCAGAAGGGGCGCGCGACAGGCACTGTTTGCTCACAGCCGGCCGGGGTGAAGTTGTTGGGGTTTGTTAGAGATGGTTTGAGGCGGTTGGGGTTAGGTTAGGTCTAGTTAGGGTTCAGTTAGGGTTAGGTTGGTTCAGTTAGGGTTAGGTTCAGTTAGGGTTAGGTAGGTTCGAACCTAGGCTAGGTCGGGGGTTAGGTTTAGAGGGGTGTAGAGAGAATGGCTACGTTAGGTTAGGCTTACCTCTTGGAGTCGGTCCAGCCCATGTCCAAGCTTGGTTGCAGTCACTTGATCCAACCCACCTCTTGGTTGCAGCCCCTTGGTCTAGACCCACATAGCCCACATGGCTTGAACCCACCTCACCCAATGAGCCCACATGGCTAGGTCTATCACTCCCTCTCTCTCCTCCCAAATATTTGCATGAACCCTTTACATGGACCCCCTCACCTCTATTTATAGAGATTTGAAGTGGGTCTTGGATTTGGGTTTGGGTTTGGGGTTTGGATCCAGACCCAAATCCAAACACTATTTGGATCTGGATATTGGATCTCGGATATTTTGAGATCCATATCCGATCCAAACCCAACATTTTTATGGATATGGATCTGAATATTTTGATCCAGATCCGATCCAATCCAAACACTATTTGGATCTAATCCAAATCCAAACACTATTTGGATCGACCCAAACACTATTTGGATTGGCCCAAATCCAAACACTATTCATTACATGGATTTGGATCTGGATATTTATGGTCCAGATCCAAATCAAAATTTCTTCGGACAGTCCTTCTTGGCTTCTCGAGGCGAACGATCTGTGCGGACACTGGCTTCATCAGCGCTTCGTCTGGTGCTGGGTTTTCCCCAACTTTGTCGTTCGGACTCCGTCTCACCGTTCTGGACTCCGTTTTTCTTGGTTTTCACCATTTTTGGCTTTTTCTTCAAACGGGCTCTGCTTTCTTTTGTTTTTTATCAAGGAGTGGCTTCTGAAGCTCTGGGCTTGAATCCTTTTCGGGCCTAGGGTCTTCTTTTGCCTTCTGTACCTATTTTCATATTTCAAAACAAGTTGTCGTTTTGGCTCAAACGAGCTTTTTTGAGAGTTTTTTGAGAGGTTTTGAAATATAGAAGATTTGGGGTGTTTACAGTGGTTAGATCTAGGGAGACATTAAAAGGGGTGTTTGTCATCTTTGCCATTATCCAAATCAATTTGGACAATGCCAAAGAGGGGCATCTGTAAACAACCCAAAATCCCACGAACTTCTCAAATCAACCTGGTTTTTTGTAAAAGCAGCCCCAAACGGCTATTTTGAGTCTGGAAACCCAGGAGCCTTCCAAGCAACCCTGTACATATGTTTAAAACTGTATATGCTTTAAAATATGTATAATATGTTTTAAAACCTTTTACAAATACGTTTTGAAACCCCACGAAGCGGCTTGGCCTGACACAAGCAAGACCAAGAAGAGCTAAAGGGAGCCCGGCACAGCAACTATCGTGTTGAATCCACCCCCAGGATCTCGAACGTCAAAGACCCTGTCATCATGAAAAATCCTTTGAAATCATCTCCGGAAGGTGAAAACAGAAGCGGACGACTATGTTGGCGAAGACCCAACACAGACGGAGTACTAATGCTGTCAGACCCCTCACAAACCGTTCATTTCGAACACATCCCAAAGGACTCAGAATTCAGTTTGGATTGGATCTGGACCATATATATCCAAATCCCAATCCAAACGTATGTGTGGATTTGGATTTGGATTTGGATCTAGAGATCCAATCCAATATCCACATCCATGGCCCACATCACCTTCTCATAAATGGAGGTGGGGCCCACTTGAAATTCACGTGGGATTATGGGCATGAGAGAGAATGGGGAGGATAAGCATGAGGGGAATTATATTATCCTTGACTTGTGTGTCAAGTTTGGGGTTAATCATGTGGGTTAGCCTAATTAGTGTGGGTTTAAGCTTGTATTAGCCAAAACCTAACCTAGGGCTGCACCAACATGATGCAATGAAGTCTATGGGTTATGCAAAGGGAGCTCCCTAACCCAATCCTAAGCCAAAACCCCTAATCCTAGCCTTTTACCCTAATCCTAGCCTAATCACCTAACCCACTTCCCTAATCCCGGCCTAATCCTAGCCTAATCACCTAACCCACCTCCCTAATCCTTCCCTAAACCTAGCCTAATTCCCTTAATCCTAACCTAAACCTAGCCTAAACACCTAACCCACCTCACTAAACCTCACCCCAAAACCAACCCACCTAGCTAAGCCCTAAACCCCTAAACCACCCCACCTAAACCTACCACACCATATCCCTAAAACCCCTTAAAGCAAAATATCTGGCCCCTCCTCAAAACCAGCCCACCTTATCACCACACCACCACCACCTAACCACCTTACCACCCTCTCAAAACCACTCCCAACCGCCTTTTGAAAAATCTATAAACCCCCCCCAGTGGGCGGGTTTTTCATCTTCTCCCATCCAGCTCTTGGGCCAGCTGAGCCCTCTCACCTTGCTCCCTTCTTCCACCAGCACCACCATTACCCTCGGCCAGCTCCACCTCGCGCCACCACTGCCTCCCGGCCTGCTCCACTCCACGCTGCCACCAACCGCCCGACCGAGCTCCATCCACCTTCATCACCCGACTGTCCTTCTTCCACACACCGACCTCCTTCACCCATCCGGTTAGTACCTCAACCCAACTCCACCTTCTCTTCACTCCCCCTCCACTCTCAACCACCCATACCACCACAACACCTCGCCAACACTACCTTCCCGCCACCCTTACCCATTCGGCCAGACCTAACCCCTTTATCACCCGATTCTATACTTCTTCCCTTTAGTCACCCCGGCCACCTTACCTTGCTCCCTAGGACCTTCCCCCTCCACTCTTAGTCACCCATTAACTCCACCTTTCACAGCACCCTAGCTAGCTCCCTTCCCATCCGTGACATTCCCTAGCTACCCCAGCCGGCCACCACTTAAAACACCCCCTAGTCGGCCAGTCATAGCCGACTGCACCCAAGTCACTCGGCCAGCCACGCCTTCTTCCTTAGACATCTTCCCTTTAGTCACCCTTAGCGCCACCTTCCCTAACACCAACCCTATACCTTAGTGACCTTCCTTAATCACTTCAGCCCTAGACATCACGGCAGCCCTCTCCTAGCAGCCGGCAAGCTCCAAGGCGCCACATCCGCGCTCCCTTGTCACCCGGCCAGCACACCCCTTTGTCGTGCCATTCCGAGGAGCTCCCTCTTGCAGCCCAAGGCGAAGCCCAAGCCCACGCTCAAGCAAGTCACCTCCGGACCAGCTATAAGTAAGTGCCTAACTCGTTCCTCATTTGTAGATTTGCTTAAGTTAAATTAAATTTGATACGGGGTTGTAATAACGGAGCTTTGTCTCCCCCCGCTTGTAATAACGTGGCTTGGCACACCCACACACACGTGCACTTGAGCCTACCTCGCTCTTAGTTGTGCACAATTTTGAACACACACGGGCCTAATCAGCCCTTAAGATATAAGTTTATTCATATACTTTAAGTTGCATAGGGTTTTGCTTAAGTTGTGTGTGTTGTCTTTCAATTCTCGCACTCACACACATTGAGCTTTCGCTCTTATTTGCAAGACCCAAGTAAGGGCCGTGTTATACTCTCCTTGGGTTTAATTTCATGTTGTGTGCGTAGTACTTCAATTCTAGCACTCACACACATTGAGCTTTCGCTCTTACTCCCAAGACCTTAGTTAAGGCCATATTGCAATTTATATTTGGGTTTAATTTCATGTTGTGTGCATAGTATTTCCATTCTCACACTCACACACATTGAGCTTTCGCTCTTACTCCCAAGACCTTAGTTAAGGCCATATTGCAATTTATATTTGGGTTTCATTTCAAGTTGTGTGTGTAGTCTTTCAATTCTCGCACGCACCCACATTGAGCCTTCGCTCTTATTTGCAAGACCCAAGTAAGGGCCCATATATATTATATACGTATTTCCCCTTCGGCTATGTCTTTAAGATTCGGGTTTTAAGGTTCAGTAGTGTGCGTAGTCTTTACATATATACACGACACACACTCGCACTATTGAGCCTTTCCGCTCTTAAGATATAGCCATATTTCCCTTTTGCAATTTCTCTTCGGCAATTTACATTTACAAGTCATTTCCCTTCGGCATTGTCTTTTAAATTTGGGTTTTCTCTTTGGAGTTGCGTGAGTTTGCATTGCATATACGTCATACCACGAGTTAGGACGCATATTGCATCAAAGCAAACCCCATACTCCCGCTCAAAGTCGCCACATTTTAGTTGAGTGTTCATAACACACACCTAGTTGGCCCAAAAAGGGATAAAAAGAAAGACTTAGGCACGTGCAAATCCACGTGAAATAAAAGCTGAAAGTCATACAAAACAAACCCGAATCAAACACCTCAAACCGCTTTCGTGGGTTCTTATATCCCAAAACTCGACTTTAAAAGCATACAGACTGACCCTTGCGCATCGGTGTAAGAAGGTCTGCGACGACAAGAGCTTGCTTGCTCACAGTCGCCACATTAGGAGTCAAGTTTAAAATATATCTTCGCTAGCTTAAGCAAGCTAGCTGGCACGCCCTTTTGCTTAATTAGGACTTGGGCACACGAAAAGGTTCACTTCAGGCCTAAGAACCCGGAGCGAGAATTTTCTGCGTCTACAGTTAGACAATTGTTGTAGGAGAGGACACTATTGTCATTCTCACTTGGGCACCAAGTCCCATTTTTACCTTTTATTCTCAATCTCTCATCCTACCGGGTCTAGTACACCTGGTTGTCCTGATTAACCCTCTAATCCTAACCTTGCTCAACCTATTGCTTGTGCATCTTCCAAAGACAATATTATTAACCATTCGGCTCATCCTACAGTCTATCGCTTGGGAGAGCAAGTACAAATGATTTTATACTCAAAACTTGTTTGGAATAGCCTTCCTTTACTTGCTTCAACAAGGCTTGAGGGATGTTGTTATCTAGAAGGTATACCTCATTCCTAGACCTCAGAGTCCATGATGAGGGTCCAACTACACCTATAGAGGCACATGTCTAGTATCATAAATCTTGCTTAGGTTATGACCCTACCAAAAAAATAGTTTCATTCTTTTGATTGAATTGTGGACCCAACTAACCTGGCTTAGGCTATGAATCATGATTCTACAAAAGCAAAGATTTGCACACAAGGTGTTTGTAAGAAAATCATCTATATGCAAAGCTAGGTAAGTGTGACTTTCGACATAATCAAGTTAGCTTTCTTGGCCATATTGTTTCAAAGGAAGGATTGTCCTTAGACCCAATAAAGATATCTGTTGTTATAAACTAGGAGCGGCTAAAGAATGATGCACGTAGATGTTTTTAGCTTTCTTGGGTTAGCTAGACATTATTGATGTTTTA
This sequence comes from Brasenia schreberi, assembly GCA_036023115.1. Lineage (NCBI taxonomy): Eukaryota > Viridiplantae > Streptophyta > Magnoliopsida > Nymphaeales > Cabombaceae > Brasenia > Brasenia schreberi. The sequence continues at coordinate 21,601,721 of JAYKKT010000072.1, forward strand.
TTGAGAGATTTTTCAGTGTTATTGGTCTTCTCACCTGAACCTATAAGAAAGGACAATACATTTATTTGGAATGAGGAATGTGAGTAGAGTTTTAATGAATTGAATGTGAGACTGACTAGTGCACCTATATTAGCTCTCCCATCTAGCAATCATGATTTTCAAGTTCACTATGATGCTTTTCTTAAAGGTCTCAATTGTGTATTGATGAAATGCGGTAAAGTCATAACATATGCATCTTAATAAGCATCAAGTTAGTTAGCCAATTCTTGGCCTCAAACTCTTTGTTGTGGGATTTGTATTAAAGATTTCATGGTATTATCTCTATGGCATGAAATTCTAGACATTTATTGATCATAAGAGTCTTAAGTACTTATTTATGCTAGATCATTTGAACATGCATCAGATGTTGCAGTCTGAGTTCCTAGAGGATTATGATTGTTAGATTATTTATTATCCTAGTGAAGCCAATGTCGTGGATGATGCTCTTAGCAGAAACAAGGAAAGACAAAGTAGCTCATTTCTCCATATCAATATGAGCTACACCTGATTTGTGATTGCGAGTGATGGCAGTTGTAGACGTGATTTTATTTCAAATCGTGGGATTCGAAATTAAACCCTCGAACTATGTCGGGTTGCGCGAGCGTGCCAGTTAATTTATCAAAACTAACAAATTCTGATTTTCTGACTTCTAAGAACGATTGTGGACAAGTGAGATCTTTTCGACTTAGGCCTTCTTGAACCGGCACTCAAGGGTTAGCCTAGACGCTTGAAATTTGTTTGAATCCGTTAATTCGAGAAAGGAAAAACCAGATTTTCCAAAGTTTCAGATTTGTGTTTAAGTTCTTGATTTCTGAAAATTTTCAGATTCTGAAAGTTGCAGAATCTGTTCAATTCCAGAGACCTGTTCTCCGAATTTTTAAAAATACTTCTGATTCTCCAAAAATTCTAAACCTTTTACAAAATAGAGACACGTGTGTTTAGAATCCGAATATATTTTTATTTTATAATTTTGTTCTTTATTTTCTGAGAATTAAATACAGAATCAGAAACTGTTATAAAATTCGAAACAGTCCTATTTTTGTGAATCAAAAGCTCATAAAAACAGCCATATCTCAACACTCAGTCACCCAATTTCGATAAAATTTCTTGTGTTAGAAAGATACGGATGTTAGGTTTCCAAAGAATCAAATTTCATCCAATTTCATTCAGTGGTTGCAGAGATATGGGCAAAAGAACAGAGGTCTATTACTGAACATTCTGTTTCTGTAAAACGCAATCTGGATTTTGTATAAACTTCACGAAGCTAATTGACTAGGAAATAGTTTATAAAAATTCCTAAAACTTTTATCTGATAAAGTCTAATATGTCTAGATTATTCATGCAAAATCTCGAAGCAATTGGCTTATCCGTTTGTCTAGAAAAATTTCGTGATCAGACAGTTTCAGAAACCAGTTTTACAGAAAATTTCAGAATGTTCCTAACGTGATTCTAAAACGAAATTCAACCTATATCAGTCCTAATGATGCATGGGAATCATCTAAACATGGATTTTAATTTCGTTCATGAAGGAATCATGTGTGTTTGTATCGATATAGATGAAGAACATGAGCTCGAGGCCTTGATTCATATACAAATTTCCAGAATCTGTGCTTCTTCAGATTCTCATGAATTAAAACAAATTTGTGCATGGATATCAACCTGTGTGAGGGAGAGGGAACGTAGAAGAGCTTCGTCGGATGATCGTCGGACGTCGGAACCAGTCCGGCCTCCCTTTTTTCTTCTTCTTCCCCTCCTTTCTCTCTCTTTCTCTCTCTATTTCTCTGTATTTTCGAACTGAATGTGGTTGTATCTTGGTTGATCATTTTCTGTTGATGCTCCTTGGTTGATCGTCGCTGGTTCCTAGAAGAGTCCTTTTATAGGCTCATGGATGCCTGTTGGTTGGGATTTGGATGAGTTCGGTTTTGATTGCTTTGATAAACTCAATCTCCTGGCTGATCTCCTCTGATCTGATTTGAAAAGCATAATCCTCTGTATTTGATTCCATCTAGTTTGCTGAACGTTATCTGAATTATTTGAACGTTGTTTGTAATGTGAGTTGTTATTTCCTTGGTTTTATCTTTAACGTAATCTTCTGCTCCTTCTTCAATCTATCACAGATAAGGATGAGAAATTCTGCAGCTAGCACGTTCTATTGAAGGTTGTTGACCAGATTCAGCTGGAAGTCGTTGAAGTCTGTTGAAGATCAGTTCACGAGAATGATCATCACAATGGGTCATCTTTTCCAACCGAGCTCCTTTCTCAAATGATGATCGATTCTGAAAATTTGGTCTTCGTGTAAGTATTTCATCAAGGATTCTGTGAGTGCCGCAGAAGATTCAAAGTCACGTCCAATGTTTCTTTTGTGTTACTGCAATAGTGAATAGCTTGTTCCTAACTGCTAATATTTGCAGCCTTCATGCCAGTTCTTTTTATCATCACGTGCTGGAGTTTTGCTGGAATTATTTCAAAGCAATCCCCACCAACACACAGATCATAAGATTCTAACAAGGATTCGACTTCATCCTGATAAAAAAAATCTGACTTTCATCTAGGGACCTCCACTCGAGCCCGTGAGAATTCCCAATTGATTAAAAGATGTAAGCCTTATTCAGTTGATTCTCAATTCCAACCTCATTCATGGAACATCTGAACTGAAGCTTTGAAATGCATATGAACACCACTAAGATAGTCTAGCAGTAAATGCAAATGATGTTACATACTTACTTATGAGGAACATATTTGAATTAAGCCCATGTTACATTTTTGAAAATCAACTTTCATGCTCATTCAATCCTTTCCACGAGTGTTGGGATATTAAAATTGCTCTTATCATAACATATCAATAGCATGCAAATTGATGTATATCAATACTAATTACCTCGATACCCAAACATAACGTAGACACGTTACGAAAGGCATTGGATACCAAACCTTCATTTTCGGAGGCTTTCGTTCTTGCTTTCATCTTTCCTTTCCTTTGATAATACCGACCTTACCCTCTGGAAATTGATTTCTTTCCAAACGTGAGCTTTTCTTTCTAGGAAGCTCACTTTCCCTTTCTGGGCGTCCACCGTCCTTTTCAGGTGTCAACTTGTCTTTTTGATACCTGTATATTTTCAAAAGATAAGCTTTCAACATACTTTTCGTCATAAATCTTTTAAGGAAACGAAATCCCAGTGCTAAGGGCAAAATCGTCATTTTCCCCAATTTTGTCAAAATTCAAAATTTTTAGAAAGGAAAGTATTCTTTCATCATTTTAAAGCTTCCATAAAATTTTGATACCGATATAAGCTTGTTTAGTACCTTTTTCATTCGAAAATCTAAAATTACCAAAAATAGTTATTTCCCTAAAAAGGTAAAAATTTTATAAGAAAATTTTGGGTGTTTACAGCAGCATATAAAGATGCCCTGAGCTTCGAGCCATAATTGATGATATTCCTATAAGTGGTATACTAGAGTATGAGATTGATGATGATGGTTCTTTATGGTTCGAGGGATGCATTTGTGTTCCTTGAGATGAATTCTTGCAACAAGCTTATAGGTTGCAGGCCATAGTCAATATAGTATTCACCCTAATAGTTTGTGTATACAAATTTTAGGTTACGTGGAACCTTTCACATGCATCCAATCTTCTTAATATATTGAAAGCAAATTAAAAAAAACTATGTTTAGAAAAACTCACCTCTTATTCGCTCTCCTTTTTGTGTTTATGGACCATTTTCATATTCTGTTCACAAATCACCTTCTTTACCCGACAGGTAAGGGTCAACACTTGCACTACAAATTACCTTTGATTAAAATTTCTTACACACTTAAATTGAAATGTGAGTGTAAAGGGGGTTCCTATTTCCTAATTGGTTTTGGGATCTAAGGGGTTAATCTAGGGTAAGGTCTTATCTAAGTATTTATGGGGCTGGTTTAGACCTAATGGGTAATGAGTAGAGGTACTAATGGATATGGGCTCTCACTCGCTGCAGGTTCTAACTAGATGGGTCAATATGCACATATATATATAGCTGAAATTTATATTTGAAAGTAACAAATTAGCATGCGACTAATTATGTAATGACTAGATATGATAAGATGTAGGGATTCTAATATGCTGATTTTCTAATATGATGCAGAAATTTAACTAGATGCAGGACTTTAATTAAGTGCAGCTAACATGGATGCAGGATTTTAATGACATGCAAATTTTAAATATGAGAGAGGTGAATCTAGTATGTGAAAATGGATTTTAAGCATGCAGGAATTAACTAATTCTAATGTGCAAGGGACAGATTTTAAAGATGCAAGGAGTAACCATATATTAAGTAAGGATCGATGCAGGGTGCAATACAGCTAAGGAATCAATGCAATATGGATACCATAATGATGTGTTTAAGGAGGTAAAGAGGCAATAAGGGATTAAGAAAAGAAAGGTGCGAGAGTATGCAGATGACGGGATGAACCTAAGTCAGAACTGACTGAATATGTAATGCTTAAATGTATCCTAATCAAGTCTGCTATGCTCGACTATGCTAAAACTGAGTATGTGTGCAGCATCTAATGAGTAAGGAAACTTAACTAAGAATGCTAATAATAAACAGGTATATATGTTGAAATTAATTGGACGAAGATCAGTCAATACGTGTACCTTAATTCATTAAATCAAAACCAATGGATGCAAAAGAGAGGAAGTTAATGGGTGCAAAGAACTAACTTAATGGATTCCATCAAGAAAAGAGTGGATGCGCATGGATCATGGAACTAAGAACTAGATGCGAAATAACTATGATGGATTGATGGACACTTATGGCAATAAAAACCAGAAAATCAAACATTCTAAGGAGGCCATGATGGGGTTGATGAAGTATATCGAAGCTAAAACCAGAAAATAAAATAGCTAAGATGACTATGATGGACTCAATGGAACCAGACAATAAAAAGGATGTAAGTTGATATTGAGGGACTCGATGGGGATTTATGGGAAATAAGAACCAAAAAGATAGGAGATGCAAGCTTGCTCTCGGAATACCTTAAGAAAGCTGGTCGACCCTCCTTGCTGAATTGCATGCTATGGCCATATTTTCCCTGAAGAAGTTGGTCAACCTCCCACCTCCACCCCCTTTCCTTTGATACTCTCACGATGGGCACATAAGGAAGCATAAGATGAAAGAAGGAAATCGCCCTTTATTGCTATGCTTTGAGACCTGAATAATTGTGAGAGATGTGTTTACAAGGGGCTGGAGAGCCCTATTTATACAGTGAATTACAGTTTCTTGTTGATAAGAATAAAATCCTAACAGACAATCTAAGATATTTAGCTCCATTTAGACCCACTTGGCTCCCTTTGGACTGAGATGACTTGCATTGGAACTGAGATAGCTTCATTGGAACTGGGATAGCTTCCTATGGATTGAGACGATTCTCCTTTGGAACAATATGGCTTCATTGGGATTGGGATGGTTCTCCTTTGGGATTGATACACTGAAATTGAGATAACTTGCATTGGAACCAAGACATCTTGATGGCTCCTTCAGTGGCTTGACTTCATTTTGGACGCTTGGCATGGCTCGCATAGTGGATCGGCTCACCTTGGATGCTTCTTTCTCCACTTGGATTCATGATGATGCTTGACTTTGATGTACCTAGGCGGAGTTCCTCTTTATGACTTGAATTTGAACATGTCCCAGTGAAGTGTATGGAACCATGGCTAGGATAGGTTAGGTTTGGATAAGGACTAGAGGCTAGGAATGGTTTTTAGCTAGGGGAATTTGATCAAGTTTGTTTTAGGACCAAGAGCATTGTATTGACTAAGTTAAGGCTTAGCTTGATGAGATTTAAGTTTAGTTAAGCCAAGGTCTGAGCCTACATATTAAATTTATGAATGCCCTTAATTAGTTTATGCCCATAAATATAACATAAGTTTTTTGAATAAAGGCTCTATTTTGCCTTCTTTTCAAATAAATAGTGAGATAATATAAAAAGATAGTGATAAAGAGGCAAAGGAGATTTCCTTAAAGATTTCTATGAATTCCCTCTTCCCACGTGTATGTGTGCCCCTAGTAATACTCCAAATACAAAGAATTTGTGATAAACCACTCACCTATACCCATATATACACACACAATAAAATCTTGTTTTTACAAATCTGACCCTCATTTGGTGCATACATAAGTTTCAAAATCTTTATATACAATGAGTGTAAAAGCTTACCCATATTGACATACAAGGATTTGAGTCAATAGTATTTCTAGACTGGCATGAAGAAGGCAATAGAGGATTTTGTTGCTAGGTGTTTGACCTGTTAGAAAATAAAAGCATATCACCAGCACCCTGCCAATACCTTGAGGCCCTTATCTATTCTTGAGAAGCAGTGGAAACATGTTAATATGGATTTTGTAATCACCTCCCCAAGACTCTAAAGAAGAATGATGTCATACCGGTGATTGTTGATCATCTAACTAAAGTGACATGCTTTATACCTATTGAGAAACACATGCCTCTTTCGCGGTTAGCTAAGATATACATCAATCACATGGTTAAGTTGTATGGCATACATAAGACTTTTACTTTTAATAGAGATACTCAATTCACTACACAACTTTTGAGAAGCTTACAAGATTCTTTGGAAACAAAATTATAATTTAGTATATCTTTTCATCCACAAACTGACGGTTAGGCGAAGCATAAGATTCAAACTTTAGAGGATATGTTGCACACACGTGTACTTGATTGGGTTGATCAGTGAGATGAATACTTATCTTTGATCGAGTTTGCTTAAGAGCTCCCTATAGAAAGTGTTGTATGGAGAAAAGTGCAAGACATCTATATGCTCATATGTGGCAGACATGCGAGCAACAATTGGACCAAAGATAGTCCATTAGTTGCCATAGAAGATGATTTTGAAAGACAACACAATAAGGCATCATAAGATCGACAAAAGAGCTATGAAAATAACTAACATCGTGATCTAGAGTTTGAAGTTGGAGATCAAGTGTTGTAAAAGGTGTCTCCTATCCATGGTGTGATGCCCTTTGGCCATAAGAGAAAATTAAGCCCATAATTTATTGGACTCTTACCATATCTTAGAGAGGGTAGGAGATGTGTCCTATTGATTAGAGTACTCACATTTTTGACAAGGGTACATGATGTAATCCATGTATTTATGTTGTGGAAATATGTGTATGATCCCTCTCATGTGATCAAGGTTCAACTATTAGAAGTAGGTGACAACTCAACTTACAACAAGCAACTGGTTACCATTTTGGATAGGAAAGAGTATTATGTTGATGCATGCTGAGAACAATGCAAGTGCAATAGAGTCACTATTTACTCAATGAGGCTACTTGAGAGATAGAAGATGAAATTCGAGAGAAGTGTCCACAATTGTTTAGGTATATTGTAATTCTGAGGACATAATTTTCTTTGGGGGGGGTGGGGGGGTAAAATGTGAAGAGTTGGATATGGATCAAGTCTAGACCGACATTTGAGATCCAAAAGATAGTTGTTAAAAAAAGAGAAAAAAGGAGACCTACCTGTTCTTTTGAGAAAGGATTTTTCCTGAAAAGTCAACATTTTCTTCTATTTAAGACCATTAGGATAATCTTCTGACCCTCATAATGAAACCATGCAAAGGAATCGAGGCTCAGCTGGCAGACAATGAAAAATTGGTGAAAAGGATGGATTTTAAGATATTTTCACTTTTTGTCATTTTTTAGTTTACCGATGAACCACCAACAAATGTGGCAAAAGAGGTGAGGGCTTTTGCATCTCTTCCATACGAGCATTTTGACACCAACATTGATAATTTTCGTGAAGTATTTGGTAAAAAATCTTAGGGGTTAATTTTATGAACCAAGATCAGTTGGGATTAAAGATATTGGATCTTAGTGGTAAGAATTGAATTTTGGAGCGATTTAAGGTATGTAGACATCTATCTTTGTATTGGCATATTACTAAGTGGTTTTTTGTGGCTTTTAAATTGTGTATGGTTTGTTAATTATAGTTTCATGGTGGTGTTTATTTTAATGATTTGCTTAATGGTTTCTTATGAATATGGTTTAAATTGATGGGTATGTGCATAAGTGAGACATTATAATTAAAACTGCAAGAATATGATGATAATGATTTTGATGAGATATGATCACTTGTTGAACCTAAAAGATGTGATTGACTTGATTGTGTGAAAATATTGATAATGTTTCAATTATTTGTTGTGTGGGATCTCGAGATATTTAGTCGAGATGTGGTACTGTGTACAAAGTCTAGGTTCTATGAAACTCTCAACTCATATCCAATCATCATAATTTATGAAAGTAAATAAAAACTAAGTAAAGAGCAACTCACCTCTTATTTGCTTTCCTTTTATGCATCGCGGGCCTAAATCAAGTACTTTCATAATTACCTTCTTATCCTCACAGGCAAGATTCAGTTCTTGCACTACAAAATTTTTGGCAATAAAGAGAAGATATCTACACACTTCAATTAAAATGTGACCACAAAAGGGGTTCCTATTTTTATTGGTTTCGGGTCCTAATTAGGTTTCAATTTCTAAATAGAACTTGAGTTAAATGAATATGAATCTCTAAGTTGGTATAGATCTATGATGGATATGGATCTAAAATAGATATGGGTCTCTAAATGGATATGAATCAAAATGTATATGGCTAGAATCAATAAGAAAATCTATAAACAAAATAACATGTCATCCAAGGCAATAGATGATCCTTTCCTTTATAAAAATTTATTGTGTTGTACTTAGGTTGGTTAATCCTTCTTGATATAGGTCCTCAAGCTTAGCACGAGGTTGGCATACCTCCTTTTCAATTCACTGTAAAATATATCATTATCTTGAGAAAAAACTTGATCATTTCATAACTTAGTGCAACCACAATAGTTTTAGCAGGGGTCATTCAAAATAAGTGAGTCAAATATGGGTCAATACAAGTAGATATGTGCATCAAATATGGGTAGGGTGATAGATGGATTAAGGTATATGAATGTAGATTAAACAAGTATCAAGTAGGTCAAGGTCATGAGGGGATGAAACCATGGGTCATGTGCACCAATTAGATGAACCTATCTGAATTTTGTAAACAAAATTTTTGGTCTTATAAGGACTTAAAACTTTGCTTGCAAAAATTATGTTAGTGTGCCAGCAAGTTTACTCAAACTTGCATAAAGATTTATTTGAATATTTCTACGATTATGGACAAGCAGGTTCTTATCATCATAAGCCTTCTTGAACCGACACTCAAGGGTCAGCCTAGATGCTTAGAAACAGAGAAAATTTCTAACCGAATGCAATTCTGAAATTCAAAATAGTCTCTGTGACTGAGTAAAATACTTGTATCTTTGTACTAGGATTCTGATTTCTATAAAAATGGTCAATTTACAAATCTGTGGATGCCAGTTTTCCAACGAAATCATTTTCAAGATATTCGGACACCCATTGACAGGGTTATGGTAGTTTTACTAGACATCTGTCGCAGGAATTTTAGCACAGACATGTTTTGTTTTGGGTTGAGTCTAATTCTTAATGATTTTTTTACTCGACCTCACCTATGTCCAAAATTCTCTATAATTTTATCGGATGTTATTTGGTATGTGTACCACTCACGGACAAAATTTTAGAATATGTTGCTGAGAAACGATGGTTGGAAAATTCAGGGATCATACAAGATTTATTTAGTATGCTAAAATTTGTAGAATTTTCTTTGTAGAAACTAATGATACATCCGATTTTGATCATTAATGATTTAATGTTCATTCAAAGAATTTTGTTGGAGACTTGTACTCATTTGAAGAGGTGTTCATATATATATAAATCCTTGGAGTATCTCTCATGAGGAAGATTGCTCTCTTAGAAGATATATACGATCATAGCCCAATGCCCGCCTATAACACAAACTTATGGGTAATTAATATGTTATAACAATGATTACATACTCGTATCATTGGATGTAAACGTGGCAATTATGTCCCTCTTATGACTTCTTGAATTGATTTGAAGGTAATCAAGACAACAAAGAAAAGAGAGAAGGGATGATATTATACATTAAGCATAGAAAAATGAGGATGTATAAGATATAACATATATCGAGGTAGAAGAAATGAAATATCATACAAGTGGAAGATCCCCTTACCTAAGGCTTTTGCATGAATTTTGCAGTAATTCTTCGGCTTACAATAGGTTGAAGATGAAGACTCCAAGCTTACAAATACATGAATTAAAAGAATGGAGGAGAAGAGAAGGAACCTGGCTGATCCTTCTTCTTCTTCCTTAGATGATTTCTCCTTGACCAAATTCTCTTGGGGTTGGCTTCTTCTCCACTCGTGGCCTCTCTTTCTCTCTCTCTTTCTTTCTTGATCTTTATAATTTTTTTCCTTAATTGCCTCCCATTTGACATCTTTGATTCTCAGCCCAAGGTGGGTATTTATAGACTCTTTGGCTGGCCCAAGAAGCCTCTACACTAGGGAATATTCTTGAAACAATTCTCCTTCTAATATGTTCCATGGATTGGTTGGTCCATGGCTAATTCAATCTGCCCCAATCGAGTTCGCTTTGTTGGTCACATGGGTTGGTTCCTTGCATGGCTGGTCACGTGGTCACATGGCTTGTGGCTTGGTTTATCCCACCTTGACTTAATGCAACCTGCCTTGACTTGATGCAACCCGCCTTGACTTTATTTGGGTTGATCACGTGATTTGGTTCAACCCACCTTGGTTTGCTCAAGCTTTTGCTTCACCTTGACTTGGTCAAGTTCATCTCACCTTGGCTTGATTTAAACTGGTTACATGCCTTGGTTCGGTTAATTGCATCTTGGTCAATTGATTGCCTTGTGTCATGGTCTAGTCAACTAGTTAAACCATACCCCGACCTAATTCATTTGAATTGGATGAACCTAGTCCTCTCTAGTGTGGGTGTATAACTGAGTCTCACCCCACGTAATAGTGTTGTTTGCATGATTGACCTTTTTGCTTTCACTCCATGAGTTAATCCTCTATCTTTTGCACCACTTTAACCCTTTAATGGTAAGGTCTCAAACTGCTTTAACCTCTGGTGCAGGGTCGCTTGGTGTAGGATTGTCCTTGATCTAGCCAGTCTTTTGAGGTCTATCATTTTTTGGACTTGTTTGTTTATTTTGTCTTTTTGAATTTCAAATGTTTTGCATGTTTGTAAAAATGGACACTTTGCAAATATTTTGTGGGTTTGGTTTCTAATGTCCCATCTTAGCTTTTTCAACCATTTCTTTGAAGAAAACAACAAAATTTTGCTAATTTGGCCTTGAGGGCGGAGTGATTATTTTTTCAGTGGGGTTCAGAGTACCCTTATTTTGAGGTTCCTACAGAATTTTGGCATGGAAATGGGTTCGTTTAAGGTGTTTTTATTAAAAAAACCTTAAAAGACCCACAACCGTAATTTTTCTTGAAAAGGAAGAAATTCTAAAAAATCTTTTGAAAATTTTATGGGCGTTCACAACTTTCTAAAAATTAATTAATTTTTGTGACCATATAACAAATAACTAGGCTCATAATTCAGATTTTATGCAAGTAAAATAGATGCATTACAACATATAAGTCGAATTTCCAAAGATCATGTTCATAAGGTAACTAACCAAATCATAACTTTCCAAATTCATTGAATATGTCATAGCTTTGCAAAACAATTTTTTATAACCTTCCAAATCTATGAATATACAATTTAAATTTATGACTTTGTAAATACATGAACATATAATTCAGATTTTTGACATTCCAAATTTTATGAACACGTAATTTGGATTTATAAACTTTCCAAATATAAAAAATCAAGTTTCCAAGTTTCCAAATCCTGAAACTAGATTTTTAACTTTCCAAATCTTTAAATTAGATTTTAACTTTCCAAATATTTAAATCAGATTTTACCTTTCAAAACACCTCAATCATATTTTTAACTTGACAAACTCATGAGCATATTTCAGATTTTTGAAATTTAGTGATCATAAATATATAATTCAGATTTATATAACTTTCTAAATCCAAAAATCAGATTTTAACTTTCAAAGTCCAAAAATTAGGTTTTTAACATTTCCAATCCATGAACATAATTCATATTTTGGAAAATTGAAAACCATAACATAAAGTTCATATTTTGAAATTTTGAAAATCATGAATGTTTAATCATATTTTTTAATTTTAGAAATTATTGATATATAATCCATAGTTTGGAAGCTTTTAGATAAGATTCAAATTTTGGAAAGTTTTTCAATAAGATTCAATTTATTTCTTTTTTTGGAAACTAGCATGTGTAGGAAGAGGCCTTTTTCAAAATATACTTTCAACCAAATTTATTCATCAAACCGATGATGCATATGTACTTAAGCATGCACATACATGCCCCATGAAAATCGAGCCCAAGAATGTGCACATATATATATTTCCATACGTTCATATGTCTGTATATGTGGATGTCAACATATATGAGGATATATACTTATGTAGCCTAATAGGTTCTTCTAGGGTTCAATTCGATACGGCAAGGGAAAAGGTTAAGGTCAAATGAATAGACACAATTAAGGCTCAATGGTGTTTAGCAATTGATAGGTTAAGGAAATCAAACTTGATTTTATGAAAATGGCAAGGCTCATGCTCAAAACCCATAAATGAAACATGAAAACGACTCAACTCAGCCCTTTATGACCTATCCTATGCTCGTGTTCGGTGGAAGGCACGTTAATGGCATCATGTTGTTGTGGGGTCTCTTCAATTGGATCTAAAACACTTATGTAGTTGCTTTTTCCCTAATTATTTAAGATTTTTATAATCATCTCACATGATTTAAAAATAAATATCTAAAACCAATTCTATAAATCAAAAAAGAATTTTCTTAAGAAAATGTTTGGTGTTTATAGGAACCCATGGATGTTTGACAAAGGGAGTGAAGGGTGGGCTCCAAGCACCCTATCTATATATGTGAATGGCACCGTGTACCAAAGGTTGTTGGCGAGTATCCAATGACTCCTGCAACCTTCATTTCTGCATAATGATGGTCATAATTATCGGAAAAGAAATTATTGAATGGATATGTGTTTATGTTTGAATTCTTGAAATGTTTATGAAATGATTAATTATCATACTTGTTTTATCTTTGGTGTACTACATATTGCAAAACATGCATGCTTCTAATAAGTTTAATATAAAGGGTAGACTATTCACATATTGGAAACATCTTGGCATGCTCAACTAATTATTTTACCATTTTGTAGCTAAGTTAGAGACACATTGCTTAGGGGACCATGTAGAAGAGTAGCAATTATTTTTGAAACCATAGTTTAATAGATGGTAGGAATTTATTTAGCATAGCTATTACGCTTTTGTCTAGACATGATCAAGCCTTATCGATGGATCCACTAGGATATTATTAGATATTAGAATTTAATTTAAGTTAGATTACTTTGGATTATGTTGTCTATGAATGTAGTTCATCTTAAGTTTGCACCCAATGGGGGATTGGGACACGTGCCTTAATGTTATTGGTTGACTATGGGCCCAATTTCCAAGGGTGTGACACTCCATGTTTCCAACCACTCCCATGTCTACATGTTATGTTTTGTTGTTTAGCTGCTATAGTGCCTCTTCCTAACCTTCCTTGAATAGAACACTCTTTGCATACTTCGATAATGATAACTCCTTCTTAGTAGATATGTTAGATGGTCTCATTTTAGGACATTAAAGAGGTAACTCTTTCAACATAGTATGCTCTGAATTCACATGCTCATGCAACTAGTCAACCAAAATGGCTCTATTTTTCTCAATTAGGATGATCTCAATAATTGTTGGACAACTTCATGCATCTTAGCTACCTTTCTTCAGTCTCCATATTATAGTCGATGTGTAGAGCCACTCCACCTCCATGTTAAGCTTTCTTAGAAAAGATCAATTGCTGACAATTATTTCAGTTCACTACTTTTTAAAAGAATATCGATCTCATGAGTATACGACAACCATGTGACTACCACAGTTTACACTAATATGTCCAATACCTATTCTCTCAACATGAATTCTCCCTTTTCATGATTTAATCAAATGCATGCAATGACACTTTTCTCTCCATATGTCATCTCTTATATACAATCAAGGTAGCATGTTGACAATTCAAAATTCCTTAAATGATTTTTTTTGCTATTTAATCTACAACTTGATCAACGAATGAAGTTGGGTACATATCGTATCGAACTACCAAATAGAGCTACCAAGGAACCAATCAAACTTTACATGAACACTCTTGACCATGTTTACCAACACTATAATCATTAAAACATTGAAAATAAATAAATGTTATACATATGCACTAACAACCAACTCTATACATCTATCAGTCATATAAGTACCATAATATATCATCATATCCATCCACCCCAAGACTATTCTCTCTTTATACAACCTAACCAAACATAAGTAATCATCGGAGGAAAAATTTTCCATTTCACCTCTATATACATGCTCTTATCTACTAACTCAGCAACCTTCCTCTAAGTCCTACCAAATGAGGCAGTCATTTATATATTTGTCATCAACCTAAACAATAAATCCTTAGATATTCTTAGCAATATGAGGCATGCATAAGAAATATGTCACCTTTAGGAAAACAATCTCAGTTTTAATTATTAGTATCAAATTATGATCACTATAAATTACATCAAGGAACTTGTTCAAGATATATCAAAATGTAAAACAAAAAGTTACTTATCTATGTTTATCTTATATATGCAATCAAACTCAAACACGTTTGTAAATTTATATATTAACTAAATTGACCAAAGATGTGTAAACACAATGTCACTAACAATGTCCATATCTGGTATCCTTTGGTTCCAAGTGTAGTATTGGTGAATCTTTAATTCATACAATAATTATTGTAGAACAATTCAATTACCATTTTACTCTTTCTTGTTTTTTATCATTGCATTATAAATATGCCTTATGTGCTAACATTTAAGTTATCAAGATGCTTCAATAATGACAAAAGTGTGCTTAAGCTTATAGTGACATTTGCTCATCTCTTTTATCATATTACACTCAATATCACTTAATCTATTTACAAATGTATCCCTTCTAAATACAAACCAAGAGGATGGTTATGTGCTATTAACCATATTCAACCTTTCTAAATCATGAGTTTCGCCCTCTCCTAGAAGTCAAAATTGGGATTGTGCTTTTTTCCTATGAGTCCATTGTTGGCTTTCAACACCAACTTATGTTCACACTTAAGCCACACCTTTCTTCTTATACCTTTTACTTTTTAAGCAAAGCATAATGATAATAGTATTGTGCTTCCTCCCAACATCTCTTGACAATTGAACAAGGTCATCCTAACTGCAAATATTGTATTATTGTAAACACAAATGAATAACCAAGTTCATCACCCTCATAGTCAATAAGTCTACTATCACATGTATCATCAACCAATCAATCAACAAATTGATCATTTGCCCACTAAATAAATCTCAATGTTAACGTTTGTCACTGACCTAGAATGTATACCACAATGTATATTTTAATCATTCATCATATATCCAAAATCTACTACACCACATTGATATTTTCACGTGATTTCCTTGTCATCCTCCAATACACATTAAAAGATAAATTAATAAACTAAGTATAAGAAAAAGGATAGAATAAGTAGTTCTAATCATATATACATATATATATATATATACATGTACATATACATATTTCACCCTAAAAGGGTGGCATGCATATCCCACATCACTAGTTACATGCCCAAGCAACAAGGCTACATCCCCTATGCTAGGAACGAAAGCTTGTTGTGTCATCCTTAATGGGGTGATGGAGTTCGATCACACCATCTTTTGTATAAGGGCATGCTTGTTGTGCACTGATGTGCTAATAGAGTTGCCCCATAGGTGCTTATGTCCTTTAGACAAAACTTGTTGTGGGTATGTTTGATCATCGACCACTGTCTTCTCCACTCGCATGAAATGCTTGTCATAATCAACCTTCCCGAACTCGATTTTTCATCACATGCAATTTAGATAGATTGAGAGTAAAAAAGAGAGATTGGGAAGAGATTGAGATAGGTCTATAGAGAGATGGACAAACGATTCAAGAGAATTTAGAAAAAGGAGTGCGGAAGAGGGAGATCGAAAAGCTTGTTGAGAGGATATGAGAAGCTAGCAACATTAATACACATCATTCGAGGAGGTTAAGCTAGTGATTAGAGAAAGGAGGAGAGAAAAATGGCAGTAGGAACACTTTTAGAAATTTTCAAAAGAGGAAAGTACATTTAGTAAAACCCAATGTATTGTATACTTTATGCTACATAATTGCTATTTATACATCATTTTTACTAAACCTATAACCCTTTTTCAAAAATTCTAAAATTAGCCCTATTGCACATTCCCTCTCCTTCCCTCTTTGCTCACCAACTTCTCCATATGTTTGTGTACCATCAGCTTTTTTTGCCCAACAACCTTTTCTGTTCTCCCTTTCTCTAGTGATCTCTTTTGATTTCTCTTTAAATCTGGCCCTCTTCAACTTTCTTTTTTGAAATCTTCTTGAATTGTTTTGATCTCTTTCCAGCCTCTTTCTCTATTAATCTCAACCTCTATCTCAATCATGGAGTTATAGAGAGTTGATCATGGTGAACATTTTAGGAAAGGAGAGAAAACAATGATCGACAATGAGACTCATCTAAGGCAGGTTTATTTAAAAGGATAAATATGCCCATGATGTGCCACTATTTGAAGAACGTGTAGTATGTGTGTCATTATCTAGAAGTGACATGATTGAATTGTGTCACCCTTAATAACTAATAATAATAAGATACACTTAAAGTGTATTTTGTTTAAAGAATAAGTCAATTATTGTTTCAAGAGTGATGTGTGGTGGATATGTCTTTTTTTAGAAGATAGTGTGTAGAGGGAGGGAATGAAAAGAGAAACATGAATGTGGTAATTTTTAAAAAAAGAATGATAAGAATTTATATTTAGTAAAAAAAGGTGTAAATAGTAACATTTTTAACATAATGGTGTTACTTTACGTATATCCATTTTTACTAAGCATACACCATTTTTCATCTTTTTCTAAAATGCCCTTTTCTCTCACTCTTATTTTCTTTCACAGAGAACCTCACACGGGACCAACTCCTCCATCGCTACCTATCATCGTTATTCTCCAATGTCGCAAATCCACTACTCCTTTCCAACACCGAGATAGCCATGAATATGGCTTGAATCATCCATTCTAATACCGATTGAAGGATAAAGCATGAGGCATAAAAAATATTGGGGATTTTGGTTCTTTTTGACGTGCTCACATCAATTAAAGGATTGTGCGGCATTCAATTGAAGGATCATGATTGGATAGATTGAAATAGAGTTTGGTTTCAAATTTTTAGAAGCACCAAGATGAAAATGGTAACTTTGAATCTTATCATCAGATAAACTTACGATCTTCCCTGAATGAGCAAATGTAATAAAATATTACTTCTTAATCTTAATCACTAACTAAAGAGACTAGGTCCATCCACATGGCCTCACCAGGACCTAACATCAATTCTCTCATGTGAAACATCCACCAACACTTAACCAACCACTAAAGTAAACTAGTATAGGCGGCTAAGCAGTACATAAAACAATAAGTGCCGCTGAATGGAACACAAATATACATTCTTCATTTTCTTCCTTTTTATGTTCAGAAACTTTTATAGGTAACATATTATAGCACACGGACTATTAGCTATATCAATGAACAAAGGATGAGGGGTTCAACCAGGACTAGAGGAATCAAAAAGCATAAAAGAAAGAAGGCAGAAATGACCAACTCAATAAACTAGTACAACAACCCAAACAACCTGATGCAGTGGAGATTAAAGTATATATGTATGCAATCACATAAGTACATGGTGTTCTTGTAAACAATGAAAATTCTCACTTTTGGCTTTTGAGGCCTGAAATGAACCTTCTCGTGCCTACGTCGCTTTTAAAAGGGCATGCCAGCTAGCTTGCTCAAGCTAGCAAAGTTTTTGAGATATCTAACGTTTTGAAAGGCAATTGTGAGCAAGCGAGATCTTTTCGCTTTAAACCTTCTTGAACCGGTGCTCAAGGGTCAGTTTAAGCACTTAAAAAACCTTTGATCTTTTAAACAAACGTATACTTTTGAAAGAAAGGTAAGTGTTTCGATGATTGTATGCCTAAATTGCAGCTTTTATTACGGGGGATGACGATTCCAAGTCTTTGAGTTTTTAAGCTATTTAGGCCAGAAGCGTGTGCTTTAAGTGGCTTAATTTCAGCGAGTTTGAGCGTAGATTCAGGGTTTCCTCTTTGAAAAAGCGTAAATACAAGGATGCAAAAATATTTTTCGAGTTTGATATGATGTGAGCTAGGCTCGAATTGAAAGCAACTCACACACATAACTTAATGTAAATATCTGAATGGAAGTGCAACTCACGCAGCTTAAGGGAAATACCCAAACTTGAAAGCAACTCACACGACTTGAATGTAAATTACAGAATTGAAATATACTTATATCTTAAGAGCGAAAAGGCTCAATTGTGAGTGGGTGCTCTTGTGTGTAAATGGAAAGACAACTCACATGACTGGAATTGAACTTGCCAAAATTGAAATATACGTATATAATAAGAGCGGAAAGGCTCAATGCACGCGTGTGTGTAGTGTGAAATTTAAATGACAAACTCACACGACATGAATTGAACTTTGCCGAAATTGAAATATAGATATATGATAAGAGCGGAAAGGCTCAATGCACGCGTGTGTGTAGTGTGAAATTTAAATGACAAACTCACACGACATGAATTGAACCACCCGGAAATGTAAGTGCATACACAACTGAATGTAAAACTCACGCAACTAGAAAGTATATAAGTATGCTATATCTTATGAGCAACAAAGGCTCAAAAGGTGCGTGAGAGTGTGGAGCAAGTGCTCAAGTACTTCTTGGGTGCGAGTGTGAAATTTAAATGACAAACTCACACGACATGAATGTAACAACCCTAATTGAATTGCAACTCACACAACTTTCACTAAAGTAAATACCCAAAGGGAAATATACACTTTAGCTTAAGAGCGAAGGCTCAATGTGTGTGCAATCGTATGTAATTAAGAGCGGAAAGGCTCAAGTGCATGTGGGTGTCTTGTGTACGTCTAAGAGCAATATGGCTCAAGTGTACGTGTGTGCTTTGTGTATCAAGCACGAATATTACATTTCGGGGGGAGACTACGCTCCATTATTACAACCCCGTATCAAATTGAATTGAATTTTAAAGGAGTAAGGTAAAAACCGAATTTAAACACTTACAAGTGGTCGGCTTTTCCTCTCAACCATGCTTGGGTTTCGTCCACCTTGGCAGCCAAGAGATGGGTCTCCCTAGGTGGGCTTTTGACGTGAGTTTGGGCTTGGGGTATGCTTTAGGGCAGTCGGATGTATTGGGTTTAGGAAGGACTAGGTTCTACCAAGGTAGGTGTTGGCTAAGGTAGGTCACGATTAGGGTGAGTCACGGCTAGGGTAAGTCACGGCTTAAGGTGTGTTAGGTTGGCGCGAGGAGGAAGGATGTGGCACGCTATGGCAGGGCGCTAGGTAGTGGGGTGCTGGAGTTAGGCAGTGGGGGTTACGGCAGGAAGGTGCAGGTGCTAGGTGCTAGGGAGTGATGGGGTAAGGTGGTAGGGCGATGGCAGGTGCTGGATCACGGCAGGCGCGTGGAGTGCGGTGCTAGGTGCTAGGGAGTGATGGGGTAAGGTGGCAGGGCGATGGCAGGTATTGGGTACTACAATGGCGGCATGGCGCCATACAACAACGCGCCAAGGGAGAGCACGCAGAATGGAGGGGACGAATGCAAGCCGCCCTAAAATGAACAAGCAGGAGGTCGGCCACAACACGACAAAGGCAAGGCCGCCCTCCGATGTTACATTTGCCAGGGGAACCACTATACGCGGGATTGCCCCACGGCATCATCCTCCTAGCAGGTGAACGCAATGGTTGTGGCGGAGCCGTAGAAAGTGGAAAACAAGGGTGAGGATCACGTGCATTTTTGCGATGCACTCCAAGTCTTCAAAGGAAAGGACCAGCGCAATTGGGTGCCAATGCTGAGGGAACAGGATGGATTATTCTATGTCAGGACGCGACTGAAGGAGACAGAGGCCCGGGCCATGATCAACTCAGGAGCTTCGCACAACTTCGTGTCTCTAATAGAAGCAAAACGGCAAGGATTGCACATTACTAGGACCAACGCCTACATCAAGGACGCGCTGGGCAAAGTAAATGATGTCAAGGGGGAGGCAAACAAAGTCATCCTCATGATTAGAGATCGGCGCACCAGAGTGGACTTCTATGTGGCAGACGTTGAACATCCCATGGTCTTGGGTTCAGCATTCCTTCAGGCAGAAGTTGCGCGCCCCAACCTCAAGGAGCAACGTCTCTAGTTCGATACAGACAGCGACCGATACAACACCTCGTCTTCAACGTCAGGCGAGTCAAAGGAGCTACGACTCTCTGGCCTCAGAATCCTCCGACCCCTCACAACCCCTAAAGGCACAAAGGAGACAGCGAACACAACGATTGCCCCATCATCTGATACTAAAGGGACAGTGATCACTGCGGCTGCCCCACCATCCAGCTCCAAAGGGACAGCGTTCACTGCGACTGCCCCATCAACTTGCAGGAAGGGTGCTCTTTGAACATCAACATCACCCCAAGCCCCATCGAAGATACAAAGTTACTGCGATGCTTTAATGCGGCACACCACACGCCCTGAAGTGGAACAAGCACGATAAAGCAGCCACTGGCGTGGGGGATGGCAAGGACGTTGCCGTTGCCGAGGGCAACAACGATTTTGGGTGGGGGAGAATGTAATCAAAAAGCAATGTCGCAATGAATGGTTGGGTCGCCATAAGCCGTTTATCCCCTGGTAACTTTTTTGACACCTCTAGCTTCAAATTTAAAGGCACACGAGATTTTGCTCGTTGAGCTCATCTTAGGACACCTTGCGTTATCTTTTAACATATGTGTACACCAGCCCAAACTCCCCACCTGGACAATGTCTTCGCCCAGATCGATCGCACAGTTGAGGCCTGGGTCCAAAAAGCAGGGCATGCACCCGCCTCCGATTCATGGAATAAGTAAAATAACATTAAAAGTAGTGGCATTTCACTTTTCGCTTCTATTTCCAGCTCCCACTTATCCTACACCTCTAAAGTTATTTCATAAAGTCGGACTAGAGTCAAGCTCAATAGGGTCTTCTTTTCCCATTGATTATGCCAAGCCCGTTCCCTTGGTCGTGGTTTCAGTGAATAGTAAACAAGGACAATGGCAATCTCGTTAATCCATTCATGCATGTCACTAATTAGATGGCGAGGAATTTCACTACCTTAAGAGAGTCAGTTACTCTCATCATTTACGTGGAGTTGGTTGAATTTCTTCACTTTGACATTCAGAGCATTGAGCAAAAATCACATTGTGTCAACATCCATAGGGACCATCACAATGCTTTGTTTTAATTAAACAATCTGATTCCCCTTGTTTGTACTAGTTTTGAGTCGACTGTTCGATGCCCGGGAAGAGGCCCGAAAGATGTCATTCCTAATCTGTCCCCTCGACCGGCACACGCGTGACCCACTCTCATCGCGGGAGCAGGTTGAGCGTCCACCGACATGATGGGTTTGGGATTGGAACCCCCGTTCCCACTCGAGCCAATTCTTTCCCGAGGTTACGAATCCATTTTGCCAACTTCCCTTACCTATATTTTTCCATCGACCGAGGCTATTCACCTTGGAGAATCGATGCGGTTATGTGGAGTATGATCGTGCGTGGGAGGCATTCGGTCCTTTTGATTTTCAAGGGTCATGGGGGACACCGACACGCACGCGACGTTATGTGCTCTTCCAGCTCGCTAGACCCTACCTTCACCGAGCCATTTCCATGATGGGCAAGCTGTTAAAAAGAAAAGAGAACTCTTCCCGGGGCCCCCGCCGACGTCTCCGAACTCCCTAACGTTGCTGTCAACCACCACGTCTCGTTTTAGGAATTTTAACCCGATTCCTTTCGGAGCGCATGCTCATAGCACTATCGACAAGCTTCCCGTCCCTTAGGATCGACTGACCCATGTGCAAGTGCTGTTCACATGGAACCCTTCTCCACTTCAGTCTTCAAAGTTCTCGTTTGAATATTTGCTACTACCACCAAGATCTGCACCTACACTCCTTAGCGGATTTCAACTTCCATGACCACCGTCCCGCTGCCTTAATCGACCAACACCCTTTGTGGGGTCTAGTTAGCACGCAGTTGGGCACCGTAACCCGACTTTCCCGGTTCATCCCGCATCACCGCCGCTTACCAAAAATGGCCCACTTGGAGCTCTCGATTCCGTGGCACGGCTCAATCCGAGTAGCCAGCGGCGCCATCCTACCTATTTAAAGTTTGAGAATAGGTCGAGTGGCGTTTGCGCCCCGATGCCTCTAATCATTGGCTTTACCCGATAGAACTCGCTCGCGAGCTCCAGCTATCCTGAGGGAAACTGAGGAACTAGCTACTAGATGGTTGATTAGTCTTTCGCCCCATACCCAAGTCGACGAATGATTTGCACATCAAGATCGCCAGTTGCGGGCCTCCACCGAGTTTCTCCGTTTCGCCCGCTCAGGCATAGTTCACCATCTTTCTGGGGGTCCCGACAAGTACGTATGCTCTCACCGAACCCTTCACAAGAAGATTGGGTCGATCGACGGTGCAACCCACGAGGGATCCTAATCAATCTTCCTTGCGCCTTGCACGGGTTTACTCGCCCGCTTGACTCGCACACATGTCGACTCCTTGGTCCGTGTTTCAAGACGGCCGAATCTGGAGCCTAGCACAAAGGTTGACGATGCCCTGGAGTACGCAGTGCCGTATAGCAAGTCGAGCCTAGCGTGCATTGCCATCCACAATAATCGTGATGATGACATCTCGCGAGCATGTCGTCGGCCGGCTTGAGGCCACCATCACAATTGCGTTGGTCAATGCCCCGAGTCGATTGAGGGACCGGCTCTCACCGTTCACATCCGACCGAGACACATTGCCAACCCCATCCGCTTCCCTCCCGACAATTTCAAGCACTCTTTGACTCTCTTTTCAAAGTCCTTTTTCATCTTTCCCTCTCACGGTACTTGTTCGATGGCGGTCTCTAGATTTAGCCTTGGGACGTTAATTTACCGCCCGATTGGGGCTATATTCCCAAACAACCCGACTCAATACAGCGCCTCGTGGTGCGACAGGGTCCGGCACGACGGGCTCTCACCTCTCTCGGGCGCCCTTCCAGGGACTTGGGCCCTGGTCCGCCACCGATGACGCTTCTGTGACTACAATTTGACGCCGAAGTGACCGATTCTCATGGCGGGCTCCTCCCGGCTCGCCGCCGTTACTAAGCGGAATCCTTGTTAGTTTCTTTTCCTCCGCTTATTGATATGCTTAAACTTCAGCTGTGGTAGCCCCGCTCGACTTGGTCCCCGTTATGGGCGATCAAGCGACGTTCATGGGTCATGGAAGAGTACCGGAGTAGGTGAGAGACGCACGACCCGGTCTCGAGCTTTTTACTCACCACCCTCCATCCATAGTGGTGCGCTCCACCACGGACTCGATTTTCAACCAACCACGAGCCGATGCTCACGGAAGCTAGCATTCACCCCGCTCAACGCTGGCAAGCACGAAACGCTCAGCATTGGGAGCAAACGATACGCGACACCAGGTAGGTGTGCCCTCGGCCTAATGGCTTTGGGCGCAACTTGCATTCAAAGACTCGATGGTTCACGGGATTCTACAATTCACACAAGTATTGTATTTCGCTACATTCTTCATCGATGCAAGAGCCGAGATATCCATTGTCGAGAGTCATTTTGGATTCACGTGTCACAACGCCACCCCCGAGCAAGCACCATCTCCAGGAGTGACCGGGCGCATTTGAATGATTTCTGGGTTCCTTGGCACATTCGGTGCTTTGGTTTTGTTGTTTGGCGTGAGGAGACCCACTAGGTGGAAGCGCCTCTCACGAGGGGCCAAGTGTTAAACACCATGAGCCACCCCTAGGTAGTTAAACAAATTCACGGGTCACACAGCTGCTGCGAGGCATCGACAATGATCCTTCCCATGGGTTCACCTATGGAAACCTTGTTATGACTTCTCCTTCCTCTAAATGATAAAGTTCAATGGACTTCTCACAACGTCATCTTGGTAGCGAACCAGCCCACGTCGCCGTGATCCCAACACTTCACCGGACCATTCAATCGGTAGGAGCGATGGGCGGTGTGTACAAAAGGCAGGGCGTAGTCAACGTGAGTAATGACTTCGCGCTTACTAGGAATTCCTCGTTGAAGACCAACAATTGCAATGATCTATCCCCATCACGATGAAATTTCAAAGATTACCGGCCTGTCGAGCCAAGGCTATAGACTCGTTGAATACATCGGTGGTAGACGCGTGCGGCCTAGAACATCTAAGGGCATCATAGACCTATTATTGCCTCAAACTTCCATGGCCTTAGCGGCCATAGTCCTCTAAGAAGCTCAGCCGTGGAGGTTACCTCCACATAGCTAGTTAGCGGTGAGGTCTCGTTCGTTATCGGAATTAACCAGACAAATCAATCCACGAACTAAGAACGGCCATGCACCACCACCCATAGAATCAAGAAAGAGCTCTCAGTCCATCTCCCCATGTTGAGTCAAATTAAGCCGCAGGCTCCACTCCTAGTGGTGCCCTTCCATCAATTCCTTTAAGTTTTAGCCTTGCCACCATACTCCCCCCAGAACCCAAAGACTTTGATTTCTCATAAGGTGCCAGTGGAGTGCTAAGAGCAACATCCATCGATCCCTAGTCAGCATTGTTTATGGTTGAGACTAGGACAATATCTGATCATCTTTGAGCCCCCAACTTTCGTTCTTGATTAATGAAAACATCCTTGGCAAATGCTTTTGCAGTTGTTCGTATTTAATAAATACAAGAACTTCACCTCTGACTATGAAATATGAATGCCCCCGAGTGTCCCTCTTAATCATTACTCCGATCCAGAAGGCCAACACAATAGGATCATAATCTTGTGGTGTTATCCCATGCTAATGTATCCAGAGCATAGGCTTGCTTTGAAGCACTCTAATTTCTTCAAAGTAACAGTCGCCGGAGGCATGACCCGGCCGATTAAGGCCAAGAGCGCATCGCCGAAGAAGGGACGAGCCAAGCGGTGCACACCAAGTGAGGCGGACCAATCGGCCCAACCCAAGATCCAACCACGAGATTTTTAGTTACAACAACCTAAATATATGCTATTGGAGTTGGAATTACCGTGGTTGCTGGCACCATACTTTCCCTCCAACAGATCCTCATTAAGGGATTTAGATTGTACTCATTGCAATTACTAGACTCAAAGAACCCAGTATTGTTATGTATTGTCACTACCTCCCCATGTTAGGATTGAGTTATTTGCGCACCTGCTGCCTTTCTTGGATGTGGTAGCCATTTCTCAGGCTCCCTCTTCGGAATCGAACTATAATTCTCCGTCACGTGTTACTACCATGGTAGGCCTCTATCCTACCATCAAAAGTTGATAGGGCAAAAATTTGAATGATGCATCCCAGCACTAAGGCAGTGCGATACGTCGAGTTATCATGAATCACCAAAACATCTGATATAGGCCGCGTCGACCTTTTATCTAATAAATGCATCCCTTCCAGAGTCGAGGTCTGTTGCACATATTAGCTCTAGAATTACTACGGTTATCCGAGTAGTAGATACCATCAAACAAACTATAATCGATTTAATGAGCCATTCGCAGTTTCACGGTCTGAACTTGTTCATACTTACACATGCATGGCTTAATCTTTGAGACAAGCATATATGACTACTGGCAGGATCAACCAGGTAGGAAGGTAACGAGAAAGGAAACCATTCCGTGTAACGCATCGGATAGAATCACAGAAACCCAACACGTGTCGATCCTCCAGCCGCAGCCCAAGGAAAGACAAATGATAAGCCAAGCACCCGAACGGCCCATGGCAACAACACCACCACGAAGCCGCCAGCTGACGAGGCCAACACAACTCATGCGCCAAGACATGTGCAGGATGCAACTTGACGCCGGTCAGCCACCCCCAAGCAATGCGAATGGCCAACGATGAGCAACTACATGAAGACATGTTGAACGCGAGAACGCAAGGGACTGGTCCGATATGCTTTACCCATCAGTCCGTGGAGAGGCCACGTAACCATCCAAATTTTGCTTCCCCATATATATGCAACAAGAGATATACCCCCATCATAGAAGGAACACCAAAAACGCAGGAAAAACGAGATACTTTTTTTCCCGACCGAAACTATCAAATTTTGCCTCCCCATAGGTGGCAGGTGACGGCAAGTGTTGGGTCACGGCAGGCGCGTGGAGTGCGGTGCAGGTGTCGGGTGCTGTCTAAGGGGGTCGGCTAGGAGAGGATGCAGGCGGTAAGGTTGGGGGCGTTGGGATATGGTAGGGAGTGATGGTGTTGGCTGGGGTTAGGGAGAGTGGCAGGTGGTGAGGGAGATGTGGTCATGTGGCAGGTCATGACTGGGAAAGTGAGGGAGCCGGGTGCTAGGTGATGGGCGGTGGTATGGCGCTAGGCGCGCCGGGAGGTGAGGGATGTAGGGTGGCAGACGGGGTACGGTGCAGGTTCAAACCGAGTGCAGCTACACTCGATTGAGCGTTGATGTAGGTTGGTTAAGGGGAGTTAGGGTCAGTTTAGGTGAAAATGGCTAGGTCTAGGCTAGTTTAGGGTTAGGTTTAGTGGGGTGGGTTAGGTAGTTTAGGCTAGGTTAGGGTGAGGTTGAGAGACCTACCTCTTGGAGCCAGTCCACCATGCCTTGCTCATGCTTTCACGCCCTTGTGCAACCCTTCTTCAAGTTGGTGCAGCCCTTTGGTTTAAGCCTAGGTTCATAAAGGCTTGAACCCATGCCCTTGATCAAGCCCACATAGCTATGGCCCACTTGAAAATATCTAGCACACCAATTTTCTCTCACCTACTTTATGCAAGCTCTCCCCAAGCCTCTTGGATTTCACGTGAACTTGTGGCACCCCCTCACCTCTATTTATAGGCAAATGAGGTGAGTCTTGGGTATGGATCTTAGATTTGGATTTTGAGATCCAAATTTGATCCAAATACTATTTGGGTCTGGATTTGGATATTTGAATTCAGATCCAATCCAAATTTTTGTTTCTTCAGTCCTTCTTGGCGTTTCGAGACGAACTGTTTCTGCGGGCCCTGACTTTATCAGCACTCCATCTTGGGCTGGGTCTTCCCAAACTTTTTCGTCTGAACTCCTTCTCACCTTTGTGGACTTCATTTCAACTGATTTTTTTTGTGTCAGGCTTGGATTTCTGCTATTTCGGTGGATGTTCTTGGCTTAACATTTGATGCTCCAGGCTTTAAGTCTGCTATTGGCCTGGGCTTTCCTTTCATCGTTTGATCCTACTTTTATCAGGCCAGGATGCTTTCTAGGCTTTTGAACCTGCTTTTTTAGGTTGCTTTTTATCAAGCTCTACTTGTTGGCTTTTGGGCTTTTACAAAATTGGGACTTGGCCCGAGTTTGAGGAATTTTTATTTTGAACAGGGTTTAAAACAAAAGTTTAAAGCTTTTGTAACTCTTGGTTTTTCAAAAACTCCAGGATCAGGTGTTTGTTTTTGGAAATTGTTTGATTTTGGGGTGTTTACAGTTCTGAAGCAAGGCAACTTCAAACTTAGAGAAATGTTTAAATAGTCAATCTCAGGTAAGCACAACTTTTGGACCCCTAATCCAACATCTCTTGATGATAACAACAATGTATAGATCAATATTTTGACCCATAATCAGATATTCTCTAGTTGTCACCACTTCCATATTGGCAAGCAGATTTTGAGCCCAATTATCAATGGCATATCTATCCAGATTCCAAACCACAGAGTGAAGCAAATAAAAATTTCATCCAATCAAGAAAAATCCGCTCTACCCTTTTCAAGAAGAATGAACCACACTACATGGAGCATTTTCTAAGTCAATGGCTCCAAGATTATAATTCTTTTGTTTTTCAGGAAAATACAGAACAAGTTCAGAAATCAGCTCCAAGTAAGAAACCAAAGGTTGCTTTAGTTGCCGATGGAAGGAATATTACACCTATGATTTAAAAGTAAAACCACAACTAAATTACAAGAAAAATGCCATAGGATCAACCCTTTGACCAACTCTCTCAAACTAAAGAGCTAAGCATGCTCAAGTGGACTGAGGATCACAACTTTCACTTTCTCTAGTATACCATAGCATGAGAAAGCATCTTCCTTATCATGCAATTGCAAACATTCCAAACATGGAATGTAAATTAGAAACCAGGAAATGAGAAAACATTAGAAACGTTAGTCCCAAATCTTTTCGTTCGTGTGTCAAACTTTGATAGAGATACAAGAGTACCATGAAGAAGCTTGTTGAGAGCGTCAAGCATTTAGGTGAGGGATAATGTAACCTACAAACCCTCCTCTAGTGAATTTTTGCTATCCTTGTGTAATCAGGCCCTTACGTGGGAACCCCCTAGAAACTTCATATCAAGACTAGGGCTTTTGGATTTGATGAAAACACACCCTTTGTATATGTACTCAATAAGAGTTGTGCATTTTGAGTTGTAAGTATGCTAGCAAGCCACACACATTTCTTTGCTATCAATATAATCATTTTGCTTTTATTAAAGTTTTTATATTGCCTCTCTTTACTCTTTACATACATTGTGTGTTTTGCTTCTATTGAACCACTATAACCTTTGTAAAGGCTAGCTTATCCCAAGATGATTAGGTGCCGGTTATGAGTACCGACTTATTGGGTAATTTCAATGATTGACGTGACACTATATGATACAACAAAAATAATAGCTTTTACTAAAGTGTAATCCCCTTTCTCTAAGCATGTAACTAGTTCATCTCAAATTTTACACTTTTAGACTTAATCATAACCCATGTCCATTAGTTCATCCATAATATCTATCATACTCATCGCCTCCATTTTCTGTGTGAAGGCTACAAAGCATCCATAAGGCCTAAAATCTCATGTATATCAATCATGGAGAGTGATAGTCATCTCATATCACATTATATGAAAGTTGATAGTGTGGGGTTGCCATGCATCAACTAATTCAAAGTCTTAAACAACAAACCCCTATTCAGAGAATCCAAACTGATATACAATATCTTGCCACCTACCTACCTGATATTACTATTTCTTGTTTAAACGACCACTCAATAACAACATTGTATCTCATATGGTATGTCACCACTTTTAATAATCCTTATGGATTTACATATAATATTTATTAGTTATATATCTAAGAATCTTTTATTTATAATGAACAAACTGGATTATCTATTTCTGTCAAACCATATATGTAAGATAACCTACAAAACTAGGGAACAACTCTGAGATTGAGATAACGAAAGCATAATGTTATAACAATATGACTTTTTACTCAGCTACCCATATATGACACATGGTCTCGTCTGTGATTCCTACCCCAAAATGCAACTTAAGCGTTTCATTTAAATGTGTAAATATGCAAGATGGAGTTGGGCACATCCTACGACGAACACGAATGAACCATGGACACTTTCTACAAAGCACAGTCTCGCAACCCATGCACGTCTAATCAGATGAAAGACCATGTCCTGGACGTGCGACTAGAAATAATGAGACGCACTCTGGCTATGTCACCTACAAAGACCAAGCGCGCCTAGGGTGCGATATTGTGATGCCGCATCCTGGTCACGTCGCTTTTCCGATCACTACGATCTCTTAGTTGTCATAAGAAAAACGGAAATACAAAACATACCTAACTCGATTTCAATCAATTCATTTTGATGATCCTTTAATCCAATGGAGCATGATTCTTCTCTCAACAATGAAAACAAAAAACAAAATGATCGAAAATCGGGAGAATGTCAAGCACGAGATGGCGATGGAGTCTGAATGAGATTGGGTTTACGAGTTGTAGACTCGGATGGGCGGGATCGAGGGAACTCTGAGCACTAAAAGACGATGGAGGTGCTTTTCAGGTGTACAAGGGAGAAAATCAAAGTGAAAATGGAAAATTGTATTTAAGAAATAAGGGTGTATGTTTATTAACTGGTGTACGTATGGTAACGTTACATGTTATATTATTACGCTAATCTATCCTGTTTTGGTTTCACAGATTCACAGATCAGGTCCTATTCAAGTTTGAATCGGAGCCCACGACATCCCTACGCGTGCCCCGAGCTGCCATTGTTGTTCTCCCCTGAACGCCGAGGAGAACGAGGATGGTAGTTTCGATAATATCTAGAAGCGCAGTGGCGTTGTGAGATGTCATGGCTGACGGACAGCCGCTATTAGTGTCTTGTCCGGCCAACATAGTTGGAGCACCACCTCTTCACTCTCCCTCCTCGGTAAAACGCGAGATATCGAGATCTCGAGAGTCGTGCAATTAGATCGAACGGATCTCGTTCGTTTCGAGGTGCGCGTTCTCGACGCTACCCGCATTATGGTTTCGTTTTCAGTTTCTTCGTTTTGGTTCCTTTTTGCGCTTAAAATTTCGTGCTAGGTTGTCCTTTCAACCGATTCCGATTGAAAGCATTAATGGCATTTTTTTTTCGAATTTCTGTGTGTTTTTATTTTGTGACTTGAATCGTTCGGTTGTATACAAACACTTCAAGGGTTAAATGTCCATTTGAGTGCACCCGTTTATCCTGAAATCTGGGAGAAGCTGGGGCAATGATCATTGTTTTTGTCGCGTCCCTTTCTTGGGTCTTTGATATCTCGTCATGATCTGTATATTAGAAACATTCATCTTGAGCGCATTGATCAAAACTCTCTCTGTGTGTGTAACAGCGCTTTGTTGGCCGCTAAGTTTGCATATAGGTGAACCCACTTATGCAGAAATCTGGGCAGTTTGATTTTTCCAAGTTGTATTTGCAAAAGATTCAGATTGAACATCTCGGTCGGCTTTCATACATGGGGAACGGTTCTCTTGGCAAAGCAATCTCTCTTTCTCTCATGTGTATGTTCCTTTTCCATTTATTTGGTGTTGAGTGGGTATTAGCGTCCCCTTATTCAGATCCATGAGAAGTTGAAGCGTTACATTCTGCTTCACGTTCCAAATTATTGCTGCGCTCTTCCTACACGTTTTATGAAGGCGGCTGGATCCGAATACTCTTTATATTAAACAAAATTGATATTTTCTTTTATCAAAGTAAATTGTCCTCACAATGTGAAATGATACCAAGATCATCTTTGGCTTCCTTCATATGTGTTCCTTTCATCTAATCAAGGTTTTAACTAGTACCAGTCTCAATTCAATTGCAATATCCGACCATGCAGTGGAAATTTTTTGGCAACAGTTGCAGTTAAAGTGCATGCCTTTTTGTGTTTGGGGATCCATTGACCTTGGCCTTATTTTCTTAACGTTATTCGTTAGATCTGTTTTATATTACATCTTTATAAATTTGCAAAGGAATTTCTTATGAGGTTTCCGTGTTGACATCCTTGTGTAACATATTGCTGATCCTGTAACATTTTCTTGTAGTTTTTGTGACTTAAATGGAATCTAAGGATGCTGTAGACCTTCTTGAGAAATCAACTGGAGCTCACTTCTCAGGTCTCCATTTGGATGGCATGAATGCGTCCAGTTCAGAGGCCGAGCAACCAACGACTTCTGATGCTGAAAAAGTGTCCAAGCAACCATTCATAATTGGTAAGCACCTGGCAACATTCATATCAGACTTGAGTAAGGATAGGTATCACTGATTCTGCAAAAGTACAAAATAAGGACTATGTTCTGATTTACAAAGGCAGAGGAAGGCCTCAATAATGTAGGAAGGAACCTTGGGTTTTGGGAGTTAGATGCTAATATGACAGAACACGACGATGTAGCCAGCCATACTTAATGTGGAATAAGGCTTGCTCTTAATTTGGCTTAGTTTGGTATTAAGAAACATTGCCATATAGGACTTGGACATGGCTCTATGCTGCAAAGTCGACAACATTTAAGAAATAAATGTGTCACCATTTTATCTGATTCTCTGCATCTGTCAGGTATCCTTGTTTTGGGTAATACTGAATTCAACTATCTCAGCAGACTAAAGGACTTGGTCTATATGTTTCTGACAACATAAATGAAAACAAAACAGATGCAAGGTGCACCACCAAGATGGTAAATAACCTAGTACATAAGTATCTATTAAATGCCAATGAGAAAAGAGAGAAACATGGACTAAAGGACATTGATACACCCTATAGTCCTTCTGTATTTGCTCAGTTAACAATTAGTGCAACTATCACGTCCTATTATGTGAGATCCATGTCTTGATGTTAGATGCATCTGTTCTTATGCCCTCATCATTTCGTGTGTAGCAGATCTTTTCTGACGTTATATAGAACTGTGATGTTGCCTTCACATTACCATTTACTTTATGTACTGCATAGTTTACTATATGAGTGTTTTAAATAAAATCCTCCTAGGATTTATCTACCTTTTTTCCTGCATGCAGGAGTAACTGGTGGTACAGCATCTGGGAAGACTACTGTCTGTGAGATGATTATTTCACAACTTCGGGATCATCGTGTCGTGCTCATCAGCCAAGTAATTCATCTGTCTATGTTATGCTCTAGATAGTCTTGTACCTAACATTCTGAAATGACAATTCCTTCCGATGTTTGTTTCATGTGGAGGTCTTGTCCTTTTTGTTCATTGTGCTTGACAATCATTTTCCTTAATATCAATTTTGGATTTATTTCAACTGGGGTTTCCACCTTGTCGACCTATAATTTTTGAAGCAAGGACAATGGTTAAGCATTCTGATTACCTCTCAAGTTGCTCAGTAGCAATACTAACTTTTATAGCACAATGGGATAATATTAATTTATACAGGAGGCTCTTGCATCAGTCTGGTTCGTTTCAAAGTTCTATTGCCTAGGAGGGTTTGAGGTGTTCTCTTGATACTTCCGACACATTCTGCTTTGTGGTTTCAACCTTTCATTTCTATTTCTCTTACCTTAGTTGTAAAATTGTCATTTATCAGAAAGAGAAAATTGCCTGCCTGCCTGCCTGCCTGCCTTACTCATGCTTTCATGTTTGTAGATATCCTACATGTATTGCAAATTGCATTCTAATGGTTTACGGGAATGCTGAAAGAGATGGTGCTTGAAATTTTAGTTGAGTGCTGAAGAAGAATGGTTCTTTTATAACAGTATCCCTCAGTCTGGTTGTGATGCGAATGGCCAATTGACCCAGATATGCAGAACATCAGTATTTAGAAGCAAAAAAAGAAGACCCATATTCAATTGGAGATTCCCTGAACGTCATGAATTTGCTGTCTGTTAGGCCTTTGCTTAAATTCCTTTTATTTCATCAAAGTAGTTTGCATCATAATTAGGTAGTTATTTAACATTAATTGTGTTTGACGTTATTAGTATTATTAAGAAGGCATTTTGGTCAATTTGGAGGAGAAACTGTCAACTGTCTCACTTAGAAGACACGACACATCATTTTGTTGATTCTGGATGTTACCTGGTGCACATAGGTGGGTAACTAAGTTGACTTAAGAAAGAAGTTTGGTTTAACAAGGAAAGTTCCTAGGTATTTTCCTAATAGTCGGAAATATTACATTCTCCATAAGATAATTAATGACGATTGTTAATAATGTAACATCGATAATGTAGCTTTCGTTTTGATTTATTTTCTGTTATATCTCCAAGGGACTACCTGTTGCACTGCACAATGGCTATGTCCCTAGCCGTTTGGCTATGTCTCCTTGGGTCACTTTGTAATGTTGATCCTCTGCAAAGTGAAGACTCTCTCCATGGCACAGTAATGCTTTTACAGGATCGGCTAATGATTTACGTATCATGTTCAAGTTTCATTGGTTCTAGCCATCTGCAGATCTCTTTATTATTGGGAGCTTTGTTTTTTGAGCTTGCTTGTATGCTTCATAAGATGTAAGTGCAGATTTCTTCTAGAACATTTTTCATCAATTTCTTGGATGATCGAGGACATAGTATAAGTGCTTGGCTTGAAGTTTGGTGGGTCCTTGATTTGCACACTAAGTGAAGCATTCTTCCATACTTGTGTTGTATCCAAAGTCTGGATTGGATTGTCATTTTGAAATATTGTGGTGAGTCTTGTGATTTTTACATCCTTTCTTGGCATTTATTTTAAGGATAATGATTCTTGATCTACATTATCGAAGATAAATTCAAGATTGTCTATTACGAGTCAACCACATCAAGTATAATGCACAGGCCTAGACAATGGATAACTATTTCTCTAAGGACCACATGACTTATGTCGATGGGAGTTGGGACCAATGAAGAACCAAACCAACAGTAAATACCTATGTTATCAATAGCACGCTATAGCGTTTTAGCGGAGCTAAAAGCGCTATAGCGGGTAGCCTTTAGCGAGCGACCCGCCAAGACAAATATAACACCGCAAACAACGCTATAGCAGGCCGCTATAACACTGTAAGCGGACAGACAATTCGGATTGGATCGGGTCGATCTGGATTGACCCTACCCAAAGGATATAAAGGGACGAACGAGAAACCCTCGTTTGTCCCTGTCCTGCCTCTCTCGCCTCTCCCTCTCCCGCCTCTCGCCAACTCTCACTCCCGCCTCTCGCCACCACCACCTCTAGGTATGCCCTTGTCCCGCCTCTCCCTCTCTCTCTCCCGCTCTCAATGTAGCCCCGGCAGTTCTCTACTTATATGAGGAGTGGGTGCAGTGTGTCATGCACCGCGACATCAAAGCAACGTGTTGTTCGATTATGACTTCCATGCGCGATTTGGTGACTTTGGGTTGGCACGGTTGGTGGACCATGAAGAGGCAGCAGAGACGATAATGGTGGCCGGAACCATGGGGTACATTGCACCTGAGTGCATCTTCAAAGGCCAGGTTAG
The DNA here is from genome assembly GCA_036023115.1 of Brasenia schreberi. Classification (NCBI taxonomy): domain Eukaryota; kingdom Viridiplantae; phylum Streptophyta; class Magnoliopsida; order Nymphaeales; family Cabombaceae; genus Brasenia; species Brasenia schreberi. The sequence goes on from JAYKKT010000072.1 coordinate 21,636,694, forward strand.
CAAAGAGAGCGATGTATACAACTTCGGTTTGTTGCTACTAGAGATTGCATGTGGTCAGATAGCTTCTCAGCCAAGTCAGCAAGCGGGGAACCCTATTAATGGAGTGGGTGTGGGGATTGTTTGGTTTGGATGCGCTCCTTGAGGCGATTGACACGAGGCTGGGGTCTGAGTTCAATATAGTAGAGGCAGAGTGCATGATGATGGTTGGTTTGTGGTGTGCATTACCAGATCTAGCAAGTATGCCTACAATAAGGGAGGCAATTGGGACACTGAGCTTTCAATCCGAGTTGTCCAATCTCCCACGATAGATGCCACCAATCATTTTTCAGATGCCCACCGTGATTGATTCTAGGAGGTATAACTCGGTAGATTGTCAAAGATGGTTGTAGTTTGAATGATACTATATCTAGTTTGGAAATTTGAGAGCCTAAGGAGGTTGCCTTAGTGTCTTTTCCCACAAACCATTCTGTGGTCGCACGTAGCTTCAGAGTTATATAATATGGCATGATGCATTCATTAGGAATGCATAAATCAATTTGCAAAATCTTGAAAATTAAAGCTTTACATTTGATGCTAGATACTTAACATAATCTTCTTATATTTAGGTTTCTTTTTGCATAATTAAGATCTATTATTTAGATGTTGGTACTGGGTATATGAGCCCAACCCTCACTTATTGAATAACCAAAGATTTAAGTCGGATTTGGTTAATTTTGTTACTCCATCGTGTGAAGAAATGCTTAATGATCGTTCAAGGGTGTATGGCATTGCTAATACTCTAGCTAGAGCAACCAAACCTAATGTGATCAAGTACAGTAGCTTGTCGCCATAAACATTATACAGTTTTGTGTCTAAACTAGCCCATTTTATCTACATACCTTACCGTTTGGTGCCTAACAAAGTTAACCAAACAATCGGCAATAAACTTAATGATTTGCAACGTTTCTGCAACTATTGAGACAAATATAAAAGTTTGGGTTTGGAGAAGATAATCTGAATACATATATGTGCAATCTGTGGCAGTGATCGATGGTATGTGCAATCATAAACTTTTCTTCCAAAAACCTCATCCCCCATATTAAGTGTGTATAAGGTGAGGGATTGACTAATAATCATATTTCTCCCATTCTTTTTCCTTTCTTGTGTGTGCGCATTTGTGCTTATACTTTGATGCAGAACTCGAGGCACTTTGTTACGCTTGGATTGTTATTTTTACATTTTTTTTCTTGTTACAATGAGAGGGTGAAGCCTAAAAGACACCCATGCCTTGGAATCAAACTCGCCACCTTCAAGTGGGCTTTAGAGATCTTTGTTACCGCACCATTGGGGGTAATCGATGCTAACCTCCTCGACTAGCAAGCCTCACCTCAAATCCTTATACCAAACACATACACAGTTGATCAAAGGATGAAGTTTATTGAAGAAAGAAGAGAGATTTACAAGAACCCATTATATATATAATTTTTTAATCATAAATAAAAGTGTACCGCTAAATCCGCTATATCCCCGCTACCACTATATCAGGGTCGACCACTAACAACCCGCTAACCGCTATTGATAACATAGGTAAATACAAAGGAGATGCCAATACTAAGAGTGAAGAACGACAAACAAGATTCATACAAGAATGATATAGAAATTTGTGGATTCTTGTTAATAATGTTGATAATAAGGTGTATCATAGTTTGGCTATTGTTTGTTGATACACAAGATGTGTAGAATTTTCTTAAAAGCCTGAAGTTAAAGATGATACGACACATAGGGTCGAGTTAAGGGCAAGATCAACAACAACAACAACTAAGCCTTTTCCCATACTAGACGGGGTCGGCTACCTAGATTCTTTGTTTCTACAGAGCCCTATCATATGCCATTATCATATGCCATGTTAGCAGTTAACTCACAATAAGCTAGATCATTCTTTATTGTTTCTTTCCAACACTTTTGTGGTCGTCCTCTACCTCTTTTCATACTTTCAAAATCTAGTTTTTCATACCTTCTTACATGTTCTTCTTTTGATCTTCTTTCTATATGTCCAAACTATCTTAAACGATATTCTCTTATTTTATCTTCTATTAGTGCCACTCCTAATTTGTTTCTAATAACCTCATTATCTATCCGGTCTTTTCTTGTATGACCACTTATCCATCTCAATATCTTCATTTCTGTCACAAACATCTTTTGTATATGTCGATGATTAACTGCCCAACACTCAGAACCATAAAACATGGCAGGTCTAATTGCTGCTCTATAATATTTATCTTTTAACTTTAATGGTATCTTCTTATCATAAAGAATACCTGATGCTCCTCTCCATTTTAACCAACCAAGATTAATTCTATGCGTAACATCTCCATTAATTCTTCCATCACTTTGAGAAATTGACCCTAGGTATTTAAAACTTTCTTTTTAGGAGATGTAATGTGTGCTAATTTTAATTTCTATGTCCTCTGAAGTAACCAAATGATCAAACTTAGATTCCATATATTTTGTCTTTGGTCTACTAAGTCGAAAGCCTTTACTTTCTAATGTTTCTCTCCATAATTCCAATTTTCTATTAACTTTTTCCTTAGACTTCTCCACTAACACAATGTCATCTGCAAATAACATACACCAAGGTACTTCATCTTGAATATGTTTTGTTAATTCATCAATCACCGTTATAAGTAAGTATGGACTTAAAGTTGATCCTTGATATAACCCAATATTAACTTAAAAGAAGTTTGTCATTCCTTCGTGTGTCCTCACACATGTTTTTGCACCATCATACATGTTTCTTATAAGGTTTATGTATGTCAATGGGATACCTCTTTTTTTCAAAGTTCTCCAAAGAATCTCCCTCGGTACCCTATCATAAGCTTTTCTAGATCAATTAATATAATGTAAAAGTCTTTCTTTTTTGCTCTAAAATGTTCTATAAGACGTCTCAAAAGGTGAATCGCTTCAACAGTAGATCTGCCTGACATGAATCTAAATTGGTTCTCTATTGTACTCGATACTTGTCTTAACCTACGTTCTATAATTTTTCCTATAATTTCATAGTATGACTCATTAACTTGATACCCCAATAATTCGCACAATTCTGAATATCTCCCTTGTTCTTATATGTGAGTACAAGTGTACTCACTCTCTATTCCTCGGGCATCTTTTGGTTTCTCCATATTTCATTAATAGTCTTGTGAATAAAGTGATTCCTGTTTTTCCTAGGATTTTCCAAACTTCTATAAGAATATTGTCTGGTCCTACCGATTTACCACCCTTCATATATTTGAGAGCCTCTTTGACTTCGTTCTTTTGAATATGTCGGTAGAAATTATGATTTATATTCTTTTTTGATTTGGCTAACTCTCCTAAGCTAATATTAACATCTTCATTCTCATTAAAAAGCTTATAAAAATAGCTTTTCTATCTATTTCTTATTTGATTATATCATCATTTGCCACTAGAATTTTCTCATCCTCGTCTTTGATGCATCTCACAGAATTAAGATCCTTAGTTTTCTTATCTCTAGCCCTAGTTATCCTAAAAATATCTCTTTCACCCTCTTTTGAGTTTAGTTTTTTATATAAATCCTCCCAAATTTTAGCTTTTGCTTCACTTACGACCTTTTTCGCTTCATTCTTTGCTTTCTTGTAAGCCTCTAAAGTTTCATTAGTTTTATGTAATTTGTAACATGCCCTCTTTACCTTGATTTTATTTTGCACTACTTCACTCCACCACCAAGCTTCTTTTTGTGCCGGTACACCTCCCTTAGATACCCCTAACACATCTTTCGCCACTTTCCTAATATGTATAGCCATATTGTTCCACATATCACAGGGTATGCCAACATAATTCCAAACATCTCCTTGAAGGACTTTTTGTTTAAATATATCTTCTTTCTCGCTTTTGAGGTTCCACCATTTAGTCCGAATAACTCGATGCACTCTTTTCTTCTTTGTCCATTTTTTTACTTATAAATCCATAACGAAAAGACGATGTTGGGTGGTTAAGCTTTCTCCTGAAATTACCTTGCAATCTTTACAACACGCTCTATCTTTTTTCCTGTAAATAAAATAATTAATTTATGTTTGTGATAAGCTACTCTTATAAGTAATTAAATGTTCATCTCATTTTTTGAAGATTGTATTGACTATAAAGAGATCAAATGACATAGCAAAATTTAAAATCTCGATACCTTCCTCATTTAGATCCCCAAAACCAAAGTTTTCATGAATACCTTGATATCCTAATGCCTCTTTACCAATATGTCCATTTAAGTCTCCTCCTAAACAAATCATCTCCCTTTGTAGAATTCTTTGAATCACCTTATCTAACTCTTCCCAAAAAGCCGTCTTTATACTATCTTCTAGTCCTACTTAGGGTGCATAAGTACAAACTATATTCAAAACCTCTACTCCTAACACTAATTTCAACGTCATGATTCAGTCACCATATCATTATATGTCTACTACACTATCCTTTAAATCTTTATTTATGATATGTAACACATACCGGCACAATTCCTAAGATGTGTTAGGTGAATCTTATCTAGGACTAGCTTCCTTACCCCCCGCATCCGTCCATAATAAAAATGCGGAGACCCTCTCTGAAAAATTTTTACTACATTTGGGCGACAATGTAGCGGGACTAACTTCTTTACCCACACCCGTCCATGATGTGGAAACCCTCTCTACAATTGATTCACTACATTCAGGCGAAAATGTAGTGGCCCTTGCTTACTTCTTACTGTATTCGGGCTCTGCAGCACGTCGTTAGGCGGGGACGCCTCAAAGCAATGCTCATAATTTTTGTAATCCATGTTGTAAAAATCCGACGAAGTTTTACGCTAGCTATCGGAAGCCTAACACAACCCTCCTCCTTTATCCGGGCTTGGGACTGGCAATGCAAGGGTAATCCTTTACATAGGCAAACTCCAAACCATCTTAAACGATATTATCTCATTTTATCCTCTATTGGTGTCACTCCTAATTTGTTTCTAATAACCTCATTATGTATACGGTCTTTTCTTGGATGACTACTCATCCATCTCAACCTCTTCATTTCTGTCACATACATCTTTCGTACATGTTGATGATTAACTACCCAACATTCAGAACCATAAAACATGGTAGGTCTAATTGTTGCTCTATAATATTTACCTTTTAACTTTAATGGTATCTTCTTATCATAAAGAATACTTGATGCTTCTCTCCATTTTAACCAACTTGCATTAATTCTATGCGTAACATCTCCATCAATTCTTCCATCACTCTGAAAAATTGACCCTAGGTATTTAAAACTTTCCTTTTGAAAAATACGATGTGTGCCAATTTTAATTTTTATATCCTTTGAAGTTGTCCTTTGAAGTAATCAAATGATCAAACTTACATTCCATATATTCTGTCTTTGTAGTTTGTTCTACGAAGTCGAAAGCCTTTACTTTCTAATGTTTCTCTCTATAGTTCCAATTTTCTGTTAATTTTTTTCTTAGATTCCTCCACTAACACAATGTCATCTGCAAATAACATACACCAAGGTACTTCATTTTGAATATGTTTTGTTAACTCATTAATCACCATTATAAATAAGTATGGACTTAAAGTTGATCCTTGATGTAACCCAATATTAACTTCAAAGAACATCTAGGCATAGATAAACAACAACAACTAAGCCTTTTCCCATACTAGACGGGGTCGGCTACATGGATTCTTTGTTTCCACAGATCCCTATCGTGTGCCATGTTAGCAGTTAACTCACAATAAGCTAGATCATTATTGAACATCTAGGCATAGATGATAAAAGGAATTGCCAAGTCAGTTCGAGTTCACAATGGTTGTTGGAGTGACACCTTGGACTTTATTGCACTGATTTTATTGATTACAACGGTGTTAATCCATGGTTACCAGGTGTGATATGATAACCTTTTTGCATATTTCAAGGGAATCAAAAGATCTGTTGAAAGGAAGCCAAATGATTCTGAATTTGACATGATCACATCAAGAGGAAATTCTAGAGACAATTCTATTCAGTAACCTACACATTTCTTTTCAATATTACAAAATCTATTAGACCGAAAGTGGTTGCACTGTGATATGGTATTGCAAGTTGAAACCATTAGCCGCATAAAATTTCCAAACAATCTTGAAACATGCATGGACATGAAAATCAAATTAAGTATAGTACAAAAGCTTTTGAAAAGAAAAAGATATCCAAACATGGTATTTGGTGGAAGGATGTGAAGTCTTGGACTTTTCATGTACAACCAGCATATATAAGTGTAAGTTGGTTGAAACGTTATATAGGTTGTATCACATTTCTAAAGAAGTTTGAAACTTTTTCTTGAATGTATGTTGGAAGTCCAACAATTAGAGAAAGATTAGTTGGCTAGCCAGGTTGAAAGTGAAGTGTCAATTTGATCTCTCAGAAGATCGTGTGGATTATATTAAGAGTTCTAAATAAAACTCTCAAGCTGCTTGAACATCTTATATTTTTTTAACAAAGTGACAAATTTTCATTAAAAAATTGGTGTAGTGTATGTACCATACATATCCTATGCTACCGTATTTTGCCGTATCATTTAATACAGTACGATACACAAGCATTGTGCAATACACTTCAAGTATCATACCATTTTCTGTCAATACATATCGATAGGTATTGTACGATATGCTTGATACTTACAACATTGGGTGGCACTCCTGGGTCCCAAATTTATGCAATGCACAAGTGTGACTGGAGATCATCCTCCACCACACATGGGATAGGTGGAGGCAAGCTTGAGCATTATTCCTTTATAAGCGCATTAGGAAATTGTCTTTGACACCTCTTGCCCCAACTGAAGGCGTCTTCGTCTTCGTTGCAAGCTTGGGCATGGAGCAACCCCTCATTAGAGGTACGAACCAAGATGAAGATGCCAGGGATGTGAACAAGTGCATGTCTCCGTATGTGTGCCCTTGCAAATGTGTTCCACTGTGTAATTGATATTGAACATGTAAACAATATGAATTCCTATGTAGCCGAAATTTATTTTGAATTAGATTATTTGCCTGAAATTGGTTCCTAGTTGGTAGCTTGACAAGCTTCATAGGAAGAGCTGAAGCAATATGATAATGACATTTTTTTTGGGTAGATGGGTGGACCGTGGAATAGGCTAGCTGGGTGAGCAAAGAGTAATACAGATGACTTAACCTTCCAATATCCAGATCCATGGAAGATCCGTATGTATAAGAGCTCTGTCAAATACCCATATCTGACCTGTGACACTGGATATCATATGCATTTGCCATTCAATTTGTCATTATATTTTCTTAGGTTGCTTTTACTTCACCAAGGTAATATGTATGTAGTTATGTAGGCATTTGATATTAGTTGCATTTAGAACAAAAAGGAAGTGCATTTTGGTCAATTTGGTGCAGAAACCATCTATGAGTAACCCCATAAAAAGGTCTGGTCAGCATGGAAACCACCTACATAGTTTGAATTGTGGTAAGACCTGCATATTTTACAGGATAATTTAAGGATGGTTAATGTAATAACATACCAAACCTTTATATGAAAAGGAGGGTTGCCTACTATGTACGGCATGTTTTGAAAATAATGGAAATTTTCCTTCCTTTCTCTTGATCTCATCACATTTAAGAGCCAGTATTGTTCCTCTATTCCTCTTCCTCACCCTGTCTTTTGTTGGACCCCTTTCAACTTCCAGCTGGTAGGCTGCATGTTGCAGCAAAGACTATGACAGCTAGTTACCCTTTGGTAGAAACTGTCCAACAAGATTCAGCCTATCAAGCTTCTTCAAGGCCGAACCATCAGGATTGCAATCTCATCAAGATCTGCAATGGAGATAGACAAGATCTGCCAGAAAATTTCCATGATGTACGGGAAAGTTGGAGCTGACAAAGAATGGCAAGGCCCACATTGAGAACCACTAAATCATATTCAATATTTACCAAGAATCATCTAGAAACCAATTCTTAAGTTTTCTTCTCAATGTCCAGCTTCTGCAAGCAAGGGTTTTGATTATTTGAGGCTCGTGCATGGACAATAGCGCATCAAGTTGCATTCATTTCAAATGTTTAAACTATGCCCTTATATCTGCTTTGTATTGTTTTTATTATCTGATTCTGATCAAAATCCCTCACTGAGTTTTCATCTACAGGATTCTTTCTACCATCCTTTGACAGAGGAGGAGCTAGAGCTAGTTCACGAGTACAATTTTGACCACCCTGGTTAGTGTTTCTGTTCCTAACTTCCTCATTATGCATTACTGGATCTGGTTCCTTTACCAGATTGTTGGAACTGTTGATACAAGATGTGCTTTTCTTTGGGCATTCATAGGCTTATTCTTTTCATTCAGATTATGTGAAAATTTGTTTCTTCCACTAAATTGGTGAATTACCATATCAAGCATATGTTGCAAATATCTTGTCATATCCTGTATCATTAAAGGTAGTGATACACATATATTGTACATTACAACACAATGCTACCCATTTCATGAAACAAAAACAAAAATCCAAACAATTGTAAAAATAATGATAACCTATGTATGATATGATATAATTTCATAGGGTACACATAATAGATATGAAACATTGTGATCCACACCAATAATTGAGAGAAAATGATATAAACACCTAAGATGCTATTGTATTGTATAGCTGAGGATAATATCGTGTCAGAAAATGATGTTTTGTTTTACCAATAAAACCTGCTTCACATGTGCATCTTGAGATATTTTTTCATTGTTCTTTTGCATTCATGAACTCCGCCCATGTAAGGGATTATGTTGGTACCTCAAAAGCGAGAAAGCGAGAGAAAAACACTATTTAAACATCACTATATATATTATGAAAGTGGCGAAAGATGTGTTAGGTGAATCTAAGGGAGGTGTACCGGCACAAAAAGAAGCTTGGTGGTGGAGTGAAGTAGTGCAAAATAAAATCAAGTCAAAGAGGGCATGTTACAAATTACATTATGCTATAAAAACTACTAAAACTTTAGAAGCTTATAAGAAAGCAAAGAATGAAGCGAAACAGGCCGTCACTAAAGCAAAAGCTAAAATTTAGGAGGATTTATATAAAAAACTTAACTCAAAAGAGGGTGAAAGAAATATTTTTAGGATAGTTAGGGCTATAGATAAGAAAACTAAAGATCTTAATTTTGTTAGATGCATCAAAGACGAGGATGAAAAAATTCTAGTGGCAAATGATGATATAAGAAATAGATGGAAAAACTATTTTTGTAAGCTTTTTAATGAAAATAAAGATGTTAGTATTAGCTTAGGAGAGTTAGCTAAATCAGAAAAGTATATAAACCACAATTTCTACCGATGTATTCAAAAGAATGAAGTCAAAGAAGCTCTTAAACATATGAAGGGTGGTAAATCGATAGGACGAGACAATGTTCCGATAGAAATTTGGAAAATCTTAGGAGAAATAGGAATCACTTGGCTCACAAGACTATTTAATGAAATATGGAGAAACCAAAAGATGCCCAAAGAATGGAGAGCGAGTACACTTATACTCATATATAAGAACAAGGGAGACATTCAGAATTGTGCGAATTATCAAGGCATCAAGTTAATGAGTCATACTATGAAATTGTGGAAAATAATTATCGAACGTATGTTAAGACAAATATCGAGTGAGTACAATAGAGAACTAATTTGGATTCATGTCAGGCAGATCTACTGTTGAAGAGATTCACCTTTTGAGACGTCTTGTGGAACATTTTAGAGTAAAAAAGAAAGACCTTCACATGATATTTATTGATCTAGAAAAAGCTTATGATAGGGTACCGAAGGAGGTTCTTTGGAGAACCTTGGAAAAAAAAGTATCCCATCGACATACATAAACTTTATTAGAGACATGTATGATAGTGCAAAAACATGTGTGAGGCCTCATGAAGGAATGACAGACTTCTTTGAAGTTAATATTGGGTTACATCAAGGATCAACTTTAAGTCCATACTTATTTATAATGGTGATTGATGAGTTAACAAAACATATTCAAGATAAAGTACCTTGGTGTATGTTATTTGTAGATGACATTGTGTTAGTGGAGGAGTGTAGACACGCGAAAATTTTCACTTCAGGTTCTTAGGTCTGAAGTGAACCTTTTTCGTGTCTAAGTCGCTTTAAAAAGGGTGTGCCAGCTAGCTTACTCAAACTAGTGAAATAAGTTTTGAAATATCTGACTTTATGGGACGACTGTGGACAAGTGGGCTCTTTTCATCGCAAACCTTCTTGAACCGATGCTCAAAGGTCAGTTTGTATGCTTTAGAAAATATCAATTTGAACAAGCATGGACTTTTGAAAAGAGTATGAAAGTATTTGAGCGATTGTATGCCTATTTGCATATTTTATTTACGTGGGTTTTTGCACGTATCTATGTCTTTGAGCTTTTTAACTACTTAAGCGTGGGGTGTGTGCATCAAGTGCCTAAGTCTTGGCGTGTTTGCACAAGTTGTTCGGGGTTTGTTTGATGCAAGTATGCACACTATCTCGAGTATGGCGGATATGCAATGCAACTCACACAACTGAACCTTAAAATCCGAAATTGAAAGACATAGCTGAAGGGAAATTGCGGAAGGGAAATATAGATATAAGAGCGGAAAGGCTCAATGTGTGCGTGTGTGTTGTGTATATATTGAAAGACAACTCACGCAACTTGGAATGTAAAACCCCCCTCGACTTAAATGTAAATTGCGGAAGGGAAATACGTATATATATGTATATATATATATATATATATATATATATATATGAGCCCGAAGGTCGTCAACGTGTGCGTGTGTGTTGTGTATAAATGTAAAGATAACTCACACGACTGAAAATTAACAACCCGGAATTGAAAGACATATACAACTGAACCGGGAAAACTCACGTAGTTGAAAATATATAGATATGGCTATATCTTAGTGGCTGCCGAGGCCAAAATGTGCGTGAAGGTGCTTGAGCAAGAGTTCGGGTGTCTTTGGGTGCGAGTGTGGAATTTTAAATGACAACTCATACGACTTAAAATAACAACCCAGCTGAATGGAAATACATATATATGATAAGAGCGAAAGCTCGATGCACGCGTGGGTGTAGTGTATAAATTTAAAGACAACTCACATAGCTCTTACTAGAGTCTTTGGAGTAAGAGCGAAGGCTCAATTGTGTATGTGGGTGCTTGCTGTACGAGATAAGAGCTAAAGCTCAAGTGCACTTGTGTGTATCGTGTACGATATAAGAGCTAAGGCTAAGTGCACGTGTGTGTCTCGTGTGTCAAGCAACAATATTACATCCCGGGGGGAGACAACGCTCTATTAATACAATCCCGTATCCGAATTGAATTAAGTATAAAGCAAGTTAGCATAAGAGACCAAGTTTAGACACTTACAAATAGCTGGTCCGTCGTCACTTGCTCGTACTTGGCTTGTGGTTCACTTCGGGCAACCAAGGACGTGCTTCCCTTGAAGCTTGAGGCGTGAAGTGGCTGGCTGGAGGTTGAGCTTGGTGGGGCTTTGGGCCTTGAGAGGTAAGACTCACGGGTGTGTAGGGTGCGGGTGTTAGTAGCTTTAGTGGGAACTATGGCAAGGTGGCCGAGGTGCGGGGCTTGTAGTGGGGTTAGGCTATGGCGTTGGGGGTGCTAGGCAAGAGGTCGCGACAGGGGTGTGATGCGGGGTATGGGAGTGTAAGGCGGTGGATGTGATGAAGGGAGTTGGGGTCGGTGCTAGGTCGGTGGGAGTGTAAGGCAAGGTGGTTGGGGTAGGCCAAGGAGGTGGTGTATGGTAGGTCGGTGGCGTGGTAGGGTGGCAGGGAGTCGGTGGTAGTGGTAGGGGCAGTAGGTCGGCTAAGGGTGGTGTGGGATGATAGAGGTAGGTCGGCTAGGCTAGGCGATGGCTAAGGGGTAACAGGCGCCGAGGAGGCGCGCAGCGTCAGGGAGGCACACAACGTCAGTAGCGGGTGCGGGGCGTGCGGGACGCGTAGGGTGGCAGTGGAGCGGGTGCGAGGCACGCGGGGAGCGTGTGGTGCGCAGGGGCTCGCAGGTGATGGCGGTAGTTAGTGGGAGTGTAGGAGGGGCTATCGGTTGGGGGCTAGGTGGTTGTGGGTGAAGTAGAGTGAACTCGGCCAACCAAGGCAGGGTCGAGTGGTGGTTGGGGTTCGGTGAGGGCAGGCGGTGAAGTGGAGGTGGCTGCGGTTTAGGTGGAGTCGGTTGGAAAGGTGGGTTCGGCTAGGTCTAGGTGGAGTCGTTTTAGGTGGTTTAGAGGGGTTCGAGAGAGACGGGCTAGGTGATTTGTTAGGCTTACCTTAGGGCACGGTCTTGGGGTGTGCTCAAGCTCTAAATCAGCCACTCTAAAGTCTTCTTGTTCAAGCAAATCCAGCCCTTAATCAAGGTGGTGTAGCCCACACTAATCCCTCTTTAAGCCCACAATTAACCCACTAAACAAAAATTAAGAAAGCACTAAGCACTCACCTTAATACCCTCTCTCTCCTCCAAGCTCCTCCAAGTGGATTTCACGTGAACTCTTGGGGACCCCCTCACTCCTATTTATAGGCAAATGAGGTGGGTCTTGGGTTTGGATCATGGAATCCATGTCCTATCCAGATACTATTTGGATTTGGATCTTGGATCTTGGATATTTTGAGATCCATATCCGATCCAAATCCAACATTTTTATGGATATGAATATGGATATTTTGGTCTAGATTTGATCGAATCCAAACACTATTTGGATCCAATTCAAATCCAAACACTATTTGGATCAACCCAAATCCAAACATTATTTGGATATGGATCTGGATATTTATGGTCCAAATCCAATCCAAATTTTCTCTGGATGGTTCTTCTTGGCTTTTTGTGCGGGCACTGGCTTCATCAATGCTCCGTCTGGTGCTGGGTTTTCCCCAACTTTGTCGTCTAGACTCCATCTCGTCATTCTAGACTCTGTTTCTGCTTAATTTTGTCATTTCTAGCTCAGATTCATGCTGCTTGGGTGGATGTATTCGATTTGGCTTCTGGGTGTGCTGGGCTTGCATTCTGCATCGGGCCTGAGCCTTCCTTTCACCTTTTGACCCTGGCTTTTAGCAGGCCAGGGTGCTACTTTTGGGCTTCTGCCCCCGTTCTTGAGGCTGCTTTCAGTGTTGTCCGTATCGCACCGTATCGTACGATACGGTGCGATACGTATCGTATCGTGGGCCACCACGATACGATACGGGCCCCCGTATCGCAGGTGCGGGCGTATCGCACCGTATCGTGCGATACGGCCCGTATCGCACGATACGCCCTGGGACCCTTGGTCCCGGCCCGAAATCGCGGGTTTCCTCTCTCCTTTTGGGTTCTTCAAGCTCCCTAAGAGTCGGTTTTCGCCTCCTTGGTGTTCAAAGCTCTAAAATCGTGCCCTACGGTGTCCGTCCAAGCCTCCAAACTCGGATTTAGGTATATTTTTAATGTTTTTTTCCTTTTTTTCCTTTATATTTATTGTTTTTTGTGTTATTTCGGGTTTTTTTTCTGAATGACAAAATATGAAGTTATTAAGTGTGTGTATACGATTTTTATTGCATTCATGAAGTGGGAGACACTCGATTTGAGTGTTATTTGAAGATTGGGGGATTTACGAAGTGCTTTTATTTTCAGGTTTTTGTTTGAATTAAAGTACTCCATTGAGATGGCAGGAAGGGGTGGTAGAGACTCTCATTCAAAGTCTGATGATCCGGCATGGCAGTGGGGTATACCAGTTGAGGGTTCAAGGTTAAAAATCAGATGTTTATTTTGTGAAAAGGTGGTTAGTGGTGGAATTTCAAGGTTGAAACACCACCTAGCAGGAACCAGGAAAGAAGTTGCTCCATGCACAGGCAGAGTTAGAAGTGTGCCAGAAGGTATTAAATGGCAATGCTTGCAGATGATTGAGAGCATACAGGAAAGGAGACAACAAAAGGATGATTTCCAGATGTGTGAAGAAGCTGATGATGCTACTGCCACTGGAGTTGGATTCACTGATAGTTTGCCTTCAGATGCTAGAACAGATATTGGTAGTAGCAGTTCGCGAGCACCTAGCAGAGGAAAGAGGGTTGCATCTGAAGACTTTGGAGGTGGCAGAAGAGGAAGTTCAGGAAGGAGTAGAGGAAGAGCTTCTTCTTCTAGCATACATTCGTTCTTTCCTCCTTCCACTACACCTGGTGCTCAGCCAGGAATTCGTGCTGCTATGGCTTCAGAACAACTGCACGATCAAGCAGACCTTGCAGTGGGCAGATGGTTTTATGATACATGCATTCCATTTAATGCAGCAAACAGTTTTCATTTTCAAGCAATGGCAGATGCAATTGCTAACATTGGTCCAGGATACAGGATGCCCTCTTATCAAAAGTTGAGAGGGAAGATATTAGATCAGACCGTGATTGAAGTGCAGCAATACTGTTCGACTTTGAGACAATCGTGGAAGGAAACAGGATGCACTATCATGGCAGATGGATGGACCGATAGGCGAGGAAGGACATTGCTAAACTTTCTTGTATATTGTCCTAAAGGACTCATGTTTTTGAGATCTCTAGATATGTCAGAGGAGAGGCACACTGCAGAGATCCTACGAGAGGAATTTGATAAGGTTATACAAGAGGTTGGGCTAGAAAATGTAGTCCAATTGATTACAGATAATGCAGCTAACTACAAAGCAGCCGGAAAGGAGTTAGCTGATATTTATGGGACTTTCTACTGGACACCATGTGCAGCCCATTGTTTAGATCTCATCCTCGAGGACATCGGTGAGATGGATGAAATAAAGGCAGCAACTGAGTGTTGCCAAGATATTACAAAATTTATTTACAACCATGCATTTGTTTTATGTATGATGAGGAGATACACAGAAGGTGCAGAGCTTCTTCGCACAGCTGCAACTCGGTTTGCAACAAATTTCTTATCTGTACAGAGTATTGTGAGACAGAAGCAAGCTTTAAAGAGAATGTTCTCCTCAGATGAGTGGCAACAATTTGCAGAGTTGCCACAAAACAGAAGGAACAGAAAGTTAAATGAGATTGCAGAAACGGTTTTTAGAAGTTCATTTTGGAATGCATGTATCAGATTATTGAAAATTACTTGTCCTTTAGTGAAAGTTTTGAGATTGGCTGACAGCGAGGAGAAACCATCTATGGGCTACCTTTATGAATCCATGGACAGGGCAAAAGAAGCAATCAGAAATAACTTTAATGGAAAAAAAAGAGATTATGTGCCCGTGTGGAAAATAATTGATAGTAGATGGAATAAACAATTGCATCAGCCTATTCATGCAGCAGCCTACTATCTAAACCCATCATTGAGGTACTCAGCAACCTTCAAAAGGGACGGTGAGGTTAATCGAGGAATCATTGAATGCATCGACAGATTAGTCCCTGATGAGAGCATAGTAGATGCGATACATCGAGAGATGGAGATATATGATAATGCTCTTCACTTGATGGGTTTGCCTGTTGCAATTCGCAACCGCTCTACGATGCGTCCAGGTACATTGTTTATTTTCATATTTAAGTTGCATCTTACATTACTGTGGATTATTATGTCTCTAATGTTTATATTTTTTTTACAGATGTTTGGTGGAACAGGTTTGGAAGTGATTGTCCAAACCTTAGAGATTTTGCAGTTAGAGTCTTAAGCCAAACCTGTAGTGCAACAGGTTGTGAAAGAAATTGGAGTGTTTTTGAACACATCCATATAAAAAAGCGCAACAGGTTGGAACACAAAAGGCTTAATGATTTGGTTTATATTCGTTGTAACATGCGCCTTCGTGAAAGGTAATGTTGTATTACTTTCAAATTTTCAATTCGATATTATTTAACTTCAGTTTTCAATTGTTAATATTACTTACTAATTGTTTATCTTTGTTTGTGTCGTAGGCAATTAAAAAAAGTAAATAGAGAAGAAAGTCAGTTCGATCCAATAAGTTTGGATAATTTTGATATATTAGAAGATTGGGTTATGGAAGACACTGAAGAAAATGCCCTCCTAACAGAAGAAGACGTTGCCTGGATTAATTTGGAAGGAGCGCAACAACATTATGGAGATGAAGAATTTGATTTTGAAGAAGAAGGTGTGGGCGTGGCTGATGATGATGAGGATCTGCAACAAGGAGAAGATGAAGATTATTTAGTTGATGATCCTGATTACAATTTGTAAAATGTAACATTATATGTAACTGTAGTGTACTGTAAAGTGTAAACTATGTCTGTATTTTATTTTTTGGATTCAAAATATATAAATTTGGATGCAATTGTTCAATGTTGAATGCTCAATCTGTACTAAACTTACATTATATGAATTTAAAGCAATTATCAGATTTTTCCTGATTTTTTCTTGATTTTTTTCGATTTTTTACTATTTTTTATTAATTTTTAATTATTTTTACATTATTTTAATATTAAAGTACGATACGATACGATACGATACGATACGCCCGTATCGTGGAGCCCAGCGATACACGATACGATACGCGTCAGACAACACTGGCTGCTTTAGATTTGGCCTTCGTGGGCTGGCTTCTAGGCTGCTTCTCGATCAGGTGTCGTCTTCCTTGCTTCACCTGTTCGTCTTTGGCTTTTTTGGACAAAATGGGACTTAGCCCGAGTTTAAGAAATTTATACTGGATATGTGGGTTCAAAACAGTATTTACAAGCTTTTTGGGAAGCTCCTGAGTTTTTGAAAATGCAAAATGGCCTTTTGAGTTGATTTATAAATGAGGGATTTCTTTTCTAAAATCGTGGGATTTTGGGGTGTTTACAAGGAGTCTAAGGAAAAAGTTTATAGAAAATTAGAACTGTGGAGAGAATAGAAAATAAAGGCTTCCGACTTAGTAGAACAAAGACAAAATATATGAAATCTAAGTTTGATCATTTGGTTACTTTAGAGGACATAGAAATTAAAATTAGCACACATTGTATCCCCTAAAAAGAAAGTTTTAAATATCTAGGATCAATTTCTCAAAGTGATGGAAGAATTGATGGAGATGTTACGCATAGAATTAATGTTGGTTGGTTAAAATGGAGAGGAGCATAAGGTATTCTTTATGATAAGAAGATACCATTAAAGTTAAAAGGTAAATATTATAGAGCAGTAATTAGACCTGCCATGTTTTATGGTTCTAAGTATTAGGAAAAACTAGATTTTGAAAGTATTAAAAGAGGTAGAGGACGACCACAAAAGTGTTGGAAAGAAACAATAAAGAATGATCTAGCTTATTGTGAGTTAACTGCTAACATGGCACATGACAGGGCTCTGTGGAAACAAAGAATCCATGTAGAAAAGGCTTAGTTGTTGTTGTTGTTGTTCTTTTGCGGTCATGGGTTCACTCAAAAAGGTGGCCGGTGTTTATTTGGATTTCATGTATTTTCAGAAGCAGAGGTTCTCTTGCTCGTGCCAAAGTTTTATCATTTCTCATGTTTCTTTTTCTTTTGCTCAGATGCCTTTGACACTGAAAAACTACTCTTTTGTATGGAAGAATTGAAGCGTGGTCATGCAATTGATCTTCCAAACTACGATTTTACCAGAAACTCTGCAGGACCTACTCGTAAGGTACAGTTTGGACTCAACTGTTAATGGGTAGCAGAGATTGGAAAATAACCACTTTTTCTTGTCAACTTAAAATATTTTTACTATCAAATAATGTTTATTATTTCATGAAAGATCCTTTTCTCATACACACACAAATTGATGAAATTCTAGTTTCGTCCTTGTGATCTTTATCAGCTTTATTACAGGTAAACCCTGCAGATGTGATCATTTTGGAAGGCATATTACTCTTACATGATCCCCAGGTTCGAGACTTGATGAACATGAAGATCTTTGTTGATACAGGTTTCCGTTGTCTATAATTACTGTCTACATTTTGGTTGAACGTATCTGATTTTAACATTTCCACCAAGTAGTTTTTGCCATTGTTTTTAGGTGGCTTTATTTTACTGTTATGTCACAATGATACTGATTGCCGTTGATTTTACTGATGCTGTTTTTATATTTTATTAAATATCGAGTAATTCTTACTTCGTAAATGAATAGGAGCACATGGAAACTTATTTGTATCTCCACACCATGATTCATGAAAAGTGGCATTTCCTGCTACTGCATCAGAATTTTTGTAGCCTGCTTTCGATGCAAGGATTTTCAGCAATAAAGTTGTTCAGTAGTTCTTGAAGTTAATGCATGTATCGAGTAGGTTAACATATCTTCCTTCAGACCATATAAACAAATAACTGTGACTGCTGAAATCCTTATTATATCCTTTTCCATATTGTTTTTAGTAACTCTCTGTTTCAAACATTTAAACCAGAGTACATTTTACACTTATTATGTACGGCTAGGCCATAACATCCCATCTTGTAGCCTTCTCCTAATGTCCTTTTATTTATGATGTCCTTCCACAATTTTTAGCCACTAGGAGAAAGCCTATGTGTATAATCATTTTTTAAAGTTGCATATATTCACATTTTCTTTGTTGACACTCCCTACTTTGATATTTTCCACAAACAACAACAACTACTAAGCCTTTTCTCATATTAGATATTCTTTGTTTTCACAGAGCCTTATCATGTGCCATGCTGGCAGTTAACTCAGCATGAACTAGATCATTCTTTATTTTTTCTTTCCAATACTTTTGTAGTCTTTCTCTTCCTCTTTTAATATTTTTACAATCTAGTTTTTCATATCTTCTTACTAGAGTTTTCTTTGTTGGTCTTTCTACATATTCAAACCATCTCAAACGTTTTCATTTTATCCTCTATTGGTGCCACTCAATTTGTTTCTAACGACCTCATTATGTATACAGTCTTTCCTTGTGTGACCACTCATCCATCTCAACATCTTCATTTTTACCATAGATTGCCCACTCATAACCATAAAACATACTAGGTCTAATTTGCTCTATATATTTACCTTTCAACTTTAATGATATATTCTTTTCACATAGAATACATGATGCCCTCTCTATTTTAACCAACTTGAATTAATTCTATGCATAACATATATCACTCTGAAAAATTGACCCTAGGTATTTAAAACTTTCTTTGTGAGGGATATAATGCGTGCAAATCTTAATTTCTACATCCTTTGAAGTAACCAAATGATCAAACTTACCTTCCATATATCATATCTTTGTCCTACTAAGTAGAAAGCCTTTATTTTCATAGTTCCAATTTTCTATTAAGTTTTTCCTTGGACTCATCCACCAATAAAATGCCATCTACAAATAACATACACTAAGATACTTAATATGTTTTGTTAACTCTATCAAGAATCAATATAAATAAATATAGACTTAAAGTGAATCCCTGATATAATTCAATATTAACTTCAAAGAATTTTGTTATTCCTTCCCTCACACATATTAGCCTATGTTCAATTATTTTTTTCATAATTTCATAGTATAGCTCATTACCTTGATACCTTGATAATTCACGCAATTATAAATGTCTCTCTTGTTCTTTTATATAGGTATAAGTGTATTCACTCTATTTTTTGAGCATCTTTTGGTTTTTCTATATTTTATTAAATAGGCTTGTGAGCCAAGTGATCTTTCTCTCCTAGGATTTTTTATATTTTTATAAGAATATTGTTTGGTCCTACAAATTTACTAAAACTCCACTCATGTAAGGGATCACCCTTACATAACCGGTCCCAAGCCCGAATAAAGGAGGAGGGTTGCATTATGCTTCCAAGATCGAGCAAAAAACTTTGTCGAACTTATTTACCATGGATTCTACAAGGGCTTTGTGAAAACAAAGAATCCATGTAGCGGACCCCATCTAGTATGAAAAAAGGCTTAGTTGTTATAGTTGTACAAATTTACCAAACTTTTATATGTTTAATTCTTTTGAATACGTTGTAGAAATTATGGTTTATATACTTTTCTGATTTGGTTAACTCTCCTAAAACTAATACTAATATCTATATTTCTATTAAAAAGCTTGTAAAAATAAATTTTTTATCTATTTTTTCAATCATTATTTTCTACTAAAATCTTTTCATCCTCATCTTTGATGCATTTAACAAAAGTAAGATCCTTAGTTTTCTTATTCCTAAACTTAGTTATCCTAAAAATAACTCTTTCACCTTCTTTTATGTTAAACTTTTTGATAAATCCTCCCAAATTTCGGCTTTTGTTTCACTAACGGCATTTTTCGCTTCTTTCTTTTCTTTCTTATAAGCCTCCCAAGTTTCACTAGTCTTGTTAACATGCAATTTGTAACATGCCCTATTTGTCTTAATTTTCTCTTTCACCACTTCACTCTACCACCAAACTTCTTTTTGTGCACTACGCCTCCCTTAGATTCACCTACTTTCCTAATATGCATAGCTATATTGTTCCACATATTAGAAGGTGTACCTACGTAATTCCAAGTATTTTCTTTATTAACTTTCTATTTAAATATATCTTCTTTCTCACTTTTGGATTCCACGATGTAGTCTGAATAACTGTATGCACTCTTTTATTCTGTATTTATTTTTTATCATAAAATCCATAACTAAAAGTCGATGGTAGGTAGTTAAGTTTTTTCCTAGAATTACTTTGTAATCTTTACAATACGGTCTATTTTTTTTCTTACAAGCAAAATCAATTTGTGTTAGTGACAAGTGACTTTTATAAGTAATTAAATATTTATCTTGTTTTTTGAAAATAATATTGGCTATAAAGAGATCATATGCCATAACAAAATTTAAAATCTCCTTACCTTCCTCATTTAAATCCCCAAAACTATAGTTTTCATGAATACCTAAATATCATAATGCCTTTTTACTGACATGTCCATTTAAGTCTCCTCTCAAACAAATAAATTTTTTTTATGAAATTCTTTAAATTACCTTATGTAACCTCCCTCAAAATGCCTTCTTAATACTATATTTTAATCCTATTTGAGGTGCATATGCACAAACTATATTCAAGGCATTTACTCTTAACACTAATTTCACTATCATCAGTCGGTTCTCTTATCGTTGTATATCCACTACACTATCCTTTAAATATTTATTTATAATAATACCAACTCCATTTCGAGCTTTTTCCTTTCTTGAGTATTATAATTTAAAACCTGTTTTCTTAGTGTCTTTTGTTTTTTTTTAAACCCACTTTCTCTTGTAAACATAAAATATGAATCTTTCTCCTAATCATAGTATCTAGTACCTCCATTAGCTTGCTAGTTAATATTCCAATATTCTAAGTAACAATACAAATTTTATTATCTAGAACTAGCTTCCTTACCTCCTGCATCCATCCATTCTTAAAACGTGAAGACTCTCTCTACAATTTGTTTATTATATTCTGGCAACAATATAGTGGGACTAATTTCTTTATCCACACTTGTCCATGATGTGAGAACCCTCACTACAATTGATTCGCTACATTCGGATGAAGACGTAGAGGCCCTTAATTACTTTTTGCTATATTCGAGCTCTACAGTACATCGCTAAGAGGAGACATCCCAACGTAATGCTCATAATTTATATAATCTATGGTAGATAAATCCAACAAAGTTTTATGCGTTGTCTTAAGCTTAATACAACCCTCCTCCTTTATTCGGGCTTGGGGCTAGTCATGCAAGCGTGATCCCTTACATGGCAAAGTTATATTTTACATAAACTAATATTATATAGTTATTTTAGGTAGCTTTATAATGGGATCATCAAAAGTTATTTTCTTGAATTTATACATGTATTTAATAGGTGAATACATCCCAAAATGATAAATAACTTAAACTGTTGGAAGTCGTATAATGTCCTTTTCTTTATGATTTCCTTCTCATGTCCTTTCATGTATCCTATCGTAGAAGGAGGCTCAGGCACATAACTTAGTATGTGGAACTTTTTCTATATCCCTTTTCTCCCACCACCTAGCAAAAAAAAAGTGTAAACCTTTAACGTGTCACAAGTGGCGACCAACATGACATAGGATTCGTCTATGCCACATGATTGATACACATGAATTGTTAACAAATACGAAGGCGATACACGTGAACTGTTAACAAATACGAAGACGGCATAACCTATACAATCAAAGACACGTCAAAAGTACATTTATTAATATACAATTTAAGATCTAACAAGACATTGGTACAATAGAAAGAAATTCAAAACTAAGGAGCCTATCAACTCTTACCGTCTAGCAGTGGAAGATAAAATCCTACTTCAACATCCCATGTGCTCAGCGTCTCTGCTGGCTATAACCTGAAAACATTTAAAATGAAACTTTAACACCACACTGTGATCGTAGATGGATGTGATTTTTCCAGAGATAATCATACTAGAGACATGCACCATTTCAAACCATGTAGTGAGAAAAATATATATATATATATATATATATATATATCATCAACAAAACAATACCATTACCAAATATGTATGCATACTCAAATACTCATCAAGATGCAACTTAGTTTTGATATCATAAACTCTATAATGTAACAACCCACTATCACGTCGTAGGAGTTGCCAGCACCATACTCCTGTCTAGACATGTGACCTTCGATAATGCCCTCAGCGTATCGGACCCAGAATCCTGATGCCTCACAAGGGCCCACCAAGTCCAATCTTTCGGGTTCACGGGGCAAAAGTATCCGGATACCCCACTAATAGAGTAATGCATTCAACCATATAATCACAACAATAACTCTAGAATCACATCCCATATCTCCAATAACATTTATTGGGCCATCTCCCAAGATCCACATAACCACATCCACAACAGTCACATATATTCAGTTATGTCAAAATTACATATTTATATTAAAATAATATATTTAAATCAAGTATTAAATATGTTTTACTGTACATAAACTCTCTACTTTCATTGACTAGTTTCACTTATCCCTAATTAAGGCATATCGTAACCGACATGAGTTGCCCATGACAACTATAAGTGCAACCCAGCTCAACCAACGAAGTAGCCAATACATCTACGAGTTAAAACTATTCAATACATCCTCATGCAATCTACTAACGTCATACACTATCGTGGAAAGTATATGCATACTTATAATATTTCACTCACCTACAATGACAACCAACGAGCTAACACTAACAAATACATCCATCTATAATCTATCGATGTCCCGTACTGTCGTGAAAGATAGATCCATACCCATTAAGTGGTTTACTCGCACACAAGCACACTCATGTCATGCACCCATATAGTCATCAAAGCATTTTAAAGACTATTTCACAAGTGAACACATATATACCTATTTAAAAATATTAATAAACATTCATAATCTCATGCATCATCTGAAAGCAATTAACACTACCTTTAGCAAATAATCGAAAAGAGAACACATCCACCTACCTCACGTTTCTATGCATATCCCAATATAATAGTGCTAACTCTCTTTTAATCACCTTAATTTAATCTCTAAATCATGATAAAAATATAATATTATTATTTTATATTCAAGTACAAACCTAACGGCTCAAACCACATCAAAATCAGATCTCAAGTGAATTTGAAAACCCTAAAATCCAATCTGGATCCATATAGTCTATTTGGATCCAGTAAAAGAGTCCAAATCTAAATATGTTTCTAAAACGAATCTTGGTTCACTGTAGATCTAAATCCAGATCCAAAATCATGTCCCTACAAACACACTGGTTCAGTGTCTTGGTTAGTGTCGCCTGCAAACGATACAACATGATGGGGGCCGATACGACATGACGTATTTGTCCACCTGGCGGCGGTTCTTTCCCTTCCACTACTGCCAACACGTCTGCCACTAGCAGGCAAACCATTTTCCCATGGTGGTAGTCGTTTGCCGCTGGTATTTTCATAAAAAAATACAAGAAAAGGGGTGTCAACCCCCTTTTCCCCAAAATCCCACCGGAAACCTAACAGTTTCCAACGATTTTACTTCTAAATATCACTAAAAAGAAATGAAATCCATACCTTTGCCCTTTAACACACGAATGTGATTTTACTTCTTATACTTCGAGTTGTTCCGGTTCAAGCACGTGAGAAGGATCATGAATGTATTTCAGTAATATCGACATATGGAAAACACTATGTATAAGTGAAGTCCATAAGCCACTTCTCCAACTTTGTGAATGATAAGATACAGTCCCACATACCAGGAACTTGAGGAATACTAGTCACCCACCTCAAATTCTAATGGTTGGCGACGAGTATCCTCATAACTTGGCGATCTTGAGCTGTCTTAATATGCTTTCGTACCATTTTTATCATCTTAGCAAATCATTAAATGAAATCGGGTCCAATCATCGGGGAATTCGATGATTCGTCCCAACATAATGGTGTTCTATATTTTGCACCATAAAGCATTTCAAAAGGTGTCATTTGGGTTGTGCAAACTCAACTAACTCTAGGTGATCATCCCAACCACCATGCCAATCCAACACATAAGCTCGCAACATATCCTAAAGAGTTTGGATTGTGCGTTCAGCTTGTCCATCTGTTTGAGGATGAAAGGTTGTGATAGATTGCAATCGTGTCCCTAATGAATCCTGTAGACTTCACCAAAAATGTGCAGTAAACTGTGTACCTCTATCAGACGTGATAGTTTCAGGTATTCCATAATATCGTACCACATGCTTTATATAGATATCTGCTAATTGATTAACTCCCATCTTGTTTTGCATTGGTATAGAACATGCTACCTTCGTAAGACGATGAATGATTACTCAAATAACATCATTCTTTTGTTGAGTCCTTTGGAATCTCAAGCAGCTCATCATTCTTAAGTCTTTGTACATCTTTATTACTCTAGGGTGTATGCTATATCGACTATGATGAGCTGCTTCTAGTAACTCTTGTTATAGCATCTCAACATCTGGAACACATAGTTGACCTTCTCCACATATTGACCCATCTTAAGCGATACTGTACTCGGGTCTACCTCCTTTGTGGATCTCCTTCTTTATAGCTCTAAGTTGCTTGTCTTATTGTTGTAATGCAATCACTTTCAACCATAAGTCAGGGGTAGGTCTAATCAAAGTTGATAGAGCAATACGCTTTGTCTCTGCTCGACTAAGAGCATCTACTATAACATTTCCCTTCCCAGGGTGATAGAATATCTCATAATCATAATCCTGTAAGAATTCAAGTCAACAAGTTTGCCACATATTCAGAGTATCTTGGGTAAAGAGATACTTTAGACTTTTGTGGTCTGTAAAAACTTTAAATTTAATAGTGTATAGGTAGTGACATCACGTCTTGAATGCAAAGACTATGGCCGCTAACTCCAAATCATGCATGGGATAATTCATCTCGTATCTCTTCAACTGTCCCGATGCATAGGCAATCACTTTGCCACGTTGCATAAGTACGCAACCCAAACCACACGAGGCATCATAATAAATTTCAAATTCTTCTTGACCAATTGAAACGGTGAATATTGGGGTAGTTGTTAATCTCTGCTTCAACTCTAAAAAGCTCTTCTCACATTCTTCGGACCAAATAAGCTGATGTTCTTTCCTCGTAAGCTTCATGAGAGGTCCAACAATTCCTGAAAAATCCCTCAATAAGTTAATGATAATACCCTGCTAAGCCCAAGAAACTATGAATTTCAGTCACATTCCGAGGTCGTTCCTAGTTGACCACAACTACGACTTTCATTGGATTCACTGAAATACCTTCCTTAGAAATGACATGACCAAGAAATGCTATATGAGTTAACTAAAATTCACACTTTGACAATTTAGCATAAAGCTCATGCTCTTGTAATCGTCTCAATACCATATATAGGTGTCAAACATACTCTTTTTTGTTTCTCGAATATAGCAGTATGTCATTAATAAATACGATAACAAACTTGTCTAGATAATGAGTGAATACTCTATTCATCAATTACATAAAGAATGGAGGTACATTCGTTAGTCCAAATGGTATTACTAAAAATTCATAATGCTCATACCTCGTATGAAAAGCTATCTTTGGCACATCTACCGATTAAATCCTTAGTTGATAATATCCTGACCACATATCTATCTTTGAAAATATACTTGCATCTTGCAATTGGTCAAATAATGGATATTCATTCTTAATAGTGACCTGATTGAACTTTCGATAGTCAATACAAAATCGTAAAGACCCATCTTTCTTTTTAACAAATAAGACAAGTGAATCCATTAACCTTTTCTAATAGTTTATGCAATTGAGTTTGCAA
This sequence comes from Brasenia schreberi, assembly GCA_036023115.1. Lineage (NCBI taxonomy): Eukaryota > Viridiplantae > Streptophyta > Magnoliopsida > Nymphaeales > Cabombaceae > Brasenia > Brasenia schreberi. Next base: position 21,662,804 of record JAYKKT010000072.1, read on the forward strand.
TTCTTATAGTTGAGCATGTGCCATTCTATATGGTGATTTAGAAATTGGTTGAGTACAAGGTTGCAAATCAATTGTAAGTTCAACCTCTCACTCAGGACGAAGTCTTAGGTGATCTTGAAAAACTTCTGCAAATTCCTTCATAATAGGAATACTACAATAGGAATACTCTGTAAACTTGATTCCTCTTTATCTACTCTAACTGCCACTGCCAGAAAGCCATCATAACCTTCCTTAAAATGACGCGGTGTTCGTATAGCCTACATAAAAGTAGTTGGACGATTCGTAAGTTGACTTTCAAGTATAAATAGAGATTGTCAAGGTATATAAATTGTAACACATCTCCACTCACAATCAATCACTGCACTATATAATATCAATCACTCCATCCCCAAGATAACATTAAAATTAGTTATATCTAGAATAACTAAGTCAATGGGTAGATTTCAACCCCCAATAATAATAAAGCAATCTTGCAACATATTAGATGTCATAGTAATGACACCAGTATGTAGGTTCACAAAGAATGACCCATTCAATGTTATGATTAACTTTACTAGTAAAATCTTCAGAAATAAATGAATGCATGACACTACAATTAAATGATACATGTCATATCTCTTCACAAACAAATAAAATGCTAGTAACTAATGGAAACTCACCAGATTTTGGCTCACTTGTTGTGTTGATATGTCCTTGATCCCTAGCCCTTTGTGGTGTGCGCAAAGGTCCTACTCCACTACTTTGTTCGACTGATGCCCTCTGTTACATGATATCAGGATACTCACTCTTCCGATTCCTACCTGGCCATAACCAAAACATTTGAACCGAGATGCCCAACTCGTAGAACTTCCAGAAGGGTGAGCAACTCTAAAAGGACAATCCTTCTGTTGATGACTCGCACCTTGCATGTATAACATGTCAAGTATGGTTGACTAATCTACATGTTGTTCCTCGACCTACTTGAACTAGCACCTGAGCTATAAGGCGAAGTATAGGGTCCCCGTCGTCATGCCTGAAATCTCAGAGCTCCTCTCTGTTGTCTACTGGTCTTATTGCTCGATGGTAAAAATTCTTTTGCTTCCTCTTGACCGATCAATATAGAGGTCTAAATGTTAAGAGCTTGCTCACACGCATCCTAAAATGTATGTGACTTATGTTAACCCATTCATTCATATAAGATGGGGTCCAATCCCCTTCTAGACTTCTTGATCTTGGCACAGTCGTCATTCATGATAGATACATATTTTGTTAACTTAGTAAATTCATTTATATACTCTCTCAACAATTGCCCACTCGGTTATAGCTGCATAAATTCTTTAGCGATACGTTAAATAATGGATGGTGGGAAGAAATAAGCACGAAATTCCTTCTTAAACCTCTTCCATGTCCAATTTTTTGGGCGTCTTCGTTGTACGTTCTACTAAGCTAAGGCTGCATCGATGAGCAACAAGAGAGTTATCCTTCCTCGTCCTTCCTTGTCAGTGTACACTATTGCATTAAATACCATTTCTAAATGCTCAATCTAGTTATTTGTTGCAAGTAAATTGCTACAATCACCATCGAATCGTATACATCTAGAATCTCGTAGCTCCTTCAATGTGATTGATTTTGTCATTCTACTCGTCGATGCGGATACTCTTAGGCTTCTACTCGGTCTCTATTAGATCTTTCTCTCTTTCCTTTGTCTGCTTCGATCGTCTCTCACGAAACTTATATTGAACTTCGGATGACTCAGACCCTGAATCCTCCAAGTTGTTACTACTGTGTCTTTCAGCCTGTAAGGAAATAATAAAATTTATACATGTTACTACTCTAATGTACCACTGCTTGGGTCATGCCTCATATCTACCTAAGCTCTCATACCAACTTTTTGTAACATCCTACAAGTGTCGACCAACATATCATAATGCTCGTCCATGCCACGTGGTTGATACCCATGAACCATTAACAAATAAGAACATGGGATAACCCATACAATCAAAGACACGTCAAAAATATATTTATTAATATACAGTTTAAGATCCAATAAGACAGTGGTACAACAGAAAGAAATTCAAAACTATAAGGAGCCTATCAACTCCTACTATTTAACAATGAAAGACAAAATCCTGCTTTGACGTCCCACGTGCTTATTGTCTCTATTGGCTATACCCTAAAAATATTTAAAATGAAACCTAAGCACCACACTGTGCTCATAGTTTGAAGTGATCTCTGTTATAAATAAACATTTATTCATACGAAATACCAATACTTACATAAGTTGGAAGATTGGAGGCATCTCCCCTAATGTGCCTATGCAGACACACGACTACTCTTGGCTGCACTTTCTCTTCTAATTAACACTAAACCCTAATCACCTATTTATAAGTACATTCTAACTTAAAAGACTAATCTACCCCTACTCTTAATTAAGTATAACAGAATAAAGTCTAATATGAGACGTATTATAATTTCTATTAAAATCTCTAACACTCTCCCTCAAGTTGGGTGAAAGATATTGAGAACATCAAACTTAGACAAAGTATCCTTGAGTTGTTTGTTGGTGATGGCTTTGGTTAGAAAGTCAACTCTCTGTTTTTCGGATTTAACATACTCGAGTTTGAATTCCTGATTTGAAACCTTCTCTCTGATGAAGTGACAGTTTATCTCTATGTGTTTGGTTCTTTTGTGATATACTGGATTGGACGCCATCTGTATAGTTGCATTACTGTCACAATATAGCAGGATAGGCTGAGCAAACGTAAATCCCAACTCATACAGTAAAGAGGATACCCACGTTCCTTCACACATAGTATGAGCTACCGCTCTATATTCAGCTTCTGTTGTAGATCTAGCAACGATAATTTGTTTCTTGCTCTTCTAAGATATAATATTATCGCCAAGTAGTGTCACATACCCTGTAGTTGATTTTGGTCATCTTTCAATCCAGCCCAGTCTGCATCAGAATAAAGTTCAATACTAAATTTATAGGATTTTGAATAAGACCCATTTCAAGTGTAGATTTAAGATATCTGAGAATTTTATACACAGTTTTCATGTGATTCTTGGTTGGTGAATGCATAAACGTGCTGGCGATACTCACAACATAAGTGATATCTGGACAAGTAATAGTTAAATATATAAGTTTGCCCACCAATTTTTGGTATTTTTAAGTATCTCTGAAATCTTCACTAGCATAAGTGATATATGGACGAGTAATAGTTAAATATATAAGCTTGCCCACCAATTTTTGGTATTTTTAAGTATCTCTTAAATCTTCACTATCTCTAATAAACAATTTTTTTGTTCACCTTCATAGGAGTATCAACCTATTTAATCAAGCATAGTTGTTTCTTGTAGTAAATCTATAGTATATTTTCTTTGAGTCAGGAAGATACCTTGATTGGAATACAACACATCTATCCCCAAAAAATAGTGAAGTCAGCCCAAGTCTTTCTAAGTCAAATAATTTGTTAAAATCCCTTTTCAATTTTGAAATTTCTTCATATCATCACCTTTTATAATAATATCAACCTACACAACAAGAATAAATAACTTAGTACCTTTCTTGAAAAAGATATGGTCATTTATGCTTCTTTGGTACCCCAAGGTGCATACTGCCTCACTGAATTTTGAAAACCATGCTCTCGGTGATTGTTTTAACCCATAGATAACTTTGTTCAGTTTGCAAACTGTATCATCATCTCCCTTAATATTCATTCTAGGTAGAAGTTTCATAAATACTTTTTCATTTATTAGATCTCCTTATAGGAAAGCGTTTTTTACATCCAATTGTCATAGGTCCCATCCCAAATTTGCTATCATACTAAGAATTATTCTTATGGAAGTAAGTTTTGCAAAAGGTTCAAAGGTTTCATTGTAGTGAATTTCATATGATTGATTGTAGCCTTGGCTATAAGTCTTGCCTTATATCTTTTAATTGTGTCATCTGCCTTATATTTGATAGTGAAAACCCACTTGCAGCCAACTATATTTTTATTCGGAGGAAGACTTGTGATGGTCCAAGTATTATTTTTTATAAGGACATTCAACTCTTCTTCTATAGTAGCTCTTCATAAAGGACACATGTTTGCTTCTTTAAATTTTGTGGGAATTGAGTGTTTCTCAACATTCATAACAAACATTTGATAATTCTCAGAGGTATTTGCATAAGAAATACACTGAGAGATAAGATACCGTGCACAAGTACGTTTACCTTTGTGAATAACAATAGGAACTTCCAAGTCTTCTTCTACTTGTGATTGGGGATCTGAATCACAAGGATGATCTTTGGTTATAGGAGTTTGTATGTGTTCCTCTTGAGAGCAAATAGCCTGTCTTGGTCCTCTCTTATACACCAAAGTTTATTTTGGTTCAATAGTCTTCTCTCCATTGACATCTGCAATATCTTCTATCTCACTAGGGATTAATGGAAGCACATGAGAAGATATATTTTAAGAGATGTCGGACTCTCCCTAAGAAGAATAATAGGGAATAGATTATGAGAAAGTAACATCCATAGATACATATAATTTTCTAAGTTTTAGATCATAATATTTATAACCTTTCTAAGAATTTGAGTAACCAAGGAAAATACACTTTACAACTCTTTGATCAAGTTTATCACGATCAGGTAGGTGAGCATGAACAAAACAGGTACAACCAAAGATGCAAGGAGTTATATGAAAGAGTTTTTATTTCTTATTAATTTCATGGGACTGTCACTTTGGAGTGCAATACTAGACATCCTATTTATTAAGTAGATAGCAGTAAGGACAACTTCTCCCCAGTAAGTTTTTGGTATATTGTGTTTAAGAAGAAGTGTTCTGGCTACTTCAAGTATATGACGATTTTTCTTTTCGACTATTCCATTTTGCTGAGGTGTATAAAAACAAGAAGTTTGATGAAGTATAACATGTGTATGTAGGTATTCTTGCAACCGTTTACCAATATATTTCTCTCCATTATTGGAACGAAGAACTTTCACAGACATTAAATTGGGTAAGAATAAATTTATGAACAATAGAAAAAATAGAGGAAACCTCCGATTTTGATTTCATTAAGTAAACAATTGTAAGACGAGTACAATCATCAATAAAGGAGACAATATTTGTGACCAAACAATGAAGTAACTCCCATATATCTTAATTAAGAAGCTCAAAAGGTTGGAATCTCCTAGATTCACTTGAGGGATAGGGTGCTCATTGGTGTTTCCCTAGTTGACACACTTCATATTCAAAATGGGATTTATTTAACTCGACTCTAAGATGAGGTAGAACATAATGGAGTTTGGAAACAAGCAAATAACCAAGACGATAATGCCATAGGTGGATCTCTGAATCTTTAGCAACAACAGCAGAAGTGCTATAAGAGGTAGCATGTTGAAGTTTGCCTTTCATAATATATAAACCCCTTTTGAGACTAACATGACCAAAGATTTTCTCCGTCTTCAGATCCCAAAGCAAGTCAAAGACTTTTTTTTTTCAATTTCAGCGTTCCTTTCAGTATAACACGATGAACACTTAATATTTTTATAGAAAAGAAGTTCACCCCATAATCCACGAAGATCCACATAATACCCACTAACAGAGCGATTTCCTTGTTTGCATTTCGTAATTCTTTCCAAGATTTCGTATTCTTTAGCTACATTTTTCTTTTTGAAATATACTTCTGAGACTGCACACTAGATTTCATGGGCAGATTCAAGAAACATAATTGTTTTTGCAACAGAAGGAATCATAGAATGAAGTAGCTATGAGGATATTAAAACATCTTCTCTTCTCCAAATGTGCATCTAAGCTTGAAATTTGACCCATTAGGTGAGCGCATCTCCCCCTTGCTATAACAGTCAGTTCCACAGACCTGGACCATTCCAAGTAGTTTCTGCCATCCAATTTTGTTGTGGTAATCTAAAAGTTTTCCACTTTTTCAGTTGTGGAATGTTCAAATGTCACGAAAGAGCTTTTAATCCCCTTTCCTTTTCTAACCATTTAATAATCTAATTAAGCTTTCGTACAATAATAGTGAAAGAATCTTAGATAATTAGCTCGTATGGATGCAACTACCTTCCTTGATGTGCTGCGAGTTTTGGACGAGCCACGGCCCTTTTTAGCATCTAACACCGTATCTTTGGCTCCTCGTGGTGCTTTAGCCTCTAAGCCTTTGAACCTATAACGATCGCCACTCAAACCTCCATTGTTTCTCGGAAAAATGCCTCAATTGCACCTGAAAACCTATCACGAATTTCTTGTCCAATTGAAGTCCTTTCTGTTCTTTCAGCTGATGTGCCAACAACTGCACCACTTTTCCAAGATTTGGTGATAGTCGCGTTCTTGAATTTGAACCAATTTGTGGGTACTTCAATATCGTCCAGTCAAAGACATAATCAAATTGGAACCCTTCTTGAACAAAGAGATCGCGAAAAGTCTCTTCAAATATGAGTAATCTAGCTTGTCTTCAAAACGCAATGAGGGGCAGTAATGGAAGTATAACACGAACTGTGAAGGGTAGTGTTATAAACAAACAATCTTCTTTCTCTAGAAAACAAAATTTTAATGCCTTGTAGGCTCTGATACCATGTTATAAATAAACATTTATTCATACGAAATACCAATACTTATAGAAGTTGGAAGATTGGAGGCATCTCCCCCAATTTGCCTATGCAAACACACAGCTGCTCTTGGCTGCACTTTCTCTTCTAATTAACATTAAACCCTAATCACCTATTTATAAGTACTTTTTAACTTGAAGGACTAATCTACCCCTACTCTTAATTTAGTATAACAGAATAAACATAAATAATAATATAGGACATAATTTCTATTACAATATCTAACAATCTCTCTATGGATAATCATACTAGAGACATGCACCATTTCAAACTAGGTAGTGAAAAAACATACTCAAACACTCATGAAGATGCAACTTAGTTTCGATATCATAAACTATAATGTAACAACCCACTGTCACATCGTAGGAGTTGCCTGCACCATACTCCTTTCTACCCACGTGACTTCCAACAATACCCTCAGCGTGTCGAGCTTAGGATCTTGTTGCCTTACAAGCGCCCCACCAAGTCCAATCCCTCAAGTCCGCAGGATAAAAATATTAAATACTCCACTAATAGAGTCATACATTCAACCATATAGTCACAACAATAACTCTAGAATCACATCCTATATCTCCAATAACATCCACTAGGTCATCTCCTAAGATCTACATAACCATATCCACATCCACAACAATCACGTATATCCAGTTACGTCAAAATAACACATTCAAATCAAGTATTAAATATGTTTTACTATACATAAACTCTCTACTCTTGTTGACTAGTTTCAATTATCCCTAATTAGGACATATCGTAACTGACATGAGTTGCCCACGACAACTATAAGTGCAACCCAACTCAACCAACGAAGTAGCCAACACAACTAACACATCTACGAGTTAAGACTATTCAATACATCTATATGCAATCTACTAATGTCATATACTATCGTGGAAAGTATATCCATACTGATAGTATTTCACTCGCCTACAATGACAACAACGAGCTAACACTAACAGATACGTCTATCTATAATCCATCGACATCTTGTACCGTCGTAAAGATAGATCCATACCCATTAAGTGGTTTACTCGCACACAAACATACTCATGCTATGCACCCATATAGTCATCAAAGCAATTTAAAGACTATTTCACAAGTCAACACATATATTCTCATTTAAAAGCATTAATAAACTGACACGATGCATTTGGGATAATTGACAAAGGCAGGCGGACCATTTGCCCACACTGACAATCATCTGCCACCGGTGGTTTCGCCGAAAAATACCATGAAAAGAGGTGGCTGACCCCCTTTTACCCAAAATTTTACTGAAAACCTAACAGTTTTTGGTGATTTTATTTCTAAATCTCACAAAAAAATGAAATCCATACCTTTGCCCTTTAACCGATGAATACGACCATTTTTCCTTTCAATCGGTCAATTTCCCACGTTTTTCCCTTTTTCCTGCAATCTCCCACCTTTCCTATCATTTCTCTCTCTAGATCTCTCTCTTTCTTTCTCTCTCTCCCTCTCTCTTTTTCTTTCTTATGCTGACAGGAAGGTGGTTCGCTTTCCTTTCAGCTGAGCAATGGCTGCCGTGGCCACTGCTGAGCTTTACAACGAACGGGATCCTATGGCTCCCATCCGCTGCTCCACCACATTGGGTCCCAGGTGGGACCTAATTGGATCGGTTCGGGTTTCTTGGACCCGATCCGGTCAGGATTTCATAAAACCAATTATGAAAGTTGTCAAGATGTTCTGTTTCTTGGTATAGTGCATAGGAGGAAGTTAACAAAAAAATTTCCAGTGCAGATGCAGATACACGACTAGCCAGGAGAATAACCAGGGATACAGTTGAGAAAGGGAGAGATGTTAAAATGGTGCTTGACCAGGTTAGTTGGCTTTATTTAGAAGACATGTTTGAACGTTTAATTTCATTTCCTGGTACCTTATTTATTTTAAGTGTGCTTATGTTTCTAAAGGAACTCCCAAAGCTTGCACATGATGGCTCTGTAAGAGAGAAAGAGCACCTTGCTTATATATTTTCTACTTTTATCTTTCATTAGTTTCAAACATCTCTTTTCGATTTGATGTGAAATGATGCTGGGCGTTCAGTTCATATATTGGTATTAGCTGTTAAATTATGAAGTGTGATTTTGTAATTCTGCAAACTGTATTTTCTGTTATTTCCCTTCTCTATGTATTTCTATTTTTTGCATTCTATAAAATTTCTTATTGATTTTCTTTCTTTTAAACTGTGACAAGTAGCTAGCAATGGCTAGCTATTTTAGCCATTGCCTAATGGGTCCTAATTCTTAGCGGTTGGGTTGGCTATGCCATCCCCTTGCGAATCCATGCTTCTTCCTCTCTCACTTTTTCTGCTTGTAATGTGAGGTTGTGTATTGATTCTTAATGAAGTGATACTATGTTGTTCTCTTGATTTGTTAATTTCTTTCTTGCCCTATTGTATCTCTTTATCAATGTTTTTGGTTTATCTATTAGTGAAACATTTACATGGCATTAGAGCTTTACCATATTTCAGGAAGCTTATAAAGTACTCCTTAAAGTATCATATGCATCATGAGTAAAGTTCTGCACGATTCTCCACTAGAGAATTAAGTTTGAGTTTTTTCCTCCAACAAGAAATATAATTGAAGAAAGGTGGTATCTATCCAGTAAAAGTAAAATTAACATTTTTTTCAAAAAATGCTATGAAAAACTGTTTATGTAGCTGCAATGTTTGGTATATTCATGGAGGTATCCAAAAATCCCATCTGTTGAGTAAGAAGGATAATATAAGTCACGAGTCAAATGAGATAACTTCTGTGGAAAATGAAGGCAAGAAGTTTAGTAAGTGGAGAAAGAAGAATGCCTCCTTGCTGGAATAAGTATATCCCGCCTTTAAAATTGCAAGTGATGCATGAGACTAATTCAAAGTGTTGTGGTATATAACTTCCATCTCCAAGACAAGAAAAGATTTATGAAACAATTGGTAGGAGAATCAGGGTGTACTTTGACTAGTTCACTATATTATGGAATTAATAATGCTCCTTGAATCATCTTGGGGTAATGGCCTACATGCATGGAGATGGGTGTTGTTCCAGCAATGGAACATAACAATTGGTGGGATGAGATGGACATCTTCAATGGATCTTCAATTAGCTCTTGGGTTGTACTATTCATCACTTACACTTGAGCCAATGTTGCAATTAGCATATTGGCACCTGTATCGTACAGGGCACTGATACACGATAATCGTATTGTATCGTATGATACAACATACTAACATTGAATAATTTTGTAAAATTTGAAAAAAACAAAAAAAAATAGAAAATATGAAAAATTACAATTAAAAAACAGAAGGTAACCAAGTGATAGAGAACACAATTAGAATGCAACTAAAAATGACATTTTACGATCAATATTGAAAATGCAATACATGGAGTCCATACTAAGGATGAATGATTCACCTTAATCATCTTAACAATTACTCTAAAGTTTACAGCATTATCAGTGATGAATTTAACAATATTTTAAACACCAACATCCTCAACAATATCTTCAAAAATAGGGAGTAAGTTATCAACAATTTTATTAATATGGGACAAGTCATAGGATTTTAAGAATAATATGAGACAATAAACCAATAAGTTTACTAATGATCTGCGATGCCCATCTGTCCAACCATCAACCATATTAGAATAACCAGTAACCTTCTATGACTCCTCAAATTCAAAACTCCATTCATAAACAATATCAACCTATTTTTATAGTAATTTATCCCTGAAAGCATGATAAGTGAGGACCTTATAACAAGATCCTACACTAGTAATAGTATCTGTCATACTTTGAAAAGAAAATGAATTTGCAACATTAAACGGGAGGTAATTTTCATAAAAAAATTATATACACTTCAAATCTACTCTCAATTACCTTCCTAGAAGCCATAAATGATTTAATATCGGGTTTAGCTGCAGAAGTAATACGCTGAGAAAACAATGAATGTATTTCACTACTTCTAGCACCTCCTCTACCACTACTCACAGCCATCCAGGGGACAAAGGCTCTTAAAGTGGAACAAGAATCAACCCCACTACTACTGCCACCATAATCTATACTCCTTCCTTTATCTCGTCTTCTCCTGCTCTCTTGAGCTATCTCTTCCTCCTCCTCTCTAGCCATAAAATGAATTTCTTCTCGAGAAACATCCCAACATATATCTAAACCGTCTATTCCTGCTCTCTCTTTGTCGTAATCTCTTTCTTTTCTTTGTGAGCTTTAGAACTTTTTGAATTTTATACTTGAGATTTTTAGGCACCCGATGACAAGCCCTTGTATTCTTTTTAGTTCTCGTAAGATGTTTATGTGGAAAATACCTCCATGCTTCATCTTGTTACATAATATATATTTATTGACAAGTCTATTGCCTTCATACACTGAGGTACAATACTTCCTCGCCGGATCACCTTGTTCTTATGCCAAACATATCAAAGATAAACCATAATAAGGGCAAGGCTTTACAAAGATGGAAAATCTCAAAATCTATTAAAGCCCTAAAATTTTTTAAGTGAAAAATCGGGTTACAACGTAGTAAGGATGAAAAAAGAGAGTATGCCATAGATTTGAGAAAAACCCTATGGATTTTCAATGGTTTAAGACTAAAATCGTGTGATTCCTCTACGAAATCGAGTAAATGAAAGGTATGAAAATCGTTTGGGAGCAAGGTAGGGGGTAAGGAAGGGTTTGGGAGTGCAAGCAAAACAGTAAAAAGACATTGAGTTTCTCGGGTTTTATATCCTGTGAGTTAACGTCAACTTACAGTACAACTCATCATACCGTATCATGCGATACAATACAGTAAATCATAGAGCACGATATGGTATCGTGTACCATGACCTACGATATATGATAAACTTGTATTCTATCATATGATACAGTACAAGTTTTATAACATTGACCAAAACCATTGTTTGTTTGTAGAATATCGTAACACATCATTTTTTCTTATGATACGATACGGCCATGTCGTATCATATCATAATTTCTTAAAATTACCTTTAAAAAAATAGAAAAAAATAAAAATTATAAATAATTGCTAGGAATCAAAATAAGTAGCATAAATCTTAAAATTGTGTCAAAACAATAGTATATGACTTATTGAAATTATTTAATAAGCTAATAAGCACCTACATAGGTAAGTTGTCATGAACTAATAATATTCATTTCATAATATAAACAAATAAATACGGAAACTGAAAATGAAAAATAAGCAATTAGTCTAGTTTATTATTAAATCAAAGCAAAGAAAAATAAAGGTTTATATGTATTAAGTGTGAAATAAAGAAAAAGTGGAAAATGATGATTCATACAAATAATGCAACAAAAACTATGAAAAATAAAAGAAAATAAAGTTTATATCAGTGTTGTCTGACGCGTATCGTATCGTGTATCGCTGGGCTCCACGATACGGGCGTATCGTATCGTATCGTATCGTATCGTACTTTAATATTAAAATAATGTAAAAATAATTAAAAATTAATAAAAAATCGAAAAAAATCGAAAAAAATCAAGAAAAAATCAGGAAAAATCTGATAATTGCTTTAAATTCATATAATGTAAGTTTAGTACAGATTGAGCATTCAACATTGAACAATTGCATCCAAATTTATATATTTTGAATCCAAAAAATAAAATACAGACATAGTTTACACTTTACAGTACACTACAGTTACATATAATGTTACATTTTACAAATTGTAATCAGGATCATCAACTAAATAATCTTCATCTTCTCCTTGTTGCAGATCCTCATCATCATCAGCCACGCCCACACCTTCTTCTTCAAAATCAAATTCTTCATCTCCATAATGTTGTTGCGCTCCTTCCAAATTAATCCAGGCAACGTCTTCTTCTGTTAGGAGGGCATTTTCTTCAGTGTCTTCCATAACCCAATCTTCTAATATATCAAAATTATCCAAACTTATTGGATCGAACTGACTTTCTTCTCTATTTACTTTTACAATATGTTTGCCGCCATCAACTGCAAAATTGCTCAGTAACTTTGTTGGCAGGAGGCCAATACTCATTTCGATACAATAGTGAATCAGAGACAACATATTACAACCCTTGTGTGTTGTGCAAGTGTAATTCATTAGGAATGCATCAATCAATTTGCAAAAACTTGAAAATTAAAGCTTTATATTCGATGCTAGATACTTAACATAATCTTCTTATATTTAGTTTTCTTTTTGCATAATTAAGATCTATTATTTAGATGTTAGTGCTGGGTATATGAGCCCAACCCTCACTTATTGAATAACCGAAGATTTAAGTCAGATTTGGTTAATTTTGTTACTCTATCGTGTGAAGAAATGCTTAATGATCGTTCAAGGGTGTATGGCATTGCTAATACTCTAGCTAGAGCAACCAAACCCTAATGCGATCAATTACAGTAGCTTGTCGCCATACACGTTATACATTTTTGTGTCTAAACTAGCCCATTTTATCTACATACCTTACCGTTTGATGCCTAACAAAGTTAACCAAATGATCAGCAATAAACTTAATGATTTGCAACGTTTCTGCTGCTATTGAGACAAATACAAACGCTTGGGTTTGGAGAAGATAATCTGAATGCATATATGTGCAATCTGTGGCAGTGATCGATGGCATGTGCAATCATAAACTTTTTTTCCAAAAACCTCATCCCTAATATTAAGTGTGTATAAGGTGAGGGATCGACTAATAACCATATTTCTCCCATTCTTTTTCCTTTCTTGTGTGTGTGCGCATTTGCGCTTGTGCTTTGATGTAGAACTCGATGCACTTTGTTATGCTTGGATTGTTATTTTTACATTTTTTTCTTGTTACAATGAGAGGGTGAAGCCTAAAACACACCCATGCCTCATAATCAAACTCACCATCTTCAAGTGGGCTTTAGAGATCTTTGTTACCGCATCACTGGGGGCAACCGATGCTAACCTCCTCAACTAGCAAACCTCATCTCAAATCCTTATACCAAACACATACACGGCTGATGAAAGGATGAAGTTTATTAAAGAAAGAAGAGAGATTTACATGAACCCATTATATATACATGACCGCTAACAACCCGCTAACCGGTATTGATAACATAGAAATTGAGAGTGGTACTAATAGATGATAAAATGAGTGAAAATCATTTGAGATAGTTTGGACACATAAAAAGATGACCAAATGAAACTCCGGTAAGAAAGTATTAGAAACTAGATTATAAAAATGTTAAAAGAGGAAGAAAAAACCACAAAAGTGTTGGAAGGAAATAATAAAGAATAATTTAACTTATATTGAGATAATTGTTAACATGGTATATGATCCAGCTCTATGAAAACAAAGAATCCATGTACCCAACCCCATCTAGTATAAGAAAAGTCTTAGTTGTTGTCTGTAATTAATTAGACTACAATTTCACATCCAACCTCCAATATCACCTTATCAAATTCTTGCTTTAAAACCTCTCCAGTTTGGCTCTCCTAAGACATGTCTAAGTAATCTTAAAAGCATGTCTCGTAGGACAATAGACAAGGAAGTTCAATAAAGTCCTTCTTTGACTATTTGTTCATCGATTTGCCATGAAAGTATACCCTCTTTTTCTATGACTCTCTTAAAGTCAAATAATACTCTTGTACTTTAACAACTATCTTATGTGATAAATTTTCTCTCAACTTATTATAAGAGGGATCTTATACCTTGATCCAATGTTAGCAATGACATTTGTCATTATTGAAAATAAAATAAATTCACCGTATTAAAGGGAATACATGCATCATAAAACCATCTTCTTGTTGCAAGGTTTGTTTGTTCATGCAATTACTCAGAAGCCATAGCAGCTCAAATTCTCAAATTCCATGTTGAGAACCGGACGTAGTAGTAGCTGAAAAAATGACGGGATGCCAAAAGCCATAGATTTGAGAAAAACCCTATGGATTTTCAATGGTTTAAGACTAAAATCGTGTGATTCCTCTACGAAATCGAGTAAATGAAAGGTATGAAAATCGTTTGGGAGCAAGGTAGGGGGTAAGGAAGGGTTTGGGAGTGCAAGCAAAACAGTAAAAAGACATTGAGTTTCTCGGGTTTTATATCCTGTGAGTTAACGTCAACTTACAGTACAACTCATCATACCGTATCATGCGATACAATACAGTAAATCATAGAGCACGATATGGTATCGTGTACCATGACCTACGATATATGATAAACTTGTATTCTATCATATGATACAGTACAAGTTTTATAACATTGACCAAAACCATTGTTTGTTTGTAGAATATCGTAACACATCATTTTTTCTTATGATACGATACGGCCATGTCGTATCATATCATAATTTCTTAAAATTACCTTTAAAAAAATAGAAAAAAATAAAAATTATAAATAATTGCTAGGAATCAAAATAAGTAGCATAAATCTTAAAATTGTGTCAAAACAATAGTATATGACTTATTGAAATTATTTAATAAGCTAATAAGCACCTACATAGGTAAGTTGTCATGAACTAATAATATTCATTTCATAATATAAACAAATAAATACGGAAACTGAAAATGAAAAATAAGCAATTAGTCTAGTTTATTATTAAATCAAAGCAAAGAAAAATAAAGGTTTATATGTATTAAGTGTGAAATAAAGAAAAAGTGGAAAATGATGATTCATACAAATAATGCAACAAAAACTATGAAAAATAAAAGAAAATAAAGTTTATATCAGTGTTGTCTGACGCGTATCGTATCGTGTATCGCTGGGCTCCACGATACGGGCGTATCGTATCGTATCGTATCGTATCGTACTTTAATATTAAAATAATGTAAAAATAATTAAAAATTAATAAAAAATCGAAAAAAATCGAAAAAAATCAAGAAAAAATCAGGAAAAATCTGATAATTGCTTTAAATTCATATAATGTAAGTTTAGTACAGATTGAGCATTCAACATTGAACAATTGCATCCAAATTTATATATTTTGAATCCAAAAAATAAAATACAGACATAGTTTACACTTTACAGTACACTACAGTTACATATAATGTTACATTTACAAATTGTAATCAGGATCATCAACTAAATAATCTTCATCTTCTCCTTGTTGCAGATCCTCATCATCATCAGCCACGCCCACACCTTCTTCTTCAAAATCAAATTCTTCATCTCCATAATGTTGTTGCGCTCCTTCCAAATTAATCCAGGCAACGTCTTCTTCTGTTAGGAGGGCATTTTCTTCAGTGTCTTCCATAACCCAATCTTCTAATATATCAAAATTATCCAAACTTATTGGATCGAACTGACTTTCTTCTCTATTTACTTTTTTTAATTGCCTACGACACAAACAAAGATAAACAATTAGTAAGTAATATTAACAATTGAAAACTGAAGTTAAATAATATCGAATTGAAAATTTGAAAGTAATACAACATTACCTTTCACGAAGGCGCATGTTACAACGAATATAAACCAAATCATTAAGCCTTTTGTGTTCCAACCTGTTGCGCTTTTTTGTATGGATGTGTTCAAAAACACTCCAATTTCTTTCACAACCTGTTGCACTACAGGTTTGGCTTAAGACTCTAACTGCAAAATCTCTAAGGTTTGGACAATCACTTCCAAACCTGTTCCACCAAACATCTGTAAAGAAAATATAAACATTAGAGACATAATAATCCACAGTAATGTAAGATGGAACTTAAATATGAAAATAAACAATGTACCTGGACGCATCGTAGAGCGGTTGCGAATTGCAACAGGCAAACCCATCAAGTGAAGAGCATTATCATATATCTCCATCTCTCGATGTATCGCATCTACTATGCTCTCATCAGGGACTAATCTGTCGATGCATTCAATGATTCCTCGATTAACCTCACCGTCCCTTTTGAAGGTTGCTGAGTACCTCAATGATGGGTTTAGATAGTAGGCTGCTGCATGAATAGGCTGTTGCATGAATAGGCTGATGCAATTGTTTATTCCATCTACTATCAATTATTTTCCACACGGGCACATAATCTCTTTTTTTTCCATTAAAGTTATTTCTGATTGCTTCTTTTGCCCTGTCCATGGATTCATAAAGGTAGCCCATAGATGGTTTCTCCTCGCTGTCAGCCAATCTCAAAACTTTCACTAAAGGACAAGTAATTTTCAATAATCTGATACATGCATTCCAAAATGAACTTCTAAAAACCGTTTCTGCAATCTCATTTAACTTTCTGTTCCTTCTGTTTTGTGGCAACTCTGCAAATTGTTGCCACTCATCTGAGGAGAACATTCTCTTTAAAGCTTGCTTCTGTCTCACAATACTCTGTACAGATAAGAAGTTTGTTGCGAACCGAGTTGCAGCTGTGCGAAGAAGCTCTGCACCTTCTGTGTATCTCCTCATCATACATAAAACAAATGCATGGTTGTAAATAAATTTTGTAATATCTTGGCAACACTCAGTTGCTGCCTTTATTTCATCCATCTCACCGATGTCCTCGAGGATGAGATCTAAACAATGGGCTGCACATGGTGTCCAGTAGAAAGTCCCATAAATATCAGCTAACTCCTTTCCGGCTGCTTTGTAGTTAGCTGCATTATCTGTAATCAATTGGACTACATTTTCTAGCCCAACCTCTTGTATAACCTTATCAAATTCCTCTCGTAGGATCTCTGCAGTGTGCCTCTCCTCTGACATATCTAGAGATCTCAAAAACATGAGTCCTTTAGGACAATATACAAGAAAGTTTAGCAATGTCCTTCCTCGCCTATCGGTCCATCCATCTGCCATGATAGTGCATCCTGTTTCCTTCCACGATTGTCTCAAAGTCGAACAGTATTGCTGCACTTCAATCACGGTCTGATCTAATATCTTCCCTCTCAACTTCTGATAAGAGGGCATCCTGTATCCTGGACCAATGTTAGCAATTGCATCTGCCATTGCTTGAAAATGAAAACTGTTTGCTGCATTAAATGGAATGCATGTATCATAAAACCATCTGCCCACTGCAAGGTCTGCTTGATCGTGCAGTTGTTCTGAAGCCATAGCAGCACGAATTCCTGGCTGAGCACCAGGTGTAGTGGAAGGAGGAAAGAACGAATGTATGCTAGAAGAAGAAGCTCTTCCTCTACTCCTTCCTGAACTTCCTCTTCTGCCACCTCCAAAGTCTTCAGATGCAACCCTCTTTCCTCTGCTAGGTGCTCGCGAACTGCTACTACCAATATCTGTTCTAGCATCTGAAGGCAAACTATCAGTGAATCCAACTCCAGTGGCAGTAGCATCATCAGCTTCTTCACACATCTGGAAATCATCCTTTTGTTGTCTCCTTTCCTGTATGCTCTCAATCATCTGCAAGCATTGCCATTTAATACCTTCTGGCACACTTCTAACTCTGCCTGTGCATGGAGCAACTTCTTTCCTGGTTCCTGCTAGGTGGTGTTTCAACCTTGAAATTCCACCACTAACCACCTTTTCACAAAATAAACATCTGATTTTTAACCTTGAACCCTCAACTGGTATACCCCACTGCCATGCCGGATCATCAGACTTTGAATGAGAGTCTCTACCACCCCTTCCTGCCATCTCAATGAGTACTTTAATTCAAACAAAAACCTGAAAATAAAAGCACTTCGTAAATCCCCCAATCTTCAAATAACACTCAAATCGAGTGTCTCCCACTTCATGAATGCAATAAAAATCGTATACACACACTTAATAACTTCATATTTTGTCATTCAAAAAAAAAAACCCGAAATAACACAAAAAACAATAAATATAAAGGAAAAAAAGGAAAAAAACATTAAAAATATACCTAAATCCGAGTTTGGAGGCTTGGACGGACACCGTAGGGCACGATTTTAGAGCTTTGAACACCAAGGAGGCGAAAACCGACTCTTAGGGAGCTTGAAGAACCCAAAAGGAGAGAGGAAACCCGCGAAAAATCGCGGGTTTCCCTCGGCCCGGGACCCTTTATAAGGGTCCCAGGGCGTATCGCCCGTATCGTACGATACGGGCGATACGCACCGTATCGTGCGATACGGGCCGTATCGCACGATACGGGCCGTATCGCACGATACGGTGCGATACGCCCGCACCTGCGATACGGGGGCCCGTATCGTATCGTGGTGGCCCACGATACGATACGTACGATACGGTGCGATACGGACAACACTGGTTTATATCTTAAAACGTTGCACAAGCTAAAAAAACTTAGTTTCGCAAGTCAAAGTGGCAAAATCTCCCTCTACACAAGTGTAAATGAGGAGAAATGAAGAAAGAAAGGCCTTAAAAGGCCAAAGTTTATGAAAAAAAGGGTTAACTCATGCTTCGAGACTAGTATCGTATGATAAGGTTGTATCGTACGATACAACCAGAATCACATAATATGGTTTGATACACTTACCTAGTGTGATACAAGTCTTGTATCGCATCGAAATACTTTTGATATGATATGACATAATACTGTTTGCATTGTACGATACAAACCAATACGCACAACACTGAAAAAACCTAAAGTAAAAGGCTCATGATCTATACTTGCCATTAGTTCAAGATAGTTCACACAAGTTTAAAGTTGATTGTTAATTACAAATGTCATAAGAAGGTGACTACTCTGACTTGGTGGTCTAGACTCCCAATCCTAGATACAGAAGGGGGTGGGTTGTGTTAGGCTTATTATAGCAAGCTTAAAACATTATTGGATTTACTACTATGGATTTTAGACATAGTGAGCATTTTGATGGGGCATCCCCTCTTAGTAATGTAATTAGAGCCTGAACACAATGAAATCTAAGTAGGGCTTCTATGTCTTTGCCTAGATTTAGTGAATCAATTAGAGAGAGGGTTCCTATATCATAAATGGACATAGGTAAAGAAGTTAGTCTCACTACATTACCATTGGAATATAACAAATAAATTTCATAGAGGGCCTTTGTGTTTTCACTATAGACATATGCGAGGAGTAAAGAAGTTTGTCCTAGATAACAAGATTTGTATTGGTATGATTGGTAAGCTAATGGAGATGGTCAAATATACTATGGTAAAACATTTGAAAAAGCTAAGAAAATAAAAAGTATAGGTTTTAAATTATGGTATTCAGAAAAAGAAAAAGGCTTGAAATGATGGAGTTTATACTATTGTATAAAGGATTTAAAGGATAGAATAATAGACATAATGATAAGGTGATTGAATTATGATGGTGAAATTAGTGTTAGGAGTGAAGACTTTAAATATAGTTTATATTTATGTATCTTAAGATATTTAAAGGAGTGGAGACTTTAAATAATAGATATTTATGTACCTTAAATTTTAAATATTGTTTATATTTAAAGGATAGAATAATAGACATAATGGTAAGGTAATTGAATTATGATGGTGAAATTAGTGTTAGGAGTGAAGACTTTAAATATAGTTTATATTTATGTACCTCATGTTGGACTAGAAGAAAGTAAAAATAAGGTATTAGAAGAGTTAAAAAAAGGTGATTCAAATTTTGTTGACATATAAGTAAAGAGGTATTAGGATAACAAGGTATTTATGTGGTTTGGAGATTTAAATGATTAAGGTAAGAAAATCCTGAATTTTATTGACATATGATCCTTTTATGACCCATAAAATTTTAAAAACTGAGATGAACATTTAATTACTTATAAGAGTGACTTGTCACTAACACAAATTGATTATTTTGCTTTAAGGAGAAAAGATAGTTATGTTATATGCATTGCAAAGTAAATTTAGGAGAAAGCTTAACTACCCAACCTCAATTTTTAGGTATAAATTTATATGTATTAAGGTAAACAAAGAGACAAAAAATACGTAGAGCTACTCATACTAAATAGTGGAATGTCAAAAAATGAGAAAGAAGATATATATATATATATATAAATATATATAAAGAAAGTTCTTTAAGGAGATGCTTAGAATTATGTAGGCATAACTTGTTATTTGTGGGATAATGTAGCCATGCATATTAGGAAAGTGGTGAAAGATGTATTAGGTGAATTTGGGGAGGCATACTAATAAAAAAGGAAAGCTTGGTTGTGGAGCGAAGTTATGCTAAGATAAAATTAAGGTAAAGAGTGCTTGCTATAAATTGCATTATACAAACAAGATTGATGAAACTTGGGAGGCTTATATAAAAGCAAAGAAAGAAATGCCAAAGGCCATCAGTGAAACAAAATGAAAACTCAAGATGATTTAGCTCAACCCAAAGAAGATAAAAGAAATATTTTTAAAGAAATATTTTTAGGATAGCTAAGATTAAAGATAGGAAAATTGATGATCTTACTTTTGTTAGATGCATCAAAGATGATTATGAGAAGATTTTAGTGGCAAACAATAATACCAAAAATAGATAAAACTTTTTTAGAATCTATTTAACGAAAATATAGGTATTATTATTTCCTTAACAAAGCTAAGCAACTCAGAAGTGTATAAACCATAATTTCTAGTGATGCATTGAAAGGAATAAAATCAAAGAAGAAGAGTATATAAACCATAATTTCTAGTGACAAATTCAAAGAAATAAAATCAAAGAAGCTTTTAATCTTATAAAGGCTGGTAAAATTGTTGGACAAGACAATATTCTTATAGAAATAAGGAACATCTTAAAGAGATGAGTCTCACTTGGCTTACAAGAGAAAATATGGTAAAACCAAAATATGCCCGAGGAATAGAGAAAGTACACAATTATAGGCATATAGAAGAACAACAGAGATGTCAGAACTACAAATTATCACGGTATGAAGTTGCTGAGTCACACATTGATAACGTGAGAAAAAATTATTGCATGAAAGTTGGGACAAACATCGAGGTTAATTCTTTCCAAGACACACCAACGGGAAGTGGTGTTGGGGTCATCGTGACGCGATGTGGTGTCTGCTGTTATTAAAGCAATGGCAGGGCATCCTAGCTGATTATGGGTAAGCAAGGAAGTGCTTATTGTTTTTCAGCAACTAAGCGAATTCTAATGTCTATGGGCACCTCATTATAGAAATTTGATTCCTAGGAATTGTAGGCAATATGCATTCTTGGAAAAACAAACCACCAAACTCTAAAGAAAATAGATAGGTATACCTTAATCAATCTTTATTAAATGAACCTCTCAAGAGAGAGGGTTTTTCATAATCAAGCCATAAGGCTTACTTTTACATAAAGTTTACACAACCCTTTTTATAGGGTGAGATAAAAAGGAATCTAACAGTAAGGCCAACAGCTAGTTAACTAGTTGTTGGTACAATACTGCCCTTATTTGTTACAGTAAGCATAAAAAGAAGAAATAAAAAGGAATTGCATCTTATACATTTTTAACATCTCCCTTCAAACTGATAGTGATCTCACCAAAAGTTTGCTAAAAAAACAAAAATCGTGAAACTGAGAGTGATGACTTGATAAAACCATCTTTAACTCGATAAGATAGCTTTTGCATTAAGATTTGAAATAAGTGTTATCTGTATCGCACCATATCGTATGATAACAACAG
Source organism: Brasenia schreberi (assembly GCA_036023115.1). NCBI lineage: Eukaryota > Viridiplantae > Streptophyta > Magnoliopsida > Nymphaeales > Cabombaceae > Brasenia > Brasenia schreberi. Next base: position 21,684,818 of record JAYKKT010000072.1, read on the forward strand.
ACACCACATAGCTTTTGCATTATAATTTGAAACCAATATTCATAAATTTTGAAGCCACGATATAATACGATTACAGGTTATCGTGTCGTATCGTAAGATACGGCCCATATCATACGATACGGGCGATACGCCCAATTTGGGATTGCAAGCCGTGTATGTAACATGTAAATTCGGGTTAGTTTATAAGAAATTTATTAAATAAGAATAATTTATGAATAAATAAAACAACAACAACAACAACTAAGCCTTTTCCCATACTAGACAGGGTCGGCTAATTTATGAATAAATAAAAATTGTGATAAAATTATTTCCCTTTCTGTTGCCAACTTTTAGGTATATTTCTGCTACCAGTTTCTAATTTCATAAAATCGCAAACAATGAAGAACAATTCGGTTGTCTTAGTTAATGATCTTGATTACAAATTTACAATATGTAAATGTAAATGTATTTCATTTTTTGCTTCAAAGTATGTATTTTTTTTCCAATTGTTCAATAGTGAATGATCAATATGTACTAAACTTTGCATCATATGAATTCTTTACAATTACCAGATTTTTTCTTTTTTTTGGATTTTTACTGATTTTTAAAATATTTTTTCTATTTTTTTAATATTAAAGTACGATACGAAACGATACGCCTATATCATGGAGCAAAACGATACACGATAAGATACGCGTCGAACAACACTGTTTGAAACTCTTCATTGCTTTTCTTTTTGTTTCTTTGCTCAAGTCCATATCTTTATTTTAATACCTACAACAAAACTTATAGAATAAAACCTCAATAAAAGTAATAATATCTCATAACTAAAATAATACAAACTTGAAACCTAAGTTCCTAATTTTAAAAACATAAAGCAAGATCTTAAGATTTTAAAGTTTTTGAAATATTTTGGTCAAAATATAAGAAATTTTTTTTATTTAATGGAAAACATTAATTACTTAAGTAAGATTATCTAATATGACAAATAAGTTCATGAGTCACAACAAACTCATGACATTACAAAAGGCCAAAGTATATTGATATGATAAACAAATACCAACTAAGCTTAAGGCATAACTCGAACAATCAAGCTTTAAGGCTAAGCTCAAACCCAAACTTTAAGGCAAAACTCAAACCATCCATAACAATCACATCAAAACACAAAGGCCCTTAAATAACTCACAAGCCCAAACGTGACTATGAATCCAAGGACAAGAAAATTCAAAAAGATAATCAAAATTTAATATACGATTAAACAATGTTTAAAGTTAATTTTAAAAATTCATTTTCAATATAAAAAAGGTTATCTTCAAACAACAAATATGATACAACAACAACAACTAAGCCTTTTCTCATACTAGATGGGGTCGGCTACATGGATTCTTTGTTTCCACATAGCCCTATCATAATTTATAGAATCCATGGTAAATAAGTCCGATAATGTTTTACGCTGGCCATCGAAAGCCTAACGCAACTCTCCTCCTTTATTCGGGCTTGGGACTGACCATATAAGGGTGATTCCTTACATGGGCAGAGTTATACAACAAATATAATATTTGACATTTTTTTAATATCCTCAAATATTTTGACTAGTATGAAAATTTTTGAGGAGTGACCCTTTTAGTCAATATCACTCATATAAAATGCTTGAAATACACCAAAAAGCTAGGCGAGATAGTTAATAGTCAAAGACCTTTGTGCATAAAAGTTATGCATGCTCTTTTTGAAAAAGAACTACTTATTAAGCACAAGATATCAAATAACAATATGTATATGTTCAAGCATTTACTGATCTCCAATCAATAGCCATCAACATATAGGATGTCATAATCTCAACTGAAACACCTAAAACAAAGGTCTTCAACAAACGACCAACACAAGTGACATATATTCACAACACGGAGATCTTAATCGCATAAAGATGCAACTTATTATCTAACAAACAATAGTCTCGTAAACGTGCGCTTTCCACAGCTTAAAAATTGAGGCTCTACTCTGATACCATGTTGAATATTTAATAAACTACGAATGAATCAACGAGACAACAATAGAAGAAACAAGATTAAAGGTGCAATCTCTCCTCCCCGTATGCCATTTGTCTCTCTTTCTCTTGTCTTGTTTCATCTTATCTCTAATGGACGGTGGCCCATTAGGTTAATATACATAATATAACTCAAAAGATTATTACACTCCTAATAAGTGACTTCTAATAAAGTATCCTTAAAAATAAAAAAAATTATAAAACACTTTAACTACGACTAATCTAGGTCTTATCTCAATAGCAATCGAAAGAGCAATGAAGCGGCCCCTGAGGCCATGCTGGTAGTGTGTGTAGTAAATCCTTCACTTTAGATAAAAGGCGGGCTGGACAACAAGGTGACAATTGATAGGATATGGTGGCTAATGGCACAAGGCAACGGCAAATCAACTTCCTTTGATCTACCGCCATGGCTAATGATGAAGGCGGGCGAGAGAAAGAGAGAGACACTTGGCCTTATTAATATTGAATTAGGGCGGCAGGATGGTTGGATCGGATTCGTGAGACTTCGTCAACCGAGATCCATACCCGAACTCCAACTTTTTGCTGTCTACGTTCTTAGCATTAGCTTTATTAGTTAAGGTGGCGGAGAAGATGCTCTTTGTTTTTTATTATTTATGAGAATGCCCTTTTCTATCCACGTTCGAACAAAAGCAACTCATGTGTGCTCTTTCCAACTTGTTTCTTTTTAACTCTTTCTAATTTGTTTTTTTCAGAAAGGGTCTGCGGGTTGATCCTGTTCAGCTCTTGCTCAGCCCACGGCTGTAACCCATTTAGGAACTTGAATAAACGATCTTCCGGGCTCATCGTCCGGATGCTTAACATAAGGGTTTGGTATTCCTTGATGTAATCTTGCAACGATCTGTTGTGCCTTAAGCCAAAGACCTTTTTTTGTTACGGTTTCGCTATAAACCCTAATCAGTATAAAAAAGTGAGAAAATCCGCTACAAAATAATGCTTTAGACATGATTCATCATATCTACCAGCATCTTTTGCCAAAGTGAAGCACAACACAGATCTTGAGATAACTATAGTTGTTGCATGCATCTTGAGGCAGTTGATACACATCTTGAGGCCAACAAATGATTGAAAAAGGTGAAGTTTGTGGTGATCCTCGTCATTACTCGGAAGAAAACGATGGTAATAGCAAAATATATTGAGTATAAATTACTTCCATTAAGTTCGATTAAAAGAATTACAAAGCGTGCCAGCGTGGTATAGGGCATTAGAATTTGCCCTCATCACAAGAGGAAAATGAGAATTTATTATGGGAGAAACCTCCCAACCACATCCATTAGAACCCACATATTTAAAGTAGGGAAGGGACAATGTCACAGTTATCTCGTGGCTGATTAACTCTATTATGCCTAGTATTAGCAGTGCCTTTATGCACTTAAACACAACTTATGAAATCTGGTGAGCGGTTACTAATGTATATTCAAGAAAAATTAACATTGTGAAGAAATATGAGGGACAAGCAAATCCATTAGTAAGTATTATGCAAAGCTTAAAAGTTTTTGGGATGAACTTCAATACTACACCAAGGAGAATGTTCTCAGGAATGCAGAATTGGAAGAAAAGAAGGCATTTGACCTATTATGGGGGAGTATCCAGTGAATTTGAGAACGTTAAGGCAAATATTTTTAACAGTGAAATGTTATCATCTCTTAGGGTAGTATATTCCCTAGTTATAAGAGAAAGACAAGAAGAATCTTAAGAAAGAAGAGGTTCAAACATGTGATAAATCTGCATTTGTAAGTCTGGGGCACCAAGGAAGTAATCATGATAGAGGTGATGCTTCTACTAGTGGTCGTCGCCGTGGGCGTGAATATTCACACCCAGATAAGGACAAGCTAAAGTGCTCCCATGTAGGAAGCCAAGGCACACTAAGGAGCAATGCTGGGATTTAACTGTTAAACCAGCATATTTCAAGAACAAAACCTACCTAGCGAGCTCCTCAGATACAGTGGAGACTAAGAACAATATTTTTCTCAGATACTGAAGCGGCTAAAAGACATGAGTAAATCTAAAGAGAGTTAGGAATCTACCTCAGACCTCCAATCCTCCTTGGTTCATGCGTCTGGCTTTAGTGACATGAACTCTATTGGTTTGTCTTCTTGTACTCCCTTAGGTTATTGATTCAAGAGTTACCCATCATATAGCTGGTAATTGGAATATCTTTAACTCTTATGAATGTACGTAAAACTCGCAGATGACTCACATTCATATCCAAGGAAAAGGGAGTGTGAGAACGTCAATTGACAGTCTTCCTTCAGTTTTACATGTTCTTAAATTTCCTACCAATCTCCTATCTGTTCATGCAATTACTACAGAGTTAAACTTTTCACATGGTTTTAGGATCGGAGAACATGGAGAATCCTTGGGCATGGTAAAGTCTGAGATGGGCTATAAATTGTTAAATATGGTTTCAATGTGGTAAATCTATCTTTTGAATGTAAAATTTGTCAAAAAGCTAAGCATTATAGAGCTAGCTTTCCCAACCGTGAGTCTAGATAAATAAATCCGTTTGAGCTTGTGCACTCATATGTATGGGGTCCGAGTCCTATGGTGGCTATATAGCTACATGGACAAGATTCACAATAGTTTACTTAATGAAAAACAATAATGAAGTTTCAACTATATTTATATTGTTTCACAAATTTATGGTGACTTAACTTGAATGTTCTATTAAATGCATCAGATCATACAATGATGGAGAATTCAGTGATATGTTCTTGAAAACATATCTCTAGAATCATGGCATTGTTCATCATACTACATGTGTATATATACCTCAGCAAAATAGAGTAGTAGAGAGAAAAAATTGCCACATCCTAGAGACAGCTAGAGCTCTATTAATCGAGAGTAATGCTCCTAAGATATTTTGGGATGACACAATTCTAATGGCTATCTATCTCATTAAAATGACTCTTTCAACTATACTAAAGGGAAAGATCTCACTTCATATATTGATGCCAAATAAGAAAATGTTTGATATTCCCCGTAGAATATTTGGATGTGTGTGCTATGTTCATGATCGCTCAAGACATAGAAACAAACTGGATTCAAAGGCTATCAAGTGTATCTTTCTTAGTTATTTCTCTACACAAAAAGTCTATGTCTAGTATGACCTCGTAGAAGGAAAGTACATGTGTCAATAGTTGTAACCTTCTTCAAAGATTCCACCTACTATGACACCAAGGGGGAGAAATCATATACAAGGAACTAAGACTCAATTGTTATGCCTATTAATCCAGAATTAGAAGGAGAAAGTCAAGTTAATTCACAACAAGAGAAGATAGAACCTGAGGATCAGACTAAGCAAGAACTACAAGTTTACAGGAGAGGGAATAAGGAAACCATGCAGCCTACCATGCGCCACGAAGATAAACTTCCCTCCTATTTGCAACTAGATGAGTTTGTGCCAGAAAACTCTGCCCATGTAAGGGATCACCCTTGCATGGCCGGTACCAAGTTCGGATAAAGGTGGAGGGTTGTGTTAGGCTTTCGACAGACATCATAAAACTTCATCGAATTTTTATACCATGGATTACACAAATTATGAGTATTGCTTTGAGGCGTTCCCGTTTAGCGACGCGTTGCAGAGCCCGAATGCAGTGAAAAATAATCAAGGGCCACTATATTTTCACTCAAATATAGTGAATCAATTGAAGATAAGGTTCCCACATCATAGACGGGTGTCGGTAAAGAAGTTCATCCTGCTACATTGTTGCCCGAATGTAGTGAATAAATTAGAGAGAGGGTCTCTACATTTTAAATATAGACGGATGCGGGGGTAAGAAAGCTAGTCCTAGATAATAAGATTTGTATTGGTTCTTGGAATATCAGAACATTGTCCGATAAGCTAATGGAGGTGGTAGATACTAAGATTCAGAGAAAGATTCATATTCTATGTTTGCAAGAGACAAAGTGGGTTAGAGAAAAACAAAAGAGATTGAGGATACAGGTTTAAAATTATGGTACTCAGGTAAGAAAAAGGCTCGAAACGGAGTTGGTATTATCATAAATAAAGATGTAAAGGATAGTGTAGTAGACCTCCAACGATATGGTGACCGAATCATACATTGAAATTTGTGTCACGAGGATAGGTTTTAAATATAGTTTGTGCTTACGTACCCCAAGTAGGACTAGAAGATAGTATAAAGACGGCTTTTTGGGAAGAGTTAGATTAGGTGATTCAAAGAATTCCACAAAGGGAGATGATTTGTTTAGGAGGAGACTTAAATGGACATGTCGGTAAAGAGGCATTAAGATATCAAGGTATTCATGGAAACTTTGGTTTTGGGGATATAAATGAGGAAGGTAGGGAGATTTTAAATTTTGCTATGGCATTTGATCTCTTTAGAGCAAAAAAGAAAGACCTTCGCATGATATTTATTGATCTAGAAAAAGCTTATGATAGGGTACCGATGGAGGTTATTTGGAGAACTTTGGAAAAAAGAGGTATCCCATTGACATATATTAACAAGCGACATGTATGATGGTGCAAAAACATGTGTGAGGACTCATGAAGGAACGACAGACTTCTTTGAAGTTAATATTGGGTTACATCAAGGATCAACTTTAAGCCTATACTTATTTATAATGGTGATGGATGAGTTAACAAAACATATTCAAGATGAAGTACCTTGGTGTATGTTATTTGCAGATGACATTGTATTAGTGGGGGAGTCTAAGGAAAAAGTTAATAGAAAATTAGAACTATGGAGAGAAACATTAGAAAGCAAAGGCCTCCGACTTAGTAGAATAAAGACAGAATATATGGAATGTAAGTTTGATCATTTAGTTACTTCAGAGGACATAGAAATTAAAATAGGCACATATTGCATTCCTCAGAAGGAAAGTTTTAAATACCTAGGGTCAATTTTTTAGAGTGATAGAAGAATTAATGGAGATGTTACGCATAGAATTAATGATGGTTGGTTAAAATGGAGAGGAGCATCAGGTATTCTTTGTGATAAGAAGATACCATTAAAATTAAAAGGTAAATATTATAGAGCAGCAATTAGGCTTGCCATGTTTTATGGTTATGAGTGTTGGGCAGTTAATCATGAACATGTATAAAAGATGTCTATGACAGAAATGAAGATGTTGAGATGGATGAGTGGTCATACAAGAAAAGACCGTATACATAATGAGGTTATTAGAAACAAAGTAGGAGTGACACCAATAGAGGATAAAATGAGAGAACATCGTTTAAGATGGTTTGGACATATAGAAAGAAGATCAAAAGAAAAACTTATAAGAAGGTTAGAAAAACTAAATTTGGAAAGTATTAAAAGAGGTAGAGGACGACCACAAAAGTGTTGGAAAGAAACAATAAAGAACGATCTAGCTTATTGGGAGTTAACTGCTAACATGGCACAAGATAGGGATCTGTGGAAACAAAGAATCCATTTAGCCGACCCCGTCTAGTATGGGAAAAGGCTTAGTTGTTGTTGTTGTTGTTGATTTGATCTCTTTATAGTCAATGTAATCTTCAAAAAACGAGATGCTAAGAAAACTAGTGAAACTTTAGTGGCTTATAAGAAAGCAAAGAAGCTTGGAATCTAAGAGAGGTGTACGGGCACAAAAAGAAGCTTGGTGGTGGAGTGAAGTAGTGCAAAATAAAATCAAGGCAAAGATGACATGTTACAAATTACATTATGCCAGAAAAACTAGTGAAACTTTAGAGGCTTATGAGAAAGCAAAGAAGGAAGCGAAAAAGTCCGTCAGTGAAGCAAAAGCTAAAATTTGGGAGGATTTATATAAAAACAAGGGAGACATTTAGAATTGTGTGAATTATCAGGGTATCATGTTAATGAGCCATACTATGAATTTGTGGGAAATAATTATCGAACGTATGTTAAGACAAGTATCGAGTATAATAGAGAACCAATTTGAATTCATGCCAGGTAGATCTACTGTTGAAGAGATTCACCTTTTGAGATGCTTCCGACTTAGTAAAACAAAGATGAAATATATGGAATGTAAGTTTGATCATTTGGTTACTTCAGAGGACATAGAAATTAAAATTGGCACACATTGCATCCCCTAAAAGAAAAGTTTTAAATACCTAGGATCAATTTTTCAGAGTGATGGAAGAATTGATGGAGATGTTACACATAAAATTAATGCTAATTGGTTAAAATGGAGAGGAGCATCAAGTATTCTTTCTGCTAAGAAGATACCATTAAAGTTAAAAGGTAAATACTATAGAGCAACAATTAGACCTGCCATGTTTTATGGTTCTGAGTGTTGGGCAGTTAATAATCAACATGTACAAAAGATATCCGTGACAGAAATGAAGATATTGAGATGGATGAGTGGTCATACAAGAAAAGACCGTATACATAATGATGTTATTAGAAATAAATTATTTATGACACCAATAGAGGATAAAATGAGAGACATATAGGAAGAAGATCAAAAGAAGAACCTATAAGAAGGTATGAAAAACTAGATTTTGAAAGTATTAAAAGAGGTAGAGGATGACCACAACAAAAGTGTTGGAAAGAAACAATAAAGAATGATCTAGCTTATTGTGAGTTAATTGCTAACATGGCACATGATAGGGCTCTGTGGAAACAAAGAATCTATGTAGCCGACCCCGTCTAGTATGGGAAAAGGCTTAGTTATTGTTGTTGAGTTTGTCCTAGAATAATTCACCACATTACCAACCGAAAATGAGTTGGATGTTCCCATTGCACTAAGAAAAGAGATCTTGTACTTACCCTATATCTCAATATATTTTATACCAAAATACTTCAAACAACTTCAAGATGTTTGCTTAACTCTGATCTTATCCAAGTATAAAGACTACCTTCTAGTATAAAGCCTCTAAACATTGGAGAGAAGCTATGAAAATTAAGATTCAAGCCACATAAAAGAACAATACATGGGAGATTCTAAAACTACCTTCTAGTATAAAGCCTGGGTCTACAGCATCAAGTATAAAGCTGATGGTAGTATGGAGAGATATAAAACACGATTAGTTGCAAAGAGCATTCAAGCTTATGGGTTAGACTATAATGAAACCTTTGCATTAGTAGCGAAAATGATAACCATCAGAGTAATTATCAATATAGCTGCAAACAAAAGGTGGAAATTGTGGCAACTTAATGTAAAAAATGCATTTCTCTAAGAACACCTAAACAAAGAAATTTATATGGATTCACCACTTGGGACTTGCGATACAGATGTAAGGGTATATAAACTCAAGAAGGCAATATATGATTTAAAACAATCACCTCGTGCATGGTTTGAACGATTCAGTAATGGGGTCACTCACCTTGGGTTTACGAGAAGTGCAAGTGATCATACGATGTTTGTAAGGAAAGCTGAATGCATCTGCATCTTGGTGGTTTATGTGGATGATATCATCATCACTAGAGACAATGATAGTGAAATCAAGGAACATATTACTAACTCAAAAGAAATATACTTTGGACTTATTGAGAGATACTCAGATGTTAGAATGTAAACCAATGAGTGTACCATGAAAAACAACCTAAAATTAAGTGTCAATACAGATGAACCATTGAAGCAACCTAGAGAATAATAGAGATTAGTAGGACGACTTATATATTTGACCATCACACGCCCAAATATCTCTTACGCTATAAGTATGGCAAGTTAATTTATATATTGCCCTACTAAATCCCACATTACAACTCAATCATTTAAATGTTGAAGGATATACAAATGTTGACTGAGCAGGATCAACCGATGATAGGTCTACATTGGGGTACCTGCTTATGTTTGGTGGTAACATAGTCTTGTGGAAAAGCAAAAAACATATTGTAGTAGCAAGATCATCAGTAGAGGTAGAGTATAAGGTAGTTGAACTTGGTGTGTGCGAAGCAATTTTACTAAAATCCCTACTACAAAAACTTGGTACACACTCGAAGGAATCAATTCTATTCTACTATGACAATCGGACAACAATTCGTATACCAACTAATATGGTGTATCATGAAAGAACAAAGTACATCAAGATAGGTTGCCACTTCATAAGAGATGCAGTAAAATCATGAATCATCCATATGATATATGCAAAATTTGAAGAACAGTGTGCGAACTTCTTGACCAAATCCCTAGAAAGAGAAGACCACAGAAACTTCTTAGTAAGTTGGGAACTCATAGTATCTTCATTCCAACTTGAGGGAGAGTGTTAGATAGAACCTAGATTAGTCATAGTTAAAGTATTTTAAGGTTATAGTTAAAGTGTATTGTATTTTTTTGTTTTTAATTGTACTTTATTAAAAGTCACTTATTAGGGGTATAACAGTATTTTGAGTTATATTCTGTATATTAACCAAATGAGCAGTCGTCCATTAGAGATAAGATGAAATAAGACAAGAGAAAGAGAGATCTCTGCCAATAGAGGAGGAGGGGTTGCACCTTCAATCTTGTTTCTTCTATTGTTGTTGTATCAATTTTTCATAGATTATCAAATATTCAATAATTGCTTCTCTCCGACTTCGTCACATTGGGAAAATAAAACCTCATCAGCGACAAGGCTGCACTCCTCGTGCTCCTGGCAAAGCGTGAAGTGCAACAACGGACACATTACAGTCCTCCGCCTCCCCGGCATCGGCCTGATCGACGATTTCCCCTTTGGCATTCTCGGCGGCCTCATTGCACTACGTACTCTTAGTCTCTAGTGGAACGCTCTCTCCAGCTCGCTCCCGTCGGACCTCGCTGGACTTATCGACCTTCTCAACCTCTACCTCCAAAAGAACCGCCTCTTTGGTGCCATCCCATCTGCGATCTTTGGCATGACAAAGCTTGTTAGGCTCAATCTTACCGAAAACAACTTCAACGAAGAGATTCCTTCCTCCTTCAACAACCTCACTCGTCTCGCCATGCTGCAACTCGAGTCTAATGCTTTTGTCGGGCCCATTTGTGATCTCAATTTCACGAATCTCGTCACCGACCAATTCAACCTCTCGTTCGAATCAATCTTTATTGAATGAACCTCTTAAAAAAGAGGGTTTTTTCAAAATCAAACCATAAGACTTACTTTTAAAAAAAGTTTACACAATCCTTTATATAGGGCTGAGGTAAGAAGAAATCTGTCAGCAATGGCAGCATGCTGCTAGTATTACAATACTGCCCCTGTTTGTTATAGTAAGCATAAAAATAAAAAATAAAAGGAAATTGCATCTTATACCTTTTTGACACAAAATCGTGGCTTTTGTTATAAACATGAAGCAATGCAGGATTCTATACTTAGTTATGAAGATGTTCTAGTGATAGATGGATACAACTAAGAATGCCAATGAAATACAGTTAAGCAATATGTTTGCCGCCATCAACTGCAAAATTGCTCAGTAACTTTGTTGGCAGGAGGCCAATACTCATTTCGATACAATAGTGAATCAGAGACAACATATTACAACCCTTGTGTGTTGTGCAAGTGTAATTCATTAGGAATGCATCAATCAATTTGCAAAAACTTGAAAATTAAAGCTTTATATTCGATGCTAGATACTTAACATAATCTTCTTATATTTAGTTTTCTTTTTGCATAATTAAGATCTATTATTTAGATGTTAGTGCTGGGTATATGAGCCCAACCCTCACTTATTGAATAACCGAAGATTTAAGTCAGATTTGGTTAATTTTGTTACTCTATCGTGTGAAGAAATGCTTAATGATCGTTCAAGGGTGTATGGCATTGCTAATACTCTAGCTAGAGCAACCAAACCCTAATGCGATCAATTACAGTAGCTTGTCGCCATACACGTTATACATTTTTGTGTCTAAACTAGCCCATTTTATCTACATACCTTACCGTTTGATGCCTAACAAAGTTAACCAAATGATCAGCAATAAACTTAATGATTTGCAACGTTTCTGCTGCTATTGAGACAAATACAAACGCTTGGGTTTGGAGAAGATAATCTGAATGCATATATGTGCAATCTGTGGCAGTGATCGATGGCATGTGCAATCATAAACTTTTTTTCCAAAAACCTCATCCCTAATATTAAGTGTGTATAAGGTGAGGGATCGACTAATAACCATATTTCTCCCATTCTTTTTCCTTTCTTGTGTGTGTGCGCATTTGCGCTTGTGCTTTGATGTAGAACTCGATGCACTTTGTTATGCTTGGATTGTTATTTTTACATTTTTTTCTTGTTACAATGAGAGGGTGAAGCCTAAAACACACCCATGCCTCATAATCAAACTCACCATCTTCAAGTGGGCTTTAGAGATCTTTGTTACCGCATCACTGGGGGCAACCGATGCTAACCTCCTCAACTAGCAAACCTCATCTCAAATCCTTATACCAAACACATACACGGCTGATGAAAGGATGAAGTTTATTAAAGAAAGAAGAGAGATTTACATGAACCCATTATATATACATGACCGCTAACAACCCGCTAACCGGTATTGATAACATAGAAATTGAGAGTGGTACTAATAGATGATAAAATGAGTGAAAATCATTTGAGATAGTTTGGACACATAAAAAGATGACCAAATGAAACTCCGGTAAGAAAGTATTAGAAACTAGATTATAAAAATGTTAAAAGAGGAAGAAAAAACCACAAAAGTGTTGGAAGGAAATAATAAAGAATAATTTAACTTATATTGAGATAATTGTTAACATGGTATATGATCCAGCTCTATGAAAACAAAGAATCCATGTACCCAACCCCATCTAGTATAAGAAAAGTCTTAGTTGTTGTCTGTAATTAATTAGACTACAATTTCACATCCAACCTCCAATATCACCTTATCAAATTCTTGCTTTAAAACCTCTCCAGTTTGGCTCTCCTAAGACATGTCTAAGTAATCTTAAAAGCATGTCTCGTAGGACAATAGACAAGGAAGTTCAATAAAGTCCTTCTTTGACTATTTGTTCATCGATTTGCCATGAAAGTATACCCTCTTTTTCTATGACTCTCTTAAAGTCAAATAATACTCTTGTACTTTAACAACTATCTTATGTGATAAATTTTCTCTCAACTTATTATAAGAGGGATCTTATACCTTGATCCAATGTTAGCAATGACATTTGTCATTATTGAAAATAAAATAAATTCACCGTATTAAAGGGAATACATGCATCATAAAACCATCTTCTTGTTGCAAGGTTTGTTTGTTCATGCAATTACTCAGAAGCCATAGCAGCTCAAATTCTCAAATTCCATGTTGAGAACCGGACGTAGTAGTAGCTGAAAAAATGACGGGATGCCAAAAGGTGTAGAATGAAAGGATCTTCCTCTATCTCTTTATTATCCATGGCTTATATCCTCTTCCATAATTCTCTTTCTCTTGTTCTGTCTAGAACTATTGTTACTAACTTCTATCCTTACATCACAAGGAAGTCTATCATCACCACCATCTTTTAACTCTTCCTCAAACATCCCTATATCTTTTCTTTCTTACCTTTTTTAACGATACTCTCAATCATTTACAAATATTATTGTTTAATAGCTTTTGACACTTTCATAATTTTGCATTTACAAGTGCAATCTCCTTTTTAGTTCTTGTTAAGTGATGCTTTAGACAAGAAACTCCACAATTTATGGCTTTCTCACAAAAGTTAAACGTTACTCTTGATCTGTTACTCTGAACTGAAGGACACCACTGCCATGCTAGGTCAATAGACTGTCCCAGAGAGTGAGAACCTCTTCTTGAATCTAAGTTTATCTTCTTAAATAAACTTTAAAATAAAAGCAAATAACAATGAAATAAAAAAATAAAAAAATCACTTCATAAGTCACGAGAGATCCACTAACTTCATAAATTGCCAAAACACCCAAAGACATTCACCCTCTTCACAAATTGTCACAGATACTTCGAAAACATTAAATTGTCATTTAAAAAGGAGAAAGACCGATAACACAAATAAATACAAAATTAATATGAAAAACAACAAAACAAAATGTGATATATCACAAGGAAATAAAGCGATGCCTAAAGCTACTGCACTAACGTTGTTGTTACTTCTAGAATGGTGGTACCGTGGTGTGCTATTGGACCATTAGAGGAGCTTCTCACTAGCTGGAAATGGTTGCAATCTTGGTGTACTCACACAAAAACGATAAAATACAGTGAAAAAGTCAAGCCTTTGGGTCCCACTTATAAACTAGGGACATATTGTCTAGATCATGCAGTATTGTGTGACACGGGGATATAGGCCGATACGATGATATTGTGTGATACAAACCTCTTGTATCGATTTTTCTCATGATACGATACAATACGCTTCATATTGTATGATAGAGGACTATACGGATAACACTAGGCTTGAGCCTTCGGATCATTCATTTGATGGGCTAAGGTTCATAGGTGGTAACAATGTTGTACCTTTGAAATGTCCTATGTCATGCTAAGAGTTAATTGGAGCACTCACACATTAGAAAAATCAACACAAGAGGTCTGTATCACATACTGTATTGGTTCACAACACGATATAATACGCCCCATGTTGTACCTTTGAAATGTCCTAACATGAGAGATGTCATGCTAAGAGTTAACGTGAGAAATTTTGACATAGGTGGTAATAATGTTATAATTGGTTCACAACATGGCATTTCTCATGTTATACATATTGTGAACCAATTCTAACATTATCGTAGAATAGTTATATATGTCAAAATTTCAATTAATTGAGGCCTTCTTTGTAATCTACTTTCTAATCTAGAGATCTCTTTCTTAGATAGATGCCAATTGAGATGGTCATACTCAACAACAGGTAAGTCATTGATATCTTGATGATGCAAAAGGCAACAGAAAGACCTAAGGAACAAAAAGTTCTTTGCCATCCCTATGAAAATATTTGACTTGAAAGTGTATTTGAAGACAAGGGTGTTATATGAAAGCTCCAAAAAAGATGTAGTGTGAGAACAAAGGTGCCATATGTATTCTAGAGAATTATTCTTTTGATAAATACATGGAGCGTTTTGAGATGGACTATTCATGAGAAGTTCTTGAGAAAGACTATTGAATCTCCTACTGGTTTACCTTTTCGTTTTAGGATGTTAAATTTAGATGGATGTCTGTAATTTTCATCGGCTATTTTTGTATTTGCTCTCTCTTTGCTTCTTTTCTTTTCTTCTGTAATTTTTCCTTCCTTTTGTGTATTTCCTTCTTTTGAGTTTTGCAACAAGTAGCTAGCTGACAGCTAGCTTTTATAGCCACTGGCCATGGCTAGGCAAGGTAGCTCTTGACAGCCAGAATTGCTAAAAGTTAGGTCCTTGGAAACCATCAATGCTTCTTCCTCCTCAATTCTTTTTTCCTATAAACATGGAACTATTTCCCCTTGTAACGCCATGCTGTTTCATGAGGTTTTACGTTGATTTTCATTAAGGTGATGTAACTTGTCATATTGGTGGTTTCACCTTGGCAACTCTTGCCATGTTGTTTATTTCTCAGTATATCTTTACTCCTCTTGTTAACAAAATAATTTAGTGTGCCAGTCAGTTTCTGTTAGTTAACAAAATTTAAGTTCTTGTAAATCTTATATTCCATTTATTATAAAATCAAAGGAGATACCTTTCATATTTTTGAATGCTACCATGTACTTTCCAACAATTATCTGATTTTACTAATGTGTAGGGTCACATCGGAACCATTCTTTTAGTTTCCTTCAACATCAATTGCTTTTTTATGTTGCTGTTCAACCTTTCACATTTAAATTGGTGGATGTGCTCTTATGCATTCTCGAATCTCCCTTGTTGGCTATCATGTTTACTAGAAACTCTTAAAGTAGTTGTTGCTTATACTCAATTCTCTTTCTTGATACTACTTATTTCTATCCTGAACTGGTTGATTTTTTCAGAAAGGTACTCTAGCATACTTTTGCTGTGCGGTACTTGAAAAAGTGGTGTTCCACAATCTTAGCCATTGGTTCCCATTTTCCAAGTCCACTAGCACATATCATTTGATATGCTAATTTCTCGTTGCTTGGAAACGTTTCATAGTTATCTTGTTATTGTCACCTTCTTATGCACTTCTAAATAAATGCAGTACTCGAAATTTGTGAAGCCTGCTTTTGATGACTTCATACTACCATCAAAGAAATATGCAGATATTATCATACCTCGAGGAGGTGACAACCATGTTGCAGTCGATCTGATTGTGCAACATATCCATACAAAACTTGGACAGCATGATCTATGCAAAATATATTCAAATCTCTATGTTATCCAATCAACTTTTCAGGTTGCATCTTCTCCCTCTGTTTTTATGTTGAAGTGCAGTTTTAATGTTGGTTTATCCTTGTATCTGTTAAAATCTCTAGGAAAAACTGACTTATTTGTTCATCATAATTCTTTTTCAAGTTTCAATTTTACCTTTTACTTGTGGAGGTAACTTCAAAGTTCTTCCAGATTCGTGGTATGCATACCCTCATTCGCAATGCACAGACGACGAAGCATGACTTTGTATTCTATTCTGACCGTCTAATTCGTTTGGTCGGTATCATTTTGCTGTAAGCATTTATGGTACTTCGCTTTTCAAATAATTGTTCAAGATTCTAGTTCATCATGGCATCCGCAGGTTGTTGAACATGGACTGGGCCATCTTCCATTCACTGAAAAACAGGTGATCACTCCAACAGGTAAGATCTGTTTGACTTGTACGCTGTTCAGTTTTTCTCTTATTTGTAAATTTATCAAGGCTTATTACGTTTATGCACCTTTGTTTTTTCTCTTCTTCCTGAACTTCATGTATATTTTCAACAGTCAACTAGATTTATTGTTATTTCTTGATTATTGATTTCAGAATAACTGATTGTACCACAAACTTCTTTGTTGAAACGCTCTGAGGATTTGTCAATTTGTGGTGTGATTTCAAAGGTGTAATTGGAAAGAAAATGCAGATTAACTAGTTTCTTATGCACATAAAATTCACTTTTCAAGTTCACTACCTTCAATTATTGTTCTATTAGTTTCACCTTTTCCCTACTAATACATAAACAAAGTGACATTCTTGGTGCCATTTTCATCTCTAAGGAGACTTTTGACTCTTTTCCTGTTCTTGTAGAAGTACTCATCTGCTTCAGCGTTTTCTGCTCCTGCATTCAGAACTCTCCTTAGAGTTTCATCTTTCTGGTTTCAAACTTACAAACAATAACAACAACAACAACTAAGCCTTTTCCCATACTAGACGGGGTCAGCTACATAGATTCTTTGTTTCTACAGAGCCCTATCATGTGCCATGTTAGCAGTTAACTCACAATAAGCTAGATCATTCTTTATTGTTTCTTTCCAATATTTTTGTGGTCGTCCTCTACCTCTTTTAGTACTTTCAAAATCTAGTTTTTCATACCTTCTTACAGGTTCTTTTAATCTTCTTTCTATATGTCCAAACCACCTTAAACGATATTCTCATTTTATCCTCTATTTATGCCATACATAATTTATTTCTAATAACCTCGTTATGTATACGGTCTTTTCTTGTATGACCACTGATCCATCTCAACATCTTCATTTCTATCACATACATCTTTTGTACATGTTGATGATTAACTGCCCAACACTCAGAATCATAAAACATGGCAGGTCTAATTGCTGCTGTTGTATAATATTTACCTTTTAACTTTAATGGCATCTTCTTATCACAAAGAATACTTGATGCTCCTCTCCATTTTAGCCAACCAGCATTAATTCTATACGTAACATCTCCATCAATTCTTCCATCACTTTGAAAAATTGACCCTAGGTATTTAAAACTTTCCTTCTGGGGATGCAATGTGTGCCAATTTTAATTTCTATGTCCTCTGAAATAACCAAATGATCAAACTTACATTCCATATATTTTGTCTTTGTTCTACTAAGTCGGAAGCCTTTACTTTCTAATGTTTCTCTCTACAGTTCCAAATTTCTATAAACTTTTTCCTTAGACTCCTCCACTAACACAATGTCATCTGCAAATAACATACACCAAGGTACTTCATCTTAAATATGTTTTGTTAACTCATCCATCACCATTATAAATAAGTATGGACTTAAAGTTGATCCTTGATGTAACCCAATATTAACTTCAAAGAAGTTTGTCATTCCTTCATGAGTCCTCACACATGTTTTTGCACCATCGTACATGTCTCTTATAAGGTTTATGTATGTCAATAGGATATCTCTTTTTTTCAAGGTTCTCCAAAGAACCTCCCTCGGTGCCCTATCGTAAGCCTTTTTTAGATCAATAAACATCACGTGAAGGTCTTTCCTTTTTGCACTAAAATGTTCCATAAGACATCTCAAAAGGTGAATCTTTTCAAGAGTAGATCTGCCTGGTATGAATTCAAATTGGTTCTCTATTGTACTCGCTCGATACTTGTCTTAACCTACATTCGATAATTCTTTCCCATAATTTCATAGTATGACTCATTAACTTGATACCCTGATAATTCGCACAATTCTGAATGTCGCTCTTGTTCTTATATATGGGTATAAGTGTACTCCCTCTCCATTCTTTAGGCATCTTTTGGTTTCTCCATATTTCATTAAATAGTCTTTGGAGCCAAGTGATTCCTGTTTCTCCTAAGATTTTCCAAACTTCTATCGGAACATTGTCTGGTCCTATTAATTTACCACCCTTCATATGTTTAAGAGTCTCTTTGACTTCATTCTTTTGAATACGTCGGTAGAAATTGTGGTTTATATACTTTTCTGATTTGGCTAACTCTCCTAATCTAATACTTACATCTTTATTTTCTTTAAAAAGCATATAAAATTAATTTTTTCATCTATTTCTTATATCATCATTTGCCACTAGAATTTTTTCATCCTCGTCTTTGATGCATCTAACAGAATTAAGATCTTTAGTTTTCATATCTTTAGCCCTAGCTATCCTAAAAATATCTCTTTCACCCTTTTTTGAGTTGAGTTTTTTTATATAAATCCTCCTAAATTTTAGCTTTTGCACATACGGCCTTTTTCACTTCTTTATTTGCTTTATTATAAGCCTCTAAAGTTTCACTAATTTTCTTAGTATAATGTAATTTATAACATGCCCTCTTTGCCTTGATTTTATTTTGCACTACTTCACTCCACCACGAAGCTTCTTTCTATGCCGGTACACCTCTTTCGCCACTTTCCTAATATGTATAGACATATTGTTCCACATATCACAATGTGTACCAACATAATTCCAAGCATCTCCTTGAAGGACTTTCTACTTAAATATACCTTCTTTCTCGCTTTTGAAGTTCCACCATTTAGTTCGAATAGCTCGATGCACTCTTTTCTTCTTTGCCCATTTTTTAATTTATAAATCCATAACTAAAAGTCAATGTTGGGTGGTTAAGCTTTCTCCTGGAATTACCTTGCAATCTTTACAACATGCTCTATCTTTTTTTTCTATAAATAAAGTAATCAATTTGTGTTTGTGATAAGCCACTCTTATAAGTAATTAAATGTTATCTCATTTTTTGAAGATTGTATTGACTATAAAGAGATCAATACAACAACAACAACTAAGCCTTTTCCCATACTAGACGGGGTCAGCTAGACTATAAAGAGATCAATGCCATAGCAAAATTTAAAATCCCCCCACCTTCCTCATTTATATCCCCAAAGCCAAAGTTTCCATGAATACCTTGGTATCTTACTGCCTCTTTATCAACATGTTCGTTTAAGTCTCCTCCTAAACAAATCATCTCCTTTTGTGGAATTCTTTGAATCACCTTATCAAACTCTTTCCAAAAAGCCATCTTTATACTATCTTCTAGTCCTATTTGAGTGCGTAAGCACAAACTATATTCAAAACCTCTTCTCCTAACACTAATTTCAACATGGTCACCATATCATTGTATGTCTACTACACTATCCTTTAAATCTTTATTTATGATAATACCAACTCTATTTTGAGTCTTTTCCTTACCTGAGTACCATAATTTAAAACGTGTATCCTTAATCTCTTTTGCTTTTTCTCCAACTCACTTTGTCTCTTGTAAACATAGAATATGAATCTTTCTCCAAATCATAGTATCTACCACCTCCATTAGCTTACCGAACAATGTTCCAATATTCCAAACGAATCTTATTATCTAGGACTAGCTTCCTTACCCCCCGCATCCATTCATATTAAAAATGTGGAGACCCTCTTTGTAATTTATTTACTACATTCGGGCGACAATGTAGCGGGACTAACTTCTTTACCCACACTCGTCCATGATGTGGGAACCCTCTCTCCAATTGATTCACTACATCCGAGCGAACTCCAATTGATTCACTACATCCGAGCGAAAATGTAGTGGTCCTTGCTTACTTATCACTACATTCGGGCTCTGCAGCGCGTCGCTAGGGTTTCGAACTTAATGCAATCTTTTTTTATCTTCAACCTCTTTTGTAGAAGAAATAACCCAATCAAGCCATTAATATGCAGTCTCTGCGGCCTGAATTATATTGTCTCTATTGTTACCACCTGTTCTTGAATAAGGGTTATTTTCTGAAAGGGTTCTTATCCATGGGCAAAATTCTCCCTTTGATTGTTTCATAAGATGGTTCATGGAGTGGAGATTTACAGTTACTGCATAATGAACCGGAAAATTGGATATTGCTGAGCTATATGACAAATGACCCAGAGGGGCACTTCTAATGTGGCTAGGGTCCTAGGGAGTCGAGTAGAAAATCTTTAACGCAAAGGAAACAAGTTTGTAGAAGAGCAAACATGCACATCTCGGTAGACTATTACAAGTTTGAAGTATGATGTCATGCGCCAACATGACTTGTGGTAGATTTTCTGCTTTCCTTTGCTGAGCCATTTAATCATGCCTGTGATTTCATTGTGGACCAAAAGGAGCTTTCACTTGATGCAGGTTCAGTGTACACTGGTGTAGATTTCTGCAAAAGGCTTTGTGGTGTATCAGTCATTAGAAGGTACTTTTCACATGTATGCAGATATGACTTTCAATTTTCTTTAACAGTCGTTTCATTGTCAGTTCTGCTTTCCTTGATTATTTCTTTCTACATTATTTCAAATGTCGTTCTAGGTTGATGCTGTTTTTCCTTATTCTATTTGGAGGCATCCCACATGGTTGCACACCTATGCTATTTTTCTTTATTCTATTTGGATGTGATTCGTAATACTCTTGTAACCTAGATCATTTTTACAAATCTCATTTAGTTTCATGCAATCTATTTAGTGGAGAGAGCATGGAGAATGCACTGAGAGCTTGTTGCAAGGGGATTAAAATTGGGAAGATACTGATCCACAGAGAAGGGGATAATGGTCAGCAGGTTTGTGTTAGAGATTCTTGTTTTATTTCGACTGTTCTCTAGTATTCTTTCTGTACCTGATAGTCAGGTCATTCATGCAGTTGATTTATGAGAAATTACCAGAAGACATCTCCAATAGACATGTTCTGCTGTTGGATCCAATCCTTGGCACAGGTTTGAGTTTCTCATGGTTGTGATACAAGTCATTGATAATATCTCCTGGATCAGATTCATGACATGTTAAAGTTTTTATTTTTGGGGGAGCATTCATTAGGTTAAACCTTATTATGCAGTCACATTTTGGGGATGATTGGTTTCTTTTTGGTTGGTAGGTCTTCACTGAGTTTGTGCCTTAATTTCGGTCCAGGTATGACCATGTTAGCATTGTTATGAAGTGATTTATCTAAAGTCTTTATGTACGAAAACTAAGTGATTTGTCCAATTTGAGACTTATACTTCAACTACAAAGTGGAGGCTGAGAACATGAAAAAGAAACATGTTTTTGTTATTTTGTTGCAGTAGGAAAAACAAAGTTACAAGACATGCCCAATGCAAGTTTGTAGTACACGTTTGACATACTTTATGGAGTTTGCAGCCATATCATGTTATGTTGCTCTATGTTGTCAACAGCATTTGGTGCAGCTTAAGCGTCAACTACCACTTTAGTGTATCTAGCAACATACTAAAAGATAAACTTCCTTTGCTTTATATTTTTTCTTGATTTGAATGTCAAGAAATCTCCTTTTTCTTGGTACTCTTAATGCCATTTAGGTACTAGTTACCCCTCAAAAACAAAAGATGCTTGAGAAAAAAGAGGATCATCATAGATCATTTGAAGCGAGGCATCTTGCTTCACACTGTCTGGTGTACCTTGTGTTACCGAGCATGTTCAGAAATTATTATTGCTTTCCCTCTTGATAAGGAAATTCAGCGAGGCATCTTTCTTCCACAGGAAATTCAGCAGTTCAAGCGATTTCCCTCTTGATAAGGAAGGGGGTGCCTGAGTGCAACATCATATTTCTCAATCTCATCTCGGTAAGATCTCATCTTTTTACTTATTCAATGCTCATCTCTGTCTATCAAACATTAATTCAGACCAGAATCTCTGTATTTCTCAATTTGGATAATGACTTACATGGTTTTCAATGTTAAAAAAGGCACCCCAGGGAGTACATGTCGTATGCCAGAAATATCCAAGACTGAAGGTTGTGACATCTGAGATAGAAGCTGGACTGAATGAGGAATTCCGTGTTGTCCCTGGTATGGGTGAATTTGGTGATCGATATTTTGGCACAGATGATGATGACATGCAAGTCACAGTGTCTCAAACAGCATAGAATACGTTGTCCATATAGTCTTTCAGTTGGCATTTTTGGTACAGGCATAAATTCTGGAAGTTCTACTGACACTTCCGGATTGTTCTCTCTAATTATTCTTTTTTATTTCTTATAAACAGCAAGCTCAGTATGTTTGGCTTCCTTCAATAGTCTTTGTTTTCGGTTTTGCATCACTGAACATGATGCAATTGGACAGTTTTCCAACTATGGCATATTCGTATCTTGATTCTCCCATTTCAGTGAAGCTTTTGTAATTTTGAATGTCCAGATTTTGTTGAAGATTTGACTTGCCACAAGCACTAGATTTTGGCAGTCCGGCAAAATGTTCATCGCTTGCAAGAATTAAATACTGCTTGCATCTGGGCATTATTGACTCATGCGGTTTATGACTGACTACCAAGCATCACAGCCTGTATCCCGGTAAGAATCTCTACTGACCAGTGATCAGAATCTTGCGTCCTACATGAAGTCCTTCGCGTAGAAAATCATATAAACCTTTCTATGCATGGAAATCATGTCATTACAACAGCAGATTCCTGGTAGAAGACCATGCAGGGTTGATTGATTGATCATATAGGACCGAATCTTTAGGGTGAGTAGGATGTGGTTGGTTCAGTCTCAAGCCATGGGTTTTCTTTTCCGCAATAAGAAAAGCTAATCAAACTAGTAGCTACAGGTTGGAGAATTCTGAACTAACACGTTTTAGCAGTTTCCCCAACTACAGCAATACTTGGATTATTCGGAAACAACTACATTTCAAGCGGTGCACTGAAGGTTGACGACCAATGATCATAATATGCCCGTGATATTCTTCATGGTGTTGGCAACTGTGTTGTTTGGACCACCTTAGGAACCCCATGGAACCACCGATATCTCCCACGGAAATGGAAATATGTATTCTGAGTAATGACGGCACAACTGCGAAGCAACATCTGTGTAGCTAACATGATGTCTTGGTAAAACCCACCCTTACAGGATAGTTTCGATGTTGGAATTTCAATGCCTGATGGAATCCATTGCTCCCCAAAGGGGAAGCACATAGTGAAAACTGCAATCTGTTCGCCTTTGTCAATTTGAAAATATTGGGTTTTCTATATCCATGCAAAGTCTTGCATACAAGGTATCATCGATTATCTATAATTCTTTTGTTCTGACATGGATCTTACTTCAAGATCTAGATTAGATTTCAAAACTTAAAAATCCAATTCCAATCCAAATCCATATTCAATATCCGATATTCATGGAGATTCAAAATCCATTTCATATCCAGTTTCTCGAATGCAAATGAAAGTTAAGAGTTTAATTCAAAAAGGAGTCCAACTATCTATAGTTAGATAAAGATATTTGAAGAGTTCAGTTATAGAAGGATTCCATCATTTGAAGATGAAGTTATACGATGACAACTGGAGTCTATCTTATTTAGCTCTTTTAATCTAGAGGAGCTTTTATCTCATACCAAATATAATTGGGTCTATAAAAATAGGCCCATCTGTTGTAAGGATATTTTTTTAATTAGTGGATTGATTTTCTTCCCTATTGGTTTCTCAGCCTTTAGCCTGATAGTGTATCACTGCCGCCATCTCTTTCTCATGAACTGAATATTGTTTTTCTGCATCTTTGAGCTTGCAACTCTCAAAGGCAATGGATGTCTGCTTTGCTTCAACACACCACCTAAGGCAACGTTTGAAACATCCATTTGTACTTCGAACGATTGGTTGTGATCCAACAACATCAATATAGGTTCCCTCATCACCGCCTCCTTCAACTTATCGAAGGCTTCCTGGCACGACTCCATCAACTCCCAAGCTTGGCCCCTTTTCAACATATTTGTCAAGGGAGTTGCGAGAGCAGCTTTTCCCATGATGAACCATCAGTAGTAGTTAGCCAAACCTAGAAAAGATTGCAAGCCTGTCAGGTTGGTTGGAGGTTATCATTCGTTAATAGCTTAGATCTTCCTCCCATCCATTCATATTTTTTTGTTACCAATCACATATCCCAAAAAGTTGATTTTTGTATAAATAGACACTTCTCTCATTTGACATAGAGATGGTTCTCCCACAATATCTTAAAGATTATTCGTAGGTGATGAACGTGTTGATCCATGGAAGCACTATATACCACTATGTCATCCAGGTAAACGATGATAAATTGGTCAAGGAATAGATAAAAGATCTTATTCATCAAAGTTTAAAATGTAGCCAGAGCATTCGTCAATCTAAACGACATCACCAAGAACTCATAAGCACTGTAACGAGTTACACACGTCGTCTTCTCCTCGTCTTCCTCAACAATTTACACCTGCCACTATCTTGAATGTAGAATTAACTTTGAGAAGATTCGTGTTTGTCCAAGTTAGTCAAACAAGTCCACAATTAAAGGAAGGAATACTTGTTCTTCACCGTTAGCTTGTTTAGGGCACGATAGTCCACATATAGCCGTTTTGATCCATCGTGCTTGGTCTCGAAGAGAACGGGCACACCAAAGGGTTCTTTTGAGGGTCTTATGATATTGGTCGCAAACATTTTATCAAGTTGTTTCCTTAGTTCTTTTAGCTCCATTGGTGTCATGTGGCAAGGTGTTGTGACCGCGGTCTCACTCTAAGCTGCAACTCAATTTGATAGTCAATTTCTCTCCAAGATGAAAGTTCCCTTGGAGTTTGTTGGGCATAACAACATCAAACTCCCTTAGCACTCTGTCAAGTTACGAGGTGCTCCATGCCAGGCGCCCCATGCTCATCACCCCTCTTCAAACCTAGGTAACGACTGCTGCAACCCTAACAGAACCAGTTTCTTTTTTTCAAAACTTGACGAAAACTTATCTTCCAAAGCACTTGGTGCATGAGTTGGTTCACATTTTCTCAGTTTTCTTTTGAAGTGAATTTGAAATCTAACCTACAAATCCTCAAAGTGCTTTGGCTTACCCTTGAGTATCAATTCAAGAAGGTCTAAAGCGAAAAGATCTCGCTTAGCCACAATCGCCTAAATTCAGATTTTAAAACTTTTGCTAGTTTTTGAAAACTAGATGGCACGCTCGCGCAAGAAGTAGTGTTGAAAGGATTACTTCAAGACTCTATATAGGCTTGGAGTAAAATTTTCACATCTACAGATACCAACACGTGACAAGTATGTGAATAGTACAACATATTAGAGGCATGCATTTTTCACAATAAGTAGTACAACATAGAAAATTCCAGTAAGACTGCATCATTTCAAGAATCCACATATACTGATATAACTATATGTTCCAGAATTATAGTCATCACTATACAGAAAACAAAGGGTGCATTAGTAGTTTGACACTCACCAAGAACCCATGGGTACAAGGTGTTGGCCACATATCTATGGTGCTTAAGAGCGTACCCTTCACTCTCTTGGTGGAACATTCAAGGGTTTTGAATCTCTCGAGATCCCACACAACAAGCAAAAACACGAAATGCCTAGTATTTTCACACAATTATGTCAATCACATCTTTTAGGTTCAACTAGTGATCATATTGTATCAAACCTTTTATAATCATATTCTTGTAGTTTCATTTACAATATTTCACACACACATAGCTATCCATTTAAATCATGCTCATAATAAACCACTTAACAAATCAGTGAAATGAATATCATATCAAGACATTGAAACCATAATTAACAATCAAAGACCATTTAAAAGCCATAGAAAATAGCTTTTAATATGCCAATATAAAGAGTGATGCCCACATAACTCAAATTGCTCCAAAATCCAAGACTTACCGCTAAGATCCAATATCTTTAACCCCAACTAGCCTTGATTCTGTCACTATACACTCATGGAAATAATATATTAATGTAGGTCATTCAATCAGGAACTGAAAGGTTCAAACCACACTCAAATAGGAGTTCGTATGATAACGAAAGACCCAAAAGCAAAACTCAAGTCCTAAATAGGTCCACCAGATCCAAATTGATTACCTGAAACCTGTTATTGTTCATTTCAAACCCAGAACTAACCTGATTCGAAATCAAGCATCCAGTCATACACAGGTCCAACCCGAAACCACCCCCGAAATGAACCAACCTGAACCCTACGTTGAACTAGATACGAACCTGAAACTCACATGAACGATGCAGGTGTTGGTGTCAGCAAGATGTCATGTTGACGACACCATGATGTTGTCATCATGCTGTATGCATATCGATACTATTGACACTAATATTGTTCAGTATAGAACGAGACACATCACCTGGCATTCTGGGTGGGATATAGTTTAGTGGTTCCAGTATTTGGGTCGCAGGTGGTTGCAAAAATAGAGTTGACCCATCAGGGTCGAACTGGTTTGACGGTGGTCATAGGTGTACTTGTTTCTAGACGAGGTTTCTAGCCTACTCGTAACACCTCTTGGGGTAAACTTGGTATGGATTTCTTTATCTCTCTGAGCACACAATGGTATCATGTACCTTACTGAACGATCACCAGATTGCCAGAACATTGATCGAGAACACAGACACCCCAAAAAAAATATGAAAACCTAAATCTTTTCCAACCAATTTCTAGCCAAATACTCAACAAAATTTATCACTTTTGGTGTCAAAATGCTCATAACGAAGAGATCTACAGAATCCCTAACCTTTTTTGGTTACATTTTATCAGTGGTTCACCAGGAAAATTTAAAAAAACAACCAAAAAGTTAAAATACCTTAAAATCCATCCTTCTTTGTTGATTTCACTCCGTCCACCACTGCATGAGCCCCAAAAAGATTGTCCTAATGGTCTTAAATAGGAGAAAATTCTTGTTTTTTAATAAAATCCTCTCCCAAAAAGATATAGGTTTCTCCTTTTTCTTTTTCCATTCCCTTTTCTTTTAACGTGTGTTTTGGATCTCAAATCTGGGTCTGGACTTGATCCAGAGCCAGCTCCTTACAATTAGCCATACAACCCTCCGCATTCACAATCAGTTTTCAATGGCAATCAAAATTTACCATTTGCCAATCTGGCACCAAAATTAGCCACATAAGTTGTTGGAACTTATTTAGAGTTCCACCGGTCATTATTGGAGCACTAGTGGACCTCACCAATTTCAATGCTTTATCGAGGACTCATTGCCAAAATCTAGTAAACATTGCCCAAGTTTCTTTTTGTGATGGACTTTTGCCAAAGTTCTGCCAAAATTTTGTAATAGGCCTCATTGAAGATTTTAAGATAAAAAAGTTCTCAATATTTCCCCCAAAAGACAAACACAATAGTTATAGTTCATTACTAAGAATTTTGACACTAGAAGTACCTCTCAGTACCACAGAAATTCTTGTCAATTTAGCCAAACATTTCAGTCTAACTCTTGCAATTTACTTTTGCAGTGATATATTATAGAATGTCTCCTTTTAAAAAAAACGTGGGCCTCAAGCTAGCAAGGGGATGAGCCCGACTGCATTTTGGTTGGTTCTTCGTTAGTAGCGGTTTTTTGTAAACCAAATTGTCAACAAGGTTGAGCTTGTTTCACAGCTGAAACAAGGCGAATTGGAACTTATATTTTCAAGCAATTGTAACACGATTTTTTTTATTCAAGGGAAAATACAAAGTTGCTCCCTCCGACAGGAGAGGAAATATAGAATTTTTGTCACTTCCAACAGATACTGTAGTTATATGAGTTTGAGTTGCAGAATTTTTGTTTCAGTTCAGATAACAAAAAATTATTTGTATTTATTCCTATCATTGCCAAGAGGTTGGCTTCATCAAACATACAGTTGGTATGTGCAATGTTTATTGGATGATTTTAAAATACCAAAATATATTTGGTGAATATTATGGTTGCAATTATGTTTTGGTATTAAGAGTTACTTACTTAAGTGATAATTATACTCATTAGTAACATATGTAGTGGTTCTAACTCATGAGCATTTTGCAACCATGTTTTTGCATTAAGAGTCACTTGAGTGATAATTATACTCATTAATGGTATGCATTATGGTTGTAACTTATATACATTTAGCAACCATGTTATGGTATGAAAAGACACCTTCTTGAGTAGCAATTATGCTCATTAGTAGCATTTTATAGTTATATCTTCACCATGTCTATATATAATGGTATTCTAAACAAGATTCATCTAACTTTTCTTCCATTTTGTGTGTCATTTCTTACTTAGTTTTTCAAGGGAGTTTGAAAGTCCTATTGTAGCACTAATTGGATTTGCAATATCACTATTTTTACTTTGTTTATTTGTATAATTCTCAGTTGTATTCGTGCAAGATAACTTACGGTCTTTGTTCTATCCTAAAGGTGTTTGTCGGGGGTCCATTGCATTTGGTTATTTGATACTAGTGACAACAAATAAACTTAAAGGTTAGTGTTTATCATACCTTGAACAATAACACTATCATAACCTTTAGTTTTAGGGTTTAAATTCAATCCCTCATGTGCTAACAACTCTAAAAAATGTGTCATCTAAAGAGTTCAACACCAACAATCTTTACGTTTATTTTGCTTAAGATGATTGTTTTCTTTTGAGAGATGATATTTGATTTTATCAAGTTGGATAGGTTTGATAGTGGCAATTTCTTGCTATAGAAAAAGAAGATGGACATCCTTTTTACAACTTTTAAGGTCATGTATGTTCTCATTGCCTCAAGGTTGGAGGAGAAGGAGAATAAAACCCTTGAAGAAGCCTGCAAAAGTGAGAAAATTGATGATTACATTTACATTAGTCACATCATCAATAGCATGTCAGATGCCTTATTCATACCTATCAAAACTTGGTATGCACAAAGAATCTATGAGATAAACTTGAAGCAATATACATATTAGAGGATGCTATAAGTAAGAAATTTCTTATTACCCATTTTAATAATTATAAGATGGTAGACCCGTTATAGAGCAATTGCATGAGACGAATGAATCTTAAATAATTTTAAAAAAGATAAGATGAGCATAGATGAAACCATCATTGCCTTCTCTATTATAGACAAACTTCTTGAAAAGATTTTAAAAGAACATTGACACAAAAGAAGTAAAACATTTTTCTTTAGCAATTCACTAATTGTCATAGGCTTGAGGAAGAGTACGGAAAGTCAATGTTGCAGAGGAAGCTAAGTCTATAGAGCTTTGAAAGAAAAAAACTGAGATTTCAACAAATCTAATTAAAATAGTGGTAGGAATACCAAGCTTAAGAAAAGAAAAGCTTAGGAATACCAAGCTTAATTAAAACTGTGTGCCAATTTTAATTTCTATGTCCTCTGAAGTAGCCAAATGATCAAACTTACATTCCATATATTCTGTCTTTGTTCTACTAAGTCGGAGGCCTTTGTTTTCTAATGTTTCTCTCCATAGTTCCAATTTTCTATTAACTTTTTCCTTAGACTCCTCCACTAATACAATGTCATCTGCAAATAACATACACCAAGGTACTTCATCTTGAATATGTTTTGTTAACTCATCCATCACCATTATAAATAAGTATGGACTTAAAGTTGATCCTTGATGTAACCCAATATTAACTTCAAAGAAGTCTGTCGTTCCTTCATGAGTCCTCACACATGTTTTTGCACCATCATACATGTCTCTTATAAGGTTAATATATGTCAATGGGATACCTCTTTTTCCAAAGTTCTCCAAAGAACCTCCCTCGGTACCCTATCATAAGCTTTTTCTAGATCAATAAATATCATGTGAAGGTCTTTCTTTCTTTCTCTAAAATATTCCATAAGACGTCTTAAAAGGTGAATCGCTTCAATAGTAGATCTACCTGGCATAAATCCAAATTGATTCTCTGTTGTACTTGATACTTGTCTTAACCTACGTTCGATAATTCTTTCCCATAATTTCATAATATGACTCATTAACTTGATACCTCGATAATTCGCATAATTTTGAATGTCTCCCTTGTTCTTATATACGGGTATAAGTGTACTTGCTCTCCATTTCTCGGGCATCTTTTGGTTTTTCCATATTTCATTAAATAGTCTTGTGAGCCAAGTGATTCCTATTTCTCCTAGTATTTTCCAAACTTCTATAGGAATATTATCTGGTCCTACCGATTTACCACTCTTCATATGTTTAAGAGCCTCTTTGACTTCATTCTTTTGAATAAGTCGGTAGAAATTGTGGTTTATATACTTTTTTGACTTGGCTAAATCTCCTAAACTAATACTAACATCTTTATTTTCATTAAAAAGATTATAAAAATAGTTTTTCCATCTATTTCTTATATCATCATTTGCCACTAGAATTTTTTCATCCTCGTCTTTTATGCATCTAACATAATTAAGATCTTTAGTTTTCTTATCTCTAGCCCTAGCTATCCTAAAAATATCTCTTTCACCCTCTTTTGAGTTGAGTTTTTTATATAAGTCCTCCCAAATCTTAGCTTTTGCTTCACTAACGGCCTTTTTTGCTTCCTTCTTTGCTTTCTTATAAGCTTCTAAAGTTTCACTAGTTTTCTTAGCATAATGTAATTTGTAACATGCTCTCTTTGCCTTGATTTTATTTTGTACTACTTCACTCTACCACCAACCTTCTTTTTGTGCCGGTACACCTCCCTTAGATACTCCTAACACATCTTTCGCCACCTTCCTAATATGTATAGCCATATTGTTCCACATATCACAGGGTGTGCCAACATAATTCCAAACATCTCCTTGAAGGACTTTCTGTTTAAATATATCTTCTTTCTCGCTTTTGAGGTTCCACCATTTAGTCCGAATAGCTCGATGCACTCTTTTCTTCTTTGTCCATTTTTTTATTTGTAAATCCATAACTAAAAGTCGATGTTGGGTGGTTAAGCTTTCTCTTGGAATTACCTTACAATCTTTACAACACGCTCTATCTTTTTTTCTACAAATAAAGTAATCAATTTGTGTTTGTGATAAGCCACTCTTATAAGTAATTAAATGTTCATCTCATTTTTTGAAGATTGTATTGACTATAAAGAGATCAAATGACATAGCAAAATTTAAAATCTCCCTACCTTCCTCGTTTATATCCCCAAAACCAAAGTTTCCATGAATCCCTTGATATCCTAATGCCTCTTTACCGACATGTCCATTTAAATCTCCTCCTAAACAAATCATCTCTCTTTGTGGAATCTTTTGAAACACCTTATCTAACTCTTCCCAAAAAACTATCTTTATAGTTTATACTATCTTCTAGTCCTACTTGGGGTGCGTAAGCACAAACTATATTCAAAACCTCTGCTCCTAACACTAATTTCAATGTCATGATTCGGTCACCATATCGTTGTATGTCTACCACACTCTCCTTTAAATCTTTATTTATGATAATACCAACTCCGTTTCGGGCCTTTTCTTTACCTGAGTACCATAATTTAAAACCTGTATCCTCTATCTCCTTTGCTTTTTCTCCAACCCATTTTGTCTCTTGTAAACATAGAACATGAATCTTTCTCCGAATCATAGTATCTACCACCTCCATTAGCTTACCCGATAATGTTCCGATATTCCAAGAACCAATACGAATCTTATTATCTAGGACTAGCTTCCTTACCCCCCGCATCCGTCCATAATCAAAATGCGAAGACCCTCTCTGAAAATTTTTCACTACATTCGGGCGTCAATGTAGCGGGACTAACTTCTTTACCCACACCCGTCCATGATGTGGGAACCCTCTCTGCAATTGATTCCAGTGTTGTCTGACGCGTATCGTATCGTGTATCGCTGGGCTCCACGATACGGGCGTATCGTATCGTATCGTATCATACTTTAATATTAAAATAATGTAAAAATAATTAAAAATTAATAAAAAATAGTAAAAAATCGAAAAAAATCAAGAAAAAATCAGAAAAAATCTGATAATTGCTTTAAATTCATATAATGTAAGTTTAGTACAGATTGAGCATTCAACATTGAACAATTGCATCCAAATTTATATATTTTGAATCCAAAAAATAAAATACAGACATAGTTTACACTTTACAGTACACTACAGTTACATATAATGTTACATTTTACAAATTGTAATCAGGATCATCAACTAAATAATCTTCATCTTCTCCTTGTTGCAGATCCTCATCATCATCAGCCACGCCCACACCTTCTTCTTCAAAATCAAATTCTTCATCTCCATAATGTTGTTGCGCTCCTTCCAAATTAATCCAGGCAACGTCTTCTTCTGTTAGGAGGGCATTTTCTTCAGTGTCTTCCATAACCCAATCTTCTAATATATCAAAATTATCCAAACTTATTGGATCGAACTGACTTTCTTCTCTATTTACTTTTTTTAATTGCCTACGACACAAACAAAGATAAACAATTAGTAAGTAATATTAACAATTGAAAACTGAAGTTAAATAATATCGAATTGAAAATTTGAAAGTAATACAACATTACCTTTCACGAAGGCGCATGTTACAACGAATATAAACCAAATCATTAAGCCTTTTGTGTTCCAACCTGTTGCGCTTTTTTGTATGGATGTGTTCAAAAACACTCCAATTTCTTTCACAACCTGTTGCACTACAGGTTTGGCTTAAGACTCTAACTGCAAAATCTCTAAGGTTTGGACAATCACTTCCAAACCTGTTCCACCAAACATCTGTAAAGAAAATATAAACATTAGAGACATAATAATCCACAGTAATGTAAGATGGAACTTAAATATGAAAATAAACAATGTACCTGGACGCATCGTAGAGCGGTTGCGAATTGCAACAGGCAAACCCATCAAGTGAAGAGCATTATCATATATCTCCATCTCTCGATGTATCGCATCTACTATGCTCTCATCAGGGACTAATCTGTCGATGCATTCAATGATTCCTCGATTAACCTCACCGTCCCTTTTGAAGGTTGCTGAGTACCTCAATGATGGGTTTAGATAGTAGGCTGCTGCATGAATAGGCTGTTGCATGAATAGGCTGATGCAATTGTTTATTCCATCTACTATCAATTATTTTCCACACGGGCACATAATCTCTTTTTTTTCCATTAAAGTTATTTCTGATTGCTTCTTTTGCCCTGTCCATGGATTCATAAAGGTAGCCCATAGATGGTTTCTCCTCGCTGTCAGCCAATCTCAAAACTTTCACTAAAGGACAAGTAATTTTCAATAATCTGATACATGCATTCCAAAATGAACTTCTAAAAACCGTTTCTGCAATCTCATTTAACTTTCTGTTCCTTCTGTTTTGTGGCAACTCTGCAAATTGTTGCCACTCATCTGAGGAGAACATTCTCTTTAAAGCTTGCTTCTGTCTCACAATACTCTGTACAGATAAGAAGTTTGTTGCGAACCGAGTTGCAGCTGTGCGAAGAAGCTCTGCACCTTCTGTGTATCTCCTCATCATACATAAAACAAATGCATGGTTGTAAATAAATTTTGTAATATCTTGGCAACACTCAGTTGCTGCCTTTATTTCATCCATCTCACCGATGTCCTCGAGGATGAGATCTAAACAATGGGCTGCACATGGTGTCCAGTAGAAAGTCCCATAAATATCAGCTAACTCCTTTCCGGCTGCTTTGTAGTTAGCTGCATTATCTGTAATCAATTGGACTACATTTTCTAGCCCAACCTCTTGTATAACCTTATCAAATTCCTCTCGTAGGATCTCTGCAGTGTGCCTCTCCTCTGACATATCTAGAGATCTCAAAAACATGAGTCCTTTAGGACAATATACAAGAAAGTTTAGCAATGTCCTTCCTCGCCTATCGGTCCATCCATCTGCCATGATAGTGCATCCTGTTTCCTTCCACGATTGTCTCAAAGTCGAACAGTATTGCTGCACTTCAATCACGGTCTGATCTAATATCTTCCCTCTCAACTTCTGATAAGAGGGCATCCTGTATCCTGGACCAATGTTAGCAATTGCATCTGCCATTGCTTGAAAATGAAAACTGTTTGCTGCATTAAATGGAATGCATGTATCATAAAACCATCTGCCCACTGCAAGGTCTGCTTGATCGTGCAGTTGTTCTGAAGCCATAGCAGCACGAATTCCTGGCTGAGCACCAGGTGTAGTGGAAGGAGGAAAGAACGAATGTATGCTAGAAGAAGAAGCTCTTCCTCTACTCCTTCCTGAACTTCCTCTTCTGCCACCTCCAAAGTCTTCAGATGCAACCCTCTTTCCTCTGCTAGGTGCTCGCGAACTGCTACTACCAATATCTGTTCTAGCATCTGAAGGCAAACTATCAGTGAATCCAACTCCAGTGGCAGTAGCATCATCAGCTTCTTCACACATCTGGAAATCATCCTTTTGTTGTCTCCTTTCCTGTATGCTCTCAATCATCTGCAAGCATTGCCATTTAATACCTTCTGGCACACTTCTAACTCTGCCTGTGCATGGAGCAACTTCTTTCCTGGTTCCTGCTAGGTGGTGTTTCAACCTTGAAATTCCACCACTAACCACCTTTTCACAAAATAAACATCTGATTTTTAACCTTGAACCCTCAACTGGTATACCCCACTGCCATGCCGGATCATCAGACTTTGAATGAGAGTCTCTACCACCCCTTCCTGCCATCTCAATGAGTACTTTAATTCAAACAAAAACCTGAAAATAAAAGCACTTCGTAAATCCCCCAATCTTCAAATAACACTCAAATCGAGTGTCTCCCACTTCATGAATGCAATAAAAATCGTATACACACACTTAATAACTTCATATTTTGTCATTCAAAAAAAAAAACCCGAAATAACACAAAAAACAATAAATATAAAGGAAAAAAAGGAAAAAAACATTAAAAATATACCTAAATCCGAGTTTGGAGGCTTGGACGGACACCGTAGGGCACGATTTTAGAGCTTTGAACACCAAGGAGGCGAAAACCGACTCTTAGGGAGCTTGAAGAACCCAAAAGGAGAGAGGAAACCCGCGAAAAATCGCGGGTTTCCCTCGGCCCGGGACCCTTTATAAGGGTCCCAGGGCGTATCGCCCGTATCGTACGATACGGGCGATACGCACCGTATCGTGCGATACGGGCCGTATCGCACGATACGGTGCGATACGCCCGCACCTGCGATACGGGGGCCCGTATCGTATCGTGGTGGCCCACGATACGGACAACACTGGTTTATATCTTAAAACGTTGCACAAGCTAAAAAAACTTAGTTTCGCAAGTCAAAGTGGCAAAATCTCCCTCTACACAAGTGTAAATGAGGAGAAATGAAGAAAGAAAGGCCTTAAAAGGCCAAAGTTTATGAAAAAAAGGGTTAACTCATGCTTCGAGACTAGTATCGTATGATAAGGTTGTATCGTACGATACAACCAGAATCACATAATATGGTTTGATACACTTACCTAGTGTGATACAAGTCTTGTATCGCATCGAAATACTTTTGATATGATATGACATAATACTGTTTGCATTGTACGATACAAACCAATACGCACAACACTGAAAAAACCTAAAGTAAAAGGCTCATGATCTATACTTGCCATTAGTTCAAGATAGTTCACACAAGTTTAAAGTTGATTGTTAATTACAAATGTCATAAGAAGGTGACTACTCTGACTTGGTGGTCTAGACTCCCAATCCTAGATACAGAAGGGGGTGGGTTGTGTTAGGCTTATTATAGCAAGCTTAAAACATTATTGGATTTACTACTATGGATTTTAGACATAGTGAGCATTTTGATGGGGCATCCCCTCTTAGTAATGTAATTAGAGCCTGAACACAA
The DNA here is from genome assembly GCA_036023115.1 of Brasenia schreberi. NCBI lineage: Eukaryota > Viridiplantae > Streptophyta > Magnoliopsida > Nymphaeales > Cabombaceae > Brasenia > Brasenia schreberi. The sequence continues at coordinate 21,720,955 of JAYKKT010000072.1, forward strand.
TGAAATCTAAGTAGGGCTTCTATGTCTTTGCCTAGATTTAGTGAATCAATTAGAGAGAGGGTTCCTATATCATAAATGGACATAGGTAAAGAAGTTAGTCTCACTACATTACCATTGGAATATAACAAATAAATTTCATAGAGGGCCTTTGTGTTTTCACTATAGACATATGCGAGGAGTAAAGAAGTTTGTCCTAGATAACAAGATTTGTATTGGTATGATTGGTAAGCTAATGGAGATGGTCAAATATACTATGGTAAAACATTTGAAAAAGCTAAGAAAATAAAAAGTATAGGTTTTAAATTATGGTATTCAGAAAAAGAAAAAGGCTTGAAATGATGGAGTTTATACTATTGTATAAAGGATTTAAAGGATAGAATAATAGACATAATGATAAGGTGATTGAATTATGATGGTGAAATTAGTGTTAGGAGTGAAGACTTTAAATATAGTTTATATTTATGTATCTTAAGATATTTAAAGGAGTGGAGACTTTAAATAATAGATATTTATGTACCTTAAATTTTAAATATTGTTTATATTTAAAGGATAGAATAATAGACATAATGGTAAGGTAATTGAATTATGATGGTGAAATTAGTGTTAGGAGTGAAGACTTTAAATATAGTTTATATTTATGTACCTCATGTTGGACTAGAAGAAAGTAAAAATAAGGTATTAGAAGAGTTAAAAAAAGGTGATTCAAATTTTGTTGACATATAAGTAAAGAGGTATTAGGATAACAAGGTATTTATGTGGTTTGGAGATTTAAATGAGTAAGGTAAGAAAATCCTGAATTTTATTGACATATGATCCTTTTATGACCCATAAAATTTTAAAAACTGAGATGAACATTTAATTACTTATAAGAGTGACTTGTCACTAACACAAATTGATTATTTTGCTTTAAGGAGAAAAGATAGTTATGTTATATGCATTGCAAAGTAAATTTAGGAGAAAGCTTAACTACCCAACCTCAATTTTTAGGTATAAATTTATATGTATTAAGGTAAACAAAGAGACAAAAAATACGTAGAGCTACTCATACTAAATAGTGGAATGTCAAAAAATGAGAAAGAAGATATATATATATATATATATAAATATATATAAAGAAAGTTCTTTAAGGAGATGCTTAGAATTATGTAGGCATAACTTGTTATTTGTGGGATAATGTAGCCATGCATATTAGGAAAGTGGTGAAAGATGTATTAGGTGAATTTGGGGAGGCATACTAATAAAAAAGGAAAGCTTGGTTGTGGAGCGAAGTTATGCTAAGATAAAATTAAGGTAAAGAGTGCTTGCTATAAATTGCATTATACAAACAAGATTGATGAAACTTGGGAGGCTTATATAAAAGCAAAGAAAGAAATGCCAAAGGCCATCAGTGAAACAAAATGAAAACTCAAGATGATTTAGCTCAACCCAAAGAAGATAAAAGAAATATTTTTAAAGAAATATTTTTAGGATAGCTAAGATTAAAGATAGGAAAATTGATGATCTTACTTTTGTTAGATGCATCAAAGATGATTATGAGAAGATTTTAGTGGCAAACAATAATACCAAAAATAGATAAAACTTTTTTAGAATCTATTTAACGAAAATATAGGTATTATTATTTCCTTAACAAAGCTAAGCAACTCAGAAGTGTATAAACCATAATTTCTAGTGATGCATTGAAAGGAATAAAATCAAAGAAGAAGAGTATATAAACCATAATTTCTAGTGACAAATTCAAAGAAATAAAATCAAAGAAGCTTTTAATCTTATAAAGGCTGGTAAAATTGTTGGACAAGACAATATTCTTATAGAAATAAGGAACATCTTAAAGAGATGAGTCTCACTTGGCTTACAAGAGAAAATATGGTAAAACCAAAATATGCCCGAGGAATAGAGAAAGTACACAATTATAGGCATATAGAAGAACAACAGAGATGTCAGAACTACAAATTATCACGGTATGAAGTTGCTGAGTCACACATTGATAACGTGAGAAAAAATTATTGCATGAAAGTTGGGACAAACATCGAGGTTAATTCTTTCCAAGACACACCAACGGGAAGTGGTGTTGGGGTCATCGTGACGCGATGTGGTGTCTGCTGTTATTAAAGCAATGGCAGGGCATCCTAGCTGATTATGGGTAAGCAAGGAAGTGCTTATTGTTTTTCAGCAACTAAGCGAATTCTAATGTCTATGGGCACCTCATTATAGAAATTTGATTCCTAGGAATTGTAGGCAATATGCATTCTTGGAAAAACAAACCACCAAACTCTAAAGAAAATAGATAGGTATACCTTAATCAATCTTTATTAAATGAACCTCTCAAGAGAGAGGGTTTTTCATAATCAAGCCATAAGGCTTACTTTTACATAAAGTTTACACAACCCTTTTTATAGGGTGAGATAAAAAGGAATCTAACAGTAAGGCCAACAGCTAGTTAACTAGTTGTTGGTACAATACTGCCCTTATTTGTTACAGTAAGCATAAAAAGAAGAAATAAAAAGGAATTGCATCTTATACATTTTTAACATCTCCCTTCAAACTGATAGTGATCTCACCAAAAGTTTGCTAAAAAAACAAAAATCGTGAAACTGAGAGTGATGACTTGATAAAACCATCTTTAACTCGATAAGATAGCTTTTGCATTAAGATTTGAAATAAGTGTTATCTGTATCGCACCATATCGTATGATAACAACAGACACCACATAGCTTTTGCATTATAATTTGAAACCAATATTCATAAATTTTGAAGCCACGATATAATACGATTACAGGTTATCGTGTCGTATCGTAAGATACGGCCCATATCATACGATACGGGCGATACGCCCAATTTGGGATTGCAAGCCGTGTATGTAACATGTAAATTCGGGTTAGTTTATAAGAAATTTATTAAATAAGAATAATTTATGAATAAATAAAACAACAACAACAACAACTAAGCCTTTTCCCATACTAGACAGGGTCGGCTAATTTATGAATAAATAAAAATTGTGATAAAATTATTTCCCTTTCTGTTGCCAACTTTTAGGTATATTTCTGCTACCAGTTTCTAATTTCATAAAATCGCAAACAATGAAGAACAATTCGGTTGTCTTAGTTAATGATCTTGATTACAAATTTACAATATGTAAATGTAAATGTATTTCATTTTTTGCTTCAAAGTATGTATTTTTTTTCCAATTGTTCAATAGTGAATGATCAATATGTACTAAACTTTGCATCATATGAATTCTTTACAATTACCAGATTTTTTCTTTTTTTTGGATTTTTACTGATTTTTAAAATATTTTTTCTATTTTTTTAATATTAAAGTACGATACGAAACGATACGCCTATATCATGGAGCAAAACGATACACGATAAGATACGCGTCGAACAACACTGTTTGAAACTCTTCATTGCTTTTCTTTTTGTTTCTTTGCTCAAGTCCATATCTTTATTTTAATACCTACAACAAAACTTATAGAATAAAACCTCAATAAAAGTAATAATATCTCATAACTAAAATAATACAAACTTGAAACCTAAGTTCCTAATTTTAAAAACATAAAGCAAGATCTTAAGATTTTAAAGTTTTTGAAATATTTTGGTCAAAATATAAGAAATTTTTTTATTTAATGGAAAACATTAATTACTTAAGTAAGATTATCTAATATGACAAATAAGTTCATGAGTCACAACAAACTCATGACATTACAAAAGGCCAAAGTATATTGATATGATAAACAAATACCAACTAAGCTTAAGGCATAACTCGAACAATCAAGCTTTAAGGCTAAGCTCAAACCCAAACTTTAAGGCAAAACTCAAACCATCCATAACAATCACATCAAAACACAAAGGCCCTTAAATAACTCACAAGCCCAAACGTGACTATGAATCCAAGGACAAGAAAATTCAAAAAGATAATCAAAATTTAATATACGATTAAACAATGTTTAAAGTTAATTTTAAAAATTCATTTTCAATATAAAAAAGGTTATCTTCAAACAACAAATATGATACAACAACAACAACTAAGCCTTTTCTCATACTAGATGGGGTCGGCTACATGGATTCTTTGTTTCCACATAGCCCTATCATAATTTATAGAATCCATGGTAAATAAGTCCGATAATGTTTTACGCTGGCCATCGAAAGCCTAACGCAACTCTCCTCCTTTATTCGGGCTTGGGACTGACCATATAAGGGTGATTCCTTACATGGGCAGAGTTATACAACAAATATAATATTTGACATTTTTTTAATATCCTCAAATATTTTGACTAGTATGAAAATTTTTGAGGAGTGACCCTTTTAGTCAATATCACTCATATAAAATGCTTGAAATACACCAAAAAGCTAGGCGAGATAGTTAATAGTCAAAGACCTTTGTGCATAAAAGTTATGCATGCTCTTTTTGAAAAAGAACTACTTATTAAGCACAAGATATCAAATAACAATATGTATATGTTCAAGCATTTACTGATCTCCAATCAATAGCCATCAACATATAGGATGTCATAATCTCAACTGAAACACCTAAAACAAAGGTCTTCAACAAACGACCAACACAAGTGACATATATTCACAACACGGAGATCTTAATCGCATAAAGATGCAACTTATTATCTAACAAACAATAGTCTCGTAAACGTGCGCTTTCCACAGCTTAAAAATTGAGGCTCTACTCTGATACCATGTTGAATATTTAATAAACTACGAATGAATCAACGAGACAACAATAGAAGAAACAAGATTAAAGGTGCAATCTCTCCTCCCCGTATGCCATTTGTCTCTCTTTCTCTTGTCTTGTTTCATCTTATCTCTAATGGACGGTGGCCCATTAGGTTAATATACATAATATAACTCAAAAGATTATTACACTCCTAATAAGTGACTTCTAATAAAGTATCCTTAAAAATAAAAAAAATTATAAAACACTTTAACTACGACTAATCTAGGTCTTATCTCAATAGCAATCGAAAGAGCAATGAAGCGGCCCCTGAGGCCATGCTGGTAGTGTGTGTAGTAAATCCTTCACTTTAGATAAAAGGCGGGCTGGACAACAAGGTGACAATTGATAGGATATGGTGGCTAATGGCACAAGGCAACGGCAAATCAACTTCCTTTGATCTACCGCCATGGCTAATGATGAAGGCGGGCGAGAGAAAGAGAGAGACACTTGGCCTTATTAATATTGAATTAGGGCGGCAGGATGGTTGGATCGGATTCGTGAGACTTCGTCAACCGAGATCCATACCCGAACTCCAACTTTTTGCTGTCTACGTTCTTAGCATTAGCTTTATTAGTTAAGGTGGCGGAGAAGATGCTCTTTGTTTTTTATTATTTATGAGAATGCCCTTTTCTATCCACGTTCGAACAAAAGCAACTCATGTGTGCTCTTTCCAACTTGTTTCTTTTTAACTCTTTCTAATTTGTTTTTTTCAGAAAGGGTCTGCGGGTTGATCCTGTTCAGCTCTTGCTCAGCCCACGGCTGTAACCCATTTAGGAACTTGAATAAACGATCTTCCGGGCTCATCGTCCGGATGCTTAACATAAGGGTTTGGTATTCCTTGATGTAATCTTGCAACGATCTGTTGTGCCTTAAGCCAAAGACCTTTTTTTGTTACGGTTTCGCTATAAACCCTAATCAGTATAAAAAAGTGAGAAAATCCGCTACAAAATAATGCTTTAGACATGATTCATCATATCTACCAGCATCTTTTGCCAAAGTGAAGCACAACACAGATCTTGAGATAACTATAGTTGTTGCATGCATCTTGAGGCAGTTGATACACATCTTGAGGCCAACAAATGATTGAAAAAGGTGAAGTTTGTGGTGATCCTCGTCATTACTCGGAAGAAAACGATGGTAATAGCAAAATATATTGAGTATAAATTACTTCCATTAAGTTCGATTAAAAGAATTACAAAGCGTGCCAGCGTGGTATAGGGCATTAGAATTTGCCCTCATCACAAGAGGAAAATGAGAATTTATTATGGGAGAAACCTCCCAACCACATCCATTAGAACCCACATATTTAAAGTAGGGAAGGGACAATGTCACAGTTATCTCGTGGCTGATTAACTCTATTATGCCTAGTATTAGCAGTGCCTTTATGCACTTAAACACAACTTATGAAATCTGGTGAGCGGTTACTAATGTATATTCAAGAAAAATTAACATTGTGAAGAAATATGAGGGACAAGCAAATCCATTAGTAAGTATTATGCAAAGCTTAAAAGTTTTTGGGATGAACTTCAATACTACACCAAGGAGAATGTTCTCAGGAATGCAGAATTGGAAGAAAAGAAGGCATTTGACCTATTATGGGGGAGTATCCAGTGAATTTGAGAACGTTAAGGCAAATATTTTTAACAGTGAAATGTTATCATCTCTTAGGGTAGTATATTCCCTAGTTATAAGAGAAAGACAAGAAGAATCTTAAGAAAGAAGAGGTTCAAACATGTGATAAATCTGCATTTGTAAGTCTGGGGCACCAAGGAAGTAATCATGATAGAGGTGATGCTTCTACTAGTGGTCGTCGCCGTGGGCGTGAATATTCACACCCAGATAAGGACAAGCTAAAGTGCTCCCATGTAGGAAGCCAAGGCACACTAAGGAGCAATGCTGGGATTTAACTGTTAAACCAGCATATTTCAAGAACAAAACCTACCTAGCGAGCTCCTCAGATACAGTGGAGACTAAGAACAATATTTTTCTCAGATACTGAAGCGGCTAAAAGACATGAGTAAATCTAAAGAGAGTTAGGAATCTACCTCAGACCTCCAATCCTCCTTGGTTCATGCGTCTGGCTTTAGTGACATGAACTCTATTGGTTTGTCTTCTTGTACTCCCTTAGGTTATTGATTCAAGAGTTACCCATCATATAGCTGGTAATTGGAATATCTTTAACTCTTATGAATGTACGTAAAACTCGCAGATGACTCACATTCATATCCAAGGAAAAGGGAGTGTGAGAACGTCAATTGACAGTCTTCCTTCAGTTTTACATGTTCTTAAATTTCCTACCAATCTCCTATCTGTTCATGCAATTACTACAGAGTTAAACTTTTCACATGGTTTTAGGATCGGAGAACATGGAGAATCCTTGGGCATGGTAAAGTCTGAGATGGGCTATAAATTGTTAAATATGGTTTCAATGTGGTAAATCTATCTTTTGAATGTAAAATTTGTCAAAAAGCTAAGCATTATAGAGCTAGCTTTCCCAACCGTGAGTCTAGATAAATAAATCCGTTTGAGCTTGTGCACTCATATGTATGGGGTCCGAGTCCTATGGTGGCTATATAGCTACATGGACAAGATTCACAATAGTTTACTTAATGAAAAACAATAATGAAGTTTCAACTATATTTATATTGTTTCACAAATTTATGGTGACTTAACTTGAATGTTCTATTAAATGCATCAGATCATACAATGATGGAGAATTCAGTGATATGTTCTTGAAAACATATCTCTAGAATCATGGCATTGTTCATCATACTACATGTGTATATATACCTCAGCAAAATAGAGTAGTAGAGAGAAAAAATTGCCACATCCTAGAGACAGCTAGAGCTCTATTAATCGAGAGTAATGCTCCTAAGATATTTTGGGATGACACAATTCTAATGGCTATCTATCTCATTAAAATGACTCTTTCAACTATACTAAAGGGAAAGATCTCACTTCATATATTGATGCCAAATAAGAAAATGTTTGATATTCCCCGTAGAATATTTGGATGTGTGTGCTATGTTCATGATCGCTCAAGACATAGAAACAAACTGGATTCAAAGGCTATCAAGTGTATCTTTCTTAGTTATTTCTCTACACAAAAAGTCTATGTCTAGTATGACCTCGTAGAAGGAAAGTACATGTGTCAATAGTTGTAACCTTCTTCAAAGATTCCACCTACTATGACACCAAGGGGGAGAAATCATATACAAGGAACTAAGACTCAATTGTTATGCCTATTAATCCAGAATTAGAAGGAGAAAGTCAAGTTAATTCACAACAAGAGAAGATAGAACCTGAGGATCAGACTAAGCAAGAACTACAAGTTTACAGGAGAGGGAATAAGGAAACCATGCAGCCTACCATGCGCCACGAAGATAAACTTCCCTCCTATTTGCAACTAGATGAGTTTGTGCCAGAAAACTCTGCCCATGTAAGGGATCACCCTTGCATGGCCGGTACCAAGTTCGGATAAAGGTGGAGGGTTGTGTTAGGCTTTCGACAGACATCATAAAACTTCATCGAATTTTTATACCATGGATTACACAAATTATGAGTATTGCTTTGAGGCGTTCCCGTTTAGCGACGCGTTGCAGAGCCCGAATGCAGTGAAAAATAATCAAGGGCCACTATATTTTCACTCAAATATAGTGAATCAATTGAAGATAAGGTTCCCACATCATAGACGGGTGTCGGTAAAGAAGTTCATCCTGCTACATTGTTGCCCGAATGTAGTGAATAAATTAGAGAGAGGGTCTCTACATTTTAAATATAGACGGATGCGGGGGTAAGAAAGCTAGTCCTAGATAATAAGATTTGTATTGGTTCTTGGAATATCAGAACATTGTCCGATAAGCTAATGGAGGTGGTAGATACTAAGATTCAGAGAAAGATTCATATTCTATGTTTGCAAGAGACAAAGTGGGTTAGAGAAAAACAAAAGAGATTGAGGATACAGGTTTAAAATTATGGTACTCAGGTAAGAAAAAGGCTCGAAACGGAGTTGGTATTATCATAAATAAAGATGTAAAGGATAGTGTAGTAGACCTCCAACGATATGGTGACCGAATCATACATTGAAATTTGTGTCACGAGGATAGGTTTTAAATATAGTTTGTGCTTACGTACCCCAAGTAGGACTAGAAGATAGTATAAAGACGGCTTTTTGGGAAGAGTTAGATTAGGTGATTCAAAGAATTCCACAAAGGGAGATGATTTGTTTAGGAGGAGACTTAAATGGACATGTCGGTAAAGAGGCATTAAGATATCAAGGTATTCATGGAAACTTTGGTTTTGGGGATATAAATGAGGAAGGTAGGGAGATTTTAAATTTTGCTATGGCATTTGATCTCTTTAGAGCAAAAAAGAAAGACCTTCGCATGATATTTATTGATCTAGAAAAAGCTTATGATAGGGTACCGATGGAGGTTATTTGGAGAACTTTGAAAAAAGAGGTATCCCATTGACATATATTAACAAGCGACATGTATGATGGTGCAAAAACATGTGTGAGGACTCATGAAGGAACGACAGACTTCTTTGAAGTTAATATTGGGTTACATCAAGGATCAACTTTAAGCCTATACTTATTTATAATGGTGATGGATGAGTTAACAAAACATATTCAAGATGAAGTACCTTGGTGTATGTTATTTGCAGATGACATTGTATTAGTGGGGGAGTCTAAGGAAAAAGTTAATAGAAAATTAGAACTATGGAGAGAAACATTAGAAAGCAAAGGCCTCCGACTTAGTAGAATAAAGACAGAATATATGGAATGTAAGTTTGATCATTTAGTTACTTCAGAGGACATAGAAATTAAAATAGGCACATATTGCATTCCTCAGAAGGAAAGTTTTAAATACCTAGGGTCAATTTTTTAGAGTGATAGAAGAATTAATGGAGATGTTACGCATAGAATTAATGATGGTTGGTTAAAATGGAGAGGAGCATCAGGTATTCTTTGTGATAAGAAGATACCATTAAAATTAAAAGGTAAATATTATAGAGCAGCAATTAGGCTTGCCATGTTTTATGGTTATGAGTGTTGGGCAGTTAATCATGAACATGTATAAAAGATGTCTATGACAGAAATGAAGATGTTGAGATGGATGAGTGGTCATACAAGAAAAGACCGTATACATAATGAGGTTATTAGAAACAAAGTAGGAGTGACACCAATAGAGGATAAAATGAGAGAACATCGTTTAAGATGGTTTGGACATATAGAAAAGATCAAAAGAAAAACTTATAAGAAGGTTAGAAAAACTAAATTTGGAAAGTATTAAAAGAGGTAGAGGACGACCACAAAAGTGTTGGAAAGAAACAATAAAGAACGATCTAGCTTATTGGGAGTTAACTGCTAACATGGCACAAGATAGGGATCTGTGGAAACAAAGAATCCATTTAGCCGACCCCGTCTAGTATGGGAAAAGGCTTAGTTGTTGTTGTTGTTGTTGATTTGATCTCTTTATAGTCAATGTAATCTTCAAAAAACGAGATGCTAAGAAAACTAGTGAAACTTTAGTGGCTTATAAGAAAGCAAAGAAGCTTGGAATCTAAGAGAGGTGTACGGGCACAAAAAGAAGCTTGGTGGTGGAGTGAAGTAGTGCAAAATAAAATCAAGGCAAAGATGACATGTTACAAATTACATTATGCCAGAAAAACTAGTGAAACTTTAGAGGCTTATGAGAAAGCAAAGAAGGAAGCGAAAAAGTCCGTCAGTGAAGCAAAAGCTAAAATTTGGGAGGATTTATATAAAAACAAGGGAGACATTTAGAATTGTGTGAATTATCAGGGTATCATGTTAATGAGCCATACTATGAATTTGTGGGAAATAATTATCGAACGTATGTTAAGACAAGTATCGAGTATAATAGAGAACCAATTTGAATTCATGCCAGGTAGATCTACTGTTGAAGAGATTCACCTTTTGAGATGCTTCCGACTTAGTAAAACAAAGATGAAATATATGGAATGTAAGTTTGATCATTTGGTTACTTCAGAGGACATAGAAATTAAAATTGGCACACATTGCATCCCCTAAAAGAAAAGTTTTAAATACCTAGGATCAATTTTTCAGAGTGATGGAAGAATTGATGGAGATGTTACACATAAAATTAATGCTAATTGGTTAAAATGGAGAGGAGCATCAAGTATTCTTTCTGCTAAGAAGATACCATTAAAGTTAAAAGGTAAATACTATAGAGCAACAATTAGACCTGCCATGTTTTATGGTTCTGAGTGTTGGGCAGTTAATAATCAACATGTACAAAAGATATCCGTGACAGAAATGAAGATATTGAGATGGATGAGTGGTCATACAAGAAAAGACCGTATACATAATGATGTTATTAGAAATAAATTATTTATGACACCAATAGAGGATAAAATGAGAGACATATAGGAAGAAGATCAAAAGAAGAACCTATAAGAAGGTATGAAAAACTAGATTTTGAAAGTATTAAAAGAGGTAGAGGATGACCACAACAAAAGTGTTGGAAAGAAACAATAAAGAATGATCTAGCTTATTGTGAGTTAATTGCTAACATGGCACATGATAGGGCTCTGTGGAAACAAAGAATCTATGTAGCCGACCCCGTCTAGTATGGGAAAAGGCTTAGTTATTGTTGTTGAGTTTGTCCTAGAATAATTCACCACATTACCAACCGAAAATGAGTTGGATGTTCCCATTGCACTAAGAAAAGAGATCTTGTACTTACCCTATATCTCAATATATTTTATACCAAAATACTTCAAACAACTTCAAGATGTTTGCTTAACTCTGATCTTATCCAAGTATAAAGACTACCTTCTAGTATAAAGCCTCTAAACATTGGAGAGAAGCTATGAAAATTAAGATTCAAGCCACATAAAAGAACAATACATGGGAGATTCTAAAACTACCTTCTAGTATAAAGCCTGGGTCTACAGCATCAAGTATAAAGCTGATGGTAGTATGGAGAGATATAAAACACGATTAGTTGCAAAGAGCATTCAAGCTTATGGGTTAGACTATAATGAAACCTTTGCATTAGTAGCGAAAATGATAACCATCAGAGTAATTATCAATATAGCTGCAAACAAAAGGTGGAAATTGTGGCAACTTAATGTAAAAAATGCATTTCTCTAAGAACACCTAAACAAAGAAATTTATATGGATTCACCACTTGGGACTTGCGATACAGATGTAAGGGTATATAAACTCAAGAAGGCAATATATGATTTAAAACAATCACCTCGTGCATGGTTTGAACGATTCAGTAATGGGGTCACTCACCTTGGGTTTACGAGAAGTGCAAGTGATCATACGATGTTTGTAAGGAAAGCTGAATGCATCTGCATCTTGGTGGTTTATGTGGATGATATCATCATCACTAGAGACAATGATAGTGAAATCAAGGAACATATTACTAACTCAAAAGAAATATACTTTGGACTTATTGAGAGATACTCAGATGTTAGAATGTAAACCAATGAGTGTACCATGAAAAACAACCTAAAATTAAGTGTCAATACAGATGAACCATTGAAGCAACCTAGAGAATAATAGAGATTAGTAGGACGACTTATATATTTGACCATCACACGCCCAAATATCTCTTACGCTATAAGTATGGCAAGTTAATTTATATATTGCCCTACTAAATCCCACATTACAACTCAATCATTTAAATGTTGAAGGATATACAAATGTTGACTGAGCAGGATCAACCGATGATAGGTCTACATTGGGGTACCTGCTTATGTTTGGTGGTAACATAGTCTTGTGGAAAAGCAAAAAACATATTGTAGTAGCAAGATCATCAGTAGAGGTAGAGTATAAGGTAGTTGAACTTGGTGTGTGCGAAGCAATTTTACTAAAATCCCTACTACAAAAACTTGGTACACACTCGAAGGAATCAATTCTATTCTACTATGACAATCGGACAACAATTCGTATACCAACTAATATGGTGTATCATGAAAGAACAAAGTACATCAAGATAGGTTGCCACTTCATAAGAGATGCAGTAAAATCATGAATCATCCATATGATATATGCAAAATTTGAAGAACAGTGTGCGAACTTCTTGACCAAATCCCTAGAAAGAGAAGACCACAGAAACTTCTTAGTAAGTTGGGAACTCATAGTATCTTCATTCCAACTTGAGGGAGAGTGTTAGATAGAACCTAGATTAGTCATAGTTAAAGTATTTTAAGGTTATAGTTAAAGTGTATTGTATTTTTTTGTTTTTAATTGTACTTTATTAAAAGTCACTTATTAGGGGTATAACAGTATTTTGAGTTATATTCTGTATATTAACCAAATGAGCAGTCGTCCATTAGAGATAAGATGAAATAAGACAAGAGAAAGAGAGATCTCTGCCAATAGAGGAGGAGGGGTTGCACCTTCAATCTTGTTTCTTCTATTGTTGTTGTATCAATTTTTCATAGATTATCAAATATTCAATAATTGCTTCTCTCCGACTTCGTCACATTGGGAAAATAAAACCTCATCAGCGACAAGGCTGCACTCCTCGTGCTCCTGGCAAAGCGTGAAGTGCAACAACGGACACATTACAGTCCTCCGCCTCCCCGGCATCGGCCTGATCGACGATTTCCCCTTTGGCATTCTCGGCGGCCTCATTGCACTACGTACTCTTAGTCTCTAGTGGAACGCTCTCTCCAGCTCGCTCCCGTCGGACCTCGCTGGACTTATCGACCTTCTCAACCTCTACCTCCAAAAGAACCGCCTCTTTGGTGCCATCCCATCTGCGATCTTTGGCATGACAAAGCTTGTTAGGCTCAATCTTACCGAAAACAACTTCAACGAAGAGATTCCTTCCTCCTTCAACAACCTCACTCGTCTCGCCATGCTGCAACTCGAGTCTAATGCTTTTGTCGGGCCCATTTGTGATCTCAATTTCACGAATCTCGTCACCGACCAATTCAACCTCTCGTTCGAATCAATCTTTATTGAATGAACCTCTTAAAAAAGAGGGTTTTTTCAAAATCAAACCATAAGACTTACTTTTAAAAAAAGTTTACACAATCCTTTATATAGGGCTGAGGTAAGAAGAAATCTGTCAGCAATGGCAGCATGCTGCTAGTATTACAATACTGCCCCTGTTTGTTATAGTAAGCATAAAAATAAAAAATAAAAGGAAATTGCATCTTATACCTTTTTGACACAAAATCGTGGCTTTTGTTATAAACATGAAGCAATGCAGGATTCTATACTTAGTTATGAAGATGTTCTAGTGATAGATGGATACAACTAAGAATGCCAATGAAATACAGTTAAGCAATATGTTTGCCGCCATCAACTGCAAAATTGCTCAGTAACTTTGTTGGCAGGAGGCCAATACTCATTTCGATACAATAGTGAATCAGAGACAACATATTACAACCCTTGTGTGTTGTGCAAGTGTAATTCATTAGGAATGCATCAATCAATTTGCAAAAACTTGAAAATTAAAGCTTTATATTCGATGCTAGATACTTAACATAATCTTCTTATATTTAGTTTTCTTTTTGCATAATTAAGATCTATTATTTAGATGTTAGTGCTGGGTATATGAGCCCAACCCTCACTTATTGAATAACCGAAGATTTAAGTCAGATTTGGTTAATTTTGTTACTCTATCGTGTGAAGAAATGCTTAATGATCGTTCAAGGGTGTATGGCATTGCTAATACTCTAGCTAGAGCAACCAAACCCTAATGCGATCAATTACAGTAGCTTGTCGCCATACACGTTATACATTTTTGTGTCTAAACTAGCCCATTTTATCTACATACCTTACCGTTTGATGCCTAACAAAGTTAACCAAATGATCAGCAATAAACTTAATGATTTGCAACGTTTCTGCTGCTATTGAGACAAATACAAACGCTTGGGTTTGGAGAAGATAATCTGAATGCATATATGTGCAATCTGTGGCAGTGATCGATGGCATGTGCAATCATAAACTTTTTTTCCAAAAACCTCATCCCTAATATTAAGTGTGTATAAGGTGAGGGATCGACTAATAACCATATTTCTCCCATTCTTTTTCCTTTCTTGTGTGTGTGCGCATTTGCGCTTGTGCTTTGATGTAGAACTCGATGCACTTTGTTATGCTTGGATTGTTATTTTTACATTTTTTTCTTGTTACAATGAGAGGGTGAAGCCTAAAACACACCCATGCCTCATAATCAAACTCACCATCTTCAAGTGGGCTTTAGAGATCTTTGTTACCGCATCACTGGGGGCAACCGATGCTAACCTCCTCAACTAGCAAACCTCATCTCAAATCCTTATACCAAACACATACACGGCTGATGAAAGGATGAAGTTTATTAAAGAAAGAAGAGAGATTTACATGAACCCATTATATATACATGACCGCTAACAACCCGCTAACCGGTATTGATAACATAGAAATTGAGAGTGGTACTAATAGATGATAAAATGAGTGAAAATCATTTGAGATAGTTTGGACACATAAAAAGATGACCAAATGAAACTCCGGTAAGAAAGTATTAGAAACTAGATTATAAAAATGTTAAAAGAGGAAGAAAAAACCACAAAAGTGTTGGAAGGAAATAATAAAGAATAATTTAACTTATATTGAGATAATTGTTAACATGGTATATGATCCAGCTCTATGAAAACAAAGAATCCATGTACCCAACCCCATCTAGTATAAGAAAAGTCTTAGTTGTTGTCTGTAATTAATTAGACTACAATTTCACATCCAACCTCCAATATCACCTTATCAAATTCTTGCTTTAAAACCTCTCCAGTTTGGCTCTCCTAAGACATGTCTAAGTAATCTTAAAAGCATGTCTCGTAGGACAATAGACAAGGAAGTTCAATAAAGTCCTTCTTTGACTATTTGTTCATCGATTTGCCATGAAAGTATACCCTCTTTTTCTATGACTCTCTTAAAGTCAAATAATACTCTTGTACTTTAACAACTATCTTATGTGATAAATTTTCTCTCAACTTATTATAAGAGGGATCTTATACCTTGATCCAATGTTAGCAATGACATTTGTCATTATTGAAAATAAAATAAATTCACCGTATTAAAGGGAATACATGCATCATAAAACCATCTTCTTGTTGCAAGGTTTGTTTGTTCATGCAATTACTCAGAAGCCATAGCAGCTCAAATTCTCAAATTCCATGTTGAGAACCGGACGTAGTAGTAGCTGAAAAAATGACGGGATGCCAAAAGGTGTAGAATGAAAGGATCTTCCTCTATCTCTTTATTATCCATGGCTTATATCCTCTTCCATAATTCTCTTTCTCTTGTTCTGTCTAGAACTATTGTTACTAACTTCTATCCTTACATCACAAGGAAGTCTATCATCACCACCATCTTTTAACTCTTCCTCAAACATCCCTATATCTTTTCTTTCTTACCTTTTTTAACGATACTCTCAATCATTTACAAATATTATTGTTTAATAGCTTTTGACACTTTCATAATTTTGCATTTACAAGTGCAATCTCCTTTTTAGTTCTTGTTAAGTGATGCTTTAGACAAGAAACTCCACAATTTATGGCTTTCTCACAAAAGTTAAACGTTACTCTTGATCTGTTACTCTGAACTGAAGGACACCACTGCCATGCTAGGTCAATAGACTGTCCCAGAGAGTGAGAACCTCTTCTTGAATCTAAGTTTATCTTCTTAAATAAACTTTAAAATAAAAGCAAATAACAATGAAATAAAAAAATAAAAAAATCACTTCATAAGTCACGAGAGATCCACTAACTTCATAAATTGCCAAAACACCCAAAGACATTCACCCTCTTCACAAATTGTCACAGATACTTCGAAAACATTAAATTGTCATTTAAAAAGGAGAAAGACCGATAACACAAATAAATACAAAATTAATATGAAAAACAACAAAACAAAATGTGATATATCACAAGGAAATAAAGCGATGCCTAAAGCTACTGCACTAACGTTGTTGTTACTTCTAGAATGGTGGTACCGTGGTGTGCTATTGGACCATTAGAGGAGCTTCTCACTAGCTGGAAATGGTTGCAATCTTGGTGTACTCACACAAAAACGATAAAATACAGTGAAAAAGTCAAGCCTTTGGGTCCCACTTATAAACTAGGGACATATTGTCTAGATCATGCAGTATTGTGTGACACGGGGATATAGGCCGATACGATGATATTGTGTGATACAAACCTCTTGTATCGATTTTTCTCATGATACGATACAATACGCTTCATATTGTATGATAGAGGACTATACGGATAACACTAGGCTTGAGCCTTCGGATCATTCATTTGATGGGCTAAGGTTCATAGGTGGTAACAATGTTGTACCTTTGAAATGTCCTATGTCATGCTAAGAGTTAATTGGAGCACTCACACATTAGAAAAATCAACACAAGAGGTCTGTATCACATACTGTATTGGTTCACAACACGATATAATACGCCCCATGTTGTACCTTTGAAATGTCCTAACATGAGAGATGTCATGCTAAGAGTTAACGTGAGAAATTTTGACATAGGTGGTAATAATGTTATAATTGGTTCACAACATGGCATTTCTCATGTTATACATATTGTGAACCAATTCTAACATTATCGTAGAATAGTTATATATGTCAAAATTTCAATTAATTGAGGCCTTCTTTGTAATCTACTTTCTAATCTAGAGATCTCTTTCTTAGATAGATGCCAATTGAGATGGTCATACTCAACAACAGGTAAGTCATTGATATCTTGATGATGCAAAAGGCAACAGAAAGACCTAAGGAACAAAAAGTTCTTTGCCATCCCTATGAAAATATTTGACTTGAAAGTGTATTTGAAGACAAGGGTGTTATATGAAAGCTCCAAAAAAGATGTAGTGTGAGAACAAAGGTGCCATATGTATTCTAGAGAATTATTCTTTTGATAAATACATGGAGCGTTTTGAGATGGACTATTCATGAGAAGTTCTTGAGAAAGACTATTGAATCTCCTACTGGTTTACCTTTTCGTTTTAGGATGTTAAATTTAGATGGATGTCTGTAATTTTCATCGGCTATTTTTGTATTTGCTCTCTCTTTGCTTCTTTTCTTTTCTTCTGTAATTTTTCCTTCCTTTTGTGTATTTCCTTCTTTTGAGTTTTGCAACAAGTAGCTAGCTGACAGCTAGCTTTTATAGCCATTGGCCATGGCTAGGCAAGGTAGCTCTTGACAGCCAGAATTGCTAAAAGTTAGGTCCTTGGAAACCATCAATGCTTCTTCCTCCTCAATTCTTTTTTCCTATAAACATGGAACTATTTCCCCTTGTAACGCCATGCTGTTTCATGAGGTTTTACGTTGATTTTCATTAAGGTGATGTAACTTGTCATATTGGTGGTTTCACCTTGGCAACTCTTGCCATGTTGTTTATTTCTCAGTATATCTTTACTCCTCTTGTTAACAAAATAATTTAGTGTGCCAGTCAGTTTCTGTTAGTTAACAAAATTTAAGTTCTTGTAAATCTTATATTCCATTTATTATAAAATCAAAGGAGATACCTTTCATATTTTTGAATGCTACCATGTACTTTCCAACAATTATCTGATTTTACTAATGTGTAGGGTCACATCGGAACCATTCTTTTAGTTTCCTTCAACATCAATTGCTTTTTTATGTTGCTGTTCAACCTTTCACATTTAAATTGGTGGATGTGCTCTTATGCATTCTCGAATCTCCCTTGTTGGCTATCATGTTTACTAGAAACTCTTAAAGTAGTTGTTGCTTATACTCAATTCTCTTTCTTGATACTACTTATTTCTATCCTGAACTGGTTGATTTTTTCAGAAAGGTACTCTAGCATACTTTTGCTGTGCGGTACTTGAAAAAGTGGTGTTCCACAATCTTAGCCATTGGTTCCCATTTTCCAAGTCCACTAGCACATATCATTTGATATGCTAATTTCTCGTTGCTTGGAAACGTTTCATAGTTATCTTGTTATTGTCACCTTCTTATGCACTTCTAAATAAATGCAGTACTCGAAATTTGTGAAGCCTGCTTTTGATGACTTCATACTACCATCAAAGAAATATGCAGATATTATCATACCTCGAGGAGGTGACAACCATGTTGCAGTCGATCTGATTGTGCAACATATCCATACAAAACTTGGACAGCATGATCTATGCAAAATATATTCAAATCTCTATGTTATCCAATCAACTTTTCAGGTTGCATCTTCTCCCTCTGTTTTTATGTTGAAGTGCAGTTTTAATGTTGGTTTATCCTTGTATCTGTTAAAATCTCTAGGAAAAACTGACTTATTTGTTCATCATAATTCTTTTTCAAGTTTCAATTTTACCTTTTACTTGTGGAGGTAACTTCAAAGTTCTTCCAGATTCGTGGTATGCATACCCTCATTCGCAATGCACAGACGACGAAGCATGACTTTGTATTCTATTCTGACCGTCTAATTCGTTTGGTCGGTATCATTTTGCTGTAAGCATTTATGGTACTTCGCTTTTCAAATAATTGTTCAAGATTCTAGTTCATCATGGCATCCGCAGGTTGTTGAACATGGACTGGGCCATCTTCCATTCACTGAAAAACAGGTGATCACTCCAACAGGTAAGATCTGTTTGACTTGTACGCTGTTCAGTTTTTCTCTTATTTGTAAATTTATCAAGGCTTATTACGTTTATGCACCTTTGTTTTTTCTCTTCTTCCTGAACTTCATGTATATTTTCAACAGTCAACTAGATTTATTGTTATTTCTTGATTATTGATTTCAGAATAACTGATTGTACCACAAACTTCTTTGTTGAAACGCTCTGAGGATTTGTCAATTTGTGGTGTGATTTCAAAGGTGTAATTGGAAAGAAAATGCAGATTAACTAGTTTCTTATGCACATAAAATTCACTTTTCAAGTTCACTACCTTCAATTATTGTTCTATTAGTTTCACCTTTTCCCTACTAATACATAAACAAAGTGACATTCTTGGTGCCATTTTCATCTCTAAGGAGACTTTTGACTCTTTTCCTGTTCTTGTAGAAGTACTCATCTGCTTCAGCGTTTTCTGCTCCTGCATTCAGAACTCTCCTTAGAGTTTCATCTTTCTGGTTTCAAACTTACAAACAATAACAACAACAACAACTAAGCCTTTTCCCATACTAGACGGGGTCAGCTACATAGATTCTTTGTTTCTACAGAGCCCTATCATGTGCCATGTTAGCAGTTAACTCACAATAAGCTAGATCATTCTTTATTGTTTCTTTCCAATATTTTTGTGGTCGTCCTCTACCTCTTTTAGTACTTTCAAAATCTAGTTTTTCATACCTTCTTACAGGTTCTTTTAATCTTCTTTCTATATGTCCAAACCACCTTAAACGATATTCTCATTTTATCCTCTATTTATGCCATACATAATTTATTTCTAATAACCTCGTTATGTATACGGTCTTTTCTTGTATGACCACTGATCCATCTCAACATCTTCATTTCTATCACATACATCTTTTGTACATGTTGATGATTAACTGCCCAACACTCAGAATCATAAAACATGGCAGGTCTAATTGCTGCTGTTGTATAATATTTACCTTTTAACTTTAATGGCATCTTCTTATCACAAAGAATACTTGATGCTCCTCTCCATTTTAGCCAACCAGCATTAATTCTATACGTAACATCTCCATCAATTCTTCCATCACTTTGAAAAATTGACCCTAGGTATTTAAAACTTTCCTTCTGGGGATGCAATGTGTGCCAATTTTAATTTCTATGTCCTCTGAAATAACCAAATGATCAAACTTACATTCCATATATTTTGTCTTTGTTCTACTAAGTCGGAAGCCTTTACTTTCTAATGTTTCTCTCTACAGTTCCAAATTTCTATAAACTTTTTCCTTAGACTCCTCCACTAACACAATGTCATCTGCAAATAACATACACCAAGGTACTTCATCTTAAATATGTTTTGTTAACTCATCCATCACCATTATAAATAAGTATGGACTTAAAGTTGATCCTTGATGTAACCCAATATTAACTTCAAAGAAGTTTGTCATTCCTTCATGAGTCCTCACACATGTTTTTGCACCATCGTACATGTCTCTTATAAGGTTTATGTATGTCAATAGGATATCTCTTTTTTCAAGGTTCTCCAAAGAACCTCCCTCGGTGCCCTATCGTAAGCCTTTTTTAGATCAATAAACATCACGTGAAGGTCTTTCCTTTTTGCACTAAAATGTTCCATAAGACATCTCAAAAGGTGAATCTTTTCAAGAGTAGATCTGCCTGGTATGAATTCAAATTGGTTCTCTATTGTACTCGCTCGATACTTGTCTTAACCTACATTCGATAATTCTTTCCCATAATTTCATAGTATGACTCATTAACTTGATACCCTGATAATTCGCACAATTCTGAATGTCGCTCTTGTTCTTATATATGGGTATAAGTGTACTCCCTCTCCATTCTTTAGGCATCTTTTGGTTTCTCCATATTTCATTAAATAGTCTTTGGAGCCAAGTGATTCCTGTTTCTCCTAAGATTTTCCAAACTTCTATCGGAACATTGTCTGGTCCTATTAATTTACCACCCTTCATATGTTTAAGAGTCTCTTTGACTTCATTCTTTTGAATACGTCGGTAGAAATTGTGGTTTATATACTTTTCTGATTTGGCTAACTCTCCTAATCTAATACTTACATCTTTATTTTCTTTAAAAAGCATATAAAATTAATTTTTTCATCTATTTCTTATATCATCATTTGCCACTAGAATTTTTTCATCCTCGTCTTTGATGCATCTAACAGAATTAAGATCTTTAGTTTTCATATCTTTAGCCCTAGCTATCCTAAAAATATCTCTTTCACCCTTTTTTGAGTTGAGTTTTTTTATATAAATCCTCCTAAATTTTAGCTTTTGCACATACGGCCTTTTTCACTTCTTTATTTGCTTTATTATAAGCCTCTAAAGTTTCACTAATTTTCTTAGTATAATGTAATTTATAACATGCCCTCTTTGCCTTGATTTTATTTTGCACTACTTCACTCCACCACGAAGCTTCTTTCTATGCCGGTACACCTCTTTCGCCACTTTCCTAATATGTATAGACATATTGTTCCACATATCACAATGTGTACCAACATAATTCCAAGCATCTCCTTGAAGGACTTTCTACTTAAATATACCTTCTTTCTCGCTTTTGAAGTTCCACCATTTAGTTCGAATAGCTCGATGCACTCTTTTCTTCTTTGCCCATTTTTTAATTTATAAATCCATAACTAAAAGTCAATGTTGGGTGGTTAAGCTTTCTCCTGGAATTACCTTGCAATCTTTACAACATGCTCTATCTTTTTTTTCTATAAATAAAGTAATCAATTTGTGTTTGTGATAAGCCACTCTTATAAGTAATTAAATGTTATCTCATTTTTTGAAGATTGTATTGACTATAAAGAGATCAATACAACAACAACAACTAAGCCTTTTCCCATACTAGACGGGGTCAGCTAGACTATAAAGAGATCAATGCCATAGCAAAATTTAAAATCCCCCCACCTTCCTCATTTATATCCCCAAAGCCAAAGTTTCCATGAATACCTTGGTATCTTACTGCCTCTTTATCAACATGTTCGTTTAAGTCTCCTCCTAAACAAATCATCTCCTTTTGTGGAATTCTTTGAATCACCTTATCAAACTCTTTCCAAAAAGCCATCTTTATACTATCTTCTAGTCCTATTTGAGTGCGTAAGCACAAACTATATTCAAAACCTCTTCTCCTAACACTAATTTCAACATGGTCACCATATCATTGTATGTCTACTACACTATCCTTTAAATCTTTATTTATGATAATACCAACTCTATTTTGAGTCTTTTCCTTACCTGAGTACCATAATTTAAAACGTGTATCCTTAATCTCTTTTGCTTTTTCTCCAACTCACTTTGTCTCTTGTAAACATAGAATATGAATCTTTCTCCAAATCATAGTATCTACCACCTCCATTAGCTTACCGAACAATGTTCCAATATTCCAAACGAATCTTATTATCTAGGACTAGCTTCCTTACCCCCCGCATCCATTCATATTAAAAATGTGGAGACCCTCTTTGTAATTTATTTACTACATTCGGGCGACAATGTAGCGGGACTAACTTCTTTACCCACACTCGTCCATGATGTGGGAACCCTCTCTCCAATTGATTCACTACATCCGAGCGAACTCCAATTGATTCACTACATCCGAGCGAAAATGTAGTGGTCCTTGCTTACTTATCACTACATTCGGGCTCTGCAGCGCGTCGCTAGGGTTTCGAACTTAATGCAATCTTTTTTTATCTTCAACCTCTTTTGTAGAAGAAATAACCCAATCAAGCCATTAATATGCAGTCTCTGCGGCCTGAATTATATTGTCTCTATTGTTACCACCTGTTCTTGAATAAGGGTTATTTTCTGAAAGGGTTCTTATCCATGGGCAAAATTCTCCCTTTGATTGTTTCATAAGATGGTTCATGGAGTGGAGATTTACAGTTACTGCATAATGAACCGGAAAATTGGATATTGCTGAGCTATATGACAAATGACCCAGAGGGGCACTTCTAATGTGGCTAGGGTCCTAGGGAGTCGAGTAGAAAATCTTTAACGCAAAGGAAACAAGTTTGTAGAAGAGCAAACATGCACATCTCGGTAGACTATTACAAGTTTGAAGTATGATGTCATGCGCCAACATGACTTGTGGTAGATTTTCTGCTTTCCTTTGCTGAGCCATTTAATCATGCCTGTGATTTCATTGTGGACCAAAAGGAGCTTTCACTTGATGCAGGTTCAGTGTACACTGGTGTAGATTTCTGCAAAAGGCTTTGTGGTGTATCAGTCATTAGAAGGTACTTTTCACATGTATGCAGATATGACTTTCAATTTTCTTTAACAGTCGTTTCATTGTCAGTTCTGCTTTCCTTGATTATTTCTTTCTACATTATTTCAAATGTCGTTCTAGGTTGATGCTGTTTTTCCTTATTCTATTTGGAGGCATCCCACATGGTTGCACACCTATGCTATTTTTCTTTATTCTATTTGGATGTGATTCGTAATACTCTTGTAACCTAGATCATTTTTACAAATCTCATTTAGTTTCATGCAATCTATTTAGTGGAGAGAGCATGGAGAATGCACTGAGAGCTTGTTGCAAGGGGATTAAAATTGGGAAGATACTGATCCACAGAGAAGGGGATAATGGTCAGCAGGTTTGTGTTAGAGATTCTTGTTTTATTTCGACTGTTCTCTAGTATTCTTTCTGTACCTGATAGTCAGGTCATTCATGCAGTTGATTTATGAGAAATTACCAGAAGACATCTCCAATAGACATGTTCTGCTGTTGGATCCAATCCTTGGCACAGGTTTGAGTTTCTCATGGTTGTGATACAAGTCATTGATAATATCTCCTGGATCAGATTCATGACATGTTAAAGTTTTTATTTTTGGGGGAGCATTCATTAGGTTAAACCTTATTATGCAGTCACATTTTGGGGATGATTGGTTTCTTTTTGGTTGGTAGGTCTTCACTGAGTTTGTGCCTTAATTTCGGTCCAGGTATGACCATGTTAGCATTGTTATGAAGTGATTTATCTAAAGTCTTTATGTACGAAAACTAAGTGATTTGTCCAATTTGAGACTTATACTTCAACTACAAAGTGGAGGCTGAGAACATGAAAAAGAAACATGTTTTTGTTATTTTGTTGCAGTAGGAAAAACAAAGTTACAAGACATGCCCAATGCAAGTTTGTAGTACACGTTTGACATACTTTATGGAGTTTGCAGCCATATCATGTTATGTTGCTCTATGTTGTCAACAGCATTTGGTGCAGCTTAAGCGTCAACTACCACTTTAGTGTATCTAGCAACATACTAAAAGATAAACTTCCTTTGCTTTATATTTTTTCTTGATTTGAATGTCAAGAAATCTCCTTTTTCTTGGTACTCTTAATGCCATTTAGGTACTAGTTACCCCTCAAAAACAAAAGATGCTTGAGAAAAAAGAGGATCATCATAGATCATTTGAAGCGAGGCATCTTGCTTCACACTGTCTGGTGTACCTTGTGTTACCGAGCATGTTCAGAAATTATTATTGCTTTCCCTCTTGATAAGGAAATTCAGCGAGGCATCTTTCTTCCACAGGAAATTCAGCAGTTCAAGCGATTTCCCTCTTGATAAGGAAGGGGGTGCCTGAGTGCAACATCATATTTCTCAATCTCATCTCGGTAAGATCTCATCTTTTTACTTATTCAATGCTCATCTCTGTCTATCAAACATTAATTCAGACCAGAATCTCTGTATTTCTCAATTTGGATAATGACTTACATGGTTTTCAATGTTAAAAAAGGCACCCCAGGGAGTACATGTCGTATGCCAGAAATATCCAAGACTGAAGGTTGTGACATCTGAGATAGAAGCTGGACTGAATGAGGAATTCCGTGTTGTCCCTGGTATGGGTGAATTTGGTGATCGATATTTTGGCACAGATGATGATGACATGCAAGTCACAGTGTCTCAAACAGCATAGAATACGTTGTCCATATAGTCTTTCAGTTGGCATTTTTGGTACAGGCATAAATTCTGGAAGTTCTACTGACACTTCCGGATTGTTCTCTCTAATTATTCTTTTTTATTTCTTATAAACAGCAAGCTCAGTATGTTTGGCTTCCTTCAATAGTCTTTGTTTTCGGTTTTGCATCACTGAACATGATGCAATTGGACAGTTTTCCAACTATGGCATATTCGTATCTTGATTCTCCCATTTCAGTGAAGCTTTTGTAATTTTGAATGTCCAGATTTTGTTGAAGATTTGACTTGCCACAAGCACTAGATTTTGGCAGTCCGGCAAAATGTTCATCGCTTGCAAGAATTAAATACTGCTTGCATCTGGGCATTATTGACTCATGCGGTTTATGACTGACTACCAAGCATCACAGCCTGTATCCCGGTAAGAATCTCTACTGACCAGTGATCAGAATCTTGCGTCCTACATGAAGTCCTTCGCGTAGAAAATCATATAAACCTTTCTATGCATGGAAATCATGTCATTACAACAGCAGATTCCTGGTAGAAGACCATGCAGGGTTGATTGATTGATCATATAGGACCGAATCTTTAGGGTGAGTAGGATGTGGTTGGTTCAGTCTCAAGCCATGGGTTTTCTTTTCCGCAATAAGAAAAGCTAATCAAACTAGTAGCTACAGGTTGGAGAATTCTGAACTAACACGTTTTAGCAGTTTCCCCAACTACAGCAATACTTGGATTATTCGGAAACAACTACATTTCAAGCGGTGCACTGAAGGTTGACGACCAATGATCATAATATGCCCGTGATATTCTTCATGGTGTTGGCAACTGTGTTGTTTGGACCACCTTAGGAACCCCATGGAACCACCGATATCTCCCACGGAAATGGAAATATGTATTCTGAGTAATGACGGCACAACTGCGAAGCAACATCTGTGTAGCTAACATGATGTCTTGGTAAAACCCACCCTTACAGGATAGTTTCGATGTTGGAATTTCAATGCCTGATGGAATCCATTGCTCCCCAAAGGGGAAGCACATAGTGAAAACTGCAATCTGTTCGCCTTTGTCAATTTGAAAATATTGGGTTTTCTATATCCATGCAAAGTCTTGCATACAAGGTATCATCGATTATCTATAATTCTTTTGTTCTGACATGGATCTTACTTCAAGATCTAGATTAGATTTCAAAACTTAAAAATCCAATTCCAATCCAAATCCATATTCAATATCCGATATTCATGGAGATTCAAAATCCATTTCATATCCAGTTTCTCGAATGCAAATGAAAGTTAAGAGTTTAATTCAAAAAGGAGTCCAACTATCTATAGTTAGATAAAGATATTTGAAGAGTTCAGTTATAGAAGGATTCCATCATTTGAAGATGAAGTTATACGATGACAACTGGAGTCTATCTTATTTAGCTCTTTTAATCTAGAGGAGCTTTTATCTCATACCAAATATAATTGGGTCTATAAAAATAGGCCCATCTGTTGTAAGGATATTTTTTTAATTAGTGGATTGATTTTCTTCCCTATTGGTTTCTCAGCCTTTAGCCTGATAGTGTATCACTGCCGCCATCTCTTTCTCATGAACTGAATATTGTTTTTCTGCATCTTTGAGCTTGCAACTCTCAAAGGCAATGGATGTCTGCTTTGCTTCAACACACCACCTAAGGCAACGTTTGAAACATCCATTTGTACTTCGAACGATTGGTTGTGATCCAACAACATCAATATAGGTTCCCTCATCACCGCCTCCTTCAACTTATCGAAGGCTTCCTGGCACGACTCCATCAACTCCCAAGCTTGGCCCCTTTTCAACATATTTGTCAAGGGAGTTGCGAGAGCAGCTTTTCCCATGATGAACCATCAGTAGTAGTTAGCCAAACCTAGAAAAGATTGCAAGCCTGTCAGGTTGGTTGGAGGTTATCATTCGTTAATAGCTTAGATCTTCCTCCCATCCATTCATATTTTTTTGTTACCAATCACATATCCCAAAAAGTTGATTTTTGTATAAATAGACACTTCTCTCATTTGACATAGAGATGGTTCTCCCACAATATCTTAAAGATTATTCGTAGGTGATGAACGTGTTGATCCATGGAAGCACTATATACCACTATGTCATCCAGGTAAACGATGATAAATTGGTCAAGGAATAGATAAAAGATCTTATTCATCAAAGTTTAAAATGTAGCCAGAGCATTCGTCAATCTAAACGACATCACCAAGAACTCATAAGCACTGTAACGAGTTACACACGTCGTCTTCTCCTCGTCTTCCTCAACAATTTACACCTGCCACTATCTTGAATGTAGAATTAACTTTGAGAAGATTCGTGTTTGTCCAAGTTAGTCAAACAAGTCCACAATTAAAGGAAGGAATACTTGTTCTTCACCGTTAGCTTGTTTAGGGCACGATAGTCCACATATAGCCGTTTTGATCCATCGTGCTTGGTCTCGAAGAGAACGGGCACACCAAAGGGTTCTTTTGAGGGTCTTATGATATTGGTCGCAAACATTTTATCAAGTTGTTTCCTTAGTTCTTTTAGCTCCATTGGTGTCATGTGGCAAGGTGTTGTGACCGCGGTCTCACTCTAAGCTGCAACTCAATTTGATAGTCAATTTCTCTCCAAGATGAAAGTTCCCTTGGAGTTTGTTGGGCATAACAACATCAAACTCCCTTAGCACTCTGTCAAGTTACGAGGTGCTCCATGCCAGGCGCCCCATGCTCATCACCCCTCTTCAAACCTAGGTAACGACTGCTGCAACCCTAACAGAACCAGTTTCTTTTTTTCAAAACTTGACGAAAACTTATCTTCCAAAGCACTTGGTGCATGAGTTGGTTCACATTTTCTCAGTTTTCTTTTGAAGTGAATTTGAAATCTAACCTACAAATCCTCAAAGTGCTTTGGCTTACCCTTGAGTATCAATTCAAGAAGGTCTAAAGCGAAAAGATCTCGCTTAGCCACAATCGCCTAAATTCAGATTTTAAAACTTTTGCTAGTTTTTGAAAACTAGATGGCACGCTCGCGCAAGAAGTAGTGTTGAAAGGATTACTTCAAGACTCTATATAGGCTTGGAGTAAAATTTTCACATCTACAGATACCAACACGTGACAAGTATGTGAATAGTACAACATATTAGAGGCATGCATTTTTCACAATAAGTAGTACAACATAGAAAATTCCAGTAAGACTGCATCATTTCAAGAATCCACATATACTGATATAACTATATGTTCCAGAATTATAGTCATCACTATACAGAAAACAAAGGGTGCATTAGTAGTTTGACACTCACCAAGAACCCATGGGTACAAGGTGTTGGCCACATATCTATGGTGCTTAAGAGCGTACCCTTCACTCTCTTGGTGGAACATTCAAGGGTTTTGAATCTCTCGAGATCCCACACAACAAGCAAAAACACGAAATGCCTAGTATTTTCACACAATTATGTCAATCACATCTTTTAGGTTCAACTAGTGATCATATTGTATCAAACCTTTTATAATCATATTCTTGTAGTTTCATTTACAATATTTCACACACACATAGCTATCCATTTAAATCATGCTCATAATAAACCACTTAACAAATCAGTGAAATGAATATCATATCAAGACATTGAAACCATAATTAACAATCAAAGACCATTTAAAAGCCATAGAAAATAGCTTTTAATATGCCAATATAAAGAGTGATGCCCACATAACTCAAATTGCTCCAAAATCCAAGACTTACCGCTAAGATCCAATATCTTTAACCCCAACTAGCCTTGATTCTGTCACTATACACTCATGGAAATAATATATTAATGTAGGTCATTCAATCAGGAACTGAAAGGTTCAAACCACACTCAAATAGGAGTTCGTATGATAACGAAAGACCCAAAAGCAAAACTCAAGTCCTAAATAGGTCCACCAGATCCAAATTGATTACCTGAAACCTGTTATTGTTCATTTCAAACCCAGAACTAACCTGATTCGAAATCAAGCATCCAGTCATACACAGGTCCAACCCGAAACCACCCCCGAAATGAACCAACCTGAACCCTACGTTGAACTAGATACGAACCTGAAACTCACATGAACGATGCAGGTGTTGGTGTCAGCAAGATGTCATGTTGACGACACCATGATGTTGTCATCATGCTGTATGCATATCGATACTATTGACACTAATATTGTTCAGTATAGAACGAGACACATCACCTGGCATTCTGGGTGGGATATAGTTTAGTGGTTCCAGTATTTGGGTCGCAGGTGGTTGCAAAAATAGAGTTGACCCATCAGGGTCGAACTGGTTTGACGGTGGTCATAGGTGTACTTGTTTCTAGACGAGGTTTCTAGCCTACTCGTAACACCTCTTGGGGTAAACTTGGTATGGATTTCTTTATCTCTCTGAGCACACAATGGTATCATGTACCTTACTGAACGATCACCAGATTGCCAGAACATTGATCGAGAACACAGACACCCCAAAAAAAAATATGAAAACCTAAATCTTTTCCAACCAATTTCTAGCCAAATACTCAACAAAATTTATCACTTTTGGTGTCAAAATGCTCATAACGAAGAGATCTACAGAATCCCTAACCTTTTTTGGTTACATTTTATCAGTGGTTCACCAGGAAAATTTAAAAAAACAACCAAAAAGTTAAAATACCTTAAAATCCATCCTTCTTTGTTGATTTCACTCCGTCCACCACTGCATGAGCCCCAAAAAGATTGTCCTAATGGTCTTAAATAGGAGAAAATTCTTGTTTTTTAATAAAATCCTCTCCCAAAAAGATATAGGTTTCTCCTTTTTCTTTTTCCATTCCCTTTTCTTTTAACGTGTGTTTTGGATCTCAAATCTGGGTCTGGACTTGATCCAGAGCCAGCTCCTTACAATTAGCCATACAACCCTCCGCATTCACAATCAGTTTTCAATGGCAATCAAAATTTACCATTTGCCAATCTGGCACCAAAATTAGCCACATAAGTTGTTGGAACTTATTTAGAGTTCCACCGGTCATTATTGGAGCACTAGTGGACCTCACCAATTTCAATGCTTTATCGAGGACTCATTGCCAAAATCTAGTAAACATTGCCCAAGTTTCTTTTTGTGATGGACTTTTGCCAAAGTTCTGCCAAAATTTTGTAATAGGCCTCATTGAAGATTTTAAGATAAAAAAGTTCTCAATATTTCCCCCAAAAGACAAACACAATAGTTATAGTTCATTACTAAGAATTTTGACACTAGAAGTACCTCTCAGTACCACAGAAATTCTTGTCAATTTAGCCAAACATTTCAGTCTAACTCTTGCAATTTACTTTTGCAGTGATATATTATAGAATGTCTCCTTTTAAAAAAAACGTGGGCCTCAAGCTAGCAAGGGGATGAGCCCGACTGCATTTTGGTTGGTTCTTCGTTAGTAGCGGTTTTTTGTAAACCAAATTGTCAACAAGGTTGAGCTTGTTTCACAGCTGAAACAAGGCGAATTGGAACTTATATTTTCAAGCAATTGTAACACGATTTTTTTTATTCAAGGGAAAATACAAAGTTGCTCCCTCCGACAGGAGAGGAAATATAGAATTTTTGTCACTTCCAACAGATACTGTAGTTATATGAGTTTGAGTTGCAGAATTTTTGTTTCAGTTCAGATAACAAAAAATTATTTGTATTTATTCCTATCATTGCCAAGAGGTTGGCTTCATCAAACATACAGTTGGTATGTGCAATGTTTATTGGATGATTTTAAAATACCAAAATATATTTGGTGAATATTATGGTTGCAATTATGTTTTGGTATTAAGAGTTACTTACTTAAGTGATAATTATACTCATTAGTAACATATGTAGTGGTTCTAACTCATGAGCATTTTGCAACCATGTTTTTGCATTAAGAGTCACTTGAGTGATAATTATACTCATTAATGGTATGCATTATGGTTGTAACTTATATACATTTAGCAACCATGTTATGGTATGAAAAGACACCTTCTTGAGTAGCAATTATGCTCATTAGTAGCATTTTATAGTTATATCTTCACCATGTCTATATATAATGGTATTCTAAACAAGATTCATCTAACTTTTCTTCCATTTTGTGTGTCATTTCTTACTTAGTTTTTCAAGGGAGTTTGAAAGTCCTATTGTAGCACTAATTGGATTTGCAATATCACTATTTTTACTTTGTTTATTTGTATAATTCTCAGTTGTATTCGTGCAAGATAACTTACGGTCTTTGTTCTATCCTAAAGGTGTTTGTCGGGGGTCCATTGCATTTGGTTATTTGATACTAGTGACAACAAATAAACTTAAAGGTTAGTGTTTATCATACCTTGAACAATAACACTATCATAACCTTTAGTTTTAGGGTTTAAATTCAATCCCTCATGTGCTAACAACTCTAAAAAATGTGTCATCTAAAGAGTTCAACACCAACAATCTTTACGTTTATTTTGCTTAAGATGATTGTTTTCTTTTGAGAGATGATATTTGATTTTATCAAGTTGGATAGGTTTGATAGTGGCAATTTCTTGCTATAGAAAAAGAAGATGGACATCCTTTTTACAACTTTTAAGGTCATGTATGTTCTCATTGCCTCAAGGTTGGAGGAGAAGGAGAATAAAACCCTTGAAGAAGCCTGCAAAAGTGAGAAAATTGATGATTACATTTACATTAGTCACATCATCAATAGCATGTCAGATGCCTTATTCATACCTATCAAAACTTGGTATGCACAAAGAATCTATGAGATAAACTTGAAGCAATATACATATTAGAGGATGCTATAAGTAAGAAATTTCTTATTACCCATTTTAATAATTATAAGATGGTAGACCCGTTATAGAGCAATTGCATGAGACGAATGAATCTTAAATAATTTTAAAAAAGATAAGATGAGCATAGATGAAACCATCATTGCCTTCTCTATTATAGACAAACTTCTTGAAAAGATTTTAAAAGAACATTGACACAAAAGAAGTAAAACATTTTTCTTTAGCAATTCACTAATTGTCATAGGCTTGAGGAAGAGTACGGAAAGTCAATGTTGCAGAGGAAGCTAAGTCTATAGAGCTTTGAAAGAAAAAAACTGAGATTTCAACAAATCTAATTAAAATAGTGGTAGGAATACCAAGCTTAAGAAAAGAAAAGTTTATCCTACAATTCTAAAAAGCCCAATCATTACAAGAGTAAATGCTAGTACTTGAAAAATGGAATAAAGACAATAGTCCTAATTCTTCTAAGGATAATCTTGTTGTTACCACATCGAAAGTAAATATAACAAAAGACATTCGATTTTGGTGGATAAACTCCGATGCTACTCATTATGTATGCAAAAACCAAAGTATCTTTAAAACTTTAATAGAATAAGACAAACCAATTTTGTACATAGACAATGCTTATACTTCTCAAGTGAAAGGCAAATGAATGATTGAACTCAAATTTACTTTGAGTAACATTTTTACTCTTAAGGATGTGCTATTTGTACCAAATGTAAGAAAAATTTAATGGTAGTTTCATTACTTAATAAGTAAAGTTTAAAAGTATATTTGAAGTGAAAAGTTTATTTTGTATAAGAAAGCATGTTTGAAAAGGGTTATCTATGTAAATCTATGTTCAAGTTGAATTTTAATAATAAGGATGTTGTTTTTTCTTATATTATTGACTTGTTTAGTTTGTGACATTTTCGTTTGGGGCATATAAACTTTAGAAAATTACATGACTTGCTAAATCAATTTGATTCCAGAAGTTGACAAGCCAATGATTCATGTTTTATCTCCATGCGTACTGAAATTACTACTCCAATTTTAAAGAATTGAAAGAAGTTTTAAAATTTTGGATTTAATTCATTTATATGTTTGTGATTTGCATAAAAAGGTATTTTATAACTTTTATTAATAATTGTACTAGATTTCATTATGCATATTTTATGTATGTAAATGATTAAGTTTTGAAAAAGTTTAAGATTTTTAAAACTAAAGTAGTACTTAACATAAAACTTTCATTCGTTAAGTATTTCAAATTTGATAGAGGGTGAGAATACTATGATCCTAACTATTATAAATCGTACATCAAACTACAACTCGTTACTCAACATAACAAAATAGTGTGATAGAAAGGACAAATAGAGTATTATAAGAAATGATAAACTCTATATTGTCATATTTTAGTTTATCAAATAGTTATTGGGATGAAACATTATTAACTACTTGTTTTATTTTAAATAGAGTTTTAAATAAAATGAACCAGATTATCTTATATGAACTATAGAATAAAAGAATATGAACTATAGAATAAAAGAAGTCCTAATCTAAACTTTCTTAAAGTTTAGGGTTGTTGGAATATTGTCAAAATTTCAAAACCCACAAGAGAAGGTTGGTGAAAAAGAAATTAAATGAATCTTCTTCGGATATACTATGACATAAATTTGTTATAATTGAATCAAATGATTTATATCAAAGATAAATTTACTTTAATTTCTAGATATATTTATAAAAATAATATGAAATAATAATGATAATATATAAAATTTAATGCCTAAACTAAGCGACTTGTGATTCATATCTAAATAAACCTAAAAAGTTCTTGTTTATTACATCTCGAACAATAACACTATCTTAGCTTTCTTTTCATTACTTAAATTCAATCTACCCATTATTCTAGCAACCGTATTCAACACCAACAATACAATATTTACGTTACTATGTCTGCAAGGAGGCTCCGTTGTTGCGAGTGTAAAAGCTTGTAAGCATTTGTAAGACGACCAGCCACGTTTAGAGAACGTCTGAGACGGCATTTCTTATGCGATAAGAAAGGGACATGACGTCAATTACGATCGACATCAGGGCTCATTCGAGAAGATAACGGCACCATCTATTTATATTAAATTGACAAATGAAAAGGTGAGGTTGGATGCCATTTCGCGGAAGCCGTTCGGCCCTTTGTAATATGCATATAAAGTTGAAGAACGCAAACGATCGATCGCGGGTACGAATCGTAGAGCCCCAGTGGTGGACCGATATAGTTCAATCGATCGATCTCAGCCCTTCGAATCGAAACGACGACGATGAAGCTCACTGTGATGACCGCCGACGAACAGTTCGTCATCCTCGACGTGGACACCGACGAGTCGGTACTACTTTCCTCCTTTTCGTCAGATCTTCGGCTTTCTAAGAAATTTGTGCCCCCCACAAAATCGTATTTGTTTTTTACTCCTTTTGCATCCAAGCTTGATGATGTTTGTTCTCCTATTCTCTTGGATTACGGCATCTTCCAAAAAATTTAATTTTTGATTGTTGGGTGTTGATTCGTTAGATTTGTGGGGAAGTTTGAGTTTCTTGTCCTTTTCTGTTTCGCCGCATGAGCTCAATGTGTTTCTTGTGATCGATAACCTTATGGAGAACACAGTACGAATTAGATAGCTATAGACAAAATTCTGGAGGTTTAAAGGGATTCATTCAGTTGTGTTGAGCAATACTCTCGCTCGGTCGATGACAGAGACTATTTTGGAGATTTAGGAAGACTCCATCCATTATATTGTGGGGAAGCTCTTTAAACTAATCGGTGGTTCTTATTGGAGCTGATTTGGTAGTTATTTATCTGACTTGGATGTATTTATATGATGCTTGGACCTATCCAGATTGAAGAAACGTAACTGGGGGTTTTCTGAATTATATAACATGGTTTTGAAGACTATGCAGCAGCGAAGGGCTATCCCAACTATAAATTTTGGTTTTCTTCTCAGTAGCCATGTTTCCGAAATGATGCTAGTTTCTACATGTTTTGGAGACTAGGCATGCCCCTTAAGTGTTACAACTTCTGTAGTTTCTGAAGAATTATTTTGCACATTGTTTGACAAATTTAGTTACAACGGCCCCAGGACGAGCGTGCATCAACATGCCTAGAAGATGTGCATAAACAAAGATGATGAGATGAATTAATTATCACAACAAGAAAGACAGGATCCTTGATGAGACTACAACAACAAACAACAACAACAACAACAACTAAGCCTTTTCCCATACTAGACGGGGTTGGCTACATGGATTCTTTGTTTCCACATATCCCTATCGTGTGCCATGTTAGCAGTTAACTCCCAATAAGCTAGATCATTCTTTATTGTTTCTTTCCAACACTTTTGTGGTTGTCCTCTACCTCTTTTAATACTTTCCAAATTTAGTTTTTCTAACCTTCTTACAGGTTCTTCTTTTGATCTTCTTTCTATATGTCCAAACCATCTTAAACGATGTTCTCTCATTTTATCCTCTATTGGTGCCACTCCTAATTTGTTTCTAATAACCTCATTATGTATACGGTCTTTTCTTGTATGACCACTCATCCATCTCAACATCTTCATTTTTGTCACAGACAACTTTTGTACATGTTGATGATTAACTGCCCAACACTCATAACCATAAAACATGGCAGGCCTAATTGCTGCTCTATAATATTTACCTTTTAATTTTAATGGTATCTTCTTATCACAAAGAATACCTGATGCTCCTCTCCATTTTAACCAACCCGCATTAATTCTATGTGTAACATCTCCATCAATTCTTCCATCACTTTGAAAAATTGACCCTAGGTATTTAAAACTTTCCTTTTGGGGAATGCAATGTGTGCCAATTTTAATTTCTATGTCCTCTGAAGTAGCCAAATGATCAAACTTACATTCCATATATTCTGTCTTTGTTCTACTAAGTCGGAGGCCTTTGTTTTCTAATGTTTCTCTCCATAGTTCCAATTTTCTATTAACTTTTTCCTTGGACTCCTCCTCTAATACAATGTCATCTGCAAATAACATACACCAAGGTACTTCATCTTGAATATGTTTTGTTAACTCATCCATCACCATTATAAATAAGTATGGACTTAAAGTTGATCCTTGATGTAACCCAATATTAACTTCAAAGAAGTCTGTCGTTCCTTCATGAGTCCTCACACATGTTTTTGCACCATCATACATGTCTCTTATAAGGTTAATATATGTCAATGGGATACCTCTTTTTTCCAAAGTTCTCCAAAGAACCTCCCTCGGTACCCTATCATAAGCTTTTTCTAGATCAATAAATATCATGTGAAGGTCTTTCTTTTTTTCTCTAAAATATTCCATAAGACGTCTTAAAAGGTGAATCGCTTCAATAGTAGATCTACCTGGCATAAATCCAAATTGATTCTCTGTTGTACTTGATACTTGTCTTAACCTACGTTCGATAATTCTTTCCCATAATTTCATAATATGACTCATTAACTTGATACCTCGATAATTCGCATAATTTTGAATGTCTCCCTTGTTCTTATATACGGGTATAAGTGTACTTGCTCTCCATTTCTCGGGCATCTTTTGGTTTTTCCATATTTCATTAAATAGTCTTGTGAGCCAAGTGATTCCTATTTCTCCTAGTATTTTCCAAACTTCTATAGGAATATTATCTGGTCCTACCGATTTACCACTCTTCATATGTTTAAGAGCCTCTTTGACTTCATTCTTTTGAATAAGTCGGTAGAAATTGTGGTTTATATACTTTTTTGACTTGGCTAAATCTCCTAAACTAATACTAACATCTTTATTTTCATTAAAAAGATTATAAAAATAGTTTTTCCATCTATTTCTTATATCATCATTTGCCACTAGAATTTTTTCATCCTCGTCTTTTATGCATCTAACATAATTAAGATCTTTAGTTTTCTTATCTCTAGCCCTAGCTATCCTAAAAATATCTCTTCACCCTCTTTTGAGTTGAGTTTTTTATATAAGTCCTCCCAAATCTTAGCTTTTGCTTCACTAACGGCCTTTTTTGCTTCCTTCTTTGCTTTCTTATAAGCTTCTAAAGTTTCACTAGTTTTCTTAGCATAATGTAATTTGTAACATGCCCTCTTTGCCTTGATTTTATTTTGTACTACTTCACTCCACCACCAAGCTTCTTTTTGTGCCGGTACACCTCCCTTAGATACCCCTAACACATCTTCGCCACTTTCCTAATATGTATAGCCATATTGTTCCACATATCACAGGGTGTGCCAACATAATTCCAAACATCTCCTTGAAGGACTTTCTGTTTAAATATATCTTCTTTCTCGCTTTTGAGGTTCCACCATTTAGTCCGAATAGCTCGATGCACTCTTTTCTTCTTTGTCTATTTTTTTATTTGTAAATCCATAACTAAAAGTCGATGTTGGGTGGTTAAGCTTTCTCCTGGAATTACCTTACAATCTTTACAACACGCTCTATCTTTTTTTCTACAAATAAAGTAATCAATTTGTGTTTGTGATAAGCCACTCTTATAAGTAATTAAATGTTCATCTCGTTTTTTGAAGATTGTATTGACTATAAAGAGATCAAATGACATAGCAAAATTTAAAATCTCCCTACCTTCCTCGTTCATATCCCTATAACCAAAGTTTCCATGAATCCCTTGATATCCTAATGCCTCTTTACCGACATGTCCATTTAAATCTCCTCCTAAACAAATCATCTCCCTTTGTGGAATCTTTTGAAACACCTTATCTAACTCTTCCCAAAAAACTGTCTTTATACTATTCATAGAAAAGTTTCCATGACACCAATAGAAAATGAAAACAAGAGGCGTAATTTATGCGGTTTGTCAAATGGAGCTCCATTTCAAGATGTCAGAAGTTAGTGGATAGGCACAACAAAAAGTGGAGCTGCATTAGAGATAAAAGGTGTTGGAAGAAAATCCTAAGCTAATCTGGTTCTTTTTAATTAATCTGGCAATGACCCTAGATAGATTATAATGGCTACTATGAATGATAGAATCAACTTGTTGACCAAACCTAGCGTGGGAAAAGGCGTACTAACATATTCACCTTTGAAACAGACACTACTTATGCTTGCTTCCAATTCTAGTATTTTGGTCTGTTAAGATCATCAACAACTGACTATTAACCAAAAGAAAAAAGGTGAAAATAATCTAAAGTAAACCTCCATGTGTGGAAAAGAGAAGTTCAAATACAACCCAACTAAGAGAGGAGAATGATGGTGATGGCTAATTGTATGCTTCATTCCACTGTGTTGGTGTGATCTTTTAATGAAATCTCCAAGGGAGATTTGATGCTGGAAACTATATTACGAGAGTGTGAAGAAGCTAGGTGCTAGGCCTCCAAAATCTTAACGAACCTGCATGGGGCCTAAGCAGCCAGTGTGCACCTGAAAGAGAATGGAAGTAATGGAGTTAATCTAAAAATAATGGGAGTGTAGTCTCACATATTTTACAATTATAGATCAATAAGAATCTACATAAATGTATTCATGTAAGCAAATATTTGTAAAGAAAAAGGAAAAAAGCATTTCTCCTATCAAAAGACTATGTGAGGCCTAAGACTGGCCTCATGTAGGCACACAAACTTTCATAACTAAGTATTTAATTACATGATCTTGGTGTGACCTGCTAAGACACTGCCTTAAAGCAGTGTTGTATTAGTGATATGGGGCTGTATTGTTTGCCTTGTAGTATCATACAATTGCTTCATATCAATTTTTTTAAAAAAAGGAGGAAAAATAGAAAAAGAGTTCCAACAACTAAAAAAACCATGAAAAATACAAAAATAATCTCACAAACATAAAAGGGTGTTTAATTACATGATCTTGATGTGACCTGCTAAGACACCGCCTTGAAGCAGTGTTGTACTTAGTGATATTCGCACATATTATTTGCCCTTGTAGTGTCATACAGTTGCATCATATCAATTTTTTTTGTAAAGAGAAGGGAAAATAGCAAAAGAGTTCCAACAACTAACAAACCATGAATACAAAAAATCTCACAAAAAAAAAGGAACTGTACAAAAAAATTCTAGACTAAGAAATACGAAAAAAACTGCATATATTTGTTGTAATAATATTGATATTGGCATTATGGCATATAATCAAGAGTCAAGGTTCAAGTTTACAAATAACAACTGATAACTAATAAAACCATTCATAAGGTCAAAAACACTTTTATTTAGGTCTTACAATCTATAGAAGCTGACTTTGCAAATATTGAACTCAGAACATAAGACAAGACACTATTGAAGAATTCCACATTATGAGAACTTCAATTCATTTTCTTCTTCTGCTCTTCCTCCCTTGGAAATGCATCAGCTTCTAGTGCATCCATGAGTTCTATCTCTTCAAGTAGGTATTTTTAAGTTTAAGCTATTGTGGAAAATACCAAATGTCCATACATGATTCTGATGCTTACGAGCAAGATGATGCTTCATCCATTGACTCCACCTTTATAAGCAAAAAGTCATACAAGTAGCAGCTGAGAACTTTGCTGTTATTTTTTTTTCCATTGATTGGTATGTAGTAGTTCTGAATCTAATTATTTTTGTGTGACATCATACGCTTCCTTTAACCTTCATCTACTTCATCACCTTTGGCTTTTGTAGCTTTGGATTCTTCATCCCTTGGGATTCCATTGGCTTCCAGTGCATCTACGAGTTATCCCTTTAAGCAGCTCCTCTTTAAGCCACTGCGGTGCAAGGCCACTTGGCTAAACATATTCCAAAGGGTACAAGCAAGATGGTGCTTCATGAGCTCAACTCCACCCTTATAAAAAAAGAAGCCGCAAAAGTTGCAATAACTATGCTACCATTGTTTTTTTGTGCATGAGTTAGTCTGCAATAGTTTCAAATCTCATAATTGTTGAGTGACGCTAGCCACACTTGTGGATCTTCAATTTTGGAGCCATTTGTAATTAAGAACATGGAGAGAAGGCTGAGAGATAGCCTACTCTATAGCAAGGGTAGGAAGCTAGATACTAGGAAAATGAGAGGGCTGCCAGATGAGCCTTTCCATCCATTTCTAAGGGCAAATAGACAAGACTTACTCGGAAAAGAGAACTTTCTAGGAAAGGAGAACCATGATAGGATCAACATATGGTGCAATAAGTCATGTTATGGTAACAATGTTTAGAATGTTGCAAGACATTTGAAGTTAATAATGATTTTAATGTACCACAATAAAATGGCTATATTGTTAAGTATGAAAAGTTACAACAAGAGTTGCAGATACAATAATAATATAATATACAAGAACATTAAAAGAATATGTATAGACAAGATTCTCGTTGTCCTTTCTTCGTTCTTTTCTCATTGTCTTCCTGTCACCTATTTATCGGCTGGATTTGCAGCTTCTGATTCTAACACTTGAATCATCTCGACTTCAACTTGTGGTGGCATGTGATGAATCTCAGAGCATCCCAATAAGATGATGTGGGTGCCTCCACCACTAATCATGGAGCTGCAGTAGTTTACAAGAGAACTAATCTTTGATGTTACTCAAGCAGCCTTCAATCAAACCTTATCATTGTTATACGTCATTGAGCTGAAAATCCCTCCCAAATGCAAATAAAACCTAAAACTAGTAGCAAACCTTTACCCACATATGATAAAATGCGTTTGGGAAGGACAGCAAGCCTTAAAGGCTTGGCCCTGGAAAAAGATCCTGTAAACGCAGCTTTTGGGTCTATAGGGGCTGTATTGTATGATATATGATATGGGTCAATATGCTATGTATGTACAATACTGCCTTGTATCTTAGCTATTTTTTAAAATTTTTGATACATGTCGATATGTCAATACTTAAAATATTTCCTTGAAGAGAATTAGAGCTGAAGGTCCAAATCTTCTGAAAGATCCATGGACAAGATTTATAAGTTAAACCCAAACTCAAATCCATTAATTAGATACCATGTCAAGCAGACGGCTCAGTTATGGGGCACTAGTGCAACACAGACACCAATACAGACAATGTGTTAGATACAACACAACCATGTTGACAAGACATATTCTTATTGAATTTTTTATGACTAGAGAAAGAAAAAAGCTCTTTTGATTATCCCCGTGTTGTCAACCTGCCTTCTGAGATATAGAGTGGACTGTAAACAACACTCTACTATGTTAACCGACTGCAAAAAACAGTCAGGTTGTGTTTGCAGTAGCAGTTGAGTCAAAAGACTCTGAACAAAGTTGATTTTAAATATAATAAACCAGTTATTTTTACACATGTTTAAATAAAAGAGCACATATACACAAATTTGTCTATTCTGTATATACAAGTATTCTTTTGGAAAGGATTCTTGTCAACTAGTTTAAATTGAAATACATGCATGTGTACTCTGTATATACACATCGTTTTAAAAGAAATATTTTTTGTCAATTCGTTTATTATATTAAGCCCATTTCTGCTTCTTGCTGACAACCTAAGTGATTTGGCAACTATATGTGTGTATTTATGTATATACAATGTAAGTACATTATACATATATACATACATACCTTGAAGTGTCCCTTCACTTGAATTTTTTAAAATATGCTGTGTCTCATGCCCACACCTGCACCAACATTCACACTCCATGTGATACATCTTGCGAAGCCAAACACACGTGTCAATTAATTTGTCTTGGGCATTTTGCTTAATTTTGAAAAATTTATTGTATTATAATTAGGTTAGTCAACTCTGCCCCATGTAAGGGATCACTCTTCCATGGCGGGTCCCAAGCCTGGATAAAGGATATGCTTTTGACAACCAGTGTAAAATTTGTTGGATTTATCTACCATAGTCTGAACATTATGAGCATTGAGTTGGGGTATCCGCTCTTAGCAATGACCTCTATATCTTTATCCGGATATAGTGAATTAATTACAGAGAGGGTTCTCACATCATGGACCAATGTGGGCAAAGAAGTTAGTCTCACTACATTGCCAACCGAATGTAGTGAACAAATTACAGAGAGGGTCTCCACATTTTTAGCATGGACAGATGTGGGGTTAAGGAAGCTCGTCCTAGATAATAAGATTCGTACCTGTAATATCCGAATATTGATTGACAAGCAAATAAAGGTGGTAGATACTGTGATTAGGAAAAAGATTCACATTCTATGTTTGCAAGAGACAAAGTGGGGTTAGAGAAAAAGCGAAAGAGATTGAGAATACATGTTTTAAATTATAATACTTATTTAAGGAAAATGCTCTAAATGGAGTTGGTGTTATTGTAAATAAGATTTAAATGATAGTATAGTAGACATACAACGACATTGTGACTGAATTATGACCGTGAAATTTGTATTAGAGGCTTTAAATATAATTTCTACTTATGCACTACCAAGTAGGACTAGAAGATAGCATAAAGAAGACATCTTGGAGGGATTTAAATAAGATAATTCAAAAGATTCTACAAAGAGATGATTTGTTTAGTAGATTTAAATGGACACATTGGTAAAGAGGCATGAGGATATCAAGGTATTTATGACAACTATGGGTTTCGAGATTTAAATGAGAAAGGTAAGAAAATTTTAAATTTTGCTGACATATGATCTCTTTTTAACCAATATAATTTTCAGAAAATGAGATAAATTACTTATAAGAGTGGCTTGTCTTTAGGAGAGAAGATAGATCATGTTATAAGGATTGCAAGGTAATTTCACGAGAAAGCTTAACCACCCAATATCAACTTTAAGGTATGGATTTGTAAAAACAAAGTGGACAAATAGGTAAAGAGTATATAAAGTTACTCGGATTAAATAGTGGGATCTCAAAAATGAGAAAAAAGATATATTTAAACAAAAAATTGTTTAAGGAGATGCTTGAAATTATATAGGTACATCTGATATATGGA
The DNA here is from genome assembly GCA_036023115.1 of Brasenia schreberi. Taxonomy (NCBI): domain Eukaryota; kingdom Viridiplantae; phylum Streptophyta; class Magnoliopsida; order Nymphaeales; family Cabombaceae; genus Brasenia; species Brasenia schreberi. The sequence continues at coordinate 21,763,804 of JAYKKT010000072.1, forward strand.
ACGATATGACTAAAATATATTATGAAAATAGCAAAAGATGTGTTAGGTGAATCTAAGGGAGGCGTACCAATATAAAAGGAAGCTTGGTGGTAGAGTAAAGTAGTGTGATCAAGGAGAAGAGGGTATGTTGCAAATCGCATTATGCCAATAAGACTAATTAAACTTGGGAGGCTTATAAAAATGTAAAAAAAGAAGTGAAAAAGGCTGTTAGTGAAGCAAAGCTAAAATTTAAGAGGATTTATATAAAAACTTAGCTCAAAAGAAGGTGAAAGAGATATTTTTAGCATAGTTAAGGTTAAAGATAAGAAAACTAAGGATCTTATTTTTGTTAGATCATCAAAGTTGAGGATGAGAAGATTCTAGTGGTAAGTGATGAAATAAAACTTGATGGAAAAATTATTTTTATAAGCTTTTTAACAAAAATATAGGTATTAATATTAGCTTAGGAGAACTAACAAAATAAAAAGAGTATATAAACCGTAATTTCTACCAATGTATTAAAAAGAATGAAGTTCAATTGTATTCACAAAATCAAAAAAGTATATAGGTACATCTGAAGTCGCCGACAACCAACAAGTAGCCGAGCCCTCTTCGTCCTCATCTCCTCTTGTATTCACAATATTGTGCTGAAATATTTTTTAGGGAAAATCAACATAAGTTCCAACATGATTACTGGATTCAATAGTAAGCTTCCTTGACAATAACAACAAAGCACGAAAAATGAGATTTCAAGTTGAAGTTCAAACAATCTCCATACAAGCATCTTCAAAATCCTTGACAAAAGAAAACAATAAACAATTACAATCTAGAGCCTCCACTAGTTGCTTGAAGATGATTTTTTGAAACTCCAACACTTATAAAAAATGGCAACTTAGCATGCAACACGAGGTTTTAAATTAAGCACCAAATATCTTTACCCATAGCTCCAATACCACATAATCAAATATCCAAGAGGTGTAACAACAATTCAATATCGAAATCTTCAAGGATTAATGGCATGAATTTGACTTAAGCATAATAGAATATTAAAGGGAATATCATTTATTTGTCTTGACATGATGCTATAAAAAACTCTGCCATATAAGCAATCATCCTTGCATGGCCAGTCTCAAGCTCGGATAAAGGAGGAGGGTTGCATTAGGCTTATTACAACCAACATAAAACTTTGGCAGACTTACGTACCATATATTCTACAAATTATGAGCATTGCATTGGGGCGTTCTCTCTTAGCGACACACTTTAGAACCCGAATGTAGTGAAAAGTAAACAAGGGCCTTTACATCTTTGCCTGGATGTAGTGAATCAATTGAAGAGAGGGTTCCCACATCATGGACAGGTGTGGGTAAAGAAGTTAGTCTCATTACATTGTCACCTAATGTAGTGAATAAGTTACAGTGAGGGTCTTCGCATTTTCAGCATGGACGGATGCGGAGGTAAGGAAGATAGTCCTAGATAATAAGATTCGCATTCGTACTTGAAATATCGGAATATTGACTGACAAGTTAATGGATGTGGTAGATACTATGATTCAGAGAAAGATTAACATTCTATGTTTATAAGAGACAAAGTGGGTTGGAGAAAAAGCAAACGAGATTGAGAATACATGTTTTAAATTATGATACTTAAGAAAGCAAAAGGCTCGAAATGGAGTTGGTATTATTATAAATAAAGATTTAAAGGGTAGTGTAGTAGATATACAATGATATGGTGATCGAATTATGATAATGAAATTAGTGTTAGGAGTAGAGGTTTTGAATATAGTTTATGCTTATGCACCTCAAGTAGGATTATAAGATAGTATAAAAAAGTTGTTTTTAGGAGGAGTTAGATAAGGTAATTTAAAGAATTCCACAAAGGGAGATGATTTGTTTGGGAGGAGACTTAAATGGACATATCGGTAAAGATGCATTAGGATATCAAGTTATTCTTGAAAACTATGGTTTTGAGGATATAAATGAAGAGGGTGGGGAGATTTTAAATTTTGCTATGATTTTTGATCTCTTTATAGCCAATGCAATTTAAAAAAAATGAGATAGAACATTTAATTACTTATAAAAGTGGTTTGTCACAAACACAAATTGATTATTTTGTTTGTAGGAAAAAGATGGATCGTGTTACAAAGATTGCAAGGTAATTCCAAGAAAAGCTTAACTACTAAACATCGATTTTTAATAATGGATTTGCACGTAAAAAAGTGGACAAAGAAGAATAGAGTGCATAGAACTGTTCATACTTGATGGTGGAACCTCAAAGTTGAGAAAGAAGATATATTTAAACAAAAAGTTCTTCAAGGAGATGCTTCAAATTATGTAGGTACACCTTCTGATACGTGGAACAATGTGGCTATACATATTAGAGAAGTGACAAAAGATGTGTTAGGCGAATCTAAGGGAGACATACCGGCACAAAAAGAAGCTTGGTGGTGGAGTGAAGTGGTGCAAGATAAAATCAAGACAAACAACAACAACAACTAAGCCTTTTCCCATACTAGACGGGGTCGGCTACATGGATTCTTTGTTTCCACAGATCCCTATCGTGTGCCATGTTAGCAGTTAACTCCCAATAAGCTAGATCATTCTTTATTGTTTCTTTCCAACACTTTTGTGGTCGTCCTCTACCTCTTTTAATACTTTCCAAATTTAGTTTTTCTAACCTTCTTATAGGTTCTTCTTTTGATCTTCTTTCTATATGTCCAAACCATCTTAAACGATGTTCTCTCATTTTATCCTCTATTGGTGCCACGCCTAATTTATTTCTAATAACCTCATTATGTATACGGTCTTTTCTTGTATGACCACTCATCCATCTCAACATCTTCATTTCTGTCACACACATCTTTTGTACATATTGATGATTAACTGCCCAACACTCGTAACCATAAAACATGGCAGGCCTAATTGCTGCTCTATAATATTTACCTTTTAATTTTAATGGTATCTTCTTATCACAAAGAATACCTGATGCTCCTCTCCATTTTAACCAACCCGCATTAATTCTATGTGTAACATCTCCATCAATTCTTCCATCACTTTGAAAAATTGACCCTAGGTATTTAAAACTTTCCTTTTGGGGAATGCAATGTGTGCCAATTTTAATTTCTATGTCCTCTGAAGTAGCCAAATGATCAAACTTACATTCCATATATTCTGTCTTTGTTCTACTAAGTCGGAGGCCTTTGTTTTCTAATGTTTCTCTCCATAGTTCCAATTTTCTATTAACTTTTTCCTTAGACTCCTCCACTAATACAATGTCATCTGCAAATAACATACACCAAGGTACTTCATCTTGAATATGTTTTGTTAACTCATCCATCACCATTATAAATAAGTATGGACTTAAAGTTGATCCTTGATGTAACCCAATATTAACTTCAAAGAAGTCTGTCGTTCCTTCATGAGTCCTCACACATGTTTTTGCACCATCATACATGTCTCTTATAAGGTTAATATATGTCAATGGGATACCTCTTTTTTCCAAAGTTCTCCAAAGAACCTCCCTCGGTACCCTATCATAAGCTTTTTCTAGATCAATAAATATCATGTGAAGGTCTTTCTTTCTTTCTCTAAAATATTCCATAAGACGTCTTAAAAGGTGAATCGCTTCAATAGTAGATCTACCTGGCATAAATCCAAATTGATTCTCTGTTGTACTTGATACTTGTCTTAACCTACGTTCGATAATTCTTTCCCATAATTTCATAATATGACTCATTAACTTGATACCTCGATAATTTGCATAATTTTGAATGTCTCCCTTGTTCTTATATACGGGTATAAGTGTACTTGCTCTCCATTTCTCGGGCATCTTTTGGTTTTTCCATATTTCATTAAATAGTCTTGTGAGCCAAGTGATTCCTATTTCTCCTAGTATTTTCCAAACTTCTATAGGAATATTATCTGGTCCTACCGATTTACCACTCTTCATATGTTTAAGAGCCTCTTTGACTTCATTCTTTTGAATAAGTCGGTAGAAATTGTGGTTTATATACTTTTTTGACTTGGCTAAATCTCCTAAACTAATACTAACATCTTTATTTTCATTAAAAAGATTATAAAAATAGTTTTTCCATCTATTTCTTATATCATCATTTGCCACTAGAATTTTTTCATCCTCGTCTTTTATGCATCTAACATAATTAAGATCTTTAGTTTTCTTATCTCTAGCCCTAGCTATCCTAAAAATATCTCTTTCACCCTCTTTTGAGTTGAGTTTTTTATATAAGTCCTCCCAAATCTTAGCTTTTGCTTCACTAACGGCCTTTTTTGCTTCCTTCTTTGCTTTCTTATAAGCTTCTAAAGTTTCACTAGTTTTCTTAGCATAATGTAATTTGTAACATGCTCTCTTTGCCTTGATTTTATTTTGTACTACTTCACTCTACCACCAACCTTCTTTTTGTGCCGGTACACCTCCCTTAGATACTCCTAACACATCTTTCGCCACCTTCCTAATATGTATAGCCATATTGTTCCACATATCACAGGGTGTGCCAACATAATTCCAAACATCTCCTTGAAGGACTTTCTGTTTAAATATATCTTCTTTCTCGCTTTTGAGGTTCCACCATTTAGTCCGAATAGCTCGATGCACTCTTTTCTTCTTTGTCTATTTTTTTATTTGTAAATCCATAACTAAAAGTCGATGTTGGGTGGTTAAGCTTTCTCTTGGAATTACCTTACAATCTTTACAACACGCTCTATCTTTTTTTCTACAAATAAAGTAATCAATTTGTGTTTGTGATAAGCCACTCTTATAAGTAATTAAATGTTCATCTCATTTTTTGAAGATTGTATTGACTATAAAGAGATCAAATGACATAGCAAAATTTAAAATCTCCCTACCTTCCTCGTTTATATCCCCAAAACCAAAGTTTCCATGAATCCCTTGATATCCTAATGCCTCTTTACCGACATGTCCATTTAAATCTCCTCCTAAACAAATCATCTCTCTTTGTGGAATCTTTTGAAACACCTTATCTAACTCTTCCCAAAAAACTATCTTTATAGTTTATACTATCTTCTAGTCCTACTTGGGGTGCGTAAGCACAAACTATATTCAAAACCTCTGCTCCTAACACTAATTTCAATGTCATGATTCGGTCACCATATCGTTGTATGTCTACCACACTCTCCTTTAAATCTTTATTTATGATAATACCAACTCCGTTTCGGGCCTTTTCTTTACCTGAGTACCATAATTTAAAACCTGTATCCTCTATCTCCTTTGCTTTTTCTCCAACCCATTTTGTCTCTTGTAAACATAGAACATGAATCTTTCTCCGAATCATAGTATCTACCACCTCCATTAGCTTACCCGATAATGTTCCGATATTCCAAGAACCAATACGAATCTTATTATCTAGGACTAGCTTCCTTACCCCCCGCATCCGTCCATAATCAAAATGCGAAGACCCTCTCTGAAAATTTTTCACTACATTCGGGCGTCAATGTAGCGGGACTAACTTCTTTACCCACACCCGTCCATGATGTGGGAACCCTCTCTGCAATTGATTCCAGTGTTGTCTGACGCGTATCGTATCGTGTATCGCTGGGCTCCACGATACGGGCGTATCGTATCGTATCGTATCGTATCGTACTTTAATATTAAAATAATGTAAAAATAATTAAAAATTAATAAAAAATAGTAAAAAATCGAAAAAAATCAAGAAAAAATCAGGAAAAATCTGATAATTGCTTTAAATTCATATAATGTAAGTTTAGTACAGATTGAGCATTCAACATTGAACAATTGCATCCAAATTTATATATTTTGAATCCAAAAAATAAAATACAGACATAGTTTACACTTTACAGTACACTACAGTTACATATAATGTTACATTTTACAAATTGTAATCAGGATCATCAACTAAATAATCTTCATCTTCTCCTTGTTGCAGATCCTCATCATCATCAGCCACGCCCACACCTTCTTCTTCAAAATCAAATTCTTCATCTCCATAATGTTGTTGCGCTCCTTCCAAATTAATCCAGGCAACGTCTTCTTCTGTTAGGAGGGCATTTTCTTCAGTGTCTTCCATAACCCAATCTTCTAATATATCAAAATTATCCAAACTTATTGGATCGAACTGACTTTCTTCTCTATTTACTTTTTTTAATTGCCTACGACACAAACAAAGATAAACAATTAGTAAGTAATATTAACAATTGAAAACTGAAGTTAAATAATATCGAATTGAAAATTTGAAAGTAATACAACATTACCTTTCACGAAGGCGCATGTTACAACGAATATAAACCAAATCATTAAGCCTTTTGTGTTCCAACCTGTTGCGCTTTTTTGTATGGATGTGTTCAAAAACACTCCAATTTCTTTCACAACCTGTTGCACTACAGGTTTGGCTTAAGACTCTAACTGCAAAATCTCTAAGGTTTGGACAATCACTTCCAAACCTGTTCCACCAAACATCTGTAAAAAAAATATAAACATTAGAGACATAATAATCCACAGTAATGTAAGATGCAACTTAAATATGAAAATAAACAATGTACCTGGACGCATCGTAGAGCGGTTGCGAATTGCAACAGGCAAACCCATCAAGTGAAGAGCATTATCATATATCTCCATCTCTCGATGTATCGCATCTACTATGCTCTCATCAGGGACTAATCTGTCGATGCATTCAATGATTCCTCGATTAACCTCACCGTCCCTTTTGAAGGTTGCTGAGTACCTCAATGATGGGTTTAGATAGTAGGCTGCTGCATGAATAGGCTGATGCAATTGTTTATTCCATCTACTATCAATTATTTTCCACACGGGCACATAATCTCTTTTTTTTCCATTAAAGTTATTTCTGATTGCTTCTTTTGCCCTGTCCATGGATTCATAAAGGTAGCCCATAGATGGTTTCTCCTCGCTGTGAGCCAATCTCAAAACTTTCACTAAAGGACAAGTAATTTTCAATAATCTGATACATGCATTCCAAAATGAACTTCTAAAAACCGTTTCTGCAATCTCATTTAACTTTCTGTTCCTTCTGTTTTGTGGCAACTCTGCAAATTGTTGCCACTCATCTGAGGAGAACATTCTCTTTAAAGCTTGCTTCTGTCTCACAATACTCTGTACAGATAAGAAATTTGTTGCAAACCGAGTTGCAGCTGTGCGAAGAAGCTCTGCACCTTCTGTGTATCTCCTCATCATACATAAAACAAATGCATGGTTGTAAATAAATTTTGTAATATCTTGGCAACACTCAGTTGCTGCCTTTATTTCATCCATCTCACCGATGTCCTCGAGGATGAGATCTAAACAATGGGCTGCATATGGTGTCCAGTAGAAAGTCCCATAAATATCAGCTAACTCCTTTCCGGCTGCTTTGTAGTTAGCTGCATTATCTGTAATCAATTGGACTACATTTTCTAGCCCAACCTCTTGTATAACCTTATCAAATTCCTCTCGTAGGATCTCTGCAGTGTGCCTCTCCTCTGACATATCTAGAGATCTCAAAAACATGAGTCCTTTAGGACAATATACAAGAAAGTTTAGCAATGTCCTTCCTCGCCTATCGGTCCATCCATCTGCCATGATAGTGCATCCTGTTTCCTTCCACGATTGTCTCAAAGTCGAACAGTATTGCTGCACTTCAATCACGGTCTGATCTAATATCTTCCCTCTCAACTTTTGATAAGAGGGCATCCTGTATCCTGGACCAATGTTAGCAATTGCATCTGCCATTGCTTGAAAATGAAAACTGTTTGCTGCATTAAATGGAATGCATGTATCATAAAACCATCTGCCCACTGCAAGGTCTGCTTGATCGTGCAGTTGTTCTGAAGCCATAGCAGCACGAATTCCTGGCTGAGCACCAGGTGTAGTGGAAGGAGGAAAGAACGAATGTATGCTAGAAGAAGAAGCTCTTCCTCTACTCTTTCCTGAACTTCCTCTCTGCCACCTCCAAAGTCTTCAGATGCAACCCTCTTTCCTCTGCTAGGTGCTCGCGAACTGCTACTACCAATATCTGTTCTAGCATCTGAAGGCAAACTATCAGTGAATCCAACTCCAGTGGCAGTAGCATCATCAGCTTCTTCACACATCTGGAAATCATCCTTTTGTTGTCTCCTTTCCTGTATGCTCTCAATCATCTGCAAGCATTGCCATTTAATACCTTCTGGCACACTTCTAACTCTGCCTGTGCATGGAGCAACTTCTTTCCTGGTTCCTGCTAGGTGGTGTTTCAACCTTGAAATTCCACCACTAACCACCTTTTCACAAAATAAACATCTGATTTTTAACCTTGAACCCTCAACTGGTATACCCCACTGCCATGCCGGATCATCAGACTTTGAATGAGAGTCTCTACCACCCCTTCCTGCCATCTCAATGGAGTACTTTAATTAAAAAAAAAACCTGAAAATAAAAGCACTTCGTAAATCCCCCAATCTTCAAATAACACTCAAATCGAGTGTCTCCCACTTCATGAATGCAATAAAAATCGTATACACACACTTAATAACTTCATATTTTGTCATTCAAAAAAAAAAACCCGAAATAACACAAAAAACAATAAATATAAAGGAAAAAAAGGAAAAAAACATTAAAAATATACCTAAATCCGAGTTTGGAGGCTTGGACGGACACCGTAGGGCACGATTTTAGAGCTTTGAACACCAAGGAGGTGAAAACCGACTCTTAGGGAGCTTGAAGAACTCAAAAAGAGAGAGGAAACCCGCAAAAAATCGCGGGTTTCCCTCGGGCCGGGACCCTTTATAAGGGTCCCAGGGCGTATCGTGCGATACGGGCCGTATCGCACGATACGGGGGCCCGTATCGTATCGTGGTGGCCCACGATACGATACGTATCGCACCGTATCGTACGATACGGTGCGATACGGACAACACTGATTGATTCACTACATTCGGGCGAAAATGTAGTGGCCCTTGCTTACTTCTTACTGCATTCGGGCTCTGCAGCAAGTCGCTAGGCGGGGACGCCCCAAAGAAATGCTCATAATTTTTGTAATCCATGTTGTAGAAATCCGACGAAGTTTTACGCTGGTTGTCGGAAGCCTAACACAACCCTCCTCCTTTATCCGGGCTTGGGACCGACAAATGCAAGGGTGATCCCTTACATGGGCGGAGTTTAAAAATTGCATTATGCCAAGAAGGCTAGGGAAAGTTGGGAGCCTTATAAGAAAGCAAAGAAGGAAGTGAAAAAGGCCGTTAGTGAAGCAAAAACCAAAATTTGAAAGGATTTTATATAAAAAAGGTTAACTCTAAAGAAGGTGGAAGATATATTTTTAGGATAGGTAAGGATAGAGACAAGAAAATTAAAGATCTTACTTTTGTTAAATGCATCAAAGATAGGATGAGAAGATTTTAGTGGCGAATGATGATATAAAAAATAGATGGAAAATTTATTTCTGTAAGCTTTTAATGAAAGTACATACGGTAGTATTAGCCTAGGAGAGTTAGGTAAATCAGAAAAGTATATAAACCACAGTTTCTATCGGCGTATTCAAAAGAATGACGTCAAAGAGGCTCTTAAATATATAAAGGTTGGTAAATCTATAGGACCAGACAATATTCCTATAAAAGTACGGAAAATCCTAAGAGAAATGGGGCTCACAAGACTATTTAATGAAATATAGAGAACCCAAAAGATGCTCGAGAAATGGAGAGCGAGTACACTTATACCCATATATAAGAACAAGAGAGACATTTAGAATTGTGTGAATTATCGAGAAGTTAATGAGCCATAATACTATGAAATTATGAGAAAAAATTATCAAACGTAGGTTAAGACACGTAGGTTAAGACAAGTATCGAGTACAACACAGAATCGATTCATGCCCAGTAGATCTACTATTAAAGCAATTCACCTATTGAGACGTCTTATTAAACATTTTAGAGCAAACAAAGAAGAATCTTCACATGATATTTTATTGATTTAGAAAAAGCTTATAATAGGATACCAAGTAGATGTACTTTGGAGAACCTTGAAAAATAGGGGTATCCCGTTGACATACATAAATCTTATAAAAGTCATTTACAATGGTTCAAAAACATGTGTGAGAACCCATGAAGGAATGACGGATTCCTTTGAAGTTAATATTGCGTTACATCAGGTATCAACTTTAAGTCCATATTTATTTATATTGATCATTCGTGAGTTCACAAAACATATTGAAGATGAAGTACCTTGGTGTATGTTATTTGCATATGACATTGTGTTAGTGGATTAGTCTAAGGAAGAAGTTAAAATGATTAGAACCATGGAGAAAAACATTAGAAAGTAAAGGCTTCTGACTTAGTAGAACATAGACAAAATATATGAAATGTAATTTTGATCATTTGGGTACTTTAGTGGACATAAAAATTAAGATTGGCACACATTGCATCCCTCAAAAGAAAATTTTAAATACCTAGGTTTAATTTTTCAAATTGATGGAATAATTGATAAGGATGTTATGCATTAGAATTAATGCTAGTTGGTTAAAATGGAGAGGGGCATCATGTATTCTATGTGATAAGAAGATACCATTAAAGTTGAAAGGTATATATTATAAAACAACAATTAGGCGTGTTATATTTTATGGTTCTCAATGTTGGGCAGTTAATGATCAACATGTGCAAAAGATGTCTGTAGCATAAATAAAGATATCGAGATGGATGAGCAATCATACCAGGAAAGACCATATACATAATGAAGTTATTACAAACAAATTGTGAATAACACCAATATAGGATAAAATGGGGAAAAATCATTTAAGATGGTTTGGACATGTAGAAAGACGACCCAAGGACACTCCCATAAGAAAATATGAAAACAGATTGTGAAAATGTTAAAAGAGGAAGAGGATGACCACAAAAATGTTGGAAATAAACAATAAAGAATGATCTAGTTTATATTGAGTTAACTGCTAGCATGACAAATGATAGGGCCATTTGAAAACAAAGAATCCATGTAGCTGACCCCATATAGTATGGGAAAAGTCTTGGTTGTTGTTGTTGTGACACGATGCTATAAAAGTATCCATTTCAATTTATAAGTACCTCTTTTTCTAGTTGCTACTAGAGATCTTTTAGTTGTTAATTTTCTTTTCAATTGTTTACACGAATAAGCCATTGAAGACATTTTCCTATACAGTTTATACATAAAATTTAAGGAAAAAAATCTTGCTATTTGCATTTTTATTATGCCTTTCATGATGATACTCATACTATGTACTTATGTTAGACTGTGTGAAAATTGATTTTCCTATTGAAATCTGATAAGAGATGTAGAGGGAAGACGAAAAAACAGCAAGCAAAACTGTCACAAGTTAAGATATGTTGTTAGCGAAATTTTACAAACCACCTTAAGGACTCCAAATGTTATAGATATAGAGCATGTGCACTCACTGCTTAACGGAATCCACTAAAGAGATAAAAATGCAAGATAGGTTTCGCTACTGAAAAGAATCTACTAAGGAGATTCAAAACTACGGAAAGAAGCGCGAGGCCTTTGGGTTTCTTAGTATAGTCCCAACCATTCCCTGGATAATGACATGAACAATATAAATAACTAATCTTTGAAGCACCTCTCGGAGCATTGGAAAATGAAAACCGTAGGACATAAATAGGTAGCCTGAATACTCTCCACTCATAAGAAACTTAACAGTTTAAGACATAAATAGGTAGTTGTGAAACCCAAAAGTCATAGACTAGGAAAATTAAAACGGAAAATAGGTGGCATTGGAAACCCTCCTCCTAGCATGACAAAATGTAAAGCCTAGGGCATAAATAGATAGTCTAGGAAGCCCAAAAGACATAACCTTGGAAACAAAATAATTTTGACTTTTGGCATGCCACAATAACCTTCTAATTAACATCCAATTCTTCAGATGAGGCTCATCTGATTCATGATAAAATTTGGCTTTTGCTATTTAAGTTGTGGTAAGAAGCTAATATTTGTTTATTTTATTTAGCACCAAGTGCAATTACGTATTATGGGCTTAATGATGCTTAATTGGTCTAGTTTTGCTTTTCTTTTTGCCCCTTGATTCTTAAAAGTATCATACTCTTTGATTTTATGTTAGTACCCACCAAGGATCAAAGCTAAGTTGTGCCTCCTCACTTTGGTTATGGATGATTAAGTGAAAATGATCCAAGATTAAATTGCCTTAGTCCTATGTTGTCAATAGCGGTTAGCGGTTGACCCTGATATAGCGGTAGCGGGGATATAGCGGATTTAGCGGTACACTTTTATTTATGATTAAAAATTTATATATATATATAATAGGTTTTCTAACTTCTAAGAAATATCAAGAAACATAACCAAATCTTTAATAAATGAATGAGCAAAACACTCACTAATGAACAGGAAAAACTAGTAAAGGAGGAATGCCACATACCTTTTAGCCCATATTATTTGTAGTATGCCTCATCTCCAACCCAGGTGTATGAAAGTTCGGACATTAAAGCAAAAATGAAAGGCAAAAGAAGATTAGAAACTCCTATCACCAACATGTTCAACAGTTGAAATAATGAGAGATTAAGGCAATAGTACCTGCACATACATATCAAATCCACACGAGTATCCACTCGATGATCACCTACAATAGAAGATAACGAATGTGCCATCACTTTCAATGCTTAATACAAGTCGAATAACAAACTATAAAAAACACGATCACTTGCAAGTTGCAACTACAGATAACATGTTACATTATTTTGATCATACTTACCCACTAATCAAAGACAATGACAATTTCATTGAATAATAATTTGCAATAAAGCATCGAAAGTAGCCTTAGAAAGCATCTTTAAAGATTGTACATGTTATGCTTATGCATCCATCAAAAGTACATAAATGCTAAGCTAATTCAAAAAGTACATAACATCCATCAAAATTCAATTACAAATTTACAATCAGTATCACACTTAATTGTTTAGGTCATGGTCATTCATTTTCAGAAAAAGATCCGTATTCTTCTATTTCCTCTTCCTCTTCATTTGTTTCTTCAAAATTAAATTCTTCTTCATCTTTCATAGGCATCTTATCCTTCCCTTTGCTTTGCCTTTTTTGTCGCTTTCGTATCCTCGACCTTGTATAAACAGCAGTAGCACCCGCTCTTGATGCTTCAGATGCCATATCGATATTTTGCCAAGTAAGGAAATCATCGTCACCAACGAACTCATCATCAGTAGGATATTCATCGTGATCTTCAACCGATGCCAACATGATGGGGTCAAAATTTGCTCCATTAGATTTCCTTTCTTCGTACCTTCTTCTGAGCTTTTCATTATATTGCACAAAAGCTAAATCGTTAAGCTTTTGATGCAATAATCTATTCCTTTTCTTCGTATGAATCTAAGATAAGAGAGAATTTAGGTAAGTTGTTAACTCAATAAAAGAACTTTCATTTATTTATAGTGTAAATAAAAAGCATAATTCTTAATTTCTTACCATTTCAAAAGTACTCCAATTGCGCTCACATGGGGTAGCACTACAAGTAAGGCTCAAAACCCGTATAGCAAAACTTTGCAATTCAGGGCATCCATAACCAAAGGTCATCCACCATTCAGCTATTACAAAAAGTTAAAAATCATGTGTAAAAATAAGTTAATCATATTCAAAAACCTTAAATCATATCTTAATAATGAAATAATTAAAAGAAAGCAAAGTTTCTTGAATTAATTACCTGGTGCACATGTTTTCCTCGAACTTATAGCTAATTCTAATCCAAAACCACTTGCTGCACTTCGATAACTTATAAGTTGATGACTGATTTGTTGTTGTTCTTCCTTAGTATAGCTATAACTTAAACAAACCACATTTAATCTCAACATTAGATTCTATCCCATCATAATACAACCCTGGATTCAAATACAATGCAGCAGCATGTAATGGCTTATGCATTTGCCTGTCCCATCTTTTGTCTATGATCTCCCAAATAAAAGCATATTGCTCTTCTTTGTTTTTCATATTAACCTATAAAACAAGAAGTTAAATGTTATTAATTTATAAGATTAATAAGTAAGTAAAGATTAATAAATAACACATAAAATTGAAATATTTACGCACATTTATTTGTTCCTTTACACGATCCATCTTCTCGTAGATGTAGCCCATGGCTGGTTTCTCATCACTGTCGACCATACGTAAAACATCTACCAAAGGACCCATTGCTCTAAGTGAAAAACTAATGCCCTTCCAAAATCTAAGTTGCAAAATTATTGCCTTAGATTGTTTTCCTTCAATACTATCTGATAAAAGGCATTTTTCCCATTGTTCAGAAATAACCACCGATCTTAGAGCTTCTTTTGACTGCCACAAGCTGTCCAGAGTTAAGAATCTAGTAGCAAAACGGGTCACAGCCGGTCTATGTATGTCTTTTCCTCCTGTAAAATGTCTCATCATATGCAATATCTGACCATGAGCATACATAAATGTCACTAGCTTCTTTGCCCTGCTGAAGATGCTTTTTAGTCTTTTTGTCTCTCCAATATCTTCAAGCATCAAATCTATACAGTGTGCAGCACATGGTGTCCAAAGCAAATGATTCAATTCAGCCATCAACATTCTACCAGCTGCAACATAATTTGCTGCATTATCTGTAACCACCTGCACAACATTCTTCTCTCCAACCTCTAAGATTACTTCTTTTAACAATATATACAATTTATTTGCATCCTTTACTTCATGGAATGCATCAATGGACTTAAGAAAAACTGTATCTTGAGGACAATGTACTAAAAAATTTATTAATGTTCTCTGTTTTCTATCTGTCCATCCATCTGACATAATAGAACATTCATAAGTAACCCAATGCTTTCTAAATCCATTTGTAAACTCTCTTACTCTTCCCACTTCCTTCTCTAAGAATGTTTTCCTTACTTCATGATATGATGGAGCCTTCATTCCAGGTCCAAATTGCCCTATATCATTTACCATCGCTTGAAAGCTAGGGGATCTCACAACATTAAAAGGAATTCCATTTTGATACATCCACTTGCTAATGGATATGCATACTCGTTCTCTTTCTTCTTTCTTATATCGATTTTTCAATGTAGCTTGTCGTAGTGAGTCTGGCGATGAACACACAAATGAATCCATGGGTCCCTTCAAAAGCGGTGGTCGTGAGCCAAATAACGATGAAGATGATGAACATTGGGTGCTTGTCACTATGTTACCTTCCATACTAGAAAGTTCTCTTTGATATGGAAATGAAATCTTTTCGGCCTTCTTCTTAGATGTACGTGCACGTAATCATAAATTGTTTTTTTTTATTTCTTCAGTTGCATTCTTGCAAGCTGCCACATTTCCGCTTCTTCCCATTAAATGGTCCTTGTACCTCGTTATTCCACTGGTAGAAATATGACCGCATAGTGTACAAAATACTGACATATCCGTCTTACATTTTGTCAAACCCCAATTCCATCCTGGATCCTTCGAATCTGGAGGTCTATAGTTGTATGCTGCATTTGAAAACCTAATACCATTTGTTTTACTAGTCTCTGTGCCACAACTACCACTGGCACTGGCACTTTGAGAACAAGCAGTTGCACTTGTTGATGATTCCATACTCACTACAACAAAAAAAGAATAACGACTCAGCTTCAGTTTTCCAACCTTATACAAGAAATAGAACATTAAATAATTAACATTTATTGGTATGTGATGTTAACAGATAACCATCACATAACAATGAACAATAAAAACAGAAGAACGGAAGAAGATGAATCGTTGCATGGATCATGAAGCAATTACTAATGAACAAGTTAGACCAGAATAATCATCAAAAGAAACACGATGATAAGGAAGCAGCCATAGATTATTGATTGGTTGCAGCTTTTCATCCTACATAATCTTCTCTAGGTGCACATGATTTTGTTGTGGATAATATGATAATGCATCGTCTTGAATGGGTAGGTGCAACGGAATGTATCGTTAGTACTCTTCATGTTGAAGATACACATTTGAGAGAATTGCCGACACTTTGGAAAACAGTATTCAGCACTTAATGTCTTTAAATGAATGGTTGGAGAGTAGATGCATCATATAGGCATAGCGAGAGCATTGTACGGAGGCACATACACATGTGCATACCCCATAGAACTTAGTTGTACTCAAGGTCTTTTAAGTTGAGATAAATTGCATTTGATTTCAAGGGAGATTTCCATACGGACCACTGTGTGAGTGGAGCTATATGCCCTGTATGAACAATGAAATAAGTAACAATACAAGTTAACAACTAACAAATTTCAAGATTATAGGCATGAAGTTGCTGTGGATGGAATCCCTAATGATATTAACCTGAATAATGAACTTGAAATCGAGAAGTAGCTCCCACTGAATAGATGGGAAGAGAAGAAAAAGAAACGGTCAAATAGTTGCAGATTTTTCTCTTCTCAAATTCTTTATGCGCATACCTGGAGATGGTGGCGGCGAGAGGCGGGAGCGCCACGGACGACAAGAGAGAGGGAGAGCGACAGACGCGGGCTGGAGGCGGCGAGAGGCGGGAGCGCCACAGACGACAAGAGAGAGGGAGAGCGACAGACGTGGGCTGGAGGCGGCGAGAGGCGGGAGCGGCTGGAGATGGTGGCGGTGAGAGGCGGGCGCGACTGGAGGCGGCGAGAGGCGGGAGCGCCACGAACGACAAGAGAGAGGGAGAGCGACAGACGCGGGCTGGAGGCGGCGAGAGGCGGGAGCGGTTGGAGATGGTGGCAGCGAGAGGCGGGCGCGGTTGGAGGCGGCGAGAGGCGGGAGTGCCACGAACGACAAGAGAGAGGGAGAGCGACGGGCTGGAGGCGGCGAGAGGCGGGAGCGACTGGAGATGGTGGCTGCGAGAGGCGGGCGCGGCTGGAGGCGGTGAGAGGCGGGAGCGCCACGAACGACAAGAGAGAGGGAGAGCGACAGACGCGGGCTGGATTAGGGTTCCGTGAAACCCTTTATATACGTTGGGTCGGGTCGATCGGATTCGACCGCTTACAGCGCAATAGCGGCCCGCAATAGCGCTGTAAACGGCGCTAACTCCACCATGGCGGGTCGCCCGCTAAGGACGACCCGCCATAGCGATTGCGGGTCCGCTAAACCGCTATAGCGCGCTATTGATAACTTAGCCTTGGTCCACGTTTTTCGCAAATGACATCATCTTGGTAGATGCAAAATGGAAGTCCAAACTTGAATTATGGAGAGAAACTTTAGAGACTAAGGATCTTTTTAACTTAGTTGAACAAAGATATAATATATAGAACATGTGTTTTCCCTAAAGTTGATGCAGATGTTATGCATAGAATTAATATAAGTTGGTTACAATGGAGAGGTGTATAAGGTATTCTATGTGACAAGAAGATATCATGAAAGTTAAAAGGTAAATATTATAGAACACCAATTAGACTTGGTATTTTTGTAGTTTTGAGTGTTTGGCAGTTAATTATCAACATGTACAAAAGATGTTCTTGGCTGAATTGAAGATGCTGAAATAGATGTGTGGTTACATAAGGAAAGACTATACATATAATGAGGTTATTATAAATAATTGAAAGTGACACCAATAGATAATAAAATGAGAGAAAATCGTTTTTACATATAGTGAGGTTATTAAAAGCAATTAGGAGTGATGCTAATAGATGATAAAATGAGAGGAAATCGTTTAAGATGGTTTGGACATGTGAAAAGACGACTAAAGGAAGCTCTAGTAAGAAGGTATAAGAAACTAGATGGTGAAAAATGTTAAAAGAGAAAGAAGATCACAAAGGTTTTGGAAGTAAACAATAAAAAATGATCTAGCTTATGTTGAGTTAACTGTTTGCATGAGATAATGATCGAAACAAACATCCATGTAGCTGACCCCATCTAGTACGAGAAAAGCTTAGTTGTTGTTGTTGTGTTTGATTTCACTAAACATATGAATATAAGTTGAAATTAGCAAGCATTCAAACCCCAAAAAGATAATTATAAAGACTCTAATCAGTGTTCCAACAAGATAGTTTAATCAGTGGAGATGTCACGCATAAATTAATAGAAGGTGAGTAAAATGGACCAGTTATTGCGGGTGGCATAAAAATACCAGTGAAATTGAAAGGAACATAATATAAAGAAGTGTAAGATATTGCTCTATAGTTCCCTGGTGTTTTGTCATGCTTGGACATGCGTAGAAGATGATATTGGTGATAATGAAAAAGTTGAGGTGGACTTATGGCTATACAAATTACACATATATAATGAGGTTATTAGGAAAAAATGATATACCATGAATAGAAGGTAAAATGAGGGAGACATGATTAAGGTGGTTTGGAATTTTGGAGAGGCAAATGGATGAAGCTTTGATGAGAAGGCTTGATTAATACTTCAAGTAAGGCAGAGAGGGATCTCCAAAGCATTTAAAGGAAGCAATAGAACATGATCCTATATTTCCTTTTCTAAAAGCTTATGTGACATAGATAGAACACAATTGCAACTAAGAATTCATGTAGCTGGTCCAACTTACTACAGGATAGGTCTTGGTTTTGGTTGGCATGGTTTGGAAAAGCTTTTGCTTTTTCCAGTCTGTCTTAGTCCTCACATCTGTATGCTAGATTATCGTACTTTATTTTGGTAGCTTTCCTGTTGAACCATTTAACTTAATTATCATTGTCATCCGTGGGTGGATTTATCTGCTTTCTTCTGGTTGGTAATAGGTAGAAAATGTGAAGGCACTTTTGGAGGTGGAGGTGAGTCTGTTTTATGTCTTCAATTTCATCATTTATTTCTTTCTATAAAAAGTTACTGGTAAATTTCTGTACTGGTTTTTGGTGTCAGGCTACATATGCAATTGTATTACTAATAACATGGTCGACAAAGTTTTCTTCTATCCCTGTTTATGCAGACACATGTATCTATTCAGAACCAGCAGTTACTTTTCAATGGGAAAGAAATAAGGAATGAAGAGTGCCTAAGCTCTGCTGGGGTTAGAGAGGGGGACTTGATAATGATGGTTTCATCTGCATCCAGGTACACTGGTGCTTCTGCATTCCATGGCAGATCGTTGATTGTTTGTGCTTCGTGCTTTACTTTTGTATTTGTTCTATCTTTTTGGAGGAACGTATTTATTTGATGGTACATTTTGCTTCCAGTTTCTGTGATTTATATGTGACTATACCTTGGCCTGATAAATTTTCAATTTTCTTGTATCGTCAGTGCCATAAGTAGTTAGCTTGATTATGAGGGGATGATGCGTCATTATCAATGTCAATGTTGTAAATATCGTATCGGGTCCTGTATCGTAAGAGGGACCGATACACGATAATTGTATCATATCATATGATATACGATACAAGATCTGTTTTATTTAATTAAAGAAAATATTTTAAAATCATTATTTTTTCTTTTTGTTAAAAATGCTGTATATTAATATATTGAGTTATATTTTTGAAATTTCTACTTTTTCCAGGATGACAAGGACCTTGCTCGTATAATATGGACAACATACCTAATGAGCCTAGCTGCAACAACTGTATACCCTATTGGTAGTGTACAACCTAACTTGTCCTTAGATAGTAGGCACAAAAGACCTAAGATCTATGTCACATGGGTGCGGGATAAGGCAAATTTCAAAAATATTGGGTACGGCGACACGGCTAAAGTATATAATATTATATATATAATATTCAAACTAGAGAGATGAAAGAGCGGTCACTGTGGAGTCATCTGCCATTGTTGGTGAGGTCCAACTCCAAGGAATCCGTGGAGTTTATCCTCCAAACGCTGTGGAAGAGTCGAAAAACAGGGCTTGACCAACATGACAGAGGCACCATCTGCTCCATGCTTCAACTCGCCAACGATGCTGAGCTCGACCCTCTATTGGTGTGCCTCCGCATCTTGATACGCAAATGTGTGCATGAAAATCTCAGCAAAGATGAGATTCAAAAATTGTTTCCTCTTGAAGTCTTACCCGAATTGCAGAAATTGCTTACCATTTTATTATAAAAGTTCCAAAAAGAGTGGCAAGAAGATGTATTGAAAGACAAGGTAGTTCCTATTCCTACGACTAATGAAATTGAAAATCAACTGTTACTTGTTAGATATGGTTCATTGGAAAGATTGAAATAGCATCTAGTTAGAGGATAATTGGTAGTTTCTATGTTATGAAAAATGTGGATCGAGTACTTAAGTGTGGTCCATGTAAGGGATAGGGATCACCCTTGCATGTCCAAGCCCGGATAAAGGAGGAGGGTTGTGTTAGGCTTCCGACAGTCAGCGTAAAACTTTGTCGGATTTTTATATCATGGATTACACAAATTATGAGCATTGCTTTGAGGGGTCCCCACCTAGCGACGCGCTGCAAAGCCTGAATGCAATGAAAAGTAAGCAAGGACCACTACATTTTTTCTCGGATGTAGTGAATAAATTGCAGAGAGGGTTCCCACATCATGGACGGGTGTGGGTAAAGAAGTTAGTCCCGCTACATTGCTGCCCGAATGTAGTGAATAACTTTCAGAGAGGGTCTCCACATTTTGAATATGGATGGATGTGGGGGGTAAGGAAGCTAGTCCTAGATAATAAGATTCGTATTGGTTTTTGGAATATCGGAACATTATCCGGTAAGCTAATGGAGGTGGTAGATACTATGATTCAGAGAATGATTCATATTCCATGTTTACAAGAGACAAAATGGGTTGGAGAAAAAGCAAATGAGATATAGGATACAGGTTTTAAATTATGGTACCCAGGTAAAGAAAAGGCTCGAAACGGAGTTGGTATTATCATAAATAAAGATTTAAAGGATAGTGTAGTAGACATACAACGATATGGTGACTGAATCATGACATTGAAATTAGTGTTAGGAGCATAGGTTTTGAATATAGTTTGTGCTTACGCACTCGAAGTAAGACTAGAAGATAGTATAAAGACAACTTTTTAGGAAGAGTTAGATAAGGTGATTCAAAAGATTCCACAAAGGGAGATGATTTGTTTAGGAGGAGACTTAAATGGACATGTCGATAAAGAGGCATTAGGATATCAAGGGATTCATGGAAACTTTGGGTTTGAGGATATAAATGAGGAAGGTAGGGAGATTTTAAATTTTGCTATGGCATTTGATCTCTTTATAGTAATACAATCTTCAAAAAATGAGATGAACATTTAATTACTTATAAGAGTGGCTTATCACAAACACAATTGATTACTTTATTTGTAGAAAAAAAGATAGAGCGTGTTCTAAAGATTGCAATGTAATTCCAAGAGAAAGCTTAACCACCCAACATCGACTTTTAGTTATGGATTTACAAATAAGAAAATGGACAAAGAAGAAAAGAGTGCATCGAGCTATTCGGACTAAATGGTGGGACCTCAAAAGCGAGAAAGAAGATATATTTAAATAGAAAGTCCTTCAAGGAGATGTTTGGAATTATGTTGGTACACCCTGTGATATGTGGAACAATATGCTATACATATTATGAAAGTGACGAAAGATGTGTTAGGTGTATCTAAGGGAGGTGTACCAGCACAAAAAGAAGCTTGGTGGTGGAGTGAAGTAGTGCAAAATAAAATCAAGGCAAAGAGGGCGTGTTACAAATTATATTATCCTAAGAAAACTAGTGAAACTTTAGAAGCTTATAAGAAAGCAATGAAGGAAGCGAAAAAGGCCGTGAGTGAAGCAAAAGCTAAAATTTGGGAGGATTTATATAAAAACTCAACTCAAAAGAGGGTGAAAGAGATATTTTTAGGATAGCTAGGGCTAGAGATAAGAAAACTAAAGATCTTAATTATGTTAGATGCATCAGGACGAGGATGAAAAAATTCTAGTGGCAAATGATGATATAAGAAATAGATGGAAAAACTATTTTTATAAGCTTTTTAATGAAAATAAAGATGTTAGTATTAGCTTTGGAGAGTTAACCAAATCAGAAAAGCATATAAACCACAATTTCTACCGACGTATTCAAAAGAATGAAGTCAAAGAGGCTCTTAAACATATGAAGGGTGGTAAATCGGTAGGACCATACAATATAACGATAGAAGTTTGGAAAATCCTAGGAGAAACAAGAATCACTTGGCTCACAAGACTATTTAATGAAATATGGAGAAACCAAAAGATGCCTAAAGAATGGAGAGCGAGTACACTTATACCCATATATAAGAACAAGGGAGACATTCAGAATTGTGCGAATTATAGGGGTATCAAGTTAATGAGTCATACTATGAAATTGTGGGAAAGAATTATCGAACGTAGGTTAAGACAAGTATCGAGTAAAATAGAGAACCAATTTGGATTCATGCCAAACAGATCTACTTTTGAAGCGATTCACCTTTGAGACGTCTTATGGAACATTTTAGAGCAAAAAAGAAAGACCTTCACATAATATTTATTGATCTAGAAAAAACTTACGATAGGATACCGAGAGAGGTTCTTTGGAGAACCTTGGAAAAAAGAGGTATCCCATTAACATACATAAACCTTATAAGAGACATGTACGATTGTGCAAAAATATGTGTGAGGACTCATTAAGGAATAACTAACTTCTTTGAAGTTAATATTGGGTTACATCAAGGGTCCACTTTAAGTCCATACTTATTTATAATGGTGATTGGTTTTAAATACCTAGGGTCAATTTTTCAGAGTGATGGAAGAATTCATGGAGATGTTACGCATAGAATTAATGCTGGTTGGTTAAAATGGAGAGGAGCATTAGGTATTCTTTGTGATAAAAAGATATCGTTAAAGTTAAAAGGTAAATATTATAGGGCAACAATTAGGCCTGCAATGTTTTATGGTTTTGAGTGTTGGGCAGTTAATCATCAACGTGTACAAAAGATGTCTGTGACATAAATGAAGATGTTTAGATGGATGAGTGGTCATACAAGAAAAGACCGTATACATAATGAGGTTATTAGTAACAAATTAGGAGTGACACCAATAGAGGATAAAATGAGAGAATATCGTTTAAGATGGTTTGGACATATAGAAAGAAGATCAAAAGAAGAACCTTTAAGAAGGTATGAAAAACTAAATTTGGAAAGTATTAAAAGAGCTAGAGGACGACCACAAAAGTGTTGGAAAGAAACAATAAAGAATGATCTAGCTTATTGTGAGTTAACTGCTAACATGGCACACGATAGGGATATATGGAAACAAAGAATCCATGTAGCCGACCCCGTCTAGTATGGGAAAAGGCTTAGTTGTTGTTTTTGTAATATTCAAACTAGAGCAAGTGAGACATCAATTAAGTTAAGTATATGACAATAATAACTACATAACTTTATATTAAAGCAAAACAAGTAAACAACTACTAATTTCATCAAAACAAGTAAAAATGCATAGATGTATTATAAACTGATGAATTCTAGGGTTATAGAAGTTCCTTATTTTAAGCCAGTAAATCTGAAATAGATCATTAGAAACTGGAAATGTCCTTGGTGTGCCAACATTTGGTAAAGATAAATAAACAATAAATTATATTTAAGTGCAGAAGAGCACTTGCCAAGTAAAAGAAAAAGGGAGAGAGATGAGTGGTGGAGGAGGGAGCAGGCGAAATGATTCTTATTATAAGGAAAGGAAGAGTGAAAGGGAGAGAGATGCATTTACGAAACAGTTCTTATAAGAGATTCAGAACAATCAAACATTCAAAAGATATGACAAAGAAAGAGAGAAAAAGGGAGAGAGAATACCTGTGTCGGAGGGAAGGCACATGAGAGGGCGGCAGAGGTGGTCGTGGTGGCTGTCGGCGTGCAAGGGGTGGCGGAGAGGGTAGGCAAAGCGATGAGAGGCGAGAGGTGCGAGACGCAGGACCAAATAAACCTTTTGGATGCGGTCAACTCACCCAAAAACGTACTTCGACATGTTGACCGTGTCGAAGTTGACTGACACGGTGTTGGTACCGCACTGATACAATGTTGGTGTCGCACTAGTGTCGGTGCCAACACGTGTCTGTGTGACATAGCCTAAGATAATGCTTATAGTACTTTTAGGATGACAAGGACTTTGCTCATATAATATAAGTAGCTAGTTTACAACATGTACTGCTACTACTGTACAACATGCCTAATGAGTCTAGTTGCAGCAGTACACCCTGCTCTTAGTGTACAATCCAACTTGTCCTTCTATAGTAGGCACAACAAACCTAAGATAATGCTTGTAGTACTTATAGTTATTTGGTACAATAATTGTAGCATAAATGTTTATATATTATTTTGAAAATATCATATGCTATTTATACGATGCGGATACGATACATTACATATCGCAATGATACAATACGATATGCAAGCGATATATCATCACAATAAATGAATCCCAACGATACAGATACTTGATCGTATCGATCCAGCTACCAATATATGATATTATTGTATCATATCGTACGATATAATACCATATTTATAAAATTGATCAATGTCAGCTGTTTCGGTCATAAAAGTTCGTGAAGATAGCTTCTTTTCTTGTGCATGGACATGCACACATGTAAGTTGCTACTAGTTGTTATCTTTCCAATACTTTTGGATGCTTTAAAGTTCTTTTCCTCTAGTAATTGACATGTTACTTCATATCTAGAAGATATATTACATGATGTAGCTCAATTGCAAGCTTTTCTACATGTCTACCTGTTTGTGTGCATCCGTACCTGTATGTGATACATATGTGTCTAGGTTCTGCAGAAATCTTTGTGTACATCGTACTGCCATGAGGATTCATGTGACACACTTGGTGCCACTAAGAAATACTTCCCTTGCAATGATTTTCTCTATGAGCATCCATGAGTGGTTGCGTTCTGAAATCATTGCATGTGGGATGTTTCCCGTGTTTGTCTTAGAGTCATCATCATTGTAAAATGGAAAAGCAGAACAAGTTTACCTATTGAGATTCATCAACATGCCATTAATTTTCTCGTGTGCTTGAAATGTAAAGTATTCTTCACCGGATGATTTCAGTGCTTCAAACAATGATCTAAGCTTTAATCCGGATGGATCAGCAGTGAATCCAAGAGTGTTCCAGCAGCATATTAGGCGTGACACTCGTTTGATGGAACAATTACTCCAGGTAGACTACATTAGCATGTCTTATTATTTCTGAGACTATTATAGTGATTAATCTTCTAGTATGGGAAAAGGCTTAGTTGTAGTTGTTGTTGTAATCTGTTCCCCACAGAGCTTTGCATCATGTATTTTCTCCTGCATTTTCTAATGGAAATGTTTCCTATGCTACAAACTGTCCCGCTGTGAAAAAGTTGTTTTAAGCAGTGTTTCTCTATAAACAAGTTCTTCCAATTCATTGCATTTTATAAGCGTGATGGCATATTAAAGGGTGAACAACTTCCTCATTGCATGATTTCTCCTGTTTTATGTGTAAAAGCATTTCCGAAGTTTGGAGATATCTCTTGGAAAGGAATCATGTTGAGATGGCGTATTATCCATCTCCACAATGAGTGCTCAATATTTTCTGGGGAGTTAGTGGTCATGCTCCTTGATTTTTCTTCCTCCTTGTAGCTTTTTCTCCTTAAAATAGTAACGTTAAAAAGATATTAAAACAAATCTTTTAAAAGGGGAGATATTTCCTAGAAGTAGCCATATTGAGAGTAATCTTTCTATCTATTATATTAGCACTAGTCGATAACATCTACCAGACTACCTCCACAATGAGTGCTTGATATTTTCTCGGGGGTAACTAGATGTCATGCTTCTAGATGTTTTCTCCTTTATAGCCTTTTCTCCTTAAAACACTAATATTGAAAAGTTTTTTTCTCGTTAAAATATAATATTTCTCTTCTCTATTTTTCGACTTAGAGGGGTGGCTGGTGCCACTCGAAGGCTAGTTCACCTAGCCTTTGGACAGTCCCAACTGCTTGGAATCTGCTAGGGTTAGTCTATCTCGTTCTATATATCTTTATTTCTTTATAAAGGTGGTCTACCATATCTTGTTAACTGTTCTTATTTAAGCATGTTTAACCCTTACTACGGGAGTTCACTTTGCTATCCATAACCGTAGGACAATTTTCTTAATCTTGTGAGGGTTAAATTTGGAAATGTTATCACACTTGTTATGCCTGGCAGAATTTGTCCCCATAGATAAAGATCTGCCCAATCCACGTCGCCAAATCCCATGAACCGTTGACTAACCATGGTAGACATAACCCAACAAATCATGAATCCAAACTATTAGAATGTGTGTGTGTATATATATACAGATCTTAAAATCAAAACGGCAGTGGTGGTATAACCAGGTGTTACAATACCAAACATCAAAATTGAACAACCTATCATCGACTAGTACCATATCCTATATAAGCGGTTGACAACACTAGTTGATCCTCAAGAAATCTATCACCACTATAATGAAAGTATGCCCTTTCGACAATTTTGGATGGATCTTTCTAATTAAGTCTATGGCCCAACCTGGAATTGGCCATTGGTTTGATGATCATATGTAACTATGTCAGAGAGGCTTTCTGTAAAGGGCCAAAATGCCGACACTGTTGACACTTTTTTGTAAAATTAATGCAGTATTGATCTATAGTTAGGCAATAATAGCCATGCTGATATATTAATCACTTCATTTTAGGCCTTCACTGAAGGGCCCTTCACATTCCTTCATGAACCTCAACCATTATCGTACGAGCTTCAACCCTACTCAGATATCTCAAAAGCAAACCTTGATGGCTAAGCTTATACAACTCACCATCCAACAAGGTATAGCTTAATGGTCTATGCCGAGTCTTAACATTCGGGCATTGAGAAGGTTTATTCAAGTATTTCACTAACAAATCTCTCTGATCATGATCACCTTATAACCTGAAGCAGTCTTCACTAAATTATTCGCCACTTGATTTTCATCTGTGGGAATATATGACAATTTTACTTCAAGAAAGGTGTCTGACAAACCTTTTATGGGCTGATGCAAAGGTTGCAAGTTCAAACTAAGACATTGGTAATCTCCAACCAATTGGCTTAACACGACTTAAGAATCACCATAAATCTCTGCCTGGAAAAGAACAAGGGATGGTGAGTACCACCAACATGTGCTTTATAAGTGGATATTGTTTCGTCATAGATGAGACATTACTAAGGACATGCACATTCAAAATAATCTTGTATAAAACTATTACAATGTCAAATCTCAATGCTATAAAAAAACACGTGATGCAAAGCTACATACACAAACAATTTAGTTCTGATATCATGACCCATATAGTGCCCACCACACCACAAAGCTGCAGTATATGTGGGATGTCTTGATGACCGGTTACATAAAACAACATACCCAACTCAAAACCAAAGGGCTAGCCTCTAGAGACGCACATGTGGTCATACTTTAACTCGTTATATTTTCAAATCAAATCTCTTATGTCATTCAACTTGAGAACACGTCCAAACCATATAACAATACCATACACGTATATCACTTGGTATCATCTATCCGTATATCAAACTGCACATAATGGTGCTAAACTAGTTTCAGTTCAGAGCACTCACTAGTCTCTCTAGATAGGCACCTCCTGTTGTAGAGGAATGAAGAGAAGTAATGGGATAAAGCACTCACTTCCATGGATATATATTCATGCTTCCTGTACTAATTCTTTTCATCAGAAAAAAGATACTGCAACGGGAAACTTGTGCTACTCTGCCTGCACTTGAGCTTTTAAGATCATTCAACCTATCTTGAAGTAGCAGTTGTGGAGTTGATTTCCTCAAAATTAGAGCAAAGTCTGCTATTTAGTGTAATTGCTCTATTTTGTGGTTACTCTTAAGGTACGTTAGTGCTTGCAGTGCCATTGCTTGAGAAGCACTACTCTTTGTTGATTTTAGATTTCTTCTTTTCCTTCTCTTTCTCTTTCGCTTGATGTTACACGGCTGATAGGGTTTTCCCTTTTATAAACAGAATTACAAAATGGTATATTACAAAACTGCCATTAATGAAATGAATTTAAAGGTAACTTTAAAAACAAATCCTAAAGACACTCCAACACTCCCTCAAGTTGGGTGTGAATATCATTGTGATACCCAACTTGTCACGTAACCTTTTTAATACATTTCTATTGATGCCTTTGGTTTGCATATATGCACATTGATTTTCTGACTTTACATACTCCATTCTGAACTCATTGGTATTCACACAGTCCATGATAAAGTGGCATTCAATTTCTATGTGTTTGATCCTCTCATGATATACCGGATTCGATGCAATTTGGATTGTTGCTTTACTATCAGACAAGATAGGAATAGGACTTCTCATTGAAATCCAATCTCCATAAGCAATGAGCTTTTGTTGTGGATCTCACAACAATTGTCTGCTTTTTACTTTTTCAAGATAAACATTACCTCCCATAAGTGATACATATCCTAAAGTAGAATTCCTGTCTTCAATAAAGCCTGCCTAGTTTGCATCAATATATACTTCTATATTCATATGACCATTATCTCTATATATCAATCCATATCCTTGTGCTCTTTAAATACCCGAGTATGCGAAAAGGACGTCCATATGCATCTTTGATGGTGCCTGCATGAATTAACTCACAATTCCTAATGCATTTGCTATATTTGGACGTGCAATGATCAAGTATATAAACTTTCCAACCAATTTTTGATATCTAATCGCGTCAGTCTTGTCATATCCATCATTCAATTGCAATTTCTGGTTGACATCTATGGGGGTATTAAGAGGTTTAAAATCCAACATTATTGTATCACATAGTAAATCCAATGTGTATTTTCGTTGGTTTAAGAATATACCAGCACCAAAATATAAGACGTAAATACCAAGGAAATAGTGTAGCCATCCTAAGTCCTTATATCAAACAATTGATGTAATTATCTTTTAAGCCTTTCAGTTTCTTCAATATCATCACCTGTCACAATAATGTTATATACATAAACTCTCTTAATAAACAATATATGATCATTAACAATTTTGGTGTAACCCAATTTAATAATACTCATGCTAAACTTTTTAAACCAGGCATGAGATGATTGTTTTAGTCTATATATAGCCTTTCGCAATATGCAAACTTTCTTCATTATCTTATCTTTATAACCCGGTGGAAAAACCATATAAACCTCTTCATTAAGATCTTTCTGCAAAAAGACATTCTTCACATCTAGTTGTCACATGATCCACTTTCTTTGGGCAATAATACTGATGATAACTCTTATAGATGTTAGTCTAGCTAAGGGTGTAAATGTTTCATCATAATCAATTCCATGAGATTAAATGTACCTTTTGGCTACTAATCGAGCCTTATACCTTTCTAGTGTCTCATTTGCTTTGAATTTTACGGTGTATATGTTAAATGTAATAGGCAACGGGCACTTGGTATGGGTGGCGTGGGCCATTAGGGCCCGCAACCACTTGCTGTTGGAGGCACTGACAGCTACTTGCTAGCCAACGGCTAGTTGCCTGGCCAGCAAGTAGCCGTTGGAATCCAACGGCTAGTGTTGGCCAAGCTTGGCTTGCACTTATTGTCCCTCCTTTGCTGCCTCTTTTTCTTTATTTTGCTGTGTACAAACCTCTATATATACTCCATCTTCATATCAATAAATTATGTTGTCTTGCACAACCTTTTTTTGTGATTTGACCTCTTGGTTTTTGACTCTTGTTGGCTTCTATTTTGTTCTTTATATGTGACATCCATATTCAGATGTTTTGAGATCTTGGCGATTTGACAAATTTCAACATTGGCACTTCGACCTTTGATTATCAATAATTATTTACATGATATCAGAGCCTCGTTTTGAAGTAATCAAGCACATTGAGAAGCGTGCCAACTTTGGAAAATCTACGATTCTTGTTTTTTGACATTATGAAGTTCAAGATAACTTTAGAAAATATGTTTGTTTTGAAAATTGAAGGAAAAGAATGAAGTTCTCAATTAATTACATCAACGGGCACTTGGTATGGGTGGTGTGGGCCACTAGGGCCCGCAATCACTTGCTGTTGGAGGCACTGAGGATCAGTGACTCCAACGGCTAGTTGCCTGGCCAGCAAGTAGCCGTTGGAATCCAACGGCTAGTGTTGGCCAAGCTTGGCCTCCACTTGCTGCCCCTCCTTTGCTGCCTCTTTTTCTTTATTTTGTTGTGTACAAACCTCTATATATACTCCATCTTCATATCAATAAATTATGTTGTCTTGCACAACCTTTGTTTGTGATTTGACCTCTTGGTTTTTGACTCTTGTTGGCTTCTATTGTGTTCTTTATATGTGACATCCATATTCGGATGTTTTGAGATCTTGGCGATTTAACAAATTTCAACGTTGACGATTCGACCTTTGATTATCAACAATTATTTACATGGTATCAGAGTCTCGTTCTGAAGAAATCAAGCACATTGGGAAGCGTGCTAACTTTGGAAAATCTACGATTCTTGTTTTTTGACATTATGAAGTTCAAGGTAACTTTAGAAAATATGTTTGTTTTGAAAATTGAAGGAAAAGAATAAGTTCTCAATTAATTACATTGTCTTCATGGGAATTTTGAAATTTCTTAGAAATTTTATCTTCTCTTGAATCTTGCAAGTATAACATTGTGTTTGAATGAGTTCGTTATGAAAATATCAATTATAACTTTTCTTAGTAACATATGATTATGGTTTTTTGGTATATATGCTTGTGTTTTTGAACTTGATCTTGTGATTTTAATGAACGATTCTAAAATAAATTTTTGGCCATGTTTGATATGTTCAGAACATTTTAAAACTTAGTTGTTTTTGTTGAAACATCTTCGATGCTCTAAGACATAAGCTTACAGTATTACTTGAAAAGACATGAGTTAGGCTAGTGTGTTTCACATTTTTGTTTTTTGTATAGTATCATTGTTTTTAATTATTGATCCATGTCTTTTCCTTAATGAGTTTGTTGGTTTTTGAAGAAGATGATAAATGAGCTCATTCGCGTTACATTGTTTCATTTCTCAAATTCCATCTTCTCGTTGCATTGGTTTTTGTAGAAATTTGCTTTCTTTTGATGGTTTGGATAGTTGCATTTGTATTCTTTACTAAAAAACCTTACATGACATCTAAAGTGCTAATTGTTCTTTGTTGGTTTCGATTGTCGGTATGGTTAATTTCTGTGGTTTCAGTATTTTTCTTTTATAATTTTGGCATGACTTTTTATTTCAAAATTGCAAAACTTTTGTGTGTTTAGATTTAATGCTTCGGTTCTTCCAAATGGTCTTTCATTGGCCAAAATTTTGCTTTGTTAATCTTTGTCGGTGCTCAATTTTAAGGTTTTTTGGTTGCACTCACATGCCCATTTCATGTTGTTTTTCATGATTCTAAGGTGGGAATTGAGGGTCTTGATGATCTATCCTGGTTCAATTTATCGTTTTCTGGGTTTTTATTTTGGAGATGATTTACGGTTCTCTAACAATCTATTTTGCGATTATAAATGTGCAATGCATTTATATGGGTGTTGGTTTCCCTTCTGTAGTTTCGTTTGGGTTTTGGCACTTAAGTGACTTGATAGGGGTTGGAATAACTTTGCCTTTTTGTCCTTGAAAATTGGTTTAATGAAGATTGGGTACTTAGCTAATAGTTGCTTCTTTATATGTGGATTTTGTTTGGCTTGTTTACTTATAGATATTGACTACCATCCTGGGTTTTTCATGTGAATTCTGCGAGTCTTGTACTTTTTGTGATGTTGGCTTCTTTAAGAATTCGTTGGGTTCAATTTGTTTTGGGTAGTAAAATTGATCCCAGTGATGATGTTATTCTGGTATTTTAGGAACCAAGCATCTTTTTCCGGTCGTATGTGGTGATGGTAGGGATATGCGATATCCCAATAATATCAATTTGTATTTTTGTCATCTCGTTTGTGGGAAACACTTTTTATTATCCTTGATTTGGCAATATTAAGCTCTACGTGTTTTAGATGTACTTATTGGCGAGAAACATGGGTTCCGTTTGATTATTGGAACATTTTAGTGGTTTACTGCTTTCCCTTCTTATGGAAACATGAAATTTCTCTATTGCACTTAGTATTATTGTATGTTTGTATAGTATTTGCATTTTCCTTCCAACTTGGTTATATGCAATATTGATGGTATCAAATTGTTTGTTGGCATGTTTAGAAGAAAAATGTGTTGTGACATTTGAAGGATTTCAAACTTGACTATTGATAAGTTCGAAAATGTATTGGTTGGAAAACAATAAGGGATATCTTCTTGTATAATTGAGATCCATGTTGTTGGCCTTTTGTTCAAGACCTTTGTGATTAAGGTGCTTTATGTTGGTGGCCTTTTGTTGGAAATCAATTAATGTTTGAAGATGTACTTATTGTTATTTGAGACTTAAAACTTGGTTGTTGAATGAATTGGAAAAATGTTTGTTGACAATGAGTTGCATCTACTTGTATGACTAAGATCCATATTGTTGGCTTTTTGTTAAGACCTTTGTGATTAAGGTGCTTATGTTGGTGGCCGTTTGTTGAAAATTAATTGATATTTTAAGATGCACTTATTGTTATTTGAAGATTTGTGATCTTGATAACTTTAAGTTTGTTTTTTCATGAGATTATGATCTCCGTTTGTTGGCCTTTTGTTGGAAATCTTTGTGATTAAGATGTTCCATGTTGTTGGCCTTTTGGTTGGAGAGTAATCAATATTGAAAAAGACTTATAGTTATCTTGTATTTGATAAAATTGTTTTAACAAACCTTGTGAGACATTTTGAAAAGCATGAAGTTGATTCCTTTGACTTGTTTTAATCATTATAATGGATTATCTTACTTTTGGAACCATAGAATCACTTTTGAGTTTAAAGGATATTTAAGGGGAGAATTGTATGTTTGACTTGAAGGTTTTGAGCTTTGTCTTGTTCGAGTTTATCCTTAAAACTCGGGTTTGAGCTTAGCCTGAAAGCTTGTTTGACTTGGCGGGTTTTGAGCTTTGCCTTAAAAAGCTTATTCGGGTTCGAGTTTATCCTTAAAACTTGGGTTTAGAGCATAACCTTAAAAGGCTTGTTTGATATACCAAGGTTCCCTTACAATATCAAAAGTTTGTAATGATTTATGAATCTAGTTGTTATAATAGATAACCTATTTGGATGATATCAATGTTTTCTATCAAATGACTTTATTGAATTAGAGCAAATCAACTTCATGAACTTATTTGACTCATTTTTGGTTTACCTTCTGGATTAGATATTGTAAATTGTCTTGGTGTTTTTAGAAATTGAGCGAATGTATGTATTGATACTTCATTAATCTTAATGCAGGATGAAAAATGAATTGATATCTTAATCGTGAAAAGATGATATGGAGTTGTTTCAAAGGAAGCTGTGGCAACTTGAATATTATTTTTTAGAAATTCTTGTTACAAGCAAACATAAGAATTGAGTTGTATTTGATTTATGTTTTTGTTGGACAAACTTTCAGTATATACATCGTAAGTTTGACGGGAGGTGTTAAATGTAATAGGCAGCACGGGCCATTAGGGCCTGTGCACTTGGTATGGGTGGTGTGGGCCACTAGGACCCGCAACCACTTGCTGTGGTGCCTCCAATGGCTAGTTCTGGCCAAGCTTGGCCAGCACTTGCTGTCCCTCCTTTTCTTTATTTTGTTGTGTACAAACCTCTATATATACTCCATCTTCATATCAATAAATTATGCTGAATTACACAACCTTTGTTTGTGATTTGACTCTTGTTGGTTTCTATTGTGTTCTTTATATGTGACATCCATATTCGGATGTTTTGAGATCTTAGCGATTTGACAATTGGCTATTCGACCTTTGATTATCAACAATTATTTACAGTATACCCATTTATAACCAATTTATCTTCTCCCTAGTGGGAGGTCACTAACTTCCCATGTTCCGTTTCTCTCAACTCAGATTGTATAGCATCTATCCATTCTGGCGACTTAGAAGCTTCTCAAAAATCCTTTAGAATCTAATATGCTTCATCATTCAAAACAAAGTTATGATAACTAGGTGATATGTGATCATAATTGAGTAATATAATATTTGCGATATAATCTTTTTTTATTTTCTAAGGGCAATTGGAACATTTAAATTTAATTCTTCCTTACCTCTTTCTCCTACTAGGACATCCCTTTAATATGAGGATGAAGTTCTCCCTTGATCCATGGTTTCTTGAGGATTGAGCATGAGTACTCTTCTATCTCCTCTTGTATAAACCTTCGTCTCCTTCTTCGTTTGTTGTTCATCCTGCTCATTTGTCCTAGTGTTCTCGAAATCATCTTCATAAGTGGCGTTGATTGGTAATACTTAAGGCTTATTTGGTATAGGTCTAGATGGGGTGTAGTTTCGAAGAAGGTAACGTCCATGAATACAATTTTCTTATGACTTTTAGGATTGTAGTATACATATCCCTTCTTTTCTATTAAATAACCCAGAAATAAACATCTAGCCACTTTAGATCCAACTTATCCCAGAGTAGGTCATGAATATGAACAACGCATAAACACCCAAATATTTGTGGTACCACATGGAATGGATTGACACCTGGTTTTACCATTTGAAATGGAGTTTTTCTAGAGAGAACAACAGATGGTAACCTATTGATGAGGTATACGTTGTAAGAATTGCTTCAAGCCAAAAAGATTTAGGGATATTATGTTCTGATAACAAAGTTATGAAAACTTCTAAGATATGCCTATTTTTCCTTTCTGCAACACCATTTTGGCGTGGGATATAAATACACAAAGTTTGATGTATAATGCTATGAGTTTGCAAATATCCTTGTAAGCAATGATTGCCAAACTCACTACAATTATCAGACTCGAGTATTTTGATGAGATGTCTAAACTGGGTTTCAATAAGCTTATGATCAATAGAAAATATATATGAAACTTCATATTTTGATTTTACAAGATAGACAAAGGTAAATCTGGAATAATCATAAATAAAAGTAACAAAATATTGATATATTCCTAATGAGGGGATCAAACATGGGCCCCAAACATCACAATGTATCAACTCAAACAGAACTGAAGACTGCGACTCATGACGAGGAAAAGACACTATGATGTTTGACCCTTTGGCATACATCACATTGAAGGACCAACTCTTCATTAGACTAAGAGAAACTACATCTCTAATTTTTGATGTTGGTAGATGTCCCAAAAGAAAAGTTTTAAATACCTAGGGCCAATTTTTCAAAGTGACGGAAGAATTGATGGAGATGTTACGCATAGAATTAATGATGGTTGGTTAAAATGGAGAGGAGTATCAGGTATTCTTTGTGATAAGAAGATACCATTAAAGTTAATAGGTAAATATTATAGAGCAGCAATTAGGCCTGCCATGTTTTTATGGTTCTGAGTGTTGGGCAGTTAATCATCAGCATGTACAAAAGATGTCTGTGACAAAAATGAAGATGTTGAGATGAATGAGTGGTCATACAAGAAAAGACCATATACATAATGAGGTTATTAGAAACAAATTAGGAGTGACACCAATAGAGGATAAAATGAGAGAATATCCTTTAAGATGGTTTGGACATATAGAAAGAAGATTAAAAGAAGAACATGTAAGAAGGTATGAAAAACTAAATTTGGAAAGTATTAAAAGAGCTAGAGGACGACCACAAAAGTGTTGGAAAGAAACAATAAAGAATGATCTAGCTTATTGTGAGTTAACTGCTAACATGGCATACGATAGGGATCTGTGGAAACAAAGAATCCATGTAGCCGACCCCGTCTAGTATGGGAAAAGGCTTAGTTGTTGTTGTAGTTGTTGTTGTGGTAGATGTCCCAATCGGTTATGCCATAATCTTGGATGTTCCTATGCTTTTTTAGTTGTGAATGTACTCTTATGTTATGAAATGAAATTGTTAGAGTACATAGAGACCATTCATCATTTCACTATGTTCAAAGGTTCTTTTCGTCCTTAGATCTTGAAATTTACAACCAAGAGGAGAGAATATTATTGAGTGCAGTAAATCTCTAACCAAAGAACTCACTGATAAAAAATTAACCAGGAACTCATGAACATAAATGACTAACTCCAATTGAAAGTTTTAAGTTTGCATTTTCCCTTTCCTATTGCTAATTTGATATATTCTGGTATGGATACCAATTTATATTCCACGAAATTAGAGTTATCACCTACCATATGATCAGTTGCCCCTGAATTTTGGAGGAAGTTGATGGTTGACCTTGATCTCTAAGTTTGGACTTGATTTCTATAATTTTCCTCCTTAGTTCCAACATTTCATCATCATGTGTTGCTGGTTCTATTGTCTTCTCTGTGGGTTCTATTATCTTCCCTGTGGTGGTTGTCATATAGTTATCATGATCTCGGACATGTGCCAACTTTTCATTGATTTACCAGCACTGATCTCTAGTGTGTCTTCTCTTTTCACAATATGAACATTATAATTTATTTTTGTTATCATTTGTTTGAAATCACCCACCTCCTCTTACTCTAGAGATAAAAGAACCTCACCTCCTCTTACTCTAGGGATAAACAAACCTCTTTTCAGTATGTGATATATCATCTCTTTCATAATCTTTCTATGTTCCTATCTCTTTCATAATCTTTCTATGTTCCTCTCTTAAGAGAAGCGAGTAAATGTTATAAACTTGCAATCGATAAGAAAATAAGATGAAACTTAAAAGATTCGGTAGATTGGAGACATCCCATCCAATCTGCCCATGACATGGAAGTCGGCGCCCACACACGGCTGATCTCTCTCTAATTTCTTCATATTCTAACCTTAACCCTAATCTCTTATTTATAATTACAATCTAACTTGAATGACTAATATACCCTTATTAGTAATTAAGTACTACTGATTAGACATAAAATATAAAACTTATCATAAAGTGTCCACTTTAGGACCCGATTACAATCTCTAACACTCCCCTTCAAGTTGGGTAAAAGATATTGAGAACACCCAACTTACAAATTATCTTTAAGTTGTCTGCTGATAATATCTTTGGTAAGAAAATCATCACTTTGTTTTTCTGATTTGACGTACTGCCATTTGAATTCTTGGTTGGAAATCTTGTGATAGACTAGATTGAAAGCCATATGAATAGTTGTACTAGTGTCATGATATAGAGGTATAGGCTATGTAGAATGAAAGCCCAACTCACATATTAAGGAAGAAACCCACTTTTCTTTACACATAGCTTGAGTTACAACTCTGTATTCTGCTTATGTTGTATATCGAGCAACAATAATTTATTTTCTACTCTTTCAAGATATTAGATTACCACCAAGTAGTGTGACATAGCTTATAGTGGATTTGCGATTATCTTTTAATCCAACACAATCAGCATGAGAATAAAGTTCAATACTGAATTTGTAGGATTTTGAATAATGAAGACTCGTGCCAGGTGTTGAATTAAGATACCTGAGAATGTGATATATGTCTTCAATATGGTTCTTGGTTAGTGAATGCATAAATCTGCTCATAATACCCACAACATAAGTGATATGTGGACGAATAATAGTCAAATAAATAAGCTTACCAACCAATTGTTGATATTTGCGAGTATCCCTCAAATCTTCACTATATCCAATAAGTAAGCAAGGGCCACTATATTTTCGCCCGAATGTAGTGAATCAATTGCAGAGAGGGTTCCCACATCATGGACGGGTGTGGGTAAAGAAGTTAGTTCCGCTATATTGCCGCCCGAATGTAGTGAAAAATTTTCAGAGAGGGTCTCCGCATTTTGATTATGGATGGATGCGGGGGGTAAGGAAGCTAGTCCTAGATAATAAGATTCGTATTGGTTCTTGGAATATCAGAACATTATCGGGTAAGCTAATGGAGGTGGTAGATACTATGATTCGGAGAAAGATTCATATTCTATGTTTACAAGAGACAAAATGGGTTGGAGAAAAAGCAAACGAGATAGAGGATACAGGTTTTAAATTATGGTACTCAAGTAAAGAAAAGGCTCGAAACGGAGTTGGTATTATCATAAATAAAGATTTAAAGGAGAGTGTAGTAGACATACAACGAACACAAGAGATGGTTTGGACATATAGAAAGAAGATCAAAAGAACCATCAAGAAGGTTAGAAAAACTAAATTTGGAAAGTATTAGAAGAGGTAGAGGACGACCACAAAAGTGTTGGAAAGAAACAATAAAGAACGATCTAGCTTATTGGGAGTTAACTGCCAATATGGCACAAGATAGGGATCTGTGGAAACATAGAATCCATGTAGCCGACTCCGTCTAGTATGGGAAAATGCTTAGTTGTTGTTGTTGTATGTAGGGGATAAGGAAGCTAGTCCTAGATAATAAGATTCGTATTGGTTCTTGGAATATCAGAACATTATTTGGTAAGCTAATGGAGGTGGTAGATACTACGATTCGGAGAAAGATTCATATTCTATGTTTACAAGAGACAACATGGGTTGGAGAAAAAGCAAAGGAGATATAGGATACAGGTTTTAAATTATGGTACTCAGGTAAAGAAAAGGCTCGAAACAGAGTTGGTATTATCATAAATAAAGATTTAAAGGATAATGTAGTAGACATACAACGATATGGTGATTGAATCATGACGTTGAAATTAGTGTTAGGAGCATCGGTTTTGAATATAGTTTGTGCTTACGCACCCGAAGTAGGACTAGAAGATAGTATAAAGACAACTTTTTGGGAAGAGTTAGATAAGGTGATTCAAAAGATTCCACAAAGGGAGATGATTTGTTTAGGAGGAGACTTAAATGGACATGTCGATAAAGAGGCATTAGGATATCAAGGGATTCATGAAAACTTTGGTTTTGGGGATATAAATGAGGAATGTAGAGAGATTTTAAATTTTGCTATGGCATTTGATCTCTTTATAGTAATACAATCTTCAAAAAACGAGATGAACATTTAATTACTTATAAGAGTGGCTTATCACAAACACAAATTGATTATTTTATTTGTAGAAAAAAAGATAGAGCGTGTTCTAAAGATTGCAATGTAATTCCAAGAGAAAGCTTAACCACCCAACATCGACTTTTAGTTATGGATTTACAAATAAAAAAATGGACAAAGAAGAAAAGAGTGCATCGAGCTATTCGGACTAAATGGTGGAACCTCAAAAGCGAGAAAGAAGATATATTTAAATAGAAAGTCCTTCAAAGAGATGTTTGGAATTATGTTAGCACACCCTGTGATATGTGGAACAATATGGCTATACATATTAAGGAAGTGGCGAAAGATGTGTTAGGGGTATCTAAGGGAGGTGTACCATCACAAAAAGAAGCTTGGTGGTGGAGTGAAGTAGTACAAAATAAAATCAAGGCAAAGAGGGTATGTTATAAATTACATTATTCTAAGAAAACTAGTGAAACTTTAGAAGCTTATAAGAAAGCAAAAAAGGAAGCAAAAAAGGCCATTAGTGAAGCAAAAGCTAAGATTTGGGAGGACTAATATAAAAAACTCAACTCAAAGAGGGTGAAAGAGATATTTTTAGGATAGCTAGGGCTAGAGATAAGAAAACTAAAGATCTTAATTATGTTAGATGCATAAAAGACGAGGATGAAAAAATTTTAGTGGCAAATGATGATATAAGAAATAGATGGAAAAGCTATTTTTATAATCTTTTTAATGAAAATAAAGATGTTAGTATTAGTTTAGGAGATTTAGCCAAGTCAGAAAAGTATATAAACCACAATTTCTACCGGCGTATTCAAAAGAATGAAGTCAAAGAGGCTCTTAAACATATGAAGGGTGGTAAATCGGTAGGACCAGATAATATTCCTATAGAAGTTTGGAAAATACTAGGAGAAATAAGAATCACTTAGCTTACAAGACTATTTAATGAAATATGGAAAAACCAAAAGATGCCTGAGGAATGGAGAGCAAGTACACTTATACCCATATATAAGAACAAGGGAGACATTCAAAATTGTGCGAATTATCGAGGTATCAAGTTAATGAGTCATACTATGAAATTATGGAAAAGAATTATTGAACGTAGGTTAAGACAAGTATCAAGTAGAACAGAGAACCAATTTGGATTCATGCCAGGCAGATATACTTTTGAAGTGATTCACCTTTTGAGACGTCTTATGGAACATTTTAGAGCAAAAAAGAAAGACCTTCACATGATATTTATTGATCTAGAAAAAGCTTATGATAGGGTACCTGTATCCCATTGATATATATTAACCTTATAAGAGACATGTATGATGGTGCAAAAACATGTGTGAGGACTCATGAAGCAACGACAGACTTCTTTGAAGTTAATATTGGGTTACAACATTAAGTCCATACTTATTTATAATGGTGATGGATGAGTTAACAAAACATATTCAAGATGAAGTACCTTGGTGTATGTTATTTGCAGATGACATTGTATTAGTGGAGGAGTCTAAGGAAAAAGTTATTAAAAAATTGGAACTATGGAGAGAAACATTAGAAATCAAGGCCTTCGACTTAGTAGAACAAAGACAAAATATATGGAATGTAAGTTTGATCATTTGGTTACTTCAGAGGACATAGAAATTAAAATAGGCACATATTGCATTCCTCAGAAGGAAAGTTTTAAATACCTAGGGTCAATTTTTCCGAGTGATGGAAGAATTGATGGAGATGTTACGCATAGAATTAATGCTGGTTGGTTAAAATGGAGAGGCGCATCAGGTATTCTTTGTGATAAGAAGATACCATTAAAATTAAAAGGTAAATATTATAGAGCAGCAATTACGCCTGCCATGTTTTATGGTTCTGAGTGTTGGTCAGTAAATCATCAACATGTACAAAAGAAGTCTCTGACAGAAATGAAGATGTTGAGATGGATGAGTGGTCATACAAGAAAAGACCGTATACATAATGAGGTTATTATAAACAAAGGAGTGGCACCAATAGAGGATAAAATGAGAGAAGATCATTTAAGATGGTTTGGACATATAGAAAGAAGATCAAAAGAACCATCAAGAAGGTTAGAAAAACTAAATTTGGAAAGTATTAGAAGAGGTAGAGGACGACCACAAAAGTGTTGGAAAGAAACAATAAAGAACGATCTAGCTTATTGGGAGTTAACTGCCAATATGGCACAAGATAGGGATCTGTGGAAACATAGAATCTATGTAGCCGACTCCGTCTAGTATGGGAAAAGGCTTAGTTGTTGTTGTTGTATGTATGTAGGGGATAAGGAAGCTAGTCCTAGATAATAAGATTCGTATTGGTTCTTGGAATATCAGAACATTATTTGGTAAGCTAATGGAGGTGGTAGATACTACGATTCGGAGAAAGATTCATATTCTATGTTTACAAGAGACAACATGGGTTGGAGAAAAAGCAAAGGAGATATAGGATACAGGTTTTAAATTATGGTACTCAGGTAAAGAAAAGGCTCGAAACAGAGTTGGTATTATCATAAATAAAGATTTAAAGGATAATGTAGTAGACATACAACGATATGGTGATTGAATCATGACGTTGAAATTAGTGTTAGGAGCATCGGTTTTGAATATAGTTTGTGCTTACGCACCCGAAGTAGGACTAGAAGATAGTATAAAGACAACTTTTTGGGAAGAGTTAGATAAGGTGATTCAAAAGATTCCACAAAGGGAGATGATTTGTTTAGGAGGAGACTTAAATGGACATGTCGATAAAGAGGCATTAGGATATCAAGGGATTCATGAAAACTTTGGTTTTGGGGATATAAATGAGGAATGTAGAGAGATTTTAAATTTTGCTATGGCATTTGATCTCTTTATAGTAATACAATCTTCAAAAAACGAGATGAACATTTAATTACTTATAAGAGTGGCTTATCACAAACACAAATTGATTATTTTATTTGTAGAAAAAAAGATAGAGCGTGTTCTAAAGATTGCAATGTAATTCCAAGAGAAAGCTTAACCACCCAACATCGACTTTTAGTTATGGATTTACAAATAAAAAAATGGACAAAGAAGAAAAGAGTGCATCGTGCTATTCGGACTAAATGGTGGAACCTCAAAAGCGAGAAAGAAGATATATTTAAATAGAAAGTCCTTCAAGGAGATGTTTGGAATTATGTTGGCACACCCTGTGATATGTGGAACAATATGGCTATACATATTAAGGAAGTGGCGAAAGATGTGTTAGGGGTATCTAAGGGAGGTGTACCAGCACAAAAAGAAGCTTGGTGGTGGAGTGAAGTATTACAAAATAAAATCAAGGCAAAGAGGGTATGTTATAAATTACATTATGCTAAGAAAACTAGTGAAACTTTAGAAGCTTATAAGAAAGCAATGAAGGAAGCGAAAAAGGCCGTGAGTGAAGCAAAAGCTAAAATTTGGGAGGATTTATATAAAAAACTCAACTCAAAAGAGGGTGAAAGAGATATTTTTAGGATAGCTAGGGCTAGAGATAAGAAAACTAAAGATCTTAATTATGTTAGATGCATCAAGGACGAGGATGAAAAAATTCTAGTGGCAAATGATGATATAAGAAATAGATGGAAAAACTATTTTTATAAGCTTTTTAATGAAAATAAAGATGTTAGTATTAGCTTTGGAGAGTTAACCAAATCAGAAAAGCATATAAACCACAATTTCTACCGACGTATTCAAAAGAATGAAGTCAAAGAGGCTCTTAAACATATGAAGGGTGGTAAATCGGTAGGACCATACAATATTCTGATAGAAGTTTGGAAAATCCTAGGAGAAACAAGAATCACTTGGCTCACAAGACTATTTAATGAAATATGGAGAAACCAAAAGATGCCCAAAGAATGGAGAGCGAGTACACTTATACCATATATAAGAACAAGAGAGACATTCAGAATTGTGCGAATTATAGGGGTATCAAGTTAATGAGTCATACTATGAAATTGTGGGAAAGAATTATCGAACGTAGGTTAAGACAAGTATCGAGTAAAATAGAGAACCAATTTGGATTCATGCCAAACAGATCTACTTTTGAAGCGATTCACCTTTTGAGACGTCTTATGGAACATTTTAGAGCAAAAAAGAAAGACCTTCACATAATATTTATTGATTTAGAAAAAACTTACGATAAGGTACCGAGAGAGGTTCTTTGTTGAACTTTGGAAAAAAGAGGTATCCCATTGACATATATTAACCTTATAAGAGACTTGTATGATGGTGCAAAAACATGTGTGAGGACTCATGAAGGAATGATAGACTTCTTTGAAGTTAATATTGGGTTACATCAAGGATCAACTTTAAGTTCATACTTATTTATAATGGTGATTAATGAGTTAACAAAACATATTCAAGATGAAGTACCTTGGTGTATGTTATTTGCAGATGACATTGTATTAGTGGAGGAGTCTAAGGAAAAAGTTAATAGAAAATTGGAACTATGGAGAGAAACATTAGAAAGCAAAGGCCTTCGATCTAGTAGAACAAAGACATAATATATGGAATGTAAGTTTGATCATTTGGTTACCTCAAAGCTATGTTACACGGGTGCTTGTGCGAGATACGGCAAATTTCAAAAATTTTGGGTGCGACGACACGGCTAGGTATATAATTATAATATTCAAGCTATATAAATCAATCATAATACAACTAGTATTTGCTAATTTTGGGTGCACGTAGGTATCAATTAGCAAGTTCCCTCATAATGATCTGAAACTTAGAATGATTTTACGAGCTGCAAAATATCCAAGTTATGGATTCAAAGAGTTTCTAGATCTTTTGTGGGATATAGCATATACTAGTATTTGTGCTAGGATCAACTAGTGATGTCATACTCTTCTATTCTATTGATCTGGCAATGTTCCTGGTCTTTAAATGTGTTTGGTGACAGAGATTATTATGTGCAAAGGCATACAATATGGAGTCAAGAATCCAATTAGATTGAGTAATAAGAAACCAATTGTCCGCACCCAAAATCATTCAAGCTAATATTGTATACAGCTACAATAGCAAGTACACAACGTTATATTAAAGCAAAACATATAAATGGTAAACAACTACTAATTTCATCATAATACAAAAATCAATCTTCATTATCCAGGAGTTACAAAAAAAACAATTTTTTTTGCCCATGCGGCACAGACACGGTGTCGGTGCCACACCAGTGTCGAGGTTGACACTCGACCCCTTAGAAGTGTCTGTGTGACTTAGCCTCAGAGGACATAAAAATTAAAATTGGCAAACAATGCATCCCCCAAAAAGAAAGTTTTAAATACCTAGG
The DNA here is from genome assembly GCA_036023115.1 of Brasenia schreberi. Classification (NCBI taxonomy): domain Eukaryota; kingdom Viridiplantae; phylum Streptophyta; class Magnoliopsida; order Nymphaeales; family Cabombaceae; genus Brasenia; species Brasenia schreberi. The sequence continues at coordinate 21,807,786 of JAYKKT010000072.1, forward strand.
GTTAATTTTTCAGAGTGATGGAAGAATTCATGAAGATGTTACGCATTGAATTAATGCTGGTTGGTTAAAATGGAGAGGAGTACCAGGTATTCTTTGTGATAAGAAGATACCATTAAAGTTAAAAGGTAAATATTATAGAGCAGCAATTAGGCCTACCATGTTTTATGGTTCTGAGTGTTGGGTAGTTAATCATCAACATGTACAAAAGATGTCTGTGACAGAAATGAAGATGTTGAGATGGATGAGTGGTCATACAAGAAAAGACCGTATACATAATGAGGTTATTAGAAACAAATTAGTTGTGACACCAATAGAGGATAAAATGAGAGAATATCATTTAAGATGGTTTGGACATATAGAAAGAAAGATCAAAAGAAGAACCTTTTAAGAAGGTATGAAAAACTAAATTTGGAAAGTATTAAAAGAGGTAGAGGACGACCACAAAAGTGTTGAAAAGAAACAATAAAGAATGATCTAGCTTATTATGAGTTAACTGCTAACATGGCACACAATAGGGATATGTTGAAACAAAGAATCCATGTAGCCGATCCCGTCTAGTATGGGAAAAGGCTTAGTTGTTGTTGTTGTATATGTTGTTCATTTCAGAGCTCTCGAAGTTCCTCATTGTAGTTACTAACTGATTTATTCCCTTACCAACACTTCCTAATCTTCTCTAACATTTCATAAGTTCCTTATAGTAGTTACTAATAGATTTATTCCCTTACCAACACTTCCTAATCTTCTCTAACATTTCATATTGTTTTGTAATATTTTTTTTCTTTAATATGCTTAAGCTACTATTGCCCAAATCTCTGGGGTTGTCTCCATGTACATGAATGTCTTACATATTGATGTAATCATCGATTATATAAGCCAAAAACTTACGAGAGCATCTTCTTTTGACTACCTTTTATAATTTGGATCCTTTAATGAATCCTCTAATGAATCCTAATTTTCTTCTTGATTTGCGGACTAATTCTATTGACCTTGACATTCTTTATAATTTTTCTCATCCAACTTGATGTTTAAATTTTTGAATCAATCATTATGTGTTCATGAACTCCTTGTATTTTTCTTCCATGATTTCTACTCTTCTGCAATAACCACTAATTTCCTACAGATCTACTCCAACTTTCTTGATTTCTGTAGCAATTGATTACTTGATGGATTGCTCAAGAAGGCACTGATACCATATTGATTTTAGAGTAATGAAGAAGATTTAATTGACGAAACATAATGAAGATGGAATCGACAGTTACAATCTGTCATTAGGAGCCGCCACCCTCTTTCTTCTTTTCCTTCTCTTTCTCATAGGGTACAAGATGGTATATTACCAAACTGTCATTAATGAAATGAATTTAAAGGTACCTTTAAAAACAAATCCTAAAGACACTCTAACGGACACTAAGACACTCCAACACTCTTGTTTGAGTTGCGACCTCCTTTTATTTTTGTAAGAGTTTTTCCATATTTTCCATATTTCAATGCTATCGTTTAAGATGGTTTGGACATATAGAAAGAAATCAAAAGAAGAACCTTTAAGAAAGTATGAAAAACTAAATTTGGAAAGCATTAAAAGAGCTAGAGGACGACCACAAAAGTGTTGGAAAGAAACAATAAAGAATGATCTAGCTTATTGTGAGTTAACTGCTAACATGACACACAATAGGGATTTGTGGAAACAAAGAATCCATGTAGCCGACCCCGTCCAGTATGGGAAAAGGCTTAGTTGTTGTTGTCCATATTTCAATGCTGATCACTGTGTATCTGATATTATAGTAGTGGTGCTCTTTAATATTTCTATGTTCAGAATGATCCAGCTTTAGGACGAGGAGTTCTTGGGGATGATGTGGAGGGCTTACAAAACTTATTGAGGGAACGTCATAGACAGAGAATGCAATTGCGAAGGCAACAAGAGGAGGAGCTGGTAGCCTTCCAGCCCTTTGAAATTATCAGGCAGATAACTTGTTCTTCAGTTCAATTTGCCAGATGTTATTCTTTGTTATGACTTGATTGCATCTACAGGCACTGTTATATGCTGATCCATTTGATGTTGAAGCACAGAAGAAAATCGAAGCTATTATACAACAGGTATTGTTGTTGAGAAGTTCTTTCGACTAGGTCAATGCCAATTGAGTGATGGAGAAATTGGTCGTTCATCCTATGATTGTAGCTGTTACAAGGATATGCCTTCAGAACTTCCCCACAAACAAGCTTGATGATGTGACTAGTTTCCATCTATAGTTGAGTGGTTTATCAAGTTTGTGTATCCTTAGCTTGAGCCTTTACATATCTTTATTAAGATGTGTAAAATGGTGATTCTCTGTAACATACAGTTTTGTAGCATTGAGAGCCAACAAATCCTTAAAAAGTTTGAATGCTTGCTCTTGTTAGAGGGGGACCTGATGGGCAGACATTACACAATATAGAGCACAATGGTGTCTAAGAATCCATAGACCATCTAGCTTCTATTGACTGTTAGCATGTTACAAGATTGAACCTTACAGAAACAAAGAATCTATGTAGCTGCCCCATCTAGTATAGGAAAAGGCTTATTTGTGGTTGTAAACCAACATTTGTCTGCTACTTCCACGAAGTGAAACCCCTTATGCATGTTCTCTATGCTCCTTTGAGGCTGGAGACACACATCTATGTATGTACATTGTATTGTATATATGTATACTCTGTTCAAATCTGCTCAATTTTGCTTCCAAATGCTAATTGTAGTTATTTGAATTAATAAATGTCATGATCCTGTAAACTATTGCTTTAGTTTCTACTCATTTCAACATTTTTGAGCTCCTCCCAGGTCACAGTTGATTTGGCACTCACAGGACCTGATTTGTTCTGCAGAAAGGAATTGATGAGAATTGGGAGGCCGCACTTGAGCATAACCCAGAGGCTTTTGCACGGGTGGTATGTAGGCTCAAAATCACAATGTACTGGATCCTATTATCTTGTTACTTGGTTATAACATTTTGACCTTCCAGGTTATGTTGTATGTTGACATGGAAGTCAATGGTGTGCCACTCAAGGTAACTATTGGGAAATGTGTTTCATTTATTAACTTTTTGAAAATGTTATACAAGTTGGAGGCAACCTCAACAGTAATGTGACCTAGAAATTTCGTGGTTGAACTTACATACCACTTAGCCGAAAGCAGTTAAGTAAGCTGCCTAAAGATACTTCTAAAAATGCAATAAGGATATTTAGATGCTTATGGTTTCTGAGTTGTATGGTTTTATTTGGCATGAGTTCCTTGTATATATATTGCAGCTCTATTGTTGGGGTTCATTCTGATCATATAATTTATTTGGATCTATTTGTTTTCCCCTCTGGTTTCTTTACTAGTTCAGGCCAATTTCTTTGTATAGGCATTTGTGGACAGTGGAGCACAGTCAACAATAATATCAAAAAGTTGTGCAGAGCGTTGTGGGTATGTGTAGAAAATTAACTACATGCAGCAGGCGTTCAATTTCTTTTTCATAATATGAATTTTAAGTGTGATCAGATATGGTGTCTAATTGTATACTCGATGTATCCATATGGCTAATATGGTAAACTTCCAATGAGAGAAAAGCCCATGTTGCTATATCATGAATCCTTGTTTTCAGGTTCAGGTAAAATATGTCAGATTACCATCTTGGTGAGTGTTATTTAAGATGGAAGAACTATTAGTTTAGCTTGCAAAGTACCATAGGCAAAGTATCGGTTTGTGAGTGCTGAGCACTAGCTTACTAATACTTTGCCTTTGCAAGTGCAGTGCTTTGATAATGAGTGAGCATAGTGTCAATTTGTAGGTGCTCTGCACTAGCTTACTAATGCTTTGCGAGTATTTGACTTGCTTTGTTGCAACATCACTAGCAATGAATGAAAGACTAGCTAAGCTTCATTTTTGAGATCTTTGATACCGTCACTAGCTTAGTAATGCCTTGTGAATCTTCAACTTTGTAAGTGCTTTTATGTATAGCCTGCCGTTGTCCTACATTGTTTTATGTATAGCCTGCCGTTGTCCTACATTGACTGTACTCTCACTCCAAATTATGCCTGCTGATTCAGATGCATTACAATTCCCTCTTCTTTGGACCTATTCTGAATTTAGAAATTGTTATTTTGAAGACTTGATAAAATCTCTTTTGGAACAAGAAAGTTCCATAGAACATTATCCGTAGTAAGTTTCATGTGGAATCATAAGTGGCTTCTTGTTGACTTCTATCACCACGTCACTATAATCAGATCCTCAATGGAGTGATTCCCGTTGACCTCAAGTGCATACATCACTTGAAAATCCGATCGGCAGCACAACACTCCCAAGTCCCATGTTCCACATACCTTTCCAATAAACCAGTCATAAGCATCTCAAATTTATATTCCAACTGAATACCTCATAGAATTCATACATAACAAGCCAAACCAGGTTAAGAATATGAGGGAGTGCCTTAATATATAGGCAGGATACAGAATGAATGGGGTCCTGATGGCTAGATTTCCTCGGCATGTGGCCTTTCCCTGGTCAGCCCAACGAAACAAAGAAATAATTTAAAGAAAAAAATAAAAGAAAACAAAGACTAGAAGAATCCTAATTACAGTCTATGAAAAATGCAAATTAAATAATGCTGCCTTAGTTCACATTGCAACAGTCACTGCCACTGTCAATAGTTCTTTAGGTTAATACTCCCACAGTTGAGGAGTTTATACTTTATAATTCATTAGGAAACATACTGTCAGACAAACTTCACATAGAACCATAAATGCCTCATGTTGACTTCTGTTGCTATATCCAAGGTCACTTCGCTGCCAAGTTACGTGCATCACTTTGATGCACTACCCAGTCTTAGATATTTCTCTTTTTTATTAGTGTCCTTTGTTTTGATGTATTCCGGTTTATATCATGGCCCTGGATGCATCAGGTTTCATATTTTCATTTGAGAAACAACAGCTGTCTCGAACATACTTCTTCCATGTCTCTGGTGGAAAGAGAACTTTGATGAAATGGCTTAACCTACTGGTGCTTTTGCTTCATCTTGGAGATAATTGTTCTGTTTACCTGTGTCAACTTTGACGTAGGCTGCTGAGGCTTTTAGACCGGCGGTATAAGGGCATTGCTCATGGAGTGGGCCAGTCGGAGATACTTGGTCGAATACATGTGGCACCAATTAAGGTTAGCTCCAATCTGTTTGTGTTCCTTATATGCGTTTTGCAACAAGGTCATGAAGCTTAAAGTATATGTCCTGGAGTCATATTAACTTAGGGAATTAAGCAGTTATTTCCAGCAGTATGTACAGGAGAAACAATTGTGTCATTGTTGACTGCTCATTTCTAATGAACATTATGACTGGGCATGCACAGTTTTCAATAAGCAGATGGTCATTCTGTCAAATTGCTAAATGCTTTTTTCCATTTATCATAGTACTAAATGTAATTGATGCAGATTGGACATGTATTTTATCCTTGCTCATTCATGGTGCTAGATTCTCCTAATATGGAGTTCCTTTTTGGGCTTGATATGCTCCGGAAACACCAGGTGATTTACTTCACACACCGGTTCCTCTAATATGAAGTTTGCAAGTTGGATTTGATTGACACTCTTACGTTTGTTTCACTATTCTTTAATTCACCATCATGCAGTGCACAATTGATTTGAAGGAAAATGTGTTAAGAGTTGGTGGAGGAGAGGTTTCAGTCCCTTTCCTGCAAGGTCTATATCTCACTTACTCTTCTCATATGTGCAAACTTGCGTGCACACAAACACGCACAAATATGGAGAGAGAGATAATCATGTCTTTTCTCTTCATACATGTATTTATTTCTACCAAGTCATTCCTCTGTCCTAGTTATCAGCAATAGCTTATCTTTCCTAATCTCAGAGAAAGACATTCCATCTCATATCCTTGATGAGGAAAAATACTCAAAGAACCAGTCTTTGAGCACTTCAATTCCTGTAAGTAATATGACGTTTTAGTACACAACTTGTTAATATATGTTCTACTGTATGCAATTACACTTTGAAATCATTAAAGAAAACTCATTTGTGTTGTTCTATCTCTTCTAATTATTGAATGTCTTTAGGCAACGTCAAGTGGAGCACCAAAAGCTGATAACCAAACTGCCTCGAATAATAGTTCTGGTTAGTTTCTACTTCTTGCTGTCTTATGTCTCCTAGCTCAATCTGTGCTCATTCATGAGCTTGTTCTCACATAAAGAACGAAACCATGAGTGGGCAGGTAATCTAATGTTTAGGGTCCAAGCAAATGTTCAGTGACACGCACATGAATATATTGTTTCCATTGCAAGAAATCACCAACATGGGTTTCAATTGTTACTTTCACCTTGTCATGTTAGTCATATCATGTAAATTTCTGTCATTTTGTGGAAGTTCCACTTGAACTTCTCCTTTTTCCCAAAACTAGACAATGTCCGCTGCTACATACACATAACTGTACCCAATGTTGCTCTGATAATGTCTATAATCTACTTCAGACGCACACATGCCCATATGCACAAGCACACACCCATGCTTGCACAATGAACATATCAAACACACTGACTTGTCCAGGCTGCCCAAGACAACTCTTTAATCATCCCCGTACATTAACATTTGCTCATGCACTTAAACTCACAAGACGTTTGCATCATTGATTGCTTAAATTGTTTGTGGTTTTCTGTTGACAGGTGCTCCAAGAAGTCCTGCTGTCCAGGTATCACACTCAGCTGAATCCTTAATCTACATTTGTTATTTACCAAAACCAAAACTAACAAAAGCCAAGCCATATCTCACCAACTTCATGATTCTTAGTGACCATTGAGCTAAATATTATGTCATATTTGCATTTAACTCGAGCAAGGAAAGATAATGTTTTATCATTTCCTTATATCTAATTTCTCACACCTCACTGGGGTTTCATTTCGCTGCCTCTCCAAATGTCCAAACCTCATCTTGTGTTGTTGCCTTTTGTTCATTGATGAACTCATTACGGATTTGGACTTTCCTTGTATCGCCATCCATCCAGTATAACTCTTCATTTTACTGCTGACACATAGGCATCTTTTAGCATATTTCATGGTTGACTGCACTTGACACCACAAAGCAATGCTGGCCCTACTGCTGCTTTCCTATATTTACTACCTTCCAATTTAAATGGTATATTGTTGTCATAAGGAACATCTAATTCACATGCACTTTAGTCGACGTGCATTAATTTAATGTGATCCTCTTGTCTTGTTATAAGCGCTCAGAACAACAATTTGAAACTATTGTTCTTAAGGATGATAGATGTAACATCCTGCAAGTGTCGACCAACATGATATAGGGCTCGTCCATGCCACGTGGTTGATACCCGTGAACCGTTAACAATATGAAGGCCGCATAACCCATACAATCAAAGACATGTCAAAAGTTCATTTATTTATATACAGTTTAAGATCCAATAAGGCAGTGGTACACCAGAAAGAAATTCAAAATTACATGGTGCCTATCAACTCCTATCATCTAGCAGCGGAAGACAAAGTCCTACTTCAACGTCCCACATGCTTAACGTCTCCGTTGGTTATAATCTGAAATTCATATAAAATAAAACCTGAGCACCACACTTTGCTTGTAGATGGATGTGATCTCTCCACATATAATCATACTAGAGATATGCACCATTTCAAACCAGACGATGAGAAAATATACATCTAACAAAATCAATACAATTACCAAATATGCATGCATACTCAAAAACTCATCAATATACAACTTAGTTTTGATATCATAAAACAAACCACTGTCACGCCATAGGAGTTATCCGCACCATGCTCTTGTCCAGCCACGTGACCTCCGACAACGTCCTCATCATGTCATGTTGAGTCTAGGATCTTGGTGCCTCACAAGGGCCCACCAAGTCCAGCCCTTCGGGCACAATAACATCCATTGGGTCATCTCCCAGGGCCCACATCCACATCCACAACAATCACATTTATTCGATTATGTCAAAATAACATATCCATATCAAAATCACACATTCAAATTAAGTATTAAATATGTTCTACTGTACATAAACTCTCTACTCTCATTAACTAGTTTCACTTATCCCCAATTGAGGAATGTCGTAACCAACATGAGTTGCCCACGACAACTATAAGTGCAACCCAACTCAACTAACAAAGTAGCCAACATAACTCAACACATCTACGAGTTAGGACTATTCGATACATCCATCTATAATCTACTAACGTCATACACTGTCATGAAAAGTATATTCATATTGGTAGTATTTCACTCACCTATAATGACAAGCAACGAGCTAACACTAACAAATACGTCCATTTATAATCCATCGACATCCCGTACCGTCGTGAAAGATAGATCCATACCCATTAAGTAGTTTACTTAGTGTTATCTGTATCGTGGGCCACCACGATACGATACACCATAGTGTACCGCAAATGCGAACTTATCGTACCGTATCGTGCGATACGGGTCATATCGCACGATACGGTGCGGATACTGGCGATACGCCTAGGGTCCTTGGCCAAACGGAAACCCGTGTTTTTTCGGGTTTCCTTGGTTTCTTCAGAGCTCTCATCTTGGCCTCCTTGGTGTTCAAGGCTCCAAAAACGTGCTCTACGGTGTTCGTGGAAGCCTCCTCACTCAGATTTGGATATATTTTTAGTGTTTTTCTTCGTTTTTTCCTTTGTATTTGTTTTTTTTTATTTTATATGTATTCTTCTTTTTTTGAATGACAAAATATGAAGTTATTAAGTGTGTGGATATGATTTTTATTGCATTCATGAAGTGGGAGACACTCTATTTGAGTGTTATTTGACGATTGGGGATTTACGAAGTGCTTTTATTTGCAGCTTTTTTATTGAATTAAAGTACTCAATTGAGATGACAGGAAGGGGTGTTAGAGACTCCTATTCTTGTTCTGATGATCTGGCATGGCAGTGGGGTACACCAGTTGAGGATTCAAGATTAAAGATCAGATGTTTATTTTGTGAGGGTGGTTAGTGGTGGAATTTCAAGATTGAAAAACCACCTAACAGGGACTAGGAAAGAAGTTGCTCCTTGCACAGACAGAGTTATAAGTTTGCCAGAAGGTATTAAATGACAATGTCTTCATATGATTGAGAGTATACAAGAAAAGAGACAACAAAAGGATGATTTGGAGATGTTTGAAGAAGATGCTGATGCTATTGGATTTGGATTTACTGATAGTTTGCCTTCAGATGCCAGAACAAAGATTGGTGGTAGCAGTTCATGAGCACCTCGCAGGGGAAAAAGGGTTGCTGAAGACTTTGGAGGTGGTAGAAGAGAAAGTTCAAGGAATAGAGGAAGAACTGCTTCTTGCATACATTCATTTTTTCCTCCTACCACTACACCTGGTGCTCAACATGGAATTCGTGTTGCTATGGCTTGAGAACAACTGCATGATCAGGCATACCTTGCAGTGGACAGATGGTTTTATGATGCATACATTCCATTCAATGCACCAAATAGATTTCATTTTCAAGCAATGGCAGATGCAATTGCTAACATTGGTCAAGGATACAAGATGCCCTCCTATCAGAAGTTTGAGAGAAAAGATCTTAGATAAGACCGTCATTGAAGTGCAAGAATACTGTTCGACTTTGAGAGAGTCATGGAAGGAGACAGGTTGCACTATCATGGCAGATGGATGGAAAGATAGGAGAGGAAGGACCTTGCTAAACTTTCTTGTCTATTGTCCTAAAGGACTTATGTTTTTGAGATCTCTAGATATGTCAAAGGAGAGGCACACTGCGGAGATCCTACGGCAAGAATTTGATAAGGTTATATGCGAGGTTGGGCTAGAGAATGTAGTCCAATTAATTACACATAATGCAGCTAACTACAAAGCAATTGGGCAGGAGTTAACTGATACTTATGGGACTTTCTACTGGACACCATGTGCAACCCATTATTTAGATCTCATCCTTGAGGACATTGGTGAGATGAATGAAATAAAGGCAGCAACTGAGTGTTGCCAAGATATCATAAAATTCATTTACAACCATGCATTTGTTTTATGTACGATGAGAAGATATACAAAAGGTGCAGAGCTTCTTCGAACAGTTGCAACTCGGTTTGCAACAAACTTCTTATCTGTGCAGAGTATTTTGAGACAGAAGCAAGCATTGAAGAGAATGTTCTCCTCAAACGAGTGGCAACAATTTGCAGAGTTGCCTCAGAACAGAAGAAACAGATTTTCGAGACAGTTTTCAGGAGTACATTTTGGAATGCATATGTTAGACTGTTGAGGATTACATGTCCATTAGTGAAGGTTTTGAGATTGGCTGATAACGAGGATAAACCATCTATGGGCTACCTTTATAAAGCTATGGATAGGGCAAAAGAAGCCATCAAAAATAATTTTAATGGAAAAAAAAGAGATTATGTGCCCGTGTAGAAAATCATTGATAATAGATGGAATAAACAATTGCATCAGCCTATTCATGCTGCAACATATTATCTAAACCCATCATTCAGGTACTCAGCAAGCTTCAAAAGGGACGGTGAGGTTAATCGAGATATCATTGATTATATAGATAGATTAGTCCCTGATGAGAGCATAGGAGATGCTATACATTGAGAGATGGAGATCTATGATAATGCTCTTCACTTGATGGGTTTGTCTGTAGCAATTCGCAACCGCACTACTATGCGTCCTGGTAAATTGTTTATCTTTATATTTAAGTTTCTTAAATTAATACATCTTATATTATTGTGGATTATGTCTCTAATGTTTGTCTTTTTCTACAGATGTTTGGTGGAATAGGTTTGAAACTGATTGCTCGAACCTTAGGAATTTTGCAGTGAGAGTTCTGAGTCAAACCTGTAGTACAATGGGTTGTGAAAGGAATTGGAGTATCTTTGAACACATCCATACAAAAAAGCGCAACATGTTGGAACATAAGAGATTGAATGATTTAGTTTTTATTCGTTGTAACATGCGTCTTCGTGAAAGGTAATGTTGTATTACTTAGTACTTAAATGTTCAATTGAATAAATTGTTTGACTTCAATTGTTAATATTATTTACTAATTGCTTATCTTTCTTTGTTATAGGCAATTAAAAAAAGTAAATAGACAAGAAAGCCAATTTGATCCAATAAGTTTGGATAATTTTGATATATTAGAAGACTGGATTATAGAAGACAATGAAGAAAATGCCCTCCTAATTGAAGAAGACATTACATGGATTAATTTGAAAGGAGCGCAACAACAATATCAAGGAGATGAAGAATTTGATTTCCAAGCATAAGGTGTTGATGATGAGGATCTTCAGCAAGGAGAAGATGAAGATTATTTAGTTGATGATCCTGATTACAATTTGTAAAATGTGAATGTATTTCATTTTTTTGATTCAAAATATGTAAATTTGGATACAATTGTTCAATGTTGAATGCTCAATCTGTTCTAAACTTTGCATTATATGAATTTAAAGCATTTATCATATTTTTCCAGATTTTTCTTAATTTTTTAAATATATATTTTTATTTTTTAATATTAAAGTATGATACGGGCAATACGATACGATACGATATGCCCGTATCGTGGAACCCAGTGATACGTGATACGATACGCATAAGACAACACTGAGTTTACTCACACACAAGCACACTCATGCCATGCACCCATATAGTCATCAAAGCATTTTAAAGACTATTTCACAAGATAACACATATATACCCATTTAAAAGCATTAATTAACATTTCATAATCTCATGCATCATCTGAAAACAATTAAAACTACCTCTAGCATGTAACCGAAAAGAGAACACATGCACCTACCTGATGTCTCTATGCAAATCCAAATATAATAGTGCTAACTTTTCCTTAATCACCTCAATTTAATCTCTCAATCATGATAAAAACATAATATTATTATTCTATATTCAAATACAAACCCAACGGTTCAAACCACGTCGAAATCGGATCTCAAACGAGTCCGAAAACCCTAAAAACCCAATCTAGATCCATATAGTCATGTTTGGATCCAGTAAAGAGTCTAGATCCAAATTTGTTTTAAAATAGATCTCGGTTCACTACAGACTTGAATCCAGATCCGAAATTGTATCTCTGCAAGGACATTATTTCAGTGTCATCCGAACTTACATGATACAACAGGTCCGACATGACACATTGTGTCGGTCCACACACCACCATTTCGGCTGCCTAAACCAATAATTTTGGTCAGTTCCTTCTCTTCCACCACTGTAAACACGTCTATCACTGACAAGCAGACCATTTGCCCCTAATGGCAGCCATTCGCCGTCGGTGGCCTTGGCCAACTGGGCCTAACCTTCTTGGCCCTGGCTGGCCCATGTCGACTACTTTCTTACACCCCCTCAAAATGACATGGTCACAACTAGTAGTTTGGTAGAGAGAGCGTGAAACCGAGGTGATGGGAGTGATTTGCTAAACATGTTAGCAAGTTGATATTCTATGAAAACAAACTAGAGACCCAAATGTCCTTATAAATAATTTTCACGAACATAATGACAGTCCATCTCGATGTGCTTCGTACGTTCATGAAAGGTATCGTGTGCAATATACATTGCGCTTTTGTTATCGTGGTACATATGTGGCATAGATTCAGTTTGGACATGTAGATCATTCAGGAGTTATGTAAGCCATGTCAATTCTGTAGCAGTAGTAGCCATTGCCCGATACTCGGCTTCTGTATAAGAAAGTGATACTTTTTACTATTTTTTACACTTTCAAGACCCAAGTGAGTCACCTAGAAAAATGCAAAAACCTGTAGTAGAGTGTCTGTTATTGACATCTCCTCCCCAATCCGCATAAGTAAAAACAATTAGATTTAAGGATGAAGAGGTGGATAGAAATACTCTCTTGTCAGTTATTGCTTTTACATATCTAACCATTCTCATCACAACCCCCATATGAGTTGCATGCTGAAACTGACTTATTTTATGAACTGCATGTGAGATATCAGGTCATGTGATTGTCAGATATGTCAGAGCTTCAATCATTTGTTTGTATGGAGTGGGATTTGCTAGTCCTTCACCATCTATGAGTCTCAGTTTCTGGTTCAATATTTTTGGTGTTTCTACAATCCTGTCATCTGTGATTCCTGACTTGGAGACAATGTTAGTAGCAAACTTAGTTTGTGACAAGAATGTACCTTTGTTGTTTCGTGTGACATCTATTCCTAAGAAGTAGTGCAACTTTCCAAGGTCTTTCATTTCAAATTCTTTTCCAAGAGTTGTCTTTATATACTAGATGCTCTTATCATCTCCAGTGATGAGTATACCGTCTACATACAAAAGGAGTATCACAATACCTGTAACAGATTTTCTTACAAACAATGCAGTGTCAGTGGAGTAAGCAACAAATCCGTGGTTAGTCATAAACTCATTCATTTTATCAAACCAAGCTTTTGGACTTGTTTGAGTCCATAAATAACTTTTCTTAGACGTAGAACTTGGTTGTTCGACACATTGAATCCAGGAGGAAGTTCCATGTAGATTTCTTTTTTAAGCCAACCATTCAAAAAGGTATTTTTAATATCCACTTGAGTGATATCCTAGTTTCTAATTGTGCTCAAGGCAATGAGCACCTGGACGGCTGTTATCCTGGCTACAGGGGTAAAGGTTTCTTCATAATCTATCCCATATTCTTCACAATATCCTTTTGAGTGATATCCCAGTTTCTAATTGTGCTTAAGGCAATGAGCACCTGGACGGTTGTTATCCTGGCTACAGGGGTAAAGGTTTCTTCATAATCTATTCCATATTCTTTACAATATCCTTTTGCCACAAGTCGAGCCTTGTATCTTTCTAGAGTACCATCACTCTTAGTCTTGATTTTATAAACCTACCTGCATCCTATGGGCTTTTTAGTATTTTGGCGACTAACTATTTCCCATGTTTGAGCTTTATTTAGAGCATCTTGAGCTTCACCATAAGTTTTGGATTCTTTCACAACTATCTGATTGATCACGACTCACAAGAGCTCTATGAGATGGGGAGAATGTTTTGTAGGATACAAATCTTTCTAGAAGTCTAGATTTTCTGGTGGACCTTCTTAAGGGAGGTTCTATAGTTTCAAGATTTCTCCTAGATTGGGGTAACTCATTACCAGTTTCTGTCTTTCTTCCTAAGTGTAGTTCATATTATCATCAAGAATATTAGTTAAAAAGGAGTATTCCTTGTCGGAGGAATCACTCTTAAAGCAATACTCATTTTCAAGGAATTGCACATCTTTGGACACATAATTTATCATTTTTTTTTGTTATAACATGTATAACCTTTTTTTGTTACACCATATCCTATAAACACACATTCTATAGCACGAGGGGAAAATTTGTCATCTTTGTTGGTGAGTACAAAACATTTACAACAACAACAACTAAGTCTTTTCCCATACTAGACGGAGTCGGCTACATGGATTCTTATCATTCTTTATTGTTTCTTTCCAACACTTTTGTGGTCGTCCTCCACCTCTTTTAATACTTTCCAAATTTAGTTTTTCTAACCTTCTTACAGGTTCTTCTTTTGATCTTCTTTCTATATGTCCAAACCATTTTAAACGCTATTATCTCATTTTATCCTCTATTGGTGCCACTCCTAATTTGTTTCTAATAACCTCATTATGTATACGGTCTTTTCTTGTATGACCACTCATCCATCTCAACATCTTAATTTCTGTCACAAACATCTTTTGTACATGTTGATGATTAACTGCCCAACACTCAGAACCATAAAACATGGTAGGCCTAATTGCTGCTCTATAATATTTACCTTTTAACTTTAATGGTATCTTCTTATCACAAAGAATACCTGATGCTCCTCTCCATTTTAACCAACCAGCATTAATTCTATGCGTAACATCTCCATCAATTCTTCCCTCACTCTGAAATAGTGACCCTAGGTATTTAAAACTTTCCTTTTGGGGGATGCAATGTGTGCCAATTTTAATTTATATGTCCTCTGAAGTAACCAAATGATCAAATTTACATTCCATATATTTTGTCTTTGTTCTACTAAGTCGGAGGCCTTTGCTTTGTAATGTTTCTCTGCATAGTTCCAATTTTCTATTAACTTTTTCCTTAGACTCCTCTAATACAATGTCCTCTAATACAATGTCATCTGCAAATAACATACACCAAGGTACTTCATCTTGAATATGTTTTGTTAACTCATCCATCACCATTATAAATAAGTATAGAGTCTTAGTAGAAGAAGGCTCATGGATGATTCCATTATCTTTTAGGTAACTCTGAAATTCTTTTGAAATAAATTTCCCACCAAAGTCAGATCTAAAAACTTTGATTTTGAGAGTTAAATTGGGTTTTGATTATATTGTGAAATATCATAAAATTCTTGAAAACTTCAGATTTTATCTTTAAATAAATATACCCAAGTATATCTGGTGAAATCGTAAATGAAAATTATGTTGTAAGATACTCCACCTTTTGAAATGCATGGTGCAGGTCCCCAAATATCACCAAACATTTGAATGGACTAACTCAAAAGGTTATTTGTGTTTGTTATTCTTGTTGGATAGGGGAGATGTTTCATTTTTCCAAAATGACAATTATTGCAAAAGAATTCATCAACTATACACTTGATGAATATTTAGGTGGCTTAGTCTTTTATGCCATAGAAATATATCATTTGGAAAAGCGTTATATTGACCAAAAATTTGCGTGTGAAGATAGTCCATAATATAGAGTCCTCCCTCCTTATGGCCATGTCCAATAACCTTCTTCGAGCTACGATCTTATACAATGCAACCCTTAGATGAAAATGTGACTACACAGTTATCACATATTTGAGAGACCAAAAAAAGATTAAGATTTAGTTTTGAACCCAAAAAACTTTTAAGAAACAAAAGTCTCTATTTCGAAGGTCTCCAATTTTGTCAACTTTTAACTTAGTTCCATCGGCAGCGAACACAAACGTGTCAGGTGTTTTCTTTGAACAAGTCTTTAAAAGATTTTCTTCACATGCCATATAAAAAGATGCATCATAATCAAGTAGTTAGGACATACCTTTTTTCCTTCAGAGGTGGAGCATACTGCACTAATAGAGGTCTTTTCCTTCAGTTGTTCTTCTAATTATTTTATTTTGTCTAGGAGTTCTAGAGGTCCTTATTTTTATGCAATAAAAGCATATTACCTCTTGGTTGGGTCCTTTTTGCTTGAACTGTGGGGGTCGGTAGGATTGACTATTTGTCCTCGGTCTAAAAGCAACATGCACAACATCTCTTTGTTGTTTTAATCCCTTGAATATGGTTTCTGCCATAAGCAGATCTGTTAGCACTTCTTCTCTTGAGAGAAATGACTTCCGATGGATAAGACTGGATCTGACCCCTTCAAATTCCTCTCTTAGACTCCTCAGAAACTGATATACAAAATCTTCATTTTGTTCACACTGTCTTGAGTCAATGCAGTGTGTGCACTTTTTTTCATATGCATAGAGTTGATTTCATATGTTTGAAAATTCTATGTAATATTCATTTGCATTCTTGTCACCTTGGCGGAACATCATGAATTTGTCTCTAAGAGCTATTTGGTGTGCCACATCACTCTAAACATGCGACTTTTTTAGATATTCCCATGCTTCCTTGGCATTTGTAAAATCAGATAACGTATACTTTACATGTTCACTTACATTGTTCATGAGAATCCATAAAAGAGTTCTACGTCCTCCTTCATAATTCTCTTTTTGTTTTGGACTTGAATTAATAGAAGGTTCGATTTTTGTTTTGCCAATATAACTCCATATTTTTTAAAATACAAATAATTTTCCATGGCTTACACTCATGTTTTATAGTTGGAGTTTGTTAGACGGAAACTAAAACCCTTATCTTCCATTATCGCAAAACAAATGTAACAGATACCCTTACTTGATTTGAAAAGAGAAGGATCCACCGAGGTTGATACTTTCTTGGCATGCTTCCAGAGGTAATATCGAACAATCAATACCCTTGATTAGGCTCTGATATCATATTAAAAAATATGCCTTAAAAAGCTTCACACTGAAGTGCCTTCATCACTTTTATAAATCACAGTTGCAAATCACACCACAATACACTTTGAATAGGAAACTCTTTATTGAATCACAAGGGCCTTGAAGGCTTAAATTTACAAGAGAGTTTTCTTCATATTTATAGGCATTAGAGGGCTATTAAGGAGCTGTTGGAGGCCAGCATCCAACTGCTATGAAATTATCTGTTGAGTAATGGCTAGTCCCAACGGCTACAAATTCCAACTGTTGGGACCTGGTGGATCCCGACTGGCTAGCCCTAGCCAGCTGGCCTTCTTCGCCTTCGCTGGCCCAGGCCGACTACTTTCTTAAAGAAACATGCATCAATTTGGTGGAAAACTATTAAGAGGAAACATGCTTGAGAAGGCAAGGCAAAGATTAGTTATTGAGGAAGGATGAAAAAAGAGTTGAAGTATTTGCTTGTAAGCCTTGAGAAATGTTTTAATTTTATTATTTTTCGTAAAAGGAACTTTCCTTCGAATGCCTAATTTTTGGGACTATGCCTTGAGATTTCTGATGCGATTTAACTCCAACCCTATTAGAGTTAACTTAAGGAGTGAAAGAACCAAGCCAAGTCAAGCTTTCGAGGCACCTCTTGGATAATGTTGTCAGTTAAGTTGTGTTTCTCTTGCTTTGAATAAGTTCAAAATAGAAAGGTGTTCAACTATTATTCAAGAAAGAAAATTGAAGAAGTATATACATTGGATCTTGGACTTGCAAAAGGTTGTTTATGGAGGTGGTGGTGAGTCACATATTACTCAAGGAGCTTTATCCACTTTTTAGTCACAAAGATTATTGGTTATGACATAATTCCTTTCACACCAAATGTACCTTATGTGAGAAGGTATGTAAGTTAGATAATTGATGAAGTAATGAGAATGCCATAGCAACATATATGTGGAGAAATTAATGAGGATCTATTTGTCATCAATAACGAAGGGAAACAAAGTCTAAGTTTTATAAAATGTTCGGCTTTCTATCTAGAATAAGTGAAATAATGAAGTATGGTGTGACATTGTTCTCATGGTTGATTATCACATCTTATTTGAGAGACCATGGTAATACGATATGAATTCCCCCACTAAATTCCACATTAAGCCTGAAGATGAATGGAAAAGGATGGTTAAGATTACATGTAACCCCTATGCATGGATGATTAACAAGGATTGCAAGGACAAGAAATTTCAATCGATAGATCAAGTGTGGCTGCACCTTAGTAGAGAGATTTCTTAAAGACACATGAAATACATCAACAACAACAAAAGCCTTTTCCCATAATTATGTGTCATGCTAACAATCAACTCAATAAAAACTAGATCATTATTTATTGTTTCCTTCCAATACTTTTGTAGTCTTCCTCTTCCACTTTAACATTTTCACCATTTAGTTTTTCGTAGCTTCTTACCATAGCTTCCTTTGGATTCCTTTTCATGTGTCCAAACTATCTTGGACGGTTTTCCCTCTTTTTATTATCTATTAGTGTTCTTTTATAACCTCACTATAGATATTGTCTTTCCTTGTGATTATCCTTATTTGTCTCACTGACACATGTTGATGATTAGTTACCCAAAACTCAATACGATATAACATAGTGGGTCTAATTATTGCTCTATGTTGTTTACCTTTCAATGTTAATTGTATCTTCTAGTCACATATAATATCTTCTAGTCACATATAATACTTGATGTACCTCTTCATTTTAAGCAACCTATTAGAATTTTATATGCAGTATTTTCATTAATTTTTCTATCACTTTGAAAAACTAACCTTAAACTCCGCCATGTAAGGGATCATCCTTCAATTGCCGGTCCCAAACCCGAATAAAGGAGGAGGGTTATGTTAGGCTTCCGACAGCCAGCGTAAAACTTTGTCGGATTTTATAACAAGGATTACAAAAATTATGAGCATTGCTTTGGGGCGTCCCCGCCTAGCGACGTGCTGCAGAGCCTGAATGTAGTAAGAAGTAAGCAAGGGCCACTGTATTTTCGCCCGAATGTAGTGAATCAATTGCGGAGAGGGTTCCCACATCATGGACGGGTATGGGTAAAGAAGTTAGTCCTGCTATATTGCCGCCTGAATGTAGCGAAAATTTTTCACATAGGGTCTCCGCATTTTGATTATGGACAGATGTGGGGGTAAGGAAGCTGGTCCTAGATAATAAGATTCATATTGGTTCTTGGAATATCGGAACATTATCCGGTAAGCTAATGGAGGTGGTAGATACTATGATTCGGAGAAAGATTCATATTCTATCTTTACAAGAGACAAAATGGGTTGGAGAAAAAGCAAAGGAGATAGAGGATACAGGTTTTAAATTATGGTACTCAGGTAAAGAAAAGGCTCGAAACGGAGTTGGTATTATCATAAATAAAGATTTAAAGGAGAGTGTAGTAGACATACAACGATATGGTGACCAAATCATGACGTTGAAATTAGTGTTAAGAGCAGAGGTTTTGAATATAGTTTGTGCTTACGCATCCGAAGTAAGACTAGAAGATAGTATAACGACAGTTTTTTGGGAAGAGTTAGATAAGGTGTTTCAACAGATTCCACCAAGGGAGATGATTTGTTTAAGAGGAGATTTAAATGGACATGTCGGTAAAGAGGCATTAGGATATCAAGGGATTCATGGAAACTTTGGTTTTGGGGATATAAATAAGGAAGGTAGGGAGATTTTAGATTTTGCTATGGCATTTGATCTCTTTATAGTCAATACAATTTTCAAAAAACAAGAACATTTAATTACTTATAAGAGTGGCTTATCATAAACACAAATTGATTACTTTATTTGTAGAAAAAAAAGATAGAGCTTGTTGTAAAGATTGTAAGGTAATTCCAGGAGAAAGCTTAACCACCCAACATCGACTTTTAGTTATGGATTTACAAATAAAAAAATGGACAAAGAAGAAAAGAGTGCATCGAGCTACTTCGACTAAATGGTGGAACCTCAAAAGCGAGAAAGAAGATATATTTAAACAGAAAGTCCTTCAAGGAGATGTTTGGAATTATGTTGGCACACCTTGTGATATGTGGAACAATATGTCTATACATATTAGGAAAGTGGCGAAAGATGTGTTAGGGGTATCTAAGGGAGGTGTACCGGCACAAAAAGAAGCTTGGTGGTGGAGTGAAGTAGTACAAAATAAAATCAAGGCAAAGAGGGCATGTTACAAATTACATTATGCTAAGAAAACTAGTGAAACTTTAGAAGCTTATAAGAAAGCAAAGAAGGAAACGAAAAAGGCCGTTAGTGAAGCAAAAGCTAAGATTTGGGATGACTTATATAAAAAACTCAACTCAATAGAGGGTGAAAGAGATATTTTTAGGATAGTTAGGGCTAGAGATAAGACAACTAAAGATCTTAATTATGTTAGATGCATAAAAGACGAGGATGAAAAAACCAAAAGATGCCCGAGGAATGGAGAGCAAGTACACTTATACCCATATATAAGAACAAGAGAGACATTCAAAATTGTGCAAATTATCGAGGTATCAAGTTAATGAGTCATACTATGAAATTATGAGAAATAATTATCGAACATAGGTTAAGACAAGTATCAAGTACAACGGAGAACCAATTTGGATTCATGCTAGGCAGATCTACTATCGAAGCGATTCACCTTTTGAGACGTCTTATGGAATATTTTAGAGCAAAAAAGAAAGACCTTCACATGATATTTATTGATCTAGAAAAAGCTTATGATAGGGTACCGAGGGAGGTTCATTGGAGAACTTTGGAAAAAAGAGGTATCCCATTGACATATATTAGCCTTATAAGAGACATGTATGATGGTGCAAAAACATGTGTGAGGACTCATAAAGGAACGACGGACTTCTTTGAAGTTAATATTGGGTTACATCAAGGATCAACTTTAAGTCCATACTTATTTATAATGGTGATGGATGAGTTAACAAAATATATTCAAGATGAAGTACCTTGGTGTATGTTATTTGCAGATGACATTGTATTAGTGGAGGAGTCTAAGGAAAAAGTTAATAGAAAATTGGAACTATGGAGAGAAACATTAGAAAGCAAAGGCCTCCGACTTAGTAGAACAAAGACATAATATATGGAATGTAAGTTTGATCATTTGGTTACTTGAGAGGACATAGAAATTAAAATTGGCACACATTGCATTCCCCAAAAGGAAAGTTTTAAATACCTAGGGTCAATTTTTTAGAGTGATGGAAGAACTGATGGAGATGTTACGCATAGAATTAATGCTGGTTGGTTAAAATGGAGAGGAGCATCATGCATTCTTTGTGATAAGAAGATACCATTAAAGTTAAAAGGTAAATATTATAGAGCAGCAATTAGGCCTGCCATGTTTTATGGTTCTGAGTGTTGGGCAGTTAATCATCAACATGTACAAAAGATGTCCGTGACATAAATGAAGATGTTAAGATGGATGAGTGGTCATACAAGAAAAGACTGTATACATAATGAGGTTATTAGAAACAAATTAGGAGTGGCACCAATAGAGGATAAAATGAGAGAACATCGTTTAAGATGGTTTGGACATATAGAAAGAAGATCAAAAGAAGAACCTGTAAGAAGGTTAGAAAAACTAAATTTGTAAAGTATTAAAAGAGGTAGAGGACGACCACAAAAGTGTTGGAAAGAAACAATAAAGAATGATCTAGCTTATTGGGAGTGAACTGCTAACATGGGACATGATAGGGATCTGTGGAAAGAAAGAATCCATGTAGCCGACCCCGTTTAGTATGGGAAAAGGCTTAGTTGTTGTTGTTGTTATTTGAAAAACTAACCTTAGGTACTAAAACTTTCGTTTAAAGGGATATAATATATGTCAATCTTAATTTCCATGTCATTGCTAGTAACCAAATGATCAAACTTGCATTCCATACTCCTATCATTTTTCTAGTTATTCAAAAGCCTTTATTTTATAATGTTTGTCTCTACAATTCCAATTTCGTATTTATTCCTTCATGAGTCCTACATGTTTGTACATTATCATAATACATATCTCTGATATGTTACGTCAATGGGGTACCTCTCTTTTCTAAGGTTTTTCAAAGAATATCTCTTGATAGTCTACTTTAAGTTTTTCTAAATCAATAAATAATATGTGAAGGTTCCTTTTTACTCTAAAATATTTCATAAGATGTCTCAATAGGTGAACAACCTCAATACGAGTGTTATTGTATCGTCCCATATCATGATACGGGGCATATTATGTCGTATTATGGGAAAACAATACAATAATAGGGGTGTATCACATAGGGGCAAAGTATCGGTCTGTATCGTGCATGCATCGCATGATACGGGCTATACACCCGTAGTTGATAAAGGAGACTTGAATGCTCGAGTTTTCATTGCGCCTTTCCTATGGTTTTGTGTTTCTATAGTGAGAAGCTTTGCTGGTTGCTCGGTGACTCCATCACGGTACCACCAGTCTGGTGGTGACAATTTGGCACCTTTATGCACCGCTTTATTTTCTTGTGATATACTGTTTTATTGTTTTTCACATTTATTTTCTATCTATTTTATTAATCCATATTTTTCTTTTTTGAATGTCAATTTAAGAAGTGGGTGGATATATTTTTGATGAATTTGTGGTAATTTATGAAGTGCGTGAATGCCTTTGGGTGTTTTGGTGGTTTATGATGTGAGTGGATGGATGGCGATTTATGAAGTGACATTTTATTTTATTTTATTGTTATTTGCTTCTATTTTCAGGTTTATTAAGATGCAAGAAGATAAATTAAGATGTTAGGATAGGAAGAGGTTCTCATTCTCAATCTTCAACACAGTCTAATGACTTGGCATGGCATTGGTGTAGTTCGGTTGAGGGTAAGAAACTGATAAAAACATGCAACTTTCGTGAGAAAACCATAGTGATGGAGTTTCTCGATTGAAACATCACATAGTAGGAACTAAGAAGTGTTAAAGAATTCTGCAAAATAGAAGAGATATCAGCAACCGACATATTCATTCTTATCATTGTTATTTATCCTCTGCATTATGTCTTTATTTTTATTTTTTTTAAAGTTAGCTTTAAATAAGCCTCATTAATGACATTCTTGTAATTTAGAGAACCTTTGTAAAGCTAATATTTAAGGGTTCAAACCTTATCAGCCGATTGTACTTTTGCAGAGAAAAGAAAGCGATTAGAGGGCGGTGATTGCACTGACCGCACCTCCTCCATCTTCTCAGCTAAGTCACCGTTATTATTTGTGTATTTGATTTGATATTGTTTGCACATGGTATCAGAGCCTGCACACGCATTACAGGTAAAGAAAAACGTTAAGGAAGCCTCTGCTAAAAGGCAACAGTCTATCATTTGATGGACATAACAGAATTTGATATAAAATCATCACGGTATTGTATTGGCCTGTCATTGACTGGATAGGGAATTTGATAATATTGGCCTGTCGTTGACTGGATTGGGAAACTATTGGGCCAGTATTGTCTAGCAAGACAAAACCTGACACATAATAGGTCAAGTTTTATTGCATCAAGAAGCAAACAGAAGCAAACACGCAGAATTTACTGCGACCATTGAAGGATCAGTTTCATCAGGTAACGTTTGTCTTATTGCATCAAGAAGCAAACACGCAGGATTTACTGCGACCATTGAAGGATCAGAATCATCAGGTATGCAATTTTGCTTTGATTTGTAATACAACTGTGCATCACATCGTGGGACTTCAACTCCATACTGCATTATCTATATTGAATT
The DNA here is from genome assembly GCA_036023115.1 of Brasenia schreberi. Taxonomy (NCBI): domain Eukaryota; kingdom Viridiplantae; phylum Streptophyta; class Magnoliopsida; order Nymphaeales; family Cabombaceae; genus Brasenia; species Brasenia schreberi. Next base: position 21,831,505 of record JAYKKT010000072.1, read on the forward strand.
AAAACAACAAATCAGTTTCCATACTCAAGCATATATACAATGGAGAAAAGAATGAAAGAAGAACAACAATTAGTTATGGGTGGCAACGATCAGAAACAAGAGCCTTTTCAAATTACAAATATTTGTTTAGAAGGCAGAAATTACAGAGAATGGGTAAGATCAATTGAATTAGTTCTTCATGCTCGTGGGGAATTATCAATGATTAAACCAAGCCAGCCACAACCCGATGTAGAGAATGCAGATTTTGAGAGATGGTCTAAAGATGATGCATTAGTAAGCTCATGGCTTCTTCAATCAATGAATCAGTCTATCAATAAAACATTCATGTATTTAGAATCTGGTGCAGAGATTTGGGGAGTAGTTGAAGAAGCATTTTCAAGACAAAGTAATATAGCAAAAGAATATGAGAGTATTGAGAAAATAAGGAGGTGTCGACAAGGTACTAGATCAGTCAGTGAGTATTATGGAGAATTAAGAGAATTATGGAATGAACAGAGATATTTTGTGAAAAATAAATGCAACCATTGTGTAAAAGAAAGAACAACCGAAAGTGAAATTCGAAAAGTGTTTGATTTTCTTTGGAGAGTTTCGCCAGAATATGACTCAATCAAGTTGAATATTCTCAGTAAAGAAGATCTGCCATCACTGGGGACGGTATACTCACTCTTAGTAAGGGAAGACAGAAAAAATCTGGAAAAGGGAGAACATACCAAAACTGAAAAATCTGCATTTGTGGGTAGAGGCAATATGAGCTATCAGAGAGGTAGAGATTCAGGAAGAGGTCGTGGAAGAGGAAGATCACAGAATTATGAAGATAGAAATAAGCTTCAATCTACACATTGTGGGAAACGAAGACATACTAAAGAACATTGCTGGAAAATTATCGAAAAACCTGTAGAGTACAAAAATTATGATAGTCATATGGCTGCTACATCTGAAAAAGGAAAGGCTGAACCAAGTCCTATAGATGAAATGGTTGAATTGAAAAATAACTTGCAGATATAGAAAGTCGTCTTCGTGATCATCCTTCAACATCATCTTCAAAGTCTGAAACGAACCAGCCCACTTCCTATAGTATGAGTGATAATTTTTTTTTGGGAAAAATTATGTATATTCAAATTATTGGGTGATTGACTCAGGAGCTACAGATCATATGGTAGGAGATAAATATGTTTTTAAAGAATATAAAGTTACTTCTACACCTCAATATGTAAAGATCAATGGCTCTTTAATTCCAATAGAAGGAATAGGAAAAATTGAAGGGAAGAATTTTAAACTTAATTCAGTGATATACAACAACAACAACAACTAATTCAGTGATATACATTCCCAAATTTCCAGTCAATTTATTTTTTGTAAGCTCTTTGGTTAAAGACATGAATTGTTTAATCACATTTTCTCCATCGGGTTGTGTGTTTAAGGATCTGAGGACGGGAAGAACCTTTGGATGTGGTGAATTGAAAAATGGGTTATACCTACTTCCTGGTCCACATCCTATAATATAGAGAAGAGCATTGGCAATTACTCCAGCAGAAGAAGAAATAAGACTTTGGCATAGTAGATTAGGACACCTACATGTTTCTAAGATTCATGAGTTTGTTCTTTTTGTAATTCCGAAAGACATGGTTATTCAACATGATGTATGTCAGAGAGCTAAACACCATAGAGCCTCATTTCCTAGTAGTAACTCTAAGTCGTCAGTTCCATTTGAGTTAATACATTTTGATGTATGGGGTCCATGTCTGACATCTTCTTTGGGCAATTTTAAGTACGTTGTTACTTTTATTGATGAATATTCCAGACTCACATTTGTTTACCTTATGAAATCGAAGACAGAAATACCATCTATTTTCTCTATGGTTCATAATCTAATTAAGACTCAGTTTGGATATGTAATTAAGATCCTTCGATCTGATAATGGTGGTGAATTTTGTAATTCTGTTTTGGAATCATATCTTTAAAGCCATGGGATTCTTCATCAAACTTCTTGTGTGTACACCCCTCAATAAAATGAAGTTGCTGAAAGAAAAAATAGACATATTTTGAAAATTGCTCGAACTCTCTTGCTTGAACACAAAGTTCTAAGGTATTTTTGGCCAGATGCAATTCTTACAGTTGTGTATCTCATGAACAGACTTCTCTATGTTGTTTTTGGTGAAAAATCTCCATTTCACATGATTAAACCTGATACTAATCCATTTCATCTTATTCCTCGAGTGTTTGGATGTGTATGTTATGTTCATATTCACAATCAGTTTAGGGACAAACATGATCCAAGAGCTGTCAAATGTGTCTTTATTGGGTATTCCGGTGAAAAAAAGGAATATGTTTGTTATGATCCCAATTCAGATAGAAAATACATTTCCATGGATGAAACATTCTTTGAAAATACTCCCTTCTTTAGCAATCCCACTGATGAGTCAGACTCTACTATTGAAGATATTGTGCTTCTGATAAATATTACTGGCAGTGAGACAAATGAAGAACATATTGTTAATGAAGATGATCAACAACAGGAAGAAAAGGAGACTCAAGTGTATCAAAAGGGAAAAAGAAATATAATTATGCCTAATCTTACAGACACCACGAACCAAGGGGGAGTACCTACCTCAGATTCCTCCGATCTCTCAAAGACTATTCATTTGAAGCAGACGATTTGAATGTTCCAATAGCTCACAAAAAAGGAAAGAGATTATGTGGTAAGTATCCAATTTCACAATTCATTTCTTATGATCAATTATCTTCCAGTTATCAGAATTTTGTGTTAAAGACTGAATTATATCCTATTCCAAAGAATTTTAATGAAGCTTCTCAACAGAAACATTGGGTTGAAGCCATGAAATCTGAACTTCAAGCACTTGAAAAAAATCAGACATGAGAAGTCAACGAATTACCACCACGAAGAAAAGCAATAAGTTGTAAATGGGTGTATACTGTAAATGGTGCACAAAAGAATTGTACCATGTGGCAACTTGATGTAAAAAATACATTTTTACAGGGAGAACTCAAAGAAGAAGTGTATATGGAACTACCACCCGGATATGCAAATTCTACTAATAAGGTCTGCAGGTTAAAGAAGGCAATTTATGGACTAAAATAGTCTCCTAGAACATGGTTTGAAAGAGCATTATTAGTCTTGGATATCAGAAGAGTGTGAGTGATCACACATTATTTTTTAAAAAGGGGGAGAAACTGATAGTATTGTTAGTATACGTTGATGATATTATTATAACAGGAGATGATAGTGAAGAAATTCACAAATTGAAACAGGATCTACATTGACTGTTTGATATCAAGGATTTGGGAAGATTACATTATTTTCTGGGTATTGAGGTGGCCTACTCAGGTACTAACATTTTTCTGAATCAAAGGAAATATACATTGGACCTACTACAAGAGGTTAAATTGGAAAATTGCAAGCCAATATATACTCCCATGGATGTCAATCATAAACTTCGAATAGATGATGGTGATGATAAGGTGGATACAACTCGGTATCAACAACTTGTTGGAAAACCTATATATTGGACCATCACACGCCTAGATATTGCATATGCAGTAAGTATTGTTAGTAGATTCATGCAATCACCATTAAAATCTCATATGGATGTTGTCTTTATCTTAAGATACTTAAAGGCTACACCGGGACTAAGTAGTTCTATATAAAAACAATGGACACAACAAAATTGAAGTTTATACAGATGCTGATTGGGCAGGTTCTACATATGATAGAAAGTCAACTATAGGATATATAACCCTTATTGGAGGCAATATAGTTTCATGGAAAAGTAAGAAACAATAAGTGGTAGCGAGATCAACGGTAGAAGCTGAATATAGAGCAATTGCACCAGGCATATGTGAAGGAAAATGGTTGCGTTCTTTACTGACAGAGATAGGCGTATATTCAGATGAACCTATACCTATATTTTGTGACAGTAAAGCAGTTGTATAGATAGCTTCTAATCCAGTCTATCATAAAAGGACAAAACATATTGAAATTGATTGCCACTTTATATGAGACATCATACACACTAAGGAATTTCAGTTAGAACATATGAGGTCAGGAAGTCAATGTGTTAATATTCTTACTAAATCACTTAACGGAAACCTTTTGATGAGATTATGTAGCAAGTTGGGTGTAACATCTATCTTTCACCCAACTTGAGGGAGAGTGTTAAAGAATTCTGCAAAATAGAAGAGATATCAGCAGCCGACATATTCATTCTTATCATTGTTATTTATCCTCTGCATTATGTCTTTCTTTCTTTTTTGTTTTTAAAGTTAGCTTTAAATAAGCCTCATTAATGGCATTCTTGTAATTTAGAGAACCTTTGTAAAGCTAATATTTAAGGGTTCAAATCCTATCAGCCGATTGTACTTTTGCAGAGAAAAGAAAGTGATTAGAGGGCGATGACTGCACAGACTGCACAGACCGCACCTCCTTCGTCTTCTCAACTAAGTCACCGTTATTATTTGTGTATTTGATTTGATATTGTTTGCACAAGAAGAAGGTTGCTTTTTGTATAGGCATATTTAGGAAAGTGCTAGAAGTTATCAAGTGACAATGTTTGCAAATGATTGAGAGTATGGTTTAGAAAAAGCAAGAAAGAGAAGACAAAGATTGAAGAAGAGTTAGAGGATGCGTGGTGATGATAACACTCATTATAAGACAAAGATTGAGAGTAGTAGTTCTATACTGACCAAGGAAAAGAGGGTTCTAGAAGAGGATGAAAGTCGTAGAAGAGGAAGATGTAGATAAAAATTTTCTCCTTCTACACCTTTTGGCAGTCATTTTTTCCTCCTCCTAGTGCACCCGATTCTCAACCTAAAATTTGAGCTATTATGACTTCTAAGCTATGTCGTGAGCACGCAAGAAGATGGTTTTATAATACTTACATTCTTGTTAATGTGGCACATTTATTTTATTTTTAAGCAATAGCAAACACCATTGCTAATATTGGGTAAGATAATATCATTTCTGGTTAAGATATAAGATGCTCTCTTGTAATAAGTTGATAGAAAAATTATTAGATAAGACCGTTGTTAAAATATAAGAGTATCCTTCAACTTTTAGGAAGTCATCGAAGCAGACATGTACTATGGATATGGATAGATAGGCGAGGAAAGACTTTCTCTTCTATTTTTCTAAGAGACTTGTGTTTTTGAGATCGCTTGACATGTTAGAAGAGTATTATATTGCAGAGGTTTTAAAGCATGAATTTAATAAGGTGATATTAGAGGTTGGACGTCAAAATGTAGTCTAATTCATTATAGATAATGCAATTAATTACAAAGCTGTTGCAAAGGAGTTAGTTGAGAGTTATGCCACACCATGCTAATATTGGGTCAATATAATATCATTTCTGGTTAAGATATAAGATGCTCTCTTGTAATAAGTTGATAGAAAAATTATTAGATAAGACCGTTGTTAAAATATAAGAGTATCCTTCAACTTTAAGGAAGTCATCGAAGCAGATATGTACTATGGATATGGATAGATAGGTGAGGAAAGACTTTCTCTTCTATTTTTCTAAGGGACTTGTGTTTTTGAGATCGCTTGACATGTTAGAAGAGTATTATATTGCAGAGGTTTTAAAGCAAGAATTTAATAAGGTGATATTAGAGGTTGGACGTCAAAATGTAGTCTAATTAATTATAGATAATGCAATTAATTACAAAGTTGTTGCAAAGGAGTTAGTTGAGAGCTATGCCACACCATGCGTAGCTCATTGTAAGCCTCATCCTTGAGGATACTAACGAGATGGATGAGGTAAAGATAGCAATTGAATGTTGCAAAGATCTTGCCAAATTTATTTATAACCATGCATTTGTATTATATATGGTGAGGAGATATATCGATGCCACAAAACTCCTTTATATTATTGTTACTTGGGTTGCTACTTATTTTGCTTAAAGATTTGTCTTAAAATAGGAGAAACATAAAACTTTCAGATATAGTTTGGAGGAGTATATTTTAGAACTCTTATGTTAGGTTGTTAAAGATCACATGCCTTTTAGTGAAGGTTTTGAGATTGGCTGACATTGAGGATAAGCCATTTATGGGGTATCTTTATGAAGTCATGAATAAAACTAAGGAAGCTATCATGAGAACTTTTATGACAGAAGGAGTGATTGAAAATTATTAATAATAGATATAATAAACAGTTGCATCAGCCTATTCATGCAACAACCTACTACCTAAATTCATCATTGAGGTACTCTGCAACATTTAAAAAAGACAATGAAATCAATAGATATATAATTAATTGTATAGATAGCTTGGTCCCTGATAAGAGTAGAGCAGATGCTATGCATTGGAGATTGAGATCTACAATAATTTTCTTAACTTAATGGGCTTGCTTGTAGCCATTCAGAACCATGCTAATATGCGCGTAGGTAAACATATGAATCACCTTCTTTTTATTTTGTTTTACTTAAGTGTCTTATATCTTATATTTTTTATTTACATAGTTTTTTTTGTTAGACCTATAGTGGAATATGCTTGGAAGTGATTGCCCAAACTTGATGGGCTTGCTTGTAGTCATTCAGAACCATACTAATATGCGCATAGGTAAACATGAGAATCACCTTCTTTATATTTTGTTTTACTTAAGTGTCTTATATCTTATATTTTTTTTACATAGTTTTTTTCTGGTAAACCTATAGTGGAATAAGTTTGGAAGTGATTGCTCAAACTTGAGAGACTTTACAATAAGGGTTCACAACTAAACTTATAATGCATCCGGTTGCGAAAGGAATTGAAGTGTTTTTGAACACAAAAAAATGCAACAAGTTGGAATATAAGAAGCTTAATGCTATAATATTCATACGTTGCAACATGTAGCTACAAGAGAGGTAATTAATCATTTAGTTATTGGTGCATTTGAAAAAAGTAAGATCCTTAATTTTCATATCTATAGCCTTAGTTTTCCTATCTACTGTACTCAGATGAAATGAATCAATGCATCCAATTTCATGCCAGACCATGGAGACCTTGCAAAACCTAAAATGTGGTTTGAGTCTCACCAATCCGATCTCATTATATGGAAGAATCGATCCATAGCTTTAATTCAACTACTTGCAATTAGTACACGTTAAAGCTAACCACCTACAATACAATTAATTCAAGGCAGCTGCTACCTTTTGCATTTAAACAGGGATTTTAATAAGGTTCTTCATAGCATAAAAAGCGCTATGCTACATAATACAGTGTACTGTTACAGTACATATGCACATAGAGTGTTCTATATGAGCATGTAGCACATGCTATTCTTTTTTTGTCATTTATTATATTATATTTATTGTTATTCACATGTCTCTTATTTTCGTGTAATACCATCTAAGCAAATCCTTAAGATATTACATGTAAATGACATCGTAAATATTTGAAAAGTCAGTTCTTAGATTCCAATAGAAAATTTGAAGTTTTATGAGTCACTACCAAAATTACATGTCTGCAAATCTAATGTTTTACTTAATAACCTCTATGTTATTTGTTAAAAATCATACCAAGACATAATATTACCTTATAAGGTAAAACATGTTATTTTCACAACAATTGATTTTCTATGTTTTTTAGATCTTTTAATTAAAATATCATTTAGTATTTTATCTTTACTTGCATATTTTAGTCAGTGAGTTGATTGTAAATTTATAATGCCTCATAAATTATTATGTTTTTGCACTTTCGACTTAGACAACTGCATTAATCGCTTGTTCTTTACATGTTCTGTCTATCATGTCGTGTATTTAGGATTGTCTATATGTTACAAGTTTTTCATGTTTCATTCATGTTGAAACATAATTCTTACTAATTTTCAAGTTTTCCTATACTTATACACATAGCTTATGCTATGCGCTACATAACAGAGGCTACACTATATGTATGACTCTCCCGCTATGCTATGGGAAAATGCTATAACAACATTGCATTTGAAAGAGTAGTTGGAAGCTTTTCCATTCACTTGCTTGGCTTGGAGGTATCTCCACGCCTTACCGACTTGTATCTCAGAAGCACCTCTTTCATCTATTGGCTCTTTTGTGTTCTCTTTTTTCTTCTGTGCGAGTAATTAGGTGCTGCTCCTTACCTCATGGGCTTTTTTTGGTGTTATTAATGGTTACATATGCATGTAACCTCTATAGAGGCATAGCCTCATTTGAGTTTGGTGTACTCTTTTGGTATTGTGAATGACAGTTTTAAGTCTTTCTATTTTCAGTTTCCTCCTCTTGCTGTGCACTGTGCATACATGAATTCAGTGAGTGAAGACCTTATCTTAGCCGTCACACAAGCTTTGGTGGTTTCTTGTGTGGTTCTGCTAGTCTTTTTAACATAACATACCTTTTGCTTGATTGGTTATTGAGTGATAATAAGTTCAAAACCGCCAACATACCACCAGTTTATGAGTTCTGTACATCTGTTGTATGCAAATTTTGGAAGGAAGGTCTCTGCGATGTGAAGCGACCTGCTCCCAGACAATCTTTAAGATAAATTTTGAGAACTTGCTTCTTAATTCTTCTTGGCTAAGATCTCACATTTCTTGGTTTGTATTGGTTGATTCTGTCACGCAGAAATCAGTTTCCTCAACTATGGTTTATGTTGTGATTCCTAGACATGAGAATGAATAAGAGGGAGTAAATAAGAGCGTCTCAGGAACATATTAATTAAGAAGGGATCGGAGCTTTAGATTAGAGGAGAAGAACTACTAGAGGTGGGGAAGAAGAGAAACTTGGTAAGGAAGGATTTAATTGAGGTTGAATTAATCAAAGGGAAGACAAAATTCATAACATAAAGCATGAATCACCAAGGAGCCTCTCTATTTAGAGAGCGCAATACATTTTCCTCACATTACTTGCATTCACTTGTTATGATAATCACCTTGAGATAATTGTAGAGATGGACTGAATTAGGAAACTGCAGTTGAGTGATTCCCTTGTCCAACTCCTCTCCGAGATGCAGACCAAATTTTAAGGTAACTTTGAGTTTACACAATGCTGATGATGCCCCAGGCAGGTTCAACACTTATTTTAGTTTCATTTGGCATACTAAATGACTCACTAATTGAAAGAAAAAAATGCCCTATCAATTGGGGTGTCTTCAAGCTGGGGCGTCTACCTTCATTTCCTGGTTTGGTTCACCTGCTTGGTTTTGGATCACCTTAGTGTTTGTGTATATATACAGTTATTCTGTCCTGCCATCTCTCACTATTCCATACTCATGCATTCCTTACTTTTTTGGGGTATTGAGTGTCGTTTAAAAAGTTATAAGGATGCTTATTGTACCCATGCCCCCAAAAAACAAGGAGAATGAATGTGTGTGCGTTGCAGGATTGAGGCACCATTTTCACGTGCTTTGTATCTTCCCCAGTGTTTCTGACGCGTATCATATCACGTATCGCTGGGCTCCACGATACGGGCGTATCGTATTTTAATATTAAAAAATAAAAAATATTTAAAAAATCAGGAAAATTAGTAAAAATCCGAAAAAAATAAAAAAAAATCAGGAAAAAATAGGAAAATCTGGTAATTGCTTTGAATTCATATAATGCAAAGTTTAGTACATATTGAGCATTCAACATTGAACAATTGCATCTAGATTTATATATTTTGAAGCAAAAAATAAAATACATTTACATTTTACATATTGTAAATTTGTATCAGGATCATTAACTAAATAATCTTCATCTTCTCTTTGATGAAGATTCAAAGTTTCTCATCACCTTCTGTTTCAAAATCAAAATCTTCATCTCCTTTATGATGTTGCACTCCTTTCATATTAATCCATGCAATGTCTTCTTCAGTTAGGAGTGCATTTTCTTCGTTATCTTCCATAATCCATTCATCTAATATATCAAAATTAACAAACTGCTATCTTTGTACATGTAGTTGTCATATTTGCTAATTTTCATATGTGAGCAAAACGATGAGTTTCATTTCTTTGATTATTGAGTCTACTAACACCTCAGTGATGTGATATTGTTACTTAATGATATCTCTTTTTTCTCTTACTAGAGACTAGTTTTTTAACTAATTCTTGAGCTCCATTTCTCACTTCACAAACTGAGTTAAGCCTCACACACGTTGATCATGTTCAACTCAATGAAAGTCATGTAAGGTGAACCCTAAAATAGTGAAGTTGTGAAATGCCCACTCAATGAACCGAGACAACCAAATTGTTCTTCATTGTTTGCAATTTCATGAAATTAGAAACTGATAGCAGAAATATACCTAAAAGTTGGCAACAAAAAGGGAAATGATTTTGTCACAATTTTTATTTGTTCATAAATTATTCTTATTCAATAAATGAAATTATAAACTCGAATTTACATGTTACATACATACCAGAAACCTGCAAAAAAAAAAATTGAAAAAAAAAATTGAAAAAAAAGGTTTTGAAGATTTTTTTTGGGCATATATCGCACCATATCGTACGATACGGTGCGATACGGATAACACTGATCTTCCCCAGTGTTGGCACCCGTTGCGATAACTATGCGACTAAGATCAACTATGTTGTTCTCTTGAATCCTCAGAAGATATTTTTGATAACTCTTGACTCTACATTGTGTAGGGGTCTGAATATGAAACCAAAGTTGCTCGACTAATGGATCTGGGTTTCAGTCGTGAAGCAGTAAAACGAGCCCTCGCTCTTGCTGATGGCAATGTAGAACAGGCAGCTGGGTTTCTTTTCGCAGGTTGATCTGCTTTTACCGGATGTTGTAGCCACAATCGTTGTTGTCCAAGGACATGGTTCACGCATTTTACATATTACTAAACAATCTCTTGATTCTTTTCAAACCAATTAAGCTGTTGATACATTTTCTTTTGGTACAGTATATTTTGCTGAATTTCTGCAATACTAGCCAAAAAAAAGTCGCTGTCAGATACATGCAACAAGGCAACTTCTGAGAATGAACACTGAGCCCTTGGAGCGACCCTGACCGTCTCAGTTGTCTAAACGTGGTGGTAGTGCTTTTAATTTACCATCTCATCTCTCTTTACTTGCCGCCGTTTCCGGCCACCAGGCAACAGCTAGCCAGAAATCCCAGGTCCTTTCAGCGCCATTGGGATCATTAGAGTAGTTATATATGCACTATTCGTTTCTATTTCATCGACGACCTTTAAAGCAAAAGTCATGACTTCTTTAACTTTTACCCTTTGCAGCATTTTTCGGGCAATTCAGTCCGTGCATGTGTGTGGTACGTAATACATCGCAACTTGTATAGTTTACACCAACTTTGTAGGAAGGCAAGTCCTTATGCAACAAAGGGGTCGTCATCTATCCTCTCTATCGGGGGTGGTGGGTGCAAGTGCATCCCACTTATAATCCAACGCGCAACCTCTATATGAGATATCTCTCTCAAGCAACTAGTACGAGAAACTTGATTTAAGTATAAACTGGACCTATGGGATGATAGTTTAACATGTGATGCTGGAGCCATCTGGGACCAAGTGCATGCAAGTACAATTGTGGTATTTGTGAAAAGGTATTCTCAAAGTATGATTGTAGAAAAAATGGACAAAGTGTTTACACCTTGAGGTGTGGCTTGGGTAAAGCCTCAATGCGTTTAAAAGGAGAGGAGAAAGTGGAAATAGTTTGAATATAAATGTCCTTTTCCTTTACATTTGTGAAACATTGATCCTAGTGAATTGGATTTATGACGAGAACAAACTTTTAAATTTGTGAGTCATAATAATGAGGTTAATGTTGGGAGGAAAACCCTTCACAATTTTGTTCTCTTTCTAATATCTTTGGGGCTCAAACGAACGTTTCCTTTTAGTTCTAACTTCTGCAATTTACACCCCTCATTTGGAAGATCAAAGAGGCTAATCAATGTTCCATTTTAAACTTAAAAGCATACTTGATTGCATGTCTTGTCGGTGACCTTGCTGCCAAACGGTTGGACCATGTTCTCATACCTTCACACACGATGGTCTCCAATGCCTGCCCTGAAATTTGAGGCCCTTTGAGATGGTTTGTCCATTACAATATTGACAAATGAGCATAAAAAACTCATTCAATGGTATGTTGAGGTACATGGTCGATGGTAGGTCAACCCCTCATTACTAACAACTAGACGTTTGGTATGCTAGAAAGATCAGATACTATTTTACTTGGATCTAACTACATAAACTTCCAAATGCGCACTGGTTGTTGAATATCAATGGCAGACCTGGAAAAAGATTATAAGGAAAGCTTATAGGGATGATATATAAATGAGATAAGCTGGCCTCATCTTTTGCTGGCATTAAGGTGGAAGTGCTTCTAAACTGATCTCATCGGGCAAAAATGGAGTTTCAGATTGAAGAACGTGACACAATCACACTATAAACTATTGATGAATTTCAAATATGAATTTATCATGTGGCTTGTGTATTTGTCCTACAGGTGACTGTGTTGGAGTCAACCTCTTATAGGTGAAGGTTCTGGAGTAGTTGGCACCCAAAAGATCAAATTTAATACTCTAAAAGGAAGGTTAGGATACCACTATTCTTTGAGGCGTGATAAACACTAACCTTTAGGTTTATTTGTTGCAACCGGTATCAAATAACCGAATGCAATGGACCCCGACAAACACCTTGAGTATACAAGACCTTCAGTTCGTCTTGCACAAATACAACCGAGTCCACAAATCAATAAAGCAAAGATGATGATGTGCAAACCCAATTAGCACTACAATTGGACTTGCAAGCTCTCTTAGAAAATAAGTTGAAAAGGACATACAATGAGGGAAAAGTTGGATGAATCTTTTTTATAATACCACTATATTTAGACATGGTGAAGATGTAACTCATGATATGTTACTAATGAGAATAATTACCACTCAAGAAGGTGACTCTTAATGCCATGGATGTTAAATGCTCAAGAGTTACATCAGTTTCATGTACTACTAATGAGCACATTATCACTAAGTAAATTGGTCTTCATGCCAAAATATAACTGAATTTTTTTCAAAAGTTACAGCCACAACATGTTCTACTAATGAGCACAATTATCACTTAAGAAAGTGGCTATTAATTTCACAAACTTGACTGAAAATACTAATGAGTTTTAGCCACTACATGTGCTACTAATAAGCACAATTATCACTTAGGTAAGTGGCTATTAATGCCACAACATGATTGCACCCATAACCTTCACCAAATATATATTTTGGTATTGTAAAAATACACCCAACAATCCCCACTATTTTTAAAATATATTTGAAAAAAATCATCATTTTAAAAATCTTATAGTTTCCATAAATGTATCTCACGATTTTAACCTTTACCCAGCAAAATATGGGTTTCACTCATCCGAATTAAATAGTAGAAAAGCTTTGAACTATCCAATCCATTTAAACAAGTGTGCATATTTTGCATATAAGATTATAATACCGGTATATGTCATGTTTCAATTGACACATTTTTATAGGCCTTATGTCCAATATCCTTTTTCATGAGTGTTGTAAGAGTCAAACCCAAGACTCTAAGAAGTGACCCTACTTTACACTCACATAGGTAGACTATAAAAAGTACACCATATAAGTACTTTAGCATATATATATGTTATAGGTCTATTAAGAGCAAAGTTCAACTCTTCCTTCTTTATTTCCCATACAGACCAAGTGCACTTTTACCTCGAAATGATCAGTACTTCTAGTAACTACTTGCAATCACTCCAATAATGTACCTTTACTCATTGAACTTCAAGACTCGGTGTTACTTCTAACTGTGAGTCGAGGTTCCACCATTGGTGATCGCTAAAGATACGTAGCTTCGAGTCTTATTCCTCATTGATGCTTTCTTACACTAAATCTCCCTAGTATCAATCCTTTTTGTTAAAAAGATTTGTAAGATTCTGTTCTATCTCTTATATAAATTACAAGAGATCACCTATTTTTGTAATGAATTCTTTTCACATAACTATGTTCTAGCCTAACATGTTCAGTTTCTTTCCAATATACACTTTGAAAGTGTTGATTGGATATCATAATGTAGTGTAATTGCATCATGCTTATTGGTTTTGGCCATATTGGTACTTCATGAAGCGAGTTTAGCTTAAGCCATTCAAATTTTCCTGTGCTTGTCATTGTAAAGGCCAGTTAACTAACTCGCAGCCCATGGTATAATTTATGTATACTCACTTTTATTTCTTAGATCCCTGTGAAATAACACACCTGACCAAAAGTTAAGACCCAAACTCGCTTATTACAGCTGTTTGCTGGTCTCTTCTATATAACTTTACCTGAACTGCCTCCTAGTAACTTTCTACAGGCACCAAAAAATATCACCTTGTATTATAGAGCACAGAACTAAAAATCAATTGTCTCATATTAAGGATTGTTAATACTTTTGTATATAGTCTAAGCATTAATCTCCTTACTTGGATCATGCTTGTATATTGACTCAATCTAAACAATATACTGATCGTGCATCATCTGGTTATGTCATAGCATAGTAACATCAAGCATCCAATTACTTTTGTATAATCATTTTTGTGTAAGCCGACAACCACTATTTAGTACTAATTTAAAGTATTGAGTCAAATGGTGTAAGTAAGTAGGAGCATGACAATGCCAAACAGATAATCAAATTTCTTTAATATTTTTCTATGTAATGAGATTGCGATAGTCCTGAACCACTACCATCTCTAGTTATTTTGATCCCCTAGGATCACATCCGCTACCTTCTTATCTTTCATGTCAAAATTACTAGGCAAGAATCTTAGTGTTTTCTACTTCATCCAAATCAATACAAAAAAATTAGCATGTATCCACATATAAACAAATCAACTCATTTTCCATTATGAAATTTACTATACGTTACCATTTGTGTTTGATTCATTTATATCCATTTGCAAGAACAAGCTTCATCAAATTTTTAATGTCATTGCTTTGGGCTTGCTTTAAGTCCATACAAGGACTTAATTACTTTAAAACTTTGTTTTCTTGATTTTACGGAACTACAAACCCTTGGGTTCATACACACCTCCTTATCCAACTCACCCATTTAAGAATGTTGTTTTAACATCCATTTGATAAATGACAAGTTTAAAAATAGAGGCAAGTGCAATAAACACTCTCATGATAGCAATTCTTGTTATAGGTGCATATGTATCAAAGTAATCAATCTCTTGTTTTTGAGTAAACCCCTTAGCAACTAGTCTTGTCTTGAATTTATCAATGGTTCCATCTACCTTCATTTCTTTTGAAAATCCATTTACAACCAATGAGCTTGGAACCAGTTGGGAAGTCTACTAATTTCCAAGTTTTATTCCCATTATTGAGTCCTATTTCATCTTGTATAGCTTCCTTCAAAAGTCCTACATCTTGAGACTTCATTGTTCTTCAAATGTTTTTGGATCACTTTTTGCATTATAGCATAATGGTGCATGAGGCTTCTATATGGAGTCTCTTGTCCCTTCAACTAGGAACATAAAGAAATTTGGTCCATATGTTTTTATCTTTCTAATTCTTTTACTTCTTCTAGGCTGAAGAACTTTCTAATATATCTTTATTTGATACATTATTCTCTGTGATCATGTTCATTTCTATTAAAATGAACATTGTCTTTGGGATCTTGGAATTGAGTTAATCACTACTCTTTAAAAATTTCATCATTAGACTCAATTATTAATTGTATTCACAAAGATATGAGTCATTGAATTCAATTACTACTACAAATCTATATGCTTTACTATTTTCATCATATCCCAAGAAGATACATTCAATTCTTCTCACCAACTCGATTCTTCTTTTGGGTTCAAGAACCTTTACTATTGCTCTACAACCCAAAACTTTAAAATAATTGAGATTTGGACTTTCTTTTCTTCTAGATTCATATGGGTTATTTTATTCCTTTATTTGGAACTCTATTTAAAATATAACAAGTTGTCAATATTGCTTCACCACAATAACCTTTTGCTAGACATAATAAGATAACATGACATTTACCATTTCTTCAACACCTTATTTTCCTTTACGGTAACACCATTCTATTATGGGGAATATGGTGCAGTTGTTTGATGTATTATTCCTAAAGTGGACTCAAAATAATTTGGATCATAATATTCTCCTTCCCTATAAGACCTTACGCCACATTTAATGAAAGTCTCATGTTGAAGTTCTACTTTATTTTAAAAATCTTAAACTTATCTAATACTTCATCTTTTGAATGTAGTAAATATATATAACTATATATAGTGCAATCATCTATGAAGGTAAATATTCTTACCAACTATAGTAGCCAACCATGTAAACCACATACATCAAAATGCATTAAATCCAATACCTTAGAACTTTTTTCTAACTCTTGGAAATGGAAGTCTAGTTATCTGTTGTTAACATACAAGTGTACATGTTTCTACGTTCGAGTTTCTAGTTGCTTTTGGAATTAAATTAGATTTCATCATATCATTTAATTTTCTAAAATTAACATGTCCTAATTGAATATGTCATAAATAAGAAGACTTAAGCCAATATAAACGAAACAACATTATTATTATTAATAACATTCAACTTAAACATGCTTTCACAAAGATACCACTTTTCCCACAAACATGCTACCTTTAGACATAATAAATTTGTCTCCCTCAAATATAGACTTAAATCCAAACTTATTAAGTAGGGTACAAAACCAAATTCTTTCTAACATCTAGACATAATACACACAAGTAAGAGTAAGCACTTTTCTAGAAGTGAATTCTAGTTCCACAATCCCTTTGCCTTTGACTTGAATGGTTGAAGCATTGCCACGTATGTACAAAACAACCCATCTTCTTCTTTGATTATCTTGAAGAGATCTTTGTTTTTGCACACATGGTGGGTTGCACTAGAATCTATCCACCATGATCCAATATCTTCAATCATGTTAACCTCGTATATCATAACAACAAGGTTGTCTTTTGAACTAAAACCATTCTCTTTGTTATTCTTTTTCAAAAATCGACACGTACACTCTTGAAATGTCCAAGCTTTCCACAATAGTAACAACCGCCTTGTTTTTCTTCCTTTTGTTATCACTATTGTTGTTACCACTATTGCACTACTTGCATGAGATTTTTTAGAATCTTGAGGCCTTTTCTTTGAAGGACTTGTTGGACTTTCCTTCCTTAATCACATGAACTTTCTCATGAAGCAAGATTGTTCCTTATAATATCATCTTGTTCTACGATACTCTTCTTCAAGTCAAAGGTGATTACCCAATTGCTCAAGAGACATCATCCTTCCTATGTGTTTCAAACTTCTTTTAAAGTCTTTCCATGAAGGAGCAAGCTTTTGTTATAATTGAGGAGATAATGATGGTTTCATCCATATGCATGTTATGTTGCTTGAAATTATTCAAAACTCTTTCAATTTCATGCATTTGTTCCATGACAGATCTACCATAACTAGGAATTTCTTGCTTATTTCATCTTTTGTCATGTATCTTACTTCCAACTTCTCCCAAAGTCTCTTTGCACTCCCTATGTTCTAGTATGCATCAAACAAAGCATTAAAACATCCATACCAAAATTAAGCTAGTGCATATGTAATCACCATTGTCTCATTTAAGCTTCTAACTACATCAACCACTCTTGCTTTCTTCTTCTCTTCTTTGGCCTTGGAGTAGTCATAACATACACAACCTTCAAAGAAAGTTATGGTAGAAAGGAAGTGCATCTTTGAGTTATAAACAAATCGGTAAAGCAAAGATGATGATGTTGCAAACCTAATTATCGCTACAATTGGACTTGCAAGCTCTCTTAGAAACTAAGTTAGAAATGACTCATATCATGAGAGAAAAGTTAGATGAATCTTGTTTACAATACCACTATATATAGACATGATGAAAATGCAACTCATGATATGTTACTAATGAGCATAATTGTCACTCAAGAAGGTAGCTCTTGCTAAATGCTCAAGAGTTACATCCATTTCATATAGGTCTTTATGCCAAAATATGGTTGAAAAATTCTCAAGAGTTATAGTCACTACATGTACTACTAATACGCAAAATTATCACCTAAGTAAGTGACTATTGTAAACACCCAAAAAAATTTTGTAAATAAAATTTCCCCACAAATGCAAAATCTTCCAATTTCAAGTCTTTTCAAAGTCTCGTTGTTTTCAAAGAGTCAAAAAGAATTGTTTCAAATTTTTGTGATTTTTCAAACACCTTTTCAAAAAGAAAAATATTTTGAAATCTTGAAATAAAATCCTACTTAGAAAGGAGACCGGATCAAATGGAGCAGGATCTCAAGGAATCATCCTCATCAAGATGGAAAAGCATAAATAATTCGCTAGGAAGAAATGGAATTCGAAGAGGCACACATCCAATCAAATGCAGCTGACAAGATTGGTTTTATAGAGCAGAAGCAACTGTGATTCACAGGTTTAAATCCAACTATGAAGCCACAAATGGCATGTTCATATCCTTACTTGAGTACCAACTAAATCAAGAAGAGTTGGCCATGCAACCAATTCAATCAAGACCCAAGTGAATCAAGCTTGACTACAACAAAGCGAGCCAAGTTCGATCGAGCTAGGGTGAAGTGAACTTGATTAGGCCAAGGTGGATGAACCAAGGCTACAAAGCAAGCCTTGATCAAGCCAATCAAAATCAAATCAAGTCACAAGACCAACCCTAAATCAAGCCAAGGTCAGTCCATGTGGAGGCGGGCTGCACCAAAGGAGGTGGGTTGCACTAAGGAAGATGGACCACACCATAGTCAAGGCCTACTCAAGATCAACTGCAACATGGGACGGGCTGCACCAAGGGTCAACTTTGACTAAGACCGTGAACCACCAATGAGACTAGAAAGAAATGGACTGAATTGGGTTTGATTTGAATCCACAAAAGGCCAGCCCAAATCATGAAAGGCTCTAGAGAGATGCCAAAGCATATTCCTTCTCTAGAGACTTCTCAAGAGCTCTATAAATACCAGCCCTTGGGCTGGGTTTCAAGAGAGGAAAAATCATAGAAGAATTCCAACAAAAGAGAGAGGAAAGAAAGACAGAAGAGGGTGAAGAAGGAGGCCAGCCCCCTTAGCCATCATCCAAGGAGGAGACGCCCAAGAAGCCCAAGTCGCTAGCCAGCCATGTTTTCCTCATCTCCTCATTTCTTTTTCAATTCAATTCAATTGTAATACTTGGAGTATCCATCTCCAATTCATTGTAAAATTAAGAGGGAGTGCTGCAAATTCATGCCAAAGACCATCGATAAGAGAACCTCTCACTTGTTTGAGATTCGGTTTCTTGTACCCAATATAGGTTGTATCTTATACTCTCTCATCTCCTCTATGCTTAATTATATTATCATTTCTTCTTTCCTTTTTTGATTGCTAGATTTGCTCCAAATTAAATCAAGAAGCTATAAGAGGGACATTACAAGCCAAGTTTTACATGCAATGATATGAGTATGTAAAATCACTCTTATGGTGGATTAAATATCCATAAGTTTGTGTAGGGGTGGGCAAGGGGTTACGATCACATATATATCCAAGAGAGTTATCCTTCTCGAGAAAGATACCCGGGATTTTATATGTAGATGAGCTACCTCTCCAAATAGATACAAGTACTCGATATAATTTTTTTGGATGCTCACTAATACATTAAGGATCAAATCGGATGCATCATTAATTTCTAAAAAGAAAAGTCTACGGATTTCAGGTTAACATGAAAATGGTTTTGGGTAATACAAGTACTCTAATCGAAATATTTTGAAATTTGGTCCAAAAGTTGTATACATATAGGTGAGGCCAAGCATAAAATCATTAAAAATCGAACTCAACCCGAGACAGAATCTGTCTCTGCTAAAAATCTTGCGACAGACCTTTGGTAAAACCCTCATAACTATGTCCGTAGACACCCAACAATCATGAAAATGGTTTTGCTAGAAAGTTGACTTCCATGGATTTCTAACCTGACTAATTTCATAAAAGTCCAAATTCTACGCATAGAGATATATGCGTTTTACTAAGCCTCTACATTTCTGTCACACAGTCTGTTATGAATTTAAGAATCACATTCGGTTAGGAATCTTTCTTGATTTAATTCTGATCATCCAGGAAACCAAAAAAATAAATACAAATATTCAATAAAACTTCATACTAGTCTTACTTAGGTAAAATTTTCAAGATTTTTGGATCTCAGAAAACCATAAAAAAATTAAAAACCCATCAACTAGAAAACAAAACTGATTCTGTTTTCCAGAACAGAAACTGATTTTTATCAAGTGAAGAACATCCTTGTTTCGAAAAATTTGTTTTGCTTGAAAAATTGTTTCAAAAAATACTGGATCATAAATTATTCTTTCTAAGCATCTAGGTTGACCCTTGAGCACCGGTTCAAGAAGATCTACGACGATAAGAATTCACTTGTTTACAAATCATCGAATAGTTAGAAAATCATCTTTGGAAGTTTGAGTAAACTTGCTGGCACGCTCGTGCATAATTTTTGCAAACGAATTTTTTAGTTGATTACACGACCAAAAAATTTTGTTTAAAGAAATAATATGGCACGCCTGGTGAGACTTGGGTCTTAGAAGAATTATTTTGATTCAGTTACTTTCTTTCGAAACAAATCAATTCCAAAACCTTGCTCTAAACTTCTTTCCTTTTCAAAACTTAGCCATAGGTTCAAAAATTCCAGCATCTATCATGTCAAGTTCAGAAGGTTCGGTTGAGGTGTCGAGTAAGGCCTCATGCTCTATAAGTCAATTTTCCAAAAAACCTTTGAAATTATTTTCGAAAATTCGGGAGGATAAAATTACCTCTCTAAAGAGGGAGTTGAGAGAGTTAAGAATCGAGAAGGAAATCGTCTCTTTAAGCGAAGAGGCCGATGCGGTTAAATCATGTTCCTCTCACGGGAAACAACCCCGGGCTCACAAGAGGACACATCACATCCAAAAACCAAGACCGACCTCCAAGTTTGAGGATGAGGAACCAAATCTTGAGTCATTTACTATCAAAGATAGAAGGGTCATTCAACAATTATTAAAAGGTCAATCCAAAGAAAAGAGAGTTTATTCGTTATCGGATTTTCTACCATCCGATTACCAAACCGACAATGATGATGAAGTTCCAAGCTTCTGTTGATACGATGGTAATGGAGATCATAGATCTCACTTATAACTCTTTTCACGAAGGGCCTACAAGAAGAAGAACTTTTCTAAATGGATCTATTGGTTCCCTCACTTCCTCAAAGGGAGTGCGTCCAAATGATTGACTTCATATGACTTGAGTCAATTCACTACTTTTTAAGACTTAACGAATTGTTTCAAGTAAAAGTTCTCTCATAATATTGAAGTCATACCAACTCTTAACACCTTGAGAGACACCAAACAAGCCCACAATGAAGATGCACACTCCTTCATTGTGAGATGGAGGTCGTTGTTGGGTCAAGTCAAAGAGCCAATTTCCGGAGATTGTGCCATTATGTTGATCTTGGAAAATTTAAAAAATATTTTAAAAGCGCTCCTCTCCCTTCATGAAATTAGTACTTTTCAAAAACTCATTAAAAATATGTCTCTTTTCGAAGCAAATTTGAAAAAGGGAGTCTATGAAGATTTATGAAAAGAGAAAAGCTTTTTAAAACCAAAACCCACAGCATATGGGTTACACGCCTTGGAAGGAGGAGTGAAATCTCAAAAGGTGGCCAATGTTAGAGTAGAGCCTTCCTCGTCCGACCCTCCTAAACCTTCTGGACCAAAACCAAAATTTTCCATCCAAAAAAATGAAAAAATGAAAAAAGGGTATGAAAATATAAAGAGTATGAATCTAGGACAACCACTCACAGAGGTCCTAGTGCTTCTTGCATAAGACTTGGTCAGTCTACTCTCGATTCCCAAAGATGCAACTCTTAAGGGAATTTTTTAGACGAGTTTTGCAAGTATCATCGGCTCAAAGGCCATGATATGAATAATTGCTTTTCATTGGAAAACAAGATTGAGGACTTGATAGAGCAAGGTAAGCTCCACATCTCTAAAGAATCGGAGCTTTCTCAAGCGATATTCAAAGAATGATTCCCAAATCATGCAAGCACAAGTGTAAAGGCCAAAGAGGTATGTCTCTCTCCAAAAAAATTCTCATGAGAATGCTATCAATAAATGTTTTGATCATACATTGCATACGGTGCACACTACTTACCACACACTACATCTCTTTCTCGTAATTCTAAAAAAAGCCAAGCAAGTAGTAATCCGAGGAGCGCTTAGAGTTCTGCCTCGACTAGAGCCTTGATAGAAATTCATGGTATACCAAAACACAAAAATAGAGTCCAATTAGGATCGAGCCATAGGGAAAGTATTGAGGAGGTTACTAGGTCTGAAATGATCTATCAACCTCCACACTTAAGAAATCGAGCAAGCAAGGAGGTGGACATTTTACCCAACCCTCAAAAAGCATGCAGTCCCAATTCATCCCATGGCATAGACAAGGTACAAATGTTGTGTTACCCCAATATGGTCTAGAAAAGTATTTGGCTAAACTCCCGATCAACATATCTATTTTAAAGTTGATCCAAACCTCACTTAAACATAGACAAGTATTAGAAGAAATTCTAGAGAAAACCAAGGTTAACACATCCATAACTCTCGAGTCCTTATCCTTCTTGGTCTCAGTAATTCTCACTCAAACTCCAATCATATTTTTCATGGATGAGTTGAGTAGGCCCATAATAACCCACAACCATGCCTTACACATAGTAGTAGTATTGAATCACCATACTCTTGGAAAGTGCTTGTTTGATGGGGAGGAGGTCTAACCATTATTCCTTTACATATAGCATTCCAAATTGAAGTTTCCATAGCAAGACTTGAACCAAGTGTAATTATCATCACTGGGTATGATGACAACTCCTCCTCATCCACTAGGGTATATCGAGCTTCAGATGGAAGTTGGACAAATTGAACATATAGGGTTGTTTCATTTCTTAGATATCAACCCTTACTACAACTTGTTATTGAGGAGGCCCTGGATACATTCACTCCAGGCCATTCCCTCAACCTTTCATAGGTGTGTCAAAATTCCATAGGAAAATCAAGTAATAGTGGTATCCGAGGAAGACAATCCAAATCTCAAAGGAGTTCAAAACTCCCCTTGTATTACAAGTGACCCTTGTCAAAATCAAGCTTTCCATGAAAGAAAGGTAATCATAAAGCCGAGTCTTCATGAGCCACACTCTACTCCAAACACCCAAATCCTAGACTATACCAAATGACCTAAGGTGTATAGCACCACCCACACCATAGACGACACCATGTTCCAAAACCATCATCTTTATTGAAAATTTTCTAAACTCAAAAAACCATGAAAAATGATGTTAAATATGAGATACAAAACTTACAAAGGTCTAGGGCCTGAGGGCTAAGAGAGGTTGGAACCTCTCATCCCATCACCAAACCCAGGTCGCTATAGGTTAGGCTATGACCCATTGATACCCCCTAAACCCCCACCTGAAACCACTTGGGTTAAGGGTGATCTAGAGCCTACTAAAACCGAAACCTATGATTTAGACCTCTTATTTGGAAACTAATTCGTAGTGTTTTCTTTGTAGCTTGATCGAAGATCCCTCTTTTCATACCAAAAAACCAAAAAATATATATTTGAAAAATCCAAAAATATTTGGAAAATCTTCAAAATCCAAAAACAATAAATAATATTGAAAATACCAAAAAGAAAGTCTTTTCCATTTCCTCTCCAAAAGTTTGTCTTGAAAATAACAAAAAAAATGAGAAAACTAAAAAAAATGACAAAAATTTGAAAAACCAAAAATCCCAAAAATCGGGTTCTCAAAATTAGTTGCCATCCAATAACTTAATTTTGTCAAAACCTTTGTATATTCTCAATCCAAAATCATGTCCATCTCTTGTTAATAATTGTCCCAAGAGACCAAATCACTTGAGAGTGAACAAAACAAGAAATTAGATCCCCTCATTCATGAGGATGATTAAACTTCAGAGCTTCTCGAATTTTATAGAATTCTCGACTTGAAAAAACCTTCATGTTCCATGGGAGGGGACTTTGTAGAGGTAAACCTAGAAACTGAGTTTAATCCCAAGTGTATCAAAATAGGAACTTGTTTGCATGAACCCGAAAGTGCATCCTTCATAGCATTTCTCAAATAAGACATTGATGTGTTTGTATGGACTTATGAAGACATGCCTCGATTAAACCATTGGATAGTAGAGCATCGTCTAGAACCTAATGTCAAACCCGTCAGGCAAGAACTTAGAAAAATTCATCTTGATGTCTATCTCCAAGTCAAAGAGGGTTTAAAAGATCTTTTAAAAGTTAGTTTTACAAAACCCATTGCTTATTCCGATTGACTTTCAAACATTGTTGTTGTTCGAAAATCCAATGAAAAAATTAGGATTTGTATTGATTTTAGAAATTTCAACAAAGCAATTCCAAAAAGAAATTTTCTGCTATCCAGTATTGATTTGATAGTGGATAGTACCACGGATTATGAAATGTTTTCTTTTATGGATGGCTATTCGGGTTACAACCAAATCAAATTGGCTTTAAAAGATCAACTCAAAACCGCTTTTACTACATCTTAGGGCACATACTGCTACACTGTTATGCCTTTTAGTTTGAAAAATGTCAGTGCCACTTATCAAAGATGCATTTAACTATTTTTCATTACCAAATCCATGAACTTTTGGAAGCATATGTGGATGATCTTTTGGAAAAATTAAAAACCCGTTGCACTTATAGAGAATCTTTGCAAAAAGTTTTTGAAAGACTTAGACTTTATAAAGTGAAACTAAACCCTAAAAAATGTGTATTTGAAGTAGAATCAGGAAAGCTTTTAGGGTTTATGGTTAGTCAAAGGGGCATATAGGTCAACTCCAAATCATTAGATGATTCATATCTAATTTGGCAATAAGATGTGAACCCTTTAATAAATTCTTGAGAAGAGGTGTCAAATTTGTTTGGGACTCTGACTGTTAAGAAACTTTTGAAAGATTGAAAATTTTATTTAGTAAATCATTCGATTTTAAAACCTCCAAAGGCAGGTGTAGATGTGAAAATTTCACTCCAAGCCTATGTAGAGACTTGAAGAAAAGTTTTCAAAACTACTTCGTTGCGTGAGCGTGCCAGCTAGTTCTCAAAAAACAAGCAAAAGTTTAAATCTAACTTTGGCGATTGTGGCTAAGCGAGATCTTTTCACTTTAGACTTTCTTAAACCGATGCTCAAAGGTCAGCATAAGTGCTTTGAGGATTTGTAGGTAAGATTACAAATTCACTTCAAAAGAAACTTGAGAAAACATGAATCAACTTGTGCACCAAGTGTTTTGGAAGATAAGATTTCATTAAGTGTTGAAAAACATAAACTGGTTCTGTTCAGACCTTGATTTCGATTTTATTTCAATACCTTTCAAATTTCCAAAAATCATGAGAATTTCATAGTGATCAGAAACCTATGTGGGGCTTCAAAAACTATTTTTGTTTTATTTTTTGAGAGATATGGTGATACAAAATTAAATCGAGAAAGTGTCTCTACTTAGATACTCAAAACTGTTTTGTCACAGAAATACAAAGACCCAAAGATAGGTTTGTATCTCGGTGCTCAAAGCTCTGAATTTAGTGTACTTGGTCTTGTTGGAAAGATATGGATATAAATTTTCTAATGAACTAAGTTTTACCAAATTTGGACAACTACAGACAAAGTTATGGGATGATTACACATGCTCTATTGTAGGAAAACAGTTTTGACAGAAACGATTCAAGATTTTTTCTAATTTTACACACCTTTTATTACATAGTTGCACGACCCTAAAATTCTTGAAAATTTTATTACAAGTTGGCTTGTGTGTAGATACCGTGTGCCAAATTTTGGATTAATCGAACAACAGTTTAGAAATTTAAAATAAAGTAATCAATGTATGCGGGAATGTTGAAATCTGATTTTTTGGTTTTTACAACATACGTGATGCAAACTCACCCGAATTTAAATTGCAACAACACAACATCCCAAAGTAAATTGCTAAAGGAAAATGAATGAAAATATATAGATTAGCTTAAGCATAGAGGGGATTACGAGTTATAGGATGTTTATAACATATAGAGGTAGAATTAAGAACACAAACAATTAGAGTGCATAAGCAATAATCGAAAATTGCAATACTTCTACTTCTTATTACATCATGGGGGGAGACAAAGCTCCATTAATACAACCCCTTTTGAATTGAATATGAAGAAGAGAATAGGGAGGAATGATGGATAAGGAATACTTACTTGATTCTTTCCAAGGATTGGCTTCCAAATGAAGCTCACGGCCATTACCTTCTCCTTTATTTTCTCTATTCTTTTCTCACTCTCTAACTCTTACAGTCCTTGCCTATCTTTCTACACTCATTCTCTCCACTCTTTCCTAGAGGAAGCTCATGAAATTCCCATCCAAGATGCCCTCTCAATGCTCAAGATGCTCCAGTCGTTCCCCCCTTGGCCTCTATTTATAGGCCAAGGAGGGCCTCTTCTAGGCCCTTCCTTGGGGCGGGTACTCTATGATCTAAACCTAGCCCCAAGGTCTGGTCCTTCACGTGGTCATGTGGTCTCCTTCAGTTAAAGCTGGACCAGCCCCATGTGAGTTGATTCTTGGTTCAAGCCGCGTGCACCTAGCCATGGCCGGTCGGCCCTAGATGCTTTCAAGTGAAACTGGCTGCCTTCAACGTGGTGTTGCTTCCCTTGTGGCTCGTCCCACTTGATCAAGGCTAGGTATGGGGTTTCAATTGTAGTTTAGCCAAAGAATGTAGGGTGAACATGGCTAAGGTAAGTCCAATTTGGTTGAGTTAAGGTCACTTGATTAAAGTTAGGCTATGAGTCATGGTTAGCCTAGGTGAATCAAGTCTAAGTCTTAGTCAAGTTCAACTAGGTTTAGGTTGGTGAGGTTGTCCACTTGACTTGATGAAGATGTGCCTTAACTCGGTTTAATCCACTTCCTTGCTCCATGGCTTGACTTTCGCAAACTCGATCCTGGCTTGACGCCGGCTTTGCTCAACCGTCACCCCGATCTTTGCCTGATTTGTTTATATCCTCTGGGCCTTATCCCTTCAGCTTGAACCCCTTTATCTTTAAAATCTTTATTTTAAAGATTAAAATTTTTACTTTAAAGCAAAGGTTTTAAAACAAGCTGGTTTTCAAAATTGAGAGTGTTTTTATAAAAATTGATTTAGGATGTTTACAACAAGAAAACCTTTACTTCTATATCTTTTCATTCATGAAAATGCATTGGGTGCTTTACTAGTATAATATGATGATGATAGTCTTAAGACAAGAAAACTCTTTTAGCATATGAAAGAAATTATCAAGCCATGGAGAAAACGTGCTTAGCCTTGCTATGGGTATGTCAAAAGTTTAGACATTATTTCTTGAATCATGAGATTTGGATAGTATCTAAACTTGACCTAATTAAGCATCTTTTCAAAAAACTTATCCTAATGGGTAGGTTAGGCAAATGGCAATTTCTTTTGATGAAATATGACTTGAGATTTCATCATCAAAATTCCATTAAGGACTAAGCCCTAGCCGATCATGTGACTAATTTACCCCTTTAAGATACATATCCCATACTCGATGAAATGCTTGATGAGGGTATATTGACAAACGGATGGAACTATCATGTGTTGTCCAATTGTTTTAATGAAAATCAAGTATAAAAGATGTATTTTGATGGGGCAAGAAATAGGCAAGGGGCAGGGGTCGACATCCTCATTACATCCCATAACAAGGGAGAAATCCCAATGTCATTTAATTTAGATTTTCCTTACTCCAATAATATGGTTGAGTATGAAGCACTCATACAAGGCCTAAAAACTTTGCAAAAACTAGGGGCATCATGTGTTGAAATCTTTGGAAACTCCATGCTTGTCATAAATCAAGTTTCAAAAATTTGGCAAATCATAAATGAAAAATTGATCCCATACTACGAGTTGACCACCAAATTGGTTGATTCATTCAAATCATGTAGCCTCACACACATTGATAGAGGACAACACCATGACAAATTCCCTCTCCTCCTTACGATCATCCTTAAGGATCGACCCCACCCTAGATGCTCAATCCATAGAGATCTTATGTCTACCCATTCCATCAACCCAAAATGGCCAAAATAAACAAAAAAACCCTTAGTTTCAAGACATTTAAAACTTTTTAAAAAATAAAGGATTTCTTGAATTTTCCTCTTTTAAAGATAAAGCTTCCATTTGAAAATTTTCAACACGATATATCATTTTGAGAGGGGTTCTATACAGAAAGAGTTTTTCGGGGGTTTTGTTGAGATGTGTCAACCATAATGAGGCTAAAATCATTCTACATGAATTCCATGATAGAGAATGTGGGGGTCATGTCAATTTCAATATGATGGCTATGAAAATACTTAGGGCGGGTTAGTTTTGGTCTACCCTCAAGCAAGATTGTCATGAGCATATAAAAAAGTATCATCAGTGTCAAGTGCATGGGCATGCCATTCACATTTCATCATCTTCATTGCATTCCATCATTAGTCCATGGCCCTTTACCATATAGGCATTTGACATCCAATTTCACCCATAGCATCCAATGGACACAGGTTCATCCTAGGAGTCACTGAATATTTTTTTAAATAGGTTGAAGCTACTTCCTTGGCAAATGTTCAAGGGCTGCCCTCACCGGTTGTCGGTTTAGGCGCAGGAACTCAGCTAGTAGAAAGTCAGCGCACCATCTCGGGGAAAGTATGTAGTGACATTCATTAAGAAAAATATCTTGACCCGATTTGGAGTCCCAAGGGACCTAGTATTGGATAATGGCACCACGTTCAAAAATGAGAAGATGAAAAGATTGATTAAGACTTATGGTATCATACAACACTTCTCATCACCCTACTACCCTCAAGGCAACGGCTAAGCCAAAGCCACAAACAAGACTCTCATAAGCATCATTGAGAAAACCTTAGAAAATGGTAGGACATGGCACGAGAAGTTAGATGAGGCATTATGGGCTTATAGGACTTTCATTCACACTCCAACAAATGCCACACCTTTTGAATTGGTCTATGACACAAATGTCATACTTTTCATTCACACCAATTTGCATTCATTTCATACATTCATTACACTTGATTTACCCATAGAGACCCTACAACAAGTAGGACTCACCGAGCTTGACTTGCTTGGTGAAAAGAGGCTCCTTGTCATGGATCATGCACATGTATACCGACAAAGGATAGCCTGACATTATGAGAAACATATGAAGGCTTGCCACTTTATGGTAGATGATCTTTTGTTGAAAGCCATACACCAACGAGGCCCACGTCCTCTTGGAAAGTGGCGGCCCAAATAGGAAGGTCCCTATGTTGTAGGAGGGGTAACAACAAACAATGCATATTGGCTAATTGATGCCGAGGAAAGAAACTTGATAGACCCTATAAATGCTTAATATCTAAAGAAATATGTTTAGTGTCTACCACAAATTATTTTTGAAATGATTTTTGAAAATGGAACTTCTTTAGTTTCTTGAAAAGGGACCAAGTCGAATATAGGCCTCTTAACTAGGGATTGATGCTATATGAAAAGTGGAGTATTTTCAAAATCATTAAATGACATTTTAAAAGTTTTATTTACAAGATAGGGTATAGTTCAAAATAGTAAAATATTTTCAAATAATACGCGCTATTATGAAATAGGGTACACTTGATTAGATCGAGTATCTAGAGGGATAGGCTGTTTTCCTATCTCATTTTCTTCAAAGAAAAAATTGTAAAAGTCAAAAAAGGAAGAAAATAAACCTCCAATATAGAGGTCTTCCTACAAAAAAAGAAAAAAAAGAAAAGAAAATAAAACCTCCAATATAAAGGGTTCCCTGTGAAAGAAAGAAAAAGCAAAGTCAAAACTCAAAGAACAGTTTTCCTCAAAATCGTTGTCTCGTACAAGAGAAACTGTGTGCCAATCGTCAACGGGGAGAATGATATCCTATGTAAACCAGTGTCGGTAAATGATACTATCCGAGTCTACCTACTTAGATAATCAGATGTGGGCGTCAGTTAATCACCTTAGAAGGTGGAGAGTTGAAAAGAACACCTTCCCATCCTCACTGTAATGGTGGATTGTTTAAGAGGGAACAACTACTACCCCTTGTTCACATCCAGCTGCAAAAGAAGGGGCATTCCATTCTCGATGATCTTGATTTATCTTTTCCTTCTTTTTTACATTCTTCAATAACTATTAACTGTCTTGAGCATCGGAGGACCCCTTTTGTAGGTAGCTTTGAATCTGATTCTCCTTGGGACCATTTATAGGAGTTTCATCAAGGCCCATAACCACCAAGAGGGAGAAGTAGGCCTTGATGAACATGTCAACTTCCTTGCCCTTTGGTTCTATAAGTTCTTGGGTCGTTAGTGGTGTAGCCATTTCTAGGAATATATGGGTGACGTCCCTTTGACATGATTATCAAGGAAGTTTTGGGTCCGTCTTTTGACTCGGTGTTTATGGCCATCTTTTCACTCATGTACTTGACTCAGATATTCTATATTGCAGGCAAAATGCCTTCTTGCGGATAGTATTGCCGAGGTTCAATTGCTCCGACCATCCTTTGGAGATTCCATTGTGAGGAGCTAGCTTTTGCTATCATCCCTAATCCTGCTTCCATTGAGGAGGTCTCGAGGTCCAAGGCATTGGAACTTCAACTAGAAGCACTAACTAGAAGCACCACCCATAAGAGTGAAGGCTTCATGCAGTAGGGCCACAATGGGAACTCTGGTCTAATCTTCTGGAAAAATCAAAAGATACATGAGAAATGGAGGAAGATTATAATTATATCAATATACAAGAACAAAGAAGATATTTATAATTGTGCAAATTATCGAGTTATCAAGTTGATGAATCATACTATGAAATTATGAAAAAGAATTATTGAACATAGGTTAAAACAAATATCGAGTATAACATAGAACTAATTTGGATTCATGCTAGAAAGATCTATTATTGAGGCTATTCACCTATTGAGATATCTTATGAATTGTTTTAGAGAAAAAAACCTTTGCATGTTATTTATTGATATAAAAAACTTATAATAAGGTACCAAAAGATATTCTTTGAAAAACTTGGCGAAAGAAAGATATCCTATTAACATATATCAATCTTATAAGAAACATGTAAGATAGTGTACAAACGTATTAGAACTCACAAAGAAATAACATATTTCTTTGAAGCTAATATTAGATTACATCAAGGATCAACTTTAAGACCGCCTTGGTTATTGACGAGCTAAAAAAAATATTCAAGATGAAGTTATTCGGTGTATGTTATTTGTGGATGATATTGTATTAGTAGATGAGTATAAAGAAAAGTTAATATAAAATTGAAACTATAGAGAAACATTAGAAAGTAAAGGCTTTCGACTTAGTAGAACAAAGACAAAATATATGGAATGCAAGTTTGATCATTTGGTTACTTTAAATGACATAAATTAAGATTGGCACACATTGTATCTCTTATATGCAAAGTTTTAAAAACCTATGCTCAGTTTTGTGTGAGGAAAATACTATTAAAGTTGAAAAATAAATATTATAAAACAATAATTCAACCCACTATACATTATAGTTTTGAGGTTGGACAATTAATTATCAACATATATAAAAGATGTCTATAGTATAAATGAAAATGCTGAGATTAATGAGTAGTCACACAAGAAAAGATTGTATATGTAATGAGGTTATTAAAAATAAATTAAGAGTGGCACCAATGGATGATAAAATAAGAGAAAATCATTTGAAATGGTTTGAACATAAAGAAATACAACCAAGGATTCTCTGATAGAAAGATACAAGAAACTAGATTGTGAAAATGTTAAAAAAGGACAGAAAAGCTATAAAAGTGTTGAAAGAAAACAATAAAGAATGTTTAACTTATATTAAGTTAATTGTTAGCATTACACATTATCATACTTTATGAAAATAAAGAATTCATGTAGTTGACCCATCTAGTATAAAAAAAGGCTTAGTTGTTGTTTTTGTAACCTCTAATAGACAAAGCAAAACCAAGTGCAATTGGAATTTTTGTTGGTGAGATGAGATGTTTTGTCCATTAGTGGAATTGACTCATGTAAAAGAAAAATCATAAGATATTTCATGTTTACTGGAAAATTTTATAAATTCATAGACTGATAATCTCTTGAGTCAACTTTCTAATGCAATAATAATTAGGTCAATATGAGTTTTAAGTGTCGTGTTATGGATATACTACTCTAAAAGGGTCAAGCATATCTCTAGCACAAATCTAGATAATAAAATCTTATTTCAAATGTATTGCATAGGGGGCATGGGGATACTTTCATGACCTATCAAAGAGTCTACGCTGATTCGTATTGGGAAGCGATGAAAAGCCGAGTCACCTAATGTGTAAGAGAGTAAGATATGCCAATCATAGAAATATGAGCCGAGTAAGATCCCTAGCATATTAAGATTAGTGATGGATATATAGAGAGGTAATGTGGGGCAACTACCGCGTCTTAAATTTGAAATGCCAATAAAAGAACTAGAGCTCCAAAGTGGGGTTGATGGTTATAATACATAGTTTATCCTACCTTAAACAGTTTCATCGGTTATTCGCCAGACCCAATGTCAATTTCTAGATCGGCCACTAATTAACACCATTACTTATACCTTCACAAGCTAGGGAATTGATCTCCATGGACTTATTAAGCCCTTACCTTGTTTCCATGGGTATGAAGCCATATAGGTGATTGTAGGGCGGTTCACAAGGTATGCCCGCTTTCAACCTCTCAAAGCCAAGTATGAAGTAGCCAAAGTTGTTAAAGCCTCCATTAAAAGGGTTATTAGCCTACATGGGCTCCTAAAACCATAGCTAGTGACTCAAATACAATATTCACTTCAAAATTTTGGAAGGAATATATATATATATATATATATATATATATATATATATATATATATATATATATATATATATATATATATATATATATATATATATATATATAGAAAAGGAAACAATCATTTAGCTTATCAACCCCAAACTAATGACTAAATTGAAGTGGTAAACTGAATTCTTGAAACATATTTTCGATATTTCATAGAAGTCAAACCTAGTGAGTGGTCAATGGTCAAAACTCTTCTCATGACCTAAACTTTCTTATAATGCTACCAAAATAACTGCTTTTGAGGCTCTTTATAGCTATGTTGTCCCTCCTATTACATATGAATAAGATAGTGCATTGCAAGAAAAGTTAAGTTTTTTTGGTGAAAATGCGATGACATTTTGAACAAATTGAAGAAGAACATCATTGAGCTCGAGTGTTTGAAGGCTCAATTTTTTAGGGATTGACCCTGCTGTAATTTGAAGTTGGAGATTGGGTATGGTTGAATTCTCATCTTCACCAAGCCTTTAAACCAATCGACTTGATACAATAAAAGTTGCTTCATAAATATGACAGACCGTTCAAGATCATCAAGAAGATTAGTACGTTGCAATCTGAGCTAGCTTTTCCCAAAGAAATGAATACCAATCTAGTATTCCATGTATCCCGTCTCAAACCATATATTGGACAGCTACCAAAAAAAGGTGTTAGAAGGTCTGTACAAGGGAAGCATGATGGAGATGATGTGACATGCCAAAGGTTACCACAACTCCACTCGAACCAACCTATGTTTAGCCACATTATGGAAGTTAACTTGCAATTGATTAAAGATCTAGACAACATTCCACGATGCAATGAAGGAACCCCCACCACCATTAAATAAAAGGGGAGAGCCATAATGAGTATCACAACAATTCTTTTCACACCAATCATCTAATTATCGTACAGAACATAAAAGAGGATTCTATAAGACAAATTCTTGAGTAGGTTCTAAGCCATGACTTGTAACATGAGAAGAAAGCTCTAATGATGCACGTGGTGGAGAGAAATCTAACGTCCAATTCAATTTTGGTTCACCAAACAAAAGACTTCAGATCATATTCAAATTCAATTGTAGGGTAAGATTTTGGCATTTCCACAGGATCATCGAATGAGCATGAAACATCACAATGAGACTCTAATTCTTTATGGGGGCAACATATATAATGTAAATCCAAAAGTGCGATGGTCATAATAACTTTCAAGCCCCAAATTTAAAATTTTCATATGATTGTGTTACACCGTTGTAAGACACGAAATTTCCTTGCTCCTGGTTTACAAGACCAGAAACGAGTCTTTTCGCGTTTATGTTGCTTTTAGGGCGTGCCAGCTAGCTTACTTAAACTAACAAAGATTTTGAAATATATCTGACTTTAGAAAGGCAATCATGGACAAGCGGGATCTTTTCGCTTGAAACCTTCTTGAACAGGTGCTCAAGGATCAGTTCCAGCGCTTAGAAAACTTCGATCTTTTAAACAAACCTTATCTTTTGAAAAGAAAAGCGAGTATGAGGATTGTTTGCCCAAGTTGCAAGTTTTATTTACGGGGTTATCCGTATCCAAGTCTTGGAGCTTTTAAGCTAATTAGGTCGGATGTGTGTGCTTCAAGTGACCTAGATTTAGCAAAGTTAAAGCATAGTTTGGGGTTTCCACTTTGAAAATGAGCAAGATGCAAGGATGCACGAACTCTCGCGGGTTGGATATGATGTGAGTTAAGCTCGAATTGAAAGCAACTCACATACCCAGCTTAAAGTAAATACCCGAAACGTAAGTGCAACTCACGCAGCTGAAGGAGAAATACCCGAACCTTAAAAGCAACTCACACGACTTGAATGTAAATTACGGAAGGGAGATATACTTATATTAAGAGCAGAAAGGCTCAATGCACGCGTGTGTGAGTGTAGAATTGAAATGACAAACTCACACGACTTGAATTGAACTTGCCGAAATTGAAATATAAGTATATATATGAGCGGTAAGGTTCAACGTGTTCGTGTATACTGTGTGTAAATGGAAAGACAACTCACACACACGACTTGAATTGAACTTTGCCGAAAGGGAAAATATAAGTATATATATGAGCGGTAAGGCTCAACGTGTTCGTGTGTGTTGTGTATAAATGGAAAGACAACTCACACACATGACTTGAATTGAACTTTACCGAAAGAGAAATATAAGTATATATATGAGTGGTAAGGCTCAACGTGTTCGTGTGTATTGTGTATAAATGGAAAGACAACTCACACACATGATTGAAATTTAACTTGTTGAAAGGGAGATATAGATATAAGAGCGGAAATGCTCAATGTAAATGGAAAGACAACTCACACAACTGAAATTGAACCACCCAAAATATAAAGACATACACAGCTGAACATAAAACTCATGTAGCTGAAAGTATATAGATATTCTATATCTTAGGGGCTGCCAAGGCCAAAATGTGTGTGAGAGTGTTGAGCAAGTGCTCGGGTGTCCTTTGTG
Organism: Brasenia schreberi; assembly: GCA_036023115.1. NCBI lineage: Eukaryota > Viridiplantae > Streptophyta > Magnoliopsida > Nymphaeales > Cabombaceae > Brasenia > Brasenia schreberi. Next base: position 21,866,839 of record JAYKKT010000072.1, read on the forward strand.
TGCAAGTGTGGAATTGAAATGACAATGCACATACCTGAAAGTAACAACCCGAATGAAATTGCAACTCACGCAGCTCTTACTAGAGTCTTTAGAGTAAGAGCGAAAGCTCAATGCGCGTGTGTGCAAATTGTGTACGATTAAGAGCTAAAGCTCAAGTGTACATGGGTGTCTTGTGTACGAGATAAGAGCTAAGGCTCAAGTGCACGTATGTGTCTTGTGTGTCAAGCACCAATATTACATCTCGGGGGGAGACCACGCTCCATTATTACAACCCCGTATCAAAATTGAATTGAGTATGAAAGGAGCAATGTAAATACCGAATTTTAAACACTTACAAGTGATTCGGCTTTCTTCTCCTTGCTCACGCTTGGGCTTGTGTCCACCTTAGGCAGCCAAGAGGGGTCTCCCTAAGTGGGCTAGAAATGAGAGAGTGGGCTTAGGAAAGGCTCGTGGACTTGGGACTTGGGAGGACCTAGGTTCGGCCAAGAGGGGGGGGTCACGGCCTAAGGCAAGGCTGGTCCTAGTCGGCCCTAAAAGGAAGTTTAGGTATAGGCTTGCTAAGGGTTAGTCACGGCAACAAAGAGTGGCTGGTCCTAAGAGGTGCTCCTAAGGTGTGGCTGGTTAAGGCTGAGCCACGGGTATAGGATTGAAGGTTGGTGCTGCAAGCAGTGCAGCAAGGCAGGTCGATGGGAGTAGGGCAGCCGAGGTGTCTGGCGTTGGACAGGGGCGCTCGGCGCTGGCGCTGGGGTGCAGGGCATGCGGGACGCAGGTGGGGCGCGTTGAGGCGCAGGGCGCACGAAAGGCGCAAGTGGGGCACGGGACGCACAGGGCGCATGGTAGGGGCGCTGAGGCGCGCGACAGGGTCGGGAGCGTGAGGGTGGAGGTGGAGTGATGAGGGGGTGGCTTAGGTTTTTGTTTGGGTCGGTTAGGTTAGGTTTGAGTTAATTAGGGTGAGGTTTGGTGATGTGCGTTAGGTGATTAGGCTATGATTAGGAGGCCTACCTCTTGGAGTCGGTCCTTCTTGGTTGAGCCCACGTCCAAGCCATGGTTGCAGCCTTCCTTGATCGAGCCCACCTTGGTTGCAGCCCACTTAGCCAACAAGGCTTGAACCCACCTCACCCTTGAGCCAACATGGCTACGTTTACCTCTCACTCTCTCTCCTCCCAAGCAAGTTCACGTGAATCCCCTTTTGGAGACCCCTCACCTCTATTTATAGGCAAGTGAGATGGGTCTTGGGTTTGGATATGAGTTTGAGATTAGGATCCAAATCCAAATCCAAGTACTATTTGGATCTGGATATTTATGACCAAATTCGATCCAAATCCAAACATTTATATGGATATGAATCTGGATATTTTGGTCTAGATCCAATCCAATCCAAACACTATTTGGATCGATCCAAATCCAAACACTATTTGGATATGGATTTAGATATTTATGGTTTAGATCCAATCCAAATTTTCTTTGAGCAGTTCTTCTTGACGTTTTGAGATGGACGGTTTGTGCGGGCCCTAGCTTCATCAACGCTCCGTCTTATGCTGGGTTTTCCCCAACTTTGTCGTCCGACTTCATTTATGCTTATTTTCGCTGTTTTTGGCTTGGATTTCTGCTGCTTGGGTGGATGTGCTTGACTTGGCTTTTGGATGCTCCGGGCTGGCAGTCTGCATCAGGCCTGGGCCTTCTTTTTGCCTTTTGACCCTGGCTTTTATCAGGCCAGGGTGCTGTCTTCGGGCTTCTGAACCTGTTTTTGATGCTGCTTTGGCATTAAGGCTTCACCTGTTGAATTTTGGCTTTTACAAAATTGGGACTTGGCCCATATATGAGAAAATCAACTTGAACGGGGTTTAAGCAAAATTTTGAAGCTTTTACTATCCCTGGGTTTTCGAAAACTCCAAAATTGGGTTTTTAAATGACTTTTCAAACCAGGTATTTGATTTTGAAATTCGCTTTATTTTGGGATGTTTACAACCGTCATTGAACACCAAATCATCAAATAACTTACAAGGTAAAATCATCTTCTTCAGATGTCATTATTGGATCTAGAGTACAATGAGGATTTACATCATTAGAGACATCTAAGGGTAATTTCAAACATGGGTAAGAAATATGTTTTGAATATTACATGAGTTATAAGTTCTAATTCAGAATCACGAGTCACACTCAAATTCATCACATGCAAAGCCAAATCATTATCATCATCATCAAAGGAAATTTCTAGATGAGGGCAAGACTCACTAGTGAGATGAAGATCGCATTCCAATTTAAGTTCCATTTTATGCTTATTTAAATCATCATGACAATCATTGTACATAAGAAAAGTCAAGTCATCACTTTGATTTAATGTCATGGTTGTCTTCACATGATCATCAAACATGTTATCATTAAGATCATTCGGAAGTAAAGAATAATCAATGTTGGTATCATGAGTACAAGTTAAAATTGGTTCATTAGGATCACATTTTGATTGAAAGTCTATCTTAGATATAATCTTAGATGTACACTTTATATTTGAATATAACATGCTATGATCAATTTCATTTCCAGGATCAATTCCTCAAACGAAGACAATATGGGACAGCAAGAATTAGAGTCTATCAAATAAGTGAGTCAAACATAGGCCATCTATATCTGTTGTTATCGTCGAACCATCAAAAACCATGTCACTAAGAATACTCTGAGACATCACATGTACTAAGACCAACATGTTCAAGATCATGTATCACCAATTCTGGCTCTAGTTCACATTCATTTTGATTATCACCAAACGAAATGATTGATTCCACATGATCCTCAACATTCATGTTACCAAAAGCATTTTTTGAAATCTCAATACCAGCACAAGAAGAAATCTTAAGAACATCATCAAGAACGGGTTCATCGATGCATGCCTTTCTTCAAGTTATGACGATTCAATGACTTCTATAGATGGTTCTATATCTGATCCAACATAGGAATGAATGATAGTTGATCCTATGAATGCCTAATCATGGTAAGACTCGACTTCACTAGTGAGCATTGTCCTAAAACAAGTACAAATCTGTTGTAACCCGAAGATCAGGTCACTGGTAGACTTAGGAATGACACAGCTAAATGCCTCTCCTCTAGACTCATCATGAGAAAAGGGAGACTCCATGGGAGGTGTGACTAGGGTGAATACAACTTTCTAGATAGGACACTAGGTGGAATAATGAACCTAGAGTTGCCTTGAATGAAGGTTTTAGTTTCTAAATTTCTCCTGAATCTTTGAATGAACAGTCATCCGCCATCATCACCTGCCCTCTTCTCCTCCCCACCTTTCACCCAAAATCGCCACCTTCCTCACCGCTGGCCGTCCTTGAACCACCACGCTCGCCACTGTCCAACCACTTACCGCACCACATCCAGTATCCTTTTGCAGCAGTCATGTCGTCCCCAACTACTCGCCATCGCCATCCACCACTAGCTCTCCGCGGTAACCATCGTTGCCGTGACAGCCACCCAACACGCTGACCAGCACCGCACCCGCCGACCGCCGCTGCCATCGCCCCTTCCCTTGCATCCCTTTCTTCTCTCTCTTGGAATCCCAGTTTCAATCAAATCCTCTCTTCACTTAGTGGGACCCGATCCATTCTCTTTGATCTCAGTTTCAATCCCACTTCCTCTAGCTCTTGGAATCCCAATCTTTGGACTTGGAACCTCTTTCATCGGGATCCAGTTAACCCGATTTTCATCCAAAACCTAGAAGCCCATTCGAGTTGTCCAGTCCCATTCCTTCCCCTTTGTGATCCAGATAAAATCCGCATCACCTTTGTGAAACTTTGAATCTGATTCAATCCCATTCCATAGATCCAATTCTTGTTGGATCCGACCCAATTCCATAAGACTCAACTCTAGTCAGACCTGACCATATAGAGATCCAGTCCAACTCCCTTAGCAAAACCTAGTCCTTTGGCCTCTTTAACCCGATACCTAATTCATAGTCCAAATCTGTTCTTGAGACTTAAACCCATACTCATTTCTAGCTTGATCCGAACTGACTCAATCACCAAAGAGTCTTAGTCGGAGCAATTTAGCTCGCTCCAAATCCAAAACCAGTGCCTCCTAGCTATGCCCTTACCTAAGAACCGAGGCAATCAGGTTGAAGCAAGTCATGTTTTGAGGCTCACCAAGCTTATAACTCTAGATATTCAGATTTTTTCAAAACGAGCAACACTTTGGTAGTGCGGGAGATTGATCCTTACTCACGGAGCAAAAAGAACTTCGACAAGAACCTTTCTCGCTCCTAAGAATCGAAAATTCTCACACAAAATCAATTGGGCAAATGAAGTAAGCAATGTAGATTGCACATATTTAAAAAGAACATACTACACACCAATCTAATGAAAATCACGAAGATGATCATTGGACCAACTAGAACAACCCATAACCCTTTGGGGTCCCACCAAAAAATATATATGTGAAGATTTTGTCAGCCCCAAATAGGTAGGCCCGTAAAAAAAACCTCCGGCTTAGAATTTCTTTTGAAGTGTGTTTGGTGATGAAGATTTGAAATGTGAATATGGGACTCGTCCAGGATTCAGGGGTTGTCTTCCAGCCTCGGGCTAGCAGCGATCAACTACCATATGATATGAATTGTTCTAGGGTTGGTCCGATGCGCAGTAGGATGTGGTAATTTAGTGCGTTGCGGAACGGAACTATGAGCCACAACACAAGAGAATGTGTTTCTACTGAAAAGAAATATGCTGCCACCACCACTTTGGAATAGAATAGGTGAAAAGGGAACTGGGTTGTCAACCTATGTATGTAATTGGGCTTAAGATAAAGGTGGTGGATTGAAGGAGACAGGTGTGTGGGCCAACTAAGTGGTGGGCATGAGTATGGACAATATCTATTTTTGGATTGACGTTGAATAGGCTAGCTAATATCAAACCGGCGAAACAAATAATTATTAAAAAAGGAAGACATGACCATCTCGACAATTAGAAGAAAGAGTCTTGTAAGAAACCTTGAATCCTCCCTTACATCAATCGTTGATAAAATTCAATTTTCCCTATCATTGCTGCCAGGATCACATCAGGTGAATAGGACTTGTTGGGACTCACACATCTCAAAACAATCCTCTCGAAAATGCACCGTATTGAAATGTTATGCATCAACTCTAAAACCATCTTCCTTTCTCTTCACATGTATATTGCTATGTGTTGTTGTTTGCATGAATTTATGCAATATCTCCATTCTAATGAAATATTATAAAACCAAGGTAGCCATTCTTGGCAACCTTATCACAGAAACGGCTGGACTGGCCATCCAGCCATTATCTATGGTCGCGGTTACGGAAATGGGTCGTAACAGGTTATATATGAGCTCCGTAAATGACCGGATAAGGGCTCCAAAAGAGGAAAGCCCAACATAGAAATCCGAGGGGGTGGAGCAAGTATTGCTCTATAAATATAGAGCAACGCACAGTGACAAACACGCAGAGAAACACACAGAGAAATACAAACTCTAAAACCCTCTCAGAAAAACCTTCTGCGAGGAAACCTCAAAACATACATAATTGTGCTTTATCCTTCTTCTTCTCAAATCATCAAAGTTGTGCTACCAGAACAATGCAAGTGCAGGGAACAATCAGAAAAGCCCACCGGAGTTCAACAGTGGTATCAGGGCCTCGTTCATCCTGCAAAATAGGTATGCAATTATTTTTTGTAAAAAGGGAGAAGAAAAATTAAGAGTTCATACATAGAAGAAGCGAAAAACTAAGAAAGAGAAGAGAACACCCTTACCGGAATACTGTCGAAAATCATAGTTTGTTGCTTGAGACAGTGGAAAAACAAATCGACCAGATAGTCGAAGAAAAACAAAGAGCCGAAAGGGAAAAACCCTGGCAGTTTGAGGCCAGCAAGAAGGTAAAAACCCTGGCAGTTTGAGGCCAGCAAGAAGGTAAAAACCCTGGCAGCACAGGCCAACTAGAGGGACTAGATTGCTTCGAGTTATAAGGCAATTCATGGGCACTAGATGGTGATACCCTCAATTCAGGAGAAGGAAAAATCTCATGATTGGAGAGATTTGTTGATGAAATACTTAAATCAACCTTCACAATATCCAACATTAAGACTTGACGTACAACATTAAGATATACCTTGTTGGACGGTGACTTGTATAAGTGAGGCCATCAAGGCTTACTTCTGAGATGCCTGAGTATGGTTGAAGGTCGTACGTAATGGCCTTGGTTAATGCATTAGTTAGGGCCTAAAAGTGATTGATATTTGTGTGGTATTATTGGCCAACTATGCATCAATATTGCATTAATTTTACAAAAAGATGCCAACAATGTCAATGTTTCGACTCTTTATAGAAAGCACATGCAGCAGAATTACATCTAATTATCAAACCATGTCCATTTCGAGGTTGGATGATGAACTTAATTAGAAAGATTTATCTAAAATCGTCAAAAGGTCATACTTTCATCATAGTGACAATAGATTGCTTCACTAAATGGGTTGAAGCCTTACCATTGAAAGCAATGACCCAGGACAATGTGATCAATCAATGACTATATTATCTTCCTATATGGAATTTCACAAATAATTACAACTGATCAAGGGATGGCATTCGCGGAGAAAAGTTGCAACCTTTTTCGAGCGTTTCAGTGTTAAGTTGGTACATTCAACTCCTTATTATGCATAAATGAATGGTCAAGTTCAAGCTACTAACAGAGTAATTATTGATTTAATTAAGAAATCCTTTGAGAAGAATCCATGAAAATAGCACGGGGTGTTGCCTAAGGTCCTTTGAGCATACTGAAACTCCAAACCCTCGATGATTGGCATGACTATATTCTGGCTTACAAATGAACAAGGTGCGGTATTATTGATAGAGATTAATGTCAGATCTTTGCAGGTAGCCAAGCAAAATATTTGCAGTCATTGATGATAAAATTCGATTTGATGGACAAAGATCGCTTGATGCCATCGGACAATTTACTTGCTAACAAGCAGAAAGTTGCTCGAGCATACAACAAACATGTTTGAGTGAAACTGTTTTGTTTCAAAAAGGAGACTTAGTTTGGAAGGCCATCCTACCAGTAGCCTTAAAGGAATCACAATTTAGAAAATAGCCTCTCAATTAGGATGGACCGTTTATAGTGTCGAAGGTTCTACCAAGGATATGAGTATACATGCAAGGTCTCTCAATTTGGGAAGGATAGTTTATTTCAAGAATTCAATGAATATGAGTATATATTTATTAGAAGAATTAGAGAGAATAAAAAAGAGATCCAATTATTTATCCCAAGGTAAATGCCTTATCAAAGGCAGAAATGGTTCCCGACCATACTAACTTGCCTTGGACTAGAATCATCTGACACTCCTACCTATTCCAGAGCCCAGAGATTCTCGGTTTCCAATAGTTCTTCTTATACTTGGCTCCTCAAGAGGGACCCCAAATAGGCTTCCTTTAAATCTTGTTGGTTATGGCACTTCTTTTCGTAAGCTTTAGTTGCAGTTGTTAGTTCTTGATAATGTAAGTCCAGATGATCATTAAGAGAGGCAAGATATGATGTAAGGAAAGTGACTTCTCGAGAGAGGAAGATAAAGTTGCATCCAAGGAGGTCAATATGCTTATGAGCTTCTCGACATCAATACATGCTATCTTGCAAATTGGAAGCCTACAACCAAAAACTACTAGGAGATACTCTTGATTGATCACATTGTTGCACAAGAAGGTCCAATCTAAAATAGAGGTTTGAAAGGCATCGACGGTTCGTAGAGATTCTTGGTAATTGGTAGGTGATGATCTTCAGGACATTAAAGCAAACTTGTCGAGCCTAGAGAGCTATGTGTATATTGGTAACTAGCTTATGAAGGATAGAAGATAGAGTACCTTGAAGTCTTGTCACTTCCTCAGAATCTTTATTGAGTATGCTCTCAACTAACTCTAAATCAATATTGATTCCTGAAGGTAGTGGATGCACTACTTCTATGAGTATAATGTCATTGTTTAGTACATCTACATCAACTGGAATTTTCTTTTGAGAAGCATTAATGACATCCTCCATAGAGATAGATTCTAGTCATTACGGAGTGCTAGTGGAAGCAACCACGAGAGCTCCCTCGATTCTTGGAGCCACTAGGACCTTGGTTCGAGTCTCTTTTTGAAGTTCCTCATTAGGAGCCGATTTTATTTAAGTATCTTCCAAATTTTTAAAAACCATGAAAATTTAACAGTGATCAGACACTTGTGTGAGCTTCTAAAACTATTTTTGTCTTATTTTTTAGAGCTATGGTGATGCAACATTAAATCGAGGAAGTGTCTATGCTCAGACACTCAGAACTGTTCTGTCACAGAAATAAAAAGACCCAAATAAATATCTGTATCTCGGTGTACAGAGCTCTGATTTTCTTGCACTTAATCTTGTTGGAAATCTGTAGAGATCATATTTCCAGTGAATCAAGTTTCATTGAATTTGGACAACTATAGACAGAGTTATGGGATGATTACCTATGCTCTGTTGAAGGAAAACAGTTTTGATAGAAACGTTTCTAGATTTTTCCGGATCTTACACACCTTTTATTATATAGTTTCACGGCCCTAAAATTCTTAAAATTTTATTTACAAGTGGGCTTATGTGTGTAGATAATGTGTATCAAATTTCAAGTTGATCGAAACAACAGTTTAGCAATGAAAAATAAAGCAATCAACATATGCGGGAATGCTGAAATCAATTTTTCTGTTTTTTACAACATACGTTATGCAAACTCTCCCGAATTTAAATTGCATCAACACAACATTCCAAAGTAAATTATTGAAGGAAAAGGAATGAAAATACATATATTAGCTTAAGCATAGAGGGGATTAGGAGTTATAGGATGTTTATAACATATAGAGAGGTAGAATCAAGAACACAAACATTTAGAGTGCATAAGCAAGAATCGAAAATTACAGTACATCTACTTCTTATTACATCATAGGGGGAGACTAAGCTCCATTAATACAACCTCTTTTGAATTGAATGGGAAGAAGAGAATAGAGAAGAACAATGGATAAGGAATACTAACGTGATTACCTCCAAGAATCGGCTTCCAAATGAAGCTCACGGCCCTCACCTTCCCCTTTCTTTTCTCTCTTCTTTTCTCACTCTTACTCTCTACTCTTTCATCCCTTACCTACCTTTCTACACTCCCTCTCTCTCTCCACTCTTCCTTAGTGGGAACTCACAAAATCCCCAGCCAAGGATGCAGATCCTTCAATTCTCAATGCTCAAGATCTCCCATTGTCATCCCCCTTGGCTTCTATTTATAGGCCAAGGGGGGCCTTCTTCTAGGTCCTTCTTTGGGGCGGGTGCTCCATGACCCAAAACCTAGCCCCAAAGTCTAGTCTTCACGTAGCCTTGTGGTATCATTTAGTCAAGGCTGGACCAACCTCATGTGGGTTGGTCCTTGACTCGAGTTAGGTGCACCTAGGCATGGCCAGTTGGGCCTAGGTGCCTCCAAATGCACTTGGCTAAGCTTGCTTTCAACGTGGTGCTTTGATTGAACTTCCTTGTGGTTCATCCCATCTTCTCTTGGAATAGCCTTACTTTGCTTGATATTAACTTGATTTGACTCATAAGCTGGGGCGTCCTCTGATTGACCGTAGCCTTCCCTTGGTGAAGTCGAATGAGCTTAGTGCACCCACAATCTTCAAGATTGGCAAGGTACGGTCTTGTGCCTTTCTTCGAATCCATTGAATCAAGCCCGACCAAGGTGTCCCTGTATGCTCGAGCCATGTCTTCATGAAGCTCTTCCTTGACTTGGATTTGGAAATTTCGAATTCTCCATTTGAGGAATTTGTGAAAAACTCTCGATTTAAAGTAGGGGTTCAAAAAATGGGCTATTTTTCAAAATTTTTATAAAATTTATTTTGGGTGTTTACAATATGCTCAACCAATTATTTTATCATTTTACAATTAAGCCAAAGGCGAGCTGCTCGAGGGATCAGGTAGAAGAGTAGTTGATGGTTTTGGAGTGTTTAACATAGTAGGTGATATAAGTTTATTTAGAACAGATGATGTAATCTTTATTTTATGTGGACATGATCGAGGCTTGTTGGTAAAACCAACCAATATGATTTACATTTACTTATGTATATTATTAGACATTAGAATTCAATTGAAGTTAGATTATTTTGAATTTGTTTGGCTATGATTATCGGCCATACTAAGTCCACATCCAATGGGGATTGGGACACATAACGCAATGTGATTAGCCAACTCTAAGCTCAATTCCCACTTGGATGTGACAAAGTGGTATGAGAGGATGGTTTGAATAACGATTATGAAAACAAGCAAACTGTTGATTTATGTGTGTGATTAGGTGGTATTAGAGCATCACTCTTGCTGGTACAAAATACCATTATGAGATGATAGAGCATTCCTAGTTATCTAAGGGAATGAACATTGTTGAATCACAAGTAGAAATACTGAGACATATGACAACACAACATACAATGACCCGCCACAAGGGCCTTTCAGTGGGTAGGTACTTTTAAGACCTTATGGCTTTATTCAAATATAATCCAAACCATATGTTGCACCATCAAATGTTCAATCACAAGCAGCACCCCAACCACCTACTCCAAAACCACAGGTAGCACTACATCCTCAGATGGCAAGTTAATCAATGGATGCAACATGAGTGACAACTCAAGTATAAGCATTAACATCAAATGTTCTTAGAGGAGCTTCCTTCCAGTGGTTGGATGTGCTTTACCCAGAACGGCAAGTTAAGCTCAAGATTTATTGAACCCTACTTGATCTTAGAGAGTATATGAGATGCGTTGTCTTGTTTAGAGTTATCTACATCATTGTTTGGAAATATATGCATAATGTCTCCCATATGATCTATCTTAAGTCATTAGAAGTGCACAAGGACTTCATTTACGATGAGGAACTAATTGTCATTTTAGATAGGAAAGAGCAAGTATTATGTTGGCATGTGTTGTATATAGCTAAATGCAGTGGAGTCACCATTCACCCGATGAGACTACTTGCAAGTTGGAAGACAATCTAGGAGAAGCATCTATACTTATTGAGGCACATTGTAATTTTGAGGATAAGCATTCTTAAGAGGGTTAGATTGTAATAAGTCATGTTTGTATTAAGTAAACCCACATTTGAGATCCAAGATGTTAAAAAATGGGAAGGCAAAAAAGTAAAAACTTGTCTATTGTTTGGTGGAAGGTTCTTTAAAAAATCAATGTTTTTCTCCTATTAAGACCATAAGGGACAATCTTGGCAGCCTTACAAGGAACCTATTGGGGCCCAAACAATGACAAACGACACTTAATAGGTGAAAAATAATGGATTTTGAGACATTTTAACCTTTTTATCACTTTTGAATTTTTCTTATTAACCACCGATAAATATGACCAAAGAGGTTACAATTTCATAGATCTCTTAAGTATAAGTGTTTTGACACTAAAATTGATAACTTTTGTCAAGTGTCAAAACAAAAATTGGTTGGAAAATGGTGAGATTTTCATGTTTTTGTGGGTGCTTGTGTTTCCAACAAATTTTTAGGGGTCGTTCAGTAAGATACATGGTACCATCTTATAGAGCTCAAAGACACAAACAAATTCATACCATGTTTGACCCAAGAGTTAGCTGAAATAGGTTGGACACCTCGTTTCAAAAGAAGTATATCTACAACCACTAGTGAACTAGTCTTACAACTTCCTCAAGGGTCCGATTTAGGTTGGGGCATGTTCAATCCAGATGGGATAGATTTGAGTTTGTCATGACCTAGGACCCAAATACCAAATTCAATAAACCATGTCTTGTCTACTGTGTTAGGTGACATGTCCTCTTCTGTGATGAATTGTGCAAGTGTCAACAATGTCGGCAATCATATGGCTATGATGACGCCAATCTCAAGTTCATGCTTGGTTTCCTATAAGGTTTGTATCGGGGTGGTTTTAGGTTGGACTCGTGTCAGACCAATGGACCTCTTTCGAATCAGGTTAGCTCCAGTTCCAAAACCAACAATAATGGGTTGGGGTTAAACAATTTGTATCCACTAAATCTACTTTGGGCTTGAGTTCTATTTTGGGGGATTTTTAGAGCCACACAAACTTCGATTTTCAATGTGGTTTGAATGGTTGTATGCACAATCCCTCCCATATGATTGAGATTGAGACATTAGAAGTGCACAAGGACTTCATTTATGATGAGGAACCAATTGCCATTCTAGATAGGAAAGAGCAAGTATTATGTTGGCATGTGTTTATATATAGTGAAAGTGTAGTGGAGTCACCATTCACCCGAGGAGACTACTTGTGAGGGGGAGGACAAAAAGTGGGGGAGGTATCTTTTCTTATTGAGGTACATCCTAAATTTTAGGACAAACATTCTCAAGAGGGTTAGATTGTAATGAGTCATGTTTGGATCAAGTCTAGACCCATAATTGAGATCCAAGAAGTTAAAAAATTGGAAAGGAACTCCTATTAAGACCACAAGGGACAATCTTGGGAGCCTTACAAGGAACCTAGCGGAAGAATTGGGGCCCAAACAATGGCAAACAACACTTAATCAGTGAAAAATGATGGATTTTACTTTTAGATTTTTTATTAACCACCGATAAATGTGGCCAAAGAGGTTACAATTTCATAGATCTCTCAAGTACAAGTGTAGGATTGAAGGTCGATGACAAACCTATATTCTATTATCTCATAGATGGGTAGAGAACTCAACATCCTCCCACTTTGGGTAGTTCTCTAGATAGGGATCACCAAGCACCAACTTACTTTGATAGATATTCAATTCATAAGATACGACTGATATAATCCTTGGGTGTACAACCATCTTCATCTTAGAGGTGGACATATTGTTCACCAGGTTTAATTTCATGTCTTGGACTTACAAACCTCCTACAATCCCTTACTAGGTCATCCTTGGGTCCTTGACCTTAAAAGTTATCCCATCCACTTGCCATCATTGTGTATGGATCCCATGGCATGAACAAAGCCAATGAAGTTAATGGCAAAGACACCTCTATTCATCTTATTGGAGCACAAGGTCCAAAACTTTGACACCCCTTCTCTATCAATTTGATTTGCATGCCTGCCCTTACAACTTATTGTATTGGATTTAGTTGGGGTGTCTTTAAGCCAAATTCTTTCTCACTTTACATTATTGTTTGACTTAAGTACATTGATCTTGGTGAGAAAAATTCTCTTCTTTATATTTTAGACAATATGGCTCACCCTCTACCATAGAATTTGTCACGAATTTATGCGTATAGGAGCATTACAAATCTTCTTCCCGTGACTTCTATTTTGCAAAGCATCCCAGTCTTCAAGGTTCAACCCGATAGTCACTAAACACCTTACTACCTCCATTGCTTCACTCGAAAACTAGAATTTTGGCAAGGTCTACCTACTACCATTGACTTGTCAAGCGACCAGTTGTTATGGATCAATGACTAGGATTTTTCCTTTTAGTTCCCTAACTCATACCCCTCCTCTAGAAAAGCCCTAGTTTCGTTGCTAGGTGGGCCAACCATTGTATAATTGCGATCTCACTGGAGGATTATTGCCCAAGGCTCATTGACTATGGCATGAACTCAACTACTACTAATAACCACAAATCTTGTGACATATGTCACCAACAATTATGTCAATGTTACTTTACTATTCCAATTAGTCCGTCCGAGTCTCTGGTTTTTACTCCTTGGAAAAGAATTCCAGTATCAACTATCTTTGTTAGGACTACAAGAAGTACAAGAGCCAAAATGAGGGGTGGATCCCCTGGGACCCTCAGTGCCATCTCTATAGAAGACCTAGTTGAGAGTGACACTATGCAAATATCTAAAGTTCCTGACCTTGTTCCAGAGGCCATCAATAGTGAACTCTCTCCTTTGGGTCCTATAATAATCAAGTTATGAGTTGTAACACGTCCCTCGAGTCTAAGGGTTTTCCCTCATTGTGTTTCAAGACATCTTAATGCCTATGAACTGTCAACTTGATGAGAAACTCCTCTGATGTGTCTACCACTGAGGCAATACTTTGTGACTTGCAACTATTGTCCGACATCTAGAGAGATGCCTTTCCTTTTAGATTTATAGATTGTAAGCACGAAAATTTCTTCGCTCCTAGTTTACAAGACCAGAAACGAGCATTTCGCGTCTACGTCGCTTTTAAGGGCATGCCAGCTAGCTTACTCAAACTAGCGAACATTTTTTTTTGTAAATATATGACTTTTGGGCAATTGTGAGCAAGCGAGATCTTTTCGCTTGAAACCTTCTTGAACCGGTGCTCAAGGGTCGGTTTAAGCGCTTATGGACTTCGATAAAAACAATTTTGACTCTTGAAAATACAAGTGTTTGAAATATGGATTTGATTCGTGCCTACATTGCAATTTTTATGTACGGGGATGTACGATTCTAAGTCTTTGAGTTTTAGCTATTTAGGTCGGCTATGTGTGTGCACAAGTAGCCTAATTTTAGCGAGTTTGAATGTAGATTCGGGGTTTCCTTTTGAAAACGCACGAATGCAAGGATGCACAAATATTTGTCGGGTTTGATATGATGATGTGAGCTAGGATCGAATTGAAAGCAACTCACACACACAACTTAATGTAAATACCCAAATTAAAGTGCAACTCACGTAGCTTAAGGAAAATACCCGAACTTTAAAGCAACTCACACGACTTGAATGTAAATTACAGAATTTGAAATATACTTATATCCTAAGAGCAGAAAGGCTCAATGTGAGTGTGTGTTTGTCGTGTATAAATGGAAAGACAACTCACGCACACGACTTGAATTGAACTTGCCGAATTTGAAATATAAGTATAGTAAGAGCGGAAAGGCTCAATGCACGCCTGTGTGTAGTGTAGAATTTAAATGACAAACTCACACGACATGAATTGAACTTTACTGAATTTGAAATATAGATATAGAAGAGCGGAAAGGCTCAATGTGAGTGAGTGCTTTTGGTGTGTAAATGGAAAGACAACTCACACAACTGAAACTGAACCACCCGAAATGTAAATGCGTACACAACTTGAATGTAAAACTCACACAGCTGGAAAGTATATAAATACACTATATCTTATGAGCAACAAAGGCTCAAAAGGTGCGTGAGAGTGTGGAGCAAGTGCTCACGTACTTCTTGGGTGCGAGTGTGAAATTGAAATGACAAACTCACACGACAAGAATGTAACAACCCGGAATTGAAATTGCACGGCTTTTACTAAAGTCTTTTGAATAAGAGCGAAGGCTCAATGTGTGTGCAATAGTGTGCAACTAAGAGCGGAAAGGCTCAAGTGCACGTGGGTGTCTTGTGTACGTTTAAGAGCAATATGGCTCAAGTGTACGTGTGTGCTTGTGTATCAAGCACCAATATTACATCTCGGGGGGA
Source organism: Brasenia schreberi (assembly GCA_036023115.1). Classification (NCBI taxonomy): domain Eukaryota; kingdom Viridiplantae; phylum Streptophyta; class Magnoliopsida; order Nymphaeales; family Cabombaceae; genus Brasenia; species Brasenia schreberi. The sequence continues at coordinate 21,882,214 of JAYKKT010000072.1, forward strand.
GACCACGCTCCATTATTACAACCCCGTATCAAAATTTAATTGAACTTTGAATGTAGAGGACTTACAACTTACCTAGCCCGCTATGTGGGGTTTCCCTAGGAGGCGTATGCCTTGCTTGTTGAGCTCGGGTCACGACATCTTCATGTGGCAGCAACGGGGCAAACTCCTTCAAGTGGCACGCCTTGGTGACGTGCAGCCAAGAGGTAAGCCATGTAGGAGTGGTGTCACGAGAGAGTGGAGCTTGAGGGGGTGCTTGGGGGCAACCAGGTATTTGAGGTTTTAGGTGTGACTCGAGCCAAGGGTGGCTCGAGTGGGCTTTGTCTGAAGGGTATGTGGACTGGCCCTAACTAGGTAGGTCTAGGTTAGGGTGACTCGAGCCAAGGTGGCTCGAGTGGCTTTTGGGGAGTTCGGCCAAGGGAGGTGGCCGGGTTTGTCTAAAGGAAACGGCCTGCAAGAGGGCAGGTCGTGGGTTTGGTTTGGTATATGGGACACGACAAGATAGGTTGTCTTGGACACGGGTTGGCTAAGGCAAGTCCCGGTTCTAAGGCAGGTCGGTGTTGCAGCAAGGTATGCAGGGCGTCGGATGACGGACACAGCAGGGGCGGCAGGCGTGCGCAGGGCGCGTCCGGGCACAGTGGGGCGACAGCAGGGTGCATGCACGACAGTGGCGCGGGTGTTTGGAGAGCGGGGCCCGCAGTAAAGGCGCGCGGGTTTTGATTGTGCAGGGGAAAAACCGAGTGCCCTTCGCACTCGGTTAGGTTGGTTTAGAGGGTAAGTAGGGGGTATTTTAAGTCGGTTTAGGTTAGAGGGCTAGGTCTAGTTGGGGTTGGGTTAGGTTGGGTCGAACCTAGGCTAGGTCGGGGTTAGTTTTAGGGTGGCTTACCTCTTGGAGTCAGTCCACCACATGCACCCACGTCGAGCCTTCTTGGTTGCAGCCTCCTCCTTGGTTGCAGCCCATGTCAAGTTGGTGCAGCCCATGTCAAGACCCATTAGCCAACAAGGCTTGAACCCACCTCACCCTTAGCCAACATGGTTAGGTTTATCTCTCACTCTCTCTCCTCCCAAGCAATTCACGTGAAGATCATTTGGGGACCCCCTCACCTCTATTTATAGGCAAATGAGGTGGGTCTTGGATATGGGTTTTGGATTTGGGTCTTGGAATCCAGATCCGATCCAAACACTATTTGGGTTTGGATCTCAGATATTTTGGATCCAGATCCAATCCAAATTTCTTTTCTTCAGTCCTTTTTGCGTTTTTCGAGATGGATGATTTGTGCGGGCCCTAGCTTTATCAGCGCTCCGTCTTATGCTGGGTTTTCCTCAACTTTGTCGTCTGAACTCTTTCTCGCCTTTTTGGACTTCATTTCTGCTCATTTTTGTCGTTTCTAGCTTGGATTTCTGTTGCTTGGGTGGATGTGCTTGGCTTGGTCGTTGGAGGGCTTTTAAAGTTCAAAAGTTTTCAAAATATGACATTTTTTAGGGTGTTTACATAGATCAAGTGGGAGAGGCCTCCAATATTTGTGCTAAGGTTTGCAAACAACTCGAAGCACAATATGTCTAAGTTGTTTATGCAAGCCCAACTTGCTTTGATTTTTTATCATGTTCATGTTCTTTTTCTCACCAAGTAGTTGTTGAAGCCCACCTCGATGTTTCTATAAGGTTCAAGGGGGTGTCTTCACATGTTAGAGACTTGGAGGATACAAAGATATCATTCTAAACTAAGATCGAAACCATCGAGGAGTACCTTGATGCCCCTTATAATCATTGCCACGAGCTTTGTGCCGAGGCTACTTGAGCATTGTTTGATCACAATGCTTTGTCACCCCACGCATCAACCACTAGTGAGGCGAAGGTCAAATCGTCTCGAGAATTTGTACGTCACTCGAAAGAGTTACAAGATCTATTGGCTTGACAACAGGATCTTCAGAAGGATGTCAAGCTCAGTCCCATCAACATCAACGGCCTTATGGGATATTGGGTGAGGCTCAAAAGGATGTTCAAAGGGATGTCAAGGGCAAAATAAGCAATATAGGGGTCTAAAATTGTAAAGTTAACTTTATTGTGCCTTTATTAATAATTATATTTGTTCACTCCAATTAGATGAGGGTTTAAAATTGTTAAAACTTTCACACAAGTTTGTTTGCAGCACGTGTTAATATTTATCCACCTTTTTGCTATGAGGTCCCCTACTTTTCATTGCTATGAGGTCTTAGAAAGGTACAATAATTGTTTTTTATTCTTGTGAACATTTGCTAATATTTCTCCACCTTTTTGCCTTGTTGTTCATCCTCTTTCTTTCCCTTCAGCATTTCCATGGCTCCTAAGAACCAAAACAAGAGAAATCATGTAGTTTCTTACAAGGGATTCCTCAAAACTAATACTCGTTAAATGGGGAGGTAACTATGGACAAGCACGATAATTTTTTTCTATTCTAGTTTTATAATTTTTTACCATTTACTCGAGCAACGTAGCAATTGCCAAGGAGTATCATATCATTGTTGAGGCATTGACCTATAGCTTCTACTTCAATTTTATTACTTCTTTTTTAGCTTCGTCTGTTGAGGAATACCCACATTTATTTCTCATCTTAGTAATGAGAAGCTATCCAATACCACTTTTGGCCCATCGTGGTTTTTATAATATTGGATATATACCTATATTTTTCGTAATTGAGTAGTCTTACTAATCAAGACCTGCTCGCCTAGCTCAAGCGGTGAGAATTCTTTTTGGGTGGCGTTTTGTTGAGACTTTGGTCACAACCTAGTGCACTATTAGTTTATCTTGGCAAATTACTTCATTTGACATCCTCCAATAATACCAACCCTTTTCCATTGGGTCATGACAAACTTGTGACTCAATATGTATTGGAAAAATTGTTTGTTTTTGAGCATACATCATCAACAAATTAGAGGTGATTTCTCTACTGTTGGAATTTATTGAATGGGGTTGAGGCATTGACTTTATCTTCCAATCAGATGATGGCTAGAAGGTATTATCCCCTTGTTGGGCCTGCTAATTTGGGCTTGTATAGGAGATTCCCTATCCCATTTACTAAGATTTGATTTTAGCAAATGGTAGTGCTACTCAAACTCAATAGTATCTAAAGTAGTATGACTAACTTGTAGTTAGTGGAGAGGTTCCCTTGTAAAGGGTTCATATACAATCCAAGATTGACTAATGAATACAAAGTGGTAGTCAATGACGATCTTTTCTACCTTTTGATAAAGAACAAAAAATGTTTGTCAATGTTTTTACTAGCTTGATCACTATTGGTTCCAAATATCTACTATTTGCATTAGTCGACCTGACTTAACTTCTACCAAAATGTCTACGTCTTGGAGTTGTCCTATCTTAATTCATGGTAATTCTCTTTTCGTCGTCTTTGTTTTGACCGTGTACTAGATAGTTACCCCACCTATTATCATTTTCACGTAGGATTCCATTTCGGACTTCAACAATGAAGACAATGAGGATTACATTCCATTGTCTTAGAGATGACTTTTGGGGGTGAATTATGTTCTTTGATCTTTTAACTCAATCATCGTTTGTCCATTTACCTAACCTTAATCTTGATCTTACATAGGTGGTCTCTTTTGAGGAGCACTTCCTAAAGTCACATGGTCGAATGGAGTGCTTCTCTCTAGGACTTCAGGCCCGATATCAAAAGCTCTTACATGGATATCAAAGAGTGATCTTTTCAATATTGACATCCCTCGTAAGGCTCCTGATCTTGTAATTTAGGGGAGCACTTGTGACATCATAGAACTTTGAATGAAGATCATACCAAGCAACCTTTCAGACCAAATTCCTTTGGGTGAAGCTCATATACCTTTGATGGTAGATCCTCTAAGAGATTGTTCATTCAGGTTGGAAGGTCATCAAAGGGATCCCAATGTTTCATATGATCCTTGACCTATTGAGGACGTTACTTCTGTTGGAGTGGGATCCTTTAAGAAACCGATCCTAGCTCTAGAGGACAATTGCACTCCCTCTTGGGCTAATTGTATATTAAGACGAGAGTTGCATTGTCTTCTTCCTATAGGATAGGAGCCAAAAGTGGCTCCTAAATAGATTTTTCACTTTTTATTTCAAACTCAGTCGAGGACAATTATTATCTCGCTACCACAATCAACACTTCCTCATAGGACCGAAGTGAAATAGGTAGGCACTTTGATGAAAACACTAATTAGCACTACTATGATAATTGCTTGAGTTGATGAAGACACCATGATAATGGGTGAACCTTCTTCTCGAGCCCTTCCCTCGAGATTTCTTCTCACGTTGAGTTTGTTGAGAACTTACTCTCAATAAAGGTTATAAAGACGAGATGAGTTTTCGATAAACTCTTTTCTTTTCTCTTGAAACTTTGGCATGTGATCCAAGTGTGTCACCTCTTGCTCAATAGGTTCGTGAGGACTTAATGAAGATTATTGGTCAGTAATTGATAAGAGCCTCTACGAACATTGAATAACTAAAAGACATCCAGTTAAAACTAGACCATCTTATATCACATTGAACATAAATAGAGGCATATCCTCGTAAGCTCCAACTCATGATCACCAATCTGTGTGAAGGTAGTGATCAATGTTATAGCGGTCATGAGCAAATGGCGATTCTAGGATGTAATTTCCTTAATACATCTCAAAAAATTATTAAAGTGATGGTATAAGTTGAGAACACAAAATCCTTGAGGAGGTGTACTCTTTGAATTCATTGAATAAATTTCTCTTCCAAAATTAAAGTGTAAATTTTTTTAATTATTTGTCATTGGTGTTCCTCGAGGGTTCTTCTCCTTCAATCTCTACTAGTATATATGTTCTTCCTAGGAAGACCTTTGACATGATATAAGGCCCATCCCAATTGAGAGACCACTTACTGAATTGTGAATCATTTGTAGCTATCAACAAGATTGCTTTTCATACTAAGTCTCCTTCTTGGAATTGTTTAAGTCAAATATATTTATTGTATGTTCGCGTTATTTTGTGTTTGTTGGCCACCACATCAAATGATCTTCCTACACCGACTCCAATTCCATCGTTACTAATTGAAGGTAATCATTAGGATGTAGATCATTTTGCTTAGCTATATGCAATGACCTAATGTTGATTTCCATCAATAGCATGTTTTGTCCATAAGTCTGACATAAGAGAGCCAAACCTATCATCAAAGTCTTGGCATTTTGATTAAACCCAAGCATATTTTATTTCATTTGAAGTGGGTTGACGAATCAAATGTTAGTACAATAAGGCATATTTATAATACAAGTATGAAAGTTAGGAAGGAAGAGATAGAGTAGTTCAACTATTTTGCAACAGTTGTATGATTTAGACTGTCAATGACATTGTATTTGCACAACCTAGTTGAGTACAACTATTACATGTATTTTCATTGGTATTGGTGTTTAATAGCACATATAAAACAAACATGTATGAGTTTCTCTCATGTGTTTAATATTGCTTTTTCTATTAAGTAACACTTATATATTAAATAATTTGTATTATAATATGTTTTTCCTTGAGGTTGTGGGGTTTACCGAAATTAAAAAGATTTTTTTTTAGGCTTTACTTTTATGAGTGTGGAGAAGTAAAATAATTATATTTAGATGTTGAAGTGCATTAAGAAGTTTTACACTCCATACAACTTTTTGTATATAATTTGCAATGACCATGACCTGACATTGATGAACTTCATTAAAATCATATTTTCAGAGGCAATCCATTTCCTGTGCAGACAAGATATTGCAAAAAATATTTAAAGATTTATTATCAAATTGACAAGGAATAAAGATATGGTCATTGTGTTTGGTGCATAATGGAGGAAGGTGGTCGAGTTGTCAGATGAGAGCAATTATAAGGAAGCAGTGGATGTAATGGACTTGAAGTAAAAAAATTTATCCTACTCTCTTACATTAAAGAGTAATGGTTGAACCTGTATAAGGCAATCCATTAAGTACTCTCCTTGCAAAAATAAATTCTTTACATCAAGTTGCCATAGATCCCATCCACACTTGGCTATCATAATTCGAATTACTCTTATGGAGGTTAGTTTTGCTATTGGTGCAAAGGTTTTATTATAGTCAATCTCATACAATTGACTATAACCTTTTGCAACTAGTCTTGCCTTGTATCTTTTAAGTATACCATCTGCTTTATATTTTATTGTAAATACCCACTTGTAGCCCACCATATTTTTGTTAGGAGGAAGATTCATAATAGTCAAGGTATTGTTCTTTATAAGGGTGTCTAATTATGCTTCCATGGCAGCTCTTCATAAAGGGCATCTGTTAACTTATTCAAAACTTGTCGGCACATTATACTTTTCAGCATTAATGATAAAGTTTTGATAATTTTTAGAGGTATTGACATAAGAGACACAATTATAAATAGAGTACCGAGAGCAGGAATGTTTACCTATGCGAATAGCAATAGGAAGTTCCTAATTAGATTCTTCTAAAGATTGAGGATGTGAGTCTAGGAAAAGAAATTTGGTTGTAATCTATGCGATTTGATCTTGATTGAAGATAATCTTCCTTTGTTCTCGCTTATATACCATAACATCTTTTGGTTCAACTGTTTTTCCTTCCTTTCTACTGTCTCACTAGGAATTAGAGGAAGGACATGTGGAGATATGACTTCAGAAGTTATGGACTCCCCTCAGAAGCATAATAGGGAGTAGATTCGAAGAAGGTAACATCCATGGATACATAATTTTTTTGATGAATAGGATTATAACAATTATAACCTTTTTGGGAATTCGAATATCCAATGAAAATATATTTTTTTGCTCTAAGATCAAGTTTATCTCGGCCCGGTTGGTGAACATGAACAAAATAGGTACAACCAAATATGCAAGGAGTGACATGTAAATTTTTTGATCCCTTATTAAGACACTTTATGGGACTTTCACCCATAAGTGTAGAACTGGACATCCTATTTATTAAATAAATAACCGTAAGAATAGCTTCCTCCCAATAGGTTTTTTGAACATTATTTTGAATAAGAAGTGTACGAGCTACTTCTAGGATATGTTTGTTTTTCCTTTGAGTGACCTCATTTTGCTAATGTGTATATAAGCATGAGGTTTGTTGAAGGATTCCATGTGTATGCAGGTATTCATGCAACTATCCATTGATATATTCCCCCATTATCTAACCGAAGAATTTTTACCGAAGAGTTAAACTAGGTAAGGATAAACTTGTGAACAATAGGAAAGATTGTTGAAACCTCAACCTTTGATTTTATTAGATAAATAATCTCAAGACGCATACAATCATCAATAAAAGAGATAATATTTTTGACCAAAGAGAGATATAACAGGATTGAGAGCCAGATATCAAAATGAAGAAGTTCAAATGACTAAGATCTTCTAGACTCACTAGAAGGGTAAGGGACGCGTTGGTGTTTAGCAAGCTGACACACCTCACAATCAAGATGGAATTTAGTGGACTCGATCTTAAGATTAGGTAATACATAGTTAAGTCTTGACACAAGTAGATGACCTAAGCGAAAGTGCAATAGCCAAATCTCCTCGCCTAGTGAAATCGTGGACGAAGTGTCATATGAAGCAACATGTTGATCGGAAAAGGGTGAGATTTTCTTGTATTTGTGGGTGTTTGTGTTTCCAACCAATTTTTAGGGGTCATTCAACAATATACATGGTACCATCTTATAGAGCTCAAAGACACAAACAAATCCATACCATGTTTGACCCAAGAGGTGGTTGAAATAGGTTGGAGACCTCGTTTAAAAAGAAGTATACCTGTAGCCACTAGTGAACTAGTCTTACAACTTCCTCGAGGGCAAGATTCAGGTTGGGGCATGTTCAATCCTGATGAGATAGGTTTGAGTTTGTCATGTTCCAGGACCCAAATACCAAATTCATTAAACCATGTCTTGTCTATTGTGTTAGATGACATGTCCACTTCTATGATGAACTATGCAAGTGTCAACAATGTCGGCATTCATACGGCTATGATGATGCCAATCTCAAGTTCGTGCCTGGTTTCCTATCAGGTTTGTATCGAGGTGGTTTTAGGTTGGACTTGTGTAAGGCCAATGGACCTGCTTCGGATCGGGTTAGCTCCAGTTCCAAAATGAACAATAACGGGTTGGGGTTAAACTATTTGTATCCACTGGACCTACTTTGGGCTTCAGTTCTATTTTGGGGGATTTTTAGAGTCACACAAACTTCGATTTTGAGTGTGGTTTGAATGGTTGTATGCACAATCCCTTCCATATGATCGAGATTGAGATATTAGAAGTGCACAAGTACTTCATTTACGATGAGGAACCAATGAAAGTGTAGTGAAGTCAACATTCACCCGACGAGACTACTTGTGAGGGGGAGGACAAAATATAGGGGATGTATCTTTTCTTATTGTGGTACATTGTAATTTTTACTACAAACATTCTCAAGAGGGTTAGATTGTAATGAGTCATGTTTGGATCAAGTCTAGACCCACAATTAAGAACCAAGAAGTTAAAAAAAATAGAAAGAAACTCCTATTAAGACCACAAGGGACAATCTTGGCAGCCTTAAAAGGAACCTAGTGGAAGAATTGGGGCCCAAACAATGGCAAACAACACTTAATCAGGGGAAAATGATGGATTTTACTTTTAGATTTCTCTTATTAACCACCGATAAATGTGGCCAAAGAGGTTACAATTTCATAGATCTCTCAAGTAGAAGTGTAGAATTAAAGGTCGTTGACAAACCTATATTTTATTATCTCAAAGATGGAGGTAGAGACTTCAACATCCTCCCACTTTGCACAATTCTCTAGATAGGGATCACCAAGCACCAACTTACTTTGACAAATATTCAATTCATAAGATACGTATGATATAATCCTTGGGTGTACAACCATCTTTATCTTAGAGATCGTCATATTGTTCGACTTAGGCCTTCTTCAATGGGAAAGTTGATATAGCCAAAGTTGTATTTTTTTACTTTAATGGCGATTGTAGGGAAGTGGGATCTTTTCGACTTAGGCCTTCTTCAACCGACGCTCAAGGATCAGCGTAGACGCTTTGAGAATTGGTTTGAATAAGATGTGTTTTCAAAATCCACTTTCAAATCTCAATGACTTAATCAAATTCGTGAAACTAGGTCTTGAAAAGAAATATTTCCAAGTTCAGAAAAATAGAAAGTAGTCCTGTTTTCAGAACTTGTTCCCAAATTTTTCTGGATAGCTTTTGAGTCTCTAAAAATCAAGAAAATTTTATAGTGAGTAGAAACAAGTATGATGTTTTAAAAACTATTTTTATTCTATTTTTTAGTTTTGTAATTATGTAAAATTAAATCAAACATTTGCCTCTTCTTAGGCGTTTAGAACTAATATATGATAGAAATACAGAGGTTTAGGAAAATAACTTTATCTCAGTACACAGATTTTTGATCTTTATGAACTTAGTCTTATTGGAAAGCTATGGATGTCATCTTTACAATGATAGTAGTTTCAATAAAATTAAATTACTACAAACAAAGTTATGAGATAATAACCCAACCTCTGTTGCAAGAAACATAGACTATACAGATTCGGTTATGGATTTATCTAATTTCCCCCAATTTTATTTACATAGCTTTATGACCCTAAAATTCTTACAAATTTTATTATAAGTGAGCTTATGTGTAAGAATTCATTGTATAAAATTTCAGATCATTTGGATAAGAGATAAGAAAATTAAAAATGAAAAATCAAATAGATGGAGGATATGGAAAACAAATTTTCTTGTTTAGAACATACATGAATGCATCTCGTCTGAAATTTAAAGACAAATCACAACAATTTCAAAGTAAATGACTGAAGGAAATAATGTAAAATATAATCATAGCTTAAGCATAGAGGGGATTAGGAAATATAAGAGATTAAAATGTATAGAGGGATAGAAGAAACTGAAAATCAAACACATAGAAGAGATCTACTTGAAATAAAATTGGGCAGCAAATCAACTAGCTATTACATCAATGGGGGAGACAACTGTTCATTAATTACAACCCCTTTCATTGAACGAAAGAAATGAGAATAAAAATCAACAAGAAAAGAGGAGAATCAACCTTAAACGGAGGCTCCTTGGGCGGATTTGATGGACATGACTTGGGGTGGGCAACACCTCCAAGCCTCTTCCTCTCTCTCTCTTTTTCTCTCCCTCCCTCCCTCTCTCTTTCTTTCTCTCTCTTGCTGCAACTATTCTACTCTCTCTAGGCTCTTTCAACCCTTCCTTCCATGCTTAAAACACAACCCCAAGGCCTCTATTTATAGGCTTCAAGTGAATCTCGAGTTGGGCATGGATTGGTTCTTGGCCCAACACTTGATCCAACCCACAAAGAGAGTGGTTGGACACATGACCTCCTATGGTGGTCCCCTAGGGCAAGGTGAGTCTAACCACATGGTTTGGTGCAGCTCTTGGTGCAATCCCGGCTAGGCATGGCTCGGTTTGGTCCAGTCCATGGCGGAATCCCGAATAAGTGTGGCTTGGTTTGGTCTAGCCCAAGGTGGTCTTGCCTTAGCCACTTGGGTGCAGCCCTTGGGCTCTTTGATGCCGACCATGACTCGACCTTGGTTATGTCTTTAGTCGAGCTCTTGACTTGGCCAAGTCGACTTGAGCTAGGTTGGTCTTCATTTGTTCTTTGAACTTAAGACTTGAATCCACTTTGTCTTGAATCAGCTTCTTGTGGCTCGTCTTAGGATCGACTTGAATTTTGAACCGGGGATGACCTTGCTTTGAGGCTTGATTTGGATGTTTCATTTGATCCTGCCTTTAAGAAATCTATTTTGCTTGATTATCTTTTCAGTTAAGATTTATGGTCTCAAATATTTCTTTTTTTATTATTTAAAACCATTTCATTTGAAATATATTTGAAAACATAGAGTTTTAATGAAATCTTCAAATATTCTTTTTTTAAAACAATTAAGTCTCATTCCCAATGTTTGTTTGCATGGGTGACCTGCTTTTCCTCTTTGAGTTAGTCTTTACCGTTTCAATCACTTTAACCCTTTGTTGGATGTAGGATGTCGGACCACTTTAACCCTTTCAATGGGTGTAGGGTCTCAAACCGCTTTAATCCTTTGGATAAGTGTAGGATTATCCTCAATCGAGCGAGTTTTTGAGGCCTGATTTGGATTTGTTTTGTTTTTTAACTTGAGAGGTTTTAGAATTTTATGAAATTGTTATTTTGTAAACATTTTCCAGTGTGGTTCCTAATGTTTCATTTTCATTTGTTTCTTTGAGAAAAATTATTTGAAACCATTCTTTCTTTGAAGGAAATCATTTGAAATAGCAAAATCCTATCAATTTAGCCTTGAGGGTAGAGTGGTTATTTTTTAGCTTTTGTTAAAATTGGATTTTTTTATAAGGGTGCAATGTACCCTTATTTTGAGGCTGTTGTGAAATTTTGGTGTGAAAATGAGTTTGTTTAAGGTATCTTTATTTGAAAAACCTTAAAAGACCCAAAACTGTAATTTTTCTTGAAAAAGGCATAAATTATAAAAGTTCAAATCTTTTGAGAAAATTTTTGGATGTTTATAGAGAGCTTTGGGATTAAGCTGGTGTACTCGACTCCTTACTATGCTTAAGCGAATGAGGAGGTCAAGGCTGCCAAATAAGATAATTATTGATTTGATAAAAAAGTTCCTCAATGGTTACAAGAGACAAAGTGGATTGAAGAAAAAGCAAAGGAAATTGAAAATAGAGATTTTAAATTATGATACTCAAGAAAGAAAAAGGCTCAAAATAGAGTTGGTGTTATTATAAATAAATATTTAAAGGATAGTGTAGTAGACATACAATGATATGGTGACCGAATTATGATGGTGAAATTAGTATTAAGAGTATAAGCTTTCAATATAGTTTGTTCTTATACATCCTAAGTAGGATTAGAAGATAGTATAAAGAAGGCTTCTTATGAGGAGTTAGATAAGATAATTCAAAGAATTCTACAAAGGAAGATGATTTGTTTAGAAGGAGACTTAAATAGATATGTCGTTTAGGATGCATTAAGATATCAAGGTATTCATGGGAACTATGGTTTGGGGACATAAATGAAGCGGGTAGGGAGATTTTAAATTTTGCTATAACTTTTGATCTCTTTATAGTCAATAAAATTTTCAAGAAATGATATGAACATTTAATAACTTATAAGAGTGACTTGTGACAAACACAAATTGGTTATTTTTTTGTAGGAAAAAAGATAGATCGTATTGTAAAGATTGCAAGGAAATTCCAGGAAAAGCTTACCTACTGAATATCGATTTTTTGTAATAGATTTGTAGGTAAAAAAATGGACAAAGAAGGATAGAGTGTATAGAACTATTCAAATTAGATGGTGGAACCTCAAATGTGAGAAAGAAGATATATTTAAATATAAAGTTCATCCAGAAGATGCTTAGAATTATTTAGGTATACTTGATATGTGGAATAATATGACTATACATATTAGGGAAGTAGTAAAAGATGTGTTAGGCGAATCAAAGAGAGGTGTACCGGCACAAAAACAAGCTTGGTGGAAGAGTAAAGTGGTGCAAGATATTTGCAATTTGTAGTTTGATAACTTGATCTGACGTCATCAAATCCAATTGGTTACGATACAAAAAATGTCAATGAGTAGAACACCTATGACAACCATTTTCCATCTACTTACTTGCTCGTGGTTTTCCATCAATTCGTTGTGGTTGTGCACTAATTCTAAAGGCTGAGAGATATTTCATAAATTCATGCCTACAAATATAATATAATATTTAGTTACTAAATTATAAAAACAAACTATATGAAAGTACTTTAGTAAACATAAATAACAAATTATCACATAAAGTAGAGTAGCATGCCCACTTAATTGTAATTAATATTGCCTCTAGACTTATCTTGATATAATATACACCCAAATTTATACAACAAATATAATACAACCTTCCTTTTATGTGTCACTCTTACTCTTAACACAGGTTTAGAATGCCTAACTTATTGGCTCTTGACTTGAACTCCAACATGACTTCATCAATACCGATCTCCAACATATCACTCAAAGTAACAAGCTCTTCGTCCATCTAAAGACCATGTATTTTATGAAGGGTGATAGTTATTTCACCTTATATCATGTGAAAGCTATTCGTGTCTTCTTGCTAATACTTAATAAAAGTGCTCAATGCATAATCTATAACCTCATACAACAATTCTCCTTGTACAACCAACTCACACTTTTGTGCAATGACAATCCAATTACAATGCCTTACATCCTCTCCTTTGATTGTCTATTCTCTTGATAGAGGTTCTTACTTTCAAACATTGTTTGCATATTTATATTTACATAGTCAATTGGAATCTTGAGAATTATATTTATTTATCAAATATAAAATTCTAATAAAGTTTAAAATTGCTTGCTCTTGCCAAATTCAAACATTTAAAATTATATCAAGGACTCTATCACCATCAATCTGCACTATTCATCTCAATCTCTACATTGTCTAAATCATCATGATGCTCTTAAGGACCAACTTCAGCATTATAATGATAATTTGAAGGACAATCACCATCATCAACATATATATCTATGAAAAGAATATGAGTATTGTTCAAAACATTGATTTTATTGATAGAATAAAGAGAACTTGTAGATTGGAGAAGAACATTCGAGTTTGTACACCTGCAAAAGTCAGCACCCTGACTCTCATTTCTGGCAACCGTCTAACACTTACTTAAATGTAAACCCTAATTACATTTTATACTATGATTCTAACTTGAATGACTAAACTACCCATACTATTAATTAAGAAATACAAGATGTACAAAATAAAAACTAGGAACTATATGGGTCCAATATTGTGACCCAAGATCAGATTTCATTCTCTACCACTCTCCCTCAAGTTGGGTAAAAGATATTTATGACACTCAACTTATCAAAGTATCTTTTAGTTGTCTGTTGTTGATTGCTCTGGTAAGAAAATAAACTCTTTGATGTTCAAACTTTACATACTCTAGTTTGAATTCTTGATTGACTATTTTTTTTCCTTATGAAATGGCAGCCAATTTCTCTGAATCGGATGTCATCTGAATCGTTGTACTATTGTCATAATATAAGGTATAGGGTGATAGAATTAAATCCCAATTTAAGAATCAATGATGATATCCACATTCCTTCACACATGGTATGAGCTAGAGCTTTGTATTCTATTTCTGTTGTGAATCTGGCAACTACTATCTATTTTTTGCTTTTCCAAGACATAAGATTTCCACCAAGTAAAGTTTTATAACCTGTAGTAGACCGTGATCATCCCTAAAACCTGTCTAACCTACATCAGAATAAACTTCAATATTGAATTTGCATGATTTTGAATAGAGAAGACCAGTTTCAGGTGTTGATTTGAGATATCTTAGAATTCAGTACACAACATCAATGTGGTTTTTTATTAGTGAATGCATAAATCTACTCATAATTCCAACAACATATGTAATATCAAGAAGTGTAATAGTCAAGTAGATAAGTTTACCAACCAATATCTGATATTTACAAATATCTTTGAACTTTTTACTATCTCAAAGACATAATTGATGATTTACTTCCATAGGAGTGTCACTCTGTTTGCAATCGGTTATATTCGTTTCTTGCAGTAGATCCAAAATGTACTTTCTTTGAGTTAAGAAAATACCTTGGATGGAGTATAACACTTAAATGTCCAAGAAGTAGTGAAGTCTGCCCAAGTCTTTCAAGTCGAATAACTTGTAAAGATTTCGTTTCAATTTTGATATTTCTTCAGTATCATCACCTGTTACAATGATATCATCAACATATACCAAAAGAATAGATAATTGTGTTCCTTTCTTAAAGAATAATATATGATCATTTGTCCTTCTTTGATATCTCAAACTGCACACACCCTCACTAAACTTTTAAAACCATACTGTTGGAGACTGTTTTAGGCCATAGATAGCTTTATTTAATCTACAAACCTTACCTTCATGTGCCTTATTATTTGTTCCAAGAGGTAGCTCCATATACACTTCTTCACTTAGGTCTCCTTGCAAAAATACATTTTTTTACATCAAGCTGTCATAGATCCCATCCACATTTGGCTTTCATACTTAGAATTACTCATATGGAAGTTGCAAAGGTTTCATTATAGTCAATCTCATACGATTGACTATAACCTTTTGCTATCTTTCAAGTGTACCATTTACTTTATATTTTATTGTAAATACCCACTTGTAGCCCACCATATTTTTGTTAGGAGGAAGATTCGTAATAGTCAAGGTATTGTTCTTTATAAGGGTGTCTAATTATGCTTCCATGGCAGCTCTCTATAAGGGGCACCTGTTAGCTTCTTCAAAACTTGTAGCATTAATGATAAAATTTTGATAATTTTCAGAGTTATTGACATAAGAGACACAATTAGAAATAGAGTACCGAGAGCAAGACATGTGGAGTCTAGCGAATAGCAATAGGAAGTTCCAAATTAGATTCTTCTAAAGATTGAGGATTTGAGTCTAGGGAAAGAACTTTGGTTGTAATCTATGCGGTTTGATCTTGATTGAAGATAATCTTCCTTGGTCCTCGCTTATATACCGCAACATTGTTTGGTTCAACTATTTTTCCTTCCTTTCTACTGTCTCACTAGGAATTAGAGAAAGGACATGTGGAGATATGACTTCAGAAGTTATCGACTTCTCCTAAGAAGCATAATAGGGAGTAGATTCAGAGAAGGTAACATCCATGGATACACAATTTTTTTGATGAATAGGATCATAACAATTATAACTTTTTTGGGAATTCGAATATCCAATGATAATATATTTTTTTGCTCTAGGATCAAGTTTATCTCGGCCCGGTTGGTGAACATGAACAAAATAGGTACAACCAAATATGCAAGGAGTGACATGTAAATTTTTTTATCCCTTATTAAGACACTTTATGGGACTTTCACCCATAAGTGTAGAACTGGGCATCCTGTTTATTAAATAAACAATCATAAGGATAGCTTCCCCCAATAGGTTTTTGGAACATTATTTTGAATAAGAAGTGTACGAGCTACTTCTAGGATATGCATGTTTTTCCTTTCAATGATCCCATTTTGCTGAGGTGTTTGTGAGCGTAAAAGAAAAGGTGACATATATATAACATCTTAGCCTATGCTTAATAAAAATAATAGATATTTGCAATTTGTAGTTTGATAACTTACTTCATCTGACGTCATCAAATCCAATTGGTTACGATACAAAAAATGTTAATGAGTAGAACACCAATGAAAACCATTTTCCATCCACTTACTTGCTCGTGGTTTTCCATTAATTCATCATGGTTGTGCACTAATTCTAAAGGTTGAGAGATATTTCATAAATTCATCCTACAAATAAAATATAATATTTAGTTACTAATTATAAAATCAAACTATATGAAAGTACTTTAGTATACACAAATAACAAATTGTCACATAAAGTAGAGTAGCATGCCCATTTAGTTGTAATTAATATTGCCTCTAGACTTATCTTGATATAATATACACCCAAGTTTATACAACAAATATAACACAACCTTCTTTTTAGGTGTCACTCTTACTCCTAACATAGGTTTGGAGTGCCTCAAACTTATTGGCTCTTGACTTGATCTCTAACATGACTTCATAAATATTGATATCCAACATATCACTCAAAGGAACAAGGTCATCGTCCATCTAAAAACCATGTATTTCATGAAGGGTGACAGTTATTTCACCTTATAACGCAACATCTCTGCATTTTGATCTTGATTGAAGACAGTCTTCCTTGGTCCTCACTTATATACTACAACATCTTTTGATTTAACAATTTTTCCTTCCTTGTTTGCTTTCTCACTGGTAATTAGAGGAAGGACATGTGGAGATATGACTTCAGAAGTTATCAACTCCCCTCAAAAGCATAATATGGAGTAGATTCAAAGAAGGTAACATCCATGGATACATAAATTTTCCGATGAATAGGATCATAACACTTATAACCTTTTTGGGAATTCGAATAGCCAATGAAAATACATTTTTTGGCTCTAGGATCTAGTTTATCTCGGCCCGGTTGGTGAACATGAACAAAACAAGTACAACCAAATATGCGAGGAGTGATATGGAATTTTTTTGATCTCTTAT
Source organism: Brasenia schreberi (assembly GCA_036023115.1). NCBI lineage: Eukaryota > Viridiplantae > Streptophyta > Magnoliopsida > Nymphaeales > Cabombaceae > Brasenia > Brasenia schreberi. The sequence goes on from JAYKKT010000072.1 coordinate 21,899,318, forward strand.
TAAGACACTTTATGAGGCTTTCGACCTTGAGTATAGAATTGGACATCCTATTTATTAAATAAATAACTGGAAGAATAGCTTCCTCCCAATAGGTTTTTGGAACGTTATTTTGAATAAGAAGTGTACGAGCTACTTCTAGGATATGCTTGTTTTTCCTTTGAGAGACTTCACTTTGCTTAGGTGTATATAAGCATGAGGTTTGATGAAAGATTCCATGTGTATGCAGGTATTCATGCAACTGTCCATTGATATATTCCCCCATTATCTAAGCGAAGAATTTTTACCGAAGAGTTGAACTGAGTGAGGATAAACTTGTGAACAATAGGAAAGATTGTTGAAACCTCAACCACGACCATTTTAGGATAAACTTGTGGTCTAAGATAATCAGGTCTTTCGTGTAATTCCCAACATTGTTCCTTTCAGTGTCGTGGTTTACCGCAATGAGAACACACCATTTTATACCTTTCTTAGGAATGGAAACAACCACGACCCCTTCCACGAGTGTGTTGTCCTCCTCTTCCACGATATTGTGAGTTGTCTCCCCTAACTGGAAGTGCATGTTGTTTGGTAAGAGATGTGTTGTCTTTCTCGAGACTTCAGCAATCTTCTTCTCAAACTAATAGAAAATAAATTGTTTCAAGTGAAGGGAGCTCTTCACGGCCTAGGATGTTGATCTTGATGACTTTATATTCAGGGTTTATACCCCACAACAAGTCAAATATTTTCTTCTTTTCTAATTCTACATTCCTTTCAATGTAACAGATTATACATTTAATGTTTGTGTAGAACTTAAGTTCATCTCACAATCCACGAAGATCAACATAATAATCGTTGATTGATCATGCGCCCTGTTTACATTTCTTGATCTTTTTTAATATTTCATATTCCTTTGCCACATTCCTTTTTCTAGAATACGCTTAAGAAATTGCATGCCACATATCAGTGGTTGATTCAAGGTAAATGAATGTTCGAGCAATAGATGGTTGTATGGATTGAAGAAGCCACAAAGAGATTAACGCATTTTCCCTTCTCCAATTAGGGTATTATGGGTCATGAGTGACTAGATAGGGAACTTGACCAGTTAAGTGAGCCCATCTCCCCCTGGCCAGCACTGCCAACTTCACAAATTGTGACCACTCTAAAAAAAAATTTCCATCCAATCTCATTGTAGTAATCTGAAAGGTTTCTATATTCTCATTCATGGGAATTTCCAAAACAATGAAGGAACTCTCAATACCTTTGCCTTTTTCCAGCCATATAAAAACTAACGTTTGGTTTGACTCTTTGAAGATGTAGACAAGAGGAGAGTTGTTGATTCTGTTATACTATGTGTAGATAGAAACCCACCAATTACCTCACCAAGTCTAGTTCAAAGACTTGTTTCCCTGCAACAGAAATTCGTGGAACCTATGAACCAACATTTCACGTCGAGATAGTTAGAAATTATCAACACCGACTGAAAATTGGTAGAGACAACAACAATAAGGTTGATTTCACGTGATGTGATTATTTTCATTATAATATCAATTGCAACTGATCTCTACGGTAGGCACCATCCAAGGAATTTCTGCAATTGTTTGTATTCCAATGAAACTGAAATCTGCAATACTTCTTTACAATTGTCTCCCAACAATTTGCAACAGTGTTGTCTTCTTGAAAAACGTGATTTGAGACCTTATAGGCTCTAATACCATGTTTAAAACATTGATTTTATTGATAGAATAAAGAGAACTTACAGATTGGAGAACATTCTAGTCTGTACACCTACAAAAGTCACCACCCTACCTCTCATTTCTGGTCCAACACTTACTTAAATGTAAACCCTAACTACATTATATATTATGATTCTAACTTGAATGACTAAACTACCCATACTATTAATTAAGAAATACAAGACATACAGAATAAAAACTAGGAACTATACGGGTCCATTATTGAGACCCAAGATATATTTCATTCTCTAACAAGTATGTCATGTCTAAATCATCATGATACTCTTTTTATTTTTTACTCGAGGTTGTCCTCTATATGATTTCGCATTATGTCTTTTGGATGACGCAACTACGTTATACTATTCTCCTCATCCCATGTGTATTATACTTTCATACAAAAAGAATAACGAGTATTTCAAATAAGTGTGAGCACATTATATAATATATATAGTATAATATATATCAAATAATAAGTGTAAGTGTCAGATAAGTGCCATTGTCAAATTAGTGTATATATAATACATATATATTCAAAGGAGACATAGATGTGTCGTGTCCCAATCAAAAAGTAGACACAACCCAACCACGCTCCCTTTGCAAGAAAGACATGGCTCAACCCTGACCCCTCAAATGGTAGATGTGGCACAATTGTGTCCACTTCAAATAGGAGATGCGACACAACTGAGTTCCCATTAAACCTTGTGGCGACCGTGTCATTGGTTCAATGAAAAAAATCATGAAATCCTCCAACATACCTCAAAATCGTATGTTTGAATCACACGATTGGCATCCACTAGTTGTCAAGTTTCTTTTTTTCCACTTTTTCTTCCTCTTCTTTCATAGGTTAAGTGGCAGTCCAACAATGGTTTGGGTTTCAATGAAATGGAGGCCGAGTGTTTGGGTTATGACAAGCTTAATGACAAGAGGGAAGGGGGAGGGCGATGTCCACAGTACAAAGGAGACAGACAAAAACAAAGAGTATCATGGTAATTTATGAAAAATGATAAAGGTATTTTGGGAAATGATGGAAAAGGGGTGTGCATATACTAAAACGGGTGTGCAAGTAACAATTATGAATAACTTACAACAAACATCTCTACCTCTAGTTGTTCCACTATCAAATAATAATTATGAATAATATTAGTATGATCATCAAATAATGTGTAATATGAACAAACATAAAGAATAATAATATAGACAATTGAAAATGAATAAACAAATATTATTTTACTTGCATGAAGAATGATGCATATTGCTGCTTAGTTGGAGGAGGATGAACCGAGCACAACTGGTTCATGGAGTCTCTCAATATAAATTGATGCATTTGTGCAACATATCACTCCATGCATAACTCGACACACTCATCTAGATATGTGGTTGGGATGCCAAAATGCTTAAGCTAAAAACAACATAAGCTTTATGCCTCCCAAGTGTCATCTCGTGGCTCATAATGTATCTTATATGTGTAAGGCTTTGTTGATATATGTGCAAGAGATGACCATATGAGAGCAACTAAAATGGCTTGATGAAAGTCAAACTATTGAACAACCCGATCAAGCATGTAAGATTTTATAACATTCAAACAATGAATGTCTATGATATCACAACAACTTACATGTATTATTGTCCAAGTACTTAACATAATAACGACCTACTATTATGACTTCTACACTCATAACAGTCAATATGACTGCAATCATTAATCCTTATCCATTTCTATTTACTTGAAGCAATACTCTCGTCATTCTATCTCTTATTAATTACATTGGTTGTTACTATCATTCTGTCCACTCCAATAATTATATTCATCAGGAGTCTTATAAACCTTAACCATTGTTGTAATCCTTTGAATACTAACAACTCTAATATTTTGATAAAGCGAACCAAAAAACTTGTATTCTACTTTTTATACCACTAGGCCTCACCCTGCTGTGGGCCATGAAAAATTTAAACAATATTGCATAACAAATATGAATCTTATCAAACATAATTTCTAAACCACTCAAATCATCACAATCACACACACAAATCATCCAGCCACATACACACACAACTTAAGTTTTGATTATTGGACTCGCCCAACTGGTCAGGAGTTCATAATCATCTAACCCTTGCCATTGTCTGCTACAGTTAACCACCGACTTTCATGGTAGGCTGCCCTGGCGCACCCTGTTATCATTCTCACAGGAATGCTCGGGTAGTTAAATAATCCAAGTGCCAGGGTGGTAATCTTACACAACATAGTTTCAATTCTTTTTTCTTATACTTTTTAGGGAAACACATGATGCATACTCAATATCAATAAAAGGCATAAATATCCTTCCAACAATAATCTTCATAATAATTGAGATATTTTAAAATAATACTACATAACTCTTCACAAGAATGCGCATATATATATATATATATATATATATATATATATATATATATATATATATATATATATATATTCCAAAGCAATTAAAATCATAATCAATCAATCAATCTTTCTATCATAAAGTATATATTTATAGATCAATCAGAAGACCTTAAAAACATTGTAGAACAACCTCTTGCATGATACCATGAAAAAGGAGAGCATACACCTAATTGAACACCCAAATCCAATATTTAACTCAGAGATTCAAGTTTCCCTTTTTCACAATTACCTCGATTTATCTATTGAACAATAATAACAATAACAAACTAATAAAGTTTATTGAATAGGAATCCAACAGTTAAACCTCGTGAGAATCAGTGTCCAAACTACTCCAAAATCCCAAAAATATTATAACAAATACTGAAAAGGACTCCTAGATCCAACTTTACCCCTTCATCCCTTTTTAATCTAATAACTAAACATAAGCAAAGTTCCTCATGATATTAAAGTTTACTTTGCCACAAGTCCAAAGCTTCAAACCTGACTAGAATGGGACATTGGATGGCTTCAAAATATCTCAAAAATCATAAATGGGTGTAAAAACAACTTAACTATATCCAAAATAGGACCTATATCAAACCCAAAACCAAAGTCCTGCTGACACCATACTTATGTCAGCCACTAACACGAACCTGACCTGAGCTCGGAGAAAAACTGGCACGAAACATGGACCAGATATGATCGATGTGATCGTGACGTCATTATACATTTCATCAATCGGTTCACACAAGGTTGACACACACCACACGGACACAATGCAAAGCAAATAACGACATGTGGGCCTCAAACCCTGAGTTTGGGCCAGCGGACCTGAAACTGAACCTAGAATCCGAGGGCAGAACCAGGCCCGACCAAATCAGCGGCCCGCTTCTCAGTGCCCACCCAATCCCCATAAAAATAAATAAAACCTCAAAAAAAATAACAACTTACGTAAAACGCCATTGAGTCCAACCGTTACTACGGATCGCCACCACTTTCAATTCCCCAATGCTCTAGGATTCTTGAGGAACGAGAAACCTCTAATCTCCTCCTTAAATAAGCACGGGAGAGTCCAAGAATTAAAAGGAAATCTGTCAAGGATTTCCTTAATAATTTGGTTTCCTTTCTTTTCGAATTGGATCTCATGGTTTGGACTTGATCCAAACCCGACTGCTTACAATAATAGTGATGGCAGCAACAAACCTCGTGGTGATGGTACTGAAGGCGGTCATCATGGTAGTACTGAAGACATGAAGTTGGTATTGGCAATCGTTAAGGTGGGATCGGGAGATGGTGATAAGTGGTGAGTCATTGGGGAGAGCAGCAGTGGCGGTGGTTGTGGTGGAGGATAGCGGCAAAGGATGGTGTCGGCTGAAGTGACGAAAGATGATGAACAAGTATAAAGAGATTTCTCTCGATTTTCAATTTGTATGACTAAATCAACGAGCTGTTATAAACTTCTGTTCAAAATAAATAAAAATGATCAATAGATCATATAAAGACATCCAAACAAGGGCTGACCATTAGCCAAAACGTGATCACATATACTAGCGGCATTAGAAAAGCAATGCCAAAAGCCAGAAACAAAATATACTTCTAAAAGCATCAAGGAGCATGGGAAAATTTTTCTAAACGTCTAAAATCAACGATATGAGCCTTCCCTAAAAGAAATAGGCTTCCTGCACCGCTATGTGAAAAGAAAACCGCTACACCCGCTCCAACTCCAGCTATCCCAAGGAAAAAGAGAAGCGCATGCCATTGAATGGAATTTACGGACGAGTGCAGTCTGGTCACAACCTATCCTGTTTTACCAAATATGAAGCTTCTACCTATCAAAAAACAAAAAAGAGGACATAAGAAGTCATTAAAAGATCATATGCCTGTAAAATTTCTGCATTTTCTTAGTACTAGCAGCCAGCACTAAAATTTTGCATTTCCCTCGGAATATTGTAGTTTAAACCGGAACCAACAGTGTGCTACTAACCAAGCCCCATTCACACTAAATCTTAGGTGCTTAGAAGACTCCGAACCTGGCAAGTAACAACTAAGCCTTTTCCCATGCCAGATGGAATTAGCTCCATCGATTCTTTGTTTGCAAAGACTCCCCAATCTGGCAAGTAAAGAATACCAAAATTATATGAAGGCAGAGAACTTACCAAATTCATGTTCTAAAATTTATTCTTAACTCAAGCCTCAATATGCAAACTCAAAAGTTCTTTACTTCAAGGCAGAGATTGATCTGCCCTGAAGTTGCTGACAGTAAGAATTGGGAACCGACACCAACGTGAGGGCCGTTGGCGTAAGCCTTACTGATCCTTTGGAGTGTTCTTGGATGTCTTCCACTGCTTTGAGAATTAAGCCAAGAACAAACATGAAATGCTTTTCAGGAGAGCCATGTGGGAATCCTTGCCAAATCTGTGTGGTGCCGAAATATTGACACGGAAGAAGCTGTAGCCTCTTCCATGATGGCCACTAAATGGCATTTATATGGTATGATGCATGCGTTCTCAAAACTAAAAAGTATGAAGTTAGGTCATTCCCAAAAACGACAAAATTTAGAAGGCCCTGCATGCTATACAGAGGAAAACGTGGATCAACCATTTCCAATTGGAAGTAGAAATGATTTTAACCAAAATAAACGAAATCAGTTAAATCAAAGAGAAAGGACTCATACAAGCAGCTTTTTTATCGATAACCTTTTAATGAGCAAAACCCTTCAAGAGGGTTCAATAAATGCAAAAAGAAACAAATGGAGAAGCAACAAATACACACCACTACGTGGAAGAAAATTCATACCCCAGAAAAACTAAAATGGAACAAGAAAATCCCATGACAAACAAAGAAACTATTTCCTATCTAAATAACATGTCATAACCATAAAAGCTCAACAAAATAAAAACAGTCAATGGCCTCTCTCTCTCTCTCAAGGACAAAATATAAATAAACTTGAGACCACATCAAGGTGGTAATATTTAGCATTAATGTTTACAAACAGCAACGCATGTCAATCAAAGCTATACACAGTAAAAAGAGTGCTTCAACAGGTCCTGCAACAGCCAGGAGCACAACCAGGTTTCACATCTACCATCATAAAACTCTAAGGGAAAGAAATCATAGACAGAAAGTTGCAGATTGACCACTTTAGATTAATTTACCATTACAAGAACATCCATTAAAATCACAGCAATGGAACACCATAGTCAGTGAATTTTCGATCAAATGAATAATTTCACACTTCAAGCAAATGAAGGAGTGAAAATAAATGGGTGCCAGAAAGGTAAACCGCTTAGTCAAAACTTCTTCCTGGATCTCTTGAAAGGGAACTGGGCACGGGAGGTTGGATCAGTCCACCCCAGTGTCGTGGTCCGTGGGAAGGAAGTGAGAGGGAAGTCTAGCAGGAGAGCCGCTGAATGCCAGGCAAGCAGGAGCCACAGGGACACCAAGAGTAACTACTGTGTGCGGCGGCAGTGAGAATTGTTGGGACTTGAGAGAGGTGAGGGAAGAAGCTGAACAGAGTGCTTGACTATGCCCAGACTTGAATCAGGTATATCTTCCGTTAAAAATTAAAACTGATAAAGCTTTTAATAATGGCTCAACTTTAACATATTTCGTCTCACCTACTTTTCTTCCCAAATTCTCAGCTGAGCGGTCCAGTTTGAGATTATGGACATTAACTTAAAGATACTGGTCTGACCTGCCATATACGGATAAGTTGCAATTTAAAGAGGATGCACCAAGGAAAGTTTTTGCAAACCACCATTGGCGTTAAGAGAAGGTTTCTCTGAAAGGCAAGTCAGTCACCAACTTGAAGAGACAAGGACTAGATGCAGACGATCAGCTATATCTTATAGCAAGGAAACTTATAAAAGATTACAGTCCGGTTGCTCCTACCATTTTAAAGCAGTGGCTGATTCAGCACGTACCCAAATAGGAAGGTCCTCATCAGAGAGGAATAGACAACTTTGCAAGTTTCCCATACACGAGTGGAATTCCAGAAGGCATGCAAATGATCTTGACAGATGAAGAGTCCTCTGTTATAATTTCCAGTTACAGAATCTTGCACGGCTTATTGAAGAATTAAAATGGGAATGAATCGTAATGGAACAAAATTGGACTTCTCTTCCCCTTCTCTCTCTCCTCCAATATTCAGGAAAACAGACCGGTCAATGAGCCGAGAAAGGCACTGGTTCAGTAAAATGAGGCTCGGACATAGTCAAACCATGGTTGAACCATATGTTTTCACAATTTATCATATGTCATGTATTATTTATTAAAAAAAGAACCCCAAGAAGTATCAAATGGCATTCCTTCAATAGATTTCATTTAATTAACCACCTTCAAACAAAACAAACTTCGAAAACCCATTTAAATCAATACAAAGAAATTATTAACTTTATTATTAAAAAAGATTAAACAAAAAGCAAAAAGAGAAACAAACCTAAAAATACCTAACCAGCCGTTTAAATGATTCTTGCTTCACCAGTTCGATTGGCTGGTCTACTAGATGGACACTGTTTTTTTCCCAAGCCAATCCATCATGTGGACCAATTCTAGCTTCCTAAATAGAATTCTATTGCACCGGACTAATTCTCAATTCTATTGCACCAGACGGAAGGGATATTCTTCGGATGAGGATCCCTAGCTTCCTATAGAGACCCACCCCGAACAGAGAGGATTCATGGAGCATAAATGGAGGTCAATAATGGGAACAAGAGAACACGGAAAAATCTCCACAAGGAACAAAGCAAACAAGGGGACTCCTTACCCAGCGAACCCGCCTCCATCATTCTTTATTTCGCTCTAAAACACCCCTCTTTTCTTGATTCCCCTTCAAAGTCTTGTTACCCTAGAGACTCTCTCACCATCGCATCACCAAAAAGTCTGGCTCCGATGTTGGAGAATCTGAACATGGATCTCTTTGAGTAGCTACGAAATTTAGTTCTCCTTGAAAAAGGAAGAGGACGAGTTTATCCTCTTAAAATAACTCCTCCAGCAAGTTTCCCATCACCAAAAAGTCTGGCTCCGATGTTGGAGAATCTGAACATGGATCTCTTTGAGTAGCTACGAAATTTAGTTCTCCTTAAAAAAGGAAGAGGACGAGTTTATCCTCTTAAAATAACTCCTCCTGCAAGTTTCCCCCTCCATGCCCTAAGAAAGAGCCTAAAACCAATAATATTCTTTAGGTAAGACCAGTGTTATCTGTATCGCACCGTATCGTATGATATGGTACGATATGTATCGTATTATGAGTAGGTAAATGTATTGCATGATATAAGTTATTATGCCGTATCGTGCATACGGTGCAGGCGATACGCCTAGGTGGCCAAACAAAAACCCGCAGTTTTGTAGGTTTCTGGTTTCTGTTGGCTTCCCTTCGCTTACGTTCACAGTTTTGGTATTCAAGGCTCGAAAGAAAGTGCTCTACGACATCCATGGAAGCCCTCAACTCAGTTTGTGATATACATTTTACATTTTTTGAAGATTTTTTCTTTGTATTTGTTATTTTTTGGTGTTATTTGTAATTTTTTTAATGACAAAATATGACGTTATTAAGTGTGTGGATATGATTTTTATTGCATTCGTGAAGTAGGAGACACACTATTTGAGTGTTATGTAAAGATTGGGGATTTATGAAGTGCTTTTATTTTTAAAGTTTTTAATTGAATTGAAGTGCTGAATTGAGAGGGGTGTTAGGGACCAGTGTTGTCTGACGCGTATCGTATCATGTATCGCTGGGCTCCACGATACGGGCGTATCGTATCGTATCGTATTTTAATATTAAAATAATGCAAAAATTAATTAAAAATCAATAAAAAATTGAAAAAAATCAAGAAAAATCTGATAATTGCTTTAAATTCATATAATGTAAGTTTAGTATAGATTAAGCATTCAACATTGAACAATTGCATCCAAATTTACATATTTTGAATCCAAAAAATAAAATACAGACATAATTTACACTTTACAGTACACTACAGTTACATAGAATGTTACATTTTACAAATTGTAATCAGGATCATCAACTAAATAATCTTCATCTTCTCCTTGTTGCAGATCCTCATCATCATCAGTCATGCCCACACCTTCTTCAAAATCAAATTCTTCATCTCCATAATGTTGTTGCGCTCCTTCCAAATTAATCCAGGCAACGTCTTCTTCTGTTAGGAGGGCATTTTCTTCAGTGTCTTCCATAACCCAATCTTCTAATATCTCAAAATTATCCAAACTTATTAGATCGAATTGACTTTCTTCTCTATTTACTTTTTTTAATTGCCTACGACACAAACAAAGATAAACAATTAGTAAGTAATATTAACAATTGAAAACTGAAGTTAAATAATATCGAATTGAAAATTTAAAAGTAATACAACATTACCTTTCACGAAGGCGCATGTTACAACGAATATAAACCAAATCATTAAGCCTTTTGTGTTCCAACCTGTTGCGCTTTTTTGTATGGATGTGTTCAAAAACACTCCAATTTCTTTCACAACCTGTTGCACTAAAGGTTTGGCTTAAGACTCTAACTGCAAAATCTCTACGGTTTGGACAATCACTTCCAAACCTGTTCCACCAAACATCTGTAAAAAAAAGATAAACATTAGAGACATAATAATCCACAGTAATGTAAGATGAAACTTAAATATGAAAATAAACAATGTACCTGGACGCATCGTAGAGCGATTGCGAATTGCAACAGGCAAACCCATCACGAAGGCGCATGTTACAACGAATATAAACCAAATCATTAAGCCTTTTGTGTTCCAACCTGTTGCACTTTTTTGTATGGATGTGTTCAAAAACACTCCAATTTCTTTCACAACCTATTACACTACAGGTTTGGCTTAAGACTCTAACTGCAAAATCTCTAAGGTTTGGACAATCACTTCCAAACCTGTTCCACCAAACATCTTTAAAAAAAATATAAACATTAGACATAATAATCCACAGTAACATTAAAGACATAATAATCCATAGTAATGTAATATGCAACTTAAATATGAAAATAAACAATGTACCTGGACGCATCGTAGAGCGGTTGCGAATTGTAACAAGCAAACCCATCAAGTGAAGAGCATTATCATATATCTCCATCTCTCAATGTATCACATCTGCTGTGCTCTCATCAGGGACTAATCTGTCGATGCATTCAATGATTCCTCGATTAACCTCACCGTCCCTTTTGAAGGTTGCTGAGTACCTCAATGATGGGTTTAGATAGTAGGTTGCTGCATGAATAGGCTGATGCAATTGTTTATTCCATCTACTATCAATTATTTTCCACACGGGCACATAATCTCTTTTTTTTCCATTAAAGTTATTTCTGATTGCTTCTTTTGCCCTGTCCATGGCTTCATAAAGGTAGCCCATAGATGGTTTCTTCTCGCTGTCAGTCAATCTCAAAACTTTCACTAAAGGATAAGTAATTTTCAATAATATGATACATGCATTCAAAAATGAACTTCTAAAAATCGTTTCTGCAAATTTAACTTTCTGTTCCTTCTGTTTTGTGGCAACTCTGCAAATTGTTGCCACTCATCTGAGGAAAACATTCTCTTTAAAGCTTGCTTCTATCTCACAATACTCTGTACAGATAAGAAGTTTGTTGCGAACCAAGTTGCAGCTATGCGAAGAAGCTCTGTACCTTCTGTGTATCTCCTCATCATACACAAAACAAATGCATGGTTGTAAATGAATTTTGTAATATCTTGACAACACTCAGTTGCTGCCTTTATTTCATCCATCTCACCAATGTCTTCGAGGATGAGATCTAAACAATGGGCTGCACATTGTGTCCAGTAGAAAGTCCCATAAATATCAGCTAACTCCTTTCCAGCTGCTTTGTAGTTAGCTGCATTATCTGTAATCAATTGGACTACATTTTCTAGCCCAACCTCCTGTATAACCTTATCAAATTCCTCTCGTAGGATATCTGCAGTGTGCCTCTCCTCTAACATATCTAGAGATCTCAAAAACATGAGTCCTTTAGGACAATATAAAAGAAAGTTTAGCAATGTTCTTCCTCGCCTATCGGTCCATCCATCTGCCATGATAGTGCATCCTATTTCCTTCCACGATTGTCTCAAAGTCGAACAGTATTGCTGCACTTCAATCACGATCTGATCTAATATCTTCCCTCTCAACTTCTAATAAGAGGGCATTCTGTATCCTGGACTAATGTTAGCAATTGCATCTGTCATTGCTTGAAAATGAAAACTTTTTGCTGTATTAAATGGAATGCATGCATCATAAAACCATCTGCCCACTACAAGGTCTGCTTGATCATCCAGTTGTTTTGAAGCCATAGCAGCACGAATTCCTGGCTGAGCACCAGGTGTAGTGGAAGGAGGAAAGAACGAATGTATGCTAGAAGAAGCTCTTCCTCTACTCCTTCCTGAACTTCCTCTTCTGCCACCTCCAAAGTCTTCAGCTGCAACCCTCTTTCCTCTGCTAGGTGCTCGCGAACTGCTACTACCAATATCTGTTCTAACATCTGAAGGCAAACTATCAGTGAATCCAACTCCAGTGGCAGTAGCATCATCAGCTTCTTCACACATCTGAAAATCATCCTTTTGTTGTCTCCTTTCCTGTATGCTCTCAATCATCTGCAAGCATTGCCATTTAATACCTTCTGGCACACTTCAAACTCTGCCTGTGCATGGAGCAACTTCTTTTCTGGTTCCTGCTAGGTGGTGTTTCAACCTTGAAATTCCACCACTAACCACCTTTTCACAAAATAAACATCTGATTTTTAACCTTGAACCCTCAACTGGTATACCCTACTGCCATGCCGGATCATCACACTTTGAATGAGAGTCTCTACCACCCCTTCCTGTCATCTCAATGGAGTACTTTAATTCAAACAAAAACCTGAAAATAAAAGCACTTCGTAAATCCCCCAATCTTCAAATAACACTCAAATCGAGTGTCTCCCACTTCATGAATGCAATAAAAATCGTATACACACACTTAATAACTTCATATTTGGTCATTAAAAAAAACCGAAATAACACAAAAACCAATAAATATAAAGGAAAAAATTTAAAAAAAAACATTAAAAATATACCTAAATCCGAGTTTGGAGGCTTGGACGAACACCGTAGGGCACGATTTTAGAGCTTTGAACACCAAGGAGGCGAAAACCGACTCTTAGGGAGCTTGAAGAACCCAAAAGAAGAGAGGAAACCCACGAAAAATCGCGAGTTTCTCTCGGGCCGGGACCCTTTATAAGGGTCCCAGGGCATATCGCCCGTATCGTACGTATCGTGCGATACGGGCCGTATCATGCGATACGGGCCATATTGCACGATACGGTGCGATACGCCCGCACCTGCGATATGGGGCCCCGTATCGTATCGTGGTGCCCACGATACGATACGCACCGTATCGTATACGGTGCGATACGGACAACACTGTTAGGGACTCCCAATCTCGGTCTAATGATCCAGCATGGCAGTGGGGTACAACAATTAAGGGTTTCTGATTAAAAATCAAATGTTTGTTTTATGAGAAGGTGGTTAGTGGTAGAATTTCACAATTAAAATACCACTTAGCAGGGACTAGGAATGAAGTTACTCCTTACACGATCAGAGTTAGAAGTATGCCAAAAGCCATTAAATGACAATATCTTCAGATGATTGAGAGCATACATGAGAAGAGACAACAAAAGGATGATTTAAGGATATTTGAGGAAGAGGATGATAATGCTATTGGATCGACGGATAGTATTCCTTCATATGGTAGAACAAAGGTTGTTAGTTGTAGTTTTCGACCATCAAACAGGGGAAAGAGGGTTGTTGAAGATTTTCCAAATGGAAGCATTAGCAGAGAAAGTTCAGGAAGGAGTAGAGGAAGAGCTTCTTCTAGCATACATTCATTTTTTTCCTCGTCGCACTATACATGGTGCTTAACCTTGATTTTGTGCTGCTATGGCTTTAGAACAACTGCATGATCAGGCAGACCTTGCAGTAGACAGAAGGTTTTATGATGCATGCATTCCATTTAATGCAGTAACTGATTTTCATTTTCAAGCAATGGCAGATGCAATTGCTAATATTGGTCAAGGATATAAGATATCCTCTTATCAAAAGTTGAGAGAAAAGTTATTAGATAAGATCGTGCTTGAAGTGCAAGAATATTGTTCGACTTTGAGAGAGTTATGGAAGGAGACAGCATGCACTATCATGGCAGACGGATGGACAGATAAGCGAAGAATGACTTTGTTAAACTTTCTTATCTACTGTCCTAAAGGACTTATGTTTTTTAGATCTCTAGACATGTCAAAGGAGAGGCATACTGCAGAGATCCTAAGGCAAGAGTTTGATAAGGTGATATGCGAGGTTGGGCTAGAGAATGTAGTCCAATTCATTACAGAATATTGTTCAACTTTGAGAGAGTTATGGAATGAGACAGGATACACTATCATGACAGACGGATGGACAGATAGGCGAAGAAGGACTTTGTTAAACTTTCTTATCTATTGTCCTAAAGGACTTATGTTTTTAAGATCTCTAGACATGTCAGAGGAGAGGCATACTACAGAGATCCTAAGGCAAGAGTTTGATAAGGTAATATGCGAGGTTGGGCTAAAGAATGTAGTCAATGCAGCTAACTATAAAGTAGCTCAAAAGGATTTAACAGATACTTATGGGACTTTTTATTGGACAACATGTGCAACCCATTGTTTAGATCTCATACTTGAGGATATTGGTGAGATGAACGAGATAAAGACAGCAACTGAGTGTTGCCAAGATATCACCAAATTTATCTACAGCCATGCTTTGTATTATGTATGATGAGAAGATATACAGATGATGCAGAGCTTCTTCATACAACTGCAACTCGGTTTGCAACTAATTTCTTATATATACATAGCATTGTGAGACAGAAGCAAGCCATGAAGAGAATGTTCTCCGGAGATAGTGACAATAATTTGCAGAGTTGCCTAAAAATAGAAGAAACAAAAAGTTGAATGAGATTTCAGAGACAATGTTCTGGAATACATTTTGGAATGCATGTGTTAGACTGTTAAGGATTACATGTTCTTTAGTGAATGTTTTGATTGACTAATAGCGAGGAGAAACCATCAATGGGCTACCTTTATGAAGCCATTAATAGGGCAAAAGAAACCATTAGAAATAATTTTAATGGAAAAAAGATAGATTATATGTCATGTGAAACATTATAGATAATAGATGGAACAAACAATTGCATAAGCCTATTCATGCAACAACATATTACCTAAACCCAACATTCAGAAACTCAACAAGCTTCAAAAGGGACGGTGAGATTAATCGAGGCATCATTGATTATATAGACAGATTAGACACTAATGAGTGTAGAGCAAATACTATATATCGAGAGATGAAGATCTATGATAATGCTCTTCACTTGATGGGTTTGCATATAACAATTCGCAACCGTACTAATATGCGCTTAGGTAAATTGTTTATCTTGGTATTTAAGTTTCTTAAATCTTATATTATTGAAGATTAAGTCCCTAATGTTTGTCTTTTTCTACAAGTGTTTGGTGGAATATGTTTGGAGGTGATTGCCCAAACCTTAGAGATTTTGCAGTAAGAGTTTTGATACAAACCTATAGTACAACGGGTTGTAAAAGGAATTGGAGTGTCTTTAAACACATCCATACAAAAACGCGTAATAGTTTGGAACATAAGCAACTCAATCACTTAGTTTTCATCTGTGGTAACATGCGGTTTCGTCAAAGGTAATCTTGTATTAGACTATTAGTTACTACTTAAATATTTAATTCAATATTTTGTTTGACTTTAATTGTTAATGTTATTTACTAATTATTTATCTTTCTTTTTATAGGCAATTAAAAAAGGTAAATAGAGAAGAAAGCCAATTTGATTCAATAAGTTTGGATAATTTAGATATATTAGAAGAGTGCATTATGGAAGATAACGAAGAAAATGCATTCCTAACCGAAAAAGATATTGCATGGATTAATTTGAAAGGAGCGCAACAACATTATCAAGGAGATGAAGATTTTGATTTTGAAGCAGAAGGTGGTAAGGATCTTCAGTAAGGAAAAGATGAAGATTATTTAGTTAATGATCATCATGATTACAATATGTAACCGTATTTCATTTTTTGCTTCAAAATATTTAATTTTTTTTTAATTATTGAATGGTGAATGATCAATATGTACTAAACTTTGCATTATATAAATTCTTTGCAATTATCAAATTTTTTCTTTTTTTTGGATTTTTACTAATTTTTTAATATTAAATTATGATAAATTATGATATCGTAGACCAAAATGATACACGATATGATACGCATCGAACAACATTGGGTAAGACAATCTCTCTCTTTCTCTACTTTTTCTTGAGTGTTTCTAATCCGCCTTCTTGATCTAGAAGTGGGTGCCTAAAATCGACCAAAGACCATTACCAATGCTCGTGCTAAATAGTCTCTAGTTGCTCTCTATTATTTCCTCATCCCCCTTACGTTCATGGAGACGGGGCCCAATGAGGACCCATGAGGATGCAAGGACAAAGATGGGGGCTTTTTGGTCCCAATCATGGGGATGGGACCATGATCCCTGGCCCGTCCTACCCCATAAACATTCCTACTAGACGGATCTCACAAACTATGCTCTCTTGTCTCTCTCTAGTCGTACATCTTCTGCAAAACTATCGTTGGTGATCGCAATATAGGCCCGATTGGTGGAGCCCCAAATGGACCAAACCGCATAGGGTGATAATACTCATTTTAATGGGCTAAGGTTTGGGTACGAGAATTACTCGAATTGATTTGACATTATTTGCGGATGACATTATATCAGTGAATGAGTCTAAGAAAAAGTTAATAGGAAATTTGAACTATGAAAAGAAACATTAAAAGGTAAAGGCTTTTGACTTAGTACAACAAAAGCAGAATATATAAAATGCAAGTTTGATTATTTAGTTAATAGAAAATTTGAACTCTGAAAAGAAACATTAAAGGTTTTGACTTAGTAGAACAAAAGCATAATATATAAAATGCAAGTTTGATTATTTGGTTACTCCAAGTGATTGACACACATTGTATCCCTTCATTAATGCCTTTCAGTAGGGAGCCTTGTATCACTCTTCTCTCCTCTCGCACCCACGAGGTGGCTACTATAGTGCAAAGCGGATTACCGTGGAGTGGGTGTTATGGGCCTTTTGTGTTAGGGGCCGGTTAGCGAAAGATCTGATAATAGATCCGCTACCACGTGGCAGTAGAGGTAGTTACGCCTTACGTGGAAGTGTTAGTGGGGGTGGCTGCTACGTAAGTCAAGCATTTCATGGTTGGTGCTTGCTTACTATAGGCTAGGCGTCTTGCAAAACAAGCCATTCGATGGCTTATAACCCATCCCACGGGGCGGTGCCCAACAAGCTAAATACCTCTTCACTTCGTTCAGTTAAATAGCCTAATTAATATCATTTTGCTCAACTCTCTACCACTTCGCTTTGCTCAGCAATAAATCTGCTTCACTTTGTTCAAGCCTAGGGTACCTTCTGTCTTAGTGGGGGCCTTATAGTGCAGGTGCTTGTTGGGTTCCCTCCTTTTCCTCCAGTTCACCGATCAATATGCTTCTTCCCCCATGCCATATTGCCAAGTAAAGGCAGGCTATCCCACTATCACTGCTAGGACTATAGGTCGGTTAGCACTACCAGATACTAGCTTATAGTCGTGCGGACCGCTCCCTAATAGTGCTTTAACAGTTAGGAACCTACTATTAATTGTTAGCAACCCATAGCCTACTCAACTAAGTCAAAGCTAAGTAGCACCAATCAGTGTTGGGGTTTGAATTTCAAGCTAAGGAAAAGAAAAGCCATAGGTGAACACCCATTTTGTGGGTTTTCATTTCAAGCTAAGTCAAAGTGAAAAAGCCAATCAGCTAAGTCAAATCCCCCACGCCACATTGACTGGTAAGCCGGGTAGGGGAAGACCACAAAAGTGTTGGAAGAAAATAATAAGTAATAATTTACCTTATGTTGAGTTAACTATTAGTATGGCATATGATGGAAACAAAGAATCCATGTATCCGACCACATCTAGTATGGGAAAAGGCTTAGTTGTTGTTGTATGGACCTAATCAAGTCTAATGGGGATACTAGACCAAGGAGGGATAAAATTCCAAACTTGATCCAGATTTCTCTTGTTGACATTTATGGATGTAAGTTATCATTAGTAAGGATTTCTCTTGTATGTAGAAAGGATAAACTAGGAAGCAAAATCATAGATGGAAGTCCACTTCATGATCCAGGTAAGACTAGAAGTCTAGAATCACTATCTCAGCCCAGTATAGAGACCTTGCATGGACCTATCCTGATATGAAATATGAAGAAATGTATATGCTAAAATGACATGACAATTTAGTCAGTCAACAAGTGCTAAAATCAGTCAAGTGCATGGTGCTAACAAAGCTGATTGATATCCCCTAAATGCTTCATCACCAACTCAAATAATGAATAAAGACAGTGAAGTCATTGAGTTTCCACATTTTTTATTAGAAGTCTTATAGCATGAGAAATTGAAGTAGCATGCTGTCAAGCTAAATACCAGATATGAAAATCTCAGAGAGAGAAGCGCTCCAAGATACTCAAGTAAGTTTATCATACTCAGATTAAATGGAAACATAAAATAGAACCTTTTTCCCTCCCTCCTTCCTTTCTCTGTTGAAGTAACCATCAGCTCTCCTCCCCAAACTCTAGTAATAACTCACAGTGCAGCAACCATAATATTTTGATTTGTGTCGAGGGTGCATTTGCAGACAAATCCACCAACATCGACCAAGAAGATGTCCAGATCAATTTTTGCACATAAATACAGGAATCCAATGATTTCGTTACAAGCATATTTAGTTCCCGTTGGGATAACATGATGCCGATTCAATGTGTAAAACAACGAAATATAATATCTGGTTATGCCTCTTGAACATAAGAGTTTAGTTCTTCCTGATTTCTGCATGCATCGTATCTTGCACACATTATTTAATATGTTTTTGTGGTGATCTAATATTTCCCAGAGTTTTATGATTGCTGAAGGGAGTAAATCAGTTGCCCTTATGCAAGATGAGGATGAAGAAAGGGTTTGTTGGCACAACGATTGGCTCTTAGGGTATTATAATTATAAGTCTTACAGCTTTGTGACAGCCACTTCAAAGGAAGGGCCACCTCTTCCAAAGGAAAACCATATAATTTGGCCATCTTAGCCATGTGAACATTCTGCTCACATTGATAAACCCAATGGCGTTAATCTCACAGGACTTGAAGTAGCCATTCACCTAAAACTATTTACAACCAGAAGCTCAAGATGATGCTCGTATGGGTCACGATGAATAAATTGGTTCCTAGGTTTGAAGCAGCCATGTGTGCATATATGTATACATACATGTACATACACACACATATATATATAAACATATATGTATATAGATAGATATAATATATGTGTGTATTGTCTGCACTTGTGTAAGAGCAGGTAACATCACTAAACAAATGAAATTACCTTCACAGCACTATGTATCTGCAAGGCTAATCGATAACGTTGAACTTCCAACTCGAGTTCCTCAATAAGAAGACTACATCTTGCTTCATCCAATGCTTGTTTCTTCTTGTGCATCTTCTCTAGAAATATTGCATATTCTCCTAATGAAGTTTTTGGAGAGAACAAGGATGGTGGTGGAGGTAGCGACCTGGATTCGGAAAGCTTTGCATCTTCAGCCAAAAGAGTTTGGGACAAAGAAGGCGGTAATAGCGTTGGTGGTTGTGATTCTCGAAATATTACATCTTCACCTGAAAGAAGCTCAAGAGACCATGAGGATGGGGTTCAAGGTAGATGTTCAGGTTCTTGAAAAGTTGTACCTCCAGTTGAAAAAGTTTCTATAAACAATGAGGATGGTGAAGGAGATCCACTGAACTCTAAAAAATTACATCTTCACCTGAAAGAGGTTCTCCAGAGAACGGGAATGATGATGGAGGTGGAGGTGGAGGTGGAGGCTGGGATTCTAAAAACATTGCATCTTCACTTGATAGCAGAGAGAGCAAGGATGACACTGGAGGTGGCAACTCGTGTTCGCGCAAAATTGAATCTTCAACCAAACGAGTTTTTGGAGACAAAGAGGATGGTAGTGGAAGTGGTGGTTGTGATTCCAGAAATATTACATCTTCACATGAAAAAGGCTCTAAAAACAATACAGAGGGAGGTGGAGGTTGAGATTCTGGAAAAATTGCATCTTCAGATACTGTACGAGATGCAGGCCTTCTGCTTGTGTTGAGTCTGTTGACTATAATCTGATAGTCATCACCTTTGCCAGCACCATCCACCAATGTGGATGTGCAATTTTGCTTCTTTTCCTCTCCACACCTGCTCCAAGAGTTCTCCATAAGAGGCTAACGGGAGATAAAAGAGAGGAAGAGAAATGCCTTGAAAGCTGGTTGTTGTGCTCACATTGCTGGCGAATGAGAATGCAGGATTATGATGATCTGCATAAATGACATTTCGGATTTAATTAGTTCGACGTATAAATATCCAAGCCTTTTCGAGAAAAAAGCCAAGAGTGCCGCTGTCAATACTGGCACTCTGGGCCAAAAGGAAGCCACCAAGGTATGACAGTCGGGATGTCAATATGAGCCAACCTGGCCCAGACAACCCTGGTCCTTCGTGGCCCGAGGAGAACCAGGGCAGATCCATGCTGGCTTACATTTTATGGGGCCAGGACAATGCTGGACCAACCCAGCTAGGCCCAAGAGGGCCAGCTAGGCCAGCGGTTATTGGAAGAAAATCCATGGTTATGTATTACATACATACATATATATAATGAGAATTTAGCCAACAACTTTTATACATACATAATATATATGTGTGTGTAAAGGGTGTCATATTTATATATGTATGTGTATACCGTACATATATACATATAATAAAGTGCAGACATATAAAGTATCGTTATATATAGACATGAACACATGCGTATACGTACATACATATGTGCATACATACGTACACAGACACACCCTATATACACACAAACACAACACACATATGTACCTATATAGACATGCACACACAATTCCTTACTCATTCTTTTTTGGCCTTGAGATCTAAAAAAGAGTATTAGTTCAAAATACTCAACAATCAGACATATCTTAGATATTTTTTACATAAGGCTGGAGATCCACAGTTAAGAAACAAAAACAATAAGCCTTGAAGCTGTAAAATGGAGGAGCTATAGGTGGGTAAACCGTTCCTGTTTCATGGATTAGCATTTTTTGAAACACTGTAGAAGAGAACTTATTATTTAATTAATTGGATGCTCAAATATAAATATAATAAAAACGAAAGACGGCCCTTCAGATTCTCTAAACAATTTGGCTTAAAATACAATTTTCATTTCTCCAAGTATTGCCACCAAGTGATCAGAATACAATTTTAAAATAACAAAAATAGTAACATTTATCAACTATTCTAACAATACAAGGTAAGAGCAAAAAATATCAACAAAAGAGAGCTCGACCAATAAAATTCACAAGATTTATTTATCAAGGGTTCGCAGTGCATTTTAGATACATAAAAGGAGAAAATGAGACTCAAAAGATGTACGTGAGAGAGAGAAAGAGATCAAATAACCACCAGACAATTATAGATATGTTTGAAGGGTTCAAAGTGCAGCTAACTACTTTACTCGCTGAGTTTCTTAGAAAACCGGTTTCTATAAATATAACCAAGCAAAAGTAAGCTTCTTATGTGAAAACAAGTTTCTATAAATAGATATTGTAATTGAGTCAATTTTATAGTAGGCATACAAAAGAAGCAAAGCCAGGAATCTATAAAGCTTAACAAAGTGAGCAAGTGTTTTCTTCATCTTCCTCAAGATAACTTCTAAACTCCCAGTGAGAAACATAATGGTATATGATAAGAAAAGCAGCTTTGGATTTGGCATAATCTCCTCATAAATTCAAAACCAAATCTGCTGAATTGAGCAAAACGGAATACATCAACAAAGTTATACTTTCAACAGTTAATCCAACAAAACATTTCAAAAGGACAGAAAGAGAAAGAGGTAACTACTGAAATTTTCTAAATGTTACAAATACTCATGCTAAATGTAGCGTATGTGAGTGCATTACAACAACAACAACAACTATACCTTTTCCATGGATTCCTTGTTTCCACATATCCCTATCGTGTGCCATGTTAGCAGTTAACTCACAATAAACTAGATCATTCTTCATTGTTTCTTTCCAACACCGTCGTCCTCTAGCTCTTTTAACACTTTCCAAATTTAGTTTTTCGTACCTTCTTAGAGGTTCTTCTTTTGATCTTCTTTCTATATATCCAAACCATCTTAAACGATATTCTCTCATTTTATCCTCTATTGGTGCCACTCCTAATTTGTTACTAATAACCTCATTATGTATACGGTCTTTTCTTGTATGACCACTCATCCATCTAAACATCTTCATTTATGTCACAGACATCTTTTGTACACGTTGATGATTAACTGCCCAACACTCTGAACCATAAAACATGGCAGGCCTAATTGCTGCCCTATAATATTTACCTTTTAACTTTAATGGTATCTTCTTATCACAAAGAATACCTAATGCTCCTCTCCATTTTAACCAACCAGCATTAATTCTATGCGTAACATCTCCATCTATTCTTCCATCACTCTGAAAAATTGACCCTAGGTATTTAAAACTTTTCTTTTGGGGGATGCAATGTGTGTCAATTTTAATTTCTATGTCCTCTAAAGTAACCAAATGATCAAACTTACATTCCATATATTCTGTCTTTGTTCTACTAAGTCGGAGGCCTTTGCTTTCTAATGTTTCTCTCTATAGAAACAATTTTCTATTAACTTTTTCCTTAGACTCCTCCTCTAATACAATGTCATCCGCAAATAACATACACCAAGGTACTTCATCTTGAATATGTTTTGTTAACTCATTAACCACCATTATAAATAAGTATGGACTTAAAGTTGATCCTTGATGTAACCCAATATTAACTTCAAAGAAGTATGTCATTCCTTCATGAGTTCTCACACATGTTTTTGCACCATCATACATGTCTCTTATAAGGTTAACGTATGTCAATGGGATACCTCTTTTTTCTAAAATTCTCTAAAGAACCTCCCTCGGTACTCTATCATAAGCTTTTTCTAGATCAATAAATATCATGTGAAGGTCTTTCTTTTTTGCTCTAAAATATTTCATAAGATGTCTCAAAAGGTGAATCGCTTCAACAGTAGATTTACCTGGCATGAATCCAAATTGGTTCTCTGTTATACTTGATACGTGTCTTAACCTACGTTCAATAATTTTTTCCCATAATTTCATAGTACGGGTCATTAACTTGATACCTCGATAATTCGCAAAACTTTGAATGTCTCCCTTGTTCTTATATATGGGTATAAGTATACTTGCTCTCCATTCCTTGGGCATCTTTTGGTTTTTTCATATTTCATTAAATAGTCTTGTGAGCCAATTGATTCCTATTTCTCCTAGTATTTTCCAAACTTCTATAGAAATATTATATGGTCCTACCGATTTACCACCCTTCATATGTTTAAGAGCCTCTTTGACTTCATTCTTTTGAATACGTCGGTAGAAATTATGGTTTATATAATTTTCTGATTTGGCCAACTCTCCTAAGCTAATACTAACATCTTTATTTTCATTAAAAAGATTATAAAAATAGTTTTTTCATCTATTTCTTATATCATCATTTGCCACTAGAATTTTTTCATCCTCGTCCTTGATGCATTTAACATAATTAAGATCTTTAGTTTTCTTATCTCTAACCCTAGCTATCCTAAAAATATCTCTTTCACCCTCTTTTGAGTTGAGTTTTTTATATAAATCCTACCAAATTTTAGCTTTTGCTTCACTCACGGCCTTTTTCGCTTCCTTCTTTGCTTTCTTATAAGCCTCTAAGGTTTCTCTAGTTTTCTTAGCATAATGTAATTTGTAACATGCCCTTTTTGCCTTGATTTTATTTTGCAATACTTCACTCCACCACCAAGCTTCTTTTTGTGCCGGTACACCTCCCTTAGATATACCTAACACATCTTTTTCCACTTTCATAATATGTATAGCCATATTGTTCCACATATCATAGGGTGTACCAACATAATTCCAAACATCTCCTTGAAGGACTTTCTGTTTCAATATATCTTCTTTCTCGCTTTTGAGGTTGCACCATTTAGTCTGAATAGTTCGATGCACTCTTTTCTTCTTTGTCTATTTTTTTATTTGTAAATCTATAACTAAAAGTCGATGTTGGGTGGTTAAGCTTTTTCCTGGAATTACCTTGCAATCTTTACAACACGCTCTATTTTTTTTTCTACAAATAAAGTAATCAATTTGTGTTTGTGATAAGCCACTCTTATAAGTAATTAAATATTCATCTCATTTTTTGAAGATTGTATTGACTATAAAGAGATCAAATGCCATAGCAAAATTTAAAATCTCCCCACCTTCCTCATTTATATCCCCAAAAACAAAGTTTCCATGAATACCTTGATATCCTAATGCCTCCTTACCGACATGTCCATTTAAGTCTCCTCCTAAACAAATCATCTCCCTTTGTGGAATCTTTTGAATCACCTTATCTAACTCTTCCCAAAAAGTTGTCTTTATACCAGTGTTGTCTGATGCGTATCGTATCGTGTATCGTTGGGCTCCACGATACGGGCGTATCGTATCGTATCGTACTTTAATATTAAAATAATACAAAAATTAATTAAAAATCAATAAAAACTTGTAAAAAATCGAAAAAAAATCAAGAAAAATCTGATAATTGTTTTAAATTCATATAATGTAAGTTTAGTACAGATTGAGCATTCAACATTGAACAATTGCATCCAAATTTACATATTTTGAATCCAAAAAATAAAATACAAACATAATTTACACTTTACAGTACACTACAGTTACATATAATGTTACATTTTACAAATTGTAATCAGGATCATCAACTAAATAATCTTCATCTTCTCCTTGCTGCAGATCCTCATCATCATCAGCCACGCCCACACCTTCTTCAAAATCAAATTCTTTATCTCCATAATGTTGTTGCGCTCCTTCCAAATTAATCCAGGCAACGTCTTCTTCTGTTAGGAGGGCATTTTCTTCAGTCTTCCATAACCCAATCTTCTAATATATCAAAATTATCCAAACTTATTGGATCGAACTGACTATCTTCTCTATTTACTTTTTTTAATTGCCTACGACACAAACAAAGATAAACAATTAGTAAGTAATATTAACAATTGAAAACTGAAGTTAAATAATATCGAATTGAAAATTTAAAAGTAATACAACATTACCTTTCACGAAGGTGCATGTTACAACGAATATAAACCAAATCATTAAGCCTTTTGTGTTCCAACCTGTTGCGCTTTTTTGTATGGATATGTTCAAAAACACTCCAATTTCTTTCACAACCTGTTGCACTAAAGGTTTGGCTTGAGACTCTAACTGCAAAATCTCTACGGTTTGGACAATCACTTCCAAACCTGTTCCACCAAACATCTGTAAAAAAAAGATAAACATTAGAGACATAATAATCCACAATAACATTAAAGACATAATAATCCATAGTAATGTAAGATGCAACTTAAATATGAAAATAAACAATGTACCTGGACGCATCGTAGAGCGGTTGCGAATTGCAACAGGCAAACCCATCAAGTAAAGAGCATTATCATATATCTCCATCTCTCAATGTATCACATCTGCTATGCTCTCATCAGGGACTAATCTGTCGATGCATTCAATGATTCCTCGATTAACCTCACCGTCCCTTTTGAAGGTTGATGAGTACCTCAATGATGGGTTTAGATAGTAGGTTGCTGCATGAATAGGCTGATGCAATTGTTTATTCCATCTACTATCAATTATTTTCCACACAAGCACATAATCTCTTTTTTTTCCATTAAAGTTATTTCTGATTGCTTCTTTTGCCCTGTCCATGGCTTCATAAAGGTAGCCCATAGATGGTTTCTTCTCGCTGTCAGTCAATCTCAAAACTTTCACTAAAGGATAAGTAATTTTCAATAATCTGATACATGCATTCCAAAATGAACTTCTAAAAGTCGTTTCTGCAAATTTAACTTTCTGTTCCTTTTGTTTTGAGGCAACTCTGCAAATTGTTGCCACTCATATGAGAACATTCTCTTTAAAGCTTGCTTCTATCTCACAATACTCTGTACAGATAAGAAGTTTGTTGTGAACCGAGTTGCAGTTGTGCGAAGAAGCTCTATACCTTCTGTGTATCTCCTCATCATACACAAAACAAATGCATGGTTGTAAATGAATTTTGTAATATCTTGGCAACACTCAGTTGCTGCCTTTATTTCATCTATCTCACCAATGTCCTCGAGGATGAGATATAAACAATGGGCTGCACATGGTATCCAGTAGAAAGTCCCATAAATATCATCTAACTCCTTTCCAGCAGCTTTGTAGTTAGCTGCATTATCTGTAATCAATTGGACTACATTTTCTAGCCCAACCTCCTGTATAACCTTATCAAATTCCTCTCGTAGGATCTCTGCAGTGTGCCTCTCCTCTAACATATCTAGAGATCTCAAAAACATGAGTCCTTTAGGACAATATACAAGAAAGTTTAACAATGTCCTTCCTCGCCTATCGGTCCATCCATCTGCCATGATAGTGCATCTTGTTTCCTTCCACGATTGTCTCAAAGTCGAACAATATTGCTGCACTTCAATCACGGTCTGATCTAATATCTTTCCTCTCAACTTCTTATAAGAGGGCATCCTGTATCCTGGACCAATGTTAGCAATTGCATCTGTCATTGCTTGAAAATGAAAACTTTTTGCTGTATTAAATGGAATGCATGCATCATAAAACCATCTGCCCACTGCAAGGTCTGCTTGATCATCCAGTTGTTCTGAAGCCATAGCAGTACGAATTCCTAGCTAAGCACCAGGTGTAGTGGAAGGAGGAAAGAACGAATGTATGCTAGAAGAAGAAACTCTTCCTCTACTCCTTCCTGAACTTCCTCTTCTGCCACCTCCAAAGTCTTAAGCTGCAACCCTCTTTCCCCTGCTAGGTGCTCGCGAACTGCTACTACCAATATCTGTTCTAGCATCTGAAGGCAAACTATCAATGAATCCAACTCCAGTGGCAGTAGCATCATCAGCTTCTTCACACATCTGGAAATCATCCTTTTGTTGTCTCCTTTCCTGTATGCTCTCAATCATCTGCAAGCATTGCCATTTAATACCTTCTGGCACACTTCTAACTCTGCCTGTGCATGGAGCAACTTCTTTTCTGGTTCCTGCTAGGTGGTGTTTCAACCTTGAAATTCCACCACTAACCACCTTTTCACAAAATAAACATCTGATTTTTAACCTTGAACCCTCAACTGGTATACCCCACTGCCATGCCGGATCATCACACTTTGAATGAGAGTCTCTACCACCCCTTTCTACCATCTCAATGGAGTACTTTAATTCAAACAAAAACTTGAAAATAAAAGCACTTCGTAAATCACAATCTTCAAATAACACTCAAATCGAGTGTCTCCCACTTCATGAATGCAATAAAAATCGTATACACACACTTAATAACTTCATATTTTGTCATTCAAAAAAAAACGAAATAACACAAAAAACAATAAACATAAAGGAAAAAAATGGAAAAAACATTAAAAATATACCAAAATCCGAGTTTGGAGGCTTGCACGAACACCGTAGGGCACGATTTTGAAGCTTTGAACACTAAGGAGGCGAAAACCGGCTCTTAGGGAGCTTGAGGAACCCAAGAGGAGAGAGAAAACCCGCAAAAAATCGCGGGTTTCAGTCGACCCGAGGCCCTTTGGGCGTATCGCCCGTATCGTGCGATACGAGCCATACGCATGGTACGGTGTGATACGCCCACACCTGCGATACGGGCCCCCATATCGTACTGTATCGTACGATATGGTGCGAAACGGACAACATTGCTTTATACTATCTTCTAGTCCTATTTGGGATGCGTAAGTATAAACTATATTCAAAACATCTGCTCCTAACACTAATTTCAACGTCATGATTCGATCACCATATCGTTGTATGGCTACTACACTATCCTGAAAATCTTTATTTATGATAATACCAACTCTGTTTCGAGCCTTTTCTTTACCTAAGTACCATAATTTAAAACCTATATCTTCTATCTCCTTTGCTTTTTCTCCAACCCATTTTATCTCGTGTAAACATAGAATATGAATCTTTCTCTGAATCATAGTATCTACCACCTCCATTAGCTTACCGGAGAGTGTTCCGATATTAGAAGAACCAATACGAATCTTATTATCTAGGATTAGCTTCCTTACCCCCCCGCATCCGTCCATATTCAAAATGCGGAGACCCTCTCTGAAAATTATTCACTACATTCGGACGGTAATGTAGCGGGACTAACTCTTTACCCACACCCGTCCATGATGTGGGAACCCTCTCTGCAATTGATTTACTACATTCAGGCGAAAATGTAGTGGCCCTTGCTTACTTATTCCTGCATTCGAGCTCTAGAGCACGTCGCTAGGCGGGGACGCCCCAAAGCAATGCTCATAATTTTTGTAATCCATGTTATAAAATCCGATGAAGTTTTATGCTGGCTGTCGGAAGCCTAACATAACTCTCCTCCTTTATCCGGGCTTCGGACCGACAATGCAAGCGTATGTGAGTGCATTGTTGATAACTGAATGGTCCCCAAGCTTTTGAATGTTTTTAGCACATTTCTAGAATGCAATGAAAAGGGATAGTCATACCTAACGAAACTGTGTTGATATGGTATTGAATGGCAGGAAAGGTTGTGCAAAATTTTCATTCAACAGCCTTTCACATGGTTTGATTTTTTTGTGCTTTTGATGTTGCAGTGGAACCCTCTTCGTACGTGTCCCACATCTATGCAGTTATATCATGTTGATATATGCAAAAGGTCTGAAATAATGAATAATAATAATATTTTGAATCTTTTTTCAAAAATAAAAGCCAAGGAAGTTGTGGTTAATTTTCACTAGTCACAACCAATAAGCTGAATGTGTCCTCTTAATGCCAGATATAAGGAGGGTTACCAGACCTACCAAATTCTTTTGCCTGCTAGGGTGCCATTTGATTGCAATCGTTAGTGAAATTTTCTCTTTTAATCAATGTCTCTTAGTGCAGTACTATACATATGTTATGTCTAGGACTTACCGTTACCGACATACAATCAAAGACAAAAAAAATTATCAACTCATTAGGAATGCAAACCAGCCACACCACTAAAGCAACAAATAACCCCTGAACAAAGTTCAGCACAAGAAAGATCCAAATATTCACATTATTACAACTAAAGTGGGTCAAATGAAATACCAAGGGTCCCAACAGAAAACTTAACATCTGTATGCATTCCTAAGTTCTCAAAATCAGGAAATTAAAATCAAAGATAGCATGACACCTTAGTAGAAACTTCCACAGGTGAGCGACTCCAACTTCTACTGCTATTGATGCTTCAGAACCTTACTAACTGCAAATATGAAGTCTACAACAGGGTGAGCTTTTGCCCCCAATGTGTAAATTCTGTTGCCTGCCAGAAGGCTCACAAAGGTGTAATGTAAACGATATCAATTCAAAAACATTTATAATACACAAAAAATGCTCACCGAACTTGGTATAAAGCATTTCTACAAATGCACACACAATTAGGTACCAAGGAAAAGAAATGTCCAAAAGAGGAATACTTGCAACATCAATTTAGTTTCTCCACAGTTTCCCCATAGAGTGCAAGGCATCCACCACCTCTCCACTCCAACATTAAACATTGGTTGGTGGCATGATCAATCTTTTCAAAAGGATAACTTATTCCATGCATATTTCCAAATAGGGCACCACATAACCTCCCAAAATACAAACCCATATCCAGTATTTGTATTAACAGTTATTGAAACAAAAACCACATATCTAACAGATACCCACATCAAAACACATCTTCACAAAGTTGCCCAAGAATAACCATAGTCGAGTCTAATGCAATTCATCTAAAAACTATATACATAATGAATCATATAGAGCGTAACTCACATGCTTTCTATTCAAAGATGATTTTGCATACCCCACATATGCCAAAAAATCATTGATTGACCCTCAACATTATTCGACTTATTACAACAAAGACATAATATATGAAATGTATGCTTGCTCATTTGGGTACTTTAGAGGATATGAAAATTAAGATTGGCACACATTGCATCCCTCACAAGGAAAGTTTTAAATACCTAGGATCAAGTTTTCAAATGTTATACATAAGGTTATTAGAAACCAATTGGGAGTAGCAATAATAGAATGGTTTGGACATGTAGAAAGACGACCATGCTCTCGTTCAAAGATATGAAAACTAGATTGTGAAAATGTTAAAAGATGAAGAGGAGGACAACAAAAGTGTTGGAAATAAACTATAAATTGATCTAGTTTATATTGAGTTAACTGGTAGCATGGCAGTTTTAGGGCTCTGTGGAAACAAAGAATCCATCTAGCCGACTAGTAAGGGAAAAGTCTGTGGAAACAAAGAATCCATATATCCGACCCCATCTAGTAAGGGAAAAGCCTTAGTTGTTTTTCGTATCTAACCTTCATCCCAGGGCTTAAGTACAACGAATACCAACATTCCCAATAAAGGATCCGCATCAAACAGCTTTTTCAATATCCATGTGCTCACCAGCAATCGTTGTCGGATATGGGAAGAAGACGAAAAGGCAGAGGAAAAGAAACTAACAACCCTATCAACAGAAAATTTCATCAGCGACAACCTTAGGAAAGAAAGCCAAATGGAGTCACAACCCCATCGAGCTGGACGCCGTCCAGATTATGGACATTGGAATAGCCCAGAGTGAGAAAGCGATCGCATAGGGAAGGCGGGGTCGGCGTTGTCCTGTATACAATGAGCGCGCGCGAACACACACACGTACGTGCATAAATAGAGAGAGATACCTTTCAAGGAAGAAGAATCAGGAGCTGAAATCACCGTGGCCAGCTGCATGCCTCGCCGGAAGACGAAGAGACGAAGGGTGAAAAAAAGAATGAAGAGAAGAAGCCGCAGAAAGAGAAGGGATACGGCATCTGGAACTTCCCGCCTTCCCCAGATCAACCGGATCGGGTCAAGTAACGGGTCACACCCTAACCCTGTCTTCGCTTGAAATTCTTTTCTAATACAAGTGCAAGCGATGATAGGGCATTGGACGGAGATTACTATCTTGCTAAATATATGCCTTTCTATATATTTTTTTCTCCAAAATTGTCCTTTTCACTTTTGTCTCTCTTCAATCTTCTTGTTAGGGACATCATTTTCACGTCACCCTTCAAACAACGATGCATCGAAGGTGCATCTATTATTTTGATATAAAGCACCATAAACATGTTTCATTATCTATCATAAAAAATGACGTGGTTGAGTCATGTCATCTTTAAGATGAAGACACACCTACGGAAAATTGCTCTTCAAACGGTAATAAATCATAGGCATGTTTGTCTTTTAAATAAGGCGTGTCTCATCGTTGATTGTCAGTTTCCATTATCTCTCAAAAAGTTTGTGATGACTGACAATTTAGAACTCTATTTCCTATTGATTTTTTGTGAAATTTATATTGAGATCAAGATTGAGAATAATAGAAAAAGAAATTCAAAAGAAATCGAGAGAGATCTCATAAAGAGTTCTTACCATCCAATACTAATGACATGAACATCTAATAATCAATGGGACAAGAATATCATTCATGTATATAATACGATGAATAACAACATCAACACTACTATCCTTCACTGAAACTCGTGAATATATGTCAGCATGTAACAGTAGATGAGAAAATTTTATTCCAAAGTTTATGCAGAGACTTGAAATAATTCTTCACACACTACGTCGTGCGCAAGGGTGTTAGCTAATTTCACTTAAACTAGTAAAGTTGTATTTTCTGACTTCATATAGCAATCGTGGGGAAGCGAGATCTTTTTGTCTTAAGCTTTCTTAAACCGGTACTCAAGGATCAGCCTAGATACTTTGAGGATTGGTTTAAACCATGCGTGTTTTTCTAAAAATTACTTTTGAATTAATTTTCATTAACCAAAACGTGCACTTGATCTAAGGAATGAAAAACTTTCAAAGCTCTGAAAAACAGAAACTCGTTCTGTTTTCAGACTTTGTTTCTTGGGTTTTTTAAACAGCTTTTGGATCTCCAAAATTCATGAAAATTTTACAGTATGAACAGCAGAATGTGAAGATCCTGGAACTATTTTTATTTTATTTTTGTGCATTGTGATTTTATAGAATTAAATTTGAGAAATGTTTTTGCTTAAGTGTTCAGAATATTCTGTTACACAAATATAAAGGTCTAAAGAAACTTCTATATTTCGGTGCACAAAACTCCGATTTTTATGAATTTAGTCTTGTTGGAAAGCTATTGATGTCAACTTTCCAATGAGACTAGTTTAAGGAAACACATACTATACAAACTTGACTCACTGCAGATAAAGTTATGAGAAGATTACCCAACCTCTAGTGTCAGATAATTTCACTTAAACTAGTAAAGTTGTATTTTCTGATTTCATATAGCGATCGTGAGAAGTGAGATCTTTTTGTCTTAAGCTTTCTTAAACCGGTGTTCAAGGATCAACCTAGATACTTTGAGGATTGGTTTAAACCATGTGTGTTTTTCTAAAATTCACTTTTGAATCAATTTTCATCAACCAAAACATGCACTTAATATAAGGAATGAAAAACTTTCAAAGCTCTGAAAAACAGAAACTCATTATGTTTTTAGACCTTGTTTCTTGATTTTTTTAAACAACTTTTGGATCTCTAAAATTCATTAAAATTTTATAGTATGAACAACTAAATGTGAAGATCCTAGAACTATTTTTATTTTATTTTTGTGCATTGTGATTTTATAGAATTAAATTTGAGAAATGCCTCTGCTCAAGTGTTCAAAATGTTCTGTTATACAAATACAAAGGTCTAAAGAAACTTCTATATTTCAATGTAGAGAGCTCTGATTTTTATGAATTTAGTCTTGTTGGAAAGCTATTGATATCAGCTTTCCAATGAGACTAGTTCAGAAAACACATATTGTACAGACTTGACTCACTGCAGATAAAGTTATGGGAAGATTACCCAACCTCTGTTGTAGGAAACACAGACTGTACACACTTGACTCTCAATTGGTCCGATCTTCCTCTATTTTATTTACATTGCTAAATGGTCCAAAAAATCTTGAAAATTTTATTAGGAGTGGGCTGTGTGTGAGGATTCGGTGTACAAAATTTCATATTATTTGGAGCAGAGATTCAAAAATAAAAAATACAATATCAAACATATACAAGATGCTGAAAACAGAATTTCAATTTTTAAAGCATACGTGAACGCATTCATCCAAAATTAAAAGTTAATAACAACAAATTCAAAGTAAATGACTCAAGAAAAATGAATTGAAATATGTTTATAGCTTAAGCATAGAGGGGATTAGGAGATATAAGAGGACATAACATATATAGAGGTAGAGAAACTTGAAATCAAAAAGTAGAATACATAAATGTAAAGTAATTAAATGGGCAACATTACTACTCTATTACATCATGGGGGGAGACTAATGCTCCATTAATACAATCTTTTTTTAGTTGAATAAGAAGAAGGAGAGATTTAGATCAATAAAGAAGAAGGATGAAACTTACAATGGCCTCCAATGGACGATGGCTCAAGGAGGGATTGATCCTCCCCTTTTTCTCTTCTTTTCTCACTCTCTCTTTCTGTCTCTTTTTACAGCACTCACTCTCTTTCCTAGACTCTCTAAGCTCCTCTTTCAATATCTTGAATGCTGGAAATGAGCCCCCAAGAGCCCTTTTTATAGGCTTCAAGGGGAGAAGCCTACAGACTTCCATGATGTGGATCGGGTGGGTCATTGGAACCCAAGATTTTATCCAACTCCCAATGATCCATGGCTGCTCATGGCTTCACGTGGGCTTGTGGTCCCCTAGGTCAAGGTGAGTTGAGCCACACAGTATGGGGCGGCCCTTGGCTCGTGTTGGTGCAGTCCTCCCTTGGTTCGGCTAGGTGAGTTTTCATTGGTTCTTGGCTAGGTAGAGTCTTCATTGGTCCTTAGCTAGGTGAGTCTCCATTGGTCCAACTGGGTGCCCTTCTTCATGGGTCCTCGGCTAGGTAGAGTCTTCATTGGTTCTTAGCTAGGTGAATCTCCATTTGCTCTTTGAACTTGAGACTTGAATCATTGACTTTGGTGTAGTCTTGACCCATTTTGGTTTCAACTTGACTTGATCCTTTGTCTTGGTCCATTCGTTGCTCCGAGCTTTGCTAGGTCTGGCCTTGAATCATCGGCCTTTTGCCAAATTGTCTTTATCTCATGCTTTACTCTCTCTTGGATTTGGTTCGCAACTTTATCCCAGAATCGGACTTGAATCCTGTGCTTAATTTTAGATTCATGGTTTCAAATATTTCTTTTAATTGTTTAAAACCATTTCATTTTGAAATATATTTGAAAACATCGAGTTTTATCAAAATCTTCAAATATTCTTTTATTTAAAAACAACTGAATTCCATTCCCAGTGTTTGTTTGCACGGGCGACCTACTTTCGCTACGTGAGTTAGTCTTTACCGTTTCAACCACTTTAACCCTTTGTTGGGTGTAGGATGTCAAACCACTTTAACCCTTTCTATGGGTGTGGGGTCTCGAACCTCTTTAACTCTTGAGTGTAGGGTTTCAGAGTAGGATTATCCTCAATCGAGCGAGTTTTTGAGGCTTGATTTGAATTTGATTTAAATTTCAAAGATTTTTGGTAAATTTGACATTTAGCAAACATTTTTAGGTTTGGTTCCCAATGTCTCATTTCTATTTGTTTCTTTGAAGAAAATTGTTTGAAACCATCCTTTCTTTAGATGAATTCATTTGAAAAGATAGAATGCTGTCAATTTGGGCTTAAGGGCAAAGTAGTCATTTTTTTTACTCTTTGTCAAAATGATTTTTTTTTTGAGAGGGGTGTAATTTACCCTTATTTTGAGGCTGCCATGAAATTTTGGTGCAGAAATGAATTCGTTTAAGGTGGCTTTATTTGAAAACTCTTAAAAGAACTAAAACCGTAATTTTTTCTTAAAAAGGCAAATTTTTTAAAAGATCAAATCTTTTGAGAGAATTTTTGGATATCTACAGTCACTTTCTTTAAGCACTCTCTATGAGTTTTACGCTACCACTCCTCTTCCTACTTGAAAAGTGTATCAATGATTTGATACACATAATTTCTATCTCCAATAACATTCACTCAAGCATTTACAGAAATACCCATAAAACATGGTATCATCTTCTTATATGATGTTCAAAGTCTAGCTGCTTCAAAGTGTTCTTCTCAAAAGGAGACCCATTACAAGAACCAAGGAAGTTAACATTTGAAAGAGGATCACAACTTCCTAATGAGGAATGACCTATCCTCGAAAAGGCTTCACGCCCTCGACCACATTCATGCATTCTTCTTGGAGAGACAATACTATTTATATGCTCCCAAACTGACAAATCTCTCCTTGTCAATTTGTTGTATGGTCTCCTTTTAGGATGGTGAATGAGTGACTCCTATAGGGGATGTATTGAAGACTTAATTGCTTATCCAATATCTTAACAAATATGTCTGAATGTGGATGGTGTCTTAACTTCTCTCAAATAGTCTCCATCATAGATGTTTTGCATCCTCTTTTATGTGATCGACATTGGTATAAGCATATTATCAAAGACAGATCTACGGTTAGGTTATTATCAATTGAGAATTCAATTGATAGATATAAAAGACAACTTTCTATTTAAGGTATGGGCATTACAAATTTTTGGTGATGCCATTCAGGTTGACTAATATACTTATAATTTTTATAGATTTAATGAATAGAGTATTCAATGATTATATGAACAAATTTGTTATCATTTGTATAGATGATATACTGATATATTCAAGAAGTAGAAAGGAGCATGCACAATACTTGTGCTTGGTATTAAGACGGTTGTAGAAGCATACACTTTATAATAAGATATCAGAGTGCAAATTTAAGTTACGTCAGGTGGCATACCTTGTCTATATCATCTCTAACGAAATTATCTCAATGGATCCAACAAAAGTCATTACTAAGGTAAATTGAATGTGACCCAGATTCATAGCTTCTTGGGATTAGCAGGCTATTATTGTTAGTTTGTTGAGGGATTTCAAGAATTATTGGACCACTTACCAAGCTTATCAAGAAAGGACACCAGTTCGTTTGGTTCGAGGATTGTGAGATGATCTTTTTGGAATTGAAGCAGAGATTGACAAGTACTCTAGTGTTGACCATCCCAATTGGTCAGAAAGAGTTCAAGGTTTATTGTGATGCATCATTGCGAGGCTTAGGGTGTGTATTTATATAGCATGATAGAGTGGTTGCCTATGCTTCGAGACAGTTAAAGAGGCATGAGGTGAATTATCCAGTGACAATACTAGGCATTTTGTGTTTTTGCTGTTGTGTGGGATCTCAAGAGATTCAAAACCCTTGAATGTTCTACCAAGAGACTGAAGGGTATGCTCTCAAGCACCATAGTCCTATATGTGGCCAACACCTTGTACCCATGTGTTCTTGGTGAATGTCAAACTACTAATGCACCCTTTGTTTTGTGCATAGTGATGACTATAATTATGAGAATATATAGTTATATATGTAATATGTGGATTCTTGAAATGATGTATTGTCTTACTAGAATTATCTATGTTGAAGTACTTATTGTGAAACACGCATGCCTCTAATATGTTGTACTATTCACATACTTCTCACGTATTGGTATGCTCAACCAATTATTTTATCATTTTCAAGTTAAGCCAAAGGTGAGTTGCTCGAGGGATCACGTCGAAGAGCAATTGATGGTTTTGGAGTGCCTAGCACAGTAGGTGATATAAGTTTATTTAGTATAGATGATGTAGTCTTTATTTTATGTGGACATGATTGAGGCTTGTTGGTAGATCCGACCACTATAATTTACATTGACTTATGTATATTATTAGACATTAGAATTGAATTGAAGTTGGATTATTTCGAATTTGTTTGGCTATGATTGTTGGTCATACTAAGTCTGCATCGAATGGGGATTGGGACACATAACACAATGTGATTGAACAACTGTAAGCTCAATTCCCACTCCCATGTGACAAAGTGGTACGAGAGGATGGTTTGAACATTGATTATGAAAACAAGCAAACTGTTGATTTATGTG
The DNA here is from genome assembly GCA_036023115.1 of Brasenia schreberi. Lineage (NCBI taxonomy): Eukaryota > Viridiplantae > Streptophyta > Magnoliopsida > Nymphaeales > Cabombaceae > Brasenia > Brasenia schreberi. The sequence goes on from JAYKKT010000072.1 coordinate 21,936,701, forward strand.
TGTGATTGGGTGGCATTAGAGCATCAATCTTGCTGGTACAGAACACCATTATGAGATGATAGAGCATTCCTAGTTATCTAAGGGAATGAATGTTGTTGAATCACAGGCAGAAACACAAACATATGACAACACAACATACGATGACCCACCACAAGGGCCTTTTAGTGGGCAGGTACTTTTAAGACCTTATGGCTCTATTCAAATATCATCCAAACCATATGTTGCACCACCAAATGTTCAGTCACAAGCAGCACACCAGCCACCTACTCCAAAACCATAGGTAGCACCACATCCTCAGATGGTAGGTTAATCACTAGATGCAACATGAGTGGCAACTCAAGTATAATCATTAACATCAAATGTTCTTAGAGGAGCTTCCTTCCTGTGGTTGGATGCGCTTTGGCTAAAAGGGCAAGTTAAGCTCAAGATTTATCAAACCCTACTTGATCCTAAAGAGTATAGGAGATGTGTTGTCGTGTTTAGAGTTATCTACATCATTGATAGAAGTAGACAATGTAATTCAAGTATCTATGTTGTGGAAATATATACACAATCCCTCCCATATGATTGATATTAAACCATTAGAAGTGCACAAGGACTTCATTGACGAGGAGTAACCAGTTGTCATTCTAGATAGGAAAGAGCAAGTATTGTGTTGGCATGTGTTGTATATAGCTAAGTGCAGTGGAGTCACCATTCACCCGGTGAGACTAATTGCAAGTTGGAAGACAAAATCTAGGAGAAGTATCTGTGCTTATTGAGGTATGTTGTAATTTTGAGGACAAGAATTCTTAAGAGGGTTAGATTGCAATCAGTCATGTTTGGATTAAGTCTAAACCCACATTCGAGATCCAAGATGTTAAAAAATGGGAAGTCAAAAAAGTGAAAACCTATCTATTGTTTGGTGAAAGGTTCTTTAAAAAATCAGTGTCTTTCTCCTATTAAGACCACAAGGGACAATGTTGGCAGCCTTACAAGGAACCTAGGGGAAGAATTGGAGCCCAAACAATGGCAAACGACACTTAATCGGTGAAAAACAATGGATTTTAAGGTATTTTAACTTTTTTATCACCTTTGAATTTTTCTTATTAACAATGATAAATGTCATAGATCTCTTAAGTACAAGTGTTTTGACACCAAAATTGATAACTTTTGTCAAGTGTCAAGCCAAAAGTTGATCGGAAAAGGGTGGGATTGCGTTGTATTTCTGGGTGTTTGTGTTTCCAACCAATTTTTAGGGGTCATTCAACAAGATACATGGTACCATCTTATAGAGCTCAAAGACACAAACAAATCCATACCATGTTTGACCCAAGAGGTGGTTGAAATAGGTTGGAGACCTCGTTTCAAAAGAAGTATATTTGTAGCCACTAGTGAACTAGTCTTACAACTTCCTCGAGGGTAAGATTCAGGTTGGGGCATGTTCAATCCTGATGAGATAGGTTTGAGTTTGTCATGTTCCAGGACCCAAATACCAAATTCATTAAACCATGTCTTGTCTATTGTGTTAGATGACATGTCCACTTCTATGATGAACTATGCAAGTGTCAATAATGTCGGCATTCATACGGCTATGATGACGCCAATCTCAAGTTCGTGCTTGGTTTCCTATCAGGTTTGTATCGAGGTGGTTTTAGGTTGGACTTGTGTAAGGCCAATGGATCTGCTTCGGATCGGGTTAGCTCCAGTTCCAAAATGAACAATAACGGGTTGGGGTTAAACTATTTGTATCCACTGAACCTACTTTGGGCTTCAGGTCTATTTTGGGGGATTTTTAGAGTCACACAAACTTCGATTTTGAGTATGGTTTGAATGGTTGCATGCACAATCCCTTCCATATGATCGAGATTGAGATATTAGAAGTGCACAAGTACTTCATTTACGATGAGGAACCAATGAAAGTGTAGTGAAGTCAACATTCACCCGACGAGACTACTTGTGAGGGGGAGGACAAAATGTAGGGGATGTATCTTTTCTTATTGTGGTACATTGTAATTTTTACTACAAACATTCTCAAGAGGGTTAGATTGTAATGAGTCATGTTTGGATCAAGTCTAGACCCACAATTGAGAACCAAGATGTTAAAAAAAATAGAAAGAAACTCCTATTAAGACCACAAGGGACAATCTTGGCAGCCTTAAAAGGAACCTAGTGGAAGAATTGGGGCCCAAACAATGGCAAACAACACTTAATCAGAGGAAAATGATGGATTTTACTTTTAGATTTCTCTTATTAACCACCGATAAATGTGGCCAAAGAGGTTACAATTTCATAGATCTCTCAAGTAGAAGTGTAGAATTGAAGGTCGTTGACAAACCTATATTTTATTATCTCAGAGATGGAGGTAGAGACCTCAACATCCTCCCACTTTGCACAATTCTCTAGATAGGGATCACCAAGCACCAACTTACTTTGACAAATATTCAATTCATAAGATACGACTGATATAATCCTTGGGTGTACAACCATCTTCATCTTAGAGGTGGTCATATTGTTCACCAGAGTTAATTTCATGTCTTGGACTTACAAACCTCCTACAATCCCTTACTAGGTCATCCTTGGATCCTTGACCTTAAAGTTGTCCCATCCACTTGCCATCATTGTGTATGGATCCCATGGCATGAACAAAGCAACTTAATGGCAAAGACACCTCTATTCATCTTTTTGGGGCACAAGGTCTAAAATTTTGACACCCCTTTTCTATCTCCCACGCATTTGACTAACCTTTAGATGTTCATCATAAACCTTCCTTATGCCATCCTTGTTTGCTAATCCTATTTGGCTATGATGCTTCAACCTACCATTATCAATCCCTGTATCTAGGTCATCTTCACCAATAGGTGAGCGGATCGATGACTTACCTCTTCAGTCTTGTCTAGAGTATACCGATTTTATTCACTCTGAAAAGGCATGGAATTCGCTCTTGAATATGGGATACTCTCCTTTCTTGCTTCTTAGTACCTACCCACATGGTCCTTCCATACCTATTTAGCCTCATGTCTACCATACAAGTTAGAATTTGACCCTTCCTCTGATCTATGGCCTCCTTTTGATGGTCTCCTTACTTGGATGCAAGGGCATACACTCGATAAACCCTCACCACCTAACAACTTAGTTTTGCCTCTATAAAGGTTATTGATGATAAGAGTTTGATTGCTTTGGCTTAGAGTCCTTGTTCTCAAGACCATTTCCTAATTTTGATCTTTATTCTTCTCTCATTTTTCTTGGCAAGGGAGGTTCTACTTTGACTTGACATAGAAGTGTTAATGAGGTGTCACTATGTGTGTCCTCTGTCCTCTCACTCTACTTAAATTTATATATTAATCATTAAAATTTATTTTTTTTAAACAAAAAAAAAGACTAGAAAATCTCAAAACTCCAAAAACATGTGTCCGAAAATAGCTTAAGAAGGCTTCGGTATTCAGAGATGTCGAGCTTGCCTTGCTCTATCAAGTCCTAAAAGAAAAAAATTATTTGTATTATGACCTTTTAGTCTGTGATACTTGTAAAACTCATTGAGAAAATATCCCTTAGGGGTTGCCCCTTTAGGAACTAGGATTAAGTTCAATAATCCTTGGGATAAAAGAATTTGTAGGACTTCCATAAGTGGTCATCGTAGATGTGTATAATCTCTTTTAGTTCCTTGATATTTTTTTATTTTTTAGATTTTTGGAATGAAAGGTTTAGACTTAGGAAAAGAAGGTTTATTAGGGTTTGATGGGGAAACCTCAACCCAAACACTTGCTATCTTTTAAGATTTCACCACAACGTCTGAGGTAGATGATCAATAAACCGCGGGCTTTGGTTTTGAAGAGAAGCCCTTAGCTTTCAAAAGGTCATCGTATACCTCTTTTTTCAAATTTGATTCAAAAAGGGATGACTTTTTGATAAGCTTTTCAAATGTTCTAATTTCATGGAAGGAGAGGAGGGCTTTTAAATCAGTTTTAAATTTTTTTAAAATCAATATTACCGCACAACTCTTAAATATGGACTCCTTAACTTGCCCGAACAAATATCTCCACTCACAATGAAGGCGTGGGGGTCTTCATTGTGAACTTGTTTAACATCTCTCAAAGAGTTGAGAGTCGGGATGACCTCAACATTATGTGAGAATCTTTGCATTAAGCAATTGACAATCTCTTCAAAGGTAGTGAATTAACTCAAATCATATGAGGTCAACCACTTGAATGCATTCTCCTTGAGGGAGTGTTGGAACTAATAGACCCATTTAGATGTGTCCTTTTTTATAGGCCTTTCTAGAAAAGAGTTGTAAATGAGATATGGGATCTCAATTGCCCTTATATAAGTAAAAGTTTGGCATTTGATCCTTACTATTAGTTTGATAATCGGATGGTAAAAAGTTTGATAGTAAGTATACCCTCTTTTCTTTTGATTGACCTTTTAACAATTGTAGTATGACCCTCCTATCTTTAAGGGTGAAGGACTCAAGGTTTATCTCCCCTTCTTCGAATTGGGAGGTCAGTTTGGCTCTCCGAACATGCTTTGTCTTCCTATAAACACGAGGTTGTTTTTCATGACAAGAACATGGCTCGATTGCAATGATCTCTTAGCTTAGGGTGACAATCTCTCTTTAAATCCTCAATTCTCTTTTTAGAGAAAATCCTATCTGTAGACGCAGAAAATTCCCGCTCCTGGTTCTTAGGCATGAAGCAAACCTTTTCGTGTGCCTAAATCCTAATTAAGCAAAAGGGCGTGCCAGCTAGCTTACTCAAGCTAGCGAAGAGAAATTTTTAAAACCTGACTCCTAACATGGTGACTGTGAGCAAGCAAGCTCTTTTCGTCGCAGACCTTCTTGCATCAATGCGCAAGGGTCAATCTGTACGCTTTTAAAAATAGAGTTTTTGAGTATAAGAACCTACGAAAACGATTTGAGGTGTTTGATTCGGGTTGTTTTTATATGATTTTCAGTTTTTATTTCACATGGATTTGCACGTGCCTAAGTCTTTCTTTTTATCCCTTTTTGGGCCAACTAGGTGTGTGTTATGAACACTCAGCCTAAATGGGGCAATTTTGAACGGGAGTATGGGGTTTGCTTTGATGCAATATACGTCCTAACTCGTGGTATGGCATATATGCAATGCAAACTCACGCAACTCCAAAGGGAAAACCCGAAATTGAAAGACAATGCCGAAGGAAAATAACTTGTAATGTAAATTGCCGAAGGGAAATTGCGGAAGGGAAATTGCAAAAGGGAAATATGGCTATATCTTAAGAGCGGAAAGGCTCAATAGTGCAAGTGTGTGCCGTGTATATATGTAAAGACTACGCACACTGAACCTTAAAACCCAAATCTTAAAGACATAGCCGAAAGAGAAATACTTATAATATATATGGGCCCGAAGGTCGCCAATGTGTTGCGTGGGTGTTGTGTATATATTGAAAGACAACTCACACAACTTAAATGAAACCCAAATATAAATTGCAATATGGCCTTAACTAAGGTCTTGGGAGTAAGAGCGAAAGCTCAATGTGTGTGAGTGCGAGAATTGAAATGCTACACACACGACATGAAATTAAACCCAAATATAAATTGCAATATGGCCTTAACTAAGGTCTTGGGAATAAGAGCGAAAACTCAATGTGTGTGAGTGTGAGAATTGAAATGCTACACACACGACATGAAATTAAACCCAAATATAAATTGCAATATGGCCTTAACTAAGGTCTTGGGAATAAGAGCGAAAGCTCAATGTGTGTGAGTGCGAGAATTGAAATGCTACACACACGACATGAAATTAAACCCAAGGAAAGTATAACACGGCCCTTACTTGGGTCTTGCAAATAAGAGCGAAAGCTCAATGTGTGTGAGTGCGAGAATTGAAAGACAACACACACAACTTAAGCAAAACCCCACGCAACTTAAAGTATATAAATAAATTTATATCTTAAGGGTTGATTAGGCCCGTGTGTGTCCAAAATCATGCACAACTAAGAGCGAGGTAGGCTCAAGTGCACGTGTGTGTGGGTGTGCCAAGCCACGTTATTACAAGCGGGGGAGACAATGCTCCGTTATTACAACCCCGTATCAAATTTAATTTAACTTAAGCAAGTCTACAAATAAGGACCGAGTTAGGCACTTACTTATAGCTGGTCCGGAGGTGACTTGCTTGAGCTTGGGCTTGGGCTTCGTGTCGCCTTGGGCTGCAAGAGGGAGCTCCTCGGAATGGCACGGCAAGGGTGTGTGACCGGGTGACAAAGGAGCACGGGTGTGGTGCCTTGGAGACTTGCCGGCTGCTAGGGGGTGCTGTCGTGATGTCTCGGGCTGAAGTGGTTAGGGAGGGTCACTGTGTACTAACCGGATAGGAGAGGGAGGTCGGTGTGTGGAAGGAGGGCAGCCGGGTGGAAGGTGGATGGAGCTGGCCGGGAGGTAGTGGCGACGTGGAGTGGAGCAGGCCAGGAGGTAGTGGTGGCGCGAGGTGGAGCTGGCCAAGAAGTGGTGGTGGTGCAGATGGGAGAAGAGAACAAGGTGAGAGAGGGCTCGGCTGGCCCAAGTGGAGGCTGAAAGAAGTTGAAAACCCGCCCACTAGGGGGGGGGGGGGTTTATAGGTTTCAAAGGGGCGGTTGGGGCTGGTTTTGAGAGGGCGGTTTGGTGGTTTAGGTGGTGGTGGTGTGGTGATAAGGTGGGCTGGTTTTGAGGGGGGGCCAGATATTTTGTTTTAGGTGGTTTTAGGGTTATGGTGTGCTAGGTTTTAGGTAGGGTGGTTTAGTGGTTTAGGGCTTAGCTAGGTGGGTTGGTTTTGGGGTGAGGTTTAGTGAGGTGGGTTAGGTGTTTAGGCTAGGATTAGGTTAGGATTAAGGGAATTAGGCTAGGTTTAGAGAAGGATTAGGGAGGTGGGTTAGGTGATTAGGTTGAGATTAGGCCGGGATTAGGGAAGTGGGTTAGGTGATTAGGCCGGGATTAGGGTAAAGGGCTAGGATTAGGGGTTTTGGCTTAGGATTGGGTTAGGAAGCTCCCTTTGCATAACCCATAGACCTCATTGCATCATGTTGGTGCAGCCCTAGGTTAGGTTTTGGCTCATACAAGCTTAAACCCACACTAATTAGGCTAACCCACATGATTAACCCCAAACTTGACACACAAGTCAAGCTTAATACAATTCTCCTCATGCTTATCCTCCCCATTCTCTCTCATGCCCATAATCCCACGTGAATTTCAAGTAGGCCCCACCTCATTTATGAGAAGGTGATGTGGGCCATGGATGTGGATATTGGATTGGATCTTTGGATCCAAATCCAAATCCACACATACGTTTGGATTGGGATCTGGATATATATGGTTTAGATCCAATCCAAACTGAATTCTGACTCCTTCAGGGTATGTTCGAAACGAACGGTTTATGCGGGGTCTGACAGCATCAGTACTCCGTCTACGTTGGGTCTTCGCCAACATGGTCATCCACTTCTGTTTTCACCTTTCGGAGATGATTTCTCATGATTTTTGCTGATAACCGGGACTTGGATGTTCGAGATCCTGGGGATGGATCTAACACGAGAGTTGTTGTGCTGGGCTCGACATGTGCTCCGGTTCCGGGCTCTCTTTAGCTCTTCTGGTCCTACTTTCATCAGGCCAACCTGCTTCGTGGGGTTTCAAAATGTATTTCAAAGGGTTTTAAAAGAATATTATACATATTTTAAAGCAGATATAGTTTAAACATATGTACAGGGTTTGTCTGGAAGGCTCCTGGGTTTCTAGACTCAAAATAGCCCTTTGGGCCTGCTTTTACAAAAACCAGGTTTATTTGAGAAGTTCGTGGGATTTCGGGGTGTTTACACTATCATCCCAGGATTTAGATATTAATTTGAGGGACTTCTGTTTTGTTTTCGAAAACTGTTTTAGAGAGAATCCTACAAACAAGAACTTGAAGAGGCCTTGCTTGACACATTCCTGAATGAACCTTCCAAACTCGACATAATGTATGCTTGAAAGTTTTGAACTTGTACTTCGAAGTTTTGAACCAATAGCTAAGTTTTGGAAAGAGTTTAGAATAAGACTCGAAAATCAATTTATTTTGCAAGAGCTAAACGGGATTGAAACAACTCTTCTAAGACTAAGGTACCAACAATCCAACCGTTTATTTTGTAAACAAAACTTTTAATCTCATGTGGACTTAAAACTTCATTTGCAAAAAACATGTGTGCGTGCCAGTAAATTTACTTAAACTTGTAAAGGTTTGGGTATGACTTTGTCTTCTTAGGTAAATATAGAAAAGTAGGTTCTTATCTATCTAGGTCTTCTTTAACCAATTCTCAAGGGTCAACCTAGATGTTAGGAGGTGTTATTTTGAAATATGAAGTTTTCTCATGTTTATGCAAAACTTGGTTTAGTTCTGTGAAAAACAAAATTGATTATGTTTCACCCAGTTCATATTTTATAGAAGCATTTTTCAAGGCCCAAAAATCTTGAAAGTTTTGTTTAAGCAAGTGTTGGGTGTAAACTTTTATTGACAAATTTTTTATATGTTTCAATCCTTTGGTGATTAGATAAAAATAAAAAAGAGTTTGTCAACTGAATACTATTTAGGAATGCTTGTGACTAAAACTTAAGGTCTCATTAAAATGCCTATAATTGAGTATAGATCTCCTATTTTCATGAAATTTACCACTATGAAAAGCTACAAATGTTGGATTTTTTATGATACCATCCTAGATAGATTTGGGTAACTACAACTTAGTTATAACATGTTTTCAAAATGAGTGTCATGAAACTTCTATCATAGGTAGATTCGGTCCAAACAAAGTCTTATCTTTAATAATTTTTTATGAAGTTTATACCTATCCAAAGTTTGTGAAATTTTTTTGGGCATTTTTTCTAGGTGTGTTCAACTCAAAAAAAAAATTGACAACATTTCTCTTGAAATCGATTCAAGAAAAATCTCAACGTAGTAGGTTTATGAAGGATGTTGAAATTCTCAGAGATTTCCTTATAGAAGATAATGATGCATCCGATTAGAAGGTTAATGATTTAGTGATTACTCAAAGAATTTCATTGAGAACTTATGTTAGTTCAGGGAGGAACTCATGCGTATATATATCCCTGGGGTGCCTCTCTAAGAGGGTTGCTAACCTTGAAAATATATGCAATTACAATCCAATACTCTCTTCAGCATAAACTTATTGGTGATTAATCCACCATAAAAGTTATTACATACTTATGTTATCGAATATAATTGGACAACTACGTCCCTCTTATGACTTCTTGAATTAAGTTAGAGACAACTAATCCACCAAATAAATGGGAGAAGAGATGATATATCATATAAGTATAGAATTAGAAGAGGGGGTATAAGAACCAAATAAAGTGAAGAATCAACTTGAATTTACAAAGTGAATGCATTCTTCTCACCTATAGCCCGCTCCTTTGCACTCTAGACTAGGGTAATCCTCCTTTTGTAATGATGTACCATAAAAGTGGTAGTTTTCTCTTGAGATACAATGATTTGGAGAAGAACCCCGTGTTTACAAAGAATAAGATAAAATGAAAGGAGAAGAGAGGTGGCTTGAAGGCTTCTATCTTGGTGTCTCTCCTTCTTCTCTTGGATGATTCTTCCTTGGTTGACTCTCTTCTCTCTTGGGTTGGTCTCCTTTCTTCCTTGGGTTTCTCCTTTTTTGATAGCCAAAGTCTCTTATTTAATGGTACCAAACCAAACTGGATCTTTCTCGGGTTACTCTACCTGATTTGGATCAAAATCCAATCCATCAAGTGACAAACCCTACTACACAACTGTTGGGAGACATCCACACATGAGAGGAGCAGTTGGACATGTGTGGCATGTGGGAAGAGAGCTGATGGAGCTGGAGGATGTGTGAAGGTCGTTGACGCGTATGCTGACATGTGGGAGTTGGGCATCGTGTGCGTGGCCCAATGTGAACATTGCTTGTGGGCGCCACATGCGGTGGTGGCATGTGTGGTGAAGCATGTGATAGTGGATCTTTTGGTGGTTAGCGGTGGTGTGCTTGGTGGCCGGTGTTGGCGCGTTTGGTGGTTGGCAGTGCTGCGTGGTGTTCGACGGTGGCACCTTTACCCTTTCTTGCTCCACGTGAAAGCAAAATTTAAAAATAAATCCTAATAAGCGTACTTTTGTTGTATTTGCAAGACACAATAGGGGAATTCAAGTTGACACAAACAAAGCCAATGTCATCATTCATGTAAGATTGCCTAAAACTAAGAAGGAGCTATTAAGTCTTATAAGGAAGGTCAACTACTTGCAGCATTTCTTTGCCAATGATATACGAAACATGAGCCCTCGAATGACACTACTCAAGTTGAAGGTTGCCTAGGATTGCAACTGGGGCTCGAAACAAAAACGAGTGTTCGAGAGAATCAAAGCATACCTAGTGAAACTGATAGTATTGATGCCCATGTTTTCTAGAAACTATTGAAATTGTATATATCTGCTACAAGTGTTTCTATTAGTGCATTATAAGCATAAGACACAAATGATGATACCGGATAGGCTATTTTCTATTTGAATCAGTTATTCATCAGTAGAGTCTTGTTATTCTCCAATAGAAAAGTTATGTTTGGTGTTGTATCATGCATGCACTAAGTAGGAATATTAGTTACTAGCTATTGAAGTGCATGTGATATGCAAAGTCAATCTTATATGATATTTGCTTAGCCATCCAACTCTTCAAGGTAAGATAGTCAAATGGGCAATCAAGTTATGCCCATTCAACTTAAAACACTTACCTCTCAAAGCGGTTAAGGGATAAGTTATAGCAAAATTTCTCACGCATTTTGTAGGCATCGAAGCGTCTGATCTATTTAAAGTTGTTTTGGGGATGCTTGTTGTGCAGTCCTGAAGGCTGACATTTGATGGGTTCAAATGCATTAGCAATGTGGGAATCATTGTGTGCACGATATCCCCAACAAGGAAGCTTGGGATGTCGGATGCTCACCATGTCTTAGAACCAAACCTCACCAACAACTAGGCCGAATACAAATCCCTAATCTATGGATTATTGTTAGTCTTCACACTTAGTGCAAAGACGTTAGACTCCTAGGTTATTCTAACTCACAAGTGACTATTAATACCGATAGCCTCAATTTATTACCCATGTACCAACAAGTAAGGGAGTTGCTTGGGACATTCACTGAGGTACAATTGTCATATATAGTAATAGACAATAATTGTGTAGTAAATGAACTATATCAATTTGTTTCATGTTATAGGGTGAAGGATAAAACCCAGTGGTCAATAAAATTAATCATAAGGGTGTAAACACCCTAAAAATGTTTTTCAAAATAAACTAGGCATATTTTAAAATCCACGATTTGAACATATCCTATGAATTTCATAAAAATCCAAAACATCATTTTGAAATGAAAATGTTTTGAACCCGGAGTTTACAAAATCAAGTTTTGAAATTTAAATCCAAAAGGAAATGTTGATTTTCCAAAAATAGAGCAAGGCCCAAATCAATAGGAGACTGAATTTTTCGGGAGGAGATAAGGATGAATCCACAAAGGCAAGCATATCCAAATAAAGTAAGAGGGTGACTCAGGGTCAGACCAAGTCTAGTTAACCAACGCTCGACCCAATCCAGACAAGTCAAGATACCAACCTAACTCGAAGAAAGGAATTAGTCAAGGCACAGTTCAATATCAAGCCCTAATACCAATAAGATCTTAGTCCAAGAAGAGGCCAAATGTAAAAAAGTGATGATGCAAAGCAAGGATCCTATCCTAAGTCCTAAGTTTAAAATCAAAGGGCCAAAGACCAAAGAAGGGTCGAATCAAGTCGTGGCTAAGGCATAGAGTTGGGCTAAAGTGGTTCAACATCAAAAGGCATTTGGTTCAAATTCAAGTCAATCAAAACCCAAGTTGAATCAAGCAAATGGATGGTTGATCATGCCATACACCATGCTAGGACGAGCATACCCTAGCCTAGTCAAGTGGACAAAAGCTCAAGCCAAGTCAAGCAATGGGGTGGGCTAAAGCATTTCATGAACTGCACCTAGCCAAATGGGCTCGAACAAGGATGGTCTAGCCCACATGTGCTGCACCCAAGCACATACTAGCCCACATGGGCTCATGGGGACTACTCTCCATGCCCCATGTGCAGAAATTTTAGTTTGATCAAACCCAAATTGGGTCTTCCATTGAAACACTATGCTCCAACCCATGGAAGGCCTTAGAGGTCTCCCCCTTAAAAACTATAAATAGGGGTCTTGGGGGGCTGGTTTGAGGCATCCAATGGAGAGGGAAATCCCTGCAGCAAGAGAGAAAGAGAGAGAAGAGAGGAAGAAGAAGGAGGAAGAGTCCCATCTTCCCCAAGCTGCTGCCACCATCCGTCGACAATCGGAGGTTCTTCCAAGTCACAGGTCCCTTCTTCTCTTCTCTTTTCAATACTTTCTTCTCTTCTTTCATTCAATTTAATGGGGTTGTAATTAAGGAGCTTCTGACTCTATCTTTGATGTAATAATTAAGGGATTATGCTGGCCAATTTCTTTTACGTTTATGGATGCATGCCATGTGTTTGATTTTCAGTTCCTTCTACCCCAATAATCTATACACACAAACCCACTATCAATAAAATTTTCAAGAATTTTAAAATAGTGCAAGACTATAAATAAAATAGAAAAAAACCAAATGACATCGGAACAAAGTCTATAAAACCCGTAGTTCCTATAATAAAGGTTGGGTCATACCATAACTTTGTATGTAGTAGACTATTTTGATTGAAAATAATTCCATTGAAAAGCTGAGATCCATAGCTCTCAAACAAGACTAATTTCATGGAAACTGGAGATTTGGGTACCAAGATACAGTCGCTTTCCTAAGCCTCTGTGTCTTTGTCATAGATCTGTCCCAAATTCTTGAGTAAGGTATATTCTCAGATTTAATTGCACACATCTATAGTACATAAAATAAAAATAAAAATAATTTCTGAATTTTCATATCAAACTCTGCTTTTTGTAAAATTATGGGAATTTTTAGATATTCAGAAGCTATCCAAAAAATCAGAAAATAAAACCAGTTTATGTTTTTTAGGATTTGAAATGTTTGCATTGAAGAATTAAGTTCACGATTTTTGCAAAACTTTTGAGAATTGAAATTAGATTTTGAAAACTTACCGAATTTCAAACAATTTTTAAAGCTCCTAGCATCGGTTGAAGAAGATTTACAGTAAAAAGAATTCACTTACCTACAATCGTCAAAGAAGTCTGAAATCATCTTTGCTAGTTTGAGGAAACTAGCTGGCAGGTTCGCGTACTCGTAGTTTGCGAATTTAGTTTGAAGTCTCTATATAGACTTCGAAATAAAAATTCACATCTACAAAGGGAAGACTATGAGATAGAAGTTCTCAATGATTGGAGGACTAAACTCATGCAATGCTTGAATCAGTCATCCCAATGCTTCGATATTAAACTCGATGAAGGAAATTGAATTATGTCATGTTGGATGGCAATCTATATAAACAATGTCACCAGGCTTGTTGTTGAAGTGTTTGGGCAAAAAAAAAGCTTAGATGGTCATGGTTGAAGTTCATTAGGGTATTTATGACATTCACTCATCAAGACCCAAAATGAAGAGGTTAATATACCGTCATGGTACTATTAGCCCATAATGTATCAAGATTATATTAATTATGCTAAGGGTTGTCAACAATATCAATCCTTTAGACCTATGCAAAAGGACTCGGCTTTAGAACTTCATCCAATCATTAAACCATGAACATTCCGAGGTTAGGCTATGGATTTAAAAGGGAAAATTTCTATCTTTAGAACTTCATTTGACCGCTTCACTAAATCGGTCGAAGCTTTACCAATAAAAGGAGTTACTCAAGATGATGTGATCAAATTGATTAATAGTTACATCATTTTTTAGTTTGGTACACCATAGTTTGTATTGGCTCACCATGTATGATCTTTACTAGAGAAAAAGTGGCAGTTTTTCTCGAGAGTGTAGATGTAGAAATTCTAGAGAAAAAGTGGCAGTTTTTCTCGAGAGTGTAGATGTAGAAATTTTACTCCAAAGTTTATGTAGAAACTTGAAATAACTTTCATATATTATGTCATACGCGAGCGTGCTAGCTAGTTTACTTAAACTAGCAAAGTTGTATTTTTTGATAACCCAACCTCTGTTGCAAGAAATACAAACTATACAGATTCGGTTATGGATTTATCTGATTTCCCCCAAGTTTATTTACGTAGCTTCGTGGCCTTAAAATTCTTAAAAATTTTATTATAAGTGGGCTTGTGTGTGAAGATTCGGTGTATAAAATTTCAGATCATTTGGAGAAGAGATGAGGAAATTAAAAATGAAACATCAAATAGATGGAGGATATGAGAAACAAATTTTCTTGTTTAGAACATATATGAATGCATCTCATCTGAAAATTAAAGACAAATCACAACAATTTCAAAGTAAATGACTGAAGAAAATAATATAAAATATAATCATAGCTTAAGCATAGAGGGGATTAGGAAATATAAGAGATTACAATGTATAGAGGGGTAAAAGAAACTAAAAATGAAACACATAGAAGAGATTTACTTGAAATGAAATTGGGCAGCAAATCAACTAGCTATTACATCAATGGGGAAGACAACTGCTCATTAATTACAACCCCTTAAATTGAATGAAAGAAAGGAGAATAGAAATCAACAAGAAAAGAGGAGAATCGACCTTAAACGGAGGCTCCTTGGGCGGATTTGATGGACACGACTTGGGGTGGGCAGCACCTCTAAGCCTCTTCCTCTCTTTTTCTCTCCCTCTCTCTCTTTCTTTCCCTCTCTTGCTGCAACTATTCTACTCTCTCTCTAGGCTCTTTCAACCCTTTCTTCCATGCTTAAAATCCAACCCCAATGCCTCTATTTATAGGCTTCCAGTGAATCTCGAGGTGGGCATAGATTGGTTCTTGGCCCAACACTTGATCCAACCCACAAAGGGAGTGACTGATCACATGACCTCCCATGGTGGTCCCCTAGGTCAAGGTGAGTCCAACCACATGGTTTGGTGCAGCTCTTGGTGCAATCCCGGCTAGGCATGGCTCGGTTTGGTCCCGTCCATGGTGGTATCCCGAATAAGTGTGGCTTGGTTTGGTCTAGCCCAAGGTGGTCTTGCCTTAGCCACTTGGGTGCAACCTTTGGGCTCTTTGATGCCGACCTTGACTCGACCTTTGTTATGTCTTTGGTCGAGCTCTTGACTTGGCCAAGTCGACTTGAGGTAAGTTGGTCTTCATTTGTTCTTTGAACTTGAGATTTGAATCTACTTTGGCTCAAATCAGCTTCTTCTGGCTCGTCTTAGGATCGACTTAAATTTTGAACTCGGGATGACCCTGCTTCGAGGCTTGATTTAGATGCTTCATTCGATCCTGCCTTCAAGAAATTTGTTTTGCTTGATTATCTTTTCAGTTAAGATTTATCGTTTCAAATATTTCCTTTTTTATTATTTAAAACCATTTTATTTGAAATATATTTGAAAACATCGAGTTTTAACGAAATCTTCAAATATTCTTTTTCGAAAACAATTAAGTCTCATTCCCAATGTTTGTTTGCATGGGTGACCTCCTTTTGAAAAACAATTAGGTATTTCACAAATCTTTCTTTCCAAGAGCTCAAAATGCATATAAGGTTGATTGGCCTAACCAACAGAAATCCTTAAAATAGAGAAGCCTTCGTAACAAAGTCTCTTTTCAATCACATTAACCTCAGTCATACCTCACATTACAGAAGACCGAATACTAAAACAAAAAATGTTATCTCAATAGCAATAAATAAAATTTACAAGAAAATACCCACAAAAGTACCATCAACGTTTAAAATACTTTCTAATTGTTTTTTCCCAAATGCATCAAAAGACTTAAAATATAACCTTATCACCAAAATGATAAATTGCAATGATCTCGTCATATGTTTCTTAGTCATGTGTAGGGCAAGCTACCTACATCATAGAAGGTGACGATTATGTCAAACAAATAGTAAATCTTATAATTCTTCAAGCCTCTTCATATTCCCTACCAAAGTCTTTCTTTTAAATAATTTGAAAACTCAAATTCAAATATTACAAATAAACTGGAGAGCAACATATCACTCCATGCATAACTCGACACACTCATCTAGATATGTTGTTGAGATGCCAAAGTGCTTAAGCTAAAAACAACGTAAGCTTTATGCCTCCCAAGTGTCATCTCGTGGCTCATAATGTATCTTATATGTGTAAGGCTTTGTTGATATATGTGCAAGAGATGACCATACGAGAGCAACTAAAATCGCTTGATGAAAGTCAAACTATTGAACAACCCGATCAAGCATGTAAGATTTTATAACATTCAAACAATGAATGTCTATGATATCACAACAACTTACATGTATTATTGTCCAAGTACTTAACATAATAACGACCTACTATTATGACTTCTACACCCATAACAGTCAATATGACTGCAGTCATTAATCCTTATCCATTTCTATTTACTTGAAGCAATACTCTCATCATTCTATCTCTTATTAATTACATTGGTTGTTACTATCATTCTGTCCACTCCAATAATTATATTCATCAGGAGTCTTACAAACCTTAACCATTGCTGTAATCCTTTGAATACTAATAACTCTAATATTTTGATAAAGCGAACCAAAAAACTTGTATTCTATTTTTTATACCACTAGGCCTCACCCTGGGTCTGTGGGCCATGAAAAATTTAAACAATATTGCATAACAAATATGAATCTTATCAAACATAATTTCTAAACCACTCAAATCATCACAATCACACACACAAATCATCCAGCCACATACACACACAACTTAAGTTTTGATTATTGGACTCGCCCAACTGGTCAGGAGTTCATAATCATCTAACCCTTGCCATTGTCTAATACAGTTAACCACCGACTTTCATGGTAGGCTGCCCTGGCACACCCTGTTATCATTCTCACAGGAATGCTCGGGTAGTTAAATAATCCAAGTGCCAGGGTAATAATCTTACACAATTTAATTTCAATTCTTTTTTCTTATACTTTTTAGGGAAACACATGATGCATACTCAATATCAATAAAAGGCATAAATATCCTTCCAACAATAATCTTCATAATAATTGAGATATTTTAAAATAATACTACATAACTCTTCACAAGAATGCGCATATATATATATATATATATTCCAAAGCAACTAAAATCATAATCAATCAATCAATCTTTCTATCATAAAGTATATATTTATAGATCAATCAGAAGACCTTAAAAACATTGTAGAACAACCTCTTGCATGATACCATGAAAAAGGAGAGCATACACCTAATTGAACACCCAAATCCAATATTTAACTCAGAGATTCAAGTTTCCCTTTTTCACAATTACCTCGATTTATCTATTGAACAATAATAACAATAACAAACTATTAAAGTTTATTGAATAGGAATCCAACAGTTAAACCTCGTGAGAATCAGTGTCCAAACTACTCCAAAATCCCAAAAATATTATAACAAATACAGAAAAGGACTCCTAGATCCAACTTTACCCCTTCATCCCTTTTTAATCTAATAACTAAACATAAGCAAAGTTCCTCATGATATTAAAGTTTACTTTGCCACAAGTCCAAAGCTTCAAACCTGACTAGAATGGGACATTGGATGGCTTCAAAATATCTCAAAAATCATAAATGGGTGTAAAAACAACTTAACTATATCCAAAATAGGACCTATATCAAACCCAAAACCAAAGTCCTGCTGACACCATACTTATGTCAGCCACTAACACGAACCTGACCTGAGCTCGGAGAAAAACTGGCACGAAACATGGACCAGATATGATCGATGTGATCGTGACGTCATTATACATTTCATCAATCGGTTCACACAAGGTTGACACACACCACACGGACACAATGCAAAGCAAATAACGACATGTGGGCCTCAAACCCTGAGTTTGGGCCAGCGGACCTGAAACTGAACCTAGAATCCGAGGGCAGAACCAGGCCCGACCAAATCAGTGGCCCGCTTCTCAGTGCCCACCCAATCCCCATAAAAATAAATAAAACCTCAAAAAAAATAACAACTTACGTAAAACGCCATTGAGTCCAACCGTTACTACGGATCGCCACCACTTTCAATTCCCCAATGCTCTAGGATTCTTGAGGAACGAGAAACCTCTAATCTCCTCCTTAAATAAGCACGGGAGAGTCCAAGAATTAAAAGGAAATCTGTCAAGGATTTCCTTAATAATTTGGTTTCCTTTCTTTTCGAATTGGATCTCATGGTTTGGACTTGATCCAAACCCGACTGCTTACAATAATAGTGATGGCAGCAACAAACCTCGTGGTGATGGTAGTGAAGGCGGTCATCATGGTAGTACTGAAGACATGAAGTTGGTATTGGCAATCGTTAAGGTGGGATCGGGAGATGGTGATAAGTGGTGAGTCATTGGGGAGAGCAGCAGTGGCGGTGGTTGTGGTGGAGGATAGCGGCAAAGGATGGTGTCGGCTGAAGTGACGAAAGATGATGAACAAGTATAAAGAGATTTCTCTCGATTTTCAATTTGTATGACTAAATCAACGAGCTGTTATAAACTTCTGTTCAAAATAAATAAAAATGATCAATAGATCATATAAAGACATCCAAACAAGGGCTGACCATTAGCCAAAACGTGATCACATATACTAGCGGCATTAGAAAAGCAATGCCAAAAGCCAGAAACAAAATATACTTCTAAAAGCATCAAGGAGCATGGGAAAATTTTTCTAAACGTCTAAAATCAACGATATGAGCCTTCCCTAAAAGAAATAGGCTTCCTGCACCGCTATGTGAAAAGAAAACCGCTACACCCGCTCCAACTCCAGCTATCCCAAGGAAAAAGAGAAGCGCATGCCATTGAATGGAATTTACGGACGAGTGCAGTCTGGTCACAACCTATCCTGTTTTACCAAATATGAAGCTTCTACCTATCAAAAAACAAAAAAGAGGACATAAGAAGTCATTAAAAGATCATATGCCTGTAAAATTTCTGCATTTTCTTAGTACTAGCAGCCAGCACTAAAATTTTGCATTTCCCTCGGAATATTGTAGTTTAAACCGGAACCAACAGTGTGCTACTAACCAAGCCCCATTCACACTAAATCTTAGGTGCTTAGAAGACTCCGAACCTGGCAAGTAACAACTAAGCCTTTTCCCATGCCAGATGGAATTAGCTCCATCGATTCTTTGTTTGCAAAGACTCCCCAATCTGGCAAGTAAAGAATACCAAAATTATATGAAGGCAGAGAACTTACCAAATTCATGTTCTAAAATTTATTCTTAACTCAAGCCTCAATATGCAAACTCAAAAGTTCTTTACTTCAAGGCAGAGATTGATCTGCCCTGAAGTTGCTGACAGTAAGAATTGGGAACCGACACCAACGTGAGGGCCGTTGGCGTAAGCCTTACTGATCCTTTGGAGTGTTCTTGGATGTCTTCCACTGCTTTGAGAATTAAGCCAAGAACAAACATGAAATGCTTTTCAGGAGAGCCATGTGGGAATCCTTGCCAAATCTGTGTGGTGCCGAAATATTGACACGGAAGAAGCTGTAGCCTCTTCCATGATGGCCACTAAATGGCATTTATATGGTATGATGCATGCGTTCTCAAAACTAAAAAGTATGAAGTTGGGCCATTCCCAAAAACGACAAAATTTAGAAGGCCCTGCATGCTATACAGAGGAAAACGTGGATCAACCATTTCCAATTGGAAGTAGAAATGATTTTAACCAAAATAAACGGCATCAGTTAAATCAAAGAGAAAGGACTCGTACAAGCAGCTTTTTTATCGATAACCTTTTAATGAGCAAAACCCTTCAAGAGGGTTCAATAAATGCAAAAAGAAACAAATGGAGAAGCAACAAATACACACCACTACGTGGAAGAAAATTCATACCCCAGAAAAACTAAAATGGAACAAGAAAATCCCATGACAAACAAAGAAACTATTTCCTATCTAAATAACATGTCATAACCATAAAAGCTCAACAAAATAAAAACAGTCAATGGCCTCTCTCTCTCTCTCAAGGACAAAATATAAATAAACTTGAGGCCACATCAAGGTGGTAATATTTAGCATTAATGTTTACAAACAGCAATGCATGTCAATCAAAGCTATACACAGTAAAAAGAGTGCTTCAATAGGTCCTGCAACAGCCAGGAGCACAACCAGGTTTAGCAGGAGAGCCGCTGAATGCCAGGCAAGCAGGAGCCACAGGGACACCAAGAGTAACTACTGTGTGCGGCGGCAGTGAGAATTGTTGGGACTTGAGAGAGGTGAGGGAAGAAGCTGAACAGAGTGCTTGACTATGCCCAGACTTGAATCAGGTATATCTTCCGTTAAAAATTAAAACTGATAAAGCTTTTAATAATGGCTCAACTTTAACATATTTCGTCTCACCTACTTTTCTTCCCAAATTCTCAGCTGAGCGGTCCAGTTTGAGATTATGGACATTAACTTAAAGATACTGGTCTGACCTGCCATATACGGATAAGTTGCAATTTAAAGAGGATGCACAAAGGAAAGTTTTTGCAAACCACCATTGGCGTTAAGAGAAGGTTTCTCTGAAAGGCAAGTCAGTCACCAACTTGAAGAGACAAGGACTAGATGCAGACGATCAGCTATATCTTATAGCAAGGAAACTTATAAAGATTATAGTCCGGTTGCTCCTACCATTTTAAAGCAGTGGCTGATTCAGCACGTACCCAAATAGGAAGGTCCTCATCAGAGAGGAATAGACAACTTTGCAAGTTTCCCATACACGAGTGGAATTCCAGAAGGCATGCAAATGATCTTGACAGATGAAGAGTCCTCTGTTATAATTTCCAGTTACAGAATCTTGCACGGCTTATTGAAGAATTAAAATGGGAATGAATCGTAAAGGAACGAAATTGGACTTCTCTTCCCCTTCTCTCTCTCCTCCAATATTAAGGAAAACAGACCGGTCAATCAACCGAGAAAGGCACTGGTTGAGTAAAACGAGGCACGGACATAGTCAAACCATGGTTGAACCATATGTTTTCACAATTTATTATATGTCATGTATTATTTATTAAAAAAAGAACCCCAAGAAGTATCAAATGGCATTCCTTCAATAGATTTCATTTAATTAACCACCTTCAAACAAAACAAACTTCGAAAACCCATTTAAATCAATACAAAGAAATTATTAACTTTATTATTAAAAAATATTAAACAAAAAGCAAAAAGAGAAACAAACCTAAAAATACCTATCTAGCCGGTTAAATGATTCTTGCTTCACCAGTTCGATTGGCTGGTCTACTAGATGGACATTGTTTTTTTCCCAAGCCAATCCATTATGTGGACCAATTCTAGCTTCCTAAATAGAATTCTATTGCACCGGACTAATTCTCAATTCTATTGCACCAGACGGGAGGGATATTCTTCGGACGAGGATCCCTAGCTTCCTATAGAGACCCACCCCGAACATAGAGGATTCATGGAGCATAAATGGAGGTCAATAATGGGAACAAGAGAACACAGAAAAATCTCCACAAGGAACAAAGCAAACAAGGGGACTCCTTACCCAGCGAACCCGCCTCCATCATTCTTTATTTCGCTCTAAAACACCCCTCTTTTCTTGATTCCCCTTCAAAGTCTTGTTACCCTAGAGACTCTCTCACCATCGCATCACCAAAAAGTCTTGCTCCGATGTTGGAGAATCTGAACATGGATCTCTTTGAGTAGCTACGAAATTTAGTTCTCCTTGAAAAAGGAAGAGGACGAGTTTATCCTCTTAAAATAACTCCTCCAGCAAGTTTCCCCCTCCATGCCCTAAGAAAGAGCCTAAAACCAATAATATTCTTTAGGTAAGACCAGTGTTATCTGTATCGCATCGTATCATATGATATGGTACGATATGTATCATATTATGAGTAGGTAAATGTATTGCATGATATAAGTTATTATGCCGTATCGTGCTCACGGTGCGGGCGATACGCCTAAGTGGCCAAACAAAAACCCGCAGTTTTGTAGGTTTCTGGCTTCTGTTGGCTTCCCTTCACTTACGTTCATAGTTTTGGTATAAGGCTCGAAAGAAAGTGCTCTACGGCATCCATGGAAGCCCTCAACTCGGTTTGTGATATACATTTTACATTTTTTGAAGATTTTTTCTTTGTATTTGTTATTTTTTGGTGTTATTTGTAATTTTTTTAATGACAAAATATGACGTTATTAAGTGCGTGAATATGATTTTTATTGCATTCATGAAGTAGGAGACACTCTATTTGAGTGTTACGTGAAGATTGGGGATTTATGAAGTGCTTTTATTTTCAAAGTTTTTAATTGAATTGAAGTGCTGAATTGATACGGGTGTTAGGGACTAGGAATGAAGTTACTCCTTACACGGTCAGAGTTAGAAGTATGCCAAAAGTCATTAAATGACAATATCTTCAGATCATTGAGAGCATACATGAGAAGAAACAACAAAAGGATGATTTAGGGATATTTGAAGAAGATGATGATAATGCTATTGGATCGACGGATAATATTCCTTCATATGGTAGAACAAAGGTTGTTAGTTGTAGTTTTCGACCATCAAACAGGGGAAAGAGGGTTGTTGAAGATTTTGCAAATGGAAGTGGTAGTAGAGAAAGTTCAGGAAGGAGTAGAGAAAGAACTTCTTCTAGCATACATTCATTTTTTTTCTCGTCACACTATACATGGTGCTTAACCTTGATTTTGTGCTGCTATGGCTTTAGAACAACTGCATGATCAGGCAGACCTTGCAGTGGACAGATGGTTTTATGATGCATGCATTCCATTTAATGCAGCAACTGATTTTCATTTTCAAGAAATGGCAGATGCAATTGCTAATATTGGTCAAGGATATAAGGTGCCCTCTTATCAGAAGTTGAGAGAAAAGTTATTAGATAAGATCATGCTTGAAGTGCAAGAATATTGTTCGACTTTGAGATAGTTATGGAAGGAGACAACATGCACTATCATGGCAGACGGATGGACAGATAAGCGAAGAATGACTTTGTTAAACTTTCTTATCTACTGTCCTAAAGGACTTATGTTTTTGAGATCTCTAGACATGTCAAAGGAGAGGCATACTGCAGAGATCCTAAGGCAAGAGTTTGATAATGTGATATGCGAGGTTGGGCTAGAGAATGTAATCAAATTCATTACAGAATATTGTTCAACTTTGAGAGAGTTATGGAATGAGACAAGATGCACTATCATGGCAGACGGATGGACAGATAGGCGAAGAAGGACTTTGTTAAACTTTCTTATATACTTTCTTAAAGGACTTATGTTTTTAAGATCTCTAGACATGTCAGAGGAGAGACATACTGCAAAGATCCTAAGGCAAGAGTTTGATAAGGTGATATGCAAGGTTGGACTAGATAATGTAGTCAATGCAGCTAACTATAAAGTAGCTCGAAAGGAGTTAACAGATACTTATGGGACTTTTTATTGGACAACATGTGCAACCCATTGTTTAGATCTCATCCTTGAGGATATTAGTGAGATGAACGAGATAAAGACAGCAACTGAGTGTTGCCAAGATGTCACCAAATTTATCTACAGCCATGCTTTGTATTATGTATGATGAGAAGATATACAGATGATGCAGAGCTTCTTCATACAACTGCAACTCGGTTTGCAACTAATTTCTTATATATACAGAGTGTTATGAGACAGAAGCAAGCCATAAAGAGAATGTTCTCCTGAGATGAGTGGCAATAATTTGCAGAGTTGCCTCAAAATAGAAGAAACAAAAAATTGAATGAGATTTCAAAGACAGTGTTCATGAATACATTTTGGAATGCATGTGTTAGACTGTTAAGGATTACATGTTCTTTAGTGAATGTTTTGATTGACTAATAGCGAGGAGAAACCATCAATGAGCTACCTTTATGAAGCCATTAATAGGGCAAAAGAAACCATTAGAAATAATTTTAATGGAAGAAAGATAGATTATGTGCCATGTGAAACATTATAGATAATAGATGGAACAAACAATTGCATAAGCCTATTCATGTAACAACATATTACCTAAACCCAACATTCAGAGACTCAACAAGCTTCAAAAGGGACGGTGAGATTAATCGAGGCATCATTGATTATATAGACATATTAGACACTGATGAGTGTAGAGCATATACAATATATCGAGAGATGAAGATCTATGATAATGCTCTTCACTTGATGGGTTTGCATATAACAATTCGCAACCGTACTAATATGCGCTTAGGTAAATTGTTTATCTTCGTATTTAAGTTTCTTAAATCTTATATTATTGAAGATTAAGTCCCTAATGTTTGTCTTTTTCTACAAGTGTTTGGTGGAATAGGTTTGGAGGTGTTTGCCCAAACCTTAGAGATTTTGCAGTAAGAGTTTTGAGACAAACCTATAGTGCAACGGGTTGTAAAAGGAATTGGAGTGTCTTTAAATACATCCATACAAAAACGCGTAATAAGTTGGAACATAAGCAACTCAATCACTTAGTTTTCATCTGTGGTAACATGCGGTTTCGTCAAAGGTAATCTTGTATTAAACTATTAGTTACTACTTAAATATTTAATTCAATATTTTGTTTGACTTCAATTGTTAATGTTATTTACTAATTATTTATCTTTCTTTTTATAGGCAATTAAAAAAGGTAAATAGAGAAGAAAGCCAATTTGATCCAATAAGTTTGGATAATTTAGATATATTAGAAGAGTGCATTATGGAAGATAACGAAGAAAATGCATTCCTAACCGAAAAAGATATTGCATGGATTAATTTGGGAGGAGCGCAACAACATTATCAAGGAGATGAAGATTTTGATTTTGAAGCAGAAGGTGGTAAGGATCTTCAGTAAGGAAAAGATGAAGATTATTTAGTTGATGATCATGATGATTACAATATGTAAACGTATTTCATTTTTTGCTTCAAAATATTTAATTTTTTTTAATTATTGAATGGTGAATGATCAATATGTACTAAACTTTGCATTATATAAATTCTTTGCAATTATCAAATTTTTTCTTTCTTTTGGATTTTTACTAATTTTTTAATATTAAATTATGATAAATTACGATATCGTAGACCAAAATGATACACGATATGATACGCATCGAACAACATTGGGTAAGACAATCTCTCTCTTTCTCTACTTTTTCTTGAGTGTTTCTAATCCGCCTTCTTGATCTAGAAGTGGGTGCCTAAAATCGACCAAAGACCATTACCAATGCTCGTGCTAAATAGTCTCTAGTTGCTCTCTATTATTTCCTCATCCCCCTTACGTTCATGGAGACGGGGCCCAATGAGGACCCATGAGGATGCAAGGACAAAGATGGGGGCTTTTTGGTCCCAATCATGGGGATGGGACCATGATCCCTGGCACGTCCTACCCCATAAACATTCCTACTAGACGGATCTCACAAACTATGCTCTCTTGTCTCTCTCTAGTCGTACATCTTCTGCAAACTATCGCTGGTGATCGCAATATAGGCCCGATTGGTGGAGCCCCAAATGGACCAAACCGCATAGGGTGATAATACTCATTTTAATGGGCTAAGGTTTGGGTACGAGAATTACTCGAATTGATTTGACATTATTTGCGGATGACATTATATCAGTGAATGAGTCTAAGAAAAAGTTAATAGGAAATTTGAACTATGAAAAGAAACATTAAAAGGTAAAGGCTTTTGACTTAGTACAACAAAAGCAGAATATATAAAATGCAAGTTTGATTATTTAGTTAATAGAAAATTTGAACTCTGAAAAGAAACATTAAAGGTTTTGACTTAGTAGAACAAAAGCATAATATATAAAATGCAAGTTTGATTATTTGGTTACTCCAAGTGATTGACACACATTGTATCCCTTCATTAATGCCTTTCAGTAGGGAGCCTTGTATCACTCTTCTCTCCTCTCGCACCCACGAGGTGGCTACTATAGTGCAAAGCGGATTACCGTGGAGTGGGTGTTATGGGCCTTTTGTGTTAGGGGCCGGTTAGCGAAAGATCTGATAATAGATCCGCTACCACGTGGCAGTAGAGGTAGTTACGCCTTACGTGGAAGTGTTAGTGGGGGTGGCTGCTACGTAAGTCAAGCATTTCATGGTTGGTGCTTGCTTACTATAGGCTAGGCGTCTTGCAAAACAAGCCATTCGATGGCTTATAACCCATCCCACGGGGCGGTGCCCAACAAGCTAAATACCTCTTCACTTCGTTCAGTTAAATAGCCTAATTAATATCATTTTGCTCAACTCTCTACCACTTCGCTTTGCTCAGCAATAAATCTGCTTCACTTTGTTCAAGCCTAGGGTACCTTCTGTCTTAGTGGGGGCCTTATAGTGCAGGTGCTTGTTGGGTTCCCTCCTTTTCCTCCAGTTCACCGATCAATATGCTTCTTCCCCCATGCCATATTGCCAAGTAAAGGCAGGCTATCCCACTATCACTGCTAGGACTATAGGTCGGTTAGCACTACCAGATACTAGCTTATAGTCGTGCGGACCGCTCCCTAATAGTGCTTTAACAGTTAGGAACCTACTATTAATTGTTAGCAACCCATAGCCTACTCAACTAAGTCAAAGCTAAGTAGCACCAATCAGTGTTGGGGTTTGAATTTCAAGCTAAGGAAAAGAAAAGCCATAGGTGAACACCCATTTTGTGGGTTTTCATTTCAAGCTAAGTCAAAGTGAAAAAGCCAATCAGCTAAGTCAAATCCCCCACGCCACATTGACTGGTAAGCCGGGTAGGGGAAGACCACAAAAGTGTTGGAAGAAAATAATAAGTAATAATTTACCTTATGTTGAGTTAACTATTAGTATGGCATATGATGGAAACAAAGAATCCATGTATCCGACCACATCTAGTATGGGAAAAGGCTTAGTTGTTGTTGTATGGACCTAATCAAGTCTAATGGGGATACTAGACCAAGGAGGGATAAAATTCCAAACTTGATCCAGATTTCTCTTGTTGACATTTATGGATGTAAGTTATCATTAGTAAGGATTTCTCTTGTATGTAGAAAGGATAAACTAGGAAGCAAAATCATAGATGGAAGTCCACTTCATGATCCAGGTAAGACTAGAAGTCTAGAATCGCTATCTCAGCCCAGTATAGAGACCTTGCATGGACCTATCCTGATATGAAATATGAAGAAATGTATATGCTAAAATGACATGACAATTTAGTCAGTCAACAAGTGCTAAAATCAGTCAAGTGCATGGTGCTAACAAAGCTGATTGATATCCCCTAAATGCTTCATCACCAACTCAAATAATGAATAAAGACAGTGAAGTCATTGAGTTTCCACATTTTTTATTAGAAGTCTTATAGCATGAGAAATTGAAGTAGCATGCTGTCAAGCTAAATACCAGATATGAAAATCTCAGAGAGAGAAGCGCTCCAAGATACTCAAGTAAGTTTATCATACTCAGATTAAATGGAAACATAAAATAGAACCTTTTTCCCTCCCTCCTTCCTTTCTCTGTTGAAGTAACCATCAGCTCTCCTCCCCAAACTCTAGTAATAACTCACAGTGCAGCAACCATAATATTTTGATTTGTGTCGAGGGTGCATTTGCAGACAAATCCACCAACATCGACCAAGAAGATGTCCAGATCAATTTTTGCACATAAATACAGGAATCCAATGATTTCGTTACAAGCATATTTAGTTCCCGTTGGGATAACATGATGCCGATTCAATGTGTAAAACAACGAAATATAATATCTGGTTATGCCTCTTGAACATAAGAGTTTAGTTCTTCCTGATTTCTGCATGCATCGTATCTTGCACACATTATTTAATATGTTTTTGTGGTGATCTAATATTTCCCAGAGTTTTATGATTGCTGAAGGGAGTAAATCAGTTGCCCTTATGCAAGATGAGGATGAAGAAAGGGTTTGTTGGCACAACGATTGGCTCTTAGGGTATTATAATTATAAGTCTTACAGCTTTGTGACAGCCACTTCAAAGGAAGGGCCACCTCTTCCAAAGGAAAACCATATAATTTGGCCATCTTAGCCATGTGAACATTCTGCTCACATTGATAAACCCAATGGCGTTAATCTCACAGGACTTGAAGTAGCCATTCACCTAAAACTATTTACAACCAGAAGCTCAAGATGATGCTCGTATGGGTCACGATGAATAAATTGGTTCCTAGGTTTGAAGCAGCCATGTGTGCATATATGTATACATACATGTACATACACACACATATATATATAAACATATATGTATATAGATAGATATAATATATGTGTGTATTGTCTGCACTTGTGTAAGAGCAGGTAACATCACTAAACAAATGAAATTACCTTCACAGCACTATGTATCTGCAAGGCTAATCGATAACGTTGAACTTCCAACTCGAGTTCCTCAATAAGAAGACTACATCTTGCTTCATCCAATGCTTGTTTCTTCTTGTGCATCTTCTCTAGAAATATTGCATATTCTCCTAATGAAGTTTTTGGAGAGAACAAGGATGGTGGTGGAGGTAGCGACCTGGATTCGGAAAGCTTTGCATCTTCAGCCAAAAGAGTTTGGGACAAAGAAGGCGGTAATAGCGTTGGTGGTTGTGATTCTCGAAATATTACATCTTCACCTGAAAGAAGCTCAAGAGACCATGAGGATGGGGTTCAAGGTAGATGTTCAGGTTCTTGAAAAGTTGTACCTCCAGTTGAAAAAGTTTCTATAAACAATGAGGATGGTGAAGGAGATCCACTGAACTCTAAAAAATTACATCTTCACCTGAAAGAGGTTCTCCAGAGAACGGGAATGATGATGGAGGTGGAGGTGGAGGTGGAGGCTGGGATTCTAAAAACATTGCATCTTCACTTGATAGCAGAGAGAGCAAGGATGACACTGGAGGTGGCAACTCGTGTTCGCGCAAAATTGAATCTTCAACCAAACGAGTTTTTGGAGACAAAGAGGATGGTAGTGGAAGTGGTGGTTGTGATTCCAGAAATATTACATCTTCACATGAAAAAGGCTCTAAAAACAATACAGAGGGAGGTGGAGGTTGAGATTCTGGAAAAATTGCATCTTCAGATACTGTACGAGATGCAGGCCTTCTGCTTGTGTTGAGTCTGTTGACTATAATCTGATAGTCATCACCTTTGCCAGCACCATCCACCAATGTGGATGTGCAATTTTGCTTCTTTTCCTCTCCACACCTGCTCCAAGAGTTCTCCATAAGAGGCTAACGGGAGATAAAAGAGAGGAAGAGAAATGCCTTGAAAGCTGGTTGTTGTGCTCACATTGCTGGCGAATGAGAATGCAGGATTATGATGATCTGCATAAATGACATTTCGGATTTAATTAGTTCGACGTATAAATATCCAAGCCTTTTCGAGAAAAAAGCCAAGAGTGCCGCTGTCAATACTGGCACTCTGGGCCAAAAGGAAGCCACCAAGGTATGACAGTCGGGATGTCAATATGAGCCAACCTGGCCCAGACAACCCTGGTCCTTCGTGGCCCGAGGAGAACCAGGGCAGATCCATGCTGGCTTACATTTTATGGGGCCAGGACAATGCTGGACCAACCCAGCTAGGCCCAAGAGGGCCAGCTAGGCCAGCGGTTATTGGAAGAAAATCCATGGTTATGTATTACATACATACATATATATAATGAGAATTTAGCCAACAACTTTTATACATACATAATATATATGTGTGTGTAAAGGGTGTCATATTTATATATGTATGTGTATACCGTACATATATACATATAATAAAGTGCAGACATATAAAGTATCGTTATATATAGACATGAACACATGCGTATACGTACATACATATGTGCATACATACGTACACAGACACACCCTATATACACACAAACACAACACACATATGTACCTATATAGACATGCACACACAATTCCTTACTCATTCTTTTTTGGCCTTGAGATCTAAAAAAGAGTATTAGTTCAAAATACTCAACAATCAGACATATCTTAGATATTTTTTACATAAGGCTGGAGATCCACAGTTAAGAAACAAAAACAATAAGCCTTGAAGCTGTAAAATGGAGGAGCTATAGGTGGGTAAACCGTTCCTGTTTCATGGATTAGCATTTTTTGAAACACTGTAGAAGAGAACTTATTATTTAATTAATTGGATGCTCAAATATAAATATAATAAAAACGAAAGACGGCCCTTCAGATTCTCTAAACAATTTGGCTTAAAATACAATTTTCATTTCTCCAAGTATTGCCACCAAGTGATCAGAATACAATTTTAAAATAACAAAAATAGTAACATTTATCAACTATTCTAACAATACAAGGTAAGAGCAAAAAATATCAACAAAAGAGAGCTCGACCAATAAAATTCACAAGATTTATTTATCAAGGGTTCGCAGTGCATTTTAGATACATAAAAGGAGAAAATGAGACTCAAAAGATGTACGTGAGAGAGAGAAAGAGATCAAATAACCACCAGACAATTATAGATATGTTTGAAGGGTTCAAAGTGCAGCTAACTACTTTACTCGCTGAGTTTCTTAGAAAACCGGTTTCTATAAATATAACCAAGCAAAAGTAAGCTTCTTATGTGAAAACAAGTTTCTATAAATAGATATTGTAATTGAGTCAATTTTATAGTAGGCATACAAAAGAAGCAAAGCCAGGAATCTATAAAGCTTAACAAAGTGAGCAAGTGTTTTCTTCATCTTCCTCAAGATAACTTCTAAACTCCCAGTGAGAAACATAATGGTATATGATAAGAAAAGCAGCTTTGGATTTGGCATAATCTCCTCATAAATTCAAAACCAAATCTGCTGAATTGAGCAAAACGGAATACATCAACAAAGTTATACTTTCAACAGTTAATCCAACAAAACATTTCAAAAGGACAGAAAGAGAAAGAGGTAACTACTGAAATTTTCTAAATGTTACAAATACTCATGCTAAATGTAGCGTATGTGAGTGCATTACAACAACAACAACAACTATACCTTTTCCATGGATTCCTTGTTTCCACATATCCCTATCGTGTGCCATGTTAGCAGTTAACTCACAATAAACTAGATCATTCTTCATTGTTTCTTTCCAACACCGTCGTCCTCTAGCTCTTTTAACACTTTCCAAATTTAGTTTTTCGTACCTTCTTAGAGGTTCTTCTTTTGATCTTCTTTCTATATATCCAAACCATCTTAAACGATATTCTCTCATTTTATCCTCTATTGGTGCCACTCCTAATTTGTTACTAATAACCTCATTATGTATACGGTCTTTTCTTGTATGACCACTCATCCATCTAAACATCTTCATTTATGTCACAGACATCTTTTGTACACGTTGATGATTAACTGCCCAACACTCTGAACCATAAAACATGGCAGGCCTAATTGCTGCCCTATAATATTTACCTTTTAACTTTAATGGTATCTTCTTATCACAAAGAATACCTAATGCTCCTCTCCATTTTAACCAACCAGCATTAATTCTATGCGTAACATCTCCATCTATTCTTCCATCACTCTGAAAAATTGACCCTAGGTATTTAAAACTTTTCTTTTGGGGATGCAATGTGTGTCAATTTTAATTTCTATGTCCTCTAAAGTAACCAAATGATCAAACTTCCATTCCATATATTCTGTCTTTGTTCTACTAAGTCGGAGGCCTTTGCTTTCTAATGTTTCTCTCTATAGAAACAATTTTCTATTAACTTTTTCCTTAGACTCCTCCTCTAATACAATGTCATCCGCAAATAACATACACCAAGGTACTTCATCTTGAATATGTTTTGTTAACTCATTAACCACCATTATAAATAAGTATGGACTTAAAGTTGATCCTTGATGTAACCCAATATTAACTTCAAAGAAGTATGTCATTCCTTCATGAGTTCTCACACATGTTTTTGCACCATCATACATGTCTCTTATAAGGTTAACGTATGTCAATGGGATACCTCTTTTTCTAAAGTTCTCTAAAGAACCTCCCTCGGTACTCTATCATAAGCTTTTTCTAGATCAATAAATATCATGTGAAGGTCTTTCTTTTTTGCTCTAAAATATTTCATAAGATGTCTCAAAAGGTGAATCGCTTCAACAGTAGATTTACCTGGCATGAATCCAAATTGGTTCTCTGTTATACTTGATACGTGTCTTAACCTACGTTCAATAATTTTTTCCCATAATTTCATAGTACGGGTCATTAACTTGATACCTCGATAATTCGCAAAACTTTGAATGTCTCCCTTGTTCTTATATATGGGTATAAGTATACTTGCTCTCCATTCCTTGGGCATCTTTTGGTTTTTTCATATTTCATTAAATAGTCTTGTGAGCCAATTGATTCCTATTTCTCCTAGTATTTTCCAAACTTCTATAGAAATATTATATGGTCCTACCGATTTACCACCCTTCATATGTTTAAGAGCCTCTTTGACTTCATTCTTTTGAATACGTCGGTAGAAATTATGGTTTATATAATTTTCTGATTTGGCCAACTCTCCTAAGCTAATACTAACATCTTTATTTTCATTAAAAAGATTATAAAAATAGTTTTTTCATCTATTTCTTATATCATCATTTGCCACTAGAATTTTTTCATCCTCGTCCTTGATGCATTTAACATAATTAAGATCTTTAGTTTTCTTATCTCTAACCCTAGCTATCCTAAAAATATCTCTTTCACCCTCTTTTGAGTTGAGTTTTTTATATAAATCCTACCAAATTTTAGCTTTTGCTTCACTCACGGCCTTTTTCGCTTCCTTCTTTGCTTTCTTATAAGCCTCTAAGGTTTCTCTAGTTTTCTTAGCATAATGTAATTTGTAACATGCCCTTTTTGCCTTGATTTTATTTTGCAATACTTCACTCCACCACCAAGCTTCTTTTTGTGCCGGTACACCTCCCTTAGATATACCTAACACATCTTTTTCCACTTTCATAATATGTATAGCCATATTGTTCCACATATCATAGGGTGTACCAACATAATTCCAAACATCTCCTTGAAGGACTTTCTGTTTCAATATATCTTCTTTCTCGCTTTTGAGGTTGCACCATTTAGTCTGAATAGTTCGATGCACTCTTTTCTTCTTTGTCTATTTTTTTATTTGTAAATCTATAACTAAAAGTCGATGTTGGGTGGTTAAGCTTTTTCCTGGAATTACCTTGCAATCTTTACAACACGCTCTATTTTTTTTCTACAAATAAAGTAATCAATTTGTGTTTGTGATAAGCCACTCTTATAAGTAATTAAATATTCATCTCATTTTTTGAAGATTGTATTGACTATAAAGAGATCAAATGCCATAGCAAAATTTAAAATCTCCCCACCTTCCTCATTTATATCCCCAAAAACAAAGTTTCCATGAATACCTTGATATCCTAATGCCTCCTTACCGACATGTCCATTTAAGTCTCCTCCTAAACAAATCATCTCCCTTTGTGGAATCTTTTGAATCACCTTATCTAACTCTTCCCAAAAAGTTGTCTTTATACCAGTGTTGTCTGATGCGTATCGTATCGTGTATCGCTGGGCTCCACGATACGGGCGTATCGTATCGTATCGTACTTTAATATTAAAATAATACAAAAATTAATTAAAAATCAATAAAAACTTGTAAAAAATCGAAAAAAAATCAAGAAAAATCTGATAATTGTTTTAAATTCATATAATGTAAGTTTAGTACAGATTGAGCATTCAACATTGAACAATTGCATCCAAATTTACATATTTTGAATCCAAAAAATAAAATACAAACATAATTTACACTTTACAGTACACTACAGTTACATATAATGTTACATTTTACAAATTGTAATCAGGATCATCAACTAAATAATCTTCATCTTCTCCTTGCTGCAGATCCTCATCATCATCAGCCACGCCCACACCTTCTTCAAAATCAAATTCTTTATCTCCATAATGTTGTTGCGCTCCTTCCAAATTAATCCAGGCAACGTCTTCTTCTGTTAGGAGGGCATTTTCTTCAGTCTTCCATAACCCAATCTTCTAATATATCAAAATTATCCAAACTTATTGGATCGAACTGACTATCTTCTCTATTTACTTTTTTTAATTGCCTACGACACAAACAAAGATAAACAATTAGTAAGTAATATTAACAATTGAAAACTGAAGTTAAATAATATCGAATTGAAAATTTAAAAGTAATACAACATTACCTTTCACGAAGGTGCATGTTACAACGAATATAAACCAAATCATTAAGCCTTTTGTGTTCCAACCTGTTGCGCTTTTTTGTATGGATATGTTCAAAAACACTCCAATTTCTTTCACAACCTGTTGCACTAAAGGTTTGGCTTAAGACTCTAACTGCAAAATCTCTACGGTTTGGACAATCACTTCCAAACCTGTTCCACCAAACATCTGTAAAAAAAAGATAAACATTAGAGACATAATAATCCACAATAACATTAAAGACATAATAATCCATAGTAATGTAAGATGCAACTTAAATATGAAAATAAACAATGTACCTGGACGCATCGTAGAGCGGTTGCGAATTGCAACAGGCAAACCCATCAAGTAAAGAGCATTATCATATATCTCCATCTCTCAATGTATCACATCTGCTATGCTCTCATCAGGGACTAATCTGTCGATGCATTCAATGATTCCTCGATTAACCTCACCGTCCCTTTTGAAGGTTGCTGAGTACCTCAATGATGGGTTTAGATAGTAGGTTGCTGCATGAATAGGCTGATGCAATTGTTTATTCCATCTACTATCAATTATTTTCCACACAAGCACAAATCTCTTTTTTTTCCATTAAAGTTATTTCTGATTGTCTTCTTTGCCCTGTCCATGGCTTCATAAAGGTAGCCCATAGATGGTTTCTTCTCACTGTCAGTCAATCTCAAAACTTTCACTAAAGGATAAGTAATTTTCAATAATCTGATACATGCATTCCAAAATGAACTTCTAAAAGTCGTTTCTGCAAATTTAACTTTCTGTTCCTTTTGTTTTGAGGCAACTCTGCAAATTGTTGCCACTCATATGAGAACATTCTCTTTAAAGCTTGCTTCTATCTCACAATACTCTGTACAGATAAGAAGTTTGTTGTGAACCGAGTTGCAGTTGTGCGAAGAAGCTCTATACCTTCTGTGTATCTCCTCATCATACACAAAACAAATGCATGGTTGTAAATGAATTTTGTAATATCTTGGCAACACTCAGTTGCTGCCTTTATTTCATCTATCTCACCAATGTCCTCGAGGATGAGATATAAACAATGGGCTGCACATGGTATCCAGTAGAAAGTCCCATAAATATCATCTAACTCCTTTCCAGCAGCTTTGTAGTTAGCTGCATTATCTGTAATCAATTGGACTACATTTTCTAGCCCAACCTCCTGTATAACCTTATCAAATTCCTCTCGTAGGATCTCTGCAGTGTGCCTCTCCTCTAACATATCTAGAGATCTCAAAAACATGAGTCCTTTAGGACAATATACAAGAAAGTTTAACAATGTCCTTCCTCGCCTATCGGTCCATCCATCTGCCATGATAGTGCATCTTGTTTCCTTCCACGATTGTCTCAAAGTCGAACAATATTGCTGCACTTCAATCACGGTCTGATCTAATATCTTTCCTCTCAACTTCTTATAAGAGGGCATCCTGTATCCTGGACCAATGTTAGCAATTGCATCTGTCATTGCTTGAAAATGAAAACTTTTTGCTGTATTAAATGGAATGCATGCATCATAAAACCATCTGCCCACTGCAAGGTCTGCTTGATCATCCAGTTGTTCTGAAGCCATAGCAGTACGAATTCCTAGCTAAGCATCAGGTGTAGTGGAAGGAGGAAAGAACGAATGTATGCTAGAAGAAGAAACTCTTCCTCTACTCCTTCCTGAACTTCCTCTTCTACCACCTCCAAAGTCTTAAGCTGCAACCCTCTTTCCCCTGCTAGGTGCTCGCGAACTGCTACTACCAATATCTGTTCTAGCATCTGAAGGCAAACTATCAATGAATCCAACTCCAGTGGCAGTAGCATCATCAGCTTCTTCACACATCTGGAAATCATCCTTTTGTTGTCTCCTTTCCTGTATGCTCTCAATCATCTGCAAGCATTGCCATTTAATACCTTCTGGCACACTTCTAACTCTGCCTGTGCATGGAGCAACTTCTTTTCTGGTTCCTGCTAGGTGGTGTTTCAACCTTGAAATTCCACCACTAACCACCTTTTCACAAAATAAACATCTGATTTTTAACCTTGAACCCTCAACTGGTATACCCCACTGCCATGCCGGATCATCACACTTTGAATGAGAGTCTCTACCACCCCTTTCTACCATCTCAATGGAGTACTTTAATTCAAACAAAAACTTGAAAATAAAAGCACTTCGTAAATCACAATCTTCAAATAACACTCAAATCGAGTGTCTCCCACTTCATGAATGCAATAAAAATCGTATACACACACTTAATAACTTCATATTTTGTCATTCAAAAAAAACGAAATAACACAAAAAACAATAAACATAAAGGAAAAAAATGGAAAAAACATTAAAAATATACCAAAATCCGAGTTTGGAGGCTTGCACGAACACCGTAGGGCACGATTTTGAAGCTTTGAACACTAAGGAGGCGAAAACCGGCTCTTAGGGAGCTTGAGGAACCCAAGAGGAGAGAGAAAACCCGCAAAAAATCGCGGGTTTCAGTCGACCCGAGGCCCTTTGGGCGTATCGCCCGTATCGTGCGATACGAGCCATACGCATGGTACGGTGTGATACGCCCACACCTGCGATACGGGCCCCCATATCGTACTGTATCGTACGATATGGTGCGAAACGGACAACATTGCTTTATACTATCTTCTAGTCCTATTTGGGATGTGTAAGTATAAACTATATTCAAAACATCTGCTCCTAACACTAATTTCAACGTCATGATTCGATCACCATATCGTTGTATGGCTACTACACTATCCTGAAAATCTTTATTTATGATAATACCAACTCTGTTTCGAGCCTTTTCTTTACCTAAGTACCATAATTTAAAACCTATATCTTCTATCTCCTTTGCTTTTTCTCCAACCCATTTTATCTCGTGTAAACATAGAATATGAATCTTTCTCTGAATCATAGTATCTACCACCTCCATTAGCTTACCGGAGAGTGTTCCGATATTAGAAGAACCAATACGAATCTTATTATCTAGGATTAGCTTCCTTACCCCCCCGCATCCGTCCATATTCAAAATGCGGAGACCCTCTCTGAAAATTATTCACTACATTCGGACGGTAATGTAGCGGGACTAACTCTTTACCCACACCCGTCCATGATGTGGGAACCCTCTCTGCAATTGATTTACTACATTCAGGCGAAAATGTAGTGGCCCTTGCTTACTTATTCCTGCATTCGAGCTCTAGAGCACGTCGCTAGGCGGGGACGCCCCAAAGCAATGCTCATAATTTTTGTAATCCATGTTATAAAATCCGATGAAGTTTTATGCTGGCTGTCGGAAGCCTAACATAACTCTCCTCCTTTATCCGGGCTTCGGACCGACAATGCAAGCGTATGTGAGTGCATTGTTGATAACTGAATGGTCCCCAAGCTTTTGAATGTTTTTAGCACATTTCTAGAATGCAATGAAAAGGGATAGTCATACCTAACGAAACTGTGTTGATATGGTATTGAATGGCAGGAAAGGTTGTGCAAAATTTTCATTCAACAGCCTTTCACATGGTTTGATTTTTTTGTGCTTTTGATGTTGCAGTGGAACCCTCTTCGTACGTGTCCCACATCTATGCAGTTATATCATGTTGATATATGCAAAAGGTCTGAAATAATGAATAATAATAATATTTTGAATCTTTTTTCAAAAATAAAAGCCAAGGAAGTTGTGGTTAATTTTCACTAGTCACAACCAATAAGCTGAATGTGTCCTCTTAATGCCAGATATAAGGAGGGTTACCAGACCTACCAAATTCTTTTGCCTGCTAGGGTGCCATTTGATTGCAATCGTTAGTGAAATTTTCTCTTTTAATCAATGTCTCTTAGTGCAGTACTATACATATGTTATGTCTAGGACTTACCGTTACCGACATACAATCAAAGACAAAAAAAATTATCAACTCATTAGGAATGCAAACCAGCCACACCACTAAAGCAACAAATAACCCCTGAACAAAGTTCAGCACAAGAAAGATCCAAATATTCACATTATTACAACTAAAGTGGGTCAAATGAAATACCAAGGGTCCCAACAGAAAACTTAACATCTGTATGCATTCCTAAGTTCTCAAAATCAGGAAATTAAAATCAAAGATAGCATGACACCTTAGTAGAAACTTCCACAGGTGAGCGACTCCAACTTCTACTGCTATTGATGCTTCAGAACCTTACTAACTGCAAATATGAAGTCTACAACAGGGTGAGCTTTTGCCCCCAATGTGTAAATTCTGTTGCCTGCCAGAAGGCTCACAAAGGTGTAATGTAAACGATATCAATTCAAAAACATTTATAATACACAAAAAATGCTCACCGAACTTGGTATAAAGCATTTCTACAAATGCACACACAATTAGGTACCAAGGAAAAGAAATGTCCAAAAGAGGAATACTTGCAACATCAATTTAGTTTCTCCACAGTTTCCCCATAGAGTGCAAGGCATCCACCACCTCTCCACTCCAACATTAAACATTGGTTGGTGGCATGATCAATCTTTTCAAAAGGATAACTTATTCCATGCATATTTCCAAATAGGGCACCACATAACCTCCCAAAATACAAACCGATATCCAGTATTTGTATTAACAGTTATTGAAACAAAAACCACATATCTAACAGATACCCACATCAAAACACATCTTCACAAAGTTGCCCAAGAATAACCATAGTCGAGTCTAATGCAATTCATCTAAAAACTATATACATAATGAATCATATAGAGCGTAACTCACATGCTTTCTATTCAAAGATGATTTTGCATACCCCACATATGCCAAAAAATCATTGATTGACCCTCAACATTATTCGACTTATTACAACAAAGACATAATATATGAAATGTATGCTTGCTCATTTGGGTACTTTAGAGGATATGAAAATTAAGATTGGCACACATTGCATCCCTCAC
Organism: Brasenia schreberi; assembly: GCA_036023115.1. Taxonomy (NCBI): domain Eukaryota; kingdom Viridiplantae; phylum Streptophyta; class Magnoliopsida; order Nymphaeales; family Cabombaceae; genus Brasenia; species Brasenia schreberi. The sequence continues at coordinate 21,975,715 of JAYKKT010000072.1, forward strand.
AAGGAAAGTTTTAAATACCTAGGATCAAGTTTTCAAATGTTATACATAAGGTTATTAGAAACCAATTGGGAGTAGCAATAATAGAATGGTTTGGACATGTAGAAAGACGACCATGCTCTCGTTCAAAGATATGAAAACTAGATTGTGAAAATGTTAAAAGATGAAGAGGAGGACAACAAAAGTGTTGGAAATAAACTATAAATTGATCTAGTTTATATTGAGTTAACTGGTAGCATGGCAGTTTTAGGGCTCTGTGGAAACAAAGAATCCATCTAGCCGACTAGTAAGGGAAAAGTCTGTGGAAACAAAGAATCCATATATCCGACCCCATCTAGTAAGGGAAAAGCCTTAGTTGTTTTTCGTATCTAACCTTCATCCCAGGGCTTAAGTACAACGAATACCAACATTCCCAATAAAGGATCCGCATCAAACAGCTTTTTCAATATCCATGTGCTCACCAGCAATCGTTGTCGGATATGGGAAGAAGACGAAAAGGCAGAGGAAAAGAAACTAACAACCCTATCAACAGAAAATTTCATCAGCGACAACCTTAGGAAAGAAAGCCAAATGGAGTCACAACCCCATCGAGCTGGACGCCGTCCAGATTATGGACATTGGAATAGCCCAGAGTGAGAAAGCGATCGCATAGGGAAGGCGGGGTCGGCGTTGTCCTGTATACAATGAGCGCGCGCGAACACACACACGTACGTGCATAAATAGAGAGAGATACCTTTCAAGGAAGAAGAATCAGGAGCTGAAATCACCGTGGCCAGCTGCATGCCTCGCCGGAAGACGAAGAGACGAAGGGTGAAAAAAAGAATGAAGAGAAGAAGCCGCAGAAAGAGAAGGGATACGGCATCTGGAACTTCCCGCCTTCCCCAGATCAACCGGATCGGGTCAAGTAACGGGTCACACCCTAACCCTGTCTTCGCTTGAAATTCTTTTCTAATACAAGTGCAAGCGATGATAGGGCATTGGACGGAGATTACTATCTTGCTAAATATATGCCTTTCTATATATTTTTTTCTCCAAAATTGTCCTTTTCACTTTTGTCTCTCTTCAATCTTCTTGTTAGGGACATCATTTTCACGTCACCCTTCAAACAACGATGCATCGAAGGTGCATCTATTATTTTGATATAAAGCACCATAAACATGTTTCATTATCTATCATAAAAAATGACGTGGTTGAGTCATGTCATCTTTAAGATGAAGACACACCTACGGAAAATTGCTCTTCAAACGGTAATAAATCATAGGCATGTTTGTCTTTTAAATAAGGCGTGTCTCATCGTTGATTGTCAGTTTCCATTATCTCTCAAAAAGTTTGTGATGACTGACAATTTAGAACTCTATTTCCTATTGATTTTTTGTGAAATTTATATTGAGATCAAGATTGAGAATAATAGAAAAAGAAATTCAAAAGAAATCGAGAGAGATCTCATAAAGAGTTCTTACCATCCAATACTAATGACATGAACATCTAATAATCAATGGGACAAGAATATCATTCATGTATATAATACGATGAATAACAACATCAACACTACTATCCTTCACTGAAACTCGTGAATATATGTCAGCATGTAACAGTAGATGAGAAAATTTTATTCCAAAGTTTATGCAGAGACTTGAAATAATTCTTCACACACTACGTCGTGCGCAAGGGTGTTAGCTAATTTCACTTAAACTAGTAAAGTTGTATTTTCTGACTTCATATAGCAATCGTGGGGAAGCGAGATCTTTTTGTCTTAAGCTTTCTTAAACCGGTACTCAAGGATCAGCCTAGATACTTTGAGGATTGGTTTAAACCATGCGTGTTTTTCTAAAAATTACTTTTGAATTAATTTTCATTAACCAAAACGTGCACTTGATCTAAGGAATGAAAAACTTTCAAAGCTCTGAAAAACAGAAACTCGTTCTGTTTTCAGACTTTGTTTCTTGGGTTTTTTAAACAGCTTTTGGATCTCCAAAATTCATGAAAATTTTACAGTATGAACAGCAGAATGTGAAGATCCTGGAACTATTTTTATTTTATTTTTGTGCATTGTGATTTTATAGAATTAAATTTGAGAAATGTTTTTGCTTAAGTGTTCAGAATATTCTGTTACACAAATATAAAGGTCTAAAGAAACTTCTATATTTCGGTGCACAAAACTCCGATTTTTATGAATTTAGTCTTGTTGGAAAGCTATTGATGTCAACTTTCCAATGAGACTAGTTTAAGGAAACACATACTATACAAACTTGACTCACTGCAGATAAAGTTATGAGAAGATTACCCAACCTCTAGTGTCAGATAATTTCACTTAAACTAGTAAAGTTGTATTTTCTGATTTCATATAGCGATCGTGAGAAGTGAGATCTTTTTGTCTTAAGCTTTCTTAAACCGGTGTTCAAGGATCAACCTAGATACTTTGAGGATTGGTTTAAACCATGTGTGTTTTTCTAAAATTCACTTTTGAATCAATTTTCATCAACCAAAACATGCACTTAATATAAGGAATGAAAAACTTTCAAAGCTCTGAAAAACAGAAACTCATTATGTTTTTAGACCTTGTTTCTTGATTTTTTTAAACAACTTTTGGATCTCTAAAATTCATTAAAATTTTATAGTATGAACAACTAAATGTGAAGATCCTAGAACTATTTTTATTTTATTTTTGTGCATTGTGATTTTATAGAATTAAATTTGAGAAATGCCTCTGCTCAAGTGTTCAAAATGTTCTGTTATACAAATACAAAGGTCTAAAGAAACTTCTATATTTCAATGTAGAGAGCTCTGATTTTTATGAATTTAGTCTTGTTGGAAAGCTATTGATATCAGCTTTCCAATGAGACTAGTTCAGAAAACACATATTGTACAGACTTGACTCACTGCAGATAAAGTTATGGGAAGATTACCCAACCTCTGTTGTAGGAAACACAGACTGTACACACTTGACTCTCAATTGGTCCGATCTTCCTCTATTTTATTTACATTGCTAAATGGTCCAAAAAATCTTGAAAATTTTATTAGGAGTGGGCTGTGTGTGAGGATTCGGTGTACAAAATTTCATATTATTTGGAGCAGAGATTCAAAAATAAAAAATACAATATCAAACATATACAAGATGCTGAAAACAGAATTTCAATTTTTAAAGCATACGTGAACGCATTCATCCAAAATTAAAAGTTAATAACAACAAATTCAAAGTAAATGACTCAAGAAAAATGAATTGAAATATGTTTATAGCTTAAGCATAGAGGGGATTAGGAGATATAAGAGGACATAACATATATAGAGGTAGAGAAACTTGAAATCAAAAAGTAGAATACATAAATGTAAAGTAATTAAATGGGCAACATTACTACTCTATTACATCATGGGGGGAGACTAATGCTCCATTAATACAATCTTTTTTTAGTTGAATAAGAAGAAGGAGAGATTTAGATCAATAAAGAAGAAGGATGAAACTTACAATGGCCTCCAATGGACGATGGCTCAAGGAGGGATTGATCCTCCCCTTTTTCTCTTCTTTTCTCACTCTCTCTTTCTGTCTCTTTTTACAGCACTCACTCTCTTTCCTAGACTCTCTAAGCTCCTCTTTCAATATCTTGAATGCTGGAAATGAGCCCCCAAGAGCCCTTTTTATAGGCTTCAAGGGGAGAAGCCTACAGACTTCCATGATGTGGATCGGGTGGGTCATTGGAACCCAAGATTTTATCCAACTCCCAATGATCCATGGCTGCTCATGGCTTCACGTGGGCTTGTGGTCCCCTAGGTCAAGGTGAGTTGAGCCACACAGTATGGGGCGGCCCTTGGCTCGTGTTGGTGCAGTCCTCCCTTGGTTCGGCTAGGTGAGTTTTCATTGGTTCTTGGCTAGGTAGAGTCTTCATTGGTCCTTAGCTAGGTGAGTCTCCATTGGTCCAACTGGGTGCCCTTCTTCATGGGTCCTCGGCTAGGTAGAGTCTTCATTGGTTCTTAGCTAGGTGAATCTCCATTTGCTCTTTGAACTTGAGACTTGAATCATTGACTTTGGTGTAGTCTTGACCCATTTTGGTTTCAACTTGACTTGATCCTTTGTCTTGGTCCATTCGTTGCTCCGAGCTTTGCTAGGTCTGGCCTTGAATCATCGGCCTTTTGCCAAATTGTCTTTATCTCATGCTTTACTCTCTCTTGGATTTGGTTCGCAACTTTATCCCAGAATCGGACTTGAATCCTGTGCTTAATTTTAGATTCATGGTTTCAAATATTTCTTTTAATTGTTTAAAACCATTTCATTTTGAAATATATTTGAAAACATCGAGTTTTATCAAAATCTTCAAATATTCTTTTATTTAAAAACAACTGAATTCCATTCCCAGTGTTTGTTTGCACGGGCGACCTACTTTCGCTACGTGAGTTAGTCTTTACCGTTTCAACCACTTTAACCCTTTGTTGGGTGTAGGATGTCAAACCACTTTAACCCTTTCTATGGGTGTGGGGTCTCGAACCTCTTTAACTCTTGAGTGTAGGGTTTCAGAGTAGGATTATCCTCAATCGAGCGAGTTTTTGAGGCCTGATTTGAATTTGATTTAAATTTCAAAGATTTTTGGTAAATTTGACATTTAGCAAACATTTTTAGGTTTGGTTCCCAATGTCTCATTTCTATTTGTTTCTTTGAAGAAAATTGTTTGAAACCATCCTTTCTTTAGATGAATTCATTTGAAAAGATAGAATGCTGTCAATTTGGGCTTAAGGGCAAAGTAGTCATTTTTTTTACTCTTTGTCAAAATGATTTTTTTTTTGAGAGGGGTGTAATTTACCCTTATTTTGAGGCTGCCATGAAATTTTGGTGCAGAAATGAATTCGTTTAAGGTGGCTTTATTTGAAAACTCTTAAAAGAACTAAAACCGTAATTTTTTCTTAAAAAGGCAAATTTTTTAAAAGATCAAATCTTTTGAGAGAATTTTTGGATATCTACAGTCACTTTCTTTAAGCACTCTCTATGAGTTTTACGCTACCACTCCTCTTCCTACTTGAAAAGTGTATCAATGATTTGATACACATAATTTCTATCTCCAATAACATTCACTCAAGCATTTACAGAAATACCCATAAAACATGGTATCATCTTCTTATATGATGTTCAAAGTCTAGCTGCTTCAAAGTGTTCTTCTCAAAAGGAGACCCATTACAAGAACCAAGGAAGTTAACATTTGAAAGAGGATCACAACTTCCTAATGAGGAATGACCTATCCTCGAAAAGGCTTCACGCCCTCGACCACATTCATGCATTCTTCTTGGAGAGACAATACTATTTATATGCTCCCAAACTGACAAATCTCTCCTTGTCAATTTGTTGTATGGTCTCCTTTTAGGATGGTGAATGAGTGACTCCTATAGGGGATGTATTGAAGACTTAATTGCTTATCCAATATCTTAACAAATATGTCTGAATGTGGATGGTGTCTTAACTTCTCTCAAATAGTCTCCATCATAGATGTTTTGCATCCTCTTTTATGTGATCGACATTGGTATAAGCATATTATCAAAGACAGATCTACGGTTAGGTTATTATCAATTGAGAATTCAATTGATAGATATAAAAGACAACTTTCTATTTAAGGTATGGGCATTACAAATTTTTGGTGATGCCATTCAGGTTGACTAATATACTTATAATTTTTATAGATTTAATGAATAGAGTATTCAATGATTATATGAACAAATTTGTTATCATTTGTATAGATGATATACTGATATATTCAAGAAGTAGAAAGGAGCATGCACAATACTTGTGCTTGGTATTAAGACGGTTGTAGAAGCATACACTTTATAATAAGATATCAGAGTGCAAATTTAAGTTACGTCAGGTGGCATACCTTGTCTATATCATCTCTAACGAAATTATCTCAATGGATCCAACAAAAGTCATTACTAAGGTAAATTGAATGTGACCCAGATTCATAGCTTCTTGGGATTAGCAGGCTATTATTGTTAGTTTGTTGAGGGATTTCAAGAATTATTGGACCACTTACCAAGCTTATCAAGAAAGGACACCAGTTCGTTTGGTTCGAGGATTGTGAGATGATCTTTTTGGAATTGAAGCAGAGATTGACAAGTACTCTAGTGTTGACCATCCCAATTGGTCAGAAAGAGTTCAAGGTTTATTGTGATGCATCATTGCGAGGCTTAGGGTGTGTATTTATATAGCATGATAGAGTGGTTGCCTATGCTTCGAGACAGTTAAAGAGGCATGAGGTGAATTATCCAGTGACAATACTAGGCATTTTGTGTTTTTGCTGTTGTGTGGGATCTCAAGAGATTCAAAACCCTTGAATGTTCTACCAAGAGACTGAAGGGTATGCTCTCAAGCACCATAGTCCTATATGTGGCCAACACCTTGTACCCATGTGTTCTTGGTGAATGTCAAACTACTAATGCACCCTTTGTTTTGTGCATAGTGATGACTATAATTATGAGAATATATAGTTATATATGTAATATGTGGATTCTTGAAATGATGTATTGTCTTACTAGAATTATCTATGTTGAAGTACTTATTGTGAAACACGCATGCCTCTAATATGTTGTACTATTCACATACTTCTCACGTATTGGTATGCTCAACCAATTATTTTATCATTTTCAAGTTAAGCCAAAGGTGAGTTGCTCGAGGGATCACGTCGAAGAGCAATTGATGGTTTTGGAGTGCCTAGCACAGTAGGTGATATAAGTTTATTTAGTATAGATGATGTAGTCTTTATTTTATGTGGACATGATTGAGGCTTGTTGGTAGATCCGACCACTATAATTTACATTGACTTATGTATATTATTAGACATTAGAATTGAATTGAAGTTGGATTATTTCGAATTTGTTTGGCTATGATTGTTGGTCATACTAAGTCTGCATCGAATGGGGATTGGGACACATAACACAATGTGATTGAACAACTGTAAGCTCAATTCCCACTCCCATGTGACAAAGTGGTACGAGAGGATGGTTTGAACATTGATTATGAAAACAAGCAAACTGTTGATTTATGTGTGTGATTGGGTGGCATTAGAGCATCAATCTTGCTGGTACAGAACACCATTATGAGATGATAGAGCATTCCTAGTTATCTAAGGGAATGAATGTTGTTGAATCACAGGCAGAAACACAAACATATGACAACACAACATACGATGACCCACCACAAGGGCCTTTTAGTGGGCAGGTACTTTTAAGACCTTATGGCTCTATTCAAATATCATCCAAACCATATGTTGCACCACCAAATGTTCAGTCACAAGCAGCACACCAGCCACCTACTCCAAAACCATAGGTAGCACCACATCCTCAGATGGTAGGTTAATCACTAGATGCAACATGAGTGGCAACTCAAGTATAATCATTAACATCAAATGTTCTTAGAGGAGCTTCCTTCCTGTGGTTGGATGCGCTTTGGCTAAAAGGGCAAGTTAAGCTCAAGATTTATCAAACCCTACTTGATCCTAAAGAGTATAGGAGATGTGTTGTCGTGTTTAGAGTTATCTACATCATTGATAGAAGTAGACAATGTAATTCAAGTATCTATGTTGTGGAAATATATACACAATCCCTCCCATATGATTGATATTAAACCATTAGAAGTGCACAAGGACTTCATTGACGAGGAGTAACCAGTTGTCATTCTAGATAGGAAAGAGCAAGTATTGTGTTGGCATGTGTTGTATATAGCTAAGTGCAGTGGAGTCACCATTCACCCGGTGAGACTAATTGCAAGTTGGAAGACAAAATCTAGGAGAAGTATCTGTGCTTATTGAGGTATGTTGTAATTTTGAGGACAAGAATTCTTAAGAGGGTTAGATTGCAATCAGTCATGTTTGGATTAAGTCTAAACCCACATTCGAGATCCAAGATGTTAAAAAATGGGAAGTCAAAAAAGTGAAAACCTATCTATTGTTTGGTGAAAGGTTCTTTAAAAAATCAGTGTCTTTCTCCTATTAAGACCACAAGGGACAATGTTGGCAGCCTTACAAGGAACCTAGGGGAAGAATTGGAGCCCAAACAATGGCAAACGACACTTAATCGGTGAAAAACAATGGATTTTAAGGTATTTTAACTTTTTTATCACCTTTGAATTTTTCTTATTAACAATGATAAATGTCATAGATCTCTTAAGTACAAGTGTTTTGACACCAAAATTGATAACTTTTGTCAAGTGTCAAGCCAAAAGTTGATCGGAAAAGGGTGGGATTGCGTTGTATTTCTGGGTGTTTGTGTTTCCAACCAATTTTTAGGGGTCATTCAACAAGATACATGGTACCATCTTATAGAGCTCAAAGACACAAACAAATCCATACCATGTTTGACCCAAGAGGTGGTTGAAATAGGTTGGAGACCTCGTTTCAAAAGAAGTATATTTGTAGCCACTAGTGAACTAGTCTTACAACTTCCTCGAGGGTAAGATTCAGGTTGGGGCATGTTCAATCCTGATGAGATAGGTTTGAGTTTGTCATGTTCCAGGACCCAAATACCAAATTCATTAAACCATGTCTTGTCTATTGTGTTAGATGACATGTCCACTTCTATGATGAACTATGCAAGTGTCAATAATGTCGGCATTCATACGGCTATGATGACGCCAATCTCAAGTTCGTGCTTGGTTTCCTATCAGGTTTGTATCGAGGTGGTTTTAGGTTGGACTTGTGTAAGGCCAATGGATCTGCTTCGGATCGGGTTAGCTCCAGTTCCAAAATGAACAATAACGGGTTGGGGTTAAACTATTTGTATCCACTGAACCTACTTTGGGCTTCAGGTCTATTTTGGGGGATTTTTAGAGTCACACAAACTTCGATTTTGAGTATGGTTTGAATGGTTGCATGCACAATCCCTTCCATATGATCGAGATTGAGATATTAGAAGTGCACAAGTACTTCATTTACGATGAGGAACCAATGAAAGTGTAGTGAAGTCAACATTCACCCGACGAGACTACTTGTGAGGGGGAGGACAAAATGTAGGGGATGTATCTTTTCTTATTGTGGTACATTGTAATTTTTACTACAAACATTCTCAAGAGGGTTAGATTGTAATGAGTCATGTTTGGATCAAGTCTAGACCCACAATTGAGAACCAAGATGTTAAAAAAAATAGAAAGAAACTCCTATTAAGACCACAAGGGACAATCTTGGCAGCCTTAAAAGGAACCTAGTGGAAGAATTGGGGCCCAAACAATGGCAAACAACACTTAATCAGAGGAAAATGATGGATTTTACTTTTAGATTTCTCTTATTAACCACCGATAAATGTGGCCAAAGAGGTTACAATTTCATAGATCTCTCAAGTAGAAGTGTAGAATTGAAGGTCGTTGACAAACCTATATTTTATTATCTCAGAGATGGAGGTAGAGACCTCAACATCCTCCCACTTTGCACAATTCTCTAGATAGGGATCACCAAGCACCAACTTACTTTGACAAATATTCAATTCATAAGATACGACTGATATAATCCTTGGGTGTACAACCATCTTCATCTTAGAGGTGGTCATATTGTTCACCAGAGTTAATTTCATGTCTTGGACTTACAAACCTCCTACAATCCCTTACTAGGTCATCCTTGGATCCTTGACCTTAAAGTTGTCCCATCCACTTGCCATCATTGTGTATGGATCCCATGGCATGAACAAAGCAACTTAATGGCAAAGACACCTCTATTCATCTTTTTGGGGCACAAGGTCTAAAATTTTGACACCCCTTTTCTATCTCCCACGCATTTGACTAACCTTTAGATGTTCATCATAAACCTTCCTTATGCCATCCTTGTTTGCTAATCCTATTTGGCTATGATGCTTCAACCTACCATTATCAATCCCTGTATCTAGGTCATCTTCACCAATAGGTGAGCGGATCGATGACTTACCTCTTCAGTCTTGTCTAGAGTATACCGATTTTATTCACTCTGAAAAGGCATGGAATTCGCTCTTGAATATGGGATACTCTCCTTTCTTGCTTCTTAGTACCTACCCACATGGTCCTTCCATACCTATTTAGCCTCATGTCTACCATACAAGTTAGAATTTGACCCTTCCTCTGATCTATGGCCTCCTTTTGATGGTCTCCTTACTTGGATGCAAGGGCATACACTCGATAAACCCTCACCACCTAACAACTTAGTTTTGCCTCTATAAAGGTTATTGATGATAAGAGTTTGATTGCTTTGGCTTAGAGTCCTTGTTCTCAAGACCATTTCCTAATTTTGATCTTTATTCTTCTCTCATTTTTCTTGGCAAGGGAGGTTCTACTTTGACTTGACATAGAAGTGTTAATGAGGTGTCACTATGTGTGTCCTCTGTCCTCTCACTCTACTTAAATTTATATATTAATCATTAAAATTTATTTTTTTTAAACAAAAAAAAAGACTAGAAAATCTCAAAACTCCAAAAACATGTGTCCGAAAATAGCTTAAGAAGGCTTCGGTATTCAGAGATGTCGAGCTTGCCTTGCTCTATCAAGTCCTAAAAGAAAAAAATTATTTGTATTATGACCTTTTAGTCTGTGATACTTGTAAAACTCATTGAGAAAATATCCCTTAGGGGTTGCCCCTTTAGGAACTAGGATTAAGTTCAATAATCCTTGGGATAAAAGAATTTGTAGGACTTCCATAAGTGGTCATCGTAGATGTGTATAATCTCTTTTAGTTCCTTGATATTTTTTTATTTTTTAGATTTTTGGAATGAAAGGTTTAGACTTAGGAAAAGAAGGTTTATTAGGGTTTGATGGGGAAACCTCAACCCAAACACTTGCTATCTTTTAAGATTTCACCACAACGTCTGAGGTAGATGATCAATAAACCGCGGGCTTTGGTTTTGAAGAGAAGCCCTTAGCTTTCAAAAGGTCATCGTATACCTCTTTTTTCAAATTTGATTCAAAAAGGGATGACTTTTTGATAAGCTTTTCAAATGTTCTAATTTCATGGAAGGAGAGGAGGGCTTTTAAATCAGTTTTAAATTTTTTTAAAATCAATATTACCGCACAACTCTTAAATATGGACTCCTTAACTTGCCCGAACAAATATCTCCACTCACAATGAAGGCGTGGGGGTCTTCATTGTGAACTTGTTTAACATCTCTCAAAGAGTTGAGAGTCGGGATGACCTCAACATTATGTGAGAATCTTTGCATTAAGCAATTGACAATCTCTTCAAAGGTAGTGAATTAACTCAAATCATATGAGGTCAACCACTTGAATGCATTCTCCTTGAGGGAGTGTTGGAACTAATAGACCCATTTAGATGTGTCCTTTTTTATAGGCCTTTCTAGAAAAGAGTTGTAAATGAGATATGGGATCTCAATTGCCCTTATATAAGTAAAAGTTTGGCATTTGATCCTTACTATTAGTTTGATAATCGGATGGTAAAAAGTTTGATAGTAAGTATACCCTCTTTTCTTTTGATTGACCTTTTAACAATTGTAGTATGACCCTCCTATCTTTAAGGGTGAAGGACTCAAGGTTTATCTCCCCTTCTTCGAATTGGGAGGTCAGTTTGGCTCTCCGAACATGCTTTGTCTTCCTATAAACACGAGGTTGTTTTTCATGACAAGAACATGGCTCGATTGCAATGATCTCTTAGCTTAGGGTGACAATCTCTCTTTAAATCCTCAATTCTCTTTTTAGAGAAAATCCTATCTGTAGACGCAGAAAATTCCCGCTCCTGGTTCTTAGGCATGAAGCAAACCTTTTCGTGTGCCTAAATCCTAATTAAGCAAAAGGGCGTGCCAGCTAGCTTACTCAAGCTAGCGAAGAGAAATTTTTAAAACCTGACTCCTAACATGGTGACTGTGAGCAAGCAAGCTCTTTTCGTCGCAGACCTTCTTGCATCAATGCGCAAGGGTCAATCTGTACGCTTTTAAAAATAGAGTTTTTGAGTATAAGAACCTACGAAAACGATTTGAGGTGTTTGATTCGGGTTGTTTTTATATGATTTTCAGTTTTTATTTCACATGGATTTGCACGTGCCTAAGTCTTTCTTTTTATCCCTTTTTGGGCCAACTAGGTGTGTGTTATGAACACTCAGCCTAAATGGGGCAATTTTGAACGGGAGTATGGGGTTTGCTTTGATGCAATATACGTCCTAACTCGTGGTATGGCATATATGCAATGCAAACTCACGCAACTCCAAAGGGAAAACCCGAAATTGAAAGACAATGCCGAAGGAAAATAACTTGTAATGTAAATTGCCGAAGGGAAATTGCGGAAGGGAAATTGCAAAAGGGAAATATGGCTATATCTTAAGAGCGGAAAGGCTCAATAGTGCAAGTGTGTGCCGTGTATATATGTAAAGACTACGCACACTGAACCTTAAAACCCAAATCTTAAAGACATAGCCGAAAGAGAAATACTTATAATATATATGGGCCCGAAGGTCGCCAATGTGTTGCGTGGGTGTTGTGTATATATTGAAAGACAACTCACACAACTTAAATGAAACCCAAATATAAATTGCAATATGGCCTTAACTAAGGTCTTGGGAGTAAGAGCGAAAGCTCAATGTGTGTGAGTGCGAGAATTGAAATGCTACACACACGACATGAAATTAAACCCAAATATAAATTGCAATATGGCCTTAACTAAGGTCTTGGGAATAAGAGCGAAAACTCAATGTGTGTGAGTGTGAGAATTGAAATGCTACACACACGACATGAAATTAAACCCAAATATAAATTGCAATATGGCCTTAACTAAGGTCTTGGGAATAAGAGCGAAAGCTCAATGTGTGTGAGTGCGAGAATTGAAATGCTACACACACGACATGAAATTAAACCCAAGGAAAGTATAACACGGCCCTTACTTGGGTCTTGCAAATAAGAGCGAAAGCTCAATGTGTGTGAGTGCGAGAATTGAAAGACAACACACACAACTTAAGCAAAACCCCACGCAACTTAAAGTATATAAATAAATTTATATCTTAAGGGTTGATTAGGCCCGTGTGTGTCCAAAATCATGCACAACTAAGAGCGAGGTAGGCTCAAGTGCACGTGTGTGTGGGTGTGCCAAGCCACGTTATTACAAGCGGGGGAGACAATGCTCCGTTATTACAACCCCGTATCAAATTTAATTTAACTTAAGCAAGTCTACAAATAAGGACCGAGTTAGGCACTTACTTATAGCTGGTCCGGAGGTGACTTGCTTGAGCTTGGGCTTGGGCTTCGTGTCGCCTTGGGCTGCAAGAGGGAGCTCCTCGGAATGGCACGGCAAGGGTGTGTGACCGGGTGACAAAGGAGCACGGGTGTGGTGCCTTGGAGACTTGCCGGCTGCTAGGGGGTGCTGTCGTGATGTCTCGGGCTGAAGTGGTTAGGGAGGGTCACTGTGTACTAACCGGATAGGAGAGGGAGGTCGGTGTGTGGAAGGAGGGCAGCCGGGTGGAAGGTGGATGGAGCTGGCCGGGAGGTAGTGGCGACGTGGAGTGGAGCAGGCCAGGAGGTAGTGGTGGCGCGAGGTGGAGCTGGCCAAGAAGTGGTGGTGGTGCAGATGGGAGAAGAGAACAAGGTGAGAGAGGGCTCGGCTGGCCCAAGTGGAGGCTGAAAGAAGTTGAAAAACCCGCCCACTAGGGGGGGGGGTTTATAGGTTTCAAAGGGGCGGTTGGGGCTGGTTTTGAGAGGGCGGTTTGGTGGTTTAGGTGGTGGTGGTGTGGTGATAAGGTGGGCTGGTTTTGAGGGGGGCCAGATATTTTGTTTTAGGTGGTTTTAGGGTTATGGTGTGCTAGGTTTTAGGTAGGGTGGTTTAGTGGTTTAGGGCTTAGCTAGGTGGGTTGGTTTTGGGGTGAGGTTTAGTGAGGTGGGTTAGGTGTTTAGGCTAGGATTAGGTTAGGATTAAGGGAATTAGGCTAGGTTTAGAGAAGGATTAGGGAGGTGGGTTAGGTGATTAGGTTGAGATTAGGCCGGGATTAGGGAAGTGGGTTAGGTGATTAGGCCGGGATTAGGGTAAAGGGCTAGGATTAGGGGTTTTGGCTTAGGATTGGGTTAGGAAGCTCCCTTTGCATAACCCATAGACCTCATTGCATCATGTTGGTGCAGCCCTAGGTTAGGTTTTGGCTCATACAAGCTTAAACCCACACTAATTAGGCTAACCCACATGATTAACCCCAAACTTGACACACAAGTCAAGCTTAATACAATTCTCCTCATGCTTATCCTCCCCATTCTCTCTCATGCCCATAATCCCACGTGAATTTCAAGTAGGCCCCACCTCATTTATGAGAAGGTGATGTGGGCCATGGATGTGGATATTGGATTGGATCTTTGGATCCAAATCCAAATCCACACATACGTTTGGATTGGGATCTGGATATATATGGTTTAGATCCAATCCAAACTGAATTCTGACTCCTTCAGGGTATGTTCGAAACGAACGGTTTATGCGGGGTCTGACACCATCAGTACTCCGTCTACGTTGGGTCTTCGCCAACATGGTCATCCGCTTCTGTTTTCACCTTTCGGAGATGATTTCTCATGATTTTTGCTGATAACCGGGACTTGGATGTTCGAGATCCTGGGGATGGATCTAACACGAGAGTTGCTGTGCTGGGCTCGACATGTGCTCCGGTTCCGGGCTCTCTTTAGCTCTTCTGGTCCTACTTTCATCAGGCCAACCTGCTTCGTGGGGTTTCAAAATGTATTTCAAAGGGTTTTAAAAGAATATTATACATATTTTAAAGCAGATATAGTTTAAACATATGTACAGGGTTTGTCTGGAAGGCTCCTGGGTTTCTAGACTCAAAATAGCCCTTTGGGCCTGCTTTTACAAAAACCAGGTTTATTTGAGAAGTTCGTGGGATTTCGGGGTGTTTACACTATCATCCCAGGATTTAGATATTAATTTGAGGGACTTCTGTTTTGTTTTCGAAAACTGTTTTAGAGAGAATCCTACAAACAAGAACTTGAAGAGGCCTTGCTTGACACATTCCTGAATGAACCTTCCAAACTCGACATAATGTATGCTTGAAAGTTTTGAACTTGTACTTCGAAGTTTTGAACCAATAGCTAAGTTTTGGAAAGAGTTTAGAATAAGACTCGAAAATCAATTTATTTTGCAAGAGCTAAACGGGATTGAAACAACTCTTCTAAGACTAAGGTACCAACAATCCAACCGTTTATTTTGTAAACAAAACTTTTAATCTCATGTGGACTTAAAACTTCATTTGCAAAAAACATGTGTGCGTGCCAGTAAATTTACTTAAACTTGTAAAGGTTTGGGTATGACTTTGTCTTCTTAGGTAAATATAGAAAAGTAGGTTCTTATCTATCTAGGTCTTCTTTAACCAATTCTCAAGGGTCAACCTAGATGTTAGGAGGTGTTATTTTGAAATATGAAGTTTTCTCATGTTTATGCAAAACTTGGTTTAGTTCTGTGAAAAACAAAATTGATTATGTTTCACCCAGTTCATATTTTATAGAAGCATTTTTCAAGGCCCAAAAATCTTGAAAGTTTTGTTTAAGCAAGTGTTGGGTGTAAACTTTTATTGACAAATTTTTTATATGTTTCAATCCTTTGGTGATTAGATAAAAATAAAAAAGAGTTTGTCAACTGAATACTATTTAGGAATGCTTGTGACTAAAACTTAAGGTCTCATTAAAATGCCTATAATTGAGTATAGATCTCCTATTTTCATGAAATTTACCACTATGAAAAGCTACAAATGTTGGATTTTTTATGATACCATCCTAGATAGATTTGGGTAACTACAACTTAGTTATAACATGTTTTCAAAATGAGTGTCATGAAACTTCTATCATAGGTAGATTCGGTCCAAACAAAGTCTTATCTTTAATAATTTTTTATGAAGTTTATACCTATCCAAAGTTTGTGAAATTTTTTTGGGCATTTTTTCTAGGTGTGTTCAACTCAAAAAAAAAATTGACAACATTTCTCTTGAAATCGATTCAAGAAAAATCTCAACGTAGTAGGTTTATGAAGGATGTTGAAATTCTCAGAGATTTCCTTATAGAAGATAATGATGCATCCGATTAGAAGGTTAATGATTTAGTGATTACTCAAAGAATTTCATTGAGAACTTATGTTAGTTCAGGGAGGAACTCATGCGTATATATATCCCTGGGGTGCCTCTCTAAGAGGGTTGCTAACCTTGAAAATATATGCAATTACAATCCAATACTCTCTTCAGCATAAACTTATTGGTGATTAATCCACCATAAAAGTTATTACATACTTATGTTATCGAATATAATTGGACAACTACGTCCCTCTTATGACTTCTTGAATTAAGTTAGAGACAACTAATCCACCAAATAAATGGGAGAAGAGATGATATATCATATAAGTATAGAATTAGAAGAGGGGGTATAAGAACCAAATAAAGTGAAGAATCAACTTGAATTTACAAAGTGAATGCATTCTTCTCACCTATAGCCCGCTCCTTTGCACTCTAGACTAGGGTAATCCTCCTTTTGTAATGATGTACCATAAAAGTGGTAGTTTTCTCTTGAGATACAATGATTTGGAGAAGAACCCCGTGTTTACAAAGAATAAGATAAAATGAAAGGAGAAGAGAGGTGGCTTGAAGGCTTCTATCTTGGTGTCTCTCCTTCTTCTCTTGGATGATTCTTCCTTGGTTGACTCTCTTCTCTCTTGGGTTGGTCTCCTTTCTTCCTTGGGTTTCTCCTTTTTTGATAGCCAAAGTCTCTTATTTAATGGTACCAAACCAAACTGGATCTTTCTCGGGTTACTCTACCTGATTTGGATCAAAATCCAATCCATCAAGTGACAAACCCTACTACACAACTGTTGGGAGACATCCACACATGAGAGGAGCAGTTGGACATGTGTGGCATGTGGGAAGAGAGCTGATGGAGCTGGAGGATGTGTGAAGGTCGTTGACGCGTATGCTGACATGTGGGAGTTGGGCATCGTGTGCGTGGCCCAATGTGAACATTGCTTGTGGGCGCCACATGCGGTGGTGGCATGTGTGGTGAAGCATGTGATAGTGGATCTTTTGGTGGTTAGCGGTGGTGTGCTTGGTGGCCGGTGTTGGCGCGTTTGGTGGTTGGCAGTGCTGCGTGGTGTTCGACGGTGGCACCTTTACCCTTTCTTGCTCCACGTGAAAGCAAAATTTAAAAATAAATCCTAATAAGCGTACTTTTGTTGTATTTGCAAGACACAATAGGGGAATTCAAGTTGACACAAACAAAGCCAATGTCATCATTCATGTAAGATTGCCTAAAACTAAGAAGGAGCTATTAAGTCTTATAAGGAAGGTCAACTACTTGCAGCATTTCTTTGCCAATGATATACGAAACATGAGCCCTCGAATGACACTACTCAAGTTGAAGGTTGCCTAGGATTGCAACTGGGGCTCGAAACAAAAACGAGTGTTCGAGAGAATCAAAGCATACCTAGTGAAACTGATAGTATTGATGCCCATGTTTTCTAGAAACTATTGAAATTGTATATATCTGCTACAAGTGTTTCTATTAGTGCATTATAAGCATAAGACACAAATGATGATACCGGATAGGCTATTTTCTATTTGAATCAGTTATTCATCAGTAGAGTCTTGTTATTCTCCAATAGAAAAGTTATGTTTGGTGTTGTATCATGCATGCACTAAGTAGGAATATTAGTTACTAGCTATTGAAGTGCATGTGATATGCAAAGTCAATCTTATATGATATTTGCTTAGCCATCCAACTCTTCAAGGTAAGATAGTCAAATGGGCAATCAAGTTATGCCCATTCAACTTAAAACACTTACCTCTCAAAGCGGTTAAGGGATAAGTTATAGCAAAATTTCTCACGCATTTTGTAGGCATCGAAGCGTCTGATCTATTTAAAGTTGTTTTGGGGATGCTTGTTGTGCAGTCCTGAAGGCTGACATTTGATGGGTTCAAATGCATTAGCAATGTGGGAATCATTGTGTGCACGATATCCCCAACAAGGAAGCTTGGGATGTCGGATGCTCACCATGTCTTAGAACCAAACCTCACCAACAACTAGGCCGAATACAAATCCCTAATCTATGGATTATTGTTAGTCTTCACACTTAGTGCAAAGACGTTAGACTCCTAGGTTATTCTAACTCACAAGTGACTATTAATACCGATAGCCTCAATTTATTACCCATGTACCAACAAGTAAGGGAGTTGCTTGGGACATTCACTGAGGTACAATTGTCATATATAGTAATAGACAATAATTGTGTAGTAAATGAACTATATCAATTTGTTTCATGTTATAGGGTGAAGGATAAAACCCAGTGGTCAATAAAATTAATCATAAGGGTGTAAACACCCTAAAAATGTTTTTCAAAATAAACTAGGCATATTTTAAAATCCACGATTTGAACATATCCTATGAATTTCATAAAAATCCAAAACATCATTTTGAAATGAAAATGTTTTGAACCCGGAGTTTACAAAATCAAGTTTTGAAATTTAAATCCAAAAGGAAATGTTGATTTTCCAAAAATAGAGCAAGGCCCAAATCAATAGGAGACTGAATTTTTCGGGAGGAGATAAGGATGAATCCACAAAGGCAAGCATATCCAAATAAAGTAAGAGGGTGACTCAGGGTCAGACCAAGTCTAGTTAACCAACGCTCGACCCAATCCAGACAAGTCAAGATACCAACCTAACTCGAAGAAAGGAATTAGTCAAGGCACAGTTCAATATCAAGCCCTAATACCAATAAGATCTTAGTCCAAGAAGAGGCCAAATGTAAAAAAGTGATGATGCAAAGCAAGGATCCTATCCTAAGTCCTAAGTTTAAAATCAAAGGGCCAAAGACCAAAGAAGGGTCGAATCAAGTCGTGGCTAAGGCATAGAGTTGGGCTAAAGTGGTTCAACATCAAAAGGCATTTGGTTCAAATTCAAGTCAATCAAAACCCAAGTTGAATCAAGCAAATGGATGGTTGATCATGCCATACACCATGCTAGGACGAGCATACCCTAGCCTAGTCAAGTGGACAAAAGCTCAAGCCAAGTCAAGCAATGGGGTGGGCTAAAGCATTTCATGAACTGCACCTAGCCAAATGGGCTCGAACAAGGATGGTCTAGCCCACATGTGCTGCACCCAAGCACATACTAGCCCACATGGGCTCATGGGGACTACTCTCCATGCCCCATGTGCAGAAATTTTAGTTTGATCAAACCCAAATTGGGTCTTCCATTGAAACACTATGCTCCAACCCATGGAAGGCCTTAGAGGTCTCCCCCTTAAAAACTATAAATAGGGGTCTTGGGGGGCTGGTTTGAGGCATCCAATGGAGAGGGAAATCCCTGCAGCAAGAGAGAAAGAGAGAGAAGAGAGGAAGAAGAAGGAGGAAGAGTCCCATCTTCCCCAAGCTGCTGCCACCATCCGTCGACAATCGGAGGTTCTTCCAAGTCACAGGTCCCTTCTTCTCTTCTCTTTTCAATACTTTCTTCTCTTCTTTCATTCAATTTAATGGGGTTGTAATTAAGGAGCTTCTGACTCTATCTTTGATGTAATAATTAAGGGATTATGCTGGCCAATTTCTTTTACGTTTATGGATGCATGCCATGTGTTTGATTTTCAGTTCCTTCTACCCCAATAATCTATACACACAAACCCACTATCAATAAAATTTTCAAGAATTTTAAAATAGTGCAAGACTATAAATAAAATAGAAAAAAACCAAATGACATCGGAACAAAGTCTATAAAACCCGTAGTTCCTGTAATAAAGGTTGGGTCATACCATAACTTTGTATGTAGTAGACTATTTTGATTGAAAATAATTCCATTGAAAAGCTGAGATCCATAGCTCTCAAACAAGACTAATTTCATGGAAACTGGAGATTTGGGTACCAAGATACAGTCGCTTTCCTAAGCCTCTGTGTCTTTGTCATAGATCTGTCCCAAATTCTTGAGTAAGGTATATTCTCAGATTTAATTGCACACATCTATAGTACATAAAATAAAAATAAAAATAATTTCTGAATTTTCATATCAAACTCTGCTTTTTGTAAAATTATGGGAATTTTTAGATATTCAGAAGCTATCCAAAAAATCAGAAAATAAAACCAGTTTATGTTTTTTAGGATTTGAAATGTTTGCATTGAAGAATTAAGTTCACGATTTTTGCAAAACTTTTGAGAATTGAAATTAGATTTTGAAAACTTACCGAATTTCAAACAATTTTTAAAGCTCCTAGCATCGGTTGAAGAAGATTTACAGTAAAAAGAATTCACTTACCTACAATCGTCAAAGAAGTCTGAAATCATCTTTGCTAGTTTGAGGAAACTAGCTGGCAGGTTCGCGTACTCGTAGTTTGCGAATTTAGTTTGAAGTCTCTATATAGACTTCGAAATAAAAATTCACATCTACAAAGGGAAGACTATGAGATAGAAGTTCTCAATGATTGGAGGACTAAACTCATGCAATGCTTGAATCAGTCATCCCAATGCTTCGATATTAAACTCGATGAAGGAAATTGAATTATGTCATGTTGGATGGCAATCTATATAAACAATGTCACCAGGCTTGTTGTTGAAGTGTTTGGGCAAAAAAAAAGCTTAGATGGTCATGGTTGAAGTTCATTAGGGTATTTATGACATTCACTCATCAAGACCCAAAATGAAGAGGTTAATATACCGTCATGGTACTATTAGCCCATAATGTATCAAGATTATATTAATTATGCTAAGGGTTGTCAACAATATCAATCCTTTAGACCTATGCAAAAGGACTCGGCTTTAGAACTTCATCCAATCATTAAACCATGAACATTCCGAGGTTAGGCTATGGATTTAAAAGGGAAAATTTCTATCTTTAGAACTTCATTTGACCGCTTCACTAAATCGGTCGAAGCTTTACCAATAAAAGGAGTTACTCAAGATGATGTGATCAAATTGATTAATAGTTACATCATTTTTTAGTTTGGTACACCATAGTTTGTATTGGCTCACCATGTATGATCTTTACTAGAGAAAAAGTGGCAGTTTTTCTCGAGAGTGTAGATGTAGAAATTCTAGAGAAAAAGTGGCAGTTTTTCTCGAGAGTGTAGATGTAGAAATTTTACTCCAAAGTTTATGTAGAAACTTGAAATAACTTTCATATATTATGTCATACGCGAGCGTGCTAGCTAGTTTACTTAAACTAGCAAAGTTGTATTTTTTGATAACCCAACCTCTGTTGCAAGAAATACAAACTATACAGATTCGGTTATGGATTTATCTGATTTCCCCCAAGTTTATTTACGTAGCTTCGTGGCCTTAAAATTCTTAAAAATTTTATTATAAGTGGGCTTGTGTGTGAAGATTCGGTGTATAAAATTTCAGATCATTTGGAGAAGAGATGAGGAAATTAAAAATGAAACATCAAATAGATGGAGGATATGAGAAACAAATTTTCTTGTTTAGAACATATATGAATGCATCTCATCTGAAAATTAAAGACAAATCACAACAATTTCAAAGTAAATGACTGAAGAAAATAATATAAAATATAATCATAGCTTAAGCATAGAGGGGATTAGGAAATATAAGAGATTACAATGTATAGAGGGGTAAAAGAAACTAAAAATGAAACACATAGAAGAGATTTACTTGAAATGAAATTGGGCAGCAAATCAACTAGCTATTACATCAATGGGGAAGACAACTGCTCATTAATTACAACCCCTTAAATTGAATGAAAGAAAGGAGAATAGAAATCAACAAGAAAAGAGGAGAATCGACCTTAAACGGAGGCTCCTTGGGCGGATTTGATGGACACGACTTGGGGTGGGCAGCACCTCTAAGCCTCTTCCTCTCTTTTTCTCTCCCTCTCTCTCTTTCTTTCCCTCTCTTGCTGCAACTATTCTACTCTCTCTCTAGGCTCTTTCAACCCTTTCTTCCATGCTTAAAATCCAACCCCAATGCCTCTATTTATAGGCTTCCAGTGAATCTCGAGGTGGGCATAGATTGGTTCTTGGCCCAACACTTGATCCAACCCACAAAGGGAGTGACTGATCACATGACCTCCCATGGTGGTCCCCTAGGTCAAGGTGAGTCCAACCACATGGTTTGGTGCAGCTCTTGGTGCAATCCCGGCTAGGCATGGCTCGGTTTGGTCCCGTCCATGGTGGTATCCCGAATAAGTGTGGCTTGGTTTGGTCTAGCCCAAGGTGGTCTTGCCTTAGCCACTTGGGTGCAACCTTTGGGCTCTTTGATGCCGACCTTGACTCGACCTTTGTTATGTCTTTGGTCGAGCTCTTGACTTGGCCAAGTCGACTTGAGGTAAGTTGGTCTTCATTTGTTCTTTGAACTTGAGATTTGAATCTACTTTGGCTCAAATCAGCTTCTTCTGGCTCGTCTTAGGATCGACTTAAATTTTGAACTCGGGATGACCCTGCTTCGAGGCTTGATTTAGATGCTTCATTCGATCCTGCCTTCAAGAAATTTGTTTTGCTTGATTATCTTTTCAGTTAAGATTTATCGTTTCAAATATTTCCTTTTTTATTATTTAAAACCATTTTATTTGAAATATATTTGAAAACATCGAGTTTTAACGAAATCTTCAAATATTCTTTTTCGAAAACAATTAAGTCTCATTCCCAATGTTTGTTTGCATGGGTGACCTCCTTTTGAAAAACAATTAGGTATTTCACAAATCTTTCTTTCCAAGAGCTCAAAATGCATATAAGGTTGATTGGCCTAACCAACAGAAATCCTTAAAATAGAGAAGCCTTCGTAACAAAGTCTCTTTTCAATCACATTAACCTCAGTCATACCTCACATTACAGAAGACCGAATACTAAAACAAAAAATGTTATCTCAATAGCAATAAATAAAATTTACAAGAAAATACCCACAAAAGTACCATCAACGTTTAAAATACTTTCTAATTGTTTTTTCCCAAATGCATCAAAAGACTTAAAATATAACCTTATCACCAAAATGATAAATTGCAATGATCTCGTCATATGTTTCTTAGTCATGTGTAGGGCAAGCTACCTACATCATAGAAGGTGACGATTATGTCAAACAAATAGTAAATCTTATAATTCTTCAAGCCTCTTCATATTCCCTACCAAAGTCTTTCTTTTAAATAATTTGAAAACTCAAATTCAAATATTACAAATAAACTGGAGAGCAACATATCACTCCATGCATAACTCGACACACTCATCTAGATATGTTGTTGAGATGCCAAAGTGCTTAAGCTAAAAACAACGTAAGCTTTATGCCTCCCAAGTGTCATCTCGTGGCTCATAATGTATCTTATATGTGTAAGGCTTTGTTGATATATGTGCAAGAGATGACCATACGAGAGCAACTAAAATCGCTTGATGAAAGTCAAACTATTGAACAACCCGATCAAGCATGTAAGATTTTATAACATTCAAACAATGAATGTCTATGATATCACAACAACTTACATGTATTATTGTCCAAGTACTTAACATAATAACGACCTACTATTATGACTTCTACACCCATAACAGTCAATATGACTGCAGTCATTAATCCTTATCCATTTCTATTTACTTGAAGCAATACTCTCATCATTCTATCTCTTATTAATTACATTGGTTGTTACTATCATTCTGTCCACTCCAATAATTATATTCATCAGGAGTCTTACAAACCTTAACCATTGCTGTAATCCTTTGAATACTAATAACTCTAATATTTTGATAAAGCGAACCAAAAAACTTGTATTCTATTTTTTATACCACTAGGCCTCACCCTGGGTCTGTGGGCCATGAAAAATTTAAACAATATTGCATAACAAATATGAATCTTATCAAACATAATTTCTAAACCACTCAAATCATCACAATCACACACACAAATCATCCAGCCACATACACACACAACTTAAGTTTTGATTATTGGACTCGCCCAACTGGTCAGGAGTTCATAATCATCTAACCCTTGCCATTGTCTAATACAGTTAACCACCGACTTTCATGGTAGGCTGCCCTGGCACACCCTGTTATCATTCTCACAGGAATGCTCGGGTAGTTAAATAATCCAAGTGCCAGGGTAATAATCTTACACAATTTAATTTCAATTCTTTTTTCTTATACTTTTTAGGGAAACACATGATGCATACTCAATATCAATAAAAGGCATAAATATCCTTCCAACAATAATCTTCATAATAATTGAGATATTTTAAAATAATACTACATAACTCTTCACAAGAATGCGCATATATATATATATATATATATATTCCAAAGCAACTAAAATCATAATCAATCAATCAATCTTTCTATCATAAAGTATATATTTATAGATCAATCAGAAGACCTTAAAAACATTGTAGAACAACCTCTTGCATGATACCATGAAAAAGGAGAGCATACACCTAATTGAACACCCAAATCCAATATTTAACTCAGAGATTCAAGTTTCCCTTTTTCACAATTACCTCGATTTATCTATTGAACAATAATAACAATAACAAACTATTAAAGTTTATTGAATAGGAATCCAACAGTTAAACCTCGTGAGAATCAGTGTCCAAACTACTCCAAAATCCCAAAAATATTATAACAAATACAGAAAAGGACTCCTAGATCCAACTTTACCCCTTCATCCCTTTTTAATCTAATAACTAAACATAAGCAAAGTTCCTCATGATATTAAAGTTTACTTTGCCACAAGTCCAAAGCTTCAAACCTGACTAGAATGGGACATTGGATGGCTTCAAAATATCTCAAAAATCATAAATGGGTGTAAAAACAACTTAACTATATCCAAAATAGGACCTATATCAAACCCAAAACCAAAGTCCTGCTGACACCATACTTATGTCAGCCACTAACACGAACCTGACCTGAGCTCGGAGAAAAACTGGCACGAAACATGGACCAGATATGATCGATGTGATCGTGACGTCATTATACATTTCATCAATCGGTTCACACAAGGTTGACACACACCACACGGACACAATGCAAAGCAAATAACGACATGTGGGCCTCAAACCCTGAGTTTGGGCCAGCGGACCTGAAACTGAACCTAGAATCCGAGGGCAGAACCAGGCCCGACCAAATCAGTGGCCCGCTTCTCAGTGCCCACCCAATCCCCATAAAAATAAATAAAACCTCAAAAAAAATAACAACTTACGTAAAACGCCATTGAGTCCAACCGTTACTACGGATCGCCACCACTTTCAATTCCCCAATGCTCTAGGATTCTTGAGGAACGAGAAACCTCTAATCTCCTCCTTAAATAAGCACGGGAGAGTCCAAGAATTAAAAGGAAATCTGTCAAGGATTTCCTTAATAATTTGGTTTCCTTTCTTTTCGAATTGGATCTCATGGTTTGGACTTGATCCAAACCCGACTGCTTACAATAATAGTGATGGCAGCAACAAACCTCGTGGTGATGGTAGTGAAGGCGGTCATCATGGTAGTACTGAAGACATGAAGTTGGTATTGGCAATCGTTAAGGTGGGATCGGGAGATGGTGATAAGTGGTGAGTCATTGGGGAGAGCAGCAGTGGCGGTGGTTGTGGTGGAGGATAGCGGCAAAGGATGGTGTCGGCTGAAGTGACGAAAGATGATGAACAAGTATAAAGAGATTTCTCTCGATTTTCAATTTGTATGACTAAATCAACGAGCTGTTATAAACTTCTGTTCAAAATAAATAAAAATGATCAATAGATCATATAAAGACATCCAAACAAGGGCTGACCATTAGCCAAAACGTGATCACATATACTAGCGGCATTAGAAAAGCAATGCCAAAAGCCAGAAACAAAATATACTTCTAAAAGCATCAAGGAGCATGGGAAAATTTTTCTAAACGTCTAAAATCAACGATATGAGCCTTCCCTAAAAGAAATAGGCTTCCTGCACCGCTATGTGAAAAGAAAACCGCTACACCCGCTCCAACTCCAGCTATCCCAAGGAAAAAGAGAAGCGCATGCCATTGAATGGAATTTACGGACGAGTGCAGTCTGGTCACAACCTATCCTGTTTTACCAAATATGAAGCTTCTACCTATCAAAAAACAAAAAAGAGGACATAAGAAGTCATTAAAAGATCATATGCCTGTAAAATTTCTGCATTTTCTTAGTACTAGCAGCCAGCACTAAAATTTTGCATTTCCCTCGGAATATTGTAGTTTAAACCGGAACCAACAGTGTGCTACTAACCAAGCCCCATTCACACTAAATCTTAGGTGCTTAGAAGACTCCGAACCTGGCAAGTAACAACTAAGCCTTTTCCCATGCCAGATGGAATTAGCTCCATCGATTCTTTGTTTGCAAAGACTCCCCAATCTGGCAAGTAAAGAATACCAAAATTATATGAAGGCAGAGAACTTACCAAATTCATGTTCTAAAATTTATTCTTAACTCAAGCCTCAATATGCAAACTCAAAAGTTCTTTACTTCAAGGCAGAGATTGATCTGCCCTGAAGTTGCTGACAGTAAGAATTGGGAACCGACACCAACGTGAGGGCCGTTGGCGTAAGCCTTACTGATCCTTTGGAGTGTTCTTGGATGTCTTCCACTGCTTTGAGAATTAAGCCAAGAACAAACATGAAATGCTTTTCAGGAGAGCCATGTGGGAATCCTTGCCAAATCTGTGTGGTGCCGAAATATTGACACGGAAGAAGCTGTAGCCTCTTCCATGATGGCCACTAAATGGCATTTATATGGTATGATGCATGCGTTCTCAAAACTAAAAAGTATGAAGTTGGGCCATTCCCAAAAACGACAAAATTTAGAAGGCCCTGCATGCTATACAGAGGAAAACGTGGATCAACCATTTCCAATTGGAAGTAGAAATGATTTTAACCAAAATAAACGGCATCAGTTAAATCAAAGAGAAAGGACTCGTACAAGCAGCTTTTTTATCGATAACCTTTTAATGAGCAAAACCCTTCAAGAGGGTTCAATAAATGCAAAAAGAAACAAATGGAGAAGCAACAAATACACACCACTACGTGGAAGAAAATTCATACCCCAGAAAAACTAAAATGGAACAAGAAAATCCCATGACAAACAAAGAAACTATTTCCTATCTAAATAACATGTCATAACCATAAAAGCTCAACAAAATAAAAACAGTCAATGGCCTCTCTCTCTCTCTCAAGGACAAAATATAAATAAACTTGAGGCCACATCAAGGTGGTAATATTTAGCATTAATGTTTACAAACAGCAATGCATGTCAATCAAAGCTATACACAGTAAAAAGAGTGCTTCAATAGGTCCTGCAACAGCCAGGAGCACAACCAGGTTTAGCAGGAGAGCCGCTGAATGCCAGGCAAGCAGGAGCCACAGGGACACCAAGAGTAACTACTGTGTGCGGCGGCAGTGAGAATTGTTGGGACTTGAGAGAGGTGAGGGAAGAAGCTGAACAGAGTGCTTGACTATGCCCAGACTTGAATCAGGTATATCTTCCGTTAAAAATTAAAACTGATAAAGCTTTTAATAATGGCTCAACTTTAACATATTTCGTCTCACCTACTTTTCTTCCCAAATTCTCAGCTGAGCGGTCCAGTTTGAGATTATGGACATTAACTTAAAGATACTGGTCTGACCTGCCATATACGGATAAGTTGCAATTTAAAGAGGATGCACAAAGGAAAGTTTTTGCAAACCACCATTGGCGTTAAGAGAAGGTTTCTCTGAAAGGCAAGTCAGTCACCAACTTGAAGAGACAAGGACTAGATGCAGACGATCAGCTATATCTTATAGCAAGGAAACTTATAAAGATTATAGTCCGGTTGCTCCTACCATTTTAAAGCAGTGGCTGATTCAGCACGTACCCAAATAGGAAGGTCCTCATCAGAGAGGAATAGACAACTTTGCAAGTTTCCCATACACGAGTGGAATTCCAGAAGGCATGCAAATGATCTTGACAGATGAAGAGTCCTCTGTTATAATTTCCAGTTACAGAATCTTGCACGGCTTATTGAAGAATTAAAATGGGAATGAATCGTAAAGGAACGAAATTGGACTTCTCTTCCCCTTCTCTCTCTCCTCCAATATTAAGGAAAACAGACCGGTCAATCAACCGAGAAAGGCACTGGTTGAGTAAAACGAGGCACGGACATAGTCAAACCATGGTTGAACCATATGTTTTCACAATTTATTATATGTCATGTATTATTTATTAAAAAAAGAACCCCAAGAAGTATCAAATGGCATTCCTTCAATAGATTTCATTTAATTAACCACCTTCAAACAAAACAAACTTCGAAAACCCATTTAAATCAATACAAAGAAATTATTAACTTTATTATTAAAAAATATTAAACAAAAAGCAAAAAGAGAAACAAACCTAAAAATACCTATCTAGCCGGTTAAATGATTCTTGCTTCACCAGTTCGATTGGCTGGTCTACTAGATGGACATTGTTTTTTTCCCAAGCCAATCCATTATGTGGACCAATTCTAGCTTCCTAAATAGAATTCTATTGCACCGGACTAATTCTCAATTCTATTGCACCAGACGGGAGGGATATTCTTCGGACGAGGATCCCTAGCTTCCTATAGAGACCCACCCCGAACATAGAGGATTCATGGAGCATAAATGGAGGTCAATAATGGGAACAAGAGAACACAGAAAAATCTCCACAAGGAACAAAGCAAACAAGGGGACTCCTTACCCAGCGAACCCGCCTCCATCATTCTTTATTTCGCTCTAAAACACCCCTCTTTTCTTGATTCCCCTTCAAAGTCTTGTTACCCTAGAGACTCTCTCACCATCGCATCACCAAAAAGTCTTGCTCCGATGTTGGAGAATCTGAACATGGATCTCTTTGAGTAGCTACGAAATTTAGTTCTCCTTGAAAAAGGAAGAGGACGAGTTTATCCTCTTAAAATAACTCCTCCAGCAAGTTTCCCCCTCCATGCCCTAAGAAAGAGCCTAAAACCAATAATATTCTTTAGGTAAGACCAGTGTTATCTGTATCGCATCGTATCATATGATATGGTACGATATGTATCATATTATGAGTAGGTAAATGTATTGCATGATATAAGTTATTATGCCGTATCGTGCTCACGGTGCGGGCGATACGCCTAAGTGGCCAAACAAAAACCCGCAGTTTTGTAGGTTTCTGGCTTCTGTTGGCTTCCCTTCACTTACGTTCATAGTTTTGGTATAAGGCTCAAAAGAAAGTGCTCTACGGCATCCATGGAAGCCCTCAACTCGGTTTGTGATATACATTTTACATTTTTTGAAGATTTTTTCTTTGTATTTGTTATTTTTTGGTGTTATTTGTAATTTTTTTAATGACAAAATATGACGTTATTAAGTGCGTGAATATGATTTTTATTGCATTCATGAAGTAGGAGACACTCTATTTGAGTGTTACGTGAAGATTGGGGATTTATGAAGTGCTTTTATTTTCAAAGTTTTTAATTGAATTGAAGTGCTGAATTGATACGGGTGTTAGGGACTAGGAATGAAGTTACTCCTTACACGGTCAGAGTTAGAAGTATGCCAAAAGTCATTAAATGACAATATCTTCAGATCATTGAGAGCATACATGAGAAGAAACAACAAAAGGATGATTTAGGGATATTTGAAGAAGATGATGATAATGCTATTGGATCGACGGATAATATTCCTTCATATGGTAGAACAAAGGTTGTTAGTTGTAGTTTTCGACCATCAAACAGGGGAAAGAGGGTTGTTGAAGATTTTGCAAATGGAAGTGGTAGTAGAGAAAGTTCAGGAAGGAGTAGAGAAAGAACTTCTTCTAGCATACATTCATTTTTTTTCTCGTCACACTATACATGGTGCTTAACCTTGATTTTGTGCTGCTATGGCTTTAGAACAACTGCATGATCAGGCAGACCTTGCAGTGGACAGATGGTTTTATGATGCATGCATTCCATTTAATGCAGCAACTGATTTTCATTTTCAAGAAATGGCAGATGCAATTGCTAATATTGGTCAAAGATATAAGGTGCCCTCTTATCAGAAGTTGAGAGAAAAGTTATTAGATAAGATCATGCTTGAAGTGCAAGAATATTGTTCGACTTTGAGATAGTTATGGAAGGAGACAACATGCACTATCATGGCAGACGGATGGACAGATAAGCGAAGAATGACTTTGTTAAACTTTCTTATCTACTGTCCTAAAGGACTTATGTTTTTGAGATCTCTAGACATGTCAAAGGAGAGGCATACTGCAGAGATCCTAAGGCAAGAGTTTGATAATGTGATATGCGAGGTTGGGCTAGAGAATGTAATCAAATTCATTACAGAATATTGTTCAACTTTGAGAGAGTTATGGAATGAGACAAGATGCACTATCATGGCAGACGGATGGACAGATAGGCGAAGAAGGACTTTGTTAAACTTTCTTATATACTTTCTTAAAGGACTTATGTTTTTAAGATCTCTAGACATGTCAGAGGAGAGACATACTGCAAAGATCCTAAGGCAAGAGTTTGATAAGGTGATATGCAAGGTTGGACTAGATAATGTAGTCAATGCAGCTAACTATAAAGTAGCTCGAAAGGAGTTAACAGATACTTATGGGACTTTTTATTGGACAACATGTGCAACCCATTGTTTAGATCTCATCCTTGAGGATATTAGTGAGATGAACGAGATAAAGACAGCAACTGAGTGTTGCCAAGATGTCACCAAATTTATCTACAGCCATGCTTTGTATTATGTATGATGAGAAGATATACAGATGATGCAGAGCTTCTTCATACAACTGCAACTCGGTTTGCAACTAATTTCTTATATATACAGAGTGTTATGAGACAGAAGCAAGCCATAAAGAGAATGTTCTCCTGAGATGAGTGGCAATAATTTGCAGAGTTGCCTCAAAATAGAAGAAACAAAAAATTGAATGAGATTTCAAAGACAGTGTTCATGAATACATTTTGGAATGCATGTGTTAGACTGTTAAGGATTACATGTTCTTTAGTGAATGTTTTGATTGACTAATAGCGAGGAGAAACCATCAATGAGCTACCTTTATGAAGCCATTAATAGGGTAAAAGAAACCATTAGAAATAATTTTAATGGAAGAAAGATAGATTATGTGCCATGTGAAACATTATAGATAATAGATGGAACAAACAATTGCATAAGCCTATTCATGTAACAACATATTACCTAAACCCAACATTCAGAGACTCAACAAGCTTCAAAAGGGACGGTGAGATTAATCGAGGCATCATTGATTATATAGACATATTAGACACTGATGAGTGTAGAGCATATACAATATATCGAGAGATGAAGATCTATGATAATGCTCTTCACTTGATGGGTTTGCATATAACAATTCGCAACCGTACTAATATGCGCTTAGGTAAATTGTTTATCTTCGTATTTAAGTTTCTTAAATCTTATATTATTGAAGATTAAGTCCCTAATGTTTGTCTTTTTCTACAAGTGTTTGGTGGAATAGGTTTGGAGGTGTTTGCCCAAACCTTAGAGATTTTGCAGTAAGAGTTTTGAGACAAACCTATAGTGCAACGGGTTGTAAAAGGAATTGGAGTGTCTTTAAATACATCCATACAAAAACGCGTAATAAGTTGGAACATAAGCAACTCAATCACTTAGTTTTCATCTGTGGTAACATGCGGTTTCGTCAAAGGTAATCTTGTATTAGACTATTAGTTACTACTTAAATATTTAATTCAATATTTTGTTTGACTTCAATTGTTAATGTTATTTACTAATTATTTATCTTTCTTTTTATAGGCAATTAAAAAAGGTAAATAGAGAAGAAAGCCAATTTGATCCAATAAGTTTGGATAATTTAGATATATTAGAAGAGTGCATTATGGAAGATAACGAAGAAAATGCATTCCTAACCGAAAAAGATATTGCATGGATTAATTTGGGAGGAGCGCAACAACATTATCAAGGAGATGAAGATTTTGATTTTGAAGCAGAAGGTGGTAAGGATCTTCAGTAAGGAAAAGATGAAGATTATTTAGTTGATGATCATGATGATTACAATATGTAAACGTATTTCATTTTTTGCTTCAAAATATTTAATTTTTTTTAATTATTGAATGGTGAATGATCAATATGTACTAAACTTTGCATTATATAAATTCTTTGCAATTATCAAATTTTTTCTTTCTTTTGGATTTTTACTAATTTTTTAATATTAAATTATGATAAATTACGATATCGTAGACCAAAATGATACACGATATGATACGCATCGAACAACATTGGGTAAGACAATCTCTCTCTTTCTCTACTTTTTCTTGAGTGTTTCTAATCCGCCTTCTTGATCTAGAAGTGGGTGCCTAAAATCGACCAAAGACCATTACCAATGCTCGTGCTAAATAGTCTCTAGTTGCTCTCTATTATTTCCTCATCCCCCTTACGTTCATGGAGACGGGGCCCAATGAGGACCCATGAGGATGCAAGGACAAAGATGGGGGCTTTTTGGTCCCAATCATGGGGATGGGACCATGATCCCTGGCCCGTCCTACCCCATAAACATTCCTACTAGACGGATCTCACAAACTATGCTCTCTTGTCTCTCTCTAGTCGTACATCTTCTGCAAACTATCGCTGGTGATCGCAATATAGGCCCGATTGGTGGAGCCCCAAATGGACCAAACCGCATAGGGTGATAATACTCATTTTAATGGGCTAAGGTTTGGGTACGAGAATTACTCGAATTGATTTGACATTATTTGCGGATGACATTATATCAGTGAATGAGTCTAAGAAAAAGTTAATAGGAAATTTGAACTATGAAAAGAAACATTAAAAGGTAAAGGCTTTTGACTTAGTACAACAAAAGCAGAATATATAAAATGCAAGTTTGATTATTTAGTTAATAGAAAATTTGAACTCTGAAAAGAAACATTAAAGGTTTTGACTTAGTAGAACAAAAGCATAATATATAAAATGCAAGTTTGATTATTTGGTTACTCCAAGTGATTGACACACATTGTATCCCTTCATTAATGCCTTTCAGTAGGGAGCCTTGTATCACTCTTCTCTCCTCTCGCACCCACGGGGTGGCTACTATAGTGCAAAGCGGATTACCGTGGAGTGGGTGTTATGGGCCTTTTGTGTTAGGGGCCGGTTAGCGAAAGATCTGATAATAGATCCGCTACCACGTGGCAGTAGAGGTAGTTACGCCTTACGTGGAAGTGTTAGTGGGGGTGGCTGCTACGTAAGTCAAGCATTTCATGGTTGGTGCTTGCTTACTATAGGCTAGGCGTCTTGCAAAACAAGCCATTCGATGGCTTATAACCCATCCCACGGGGCGGTGCCCAACAAGCTAAATACCTCTTCACTTCGTTCAGTTAAATAGCCTAATTAATATCATTTTGCTCAACTCTCTACCACTTCGCTTTGCTCAGCAATAAATCTGCTTCACTTTGTTCAAGCCTAGGGTACCTTCTGTCTTAGTGGGGGCCTTATAGTGCAGGTGCTTGTTGGGTTCCCTCCTTTTCCTCCAGTTCACCGATCAATATGCTTCTTCCCCCATGCCATATTGCCAAGTAAAGGCAGGCTATCCCACTATCACTGCTAGGACTATAGGTCGGTTAGCACTACCAGATACTAGCTTATAGTCGTGCGGACCGCTCCCTAATAGTGCTTTAACAGTTAGGAACCTACTATTAATTGTTAGCAACCCATAGCCTACTCAACTAAGTCAAAGCTAAGTAGCACCAATCAGTGTTGGGGTTTGAATTTCAAGCTAAGGAAAAGAAAAGCCATAGGTGAACACCCATTTTGTGGGTTTTCATTTCAAGCTAAGTCAAAGTGAAAAAGCCAATCAGCTAAGTCAAATCCCCCACGCCACATTGACTGGTAAGCCGGGTAGGGGAAGACCACAAAAGTGTTGGAAGAAAATAATAAGTAATAATTTACCTTATGTTGAGTTAACTATTAGTATGGCATATGATGGAAACAAAGAATCCATGTATCCGACCACATCTAGTATGGGAAAAGGCTTAGTTGTTGTTGTATGGACCTAATCAAGTCTAATGGGGATACTAGACCAAGGAGGGATAAAATTCCAAACTTGATCCAGATTTCTCTTGTTGACATTTATGGATGTAAGTTATCATTAGTAAGGATTTCTCTTGTATGTAGAAAGGATAAACTAGGAAGCAAAATCATAGATGGAAGTCCACTTCATGATCCAGGTAAGACTAGAAGTCTAGAATCGCTATCTCAGCCCAGTATAGAGACCTTGCATGGACCTATCCTGATATGAAATATGAAGAAATGTATATGCTAAAATGACATGACAATTTAGTCAGTCAACAAGTGCTAAAATCAGTCAAGTGCATGGTGCTAACAAAGCTGATTGATATCCCCTAAATGCTTCATCACCAACTCAAATAATGAATAAAGACAGTGAAGTCATTGAGTTTCCACATTTTTTATTAGAAGTCTTATAGCATGAGAAATTGAAGTAGCATGCTGTCAAGCTAAATACCAGATATGAAAATCTCAGAGAGAGAAGCGCTCCAAGATACTCAAGTAAGTTTATCATACTCAGATTAAATGGAAACATAAAATAGAACCTTTTTCCCTCCCTCCTTCCTTTCTCTGTTGAAGTAACCATCAGCTCTCCTCCCCAAACTCTAGTAATAACTCACAGTGCAGCAACCATAATATTTTGATTTGTGTCGAGGGTGCATTTGCAGACAAATCCACCAACATCGACCAAGAAGATGTCCAGATCAATTTTTGCACATAAATACAGGAATCCAATGATTTCGTTACAAGCATATTTAGTTCCCGTTGGGATAACATGATGCCGATTCAATGTGTAAAACAACGAAATATAATATCTGGTTATGCCTCTTGAACATAAGAGTTTAGTTCTTTCTGATTTCTGCATGCATCGTATCTTGCACACATTATTTAATATGTTTTTGTGGTGATCTAATATTTCCCAGAGTTTTATGATTGCTGAAGGGAGTAAATCAGTTGCCCTTATGCAAGATGAGGATGAAGAAAGGGTTTGTTGGCACAACGATTGGCTCTTAGGGTATTATAATTATAAGTCTTACAGCTTTGTGACAGCCACTTCAAAGGAAGGGCCACCTCTTCCAAAGGAAAACCATATAATTTGGCCATCTTAGCCATGTGAACATTCTGCTCACATTGATAAACCCAATGGCGTTAATCTCACAGGACTTGAAGTAGCCATTCACCTAAAACTATTTACAACCAGAAGCTCAAGATGATGCTCGTATGGGTCACGATGAATAAATTGGTTCCTAGGTTTGAAGCAGCCATGTGTGCATATATGTATACATACATGTACATACACACACATATATATATAAACATATATGTATATAGATAGATATAATATATGTGTGTATTGTCTGCACTTGTGTAAGAGCAGGTAACATCACTAAACAAATGAAATTACCTTCACAGCACTATGTATCTGCAAGGCTAATCGATAACGTTGAACTTCCAACTCGAGTTCCTCAATAAGAAGACTACATCTTGCTTCATCCAATGCTTGTTTCTTCTTGTGCATCTTCTCTAGAAATATTGCATATTCTCCTAATGAAGTTTTTGGAGAGAACAAGGATGGTGGTGGAGGTAGCGACCTGGATTCGGAAAGCTTTGCATCTTCAGCCAAAAGAGTTTGGGACAAAGAAGGCGGTAATAGCGTTGGTGGTTGTGATTCTCGAAATATTACATCTTCACCTGAAAGAAGCTCAAGAGACCATGAGGATGGGGTTCAAGGTAGATGTTCAGATTCTTGAAAAGTTGTACCTCCAGTTGAAAAAGTTTCTATAAACAATGAGGATGGTGAAGGAGATCCACTGAACTCTAAAAAATTACATCTTCACCTGAAAGAGGTTCTCCAGAGAACGGGAATGATGATGGAGGTGGAGGTGGAGGTGGAGGCTGGGATTCTAAAAACATTGCATCTTCACTTGATAGCAGAGAGAGCAAGGATGACACTGGAGGTGGCAACTCGTGTTCGCGCAAAATTGAATCTTCAACCAAACGAGTTTTTGGAGACAAAGAGGATGGTAGTGGAAGTGGTGGTTGTGATTCCAGAAATATTACATCTTCACATGAAAAAGGCTCTAAAAACAATACAGAGGGAGGTGGAGGTTGAGATTCTGGAAAAATTGCATCTTCAGATACTGTACGAGATGCAGGCCTTCTGCTTGTGTTGAGTCTGTTGACTATAATCTGATAGTCATCACCTTTGCCAGCACCATCCACCAATGTGGATGTGCAATTTTGCTTCTTTTCCTCTCCACACCTGCTCCAAGAGTTCTCCATAAGAGGCTAACGGGAGATAAAAGAGAGGAAGAGAAATGCCTTGAAAGCTGGTTGTTGTGCTCACATTGCTGGCGAATGAGAATGCAGGATTATGATGATCTGCATAAATGACATTTCGGATTTAATTAGTTCGACGTATAAATATCCAAGCCTTTTCGAGAAAAAAGCCAAGAGTGCCGCTGTCAATACTGGCACTCTGGGCCAAAAGGAAGCCACCAAGGTATGACAGTCGGGATGTCAATATGAGCCAACCTGGCCCAGACAAACCTGGTCCTTCGTGGCCCGAGGAGAACCAGGGCAGATCCATGCTGGCTTACATTTTATGGGGCCAGGACAATGCTGGACCAACCCAGCTAGGCCCAAGAGGGCCAGCTAGGCCAGCGGTTATTGGAAGAAAATCCATGGTTATGTATTACATACATACATATATATAATGAGAATTTAGCCAACAACTTTTATACATACATAATATATATGTGTGTGTAAAGGGTGTCATATTTATATATGTATGTGTATACCGTACATATATACATATAATAAAGTGCAGACATATAAAGTATCGTTATATATAGACATGAACACATGCGTATACGTACATACATAAGTGCATACATACGTACACAGACACACCCTATATACACACAAACACAACACA
The DNA here is from genome assembly GCA_036023115.1 of Brasenia schreberi. Lineage (NCBI taxonomy): Eukaryota > Viridiplantae > Streptophyta > Magnoliopsida > Nymphaeales > Cabombaceae > Brasenia > Brasenia schreberi. The sequence goes on from JAYKKT010000072.1 coordinate 22,012,533, forward strand.
CATATATACCTATATAGACATGCACACACACAATTCCTTACTCATTCTTTTTTGGCCTTGAGATCTAAAAAAGAGTATTAGTTCAAAATACTCAACAATCAGACATATCTTAGATATTTTTTACATAAGGCTGGAGATCCACAGTTAAGAAACAAAAACAATAAGCCTTGAAGCTGTAAAATGGAGGAGCTATAGGTGGGTAAACCGTTCCTGTTTCATGGATTAGCATTTTTTGAAACACTGTAGAAGAGAACTTATTATTTAATTAATTGGATGCTCAAATATAAATATAATAAAAACGAAAGACGGCGCTTCAGATTCTCTAAACAATTTGGCTTAAAATACAATTTTCATTTCTCCAAGTATTGCCACCAAGTGATCAGAATACAATTTTAAAATAACAAAAATAGTAACATTTATCAACTATTCTAACAATACAAGGTAAGAGCAAAAAATATCAACAAAAGAGAGTTCGACCAATAAAATTCACAAGATTTATTTATCAAGGGTTTGCAGTGCATTTTAGATACATAAAAGGAGAAAATGAGACTCAAAAGATGTACGTGAGAGAGAGAAAGAGATCAAATAACCACCAGACAATTATAGATATGTTTGAAGGGTTCAAAGTGCAGCTAACTACTTTACTCGCTGAGTTTCTTAGAAAACCGGTTTCTATAAATATAACCAAGCAAAAGTAAGCTGAAGCAAAGCCAGGAATCTATAAAGCTTAACAAAGTGAGCAAGTGTTTTCTTCATCTTCCTCAAGATAACTTCTAAACTCCCAGTGAGAAACATAATGGTATATGATAAGAAAAGCAGCTTTGGATTTGGCATAATCTCCTCATAAATTCAAAACCAAATCAGCTGAATTGAGCAAAACGGAATACATCAACAGAAATTCAATAAAGTTATACTTTCAACAGTTAATCCAACAAAACATTTCACAAGGACAGAAAGAGAAAGAGGTAACTACTGAAATTTTCTAAATGTTACAAATACTCATGCTAATTGCTAAATGTAGCGTATGTGAGTGCATTACAACAACAACAACAACTATGCCTTTTCCCATACTAGATGGGGTCGGCTACATGGATTCCTTGTTTCCACAGATCCCTATCGTGTGCCATGTTAGCAGTTAACTCACAATAAACTAGATCATTCTTTATTGTTTCTTTCCAACACCGTCGTCCTCTAGCTCTTTTAACACTTTCCAAATTTAGTTTTTCATACCTTCTTAGAGGTTCTTCTTTTGATCTTCTTTCTATATATCCAAACTATCTTAAACGATATTCTCTCATTTTATCCTCTATTGGTGCCACTCCTAATTTGTACTAATAACCTGATTATGTATACGGTCTTTTCTTGTATGACCACTCATCCATCTAAACATCTTCATTTATGTCACAGACATCTTTTGTACACGATGATGATTAACTGCACAACACTCAGAACCATAAAACATGGCAGGCCTAATTGATGCCCTATAATATTTACCTTTTAACTTTAATGGTATCTTCTTATCACAAAGAATACCTAATGCTCCTCTCCATTTTAACCAACCAGCATTAATTCTATGCATAACATCTCCATCTATTCTTGACCCTAAGTATTTAAAACTTTCCTTTTGGGGGATGCAATGTGTATCAATTTTAATTTCTATGTCCTCTAAAGTAACCAAATGATCAAACTTACATTCCATACATTCTATCTTTGTTCTACTAAGTCGGAGGCCTTTGCTTTCTAATGTTTCTCTCTATAGAAATAATTTTCTATTAACTTTTTCTTTAGACTCCTCCTCTAATACAATGTCATCTGCAAATAACATATACCAAGGTACTTCATCTTGAATATGTTTTGTTAACTCATTAACCACTATTATAAATAAGTATGGACTTAAAGTTGATCCTTGATGTAACCCAATATTAACTTCAAAGAAGTCTGTCATTCCTTCATGAGTCCTCACACATGTTTTTGCACCATCATACATGTCTCTTATAAGGTTAATGTATGTCAATGGGATACCTCTTTTTTCCAAAATTCTCTAAAGAACCTCCCTCAGTACTCTATCATAAGCTTTTTCTAGATCAATAAATATCATGTGAAGGTCTTTCTTTTTTGCTCTAAAATGTTACATAAGACGTCTCAAAAGGTGAATCGCTTTAACAGTAGATCTACCTGGCATGAATCCAAATTGGTTCTCTGTTATACTTGATACTTGTCTTAACCTACGTTGAATAATTCTTTCCCATAATTTCATAGTATGGGTCATTAACTTGATACCTCGATAACTCGCACAATTTTGAATGTCTCCCTTGTTCTTATATATGGGTATAAGTGTACTTGCTCTCCATTCCTTGGGCATCTTTTGGTTTTTTCATATTTCATTAAATAGTCTTGTGAGCCAAATGATTCCTATTTCTCCTAGTATTTTCCAAACTTCTATAAGAATATTATCTGATCCTACCGATTTACCACCCTTCATATGTTTAAGAGCCTCTTTGACTTCATTCTTTTGAATACGTCGGTAGAAATTATGGTTTATATACTTTTCTGATTTGGCTAACTCTCCTAAGCTAATACTAACATCTTTATTTTCATTAAAAAGATTATAAAAATAGTTTTTTCATCTATTTCTTATATCATCATTTGCCACTAGAATTTTTTCATCCTCGTCCTTATGCATTTAACATAACTAAGATCTTTAGTTTTCTTATCTCTAACCCTAGCTATCCTAAAAATATCTCTTTCACCCTCTTTTGAGTTGAGTTTTTTATATAAATCCTCCCAAATTTTAGCTTTTGCTGCACTCACGGCCTTTTTCGCTTCCTTCTTTGCTTTCTTATAAGCCTCTAAGGTTTCCCTAGTTTTCTTAGCATAATGTAATATGTAGCATGCCCGTTTTGCCTTGATTTTATTTTGCACTACTTCACTCCACCACCAAGCTTCTTTTTGTGCCGGTACACCTTCCTTAGATATACCTAACACATCTTTCGCCACTTTCATAATATGTATAGCCATATTGTTCCACATATCACAGGGTGTACCAACATAATTCCAAACATCTCCTTGAAGGACTTTTTGTTTAAATATATCTTTCTTTCTCGCTTTTGAGGTTCCACCATTTAGTCTGAATAGCTCGATGCACCCTTTTCTTCTTTGCTATTTTTTTTATTTGTAAATCCATAACTAAAAGTCGATGTTGGGTGGTTAAGCTTTCTCCTGGAATTACCTTGCAATCTTTACAACACGCTCTATCTTTTTTTCTACAAATAAAGTAATCAATTTGTGTTTGTGATAAGCCACTCTTATAAGTAATTAAATGTTCATCTCATTTTTTGAAGATTGTATTGACTATAAAGAGATCAAATGCCATAGCAAAATTTAAAAGCTCCCCACCTTCCTCATTTATATCCCCAAAACCAAAGTTTCCATGAATCCCTTGATATCCTAATGCCTCTTTACCAAACATGTCCATTTAAATCTCCTCCTAAACAAATCATCTCCCTTTGTGGAATCTTTTGAAACACCTTATCTAACTCTTCCCAAAAAACTGTCTTTATACTATCTTCTAGTCCTACTTGGGGTGCGTAAGCACAAACTATATTCAAAACCTCTGCACCTAACACTAATTTCAACGTCATGATTCGGTCACCATATCGTTGTATGTCTACTACACTCTCCTTTAAATCTTTATTTATGATAATACCAACTCCGTTTTGAGCATTTTCTTTAGCTGAGAACCATAATTTAAAACCTGTATCCTTTGCTTTTTCTCCAACCCATTTTGTCTCTTGTAAACATAGAATATGAATCTTTCTCCGAATCATAGTATCTACCACCTCCATTAGCTTACCCGATAATGTTCCGATATTCCAAGAACCAATACGAATCTTATTATCTAAGATTAGCTTCCTTACCCCCCGCATCCGTCCATATTCAAAATGTGGAGACCCTCTCTGAAAATTATTCACTACATTCGGGCGGCAATGTAGCGGGACTAACTTCTTTACCCACACCCGTCCATGATGTGGGAACCCTCTCTGCAATTGATTCACTACATTCAAGCGAAAATGTAGTGGCCCTTGCTTACTTATTCCTGCATTCGAGCTCTGGAGCACGTCGCTAGGCGGGGACGCCCCAAAGCAATGCTCATAATTTTTGTAATCCATGTTATAAATTCCGATGAAGTTTTATGCTGGTTGTCGGAAGCCTAACACAACCCTCCTCCTTTATCCGAGCTTGGGACCGACAATGCAAGCATATGTGAGTGCATTGTTGATAACTGAATGGTCCCCAAGCTTTTGAATGTTTTTAGCACATTTCTAGAATGCAATGAAAAGGGATAGTCATACCTAACGAAACTGTGTTGATATGGTATTGAATGGCAGGAAAGGTTGTGCAAAATTTTCATACAACAGCCTTTCACATGGTTTGATTTTTTTGTGCTTTTGATGTTGCAGTGGAACCCTCTTCGTACGTGTCCCACATCTATGCAGTTATATCATGTTGATATATGCAAAAGGTCTGAAATAATGAATAATAATAATATTTTGAATCTTTTTTCAAAAATAAAAGCCATGGAAGCTGTGGTTAATTTTCACTAGTCACAACCAATAAGTTGAATGTGTTGTCCTCTTAATGCCAGATATAAGGAGGGTTACCAGACCTACCAAATTCTTTTGCCTGCTAGGGTGCCATTTGATTGCAATCGTTAGTGAAATTTTCTCTTTTAATCAATGTCTCTGACTGCAGTACTATACATATGTTATGTCTAGGACTTACCGTTACCGACATACAATCAAAGACAAAAAAAATTATCAACTCATTAGGAATGCAAACCAGCCACACCACTAAAGCAACAAATAACCCCTGAACAAAGTTCAGCATAAGAAAGATCCAAATATTCACATTATTACAACTAAAGTGGGTCAAATGAAATACCAAGGGTCCCAACAGAAAACTTAACATCTGTATGCATTCCTAAGTTCTCAAAATCAGGAAATTAAAATCAAAGATAGCATGACACCTTAGTAGAAACTTCCATAGGTGAGCGACTCCAACTTCTACTGCTATTGATGCTTCAGAACCTTGCTAACTGCAAATATGAAGTCTACAACAGGGTGAGCTTTTGCCCCCAATGTGTAAATTCTGTTGCCTGCCAGAAGGCTCACAAAGGTGTAATGTAAACGATATCCATTCAAAAACATATATAATACACAAAAAATGCTCACCGAACTTGGTATAAAGCATTTCTACAAATGCAAACACAATTAGGTACCAAGGAAAAGAAATGTCCTAAAGAGGAATACTTGCAACATCAATTTAGTTTCTCCACAGTTTCCCCATAGAGTGCAAGGCATCCACCACCTCTCCACTCCAACGTTAAACATTGGTTGGTGGCATGGTCAATCTTTTCAAAAGGATAACTTATTCCATGCATATTTCCAAATAGGGCACCACATAACCTCCCAAAATACAAACCCATATCCAGTATTTGTATTAACAGTTATTGAAACAAAAACCACATATCTAACAAATACCCACATCAAAACACATCTTCACAAAGTTGCCTAAGAATAACCATAGTCGAGTCTAATGCAATTCATCTAAAAACTATATACATAATGAATCATATAGAGCCTAACTCACATGCTTTCTATTCAAAGATGATTTTGCATACCCCACATATGCCAAAAAATCATTAATTGACCCTCAACATTATTCGACTTATTACAACAAAGACATAACATATGAAATGTATGCTTGCTCATTTGGGTACTTTAGAGGATATGAAAATTAAGATTGGCACACATTGAATCCCTCACAAGGAAAGTTTTAAATACTTAGGATCAAGTTTTCAAATGTTATATATAAGGTTATTAGAAACCAATTGGGAGTAGCAATAATAGAAGAGAAAATGAGAGAAAATAACTTAAGATGGTTTGGACATGTAGAAAGACGACCATGCTCTAGTTCAAAGATATGAAAACTATATTGTGAAAATGTTAAAAGATGAAGAGGAGGACAACAAAAGTGTTGGAAATAAACTATAAAATGATCTAGTTTATATTGAGTTAACTGGTAGCATGGCAGTTTTAGGGCTCTGTGGAAACAAAGAATCCATCTAGCCGACTAGTAAGGGAAAAGTCTGTGGAAACAAAGAATCCATATATCCGACCCCATCTAGTAAGGGAAAAGCCTTAGTTGTTTTTGGTATCTAACCTTCATCCCAAGGTTTAAGTACAACGAATACCAACATTCCCAATAAAGGATCCGCATCAAACAGCTTTTTCAATATCCATGTGCTCACCAGCAATCGTTGTCGGATATCGGAAGAAGACGAAAAGGCAGAGGAAAAGAAACTAACAACCCTATCAACAGAAAATTTCATCAGCGACAACCTTAGGAAAGAAAGCCAAATGGAGTCACAACCCCATCGAGCTGGACGCCGTCCAGATTATGGACATTGGAATAGCCCAGAGTGAGAAAGCGATCGCATAGGGAAGGCGGGGTCGGCGTTGTCCTGTATACAATGAGCGCGCGCGAACACACACACGTACGTGCATAAATAGAGAGAGATACCTTTCAAGGAAGAAGAATCAGGAGCTGAAATCACCGTGGCCAGCTGCATGCCTCGCCGGAAGACGAAGAGACGAAGGGTGAAAAAAAGAATGAAGAGAAGAAGCCGCAGAAAGAGAAGGGATACGGCATCTGGAACTTCCCGCCTTCCCCAGATCAACCGGATCGGGTCAAGTAACGGGTCACACCTTAACCCTGTCTTCGCATGAAATTCTTTTCTAATACAAGTGCAAGCGATGATAGGGCATTGGACGGAGATTACTATCTTACTAAATATATGCCTTTCTATATATTTTTTTCTCCAAAATTATCCTTTTCACTTTTGTCTCTCTTCAATCTTCTTGTTAGGGACATCATTTTCACGTCACCCTTCAAACAACGATGCATCGAAGGTGCATCTATTATTTTGATATAAAGCACCATAAACATGTTTCATTATCTATCATAAAAAATGACGTGGTTGAGTCATGCCATCTTTAAGATGAAGACACACCTACGGAAAATTGCTCTTCAAACGGTAATAAATCATAGGCATGTTTGTCTTTTAAATAAGGTGTGTCTCATCGTTGATTGTCAGTTTCCATTATCTCTCAAAAAGTTTGTCATGACTGACAATTTAGAACCTTATTTCCTATTGATTTTTTGTGAAATTTATATTGAGATCAAGATTGAGAATAATAGAAAAAGAAATTCAAAAGAAATCGAGAGAGATCTCATAAAGAGTTCTTACCATCCAATACTAATGACATGAACATCTAATAATCAGTGGGACAAGAATATCATTTATGTATATAATACGACGAATAACAACATCAACACCACTATCCTTCACTGAAACTCGTGAATATATGTCACGCATGTCACTGTAGATGAGAAAATTTTATTCCAAAGTTTATGCAGAGACTTAAAATAATTCTTCACACACTACGTCGTGCGCGAGGGTGTCAGCTAATTTCACTTAAACTAGTAAAGTTGTATTTTCTGACTTCATATAGCAATCGTGGGGAAGCGAGATCTTTTTGTCTTAAACTTTCTTGAACCGGTGCTCAAGGATCAACCTAAATACTTTGAGGATTGGTTTAAACCATGTGTATTTTTCTAAAAATCACTTTTGAATTAATTTTCATCAACTAAAACATGCACTTGATCTAAGGAATGAAAAACTTTCAAAGCTCTGAAAAACAGAAACTCGTTCTGTTTTCAAACTTTGTTTCTTGGGTTTTTTAAACAGCTTTTGGATCTCCAAAATTCATAAAAATTTTGTAGTATGAACAACAGAATGTGAAGATCCTGGAACTATTTTTATTTTATTTTTATGCAATGTGATTTTATAGAATTAAATTTGAGAAATGCCTTTGCTCAAGTGTTCAGAATATTCTGTTATACAAATACAAAGGTCTAAAGAAACTTCTATATTTCGGTGCACATTTCTCTGATTTTTATTAATTTAGTCTTGTTGGAAAGCTATTGATGTTAGCTTTCCAATTAGACTAGTTTCAGGAAACACACATTGTACAGACTTGACTCACTGCAGATAAAGTTATGAGAAGATTATCCAACCTCTAGTGTCAGCTAATTTTACTTAAACTAGCAAAGTTGTATTTTCTGACTTCGTATAGCGATCGTGGGGAAGCGAGATCTTTTTGTCTTAAGCTTTCTTGAACCGGTGCTCAAGGATCAACCTAGGTACTTTGAGGATTGGTTTAAACCATGTGTATTTTTCTAAAATTCACTTTTGAATCAATTTTCATCAACCAAAACATGCACTTAATATAAGGAATGAAAAACTTTCAAAGCTTTAAAAAACAGAAACTCATTCTGTTTTTAGATCTTGTTTCTTGATTTTTTTAAACAGCTTTTGGATCTCTAAAATTTATTAAAATTTTACAGTATGAACAACAGAATATGAAGATCCTAGAACTATTTTTATTTTATTTTTGTGCACTGTGATTTTATAGAATTAAATTTGAGAAATGCCTCTACTCAAGTGTTCAAAATGTTCTATTACACAAATACAAAGGTCTAAAGAAACTTCTATATTTCGGTGTAGAGAGCTCCGATTTTTATGAATTTAGTCTTGTTGGAAAGCTATTAATATCAGCTTTCCTATGAGACTAGTTTTAGAAAACACACATTGTACAAACTTGACTCACTGTAAATAAAGTTATGAGAAGATTACCCAACCTCTGTTGTAGGAAACACAGACTGTACACACTTCTCTCAATTTGTCCGATCTTCCTCTATTTATTTACATTGCTAAACGGTCCAAAAAATCTTGAAAATTTTATTAGGAGTGGGCTGTGTGTGAGGATTCGGTGTACAAAATTTCATATTATTTGGAGCAGAGATTCAAAAATAAAAAATGCAATATTAGACATATACAAGATGCTGAAAACAAAATTTCAGTTTTTAAAGCGTACGTGAATGCATTCATCCAAAATTAAAAGTTAATAACAACAAATTCAAAGTAAATGACTCAAGAAAAATAAATTAAAATTTGTTTATAGCTTAAGCATAGAGGGGATTAGGAGATATAAGAGGATATAACATATATAGAGGTAGAGAAACTTGAAATCAAAAAGTAGAATGCATAAATATAAAGTAATTAAATGGGCAACATTATTACTCTATTACATCATGGGGGGAGACTAATGCTCCATTAATACAATCCTTTTTTAGTTGAATAAGAAGAAGTAGAGATTTAGATCAATAAAGAAGAAGGATGAAACTTACAATGGCCTCCAATGAACGATGGCTCAAGGAGGGATCGATCCTTCCCTTTTTCTCTTCTTTTCTCACTCTTTCTTTCTGTCTCTTTTTACAATACCCACTCTCTTTCCTAGACTCTCTAAGCTCATCTTTCAATCTCTTGAATGCTGGAAATGAGCC